>OX439472.1:43186500-44500070 GCA_949320105.2 Crepidodera aurea
ACACAACCCCAAAAATGTTCACTTAAAATTGTTAAAACTTACTTAAATTTTTTTGAATAAACTTATTATTATTTTTTTACTTCAGTGTCAACGTCATCGACTACTCTGGTCATTAGCCTCGTGTTCTGAGTAGGCTTTGTTACTGTTTCCCAGCGCCACTTTAGGATCAGCACTGTTAATTAGAACCCACCAGTGAATGGTCGAGTGGGGAATCACACCTGGTATATGAAAATCAATTTTTAAATTTTTAATTAATTAAAAATCAGAAAATGATTTCTGTTGTCGCGTCGGTGGGATTGGAACCCACAACCCTTGGATTATGAGTCCAGTGCTATACCACTGAGCCACCCACTCCCCCAAATATTATTATTATATAACTATACAGGGTATTCCTAAACATCTAGAAAATACTTATAGAGCACGAACTCTGGATGGCAAGACGTAGGTACGCCTCCCATCAGAATAATTCTGCAAATTTTAATATCTGAACTGCTTTTAAATTTTAAAACAACTTCAAATAGAAGTTTTAAATTTGCAGATGTGTAGCAAAGAAGTAGAATTTTTTTCTAAAAATCCAAAATGTAACATCTTGAAAAAAATCAAAATTTGTAAATTTGACGCGGTTGTTTTTATAACCACACCATTTTAAAACAGCTTGAGGTAGACGTTTAAAATTTTAAATAAATCTATAACAGATGTAGAAATGTCTTACAGAAGACCAAAATTTAACATAGTGATTTGTTTTCAATTAAAGACGTGTCAAAGTGCAGTTGTCATAATAACAAATTATAACCACGCCATTTTACAACAGCTTCACGTAGATGTAACAGACAATGTAATCGACAAATAATTAAAAAATATTTATACCTCCACCGACGACAATCCCTATCATATATTGTTTTTATTCCCCTTTAAAAAATGAGATTTGAAATCTCCAGAGACACGTATTCACTGAAGTTCGTCTTCAAAGCGCGACCTACTTTTCTAACACCGAACGGAAAAGAGTGACGAGGACACAGAACAGCCTTGCGGGCTCAAGGACATACAAAATTACAACCAGGAATTTCGTTTAGAAGATACCCCGTTTCAAATCGAATAATTAATCGATAAAAAAGTAGAAATATGAAATGGGGAAGCTCATTAAATAATATCAAAGTAATTGGTGGATTTTTTTGTATGGTTATCGATTTAGTGCGGTCATTTGAAAAGTTCTAAAAAGTCACTATCGAGTGTTCCACTTTAATCTATAGCTCGGGAGCCAGAGAGTGGAAAGTATAAATTAAAATAATAAAAACATGTGCAATCGCTAAGTTGTGAAGGCAAAAAAAACCTAAATATTTACATACGAAAGTAGAAATATACACAAATTTGAACAAAATAAATAAGTAAATGCCCAAAATTTTATTAGTACAACCCTGTGGTACCTCATAATTTATGCAAATCGTTAAGAACCATGATAAGAACTATTCAAGGTCGTCTAAAATATCTTGAATTCTATAATATAAGGGCAACTATGTCAAACCCCTAAAATGCTCATTCGACTTAGACACCACGCTAATTGAAAACAACCAATCCTATCAAAATTCGGCCGTCAAAAACCATTTATAATTTTCACTGTCAGCAGGTATCTCTCTCCAGTAAGTTCAAGTGCTCTTCGAAAATAAATCAATTTATTGATTCAAGACGTCCAACTTTGGTTAGCAGAGTTCGCTTTACTAGATATGCAACCCAAAAAGCACAAAATGATGTTTAAGAGTTGCCTAACTATTTTATGTATTCGTATTTAAAGACACAATTGACAGTCTAAGAAAAAATATAATTTTCTTTATGGTCAATACGGCATTTTAAAAATATATTTAAGCAATTATTTATAGTTACATGTAACAGTTTTGAACGTTTTAATAGTTGACATAGTATATTTAATATAAAATAAATTGATATCATACTTTGTCACGGGAGAAAACGATATTTTGTAAATTCTAGTTTTTTAAAAGATCCAAATTGTAATGATCATTTATTCACCATAATTTGAATACTCATTAAACTCTGGAAGTTTCATTTGAGTCTTCTTTATAATCAAAATAAAGATTAGATTGTAAAACACTGCATTTGCTATATTTCAGCATGATTAAACTTTTTTGCAGCACCAATTATAAAATAAATTGAACTATTAGGTAGTTGACATGTTTGTAGACTATTGGACCAAATAACTAGAAAAACTAAGGGAAATCATTTTATCGAAAGTTAAAATTTTATACCAAACTTTCACAATCATCTCCATATCTTCATTGTTTCTTAGTGCAAATAGATGTTTATTATTGATAAATGGAACGGAACATTTATTGTTATCATTGGTAGATAAATAAAATTTTGTTTAACAGTTCTAAGTACAAAATATTAAATATGAACTAAATAAATTTCTAAGTACAATTTTATGCTAACCCTACTTTGTGTAGTATATTTATTAAAACCTTTGTGTAGGTCATGTGAGCAAATTCTGATTTGTATCAACTAAAAACAAAGACCGACATTAGGTACAATAATCGAAGTATGAATTAAGAGATCTTGATCACTAATTGAGAAATGGGGTCACTGAACCAAATACCACGACCCTGACTTTGTCATTGGCCTCGCCATAATTTAATTTCCATATTTTTATCCAAAATATTTAAACTTACCCCTGTCTGTTGAATCCATACTCAAATTAATTCAATTAAGACTTGATAGGTTCAGAAAACTGGATCCCTGGCTGAACTTTTCACTCAAAAACTATAACTTAATACACAGCCTACTTTCAAAAAAGTAAACATGGCCGTATTCATAATATACCACTGTAGATTCGTGTAAAAGTTCACGTATTATGTTTTACTTGCACAACAGATTCAACACTGCTAATGTTTATAAACCTTTAGAAATGTTTATGTCAATTCTTACAAATGTTTAATTAAAATAATACAATTAAATGATTGGTATTTGACCATAAAGAAACTCATAAAAAGGAACTAAAATTTTTAAAAGTTGCCCTTCCTGTGAATAAGTTGGCAACATGTTTGCAGGTAAACCAATTTTCTAATCGGTAATATAGGGATCTATTATACAACCTCTGATTTAAAAATTAGTCGGTTTATATAAAATTATTTAAATTTGTCTATTATTGGCATTTTTAATTAACACCAAAGAAAAAATTTTAAGACTATATGTAAATATACTGATTTGCGATATCATTCACCGATTTTTAGGACTTTTATTTGTTTTATATTTTATATCTGTTTTTTAATGAATACATATTTGTTGCGACAATTTCTTTCCTATTTTTCAAACCGCTTTTTTCGATAAGTACTGATTTTAAGATTTATAGGTTGGCTACGCTTCTCGCATCGAACTTTGAAGCTGGCAAACGTATTAAATATTAATATGCATAGAATAAAAAGAAGAACTTTGACTTTGACATATCCTGACTAATATTAATACAAATCAATTCTATTATTTACAATATCAATAAATGATTTTGACCAATAATGTCCACCACTGAAGAAGAAAAGTTAACTTGCCAAGAACCAATAAAATTTAGAAGAAAAACTAATAAACAATTCCGAAAACAAGTGAAGCAGGAAGACAGTGATGATGATGACAACACAGTAGAAGTTAGTTCAAAATTACAAGAAATGAGAGAAATACAAAAGCTCAGAGATAGGCCTAATGGTGTAAATGTTGTGGGTTTAGCGTTAGGAACAAAAATACCACCAGATTCCGATTTAAAAGATACCTATAACAAAGATATTGGAGGCTTGATATACTTAAAAGCATTAGCTAGTGGTAAATGTCATCAAGTAGATGATGCTTATGATACGGGAATAGGGACGCAGTTTTCAGTTGAAACAAATAAACGAGACGAGGACGAAGAAATGATGAAATTTATAGAAGTAGAATTGTCTAAAAGAAAAGGTAAAGAAAAGCAAGATGAATCTATGAGAGACACAAAAAAAAAATACCACTCCCCTGAAGAAATCGCTCTACAGTCCGTTCCTGAACATTTAAGGGAGTCATCTAAGAAACAGTCTGAAGAGATGTTATCAAATCAAATGTTAAGTGGTATACCTGAAGTAGATTTAGGTATAGAAGCTAAAATAAAAAATATTGAAGCTACAGAAGAAGCCAAACTTAGATTACTTTGGAAAAATCAAAATAAAAAAGATGGACCTTCTCAGTTTGTACCTTCTAACATGGCCGTGAACTTTGTTCAGCATAATAGGTTTAATATAGGACGTGAAGAAATACCTGCAAAAAAAACCAAAGTTGAGGACAAACCAAAAAAGAAAGATGAAAAGGCCACTGATGATTATCATTATGAGAGATTTAAGAAGCAATTTAAGAGGTAACAATAGAAGAATTGACCTAATAAACTACAATTAAGAAGAAACTTGTATCTGAAGTATTTAAAATAGTAACTTAATAAATTTGATGTACCTACTGAAAGTAAAAGTTCTTTTATTTATTATTCCAAATGTTTTTTAACAATTTTTTTGTCCAAATTTATTGTTTGTAGACATTTTTTTTCTCCATAAAATTGGGTAGGATGTTATAAATATCTTCATTTTTGAATCTAGAGTTTAAATTTGGTCCATTATGAAACACCATCCTGTATAAATTTTTTTGATGGCCATGAATATACCAGGCGAAAAAATTACTGCAGATGGCATGAACATTTTTCTCAATGTATTAAATAAAACAAAGTTACTCAATATATTAATACAATCTATTGCTAAACAAAAATTGAAGGAAACATTTTTGAGGAATTTTTTATTTGCAGTAATTTTATGTTCAATTACAAAAAAAGAATTTAAATTTTTTTATTGCGCAAAGTATGTATTGACTAAAAATTAACCATGAAATAAATTCTTTTAAAACACACACTTTTATTTAATTACAACTTTATCAGAAACATTCTCGCCCTACAAGTAAAAAAAACAAACTACAAACATATAAATTTTTTGGTTATATTCACAGCTCAGTATGTAAAGAATGGGAATGCCTAGCAGTTAAATCAGGAGCATGTAGAAATACGCCTTCTGCTGCTTGCCAGTGCACAGAACCAGTAGACGACTTCATTCCAATGACTTCCATTTGACCATTGATTGGTCTACCAAATGATCTACCAGATATTGACAGATACATATCAGTATCAACATGTTTTAACATTACACTATCATCTCTATGCCAAAAGTCACCTAAAACAAAATAAGGGCAAGTTACTTGAGAATATGAATGTACATATTAGCTAGAAAAAGAATAAGTACCTGAGCATACCACTACCCAATTATCTCCAGAATCTCCTTCTCCATTATCTCCATAACAACTAATCTCTTGGTTACCACTTAAAGGACTTTGGAAATGATGTGAATGTAAGTTTTTTTTAGTTTCTACATGTTCCAATCTAATGGTCGATCCACATTTGATAGGTTCTCCTCTTTCAAGGGCTTTTCCACTACCTGATTTTATTAACCAGTGGCTATTAATATCTTCTTGTAGTTCTGTAGCTGTAACGGATTGTTGGCCACTACCAGTGCCGTATTTGACGTCGTGGGAATGCAATCTAACTCTATAATCTGTGTTTAATAATTTTAGAGCTGAACCACACGTTACATACTTTTGGGTAGACGCTAAAAAATATTTTTGAATAAAGTCATGTCAAATTTATATAAACTAATTATCGATAAGGTTCTTACCGTTTATGTTTTGAAAATTAAATATTAAATAAACTATAAACGTAATAACTACATCATTTTTTAAGTGTATCATGTTGACCGAAAAAACATTACACGTATTTTAAAACAATTTGTTCATTGCATTGTCGCTCGTGCTGCTCCTAGTGTATTATTTTTGAACTGATTAGAGATGAGATGATATTTCACTGACAGCGGTTTTGTAACCGTTACAATCTTGTCACTGGAGCAAACGGTTTTAGTTCTGTACGGTTTTCATATTCCATGAATCAAAGAATAAAGGTACCCAAAAAGGCGGATTCAAATGTCAAACCGATTAAATACGCTATGACCTTGAAATTATTTCAAAACAAAACCACTTGAGAATGCTCTTCTAGCATTGTCATAAACCGAACAAATTGTAATGACATTATTAAAAAAATTTTAGATTGACAGTTCTCATTCTAATCAATAGAGCCACAGCCAATTTCTGGTTGTAATTTTTCAATGAGCATTAGCCAGGAGTTGTGACTCCTGGCTATGCGCAAACGACGAGTTTAAGAACGACAGGCACTCCCACCGACATAACCTTAAACTAGACGGCTAATGCCATATGATAAAAATTGATCAATTACGAGGATGACTGGTGTCCATAATGCATGCGCATTGTGTTTGTCATATTCACCGACATAACCTTAAAGTCTATGTTCCGACATTGGCGTACCTTAAGTAAAATGATTGGGTCTAGAACGAAAATAAGTGGAATGATGAAAACAATTTAGGATTTAGGTTGGAGTTTTCATTTACTGATTGGAAATATTATTATTTGTGAGAACAGGATGTTTTTTATAAAATAGTACAGTATAGGTATAAATAGCTGTATCGTTCGAGTAAGACGTATAGTATCCTCAATTTATATCATTGAAATAACTTTCTGAAGCAAAATGCTCTGAACATATTCTTGTTGACGAGTGCGGAAGCGGTTCTAAAGGTCTTCCGATTGCTTTCAACCATTCATTACGTTGGTCCTCAGGTATTCTAAAATATCATTGTGAAGCAAATATACATTTGTTCGCGTAAAATAATTACTTTTTGGTATAATAAATGTGTGTGAATCAAAGTTGTTGAATAGATGCATGGTATATAACAATTTTATTGTGTTTCTTATATTGACTTACCTATGAAACATAACACCTTTGGGATGGTTTGTTGAACGGTTCTTACACCAAAGTACAAAACACTTCATTTTTACAATAAATTCACTATTTCTCTATCGAATATCGGTTAAACACCAAACAGAACAGTGGACGCCTATGAACAAAAAACAATATGTCTCGTCTCCTCGAATCGGCAAAGCTCGAGAACCGAAACCCAGATGTTAGACGTACAGGTGTCCATTGCGCATTGCGCAGAGACGTTTTCGGAATGTTCAATTGGATGAGTTTCTTGTGTGGTGGGAATATGGATATTAGCCGTCTAGTTTAAGGTTATGTCGGTGGGCACTCCCCAACAAGTCATTCATAAGTTTCAAATATTCCGTGCCCAAGGATGAAGTGAGATAGATATATAAAAGTCTAGAACATGGCAACGAATTTATGCTGCGATGCATGGGCGTACCGTTACAGAGGGAAATGGGATGTGACACAATATATTTATTTTTTTAACAATTTAAATGTTACCGGTTACATAGGAAATTTAAAATACTAATGAAAATATATTTATTTAATCAAATTAATCGTAAAAAAATGTTGTTTTTATCAGGCTGTTCGGCTATCAGACTATTCGGGATTGAGGTAGGAATAGGGAACTAACTACAAATTAAACACTGATGAATTATTAGTTGTATCATCCTCAAATAAAAAAAATGTTGGTATAGTAGGAACCTTCTACGTTTAGATAAATCCTGAAAAATATATAAACCGTTTTAATCTTATAAGATATATCGAACCTATAACAGAAAAAAATTAGTTAGTAAATATCAACTAACGAAAACGTTGGCAGAAGTAACAAATTTCTACATCTACTATTTTTTTGTGAGGCAAGCCTCGTTTTATTTTATTTTTTCTTCACTACGCTACATTAAAATTATATACATTCATAATCCACGAAGCAGGCGAGAAGGCTTTCACAGTGAAACGACATACAAATCGAATCAAATAAGTAATTAGTTAAAACTACATTTACAGAACACAAAAATTTTCAATTAAAGTTAAGATTAATGGGAAATCACTAGAGTTTAAGCAGTCGGTATTATGGAAATGTTTTTGATTGCTTAAAATATTCAACATATTCTCAAAAGATTGGTTTGACCTTTTACATTACATACATTTAAGCCATAATGTTTAAACAATATTACTGGAAGTACCTTATATTTTAAGTGAAAAATATTTGTATCCTAGTAAAGCTTCGCAAAAGTATTTTTAAATCTTATAGCCTAAATTTATTAAAAAACAAATAAACATAGGTATATTACCTCGATATTGGTTTTGCATCTGTTTTCAAATATTTCCTTCCACTTGGTTTATATTCAAAGTCATTATCACGGAAATGAAGAACAAATATAAGCATTTGTAGGTATGAACTTCACTGCATCAAATCCTAACAAAGAGTATCAAATATTTCTCCTTCGTATAACTGTTTAAATGAAAAATATTACCTAAATACTTGTTTGGTAGGTAGTTTGACAGAAAACAAAATGTGATTTAATTTTTAACAAAATATAAGAAACCTACATAATTATAAGTCGTTGCAATAAGTTAAAACAATCCTTTAGGCATTATCAAAGAGTTTATACAGTCGAAAAAATACTAATTCTACGCCCCTGAGCTTTCTTCATAATAATACAATGTAACTTACCCATGAAATGATTTAAATAAACTATTTTGCTGCATTCAAACACTAATAAACTATATTTATCTAATAAATCAAATTAAACCAATAAATTCAAGTGAAAAAGAAAATTATAATAATATAACTTAAAAATCACACAATAATAAACAATCAAAGTATGTAGAAAATGGCCGCACAATTTTACTACGAAACATTCTATCCCCTGATTTGATTCATAACGATATAACCACAGTATAGTAGAACCAGTACACAGTTGCCGCTTCTAACAATTTTTCGTGGAAATGGTCTAAACTTAAATCGTGGTAAAGTATCTTTGGCAATATTTATCTATCAATATGATTTGTTGTGTTAATAGTTACGAAAATTAGAGTTCGTAGATGTACAATTATTTTAGCGAATCAAAATATCTCATTTTTCAAGATAATTTTTACATAGATTTAGGATTTTGGTAATAACGGAAAAAAATTATGATAACTTTGACAACATTGAAACTTATAATATAAATTCAATAACACAGCGTTTAGACTGTTACGTGTTGTTGTCCCCAGCCGAAATGCCAACAAACTCGATCTTATTGTTCTAAATCTATGCAATCTACTTTGTAATATATTAGAAGTGTTATAAACATTTCATAAAGTAGTCTCTTATTTCATCAAATTCTGGTTTAAGGAATTTGTATCAATGAGGCGTCAATGCCTATGTATGTTCCACTTATTTCATTGAAAAGTGACAATTCTACAATAGCATTTCGAATTATGATAATTTAGCAATTCATATATTAATATATAAATATCTACCTATCTATGTTTTATGAGGTGTCATGCATTCTTGGTTCTTGTTTTCTTAAAAAAAATGTATTGACTATGTATAATGTATGCAATAAATTTCTTTCTTATATATTAGGAATGTGAAATGTCAACTGAAATGGGAAAAATAACGAATATAGAATGGCTGTATTAACTTTTTTAAACAGAATCAAACTATATAAGCACACAACTCAACCACAATTTTGTATTTGCCGTATTGAATTTTGCAGAAACTACATTCCCAAAAACTCCTTTAAACCACGTTTGAATAGCATCGACCCATAATCATACAACTCATTTTTTGTTCATATAAAAATATATGCCAAATCTCAACTCGACTAGAAATGGTTCAAATTTGTACTAATAAACGTACAGATGAAGTTAATATAAGTGTGGCAATAAAGATAATCGTGAGATTAGAAACAATTTTTCATACTTTTCGGGCCTATATCTCAAAAAGCATTCGAGACCTCCGCTTTTTGACTTCATATTCGTGTTCAGGAGACAAAAATACGTAAGAATCACCAAACATTTTTTTTATCTCGGGTGCATCTGATTAAATGAATTTTACCTCGTTGAAAACTGCATAATTAATTTTTACTACTTTTCCATGTTCCATCCAACCTTATTTGCATAGACTGAATTTTAGCGAGCAGTTTATATCAATAATTGATATATCGAGCAGTGTATATATGAGCATTGTTAGGGATCGTGGCGGGGAAAAATGTAATTACTGTCAATAGTGTCAATACCAGTGCGAATATAAAAAATAAAACTGCTGGACACCAATATCAAAGGTGCCGACGCTAGGCACTACTGTATGTACTGTGGCCACAGTCTACTCGATTTAACCAAAATAGTCATTCACTATGCGTCTACTTTAAATTCAATGTCATTTTAAACTTCAAAATTTTCATATTTTGGACCCCATTTTGAAGGAGTTCCCGAAGTGGTACGGAGGGGCACATCAAACCTTAATTACTTTTTGATGCTCTACCAAAATCTGAAGTCAGAATTTTAAAATTCCCAAAGACAAAGAATCAACACACATACACACAGATCGAATTCAGATACCGAACAATTTGTTTGGTGAATATGGCGGGAATTCAATTTAATGTTGACAGACAATTAATAGTTACTCTCCTTAGGAATTGTACCTACCTATTTTAAAAGCGATCTTGGAGCAACTTTGAAGAGTTTTTTGAAGATTTTTATTCTAAAAGTACATAGTTAACCAGCTTTTGTATATCTAACATATATTATTTTTTGCTAACTTAAGGCTCGTTCATATAATCCGAATAAACGCAATTTTTCAAATCGGAAAAAAACCGTCACATCGTTATATGTTGCAGCTTATCCATAGAATAGATTACACAACAGAAATATGATTCTTTTACTTAAACATATTATCAATGTTAACATGCATTTTTTCAGTTGTAGCGATGTGGCGGTTTTTTTCCGATTTGAAAAATTGCGTTTATTCGGATGAGTATGGACGAGCCTTAAATTAGTAAAATTACTAAATACTAAATAGCTTACTACCGCTAATTATTCTAGTGCTTGTATTGTATTGTATATTATATTTAAAGAAAGTCACAATTGTGCTAAAGATATTTTCAATAAATTGTTACAAATAACCTTCATTTTTTTCCATTCGTTCTGAAATTATAAACTATATACATTTTGATTCCAACAAAATATTTCCACAAAAAACATACATAAAAGTTTTTATTTTTCACTTGCTATAAATACACTCATGATGCCCTAGGGCATAACGAGCGGCCACAACGCCCCTCTAATTCTACGAGGAGGGTCTGGATTACTCCGGCAATAAATTTTTGGTTGCTTTGGGTGCATATTTTCTTTGATATTTTTTGGAAAATCGATATTTATTTCCATTACTTTTATAAGACGTATATAACGCAAATCACAAAGCAGCAATGACGTTCACTAAATATAATGAAACACTGTCAGCAAACGTCAAAATATCAAAAAATCGGTTTTTCTTGTATGCACCGTGAGCGTTACTGGATCCTATATAACGCACTTGGTGCATAAATAACTAATTTACTCTTTTTTCTGGACAATAAAACCACACTTTCCATATTAAAATGTTTTTAATCTTTGACGATTCGACTTTTAGTCTAAAATTTCCAAAAAATTGACAATGACGTTAAATATAATAAAAATTTACTTAAGAGACAGATCACTGGACAATTTCACAAGATATGATAACATCATGGAACAAAGAAATATATTTTTAAATTTAAGAGAAATCATGTAAATATATGTTTGTATTTCTTCTAAATAAATAAATAAAAAATATCGAAATCTGTTGTCAACATATTTTTTGTGACGTTTCTGTTAACTATTTTAAAATTTTATGCTTCGTCTTATATAATTATTTTCAGTACGCTTGTCTCTACCGGAAAAGGCATAAAATATAACTTTGAGAATGATTGAATGTGAGCGAACACCGCATCTGAACCTAAAACAACTACTCCTCGGACTACTTGCCCCGCAGGTACTGAATTACATCCAGACGCGTGTTGGAACCCAAATTTTGTCGAGCAGTCCAACCCTTTGATTCTGTTATTAAAGGATCTTCTAATTATTTCAAGACCGTTTTCGACATTTTTGTGCTTCATCAGTATAGAAAGTATCTAATCCATGTTAGAAAATGACGGCAGCAGCACACCGTTAAGAAGCCCGGCTTGAGCGCGGTCGTCCCTCAAGGGGAAAAATCGTGATTTTTCCTCTTGAGAGAAGGCCATGCCCAAACACTCCACATACCCCCCGGAATCTTTCAGTTCCGGGTCTTCTTACATTTATCCCGCTGAAGGCAGTTATAGGGATATTTGCTATCAATCTAGTTTTTAGGGGTAGCGATAGGCGCTTTTCTCCCTATATCTCAGTGTCGTGTCTTGGTGTGCCTTTGTCAGTTAGTCTGGTCCTGTGTGGCGGTTGGTTTTGGTTTTTTGTGTTCCCACCCTCCTCCCCCCTGAGTCCCTCCCTTCGTGTTTCCCCCTCCCCCCTTATCCCCTTGCCCTTCTGTGTCCCCCTCTCCCCCCCTTGCGCCCCCCCTTTTTTTTATACCGCCGCTTCTCTTCCTTGCTGTTACACCTGTAACAGCTGCCGTTGGTTAGGGTAGTCCGGAGTTGTACGTCGATTCGTATCTTCGGGACTCCCTCGTCGTTCGCATGTGAGTTCCTCAATTTCACAGAAATTAAATCAACTTGTGATGACTTTGGCTATCAATCGTAGTTAGTGTTGAGGAGTTGCCTCCTCGGTCTCTTATGCTTTCCGTGGTCATCTGCTAGGTAATCTATCAGTTCTCTTAGCTGTTGGTTGGGATGGTTCCTCAAGTTTTCAAATATCTGCTTTGCTCTGTCGTTCATGATGTCTAGAACCCTCTTGGTTTCTAGATCTCTAAATAACCATCGGTTGGCAACCTACAAGGGTACGTTGGCAGCCTGCCTCAAGCAGATATTATGTTGGGCTTGAATCTTCTTCCTGGAAAATGACGGCATTCCTTGCCAAGCTTTTATTTTAGCTGTTTACGTTGGAGTACCTATACGAATTCAGCGCGAGGAAGGTACAACGCCATCTTCACTTTAATAACAGAATCAAAATTGAAGAATATGTATTTTCTAACATGGATTAGAGATTCCATGTTGAGCTAGAAGCACCTTCACTATCTAATATTGGAAAATCTACTATCATCGAATTAATAACATTAATTATGTCCTCTTTGTTTTCACGTCTACTATATTTTTCTAAGTAATGCTTTAAAGTAAGAAGTTCCTGAGGAGTAAAATCGACAATTGGCATACCGGTATCTTGTTCATCTATTATTATTGTAACAAGAACTTCTAGATTTTCTTTTAAACAATCATTACTTTCAACAAACGTTAGTGGCGCAGTTCCGTAAATATTGGCTTTTAAAACAAGGGTTTTTAAGACCGATATGTTCAAATTTTGATGAATAAAGTCCAGTAAAACTTTACTAGTGTTAAAGTCTTTTCTAGTTATAGCCCCCAATAAGATAGAATTTCCATAGAGATCACCTTGAAGTAAAATGTCTTGTAAGAAGTCTTTCTTGAGGATATCAAACATAAATTGAAGCAAATTTTTTAAACCAATATCTGTACCTTTTGCAGTGGTTAAATGCACTACGTTTTCACCGAACCTATTTTTTTTTAATAATAATTCTTTTATAACATCTTTGTTTACGTTTTGTGATAAAAATTCTAAAAGTTTAATAGTTGTAGGGTCGCGTTTCCAATAGAGAGCTTCTATCAAAGCATTTGTATTTCCTTCTTTCAAAGTTATCAGATCAGTTAAAATGTTTTTGAAATTTATTTCTTCGTTAATTTTTTTAACGAATTTCAGGAAAACTTCAATAGTGCTTGGAAAACCTCTGGCACAAGCCAAATCTAAAGCACTTCTTTTATCAACTGATATTGTTAGTATCATTTCCTTGAAAATAAAACTATCAACATTTTGGTAGAACCAGTTTAATAAAGCTTCAGAACTTTCGGTTTTTCCTTGACTAATCGCTTTGAATAATATATTTTCTTCGTAATTATTTGACGCGATGTCTCTGAAAATAGTTTCGGCGAAATTTGATTTTAAAAATGATAATAAATCTACTGCTTTTATGTAACCATTCATGTAAACAGAAATTTCCAACACAGTGAAATTCTGACCATTTTTAGTTATTAACAACTCTTTTACTATATTATTATATCGATCTTTAAATATACTTAACCAATTTAAAAAATTTTTAAACTTGACATTATTTTTTGATCTCATTGTATGCAAAATTGTATTTTTTTCGTCTGCAGTGGCACTTAGAAGAAGATCTCTTGCAGTGGCATCATCTTCTATTGCATCGAAAATAATATTTAAGCAATCAAAGAAGGATTCTTCTGATAAAAAGGCAGAAGCCAAATTCAACAAACCATTTTTAGTTTCCTTTAAAATTTTTCTCAGAACTTTCGGATATTCTTTAACTGTGTCTAGAAATGTTTGAAGTAATTGTAAATTTTTCGTAGCAATTATTTTTTCAACGATTGTAAATGAGGTTTGTCTGCCTGACATATAAAATATCAGTCCGTTGGTTTCTGTGGATTTAGTTAAAACGTTTCCTAAAATTTCGTCAAATCCTTGGAGTTTATCTAAAAATATCCCTATGGTACCAGGTTTCGCGATTGACTTCCTTACAGGATGATGTATTAATTCATTCAATATAGGGCCAAATTTGCCTACTTCTGATAAAAGCTTTTCAAGGACTTTAGGATATTTTAATATTTTATCCAACAAAAATTTTAAAGTAGGTATATAACCCTCGTGCGCTATTACATGTAAAATGTTATCAGTTCCATATTTTATTTCTATTACATTTACAGCATCTTCTGCGAAATCGATATTTTTTAAAGCCGATTCCTTTCTTTCAAATAGACTGTTCAAAAATTCGCGTATAAAATGAAAACCATTTTCTAGCAAAATTCTTTTCAACATAAGCGTTTGCATTTTTACGCGGGAAATATTTTTAATTGTGTATTTACTTAAAAAGTAACCAGCGAAACTACGATGAATAAAATCTATACGTGTCCCTTTTAAAATTACTAATCCGGTTCTAGCCAATGGTATTTTATCTCTTTCATCAATTTCTTTATTATCTTTTTCGTTAATTTCGCTTATATTTATATCCGGAAGTACGACTTGAAAGGAAATGGTATAAAACATCTGTTTTAACGTCGTTGTGTCTCTGTTGCGTATTTCAATTGATGCTGGCGTGTTTCCCAAGTTTTTTTTTTCGTCATAGAAAATGTCGTATTTTATGTTCACAAATTTTTTATACATAACTAGTATATGGAAATTTTCCATTTCTTGGAAGTTTTCCTTAAAGACAATTTCACCAAGCATTCTTAAATGTAATGGGATAACAATAAATGTGGTATGATTATCTTTGATTTTATTTTTCCAGGTAGATAAGAGTTGTTCAGAAAATTCATCAAATTTCATGATGTCTATGTAACTTCTTAATTTATTACTATTTATTAATAGTAAATAATTATCAATATTTTCGATTATTTTTGAAACTTGATTCCCAAAAACCGGCGGCATGTTTTTTAAATAGTCGCACATTTTTTTGCGAAGCTCTTTATCTTCTGTTTCTTTAAAGAATTTTAGGCTAAATCGCCAATAATTATTTAAAAATTCAATTTGTTCTTTTTCTACCAAATTCTTCAAAATAAATGCAGGGCATTGAAATTGATTTTCGAGTAAATTTTGTTCATGAGGACGAGTAGTGATAAACATTTGGGCTACGTTACTTTTGCTTAACGCTTTTATTAGCCTAATTGTTTCATTTGAATACGTGGGACTTATTTCATCGAAACCATCGAATAATATTACAACATTTGGAACAACACAATCTTTGTCAGTAACTGATAAACTGAATTTTAATAGTTGTTTTTCAAATTTATTACAAGTCTTCACCATTTTTGTAAAATAATCAATCGATTCACTAATATCATTTTCCGCAAATGTTATGTCTCCTAAAGATTTCATTTCCTTTCGACTATCTTTATCTGGTAGCTTATTTTTGTCGAAAGCAAAATCATTTAAATTAATTCTGAATATCCATAAAGAGTCTGAGATTTTTTTCATTTTTTGCGCCAAACTGGTTAAAATAGTTGATTTTCCCGCACCTGTATCGTTGGATATTATGAGAATTTTTTCTTCTAGATTACTAGGTACGCTAAAATAAACTTCGTGAAAGTAATTTTTAATAGAGTTATACTCGGTATTAACTTGTTTAACAATTGTGCTATAATCTCCGTTCGTTTTCTTCCAATATAAAATGTCGTTGCAACATTCTAACCAGTGAATATTATTTTTGTTTTCAGTACAAATTTTAAGGAATACATTTTTTTCATCTTGAGTTGCATCGCACCATAAAATTCCTGTGGTATAATCATTGTCATCTTCATACTTATAAATATAATCTTTATTTGCTCCCAACTTATGTAACAGAGCTTCATCAACTCCAGTAATAAATAATAAATCTGTAAATTGTTCTTTTCTTAAAACTTCATTATTAATCGTCTGTCGATGTAAATATCTGTCAATGTAATATTCTTGTATGTAGTCATTAAAATAAAATGCATCTTTATCGCCAATTTTTAAGAGCTTCTTTTCAACAATAAGCGTCAGTGTGTCATTGTCGATTATTTGCTGGGCTGTTTTATAATTGATTAAATTATTTAGATTAATATCGTTACCCTGAAAGTTACATTTTGTTTTTAGCAAATTTTTTTGAGAATTAATACTTAAATTATTGAAATTCATTTGAATATTTTCCGTGTGATATTCAACGGCATTTCCAAATTCGTTTCTTAAGATATATTCATCACTAGAAATTATA
This sequence comes from Crepidodera aurea, assembly GCA_949320105.2. Classification (NCBI taxonomy): domain Eukaryota; kingdom Metazoa; phylum Arthropoda; class Insecta; order Coleoptera; family Chrysomelidae; genus Crepidodera; species Crepidodera aurea. The sequence continues at coordinate 43,203,294 of OX439472.1, forward strand.
ATCAATTTCTTTTTATCGTTTAATTCAAGTATATTTTTCAAATCTTTTATCAACTCCATTGATTTCTTTTTATCACTAAGAGATTTCTCCTGATCTTCGATGACTAAAAGGTGGTGACTGACTTCCGAATTAAAAGATTCGATTAACAACTTTTTAGTTTCGTTTTGAAATAGCGTTCTAATCCTTACCAATATGTAACTATCGTGGGCTGCAAACTCTCTTTTACTTTCTAAAATTTGATGAACGTTAATTGCAGTAAATCTTGTAAGATTTGTAACCAACAATAAACACTGAAACGTTTCAAGACATTCATACCAGGAATCAAAATTATTATTATCATTGAACCGAAGTCCGTATGATTTTAACTTTTCAGGATACGCTTTACTTAAACCGGACGCCATTAAGGTGTGAATTTTTCGTTTTATTCCGCAAATCAAATTATTTTCATTAGTCGTCGATAGAAAATTACTGCGTCCTTTATTGTATTGTTTCAACCAATCGAGAATATCCTTTTGAAAGGAATCCGTTACCAGGTCTGCGTTTAATAGTTTAAAATCATCTCCTAACATGTTCCGTAGAAGACCGTTTAATTCATCCACGTTTGGATAATTCGTCACCAACCGAAACGCGTTTATAAATTCATCCAAACGACTATCGAAATTATTTGTATCTAAAAGTAATTTTACTGCGACGAAATCTGTAACTGTTTTCTGTAAATCTTCTTGAACCATCAATTTAACTTCTTGCAAGTCAAAATTGGGTTGTTTAAGAGCGTCTACAGTTTTTTTATTTAAACATTTAATTAGATTATTGTTACTGATGTCGTCGTACATTTGTATGACGTTAAAATTTTCAATATTATTTAGTAATGTTTTTATATTATTTTGAACATCGTTAATTAAATTTTTATCTTTAGTTAAATCGCTAAATTGTTTAGATGAATTATTTAAATAATTATTAAATTGTTGTTGGGAGTCGTTTAATTTAGTTTCAATCCTATCAATTATTTTATTTACTTCAGCTTCAACAGTAGTTAAAGCTTCTTTTAGAACTTTCATTTGTACTGGATCATTTTTATTTGTAGCTTTAATTTCATTTAAAATCGCTGTTTTAGATTTCAACGTATCATCGAATTCTTTGTTAGTTAAAGTTGATTCCGCCAAATGTAATACTTGTTTAGATACTTTTACCAGCCAAGTTTTAGCAAGTTTTTTATTATTATTTAACTCTGTTTGAGCATACGTTAATTCGGTCCTAATAGATAGTTCGGGATCCACCAGTTTAAATATATTCAAATAATTAATAATCGACTTGTACTCTTCAAACTTTTTAGAAGCAGTTTTATCTAATAAAGCAATTTTAAATATATAAGATAAATTATTTTTTGCAAGTACGTTTAAACTATTTTTCTTTGTTTCAGAGTATTTTTCAAAATAAAGAATTTCATCATTTTTAATTTCGTTTACTTCTGAAAAGTGTATTTTCCACTTATTCGCACCTTTCGTTTCTTCGCGTTTCAATGTGGTATTTGTACATAAAATAAATTCATCCAATTTTGCATTTTCGAATTCAGGATTTGCTTTAATTTTGCAAAAAGATAAAAAATATTTTTGTAAACTGAAATCGTCGTCCTTTGTAGTGGTTAAATTGTTCATGGTAATCTTGTCTCTTTGAGGATTTTGTTTGTGTTTTGCTTGTAAGAATTTCCAAGCCACTGGATCCCGCGCTCCTTTTTTATATTTAATAACAACATCATCGAATTTTTCGGCCATGTCCATTTCTGTAGCCAATTCAAAGTAGTGATAAACATTGCTGGCTCTATGAGCAAATAGCATAAGCAGTTGGAGTTGGTAAATCGTTCCATGCAGTGATGTTTTCACACCAGATGAGGCGTAATCTTTAAATGGTACTTTTTGCTTTTTCGATCTCTCGGAATCATCGTCTAAGAATCGTTTTTGACTTGAAGAAGGAACTGGACTTCCGATTAATGGTGGAGAAGAAGCTTCGTTTATATTCGAATTAATTCTTTGTAAAGGAATAATTGAATCTAGTAAATCTTTAATTGTACTCCATTCTCTATATTTTTTAATCTTCTTGTTAACTAAAGTGTGAAGGTTCTTTCCCGCGTTGTTTTCCAACTCAGGATCGATTTTAATGTTCCATTTATTTTTGTTTTTAATTATCATTTGAGTAATTTCGAAACGATTATTTAAAATTGTTAGATGTAAAGCAGAATTTCCTTCGTTGTTTTGTAAATTAATATCAGCACCATTTTCTAAAAGTAATTCGACTAAATTTTGTCTACCTTCTAGAACGGCTACGTGGAGTGGAGTGGTTTCGTCAGTTCTTTTCTCGTTAAGTTGTCCTGTTTGAATAAAAAATTTTGCTCTTTCTTCATCGCCTTTTTCAACAGCTTCAAACAAATCGCTAACTTCGTCTTCTTCACTTGATGATATATCCATTTTTTATAGCTAAAATATTTACTTTTTTTAGTATATGTACAAGTAAATCTTAAATAATATCTATTTGTACATCACGATATTTTTTCTACTGTCACACGATATTAACAATATATAGTTTTTTATATTTTATTGCAACAGAATACAAAAAATAAGTTAAGAGTAGATTTTCTGCATATTTTCTAACTTTTCTTGACTCACACCAACTTATGAAAAAATTGTATTCATCTTCATATTTTTTTTTCAATTTTTCCGGAAGCTGATTTAATGTAACATTTCTTGCAGCGAAACCTGTATTTTGTGTATGTTGTGTTGCCTATTTACGTGCAGATTGAAAGCTTAATTTATAATTAGCGTAAAAATTAATTCTTGAAAACGGGGTAATCTAGGTACTTTTAATATTTCAATTATCGTTTAAATATATATTGAGGGAAAATATTCAAGCGCAAAAGTAACTTTGATGATGCTAAATTATGACAGATCTCGGAAAACATCAACTTTCCAGTGAGATTTGAATGTGCAAAAGGCTATACTTTGGATAGTGATCGTAGAAAAATATATTTGTGGCCTACATAATACTTTTATACTATTTTTATAAAAGGGTCAATTCTTATAAAGTGGTCCAGCACTAGTTGCTTGACCATCTCAGAAAAAATTAATATTTGGTATATAGATTCCAATATGTTTTGGGGGTTCAAAAATATTTTTTCTAAATTTTTATTGTGTTCCATTTGGAAATGGCGGCCATATTTGTTTTACATTGTACAGCAATGGATCGTCCTAGCCTTCTCAAATAAACTGCATTGAGTTCAGTACACTGTGGCCTACAAAATAATTACCTAATCCGCTATCTCCAAATGGTACACAGTAAAAATTTTGAAAAAATATTTTTGAATCCCCAAAACATAAGGGAATCTACCTACCAAATATTAAATATTTCTGAGATGGTCAAGCAATCAATTATTTTTTATTTGGACCACTTGATATGGATTGACCCAAAAATAAAATGTCTATCTACTTATCTACCATCAGTGAAACAACTGATGAAAAGTCAGTGGAGGAAAATAGGGATCACTTCTCCTATTATTTACTTAAATATACTTTTATATTATATATTTTTTTAAATAATTATTTATTATTTGTCTTACCTTTAATTTTTACACTTTTTACTGTCACAATTGCAATGTATTAACTTGCAAAAATCTATAAAATTTATATTTTTCTTATCAAAGATAACATATGTAACATCCGCCAAACGAAAGATTATCAGCGACCAGCCTTTTTTTCGCAAAAATAAACTGTATTATTGCGTTTATCTTTATTGATAATCCCTATATTTCAATATTTCATAGAAAATCAAATATAGGTATTCTGGAAATAAATATACCTACCTTAGAATCTGAGGACATTTTGATTTAAACAGACTTTTATTTATGTGCATTTATTTTTATAAAACAACTACTGAATTTAAATATTCCTAAAAATATTGTTTGTGTAATTTTTTACACGTATTTCAACTTCATCTTATCAAAAATTATTTTGACATTATCTAAAGTGGAAAGCCATTTCTGTTGATTCTTTATAATATTATAGAACTCTTTGTACTCTATACTTTAAAAGTAAAATATTTTATGCCTGTATAGTTCGGGCAATACATATAGTATCCCCAACTTAACAGCTTTAAAACGCGGCGCCCTTGATGCTACCAAAAAACATGACCCTTTAAACTAAAGCGGCATCCTTGGTCTCAGTCAACGTGGACTCGACTTCACTCCTCTCTAATACTATTGGTTGGATATTCAAACGAAGCGCTGTTATAAGACAATGTGGAGTACGCAGTTTATGCCTAATAGCAAAAATTAGTTCAAACATCATCTGCTCGGGTAGCCTACCCATTAATCGATTACAACTTAGCGATTGTACGTTTTTATTTTTTTAATTTATACGCTTTCCACTCTCTGGCTCCCGAGCTATATATTAAAGTGTAGAACACTTGACAAAGACTTGAAAGATGGCTGGACTAAAGGGTTTACCGGAACTGTACAAAGGGCTTTTACCTAGTTTTTATTTAAATGTTACTATTTCAAAAATATAAATTTCGACTTTATTATTACATCCGCCCCTTTAAAACCGATCAAGATATTAAAATTTGGCATTCAAGGTACTTCTATATTAAATTTCTTAAACACGGTGGAGTTCTAAAAACATCAAATTACATCAAATCCACAACAATATAGTAATACCACAATCCAACTCAGTGCGCTATCTTGGAATGCATCTAGATAAACGGTTAACATGGAAAGATCATATCAAGAAAAAAAGAAAGCAGATCGACATAAAATTCAAAGAACTGTATTGGTTACTAGGTAGAAAATCTGGCTTGTCACTTGAAAATAAGATCCTGATTTACAAAACAATACTGAAACCAATATGGACATACTGCATCGAACTTTGGGGATGCGCCACTAAATCAAACATTGCCACTCTTCAAAGATGCCAATCTAAAATACTTAGATCTATATCAGATGCCCCATGGTACGTACGTACATGGTACAAATGAAACACTCCACAATGAACTTGCCATTCCCAGGATCCAGGATGTCCTAAAAGAGCGCAGCACTAAACATTACGAAAATATTGAAAGCCATACCAATCCGTTAATACAGCCACTCTTGATACAAGGGGATAACCGAAGACTCAAAAGACGTGTACCTATTATTGATCTCAAATCATAGTCAAGAGGCCCTATCACAGGAGAGGTCCTCATCCTGCCAAATGATGGAATGATGGAACTTGTCCAACCCATTCCTAAGATATCACATTAGCTCATAGAAATGTAACTTTCTGATTGCTGATTAAAAATTAATTAAAAAAAAACATCAAATCCATAGAAATACAAATTTCTCGAATAGCGAATAGCGAACAAGGCCATTAATCAAAAATAATACAAATAAAATTAAATATTTATAACGGACATCATCAGATTTATATCGAAGAAAAGCAACATAATATCTGATTTGATCATTAAAGGATCTTATCTCAGTGCCTTATAATGGAGTAGATCTGGCAAAAACAACGGCTCGAAAACAGAATGAAGAAATCGGGAATAGTTATTTGTGCAACCAGTTGGGAAAAATAGTGTTTCCCAACGTGTTTCACACAATATTTTTTCTAATTTTGAATAGGATGTGATTATTTGAATTCAAATTTAAAGTATTTGAAACGTCCCTACCAGCGTCCCTCGTAGATTCCTGTTAAGTCGCCTAGTAAAATTGTAGATGTTTATTTGTGACTATGGAAGCAAGTATTGTTTAATGTCATGTTTCGTGATTTTGATTGTCAAAAGAAGTAGCAATTAAAAATCGTTTTTCTTCTCGTAAATAATTCATTCACTATTTTTTAAAGTAGAAGAATATATAAATACTGCAATGTTCGATTCAGAGAACGACGTACCGAGCGAGATTGAAGAAGCGGCTCAATCTCAAATTGCCAAACCCTTGTTTGTATACGGGTCACTCTTTTCGGCGGACGTCGACTACTCTTCTTGCGGATTCAGGTGCTGATTTGCTTAGAATAAAACAGCATGGGGGATGGAAATCCAATACTGTTGCCGAGGGTTATGTGGAGAATTCAATCATTAATAAACAGAAGATTGCCACGAACATACTCGGAGAAAATTACATAGACAATACATCACAAATTAATGCTAATCAGGGAACTATGTTGTCAGCTGGGGTCAACATTAGTAAAATTGTGTTATTAATATTTATAAGTAGTTTTTTATTCACGTGTTGAAATTGAATAAAGTTATGAAACTTTCTTGATATTATGTTAGTACACCATATTTAACGACAATAAAGAGGTAGTTCAAGTAATTTAGTCTTACAATTATTCTGTACTTTTCGCAATTAATGGCGAAATTAACTTTTCATCACCAGTTAGGAAATATTTCACTTTTCGTAACTGGTTACGTCAAAATTAGAAAAAAATATTTCTACAACAAACATAGGTACCTAAAAGTTTAAATACTCTTTTTTCTGGACAATAAAACCACAGTTTCCATATTTTTCGACTTTTAGCTTAAAATTTTCAAAAAATTGACAATGACAATAAATATAATAAAAATTTACTTACGACAGATCACTGGACAATTTTACAAAATATGATAACATCATAGAACAAAGAAATAGATTTTTAAATTTAAGAGAAATCATGTAAATATAGGTCCTTTTATGGCCCTGTTGGTATTTCTTCTAAATAAATAAATAAAAAATATCAAAATCTGTTGTCAACATATTTTTTGTGACGCTTCTGTTAACTATTTAAAAATTTTATACTTCGTCAATATTTTGCCTAAGGATGTGAAATAAAATCACACTTGTTCCCAAGAACAAGGACATTAAAAATGTCCTACACTCAGGGCCGGTTTAAGGCGTAAGCGAAGGATGCGGCCGCAGGCGGGCGCCGCGGCCAGGGGGCGCCACAGATTGAAAAAAATTTTTTTCTGAATATAATGTAATAAAAAGTAGCCCAAAACAGCGTTTTAGGCTACTCAAATTTTAAAAATTCTCCCAGGCCCCCCTGTATTACGCCCCCCCAAACTACGCCACTGGTATGAGGGGCACCAGTGAATGAAGAATATCACTGAGTCTGTTAAATGACTTGAAATTTCCTAACCGTGTAGCCTAAATGTTTAGAAATACGCCTGTTTTTGTTTCATTAAAATCAAGCAAGTAGTGTTAAATTTTAGTTCCGTCCTATTCAAATATTTCGTGTGAGCGCGCTATGGTCGCGTGACGTCATTTTACAACGCAACGTTCTTACCGTACACTCTTTCATTGCTTTGCTATTGGATGTTCTCTATGTTCGACCACAATAATGTTTTTAACTTAAGTTAAAAGGGGTTAAAAGGACATCACATCATTTCTCTGTAAAAAAACGTCTTTCCCCCCGTTTTCGAGGATACTGAGCACGGTGGAGTTGTTGAAGATTACTTCCAACCCTCACCAACCCTCCACTGGCCAAAACTCATCCCCGAAAGGGGTGAATTTTTCTTTATATCAGCGGCTTCGGAAGTGGGTTTGGTCTTTTGGAGGGATTGGTGAGGGTCGGAAGTAATCTTCAACACCACCATCGTGTTCAGCATCCTCGAAAACGGGGAAACAGGCATTTTGCCGCTGTTAAAGAAAAAAAATCCCTGTCGGAGGTTAGTTTTGGCCGGTGGAGGAGTTGGTGAGGGTCGGAAGTAATCTTCAACACCACCACCATGCTCAGCATCCTCGAAAACGGGGGGAAAGACGTTTTTTTACAGTGAAATGATGTGCTTCCCGTTTAACCATATTAGGGGGTAGTTTTTTGCAGTTTTAGGGGTTCGGCTGGCGAAAAGAGAAATTCTGATACCGCTATCGTGTTCAGTATCTTCTAAAAAGGGGGGGGGGATCGAAACGGGTAAGTTTTGGTCTATTTACACAGGTCGGGAGCAGATCACGCATTGACCGATCGTTGTAAAGTGACGTCACAGCAGCCGATGACTCCGCGTCGTCACAGGCCTAGCTAAAAAATTAAATATCTCGGAATCTATCAGACGTATCAAAAAATTTTTTTACGGTATTTTTGTATTTTTAATAGAGTCTATTGTAGGGTAATAATTAAAAGTTGGTGATATTCTTCATTGTTCGCAACCACTAGAAAAATGTCTAGGACCGGCACTGCCTACACTGCACGTCCGGACTTCAACAACTACTCCTTGGGCTATATGCCCCACCAGGTATTGAATTACGAAAGTCCACACGTGGTTTGGTGCCCGACCAAGTCGGGGCTTTAAACCAACAACTTCGATTTTGTTATTAAAGGACCTTGCCATTCTTAGACCGGTTTCGGCATTATTGTGCCTCGTCAGTAAGTAGCAGGCTAGCTCGACATCCTGTCGCTAAGACATCCTTTAGGCACCAAACCACAAAATCGAAGTTTTTTGTTTAAAGCCCCGACTTGTTCGGGCACCAAACCACGTCTGGACTTTCGTAATTCAATATCTGGTGGGGCATATAGCCCAAGGAGTAGTTGTTGAAGTCCAGACGCTGGTGCATTGTAAGACTTGTCCTTAGGCAGTTTTGTTACGCCCATGGTCCTTTTTTGGAATTTTTAGGGTTCAAAAAATTCCACCTTCGTGTGGTTAACATTTTTTTGAAAATTTTGTTTATTCATGGATATGTGGGTTGATAAAGGCTACATTTTAAAATTACTTTAAAATATACAGGTTGATAATTTTTCTTAAGTATTCCCTATACCTAAGCTTTTTAGTTTTCGAGATATTTTCATATTTCTAAAAATGGAAGCACTTACAAGAAAACCAATAACTTCGAAACCTATGGAATCAGCCAAATCCAATTTTAACTAAAAGAAATTAGACTAATAATTGAAAGCAATAATGTAGTTAGAGTTGTTTAAAATTATACAGGGCGTCCAAAATGGGGTGATTATCTAATGACATATTCAAACGACAATATCGTTCTTATTTTAAATAGGACACCCTGTATTTTATAATCCTATTATGTAGCAAATTCCATTACCATTTTAAGGTCTACTATGCCTAAATCTATTAATTTTGGAATTATTTTTATATTTGTTTAATTTTATATTAATTTTCCACCCTGTATGTGATCAGCTTAGACTTGTTTGTTTGGTTAATTAACGTCTCCTTTCGTGGGCTCCGACCTCAATCACCTTAAACCCAGGACTATGCTTTTGTCATGCAGGTGATCTACCGACTAACAAGTGTGTAAATGTGCCACCAACCCCTATCAGTTCCACGAGATATCCGATCTCATTCGGCCTGTATACCGGCGTAAATGAAACTGCGTATGACACAAATACCTTTTTGCACTTGCCCAAAGTCTTATCTGACTTTTATTCCACTTGAATGCGGCAGGATTCAAACCTATTCTTCGAACAGTGACCCAGAGATTAAGGCTGGTGCCCTAACCAACTGAGCCACGGTGTTCGATATCATCTTATACTATGATCCGAAAAAATTACAGATGAATCCACTTTTCCTAATAAAGGATTAGTTAACCGTCATAACTTTCATTATTATGATACTCAAAACCAGCATTTGTTCCACACAATAGATCATCAGAACCGGTGGAACATTAATGTATACGGTGGAATTATAGGCGACCAAGTTATTGGCCCATATTTCTTTGATGGCCATTTAAATGGAAGGAAATTTTTTGCAATTTTTAAGAAAAAGTTTCTGGGAACTGTTGGAAAATGTATCATTAGATATTAGACAAAAAATGATGTTGCAATAGTCTAAGCTGATCAAATATAGGGTGTTATATCACTGCCTCTAGTGAAAAGAGGAATAAGTTTAGTTAAGCCCTTATGTTTTTATTTGTTTTTTAGCACCGGCAGGTCCAACTCTATACCCTAGCAAAAGGGTATAACTCTATCTTATTCCTAAATAGTATTTTCAAAAAGCTCTAAGGGCATAACTCGTCGTGTATATCGATCTAAATATTGGTTATCCAGACATGAGTAGGTCCACAAAGGCATAAATCGCGCTACGTCAGATTTTTTAGATACCTTAGAGACATAACTATAATTATAATATTATAATAATTCGTTCATAAGGGAATAACTATAATTATAAAATAGTTTGATGCTGTTACTAGGGAACAACTAATGATGTGGAAAGCAATAATTCGTTCATAAGGGCATATTTCAAATAAATTGCAAAAAAAAATTATTGAATTGCAATATTTCAAGATATAAATATTGTGCTAAGAAATAGTAACCATAACCTTTTTATGACAGCAATTACTTTACCTAATATTGTTATGGCTTATGAATGGTTTAGACTATTTTATTGTAAGCAGTCTCCTGAAAAGTACCGGTTTCCAGTTAAGTATGCCCTTTTTCACTAGAGCCAGTGATATTTAGGCCTTACGGTGGAAAAATAATGTAAAATTTAACAAAAATAAAAATAACTCCAAAATTAATAGATGTAGGCATAGTAGACCTTTATAATTCTTAAAAGGGAATGGAATTTGCTACATCATAGGATTATAAAATATAGGGTGTCCTATTTAAAATAAGAACGATATTGTCGTTTGAATATGTCATTAGAGAATCGCCCCATTTTGGACGCCCTGTATAATTCTAAACAACTCTAAATACATTATTGTTTTCAATTATTAGTCTAATTTTTTTCAGTTAAAATTGGATTTGGCTGATTCCATAGGTTTCGAAGTTTTTGGTTTTCTTGTAAATACTTCCATTTTTTGAAAAATCAAAATGTCTCGAAAACTAAAAAACTGTAGCCTTTATCAACCCACATATCCATGAATAAAATATTAACCTTTTAGCCACCATTGACCGTCGCGTCTACCGTGACTCACCCTGTATAATTGTTTTCAGTACGCTTGTCTCTACCGGAAAAAGCATAAAATATAACGTTGAGAATGATTAAATGTGAGCGAACCTCACATCTGAACCTAAAACAACTACTCCTCGGACTACTTGCCCCCGCAGATATTGAATTACATCGGTCCAGACGCGTGTTGGAACCCAAACTTTGTCGATCAGTCCAACTCTTTGATTCTGTTATTAAAGGATCTTCTAATTATTTCAAGACCGGTTTCGGCATTATTGTGCTTCATCCGTATAGAAAGTCTCTAATCCATGTTAGAAAATGACGGTGTTCCTTGCCAAGCTGTATTAAGTGTTTACGTTGTTAGAGTACGTATTCAGCGCGAGGACAATTGTGCTAAAGATATTTTCAATAAATTGTTACAAATAACCTTCATTTTTTTCCTTTCGTTCTGAAATTATAAACTATATACATTTTGATTCCAACAAAATATTTCCACAAAAAACATACCTTAAAGTTTTTATTTTTCACTTATATATTATTTGTTTATTTTACCTTGGATACGCCGGTTGTTATAAATACACTCATAATGCCCTAGGGCATAATGAGCGGCCATAACGCCCGTCTAATTCTACGAGGAGGGTCTGGATTACTCGGGCAATAAATTTTTGGTTGCTGGGTGCATATTTTCTTTGATATTTTTTGGAAAATCGATATTTATTTCCATTACTTTTATAAGACGAATATAACACAAAGCAGCAATGACGTTCACTAAATATAATGAAACACTGACAGCAAACGACAGAATATGAAAAAAATCGGATGTGGCCATACTTTAACGGGCCAATTACTCGTACATATTTAAGGCAGGCCATGCCTGGCAAGAGCCTACAATTGTCTCCATGAAATAAAACACTTCTACTGCGCTTGCGCTATTATGCAACTATGTTATTCCATATTTTATTTTTAACTCGCTTATAATACAAAATTTGAAAAAAGTTTTTAAACAAAATTTATAGTAAATTTAATTTAAAATAAATTTTTTCTCTTAATATTTTTACATAAACTTAATAGAAACGATAATAATTGCGAAAATCTGAAAATTCTCAAGAGTAAACCCCCACTTCCGGTTGTCCGATTTAGCCCAAAATCTAATCAGCTCATTAGCATGTTGTAAAAATGCTAAATATAAAATTTGGTTAGGAAATTCTGATCGCAGTTGGAGTTAGAGCGCTCACAAATTTTTTCGGACTCCATACTCCATACATACATTTTCTGGAAATGGTCTTAAATGACTTAGGGGGTCTCAAAACATGTAAATCCACTGAAAGCTGAACTTTTTTTTTGCGATTACAATACTTTACCACTTCGTATGGTAAAGTAAAATCGGTTTTTCTTGTATTCACCGCGAGCGTTACTGGATCCTATATAACGCACTTGGTGCATAAATAACTAATTTACTCTTTTTTCTGGACAATAAAACCACACTTTCCATATTAAAATGTTTTTAATCTTTGACGATTCGACTTTTAGTCTAAAATTTCCAAAAAATTGACAATGACAATAAATATAATAAAAATTTACTTAAGACAGATCACTGGACAATTTCACAAGATATGATAACATCATGGAACAAAGAAATATATTTTTAAATTTAAGAGAAATCATGTAAATATATGTTTGTATTTCTTCTAAATAAATAAATAAAAAATATCGAAATCTGTTGTCAACATATTTTTTGTGACGTTTCTGTTAACTATTTAAAAATTTTATACTTCGTCATATATAACTGCTTTCAGTACGCTTATCTCTACCGGAAAAGGCATATAATCTACTATCATCGAATTAATAACATTAATTATGTCCTCTTTGTTTTCACGTCTACTATATTCTTCTAAGTAATGCTTTAAAGTAAGAAGTTCCTGAGGAGTAAAATCGACAATTTGCATACCGGTATTTGTTCATCTATTATTATTGTAACAAGAACTTCTAGATTTTCTTTTAAACAATCATTACTTTCAACAAACTTTAGTGGTGTAGTTCCGTAAACATTGGCTTTTAAAACAAGGGTTTTTAAGACCGATATGTCCAAATAAATTGAAGCAAATTTTTTAAACCAATATCTGTACCTTTTGCAGTGGTTAAATGCACTACGTTTTCACCGAACCTATTTTTTTTTAATAATAATTCTTTTATAATTTCTTTGTTTACGTTTTGTGATAAAAATTCTAAAAGTTTAGTAGTTGTAGGGTCGCGTTTCCAATAGAGAGCTTCTATCAAAGCATTTGTATTTCCTTCTTTCAAAGTTATCAGATCAGTTAAAATGTTTTCGAAATTTATTTCTTCGTTAATTTTTGTTAACGAATTTCAGGAAAACTTTAATAGTGCTTGGAAAACTCCTGGCACAAGCCAAATCTAAAGCACTTCTTTCATCAACTGATATTGTTAGTATCATTTCCTTGAAAATAAAACTATCAACATTTTGGTAGAACCAGTTTAATAAAGCTTCAGAACTTTCGGTTTTTCCTTGACTAATCGCTTTGAATAATATATTTTCTTCGTAATTATTTGACACGATGTCTCTGAAAATAGTTTCGGCGAAATTTGATTTTAAAAATGATAATAAATCTACTGCTTTTATGTAACCATTCATGTAAACAGAAATTTCCAACACAGTGAAATTCTGACCATTTTTAGTTATTAACAACTCTTTTACTATATTATTATATCGATCTTTAAATATACTCAACCAATTTAAAAAAATTTTAAACTTCGCATTACTTTTTGATCTCATTGTATGCAAAATTGTATATTTTTCGTCTGCGGTGGCACTTAGAAGAAGATCTCTTGCAGTGGCATCATCTTTTATTGCATCGAAAATAATATTTAAGCAATCAAAGAAGGATTCTTCTGATAAAAAGGCAGAAGCCAAATTCAACAAACCATTTTTAGTTTCCTTTAAAATTTTTCTCAAAACTTTCGGATATTCTTTAACTGTGTCTAGAAATGTTTGAAGTAATTGTAAATTTTTCGTAGCAATTATTTTTTCAACGATTGTAAATGAGGTTTGTCTGCCTGACATATAAAATATCAGTCCGTTAGTTTCTGTGGATTTAGTTAAAACGTTTCCTAAATTTCGTCAAATCCTTCGAGTTTATCTAAAAATATCCCTACGGTACCAGGTTTCGCGATTGACATCCTCACAGGATGATGTATTAATTCATTCAATATAGGGCCAAATTTGCCTACTTCTGATAAAAGCTTTTCAGGGACTTTAGGATATTTTAATATTTTATCCAACAAAAATTTTAAAGTAGGTAAGTATATAACCTTCGTGCGCTATTACATGTAAAATGTTATCAGTTCCATATTTTATTTCTATTACATTTACAGCATCTTCTGCGAAATCGATATTTTTTAAAGCCGATTCCTTTCTTTCAAATAGACTGTTCAAAAATTTGCGTATAAAATGAAAACCATTTTCTAGCAAAATTCTTTTCAGCATAAGCGTTTGCATTTTTACGCGGGAAATATTTTTAATTGTGTATTTATGTAAAAAGTAACCAGCGAAACTACGATGAGTAAAATCTATACGTGTCCCTTTTAAAATTACTAATCCGGTTCTAGCTAATGGTATTTTATCACTTTCATCAATTTCTTTATTATCTTTTTCGTTAACATCTGTTTTAACGACGTTGTGTCTTTTTTGCGTATTTCGTCATAGAAAATGTCGTATTTTATGTTCACAAATTTTTTATACATAACTAGTATATGGAAACTTTCCATTTCTTGGAAGTTTTCCTCAAGCATTCTTAAATGTAATGGGATAACATTAAATGTGGTATGATTATCTTTGATTTTATTTTTCCAGTTAGATAAGAGTTGTTCAGAAAATTCATCAAATTTCATGATGTCTATGTAACTTCTTAATTTATTACTATTTATTGATATGGCATGTTTTTAAATAGTCACACATTTTTTTTGCGAAGCTCTTAATCTTCTGTTTCTTTAAAGAGTTTTAGGCTAGATAGCCAACAACTTAAAACTTTAATTTGTTGTTTTTCTACCAAATTCTTCAAAATAAATACAGGGCATTGAAATTGATTTGGAGTAAATTTTGTTCATGAGGATGAGAAGTGACAAAAATTTGGGCTACGTAACTTTTACTTAACGCTTTTATTAGCCTAATTGTTTCATTTGAATACTTGGGACTTATTTCATCAAAACCCTCAAATAATATTACAACATTTAGAACAACACAATCTTTGTCAGTAACTGATAAACTGAATTTTAATAGTTGTTTTTCAAATTTATTACAAGTCGTCACCATTTCTGTAAAATAATCAATCGATTCACTAACATCATTTCCCGTAAATCTTATGTCTCCTAAAGATTTCATTTCCTTTCGACTATCTTTATCTGGTAGTATATTTTTGTCGAAAGCAAAATCATTTAAATTAATTCTGACTATCCATAGAGTCTGAGATTTTTTTTATTTTTTGCGCCAAACTGGTTAAAATAGTTGATTTTCCCACACCCGTATCGTTGGATATTATGAGAATTTTTTCTTCTAGATTACTACTACTAAAATAAACTTCGTGAAAGTAATTTTCAATAGAGTTATACTTCGTTTTCTTCCAATATAAAATGTCGTTGCAACATTCTAACCAGTGAATATTATTTTTGTTTTCGGTACAAATTTTAAGAAATACATTTTTTTATCTTGAGATGCATCGCACCATAAAATTCCTGTGGTATAATCATTGTCATCTTCATATTTATAAATATAATCTTTATTTGCTCCCAACTTATGTAACAGAGTTTCATCAACTCCAGTAATAAAAAATAAATCTGTAAATTGTTCTTTTCTTAAAACTTAATTATTAATCGTCTGTCGATGTAAATATCTGTCAATGTAATATTCTTGTATGTAGTCATTAAAATAAAATGCATCTTTATCGCCAATTTCTAAGAGCTTCTTTTCAACAATAAGTGTTAGTGTGTCATTGTCGATTATTTGCTGGGCTGTTTTATAATTGATTAAATTATTTAGATTAATATCGTTACCCTGAAAATTACATTTTGTTTTTAGCAAATTTTTTTGACAATCAATACTTAAAACATTGAAATTCATTTGACTATTTTCCGGGTGATATTCAACGCCCTTTTCAAATACGTTTCCTAAGATATTTTCATCACTACAAATTATAATCAATTTCTTTTTATCGTTTAATTCAAGTTTTTTTTCAAATCTTTTATCAACTCCATTGATTTGGTTTTATCACTAAGAGATTTATCCTGAACTTCGATGACTAAAAGGTGGTGACTGACTTCCGTATTGAAAGATTCGATTAACAACTTTTTAGTTTCGTTTTGAAATAGCGTTCTAATCCTTACCAATATGTAACTATCGTGGGCTGCAAACTCTCTTTTACTTTCTAAAATTTGATGAACGTTAATTGCAGTAAATCTTGTAAGATTTGCAACCAACAATAAACACTGAAACGTTTCAAGCTTTTGATCAGGAATCAAAATTATTATTATTATTATCATTGAACCGAAGTCCGTACGATTTTAACTTTTCAGGATACGCTTTACTTAAACCGGACGCCATTAAGGTGTGAATTTTTTGTTTTATTCCGCAAATCAAATTATTTTGATTATTCGTCTATAGAAACTTACTGCGTCCCTTATTGTATTCTTTCAGCCAATCGAGAATCTCCTTTTGAAAGGAATCCGTTACCAGGTCTGCGTTTAATAGTTTAAAATCATCTCCTAACATATTCCGTAGAAGACCGTTTAATTCATCCACGTTTGGATAATTCGTCACCAACCGAAAATCGTTTATAAATTCATCCAAACGACTATCGAATAAATTATTTTTATCTAAAAGTAATTGGACTGCGACGAAATCTGTAACTGTTTTCTGTAAATCTTTTTTAACCATCAATTTAACTTCTGGCAAGTCAAAATTGGGTCGTTTAAGAGCGTTTACAGTCTTTTTATTTAAACATTTAGTTAGATTATTGTTACTGATGTCGTCGTACATTTGTATGATGTTAAAATTTTCAATATTATTTAGGAATGTTTTTATATTATTTTGAACATCTTTAATTGAATCTTCATCTTTAGTTAAATCGCTAAATTGTTTAGATGAATTATTTAAATAATTATTAAATTGTTGTTGTGAGTCGTTTAATTTAGTTTCAATCCTATTAATTATTTTATTTACTTCAGCTTCAACAGTAGTTAAAGCTTCTTTTAGAACTTTCATTTGTACTGGATCATTTTTATTTCTAGCTTTAATTTCACTTAAAGTCACCGTTATAGATTTCAACGTACCATCGTATTCTTTGTTAGTTAAAGTTGATTCCGCCAAATGTAATACTTGTTTAGATACTTTTACCAGCCAAGTTTTAGCAAGTTTTTTATTATTTAACTCTGTTTGAGCATCCGTTAATTCGGTCCTAATAGATAGTCCGGGACCCACCAGTTTATATAAATTCAAATAATTAATAAGCAACTTATACTCTTCAGACTTTTTAGATTTAATTTTATATAAAAAAGCGTTTTTAAATATACAAGACAAATTATTTTTTGCAAGTACGTCCAAACTATTTTTTTTTGTTTCAGAGTATTCTTCAAAATAAAGAATTTTATCATTTTTAATTTCGTTTACTTCTGAAAAGTGTATTTTCCACTTATTCGCACTTTTTTCTTCGTGTTTCAATGTGGTATTTGTACATAAAATAAATTCATCCAATTTTGCATTTTCGAATTCCGGATTTGCTTTAATTTTGCAAAAAGATAAAAAATAAACTGTATTATTGCGTTTATCTTTATTGATAATCCCTATATTTCAATATTTCATAGACTTTTATGTGCATTTATTTTTATAAAACAACCACTGAATTTAAATATTCCTAAAATATTGTTTGTGTAATTACTTTACCATAGGTAAAGTATTGTAATCGCAAAAAAAAAGTTCAGCTTTCAGTGGATTTACATGTTTTGAGACCCCCTAAGTCATTTAAGACCATTTCCAGAAAATGTATGTATGTAGTCCGGAAAAATTTGTGTGCGCTCTAACTCCAACTGCGATCGAAATTTCCTAACCAAATTTTATAATTAGCATTTTTACAACATGCTAATGAGCTGATTAGATTTTGGGTAAAATCGGACAACCGGAAGTGGGGGTTTACTCTTGAGAATTTTCAGATTTTCGCAATTATTATCGTTTCTATTAAGTTTATGTAAAAATATTAAGAGAAAAAATTTATTTTAAATTAAATTTACTATAAATTTTGTTTAAAAACTTTTTTCAAATTTTGTATTATAAGCGAGTTAAAAATAAAATATGGAATAACATAGTTGCATAATAGCGCAAGCGCAGTAGAAGTGTTTTGTTTCATGGAGACAATTGTACGATCTTGCCAGGCATGGCCTGCCTTAAATATGTACGAGTAATTGGATTATGAGCCCGTATGGCCGTTAAAGTATGGTAAAGTCATGTGAATGGCCACATCCGATTTTTTTTTACACGTATTTCAACTTCAACTTATCAAAAATTATTTGGACATAATCTGAAGTGGAAAGTCATTTCTGTTGATTCTTGGTGCTCTATACTTTAAAAGTAAAATATTTTATGCTTGTATAGTTCGGGCAATACACATAGCATCCCCAATTTAACAGCTTTAAAACGCGGCGCCTTTGATGCTACCAAAAAACATGACCCTTTAAACGTAAGCGGCATCCTTGGTCTCAGTCAACGTGGACTCGACTGCACTCCTCTCTATTACTATTGGTTGGATATTCAAACGAAGTGCTGTGATAAGACAATGTGGTGTACGCAGTCTATGCCTAATAGCGAATAGAATTGCATATTAGTTCAAACATCATTTGCTCTGGTAGCCGACCCATTAGTCGATTACAACTTAGCCATTGTACAGGGTGGCCAAATAAGAATGCGAGGTACTATATCTGGGAAACTATCCATCGTAGAGGCTTGCGGTATGTTATGTAATGCATTACGAATCCAGTTTTTCATATCTTTCTGGTCGTAGGTTGAGTCTGAAAATCAAGACAAGTTAAGTCTGGTGATCGCGCAGGCCATGGAAACAGACTTCCTCTTCCAATCCACACTGTTGTAATACTGCATTAATATGCACTCGCACAATAATAGCATAATGTGCTAGGCAACCATCCAACTGCAAAAACAAGTTTTGACGTGTTTCCAGTGGCACATCTTCCAACAACTACGGTAATTTATTGGCCAAAAAGTCATGAAAGATATTGCCGCTTAGGGATTGCTCGAAAAAATATGGCACAATAATTCGGCCTGTCAGTATGCCGCACCACACATTTAAACTCCAACGTCCTTGGTGCTGAACTTCACGCAACCAATGCGGATTTTCTGCAGAGCAATAATGCATATTGTGCAGATTTTAAAGGTGGTCCAAATAATTTGAAATAAAAATTCTCCATTATTGCGCGAGAGCATGTCAATGCAGTATTACAACAGCGGTGGATTGGAAGAGGAAATCTGTTTCCATGGCCGGCGCGATCACCAGACTTAACTTGTCTTGATTTTCAGACAACCTACGACGAGAGAGATATGAAAAACCGAATTCGTAATGCATTACGTAACATACCAAGAGGCAAAATTGGAGCTGCATTTTTGTCTACCCATGAGAGGCTTCAGCAATGCATAGAGCGTGATGGTCAGCATCTAGAGCATTTACGGGGGCATTAAAATCCTTTCTTACATAATTAAAGGAATGAATTAGTTTAAAAAATAAAAATTTAAGTGATTTCCGTATAAAATTTTCTTTGCCAGAAATTTTAGGTTACGAACAAGATATCGAGATGCGGGTTTCGCGAGCTTGTTTAGGCATCATTTAGCTACTTTTTCATGAAAAAGAAATCATACCGATGTATTTCATTTTTTTGAGAAAAGTAACCATCTCTGTCGAAATGTCGAAAAAAGCCTTCTAGCGGCGACATGTGAAACTAACAAAACTTCAAATATTATAACATTTGTAGCCCAAGAATAGCTCTTTTCAATTAGCCCAAGTTTGTTAAAATCGGCTCAGCCGTTTCAAATATAAAGGGTGTTTTTTGCTGAACCCTTTGAATACCCCCCACTTTATTTTTAGAGATACAGTAAAAATTGTCAAACAAAAAAAGTTCAGATTCTACTTTAAAGATCAGGTATTTTTTTGTTAGGTTAATATAGCGAAATTCACAGAAACATCACTTTCTTAGATTCAAGATTGCAGTTACGCCCCCTAGCGGCCATTTCAGAAACTTGAAAATATTTTCCAGGTTTTTCTCTTGGCCGTTAGCTATAGCTATATAGCGGCGTTCAGACTTTACAAGTTACTTGAATTCAAGTAACTTGAAAGGAGTAACCTGAATTCAAGTGAACGTTCATACTATTTCAATATTTGATTCAAGTCATTTCAAGTTGACATTTTTACTTAAATGATTCCGGTTTCAAGTTACAAAAATGACGTCGAATGATGTGATTCCTGCTGGAATAAAAGTTGTAAATAAGCTAATTGTGGATGGATTACTAAAAATCAGACAAAAAAGTCTACACTTCATTTTACAAAAAAATACAAACAGAAAATAAAACCAACATAACCTCACAATTTGTTTTTTAATTTGATATTATAATATAGGTAGGTGTTAAAAAGGCTCGTTCAGACTTTACAAGTTACTGGAATTCAAGTGCAATAATTGGTGCAACTTGAAACAAATTGAAAGGTGTGAACATCGTATCACTTGAATTCAAGTAACTTGAAAGGTGCTTTCAAGTTTCAAGTAGAAGTAGAGACCAAGTTAACTTTGGCTTTCAAAGTTGGAGGTTTGAATCACAGTTGAATAGTGTGAACTGATATTCAAGTGCACTTGAAGTCACTGGAAGTAGTGAAAGTGGCTCTGCCTGCGACAAATTAGTCAACCACCCACGGAGGGTTCTAATTGTGAGGTATTGTAAACTTGAAACAAATCATTCAAGTAAAAATTTCAACTTGAAATGAAATATTGAAATAGTATGAATGTTCACTTGAATTCAGGTTACTCCACTCAAGTTACTTTAATTCAAGTAACTTTTAAAGTCTGAACGAGCCTTACAACTGTGATTCAACCTTCAAGTCCCCAACTTGAAAGCAAAAGTTAACTTGGTCTCTACCTCTACTTGAAAGCACCTTTCAAGTTACTTGAATTCAAGTGAAATGATGTTCACACCTTTCAATTTGTTTCAAGTTGCACCAATTAATGCACTTGAATTCAAGTAACTTGTAAAGTCTGATCGAGCCTTATATTAAAGTGTAAAACACTTGACAGATACTTGAGGGATGGCTGCACTAAAGTGTTTACCGGAACTCTACAAAGGACTTTTACGTATTTTTTATTTAAATGTTACTATTTCAAAAATATAAATTTCCACCTCATTGGCACATCCGTTACTTCAAAACCATTCAAGATATTAAAATTCAAGGTACTATATTCCTACATCTCTTCAACTTAAGGTCATCCAAATTTTGTACTTCTATATTAAATTTCTTAAACACGGTGGAGTTTTAAAAACAACCACACCAAATCCATAGCAATGGAAATTTCTCGAATAGCGAACAAGGCCATTAAGCAAAAATAATATAAATAACATTAATTATTTATATCGGTCATCATCAGATTTATATCGAAGAAAAGCAACATAATATCTGATTTGGTCATTAAAGTTTTAAAACAAACGTCATTTTGACAGCGGTCAATATTTTCATCATTAACTTTATTTGTTGACGTCAACAGCACAGTTAAATAGACATGTTAACTTTTCTACACGTATTATAAAATCTATATACTATCTTGACGTTTGTTAAAAATAAGTTTTTTTAATGTAAATATTTTAAAATAGCGAACAGGGCCATTAAGCAAAATATATAAGATATCAGCTGATAGCCGCCATATAAACAAATTTGAGTCCAATGCGCATCATGCGCGCAATAGTGCAAGTTAAACTATTTGGTAATGATATTTGTAGTTTAATCAATCCTAATTACTTTTGAGACGTAGATGTACGTATCGTTTTAAATTAAATTACAAAATCGTATCGTTTTCGGAAAAACATAGTTTGATTTAATTTGTAATTAACTAACGTGATTAGGAATATAATCTACAAAGTGTAAAATTGTATTGTTTCCGAGAAAAAAAAACAGTGTTTAATTTGTAACTGTGCTAGGAAAATAATCTACATGGGGTAGAATGATTTTCTAGAACTTAACAGTATTTACAATCTTTCGATGGAGGTGTCTTATCCGACTCAACAAAGATTCCACAAGATAGTAGCAGATTCTAGTGTTAGTAAAAATGAAATTAGACTGGAATTCCTACAGGTAGATAACAGATGATTTATTTTATTTCAATAAAACTTTAGGCATGCAAAAGATCAAAAATATTTTACTAACAGAATCAAATAAAAAAATGAGTAAGCTGAAAAAGTATTTTTTTTCAGAATTCAACAGTAAGAGCTTTCTTATCTGGATCAACTTCTGGGATAATATGCACCATCTTGCTTCAGCCTCTTGATGTTATAAAAACTCGTCTACAGAATCCATCTCTTTCACTTAAAAAGTGAGTGGTAGAAAGAAAGTTTGCTAAATATTTCCAATATAATATCAACAACGTATATTCTGTTTGACTCTAAGTAATAAAAGCTTATTATCGATGCAAAACATTGTACCTACTGAGAATATTAAAAAATAAAAATGTTTTAACTATTACGAATGTCAGTAATATTTCGAATTGGTTTCCAACTCAATAATTTGTTATTGTTTAAGGAAAATTTTAATTATTTGCTTAAAAAGATATCTAAAAAATTTGTTAAAAACGATCAAAAAGTATCAGTAAATTGTATTAGCTGCACACTAATTACAATTCTATACTCTTTCTTGTCAATGCTATTGTAAAAACCAATAGATAATATGCCACACACCAGGGACAGTAATATTAAATTCTTTATAATTCTTGTCAGTCCTCCAGTGGTTATGATAATTTTGCTAATGTTTTCAGTTTAATTAAGATGTTTAAATTTGCATAATACCTATTACTTAAATATATTTTTTTTCATTCATTAGCATTTTATATGTTTTAATTAATGAATACGTATTGTTTGGAAAAATTAATTGGACAATTTCAAAAAGACTCTTGAGAAAAAACGTATAATTTTTGTTTTAGTGTAACTGGAGGCAAACCTCTAATTGTTGAAATAGTATCTAATGTGATAAAACAAGAAAGTATTAAAGGATTATGGAGGGGAACTATACCTGTAAGTATTTTTTATAATAATTGTAAATATATTTTTCTTATAAATTTGAAATGAATATATTCCAGCTTTGCTTGACTATGTTATATAGTTAATTTTATTATAAATTAGACAGTAATATAGAAAAATATTTAATATATATTTTAATTTTTTTTATATATTGTTGGCAAAATGATCTTTACTCAATTCTCTTTGTTCAAGGTAAAAATTGTAAATAAAATTTTGTTTAGACAACGGAATATTAAAAAAAATATAAATAAAATTATTTTTCTGCTTTTTCTTTTTTAAAACTCGGATTTTTATTTTAGGTAAAACTATTGCTTTATATTTACTTAGTAAGTAGAAGCAAAATAATTTTGAAATGTAAGCGTAAGCATAAACTTACAAATATTTTTGAAATACATCAAAAACAATTGGTAATATTATATCAATAATCGTTATTGAGTGTCATAAAGGTTACTAGCAACATCGCAGGGGGTATTTGTTATGAACCGATAAACTATTTATATCCTCATTTTCTGATAAACAAGAATGAATAATAAAAATATCTGATAAGACTTTTGCTGTCTGTTAACCTTAATATTAAACATATACATTCTGCAATTTTGATTCGGTTATTAAAGTGAAAATGACGTTGTACTTTTCTCGCGCTGAATACGTAAATGGTAAAGAGATTTCATTTTGAGCCGTCTACTTTTTACTGATGAGGCACAACGATGACGAAACCGGTCTAGAATCGACAAGAGTAGTTGTTTTAGGTTCAGCAAACCTTTGATATATTTCGAAGAGAAAGCAGAAATCTACAATTGATCATATATAAAGAAAGTTCTCCAAAAATCTATTATTTCAATTTTTATCAGTAATTTTTCCGTATCAAGAAACAAAAAGATCAAGGTCATTTTTCATTATCTTTAATTGTGTCTGTAAGATTATACAAATAGTTCCTAAATCTCATTTGATTCTACTAAATAATTTAGGGAATTAAAATCCGACCCAAAGAAATCAAAACCAACAAAAAGATTTTTTAATTTTGGCGCGACAAAATTAATGAAAAAATAATAGTGTTTTTATAGAAATTATAAATTCTAAAAGTAAAAAAAAAATACTAAGAAAGACGAAAAAAGCTAGGAGAAAAAAATGTGGGTATTTTGGGAAAAAGAGGCGATGAATGACGTAATCTCGCAAAATTAATGTAAAAATCGTTTTTTAATCAAAATATGTAGGAGTACTTAAATGTTTTTACATCAAGTAGGAATACGGAAAATTTAAACTAAAAGACAGAATACTTGTAAAGTTTAAATTTAGCAGGAATGAATAAGAAGAGTGGAAAAACCGATTGGCATAATCAAAATAGACGAATAACGATATTTTTTTAAAAAGATTTTTAATGAGAAAACGTGGATATTTCGAGTAGAATAATTAGCTTCACAAAATAATATAAAAACCGTGATTTTGAATCCTAATACGTAGAAAATAACAAATAGTATGAGCAGATCCTGCGCCAATATCTTAAGAAACATATTTTCAAATTTTTTTTATATATTTTTTTCGACTATTTAACCCACAGTTTCGACGCTTCGACGTAGATTTTCGACCTTATGACCTGGGGCCTCTATGATTGGCATCTTCAGTTCGTACACATTACTAGTAACGAAATCTAGCTGTTACATAATCAAATTTGAAATATTCAAAATTCGGAGAGTAAAAAAAATTAAATCTCTAAATAAAAAGTAACGAAGAATGTTGAAATTTGACACAAACGGGTAGTCGAGGTAGAAAAATGATTGAGGTAGACAAAATCGGCAAAAAAAATTGTTTGATGTAATTTAGTGGGAAAAAATGAGTGTTTTGGAAAAAAATAGGGCATAATTGATGTAGAATCTCAAAATCCTAAAACTAAAAAATGACAGGCTAATTATGTTTTATGCCGAAAGGCAGAAACCAGCCTTAGGGTGTCGAATTGAATAAATTAAATTGCTTACTATGTTTTATTTTGTTATAGACTTTAGTAAAAACTGTTCCGGGAATAGGTTTATATTTTGCTGGATTGACACATATTAAATCAACTTTTTTCAAGAACAAAGTGCTAAATCCAACGGAATCCTTACTGGTAGGTGCTATAGCACGTTCACTGGCGGGTGCAACTCTGATGCCTTTGACAGTCGTAAAAACCAGGTAATATATTTTATTTAAAAAAACGAATTTTAGTCTACAATGGAAAATATCTGAAATTATACACCAAAAACAACATATTGTGTACCTTAACCATGTTTTTTAAACATTCTTTTAAAATACCTCGAATATCTAAAAACAGTTTTAGAAAAATATGTACCAGACGTTCTTATCAATTTGTTAATCCATGATCATTTGTAAGTCCCAATTTTTTTATATTATCACCTGTATTTATCTTATCAGTATCTTATTACTCTCGATCTTTTTTCTGAGCTGTTTTGTCACTGGGGGCTCTATTTTTAGAAATGTATGTAAAATTACTTAACAGTTATTTCAGGAATGATTAGTAATTTTATCACAAAAATTAACTGATATTGCATTACTTAATTCAATCATGATGACATTCAACTTCGATGCACTCATTTTTTTAGTGCTTCATAAGTACCCACTTAAAAATAATTCTCAAGTTGTTTCCCTAAAGTCGTTAAACGGGCATGCCTTTAGATTTTCAGGAGTAATTGAAACCTCTCCATAAACATTTTCTATAAAACGCGACGTGTTAAATCGGGAGATCTAACTGGCCAACTTACTGATCCGCCACGTTATAACCAACAGCAATTACATTTTGGAAAAGATGTAGAAATGATTTCTTGATGACAAATGACAATTAAAAGGACTCTTAAATTCCTAAAAATAATTTTTCTGAAATCTCTACGAACTAACGAATTATTAAAGCTACTAAACAACCTCTAAATTGTAAATGATTGGTTAACATTTTATGAAACCGACTGTAAATCTTCTAAATTTTCGGTTGTTATTATTACTCCTATAATTTAGCCTCGCTCATCAGAACGCTTCAGTTGTCAAACTCATAGGTTTAAATTTTAGAGTTGAAAGTGGAGTTTACGCATACGCTGGAGTTACAGTAGCACTCGGAGAAATATTCAGAGCCGAAGGTGTTAGAGGTTTAACCAGAGGATTAGTACCTACCATATTTAGAGATGCTCCTTATGCTGGACTATATTTTATGTTCTACACACAATTGAAGTCTATTATTCCAAAAGGTAAATATATTGTAATAAAAATGTAATTATACGATTTTTCTATCTTTTATAATCTTTATTTTTAAAAATTCAAATCTGACATCTTTCATAAACTGAAACAATCTAAATATCAACATAAACAAAACATCCCATAACAACCATCTTTCAATTTTAAAGTCCCTTTTTCATAATTCCCCCCAACATTTCAAAATTTTAATAACATAACATATAAATCCTTTCTCCTTTGCTTACTTTATATGTTTCCCTTAAAGGGACACGAAGAAGAGAGTGATATATTGACCAGAATCGGTCAAAAAACTTTGCAATAAAAATATGCATTTATCAAGACAACCATTTGGTTGCTTTTTAACTTTTAGAACACATGTAAATAAGTCAATTTTGATTGAACTAGAGATAATTTGACTTATTATTTATGTCAGGAATTAAGACGGGAAATGTGCTGTTACAGTCCTAATCGCCTTAATAGTTGACTAATGACAAGCCAAGACAAAAGTGGACTGTATAATTAGGGGTTACCTGCTTGCTGCTTCGTGTTCGTTCTACTAGACTTTGAAGATATGTATTTTATCTTCTATCTTTTGAGGTAGAAAATAGTAAAAGACATACTTTTCAGTGCTTGTTTTCTACTTTTTCGTAATAGAATTTTAAATTTATTTGGCAATCAGTGGATAATGATTAATTTTTGTTGCAGATATTTATACAAATTACAACACAACAGCTGTGCACTTTTCCTGCGCGGTACTATCAAGCACTCTGGCATCTCTGGCTACACAACCGCCTGACGTATTCAAAACTCAATTGCAACTTTACCCGAATAAATTCGATGGGATGTGGTCGGTGATTGACCACGTGTACATTCAACATGGTATTATAGGTTATTTTCAAGGTATTCTTCCTCGATTGTTAAGACGCACGTTGGTTGCCGCCATATCTTGGACTATATACGAAAAAGTGATGCAAACGTCGAAACACAAATTTTAATTTATTATATTATTTATTTTGTTTTTATAGTTAAGTTTGTAAATAAATATTTATTATTTTAATAATTCGTTGTTTCTATGGGTTTCTCGGTAATCGCGAACGAAAAGGATGCGGAGGAAGAGATTTCCCATATAAGTGGAAAGAAATAAATGATTTTTTACTTTGGGATCGTTTAATATCCTATTAAAATAAAATTTTAATCAAATTTAAGGAATAAAAATAAATTGACTATTGAATAATAATAATTTATTCTAATATACTTCCATCTTTTATTAATTCGTCTTTATTTATTAATCCTAACGAAACACAAGTTACCAGGGCTGCTCCCTGTTCTGCAAACTTTTTATTTTTCTCCCTAAAAAATAGTACATGCAATAAAAAAAATGCCTTATTTAATCTAGTATGCTAAATATCTGACAATTTTTGCATGGTCTGTATACCCAAAAATTAATAACTTACCCGATTTAATCTAATACATCCAAAAATAGTATTTTTTTTGCCTGATTTAATCTAGTACGCTTAATATTGGACAATTTTTGACCGCTCTAATACACTCAATAATGAAAAAACTTTGCCTCATTTAATCTAGTAAACCCAAAAATCAAAATGTTTTGCCAGATTTACTGTAGTACGCTCAATATTAGACCATTTTTTTACCTGCTCTAGTATGCACAAAATTAAAAATTTGCCCAATTAAATCTAGTACATTCAAAAATAGTTTTTTTTGCCTGATTTAATCTAGTACGCTCAATATTGGACAATTTTTTTGCCTGCTATAGTACGTCCAAAATTAAAAACTTGCCTCATTTAATCTAGTACATCCAAAAATAGTTTTTTTTTGTCTGATTTAAAATAGTTTTGTACAAGAGAAGAAGATTTTGGAAATGAGTGGATAGATACGTTTAAAATCTGACTTACCAATATGAAGAACTATATTTTTTACCATCAAACGTAGCGACTGCTCTAAACAGTTTATCTTCATTAAAAACTTTGTATTTCGGTGTTTTAAGTTTGTTCTTTCCACAATGCGCTATCAATCTTGATTTAGGCAATTGTGGGTCCTCTGTATAATTAACTCTAATGAAAGCGCAATTTAAACATACATCAATATTTTCATCATCCAAATCGGTTTTTCGTTTCTTACGTTTAGGATCTAACAGTTCCGGCATTATTTCCCGTCGACTTATGATACCTTTAGACTGATATTCTAGTTGTTTCTGTCGACAGTATTCGCCTAATCCCCAAATATTGCTAAAAAAATATATTATAAGGGTTGACGACAGCGTTGCCAATGTGTTGAAATTTTCTCGAAACTCGGGATTTTTAGTTAAACAAAAAATTTTGGTGCCAAAAAGAGGTAAAAAAAATTGGACAAAAAAAAATTGGTCAATGAAAAATGTATCAAAAAAAATTTTTTGGGCGAATAAAAAAATTGGTATAAAAAAAACTAACCATATTTGTTCCAAAGTTTGGCATTCCAGAAACCTTTTTCCTCGAGGTGTTTCTTGTAACTCCTTCAACATATTCTGAACGCAATACTTAGTATTACTGGGTGAATTATCGTAGTCAACGCATTTTTTTAAATATTCTATGATAACTTCATCCATGGGTTTCATTCCCTCTTTTCTAAAGATAGAGCAGTTATACTGTGCTGATCTTGCTAACATGACGCTACTACATCCACAATCTTCTTTGAATTTTATCATATCCCTATAGTTTTCAATTTCTCGAGAACCTCCACTAAAATTGAATCAAACAAATTAAAATAAAATAATTAAATTTCTAATAAAGACAAAAACATTATGAACCCAACATTAAGGCGATTAGGGTTGGAACAGCACAATTCCCGCCTAATCCCCAACATTACTTATAACCAACTCACTTAGCTATCA
Source organism: Crepidodera aurea (assembly GCA_949320105.2). Taxonomy (NCBI): domain Eukaryota; kingdom Metazoa; phylum Arthropoda; class Insecta; order Coleoptera; family Chrysomelidae; genus Crepidodera; species Crepidodera aurea. The sequence continues at coordinate 43,232,561 of OX439472.1, forward strand.
CAGGTATATTTAAGGTTTCTGTAATTTTTCTAATTGTTTGATTTCTGTTAGGATGTTGAGGTCGCTCTACTTTGGTTCTTCCATGTACAGCAATTGCAGATATTCCTGTTGCCTCCAGTTCTTTAACTAAATTTAAAGTATCATCAATATTTTCAAAAACTCTTATTTTACAAGTTACCGGAATGTTTACATTTTCAATTAAAGTTGATAGAATTTTTTTGGCTTTGTCTGGTTGAGACATGAGCGCAACTCCCATGCCACCTTTAAGTGAAAATTCTTTAGGACAACCCATGTTAATGTCAATTCCGGCAACATCATTTTCGCTAAAAATCAAACATTTACTACTATTATCGCTGCTAATTAATATTACTTACATCAATTTGGCTACTTTTAAAGCTCTTTCTGGATCACTTGTACCTAACTGAACAACCACTTTTTCTTTTTCCTTTGCACAAGTACGAAATACCACAGTTCCATCTGTTAAATCCAAATAATCGACGGTTCCCAGGACATCTAAAATGTATATTCATAGACTTGAAAAAAGAATCATATTCTACTTTACAAAATTGATATAGAGGAAGTGAATCACAATGTTTTGAAAATTTTACGAAAATGTGGAAGAAATTGGGAAAAAAATATTTAACATGTATTCTGACGCAATTATATAACCTCAAATGAATAATGAACCAATTGGACCTATATACTTTTGATCTGGATTAAACTACAACACATTGAAGAGAATGAAATGAGCAGAAATGGCAGATATGATAAGGCTTTTACGTTGATAACATGGATATAAAATGTACACAGTTAAAGTATTTATGCCAAACGTTCGAAAATTACTGTTTTGATTTTAAGAAATGTATTATTGCAAATTATTCACCAAAATTTTTGTGCGAAATGGATAAAAATTGCAAATACCTTTAAAAATTAAATCTATCGTTTGTAGATACTAAATACATATTAGTGAATTAAAATACTAGACAGGGGAGTTTGATAAGAATCACCCTCACAATAGGTTATGGTTAGGCTAATGGATAAAATATTCACAATCATATAACTCCAAAACACATAGACTTTAAGGAATGATCAATATTTTTATGTTCATGACATAATATTCAGTTTACCATTTATTCGTCGTACAGTTTTTAAAAACTTCCAATCAATCAGTTCTTCAGAATATACAATGTTTGCACCATACTCCAAAGCAAGTAATCGCATTGGTAAAGTGCCAACTCTAACCATAGGTGCTAAGATAAACTTCTCTTCAAAATTTAACGTATTGCTAAGTTGCATTTCGGAATATTTTTTCATAAAGGACAATTCGAAAAATAATTCTCAACTTAAAGCATGTTGTTTTACACAACTGTCAATCAATATCACCTCTGTGAAGTTAAAGCCAAAAGCCATGACAAATGTTCACAGAAACAGCTGAGTACCCATAGGCGTACCAAAATTCATTTTTAAATATAAAATTCAACCATCAATTTAAAAAAATCAGTATTACACATAGTAATTATTCTAAGGCCTCTACTTTTGTTTCCAATCATAAAATTAATTCGAAATTCACCCAGTATTTTTTTTAAATTATATTATTATATTGAAGAAAAAGAAAATATTATTTTCAAACAATTTAAAAAATGCTGCGCATATTACCGTTTTCATTTATATAGTGCACTCGCAATATAAACAGAGGCTGTATATATTAATTAATTCACACGCTATCATAAAAAATGAGTTTCAACGTTGCGTATGATGGTAGAAATTATTCTATATGACATGACCTCCTATAGGAGGCTTTCTATTTATAAAATTTACTTGTAATTGCAGCATTCGCCATCCTGCCGCTGGCATTTCTTTTAGCGTTTTTATTTTTAAAAGTGCCCCCATAAAATTTGTTTTAAAAGTAAATTTCAGTACGCCCATGGATTCGTTTCTACTTCACACAGAGGTGTCAAAAGATTTTTTTTTGAAACATTAGTCATTTTTTTAATTTTGGTATAGCGTGTTTTTGAAAACGTTAGTTTTCTTGAAAAGCTCATCTGAATTGTATGTTTCTTTCTTTTTACTTCTGTTAGAATTTACAGTAAACTATTTATATTCAAAAAACCCGCCTAATTTAATTCATAATTTAGTTCTAGACTTCTCCGGGCCAGTAAATATAGCAGCACTACATTGACTTTTATTTATTTGTGATTAGTCATCTCTTTCTGTTCCATCTATGCATTAACCACATCGGCATAAAGGAGGAAGCGTCCCTCCAATTTTATTAAATAGAAAATTAGACAAACGGTTTATTTTTCAACATTCGGTGATAAAATAGTTTACAAAAATGAGTGTAGAAGAAGAAGTTATGAGGATCCAAAAAAAATTAAATAAGATGACGTCGGAAGATGGAACTGTATGTACCATTTTAAAAATAAAACTACCCAAAATAATTCTATTTTAAAATTTCTTCCTGTTTTCAACATTTCAACGCATGTAACATAATTGACATTTTAGATATTTGTTACCTTATACATCTTCGATTGTACTTATTTTAGGGACAAGAACAGGCTTTGGACCTTTTGAAAGAATTGCAAATGTTAGATATCAACTTGGAAGTACTGACCAATACACGTATAGGAATGACCGTAAACGCTTTGCGAAAATCGAGTACGGATGACGAAGTCATAGGTCTATCAAAAACGTTAATAAAAAATTGGAAAAAGTTTCTTTCAGGAACAAATTCAAATGAGAAATCCTCGAGTAGTAGTTCAAATAAACAAAAAAAGGATAAAGAAGAAAAGCCATCTCGTGAAGATAAAGAAAAGGACAAAGAAAAAACTCTACCAAAACAATTTCCAGCTAGTTCAAATACTACAGATTCTGTTAGATTGAAATGTAGGGAAATGCTTGCCAGTGCTTTGAAAACAGATTCTCAAGCAGAAGATTTTGAAGGTAATTATTAATACCACCTATAAATAATATTGTTTATTTTTTTTAAACTTTCAAGAATCAGAATTATTTAAAATTGTTCATATAATGGTAAGTTTTAATGTGGTTAGTTTATCTCCAAATGTTTCTGCCCACAAAAATTATTCTTACTATAAGACAGAAGTTGAAAAATGATAACACATTAAAGAACAGAACAAAATTAAATGTTTCAGCAATTTTAGAATTACTGGAATTTCTATTAAAATTACATATTTTCAATTAAATTATGACTTTTATCAGCAAGACTTTGGTATGGCAATGAGTTATAACTGTTATCCCCCAAAAGTATGTGATATTTTGTCATGGAGAATTTTGGTATGGAAGGCTGTAAATAAACAAAATTTAAGCCCCATTTGGTTTAGGTAGGTGTAATTTGGCAACACGATAGAGAAAATATTAATGTTATTTTATTGGTAATTTGAAAATTAACAATTGTTAACCTGCTCAGAGATAACATAATATATGGAGTTTTGTCTCATTTTATTCCATCTCTTCAAAGTCTTCGAGTACAAACAGGAAGCAATCCCTAATTATACAGTCCACTTTTGTCTTGGTTAGTCATTAGCCAACTATTAAGGCGATTAGGGCTGGAACAGAAAAATTCCCGTCTAATTCTCGACAATACTTTCAAGTAGCACGAGTGTAATTTTGATCTTCTCTATGTCTGATACAATTTCTTCATACAATTGTAACATTTTTTAGGACCTAGCATACTTATTCACTGTTGGTTTATTAAAACTTTAGGTGACATTGCGGCTCACAGGAACATATTTTTTCTTCTGAAACAAATCCTCGTCAACCAAAAAATCGCTAAGCAGTGATTTTGAAATTCGTTGTTTAAATTTTAGGTTGTGCACCTGCTGAGGAGCTAGCCGAGGAATTGGAAGAAGCAATTTTCTTAGAATTTAAAAACACAGACATGCGGTACAAAAATAGAGTTCGATCTAGAATAGCGAATCTTAAAGATCCTAAAAATCCTACATTGAGAACCAATTTCAGAATTGGTGCAATTTCGGCGGGACGCTTAGCGGTCATGACGGCCGAAGAAATGGCAAACGATGAAGTTAAAAAACTAAGAGAAAAATTCCAGAAAGAAGCCATTAATGATGCCCAATTGGCAACAGCTCAGGGTACCAAAACAGAAATGCTTAAATGTGGAAAATGCAAGAAGAGGAATTGTACATACAATCAGTTGCAGACGAGATCATCTGATGAACCTATGACTACTTTTGTTCTGTGTAATGAATGCGGCAATAGATGGAAGTTCTGTTGATTTAGTAACGTTTTTATTATTATTTTGTTTTGGTAAGTAATTATTTGCATCTTTATTGTATTATCAATTGTGCATAATAGGATATTACAGTTAATAATAAACTTTGATTTTGAGCAGTTTTTAGTTTTATTTATTAGGGGTAAATAAAACGCTGTGTCTAGGTGCACACTAACGTGTAGAAAATTAAAAACTTAGGTACACGCTAAAACGTCATCATTGTCCATGACGTAGTCTTTTAGCGTGCACCTTTAATTGTATACAAAATTAACATCATGTACTGTAATTAAACACTAACTTCATTCTTATGAAATTCATAATAATAGGTAGATATATTAATAATGATCAGTGTCCAATCGCAACCCCCAAAGTACGCCTATGTGACCACTTTCACATAGTGTGTCAGACAGTGTCAGACTTTGAGACAGTTAAAAAAAAAAAAAGAATTTGTATTTGTTTGTTGTTGTTATGTAAGTCATATATATTAAAGAAAAGTTACTGGCATAATTGTATAATTAGTCCAGAGTTCTACATAATGGTCCTTCGAGCCGGATCAATCAGCAATAATTGGATAATCGAAGAAAATAGTTCCCACAAAAGAACGCCGTCAGTACAAGTGAAATCTGTCATTTCTGTTAGTTCCAGTCCCATACAGTCGGACAGCTCAACTACATTGGCACACAAGCGACGTTTTGACCACTGCATTGCTGGCTTACTTCGCATCGTCCTTCGAGGTACTCATTTCCAAGTTTTCACTCTACTTAAATCCATATCAACTTACTGAAAAAAGGTCGTTTCCATTTTAAGTCATAAAGTTTAGTTAGTTCTATATTACATTCATGCTAAATAATCGCTCGTATTCTTTACGGAATGTAAATATAAATATAGCATTCACATTTTTATCTGTCTGTTGATATTCTAATAACTCTTGCTAAAAAAAAAATCATTTTTTTTTACGGGTTATACTAGCAATTCAATAAATTTTGCAAGGTTCTTTCTATTTTAAACTGCAAAATTTGTACCGTTTGTATCTTGTTATTTTCATTCTATGCGTTTATGCTAAAAACGTGTAATTTATACGAAATTTGATTATAATATATATAAAAAACATCTTCTTGAGACAAAACAAGTTTCCGTGAACAAATTAAATCGCAAAAGATTATTATTTTTTTTTTTACTCTTAAATAAAATTTTGCTCCCTAAATAATGTCTACCGAAGAATCAAGAAAATTATCTAGGTCAAGGGCATCCATTAAAACACGCCTCACCTTATTCACAAAATATGTTGAAAATATAGAAAGCAATTTAGGTAATAGTGACTATGTTGTTCCATCTATGGAACTACAAGCGAGATTGGATCATGCAAATGGCATTTTGGTCCAATTTGAAAATATACAAGAAAACATTGAGGCATTAATGGATACGATCACTGATGCTGAAATCGAGTATCGTACGCAATTCGAAAGTATTTTTTGGGACGTCACTACGAAGGCTAGACAGATGCTAACGACGGCAACCGTTGAATCTGCTTCAAATCATTCGTTTACTACGCCTCATGTTGAAAGTACTGGTATAAAATTGCCAACAATTCAGCTGCCCAAATTTAACGGTAATTTTGAAAACTGGTTGGATTTTCACGATTCGTTTGTTTCTATGATAATAAATAATAATAGTATTTCGGCAGTTCAAAAATTTCACTACCTCAAAGCATGTCTGACAGGCACCGCGGAGAAAGTTATTTCGTCGTTACATATTTCATCCGCCAATTTTTCGACGGCATGGGGTTTGCTTTGCGAAAGGTTTGCAAACAAACAGCTTTTAAGCCATAATCACATTAAAGCTATTTTCCACCTGAAACCTATAGCTCAAGAAACTGCAGCAAGCCTTAGACAACTTGTGGATGGGTTGTCTAGTAATATAAGGTCGCTAGAGTCATTAGGACAGCCCGTTGAGCACTGGGACTCATTAATTATATATATAATTTCGGAAAAATTAGATTCTCAAACGGCCAAAGAATGGGAAAGGGATAGCGCTAATCAAACCGAACCTTCTTCTTTGGACGACATGTTACGATTCATCAAATCTAAAGCGGACATTTTAGAGAAGTTGGAAATGAGCGCGTCAAAACACCACTTTTCAAAATTATCAATTTCTTCTTCCTCCAGTACTTTTAAACATAGGGCTAGCACAAGCCGATCGTTAGTAACTGGCGAGTCAAGTCGTGATTCCTGCCTATTTTGTAAAGGTTCACACAAGATATCTTCCTGTGATGCCTTTCAGACACTTGACATCCATGCACGTACCGCGGAAGTAAAGAAATTGCATCTATGCTTCAACTGCCTTCATGCCGGTCATCAAAATGTTATATGTAAATATGGAAAATGTAGAAAATGCGGCAAAAGGCATCATACTCTCTTGCACAATGATTCAAATTCTTTTCCAAGTCAAAATATTCCCATTGAGAGCAACGTAAGTACTAGCACTCAACAAATTACTCAGACTCTTTCGAATACAGCTCAACAAAGTTGCGTCCTGTTGTCAACAGTCATTGTTCAGGTTTTCGACAACCACGGGGCTTCCCATAATTGCAGAGCTCTTTTGGATAGCGGTTCTGAATCAAACTTCATTACCTCTAACTTGGCAAACAAGCTAGGTATTTCTAAAGAATGCACCGATATTTCTGTAATCGGAATTGCACAAATTTCTTCAGTCATAAGGCAAAGGTGTACCTTACCTATATTCTCATTGCATTCGTCATTCACAGCCTCACTGCCTTGTCTCGTCGCTGACAGTATATGTGATCAAATTCCTAGTTATAAATGTGACATTTCTTCACTGTCCATCCCTCCAAATATTCGTTTATCAGACCCTAATTTTCATGCTCCATCCAACATAGAACTTCTAATTGGGGCAAGTCTTTTCTGGAATCTTCTATGTGTCGGGCAAGTAAAGTTGGGCCCTCAAAAACCTATTTTGCAAAAGACCAAACTTGGGTGGATTATTTCTGGTCCAATATTGACATCTAATTCTTCTCAAATAGTTCATTGCAATTTGTCTCAAAATCAGCAAATAGATGAACTTTCTCGATTTTGGGAAATCGAAGAGTACTCTAATGTTCGACCTCGTTCTAAAGAAGAAATTGCTTGCGAGAATCATTTTGACTCTTCTTATCAGAGAAACCCCGACGGTCGTTTTGTAGTTTCAATCCCACTTAAAGAATCCGTTGACAGTCTAGGCGAATCCAGATACAAGGCTGAACAAAGATTCTACAATCTTGAGCGCAAGCTCAAGAACAATCTAAAAATGAAACATATGTACAGTGAATTTATGAAAGAGTACGAATCCATGGATCATATGTCCAAAATGGACGATCATGACAACTCTTTCGGCTACTACCTTCCCCATCACGGTGTATTGAAGGAGGAGAGTCTCACCACCAAACTTCGCGTGGTTTTCGATGGCTCTTGTCCAACAACATCGGGAGTCTCGGTCAACGACATTCAAATGGTTGGCCCAGTTGTTCAAAATGACCTAATATCTATTCTTCTAAGATTTAGGCAACATTGTTACGTTGTGTCTGCCGACATAGCGAAAATGTATCGACAAGTTCTTGTCATTCCTCATCAGCGGAATCTTCAACGAATCTTATGGCGATATGATTCTTCTGAGCCTCTCCACCAGTATACTCTCAACACTGTCACATACGGCACTGCATCTGCCAGTTTTTTATCCACAAGATGTTTGCTTCAGCTTTCGCTCGATAATTCTGAATCATTTCCTGAAGCTTCCAAAATAATTGAAAATGACTTCTATGTGGACGATTTATTGACTGGATCTGACTCCTCCTCCGAACTCCTTCGTCATTGTAAACAGATATCCCAAATTCTCAATGGAGGAGGCTTTCCGCTTCGGAAGTGGATATCTAACGACTCATCTATCCTTAACGGTATACAAGATTCCATACCTTCACCAGACCTAGCATTCGTCCTAGGTTCTAGTGAAAATACAAAAACGTTAGGGCTTCAGTGGTGTCCCAAGTCGGACTCCCTTTTTTACTCCATTCGTTCAGGTTCTCTTCCCAATGCAATAACGAAACGATCCATCCTCTCTGGGATTGCTCACATTTACGATCCTCTTGGATTGTTGAGTGCTTCTGTTGTTAAAGTAAAAATTTTAATGCAACGACTCTGACTAGAGAAACTAGGATGGGACCAATCTGTCCCTTTGGACATACACACAGAATGGTTAGCATTTCGAGATCAAATCTCTCAATTAAACGACTTAGCTATTCCTAGACACGTCATTCTTAAACACGCCGACGTAATTGAACTTCACGGCTTTTCTGATTCCAGTGAAGTTGCATATGGGGCAGCCATTTACATTCGTTGTCTTGATAAATCTGGCAACATTTCAATCAATCTGCTATGCGCCAAAACGAAGGTAGCTCCATTAAAGAAAATCAGCGTCCCTCGCCTAGAGCTTTGCGGAGCTTTAATTCTATCCCGATTATTAAAATTGGTAATTTCTTCCTTTACCATCAAGTTTCATAATATTTTCTTATGGTCAGATTCTACAATTGTTTTGGGATGGATCAAAACGCCACCTTATCTCCTTAAAACCTTTGTAGGAAACAGAGTTTCAGAAATCCAATCTAATTCCAATGTCGAAGATTGGAGACACGTGGGGACAAAGAACAATCCAGCCGACCTATTATCCCGAGGGGTAGAACCCAGTGTTCTTAAACACTCTAAACTTTGGTGGAACGGTCCTACATTTCTGTCAGACCCCTCTGACATCTGGCCTGTCTTCCCGCAACAGGCTGATTCTGATCTACCTGAATTAAAGAATGTAATTCATCACTCTATGGTGGTTGTTCCTAGTTCACCTTTCATGTTTAATAATTTTTCTAGTTTCTCTAAGTTGAGGAGGGTTATAGCCTATTGTCTACGTTTTATTTCTAACTGCTCACATTCCGACAAAGGTTTCCGAATTATTGGCCCGCTCACTTGCAAAGAACTTGACAATGCTACAATCAGCGCAGTAAAGCTTGCGCAAAGAGAAGATTTTCACCGCGAAATCACTAATCTCCGTGATAAAAAACCAATTCCTCCCAAGAGCAAAATTATTTCTCTCAATCCATTCATTGACGATGTGGGTATCCTCAGGGTGGGAGGAAGGCTCCGACATTCTCCTTATGATTATAAGAAGAAACATCCTGCACTCATTTCTTCGAGTCACCAATTTACAAAGCTCTTGTTTCGTCATGAACATATTCGTCTTTTACATGCTGGAGCCCAGCAACTACTCTATTCAGTTAGAGAGTCGTTTTGGCCTCTCCTTGGAAGAAACCTTGCGCGAAAAACTGTACACGAATGCATCACTTGTTTTAGAGCAAAACCACTGTCCAAAAACCCTCTCATGGGAGACCTTCCTGAATCACGAGTCACTCCTTTTCTTCCGTTTATAAATACAGGAGTAGACTATGCTGGTCCTTTTACACTTCGCGATAGAAATGGCAGAGGTTTCAAAACATACAAGGCTTATGTAAGTTTATTTATTTGTCTGTCGACAAAATGTGTTCATTTTGAATTAGTCACTACCTTAACTAGCGATGCTTTCATTGCGGCTCTTAAACGTTTTGTCTCAAGAAAAGGTAAGCCACAACGAATTTACTCGGACAATGGTACCAATTTTGTAGGTGCAAACAATAAGTTACTAGAGCTTGGCAAATTTCTTAGGGACAATTGCAATCAAATTGTTACAGTTAGTTCGTGTCAAGACATTTCGTGGCATTTCATTCCCTCCTATTCTCCTCATTTTGGCGGTATATGGGAGGCGGGAGTAAAATCAATGAAAGGGCACTTAAAACGTGTCCTCTCCGAGGCACTTCTTACTTACGAAGACTTTTATACGGTATTAGTGCAGGTGGAAGCAATCTTAAACTCGAGGCCCTTAACTCCTTTGACCTCTGATCCCTCTGACCTGAATCCCCTTACACCTTCACACTTCCTTATTGGACGCCCACTAACTTCAATTCCGGAAGAGGACGTCCTGAATGTCAAAGTAAACCGCCTTAATCACTTTGAAAGACTTCAACAGCTCCGTCAACATTTGTGGACAAGGTGGTCCCTGGAATATGTATCGGAGTTACAAGAGCGACAAAGGTGGAAGGAGTCCAAGTCCCGACTGAACCTGGGTTCCTTAGTTCTGATCAAGGATCCCAATTTAAGTCCTTTGCAATGGTCACTTGGTCAAGTCACATATTTATTTCCCGGTTCCGATGGTGTGCCACGAGTTGCTGCCTTAAGAACTGTAAAGGGAGAAGTCCGAAGAGCCATAGCCAATCTGTGCCCGTTGCCTCTACCTTCTGATGCTGAATCCAGTTTGCCTTCAGATGGTTTGAAAGCATAGCCTTTCAAGGTGGGGGGCATGTCCAATCGCAACCCCCAAAGTACGCCTATGTGACCACTTTCACATAGTGTGTCAGACAGTGTCAGACTTTGAGACAGTTAAAAAAAAAAAAGAATCTGTATTTGTTTGTTGTTGTTATGTAAGTCATATATATTAAAGAAAAGTTACTGGCATAATTGTATAATTAGTCCAGAGTTCTACAATCAGACGAGATTATATATTAGTGCGTTTCTGTTTGATGCCTATGACTTGTTCGGCACCTCTTGATCTAGCTTTTGTTTCAATTTGTTTATTCCAGAATTTTCATTTTGTAATTGAAGAGACTCGTGTTGGAAAGGCTTGCAAAAGGACCCCCCACCATTTAAATGTAAAAAACGTCCCTGTCAAATGGCTGAAAATTTCGTGAAAAATTCTTCAAACCTTTCATTTGATTAAAGAATATGAAGTCCGAATAAGATCCCTATGACTCAATTTTTTGGTATAAGCATCAGAAACCTTGCAAAAATGGATAAAAAACACAAATTTTTAATTTTTCAACTTTTACAACTTTGGGCATCTAAAACTATGAAATTGGGGACTCAGAAGGATATTCTGAAATCAAAATCCGACGGTTGGCCAGTTTTTGAGAATATCACAAAACAAGTATACAGGGTCCGGTAAACCTCTGTCGTATATATATTAACTCTTATTGTATAAAACTTACAGATTTATTTGAAAGGTATTTTCATGTATACAGGGTGGTCTAGTAAACTAGGCAATTGACTTAATTTTTTTCATTGTGAAAGAGATTGCTGGGAGTTTTACAAAGCAATTTTGGGGGTGTATAGTACTAACTATGTCAGTTCTAAAAATGTAAAAAAATATGGCATTCCATTTGAAAAAAAGTCATTTGCCTAGTTTACTAATGGACCACCCTGTGTACATGAAAATAATTTTAAAATGTTTGCTTTTAACCACCATAAATAAGAGTTAAAAGAACTACGTCAAAGGTTTGCCGGACCCTGTATAATTGTTTTGTGATATTTTCAAAAAATGTGACCAACCGTCGGATTTTGATTTCAGAATGAACTTCTGAGTCCCCAATTTCATAGTTTTAGATGCCCAAAGTTAAAAAATTGAAAATTAGGAATTTGTGTCATTTAACCTATTTTTCCAAGATTTGTGATGCTTATAACAAAAAAATAAGTCATAGGATATTATTCGGACTTCCTATTCTTAATCAAAAAGGTTTGAAGAATTGTTCACGAAATTTTCAGCCAATTTGACCAGGACGTTTTCTACATTTCAATGGTGCTGTCTCCTTAGCCAAGGAATTTGTCAGAAAAAGGGTTTTTTTCCTTTTTTGGCTTACAGATTTTACATTGATTTCAGTATCTTTATTGACACTGATTCCGGTGTTGTGTTGCAACTACCAGCAAACACTCGTTGATTTTCCAGGTACAATTCTTTTGTCCATCTTTTGTGGCACAAATTTTTGTCAAATAATGTTTTCTTTAAGGCACGAAGTGCAAAAATATGCTTACAAGGAAGTAACATTAACGTGAAAATCGAACTTTTGTTTGTTTTTCGTTTCATATTGCCTCAAATCATTTTGAAATTCCTCAAAGGAACTAAACACCTGATTACAACGAATAATTTGAATGTATAAATATTCACTTAGGTAAAAGTCAGCACAAACGAACATAAACGTTTTAACATTTATACTGAACATAACCTCATTTATTTAACGTGCACGGTTGAATGTCTCAAGTTCGGTAAATTGGTGCACGCTAGAAGACTACGTCATGGACAATGATGACGTTTTAGCGTGTATCTAAGTTTTTTATTTTGTACACGTTAGCACACAGCGTAAATAAAATCATCTGCCTTTAACATTTTTATATCTGGAGTATTATTGCATTTATGTGCTCCCCCCTACAAAACTTTCTGTGATTAAATAACTCTTCAAGGTCGTATTTCTTGAAAAAAATTGAAAATCTTATTTCTATTTTTTTTTGCAAAAAAGCAAATGAGGGTTTATCAAATCATTAAAGTATATTAAAAATAGTACTGGCCCCAGAACAGAACCCTGAGGAACTTCACTATTTAGAAGTAATCTTCGAATTTATTCCATAGTTCTTTAATTGTTGGATATTCAAAGTATTACCTCCTTTTCCATAATGGTGGGTTTCATGGATACAGATCAACGGTAGCAAATCCGCTTCCCAATGAGACGACTCGGCTTCGAGAAGATCGAGTGGTAAAAAAGTGCGTAAAACTAGAAGGATCTCAACAAAAACGTTTTTTGTAGTTTTAATGGGGCCAATTTTCCATATGTAGCGAGTTCCCGGATTTATGTCCTATTGACTTTTTACCTTAAAACTTTGGTTTACTCGCGAATCATTCAAAAGTGGAAAACATTAAATCCAGGCTTAGGATTAGTTCAAAATTTTTGATTTATAAAATAAAAAAGTATAAATCGCATCTTTATTTTTTAATATTCAGAATATAAATACAATATTACTATAATTAAATAAATTTCAAAGAAACCTAACGTTACCTACCTAGTTCAACCATAGTAGTAGTTGGCAGGAAATATGCATAATGATAAAATAATTTTAATAAAATAACAAAAATCAACTAGAATAATATGGTTCGATACCTTTGTGATGATGCCCTACATTTAGAAGGTTCGATTTTTATTAACTTCTATTTAAAATGTCGATCGTTAAATATAATCCCAAAATAGAGATAAGTGACGTTTTATAAAACGACATTTAGCGATCAGCGAAAAAACAAATGGGAGTTAAAAAAATGGAACGTCGTACCTGCCATAATCAAACGGTTTCTTTGAACTACTATTATAATTAATGTCTAGTCGCGACTCTTATAGTTGATATGCTATTTAAGCTGCAAATTCTAGTAAGTAGGTTTTTCCCGAACTTCCAATTGTAGGAAAAAATATCTTAAGAAATGCAAGAATTAGGTAGAAATATCACTAACCTTATTTTTTTTTTCCGAAGTAGTGTAAGTAGTTATGCAAATAATTCGGAATTATTTTCGTGATAGTTTAGATTTGAACACTACAATTTTCTACCATTTCTAATCCAAAGAGCTTTAACTTTTTTTAATATTAGGCGATACTGTTTTTTCTAGTTATGAAACAACCTATTCAATCTTTTTTTTTATTAAAAAAATCTAAATAAATAGGTTTAACCAAAAATATTAATCCCTGATCTTTTCACATTCAAATTTCAGTTTATGGGTGTTAAAAAAAAATCGTGAGTCATCATCATTCAACCTCGAAAATAATTGGATAAGACATGATTTTTTATTATTTTTCCTTAATTTTATGGAGCTTAAAGTAAAAAAAAAATAAGCATAGGAAGAAATTTTTAGGATAAATAAAAATAAAGTTGCAAATTTGGAAGTGATTATGATCAAAAATACGCTTTTTTGCGTCTCTTACACCTTCTATCCAGGGTTTTATTAGATCAAATTTGATTTGTTTCGATGCCTCTATTGAATATTAAGCTTAATATAATACCTGGTTGTAAATTTAGTTTTTGAATCATTTTTAAGCACGACTTTTTAAGAGCTTGCTTCTATAAGAATCAGGCATAACATCTTATTTCACTGGAATTTCCCATTTTGTCTTCTATTTTTTATTACAATTTGACTTGACTATAATTAATAACCTGTTTAATCGACCCATGAAAGATAAATCACAGAATTGTCAATGGATGGTTCGAATCAACAATTTATTAATTTCTTAATAAATTGTTTTCCATACTCTAAAGCTAAAGTATTTTCGTCAGAATTATTAGTAATATTGTTAACTTAAATACCAATGTAAGAGAACTCACCATATTTAATTGGAACATTTTTCAATGTAAATCAGCATTTTCTATTAAAGGTCTCACACAAGTTATTATTAAATAAGAATTTATTTGTTTCTCAAAAAACTAATTAGATGACTAAATCAAAATTTCTGTAATATTTTCAAATTTATTCTAGTACTTCTGAATTATTTTTTATTAAAGCTCTTATGATGAAACAGCGTCATCACATATAGTAAGAAATTGTGTAAAAAGAATCTCTATTATTATTATATACTGGTATCTAGTTGACTTTTGCAAATTAAAATGAGTAGCAATAAAATAATATTGACAAGTACAGTTGAATAATTATAATATTTATTATTAATGTCCCGGTATAGGTTTCAAATCCTTTATTTGCCTGATTAGGTATGCTTTTTCGTCGTTAAATTGTTCGTCTTCAGCTCGATCTGTGTGGAATTTGATAAGAAATTCTACGAGTTTCTCTTGATTCCGTAATAAAATGTCTAGTATCGGTTTCGGTTTGTTAGGATTCGCCACAAATACCTACAACAAATTATTATGCAGGTGTACACAAAAACAATTTCTTAAATAAATATTTGAAACTATTTACATATAATTAATTTATCAGGCATGGCAAAAAATAATAATTTTTTTAGAGTTCCCTACACGAAGAAATAAAGATAAAAGTGTGTGAGATCAAGATCGGTCAGGTATTATTCGGAATTGTTCAACAGAGTTTCCAGTAATTTGACATAATTTTACGTAGAAAACACTAATTAAATTAAAAACAATAAATTGTCATTTATTTACTCACCTTAAATACGTGGAAAGCTTCAAACTGAATATTTCTGGATCTTTCTTTAAGCATATTCATCATCAGTTTCAAATTATCAGGATTTGAAATATACCTGGTCATAACCTAAAAAGAATTTAAATGAAATTTGCAAAAATACCACTTTACACACCTCCATATCTCGATTATCTTTAGAGATACATTAATAAAATTGGTTCGGTCATTTGTATGATCTTCTAGATTTTTTAAATGCAAATAGCATGGTAACAAAAAAACGAAAAAATTCTAAAGAAATTTTACAGACTTTCGACATATCTTATGATATCCAAAACACAATCGAATGACTTTTTGAAAGAATGTTATGGGTGATTTTCTGAAGTCATGTTAAAATTTCTCACCAAACGATTTGAGCAAATTATTTTTAAAATTTTGTACAATCACAAGAATTTTTTTTGGATTAAGATTTATATGTCAGATGACGTAAAATTTCCCGAGGAATCGAATGAGAATGGTTCCATAATTGTATGACTTTTTGGAAGAAAGTTGTGGATGATTTTCTAAAGTCATGTCATGTCCAATCGATTTGAGGAAACTATGTTTTTGCTTTGCGTCATTTGTCTAACTGTATTTGCGTGCGGAAAAGTATGTAAAAATTTTTATTAAAAATTAATTTAGCTAAGAGCTTTAAACCCAACAACAGGTCATCTTCATCTTCATGAGGTAGAAAAAAAAATTTTTTTCCTGTCCTGTATTGTATTTAAATTTTTTATAATTTCTTCTTGGTATTAGATCTTTAAGCGTTTTTAAAAATAATGAAACAATACCTTTTGAATTATTGTAAACAAGGATTATTATTGACATTGATAATTTTTGCCAATGTACACATTAATTTATGATAAAGCTATTATCTACCTAATAGTTCTGATATGATATGTTAATGTATGATATCATATTTCAATATCTGAGCTAATAATTATTTTTATTAGATTAAAAAAGACTCACCGTAAAATTATGTCTATCAAGTAGTAATTCTCCGAGAAGCTTCAGACTTTGACGTCGAGTAACATAATTTTCAGAATTAAGAAGTCTCTGGTAGTGACTAAAAACCTTATCATAGTTGGATTCTAAGAAATCAGCACATAAAATTTTGTGTCTGGTCAACAATTCCTAAAAACATATTTTTTATTAATATTAATAATAATTAGTTGTAATCGAATACTTACCTTAAAAGTAGAGAATGCATCTGAAGCTATATCAAAAGTAGAAACTTCAACATATCGAAAAAAGTTATAAAAATCATCTGAATATAACATTATTTTTGCCAGTGCTTCATATCTAGCGCATTCACGTAGCATAGTACCACAGTTCAATGCTATCTCTTGATGCTCATACCTGAAAATAAACAATTCATTTAAGCCAAATATACCAAAAAGATCTTATTAGTCAACAATACAATCCTATCCATGATCCCTCAAACATTCTCCTCTATCACTTACTTATGCAAAACAGATGTGGAAATATTTATTTTAAACCAGATTTTAAATTTAAAAGGTGGCAAAGTCAAAAGGTCCTATAGATAATTGGAAAAAGTACAACAATCAGCTATAAACTAAATACAATTTTGAATTGTTTTTATGATTTAATAAATAACATTTACTATTGTTTAGAATTAAATATTTGTATAGGTAATTATTAATCCAAGTAACTTAAATTTATAGCAAACAAAGTAAAAAATAAGTACTAACCCAGTCATTAGTGTAAACAATATTTCTGGTTTTGTACAAATGTACTCTACTGTAGGTGATCGGGTGCCAATTTGCCTTCTTAATATATTGTTAAATACTTGTGCTACATCCTTTTTCCCTTCAAAATCAATCCTATTTAGATTCTGTATTAACAGTAACAACAGATTACTATTATACAGTTCTTGAGCTAGTTGTGCCACTATGATGTCTGCTTGAGGTTCAGCATCAGATGTACCATACAACATGTTCTTAATTAAAACAAGATTCTTCGACACATCCTCTTGTGCCTTTTCAGCTTTTTTATCACCCTTTTCCAGCGAATTTACTGCTTCCTTAAGAGCTTTTACAACATCTGCTGGTCCTTTTTGTGACTTCCCAAAGAGAGGCATGTTTTGCGTATTTATCAATTGATTAAGAATGTAGTTTACTGAATGAATAGATTGATTATTTAACAACAACTAATGATGAAATCAAACACCTTGTTTAAAATTTTCAAATGATTAGAGATATTACTTCACTCATTACAGAAGAACCTTCTTGAATTTGAAACAACACTTGTAGAAGACACATCTGATAAAAATATTAGTTTTCCATGAAAAATAAGAAATATAATTAGGAAAATCTCACTAAATTACATTTATGAATGTTTTTTAGTTTTCACTACGACAAATCTTCAGGTCTCTTCTTTCTTATATTATTTTTGTAGTTACTCAGTTACTTGACATTAGATGTCATCTGTCAGGTTATGTAAATATATATCTGATTCTGTATCAATCTGTTTTATTTTAATTGCCAATTGATCCTGTGGAAAATGAAAACAAACCTGACTAGCACATAAAAAAATTACCTTTAACGTTTATCAATAAATACATTACTTTTGAAGACCCAATAAGAAGAGGCGTTCTCTTCTAAGAATGAAGGCCATAAATATAAGAATCTTCTGTTTTCCTGTTCTTTACTACTCAGTTATTCAATTAGTAAATTTTGGTTCTACCTTTCTATTGGCCATTTTCAAATTTTGAAATGGAAAAATTAACTTACAAAAATTTTTATAACTAAGGTAATGAGTACAACTCACAATATGCAGCTCTTTACGAACATAAAATGTATTTTGTCTTGATAAAATAAAACTAAAGAAATTGATTAAAAGCTTATTCATTTTTAAAAAAATAGATTAAATTGCAAAATTAATAGATCTAGATTTGGAAACGCTAGTTAAATGTTAAAGTAAAAAAGACATTTATTCATCTCTCTTAAAATTAATAGATCAAAGAAAGTTTAAAAAAAACTATTTATTCAAAACATTCTTTTTTAGATTTTTATCAATAATATTGCAAGATTATGTTTCGTAGTATGTAACTTTAATTCCGTAATTATCAGTTTCTTCACTAGATGACATCATTTTATGTTTCATTTGTTGTGAAAAACCCTTTTCAGTACGTGTTGGTCCGCCCATGTAAGGGGGCCAATTTATAAGTTTTCTGCTCCTTCTAAAATCGAGTT
Organism: Crepidodera aurea; assembly: GCA_949320105.2. NCBI lineage: Eukaryota > Metazoa > Arthropoda > Insecta > Coleoptera > Chrysomelidae > Crepidodera > Crepidodera aurea. The sequence goes on from OX439472.1 coordinate 43,251,080, forward strand.
CCTTACTACTGGTATTCGACGATGCTGTCCAATCTGAACACGGAGTTAGAGTCGATGATCGCATTACTACAGGCACGTCAAAATTCTTAGTAGTTTCTTCTGAATCATCACGAACTAAAAATATGTTATCTTAATAATTTCTTCAAATTTTTATCCACCATCGCGTCGTTTTAATAATGAGGTCATAGATGTAATTAAGGCAAATCCACAAAAACTAAGAGATTCAAACAGTGGCGGCGATTAGGGGGGGCCGTCTCCCCCCCCCACGTTTAGAGGGATACATCAATAAATAAATGTAATGTTTATTCCGTTTTAACATTTCACGCTAGGAGTTATGTGAAAATTATTTGTACAAAGTTTTCGCCCCCCTACTTCTAATGTCCAATCGCCGCCACTGGATTCAAATTGGGTATGTACGAAAATATTCCTATACCCCTTCTTCATGTTTATGCCGCAAGTTGTTTTAAAAAAGTGAGGTTATAAAAGTAATTATGTCTTATGCACTGACCTCTAATCTAACTGGATGAGCACATCCACATAAGAAAATTGAGGAAACTGTATGACATTTTGGAGCAGGGCACATGCGCATTGATGATATGTCACGAATAGGCGTCTCCTAAGGGTTAAGGGACATTTTTAATCTCATTGAAAATGATCTCGAAAATTGTTGGGGCATTTTTTCAAACGTGCGTACTTCATTTGGAGTCTTGAAGTCCCAAAATATACTCGTTTTGAATAATTTATATGCCAATTTTGATGCATTTCATGGAAATATAATATATAATATAATATACTTGGAAACTGAAATCATTTAACAAAGTAAAATGACGCCACCACTGGTAAAAATGGGTCCCTGACGTAATAACATTGACATTATGGAGCAATACACATGCGCAGTTAGATTAGAGGTCATTTGTCAGTGGTCTTATGTCACATCCCTAAATAAAAATTTTGACTTTGACAACTCGGTAATTGAAAACCAGTCAATATATTAAAATTCGGTTTTCAGGAAAATATTTATACATCTTTTCTTCATATATCTTCCAAATTTTAATCTTATACCTGAAGTAGTTTTAAAAAAGTGAGGTTATAAATGTAATTATGTCAAATTTTCAAAAATTCAAATTTCAACTTTGATAGTCGGCAATTGAAAACCAGTTATGATATTCAAATTTGATCTTAAAATTTTTGTTTCTGTAGAAGAATACTTACTTAAGTTTTTTGTCACGTACAGTTGATTCGTCAACGATGCCTGCTGTCCAGGACGACATATCGGAGGTCGTGATAATTTTTTTATATTTATCATTTTATCATCAACAATATAAAAATATTTCGGAATACTATTTATATTATTGTTAATAAAACGAAATATTGTAAAATTAAAAAACACCAGCACTAGAACTGTACATATAACGACAAGCCAGCTCTTCCATCCTAATGCTAAAAAATATTAAATTAGATTACAATACAATATAATACAAAAAAGAGCGTTTTTACCAAGTTTCAATTAAAAAATTAAAAACTAAAAAAATGATTTTTAGCAATTTTCTCGACAATTCTGAGATTATGTTGAAAAATGATAAATACAAAAGTTTTAGATTTTTAAATTATCTACAACATTTGCATTAAACTTTTTTCGATAGTATGCATATTTCAGCCAATATCCAACCCTCAAAAAGTATATTTACCTACCCCCACCCCACTTCCGGAACTTTTACTCAGTCGTCTTGATACATACTGCCAAGAATTTTCCATGAATTCGGTTATTTAAAATCGGGTTGGCCCTGTGTCTAGATACCTCAATAGCTGAGAAATTATTTACGTAGAAATAGTGTTAAAAAATGTCGTTATAACTTCGACAAACCTTTACAGATGTCCTTTTTTTCATCATATCTAGCTCTTATTCCACAGTTAAAGTCACCGTTGCATTGTAAACTTTTGTGCATACATAAATGATGATTTCCTAGAATGCACGATATTTTTCCCATTTCCTCACATCTTGATGATGTACTTGAAAGTAAGTTAACAGCTGTAATTGTTAATTTTATTTCAAATGTATCAGTGATTTCCTTGAAATTGAACAACACAGTAACATTTTTTACAACTTTTTCATGGCGATACAGATTTTCTACTATATATTCGCAGACATTAGTAACATTGGTATCTTTCTACTAAAAATTAACAAATGTAAGCATAGAATATCTAATCGAACGAGTTTGGAATTTAATCCATTCGATTCGACATCCCGAAAACCCGTTTCTGCCTTTCGGCTTCTTCAAATGGCCTTTCGAATCTATTGAAACAAATTCCAAACACGCGTAAGGTCAATAGCTAGATCAGCTACCATCTACCAGCGAAATTAATAAATGAAGCCAAGTGCATTGGGGGTTGCTTTGTTAAGTTGTCAAAACTTTATTAATATTAAAAATTTATGGTAGCGCGGGTGAATAAAATATCTTTTTATTTGCCACAAATAACACCCGCTTCTTTATTTTTATCAAATAAATGAATAACTCAATTTTAAATAAAGTATACATTTGATGAGTCTTAATTTTTTTTGTGGCAAATAACAGCTAAGCTTAATATTAGTAATAAATTATTTTATATTTTACCACTATGATTTCGTTTGAACTGCATTTGATTTCATTTCCAAAAAATTCTATAACTAAGATAATTCCAACGTCGTATAAAAAGCTGAAAACGTTAAACTTACAAATGGGCTTAATTCTTTTTGTAGACAAGTAAATAATTAAACTGTTAATTTCCCCACCACCCGAAGGTAAAAAAATATTTCTTGAAACGTTAGCGAGACATGTCGTTCTAGCATCTGAAATAATGAAACATCTATAACTGAAAAATATTAACGATTATTTAAGAGATAATTACCTATGACATGTTGATGTAAAAATAGAGACCCATTGGCATTTATGAAAATTAAAAATATTGTTATAAAAAAACTTGTCATGTAACATACTTCAAATTCTTTTTCATGCTACTTTTTTGACGTAAAAATTCCTAAAAAATATTTCGTCATTAATGGAGGATTTTCGACTCGCCTGACCAATTATAACAGATGCGTAGATCTGGGAATAATATTTTGAAGAACTCACAACTACCCGGATAACCGACTGGATGTTTCTATATAGGCTTGCACGAAATTTTTTCAGGTCAATTTTTATAGCTCAATTAAAATGAAAATGGTCCCACTTCTTTAGAAGAAAGTTGTGGACAATTTTCTGAAGTCATCCCAAAAATTTCTGTACAAACGACTTGAGCAAACTTTGTTTTTGGAATTTTCTAATGTTCACAAGAAATTTTTTTCAATAAAATATATATGTCATTAGATGTACAATTTCGTATAAGGAATTGAATGAGAATGTTGTGATAATCGTGTGATTTGTTTATGGACACAGAGTACACCATCTAACAAGAGGCGAAAGCTTGATCGGTTCCTTTGATGTTGGATAGACACAATATTGAGAGGAAATACGTCACAGCATTGAAAGATAAACAATTTGAGATACACTGAGAAAAGTAACATGCATTGATTCAAATTCCTACAAACCGAACTACACTGAGAAAAACAATAGTGTTGTTTAGTAGAGTCGATCTGGTGGAAAAAAACCCGATAAACGAAGTCGCTCTTTTCGATTTTTTTTTTACAATTTCATAGATTGGAGGTCCCTCTTTCACGTGATCACTATATGAAAGCTAAGGGAGTTGTGGAAGGGGGTAAATTAACATGTAAAGATATGGGAAATCGGTTTTTCGCTGGGTTTTATGCGGATCGTAACGACTTCTAGATATAAAATAAAGAGCTCGCGAAAATGCATAAACTGAATTTCAACCCGTCCAAATCGGTCTAGCGGTTCTCGAGATATTGCAATTTGAAAGTATATGGATTTTCGCCGCGGCAAGAACACACCTAGAGCCGTGTTCGCGTTTTTCGCAGGGAAGAAAGTGACTTCGAGACTTGATTTTTTTTCTTCCGATAGTCATGACCCCAAGCATTGTGTCCAAATTTCAAGTCGCTAGTTTAATTTGGGGGGAGGGGGAGGGCAAACATTGATTAATCTTCGGCTCGAGGTAACTTTTTTAATTTTTGACCAATCCGGGACAGCAAAATGGCTTATTTGACCATCATATTTAGGTTAAGCGACCCAAAGCACCCCCGGGTACTGAAATTCGCATGGTTGGGATGATTTCTGTGCAAGATATGAATTTTTTCTTCAACGTTTGGAAAAAAAATGCACTTTTTGATGCAGCGATGCAATTTGAAAAAAGTACAAGATCAAAATATGGCACTTTCTAAATGAGCCAACGAAGCGAATGCAAAAAATTCTATCTCAATCTGAGTTACGCTGCGGACACACACAACGATTTTGGACGTACGATAAAAAGTCGTGCCGTGCTATGTGAAAAGTTCCATGCATATCTTCAGGTCACTAAAGGAATGTGGACGTCATGACTTTTTATCGTATGTCCAAAATCGTTGTGTGTGTCCGCAGCGTAACTGTACCAAAGTTCCGGATCTGGGCTATTTTTGTGTTAAATTTCCTCTACTATTTGGTTTATCTTTTTTAAATGAAATGACAGTGTTGACAATATGACATTACTGGAGAATTCCTAGCAGCATTTCTCATTTTCGGCAAATGCCAGTAATTACCCGCAAAACGGCAATACCGCGATAATCGGAATAACGGAAATGATGATTGACATTGACAGTTAAACAAGTTAAATCGCGCATGCGCATACAAATTTGTTATCGGGAAAACAGCTTTCTTTCGCCTCTTGTTAGATGGTGTACTTTGTGGTTATGGAGCATTTTCTAAAGCCAGGCTAAACTTTTTGACCCACTGATTTGAGTTAACTTTAGCTTATCGAATTTTCTACCGTTCACAAGAAATTTTTTTGAAGCAAAATGTATGTGTCACTTGATGTAAAATTTCATGAGAAATCGAATAAGAAGGGTTCCAAATTTATATGCTTTTGTTGAAGAAAGTTATGGACGAATTTCTAAAATTGTACCAAAACTTCTCATTGGAAATTCAGCGACACCCAATTTAAATTTCAAAATAAAATTCGTTTTATTTCTAGATTAAAAAAGATATAAGTGAAGTCAATACTTAAAAATAGGTGTAAACAAAAAAAATTATCATTATAGTTATTTTTTATGAAATTTGTTATCGAAAAAAGACGTTTACACAAAATTATAGGCTATATATTTTTTAGAATAAACTTTGTTGAATTCACCTTTATGTTTGTTAATAACAATCTTCCACTTCAAACTTTGGTTGTTCAATTTTTGGTCGAGTTTACCTTCATTCTTGTTTTGTTCGTTTGGAATTATCTAAAAGAATTATAAATTTAAATTATGAGAGTAAAAAAACATAAAATCACAATTAACTTACATCTAAAAAAAACAATCCGTTCGTTAATAATTAGATTCTGATGAAAAGTTGAACATTAACAAGTCAAATATTTGATTTATTAATTTAATAAAATAATAAAAATAGGATATATTTTGAGGAAACTACCGAAATAAAACTAGATTTGGCAACGGTGCGAGATCTCTTTTTAAATATCACTATAGTAAAGGGTGTCCCAGAGTAGATTTTAGGTTTTAAACTTACCTTACGCCGACCCTCTTCGAAATTCCATGAAAATATTACGTCGAGCGTATAGCGGACACGTGCGGATTTCAGTTATCCACGGAACAGTGGACGAGTTCTCAGCGTGCTTACATGGTTGAGGCTTATTTTAAAGTCAACGATTCGTACACAGTTGCTCAGCGGGGTTTTTGACATGCGCCATCGGCGCTATGGAAAATTTTCATTTAAAATAGAAAACAAATCTCTGGAACTAGAAGTTTTTTTTACAAATGTCAAACATCCAGGTCAACCGAAAACCATTCGAACTCCTCCCAATATTGAGAAGGTGTAAATCGTAATCCTCGACCCTCTCAGTATTGGGAGGAGTTCGAATGGTTTTCGGTTGACCTGGATGTTTGACATTTGTAACAACTCCTTCAGATGTGCTACCATCTATGGTAAGAAGAGAGTATTGACATTAAATTTTGACTGAATCTAGTCAAGATGTCACTCTCTTCTATTTTATCCCTTTAAGAGATTAATACAAAGTTAGTAAACCAATAAGGAATTTTAATTTATTAGATTCGACATCCTAAGACCGGTTTCTGCCTTTCGGTTGCATTAGTTAGGCTTTTCGAATCCAATAAATAAAATTCCAAACTCGTACAAGTCAATAGCTATATCTGCTATAAGGTAACATTTTTAGATGTGCTACCATCTATAGGTACAGCTATTGACTTGTACGAGTTTGGAATTTTATTTATTGGATTCGAAAAGCCTAACTGATGAAGCCGAAAGGCAGAAACCGGTCTTAGGATGTCGAATCTAATAAATTATAATTCCTTACTGGTTTACTAACTCCTTCTTCTCTACATTTTTTTACCAACTAACGCGCATCACAACAAACGCCGCTGAGCAACTATGTACGAATCGTTGACTTTAAAATAAGCCTCAACCAATTAAGCACGCTGCGAACTCGTCCACTGTTCCATGGATAACTGAAATCCGTACGTGTCCGCTATACGCTCGACGTAATATTTTCAAGGAATTTCTAACAGGGTCGGCGTAAGATAAGTTTAAAACCTAAAATCCACTCTGGGACACCCTTTATAAAGGCATAAAGGTATTAGTTTCCATAATAATATCAATATTTGACTTGTATAAAAGATTTTAAATTATTTTGTCTTGAAATCCTACTGGGTTCCGCTGTTCTTGGGGGTTCCATTTTCTTAGACGATTGTAGTAATTTTGATAGACTTTTTCGTTTACCATCACAACAGAAATCGTTCAGGGAAGATCTCGTATCTTCCGTAGTTTCACCTTTTAAATGTTCGACACCTCAAAAATATTCAAAATTTAATTTATTTAAACAAGTAAAAATCTTTTTAAATAATGACTATTTATAATTCATTTATGTATCTAATTTTTTTTTCAATTAATTTATTGTCTAATAAAAAACCACTTATATAGTGTGTCTAAGTAAGTTGGAATCATATGGAAAACTTTTTTGTTATTAATTTTTGGAAAAAAAGTTATTCTTCATAAAAAGTGCTGCATGATCTAAAACCTAAAATACGATCATCAGATATAAAAATTTTTCGGTCGTATACGAGGTTCGTCAAAAAATATAAATTTTTTCCTAAAATTAATAATAAAAAAGTTTTCCATATGACTCCAATTTGCGCAAACACACTGTATAAAAAATGTTTTTTCCTCTCATGTTTGAAGAATGACTGCTTACCCATAAAGTTACAAATTGTTTCCTTATTTTCGCAACTAGTATCTGATACACTTCTCATTAAATTCAATTTATTTCTGCGTAGAGAAGCAGACGCGAGTTGTGGTTTGGCCATTTTCAGAGCATCTATGGTTTTCTGAATTTCTACAGGAATTGCTTTCAAATCTTTTTTAAACATATTATCATCGTCGGGGCCTTTGTGGATATCCGCTACAACCTTACTGGAAGGAAGCAGCCAAAGCCAAAGATTTTAATCATTTTTAAATTTCTTATAAATATAATAATATTGGTAATAAATATATAAGAGATGGAACAAAGTGGTGAAGAGATTCACATTTATAATTCATGCCCTTAGGGCCACCGATTATGCGGCAATATCTGAGAAAACCACTCTCGGTATTAGTCGAGGGCGTAATTCTGATTTACAGCGTAACTGACCACCTGTGGCCATCTCAGATAAAAAGAGATTAACAGGAGCGTACTTAGAATTTTTTATAATCATTCTGTAGTAGTTTAAATGGCCCTTTAGAAATTACTTGATCTTTGTTACTTCTCTAATTAATTGAACAACAGCCAAAGATAAATTTGGAGCCACGTTGTTTTTTCTGTGAAAACCACCGCTGTTATATTTATTACCATATTAGTTCAAACATCTTTTGCTCGGGTAGCCGACCCATTAGTCGATTACAACTTAGCGATTGGACATCTTTTTATTATTTTAATTTATACTCTTTCCACTCTCTGGACTCCCGAGCTATATGTTAAAGTAGAACATTTGACCGGAACTATACTATACCTGCATTTTTGGATGTTCTATTCTTTGTACTTGGCTAGGAGGTAACAATATCTTTTTAAGAATAAAGTCGTCTTTTAATTTATCTCTCATACATTTGAATTGAAGTTGTTTAGAAATAATGCCCCTACCACATGGATAGCAAGGCTCGAACTTCTCATATATTTCTTTAGATACACGACAATCGCCTCCGGATAGAGTTGGTTCCAGAACCGGTCCCAGAACAACTTCCTGTGGGCTTGTTCTTACAGCAAGCGTAGAACAGTCTCTGGCACAAGGCTTCATAGTTTGAGTGGTTCTCAATGATTTTTTCGGTTTCGGTGATGATGGTTTGGAGTCAAAGTATACTTTTGGGGCACGTCTGATTGCTAGGTTTTCAATGACGTATTCGCACTCAGTGCTTCCGCTAGAATTTAGCTTTGGGTCATCTTGGTTACTGGTTGAATGAAAAAGCGGACAGCAGCATAAGAATGGAATAAGCGACTGTTCGTTTTTGTCTTTATTGGCGGTCATGAAAAAAATATCAAATAGAGAACTAAAACGGTATGTCACGAAATGATAGATTTATATGTCAAAACGAGATTTAAGTACAGTGGAGCAAGGTTATTCCAAAGAGAACACCATCTAATAAGAGGCGAAAGCTTGATCGGTTCCTTTGATGTTGGATAGACACAATATTGAGAGGAAATACGCCGTTACAGCATTGACACAAATACTATTTGAGATACACTGAGAAAAGTAACATGTAATGATTCAAATTCAAACCGAACTACACTAAGAAAAATAATAGTGTTGATGAATATACTTCCCCGTTTAGTGTAGTTGATCTGGCGAAAAAAACCCCGATAAACGAAGTCGCTCTTTTCGTATTTTTTTGCGATTTCATAGATTGGAGGTCCCTCTTTCACGTAATGACTATATGAAAGCTAAGGGAGTTGTGAAAATGGGTAAATTAACATGTAAAGATATGGGAAATCGGCTTTTTGCATGTAACTTGCTGGGTTTTATTCGGATCGAAACGACTTGTAGTTATAAATTAAGGGGCTCGCGAAAACGCATAAACTGAATTGCAACCCGTCCAAATCGGTCTAGTGGTTCTCGAGATATTGCGATTTGAAAGTACAGGGATTTTCTAACATCTTGATAACAAGAAAACTGTAGTAGCACTATTTTTTGATCTCACAAAGGCTTTTGATTGCTTAAATTTAGATTTTGTTGAAGAAAAACTATATGCCTTGGGCTTTCGTGGTAATGTTTTGTCTTGGCTGATGTCATATTTAAGAGATAGGAAAATTGTAGCTAAAATAAATCAAACTCAATCAAATGAAACAGTTATTAATCTGGGTGTTCCTCAGGGGTCCGTACTTGGGCCACTTATATTTTTAATGTTCATTAATGATTTCTAGACGAGCTAATGAAGCGAATGCAAAAAATTCCATCTCAATCCGACTTACGCTGCGGACACACTCAACGATTTTGAACGTACGATAAAAAGTCGTGCCGTGCTATGTGAAAAGTTCCATGCATATCTTCACGCCACTAAAGGAATGTGGACGTCGTGACTTTTTGTCGTACGTCCAAAATCGTTGTGTGTGACCGCAGCGTAACTGCACTAAAGTTCCGGATCTGGGCTATTTTTGTGTTAAATTTCCTCTACTATTTGGTTTACCTTTTTTGAATGAAATGACAGTGTTGACAATATGACATTACTGGAGAAATTTGAACTTGATTGCATTCACGGCATACATAATTTTAGTATAGTATTCCTTAGAATTTCTGAGAAAATGAAGAGTTTATTATTTTGATCTATACTAATCGATTTTCCATTTTTTTTAAGGATCTTCAGATATTTCCTGGCAGCATTTCTTATTTTCGGCAAATGCCTGTAATTACCCGCAAAACGGCAATACCGCGACAATCGGAATAACATCGACAGTAATACAACTTAAATCGCGCATGCGCATACAAATTTGTTATCACGAAAACAGCTTTCTTTCGCCTCTTATTAGATGGAGTACTCTGTGGTGCAGTGGAGCAAGGTTATACGTCTGGTCCATTTCGCATGACACGAGCGCCGCTCTAACGGAATTTTCGGTAAACAAACATAATTATTAACATACGGGCCGCGCTACAAGATGTCGCTTTAGGTAAACACGTAACTGTTAAGGCTGCGACAATTCCGCCAGTTTTCATATAGCAAACTAAAACTTGAATACATTGTACATAGATGGCGAGAGGTGTACCATTAGCGCGATTTATAATTAGACCTTCCAGGAGCAACCGATGTTGCCAAATCGACGCAGACTTATTTAATTATTTTTGAAGAATAATGTGTATTTTGCGATATGCATTTTATATTGAATAATTGCACTGTAATATGAAAACTTAATCTGTAAAAAATTGTACCTAGTTGGTAAGTGTTAAATAGGTTAATTTGAAAAAAATAAAACAAAAAACAAATAACAAATTGTGCTATAAGAGCGACATCCTAGAGAACGTTTAAGGCCATAGACCTGCTTCCTAGCCGACAACGGTAAATGTAATGTAAATACCCGATGAATAATATCGAGATTTAATAGTGATTTTGATATTGAACGAGAGAGATTGTGTTATATTTGGTTCTGGAATATAAGTAAATTTTTAATTCATTTTGGGTGTGTTTTATTTAGTCGTTTGCAAATGGTTATAAAAGAATGTTTCATTCCAGATTTTATGGTCGTAATAAAAATTTTAATCTTAAAGAACCAGGGGCAATTGAGCTATTCTGCTAAACATTTGCTTTCTCCAAGTATTAGAAATAATCAATAATCTATTTTTGGTTTTTGGATTGAGTTCAAAGGCCACTCCTTTGAATGGGGTGAAAATTTTTACTTTTATATAAAACCGAGCGAAATCGATTATTTTATAATTTGAATAATTTCTCGATTTATTTTGATAATAATTATTTGAAATGTATGCTTAATTGAGTAATAGGTAGTAGGTATATCGGTATATTATTATCTCTTTTAAATGCATATTGTTATAAAAATACACTCTGACAAGTACTGTTTTGATATATTAGACTGCGAAATTTAATAATCGATTCTAATGCGCATTCAAAATAAGCAAGCAGACAAACCAAATGTCAATTTGTTGAAGCACGAGATGAAGCTTTCTGGAAGGACAAGATGCTACCAAAATTAGTGTCGTTTTATAATGATTTTGTCCTTCCTGAAATAATTTACAGGAACATTCCAAAAGGTTTAACCCTTAAGTAGCATAACCATGTGTTACAAAAAATTGAGATTTGTGAAATTATGTTTGAAGTTTTTTTTTGTAATATTGTATCCATGTATCTCATTTTTTAATAAAATACTTTTAAATATTTTATACCTATTTATTACCTTCCCCTTCCTAACGTGTCCTTAATATCAATAATTACAATTGAAGAGCTTATTGTATTAATCTGATAAGCCTCATTATTGTAGATAAGAGAGATGTCACATTTATTGGTAATTATAAAGAATCAAACTTAAAATTAACCTTTGCACAGAAAAATCAACTTGAACGTGAGTGCACAGGCATCACTACTTAATATTAGTTAAGATGGTATGCATTCAGTCATTTTTGTAATGAATTTAATATGTTGTCAATCTTCTAATTAGCCTTCCCTACAGCACAGTTTGCAACTTAGAAACAAAATTACAATTGCCTAAAAATCTTATTTTGTCACACTATACTAATATCTTTGTAACCTGTGTAAAAATATAGATAACGGCAACGTCGTATCATAAAATACAATTATTTGTAAACATCGTTTCGTATTGCGCGTTGAAATATTTTGACACATGCCGTTGGCATTTCTGATTGGTCAACCATTAATAATTTATGCATAGACTTAGCTTCTATCGAGATTCCAAGACATATGCCAACGCATCTTTGCATGTCGCATCAGTGGTGAACACCGTGTACTAAAATGACAAGGTAATTAACGCGTCAATTTTAAAAATTGTGTCAAAATTTGCAAAACGACTTCATGCGTTTTGAGTTACTTATCCCACGTGCAGTCATTATATTTTGTGAAAGTTTTTAAAAAATGATAGAGAATTGATTGAATATAATTTTTTCATCAATCCTTGCAATTAAAATTTTAAAGTTTTTTATGATAATGTGAAATTATGTTTAGTTATTAAAGAGTATGTTTATATTCAATTCATTCTTACAACATTGCTGCTTATATTTATAGCTCAATTTACTCATAATTTTGCTTTATTATTCTGAAACGCATGATGTAGTAAAACCACCAAAACGGCCGCCATTTTTAGTTCATTGGCGGGAATGTCGCAGCCTTGATAAAAAACATTTTGAGCGGTTTGAATTTGACACGAGCGACGCTCTAACGGTAAACAAACAGTATAATTTTTTGAAATTCAATCCTAGACAAGACATTACAAGCAAATAAAATTGCGGATTTCAAAATGTTAATATGAGCGTCATTCGACGAAAAAGTATATCTAAGGGAACTAAATTGTACGAAAGTTATCATGTCAGTAATGTTAGGGAAGAAATTAGAGAGGATGGGTTTAGATAAATTTTCGGTACTGTTTTGAAGGAAACTCCTGGTGCACAAAGCACAAGGAAGCATCAAAACACGTATTTACCTAAAGTAGTAAATTGTGGATTTACAGCAAACGGTGGAATTACAAGCGTACACTTTCTTTTGACCAGCTCGGTTCGAATTTGGGGAAAACCCTTATCGGCCATGATCTCATCCCACGTTTCTAGTAATTGTAAAAATCCGGAATCGTTGACGATCTGACAATCGCTAGAGAAAATGTGAATTTGACAAATATGGGCCAGCCCGACATCGGCTGGCGCGACGTGAGCGCCGCTCTAACGGCCGGGCAAAACAATAATTGTTTTGATTTCATGCGGGAAAAGTACTATCTTTGCGCCCGCCTTTCCGGGTGTAAAAAGGCTGTTTGGCTATTTAATTAGTTCCGTGCGACAAGCAAATTTTGCGCACGCAAAATTTACTTTTCGCACGGAAATTGACAATACAGACCCCCCAAAAAAATGTGACGTTATAGTGACAGATAAATTGATTGATTAAAAAATTAAAATTTACAATAATGAGTTTCAACTCTATGATGATACCGGAGCTCGAGCTAATGAGCGCACTCACTTCGTTCGTGCGCTCAACTTCGCTCTCGTGGGCAATCGACAACTTTGCGCACTCGTTGCACAATATACTAGGTTTGTTCCAACAACAATTTTGTGACTGTACGTAAACTTGTCCACAACTTATTGTCGAAGACATGTCAACGACTGTTAGTCGATGACCTGTCGAGGATCGGGCACTCAATTCGGAAGTGTTCCAACAAATTTTTTGTCAAATTTATACTGTCAATAACGTCACAACCAATGTCAAATTTTGAATTTGGGAAATAACAAAAACTAATGAAAATATTTATAAATTTGGATGTCTACAATCCTAAATAATAATTATGTGTTTACACAAGTGTACCTATTAAATAATATGAATGTTTACATAATAAAAATACAATCATAAAATTTTCAGGTTAGGATGACGTTTACTGACGTTTTACAAACTCGTTTTGCGCAAGTCTTGACAATTTGTACCTACTCAAACCCAGGAACAGATTTGACAGTACATAAACTGGTTTGTGATTAGTTTTGGTTGTGTTGGAACACTACATTTTTGTACAGGTTTGAGTCCGAAGTTTGTTGGAACACCAAATCTAGACTGCGCAGAATCCCGACAGTACGCAAACTGGTTTTGTGTTATGTTGGAACAAACCTACTATTTCCTACGACCACCTATGAAAATGGCAATTTCCGAATTGTTTTGACACTTCGAAAGTGACAAATATCATAAGAGTCCAGTTAAGTTAAAAAGAAGAAATATATCACACAGTCGTGTGATATATTTTACTTTCGCGCACGACATCTGTCAAAGTGTTGTCAATCGTTAATTAGTAGTGAATAATTAGTAGTGAAAATGGAAAGGGATGAATTTTTGATCGAATTTACTCCACCAGAAATATCTGCGGCGGTTAAAATTACCAGCTTAAAGCCGCTGACCCAAAAATCAAAAGAAAGGTAGGTACTCCTATTCATACAATTAAATCATGGACTGAAGAAATAAAAAAGGCATTAAATCTTCTTTTTCTGAATTTATATTAAGTTAATAAATATATTAGAATTTTCTTAAAAGCACAATAACAGATTATTTTTAAAATTTTATTTTAAATCCTAAAATTCCTAATATACCCAATGATTAATATTTAAAAAAAAAACAAAATTAGAATATTAAAAATGTTGGGGTCGTAGGAAAAATAGTGTACATAACTCGTTGGAAAGTACATTTCTTGCACTCGTTACGTTTCCGCACTCGCCGCTAAGCGGCTCGTGCTAAACGCTACTCGTGCGTAATTGGTCACTTTTCACACTTGTTACGTAATATACTAATTATTTATTGTTATTAACTGTGCACAATGTCACAGGTCAACAGAAAAGCCTCATTAAAGGCAAAAAACTCGTCGAAAGCCAGCATGTCTCCAACGAATACGTCATAAAAATTGACACAGGGTCGCAATAAGCGTTTTATAAAAATAAGTAATCAGTTTCATAAAAATATATCTTTTTATTTTTTAATAATTTAAATTCTATTTTCATTGTACTACGTACAGCGTGTTTACTTAAATTTACCCATATGGAATACTTTTTTATTATTTTTACCAAAAAAAGTTAATCTTTATAAAAAGTTATGCATCGGGTTATGCAGGTGTATCAGAAGTGAATAGAAGTGGCAAATCTATGGTCATCAAAAGTAAAGCAAATAGAGGTAGTGAGGCCTACGGGTGTAAGGACGTCAGTAATGTTTCTTCTGATCACTTGGTGGAAAATGTTATGCTACGCATAGTGTTAGCAGAGGAAAGATGCAGAGTGGGAAAAGAAGCTAGACTGGTAGAAGAGAGACAAAAAAAACAGATTTTATTAGCATTATTGAAAAATTTATACGATTTGCAAAGTGTTAATGCCAAACACTACTATTATTTCATCATGCAGAACTTTTTATAAAGAGTAACATTTTTTCGTAAAACTAATAATAAAAAAGTTTTCCATATGGGGCAACTGAAGTAAACACCTGTACATAATATAATACATATATTACATTGAGAATAGTATTATTAAAAAATCAAAAATTATATTTTTTTGACATCGATTACATACTTATTTTTATAACACCCATAATGCGACCCTGTGTACTAGAACTGTCACTTTTCTTTAACTTGGAAATATTGCACACAAGATGTCGGGTTGGCGTATACTCCTGCCAATTTTGATTTCGCTTGACACGAGCGGCGCACAGTGGTCGGAAAGTCGAAAAATGTGGGATTTAATATAAGGAACCCTCCAAAAATCCCCAAATTTTTTTAAATATTGTTAATAGTTACAATTATTGCCAATACAGAAATAGAATTGGACCAGAATTTTAGATTTTCGGGCGCCATATTGGATCGGCCATTTTGAATTTTGAGAAATGTCACCTCAGATTCTTATTTAGGTATCCAAAATACGTCTATGTACAAAATTTGGGGATTTTTGGAAGATTCCTTATATTAAATCCCACTTTTTTCGACTTTCCGACCACTGTGCGGCGCTCTAACGTAATTTTAGGTAAACAAACATAAGTATTAACTTACGGGCCGGGCTTCCAGATGTCGCTTTGAGCGTTGCTAGGTTGGCGTATTGTCAGAAAAAATCTGATTTTGCATTCAAAATAATCTCTTTGTGTGTTTTTTTTTATTTTGCACGATTTTTATTATGGGATTTATATTTTCCCTGTGTAAGATCGTCGAAAATTTTGCTCTTTAGAGGATTGGTCAATTAATTATATGTAAAAAACCATCCAGAGCAGCCGTTCTCAAACTTTTCAAACTTTGTACCACATAAATATAAAACAAAAATATATGTACCACCGTAAAAGCATTTCACCATTAAAAATCAATGCGTCGCGGATTTGTTCGAAGTTATAAGTATAAAACTGCATAAGGATGTAAAATAAAATCACACTTGTTCCCAAGAACAAGGCCATTAAGAATGTCCTTCTGCACCAGCGTCTGCACTTCAACAACTACTCCTTGGGCTGTATGCCCCACCAGGTATTGAATTACGAAAGTCCAGAAGTGGTTTGGTGCCCAACCAAGTCGGGGCTTTAAACCAAAAACTTCGATTTTGTTATTAAAGGAGCTTGCCATTCTTAGACCGGTTTCGGTATTATTGTACATCATCAGTAAGAAGCAGGCTAGCTCGACATCCTGTCGCTAAAGGATGTTTGAAAATAAATTCGACTCGCCTCGTTCTTGATAAAAGTGTTTGCGTTAGAGCAAGTATATGACAAACGCGGAGAGCCCAACGCCATCTTCACTTTCATAACAAAATCAAAGCTTGCAAAACTATAGAAAACTACAACGAAGGTGGAATTTTTTGAACCATAAAAATTCCAAAAAAGGACCATGGGCGTAACAAGGATGTGAAAATAAAATCACACTTGGTCCCATTTTTAATGTCCTTGTTCTTGGGAACAAGTGTGATTTTTTTTTCACATCCTTAGGCAGTTTTGTTACGCCCATAGTCCTTTTTTGGAATTTTTATGGTTCAAAATTTTCACCTTCGTTGTATAAGTTAAAGCTTGAAAAATACATGTGTTTCTGAATAATAAAGAAAAAAATAAAGATTAAAACGTTAAAATCGGCGGAATTTTATATTCATTTAATTTTTCTCTGTAAAAATTGTACCACTAAAAATATCGTAATGTACCACCAGTGGTACATGTGCCATAGTTTGAGAACCGCTGATGCAGAGCGTTCTTAATTGTAGTTGATGGTAGATGGTTGCTGGGCGACAGCAAACAATATTCCTCATGCCTATATTTTCGTAGCAACCTATAATGAAGACAGTTTTGTCAATGTACATGCAAACTAATATTTTTTTATAGGTATTATTTATGAAATATGGCAGGCATTCCAAAACTACCCGGATATACTTTCACTGATCCCACTGTAAGCATTAACAAAATTTTTATAGTAAATATATAAACAATTTTTTTTGGAGAAAGAAAAATTACGAAATCTACGATATATTTTTAAATATTTTATTTAATCTATTCCAGTCTCAAAAATATCACGTATCCCAGACATTCAACATATGCAATGGCTATAAAATTGCTAGGAACAATTTTTGTGGGATAGGGGGCAAAGAAATAGCATCTAATTCAGCCAAATTCGTAGACACATCTGACGTGGTTTTGTTTGATCCATCTTTAACGTATGGTCGTACAAAAACTGAAGTCCCACCACCGTTTAGGCCACATTATGTTCTGTACGCTCAAAAGAATCTTACTTTTCAAGGATTTTTCAAGCAAGGAATTCTGGATTCTCCGAATGAGTTCTATAGAGTTAGAAAAATCAGAATAGTGTATTTTCTTGAGGATGATACTATATCGGTGTTTGAACCGTCTATAAGAGTAAGTATTAAAGTCTTCAAGAAAACTTTTCTTAGTTTATTTATAACTTATAAAATATTTGGATTGTAAGGTAAAGTTTTAAAATAGTTGAAATATATTTCTTCCTATTTTAGAATAGCGGACTTAACCAAGGTAGAGTTGTGAGAAGAGGAAGAATTCCAAAAAATGATAGAGGTGATTGTTGGCATTGGAAAGATTTTAATGTCGGTATAGACGTAGCACTTTACGGAGTTGTTTATCACATTATAGATTGTGATAAGTTTACTAGAGTGAGTAACTGTCTTTAAATCTCTTTTATAGATATGAATATTGAGGCGTGGATTTAATTGGAAGGTGAAACCACAAATACTCTTATTAAAGTTAGAACTAATGTTTTATTTAAACAACCCAACGTGAACATTAAAAGAACTGTACTTGACTTAACTACTCGCTAACTAACTACTTTGTCATAGGCCTGACAAATGACATTGGCCTTGTACATATTAACAAAATATGAAATTAAAACTTAACACTCCCTCAACTTGAATGTTTTGTTAAATGAATATAAAACTGAAAATGCAAAAGAATAAACAATAACCAACACTAAAAAATTATTTTATTCTACTTCTTCCAGTCCTTTCATTCCAATTTCTAGTCTTTGTTTCTCAAACTTGTTTCGATGCAAGCTTTTTGTCAGAAAATCTGCCAACTGATCATTGGTTCCTACATTTTTAAGATTTATTTGATCTTCCTTGTACTTTTCTCGCACAAAATGATAGCGAACATCTATATGTTTAGTGCGCTTGTGGAATTCAGGATTCTTAATCAATCGTATTGCACTTTGATTGTCTATGCACAGAGTAATTGGCTTCTCAAGATATTCTCCAATATCTTCAATAAGTTGTTTAAGCCACATTGCTTCCTTCGTAGCATGAGACGCCGCTACATATTCTGCCTCTGTTGTAGATAATGAGACACTGTGTTGCCTCTGACTATTCCACGTTATCGGTCCACCACTAAATTTAAAAATATATCCTGTCATAGAACGTCTTGTCTCCATATCAGCTGCAAAATCTGAATCAGAATATCCAATTAACTCCGAACCATCACAATTGTATTGAATACCATAACTTATAGTCCCTAGTAAATATTTCATTATTCTCTTTACAGCTTGCCAGTGAATTTGGCCATGATTATTAAGATATCGACTTACTACTGACACAGGAAACATAATATCTGGTCTTGTTACTGTGGCAGCAAATAGAAGACTACCCACAGCTTCTCGATAAGGCACTTGTCCTACTAGTGAATCACTAACCTCCATGGTTAAATTTGTATGAGGGTCACTAGGTATACTATTTGGATGAGCATTCTCCAGTCCAAATCTTTTAATGATTTGTTTAATATAGTTCGATTGGTGAATAAAAATACCATTGTCCTTTTGCACTATTTCTAGTCCTACAAAGTAGCTTGGTTCACCAATTGTAACTTCAAAAACACTTTCTAGTTCTGATAGTATATTTTTAATAATACACTCGTTTTCACAAAATATTAGGCCATCATCAACATAGATGACTAATAATACGGTTTCATTGTTAAAAATACCTTTATATACACAAGGATCAGCTGTACTCGCACAGAACCCAAAATTAACGAGAAAGTCATTAAACTTGTGATTCCAACAGCGCGGAGCTTGTTTAAGACCATATAAACTTTTTCTTAGTTTACAGACAATATTTTGTCCTCTGTCTACTTTAACACCATTGGGAACTTGCATAAAAACTTCTTCGTGAAGATTACCATACAGAAATGCCGTCTTAATATCAAATTGTATTATTTTGCATCTGTTTTTAGCTGCTATAGCAAGTAACAATCTTATTGAATCATATCTGGTAGTAGGAGAAAATATTTCATCATAATCTATCCCTGCCGTTTGTGCACAGCCTTTAGCACACAACCTTGCTTTATATTTCTGAATAGAGCCATCTGGATATCTCTTAACTTTAAAAACCCATTTAGAAGTTATCGCCTTTTTACCTACCGGTAGTGTTACCAATTCCCATGTCTCATTTTTATTGAGGGCTTCTAGTTCACTATGAATAGCTTTCTGCCATTCCTGTGAGTTATCACCATTTAAGGCCTCTTCATAAGTGTTTGGAATATCAGTTTCAACAAAGTTTACTTCGAAATTTGTAAATCTGCTTGGCATTTGAATTTGATCTCTAGGTCTTAGGTTAGGTCTGTCTTGTGCGACTCTTGGCCTTTGACTTACAGGGTCTCCCTCAACTTCTTCTTCTTCTCTATTGGGTATATTACCTAATAAGTCCTGGTCATCCCTAGCCTCTTCTTCTTCTTCTTCTTGTACGTCAAATTCACTTTCTTCATCTACTTCTTGACAATTTTCAGTTTTTAGGTTATATTTACCTTTTTCAACTTTTACATTTTCATTAAAAATCACATTCCGTGATATCACTATCTTCTTAGTTTCTATATCAAAAAGCCTATAATTTTCTGAGTTATTTTCATACCCTACTAAAATTAACTTCTTGCTTTTTGCATCCAGTTTGCTTCGTTTTTGATAAGGTATGAGTGCATATGCCTCGCAGCCAAAAGTTTTCACATGGTGCAAAGTTGAATTTTTACCAAACCACAGACTATAAGGGGTCGAATCTGGTGCTTGAGTTGTGGTTGTTCTATTGAGTAAATAGATAGCAGTATTGACTGCCTCTGCCCACAAATATTTCGGCACATTTGCTCCATACATCATAGACCGTGCACATTCCATGACCGTGCGATTGTCTCTCTCCACTCTTGCATTTTGTTGTGGAGTGTATGGGGCTGTTGTCTCTAATTCGATTCCTTCCTTGTCTAAAAAACTTTTAAATTCTGCATTGCAATATTCTCCTCCATTATCAACATGTAAAAATTTGATTTGTGAGCCAAACTTGTTTTTGATTTTAATCGAAAACTTTTTGAAACAGTCAAAGACGTCACTTTTATTTTTAATGAAGTAGCACACACGAAAACCCGAAAAGTCATCTTTAAATAACAAAAAGTATTTAAAACCCTGCACAGAAGGAGTTGACATTGGTCCACATACATCACTATATATTCTTTCACCAAGTCCAGCTTTTATGTGTTCGTTTTTCTTAAACGGAGTTTTGTGTTGCTTACCAAGAGCACAACCGGCACAAAAGAAATTGTCCATGTCTTTTACATTGACACCTGTTATTAAACCTTTAGACATCATTTCTTTTAAATATTTGACATTCAAATGTCCTAGTCTCTCATGCCATAGTTGAAAAGTATTAGTTTTAACTACATTTGCTGAACATACAACTGTGCGAAACAGCATTTTGTATAAATTATTATGTTCCCTCTTTGCACAAGCAACTACACTGCCATCTAAAATGATTTTTGCACTGTCACCTTGCTTAAAAATGCTCATCTTTTTGTTAGTTACAGCCCCTTCTGAAAACAGATTTTTTCTTATGTCTGGCACATACAAAACTTCGTTTATGATACCATTAGACCATGTACCATCTACCAGTTTTTGAATTTTAATAGTGCCCTTTCCTTTTACTGCTAAGATTTGATTATTTCCTAAACTGACAGTACCTTCTATTTCTTCCATAGTATGAAAAAAATCTTTTCTGTAAGAAATGTGTGCGGATGCACCACTGTCCATTATCCAGGTATCATCACTATAGTTAGCATCATCAGGAATAGTGACATTGAAAGCTGTAGCATTTTCATCAGTAGAGATTCTTCCATTTCTCTCTTTTTGTTTGTTTCGCTCCGGGCATCTACTTGCATAGTGGCCCTTTTTTCTGCAATTAAAACAAGACACCTTCGACAAGTTTTTATTTCCTCTGCTTTGTGTGCTGGAAGATTCTCTCTTACTTATTGACATTGCTGCTAGTGCAGTTTCAGTTTCCTCAGATACAGATAGTGATCCTTCTTCGTCTAGTAGCCGGGCTGTTAGATTTGCTACAGTTTGCTTGTTTTCATCTACAGAAAACCATGCCTGACGTACATTTCTGTACTTTGTAGGAAGTGTATTTAAAATTTTAGTGATTATTGCAGCATCACTAATTGTATCACCTGATTCACGAATTTGTTTGGCTAGATTCTCTATCTTGCTAATATGTTGAGCAACCGAATCACTTGGCCCCATTCTGTATTGGTGGAACTTTTCATGTACAAGCATCTTGTTTAACTCTGATTTTTGATCAAATATAGAGTCTAGCTTGTCTAACATCTCTTTTGATGATTCACAGTTCTCTATCAGGGTTATCTGAGTTAATTCCATGCATGAAGTAAGTGTAAACATGGCTATCGCATCCTTCTTGTTCCACACTTCCATCTCTTGGACCTGCGTAGCTGAAGGTTTTGGTGATGTACCGTCTGTGTATGTAAAGACTCCCTTTGCCTTTAATGCACATTTGATTTGGAATCTCCACTGTCTGTAGTTACTCCCATCAAACTTACATACATTGCCAATTTCGACTTTATCTGCCATTTTCTTTTCTACACGTGGCTATTCTAACCTTTTTTAATGCGTTTCTTTTTGTTTCACCTTTCTCAGATACTTTTACGTGATCTGGGCCCATAACCTATTGAGGCGTGGATTTAATTGGAAGGTGAAACCACAAATACTCTTATTAAAGTTAGAACTAATGTTTTATTTAAACAACCCAACGTGAACATTAAAAGAACTGTACTTGACTTAACTACTCGCTAACTAACTACTTTGTCATAGGCCTGACAAATGACATTGGCCTTGTACATATTAACAAAATATGAAATTAAAACTTAACAATGAAGGTGTATTAAATTTGTTTTATTTAAGAAAACGCATTTTAGAATCTTCATTATATTCGAGTGTGAAAATTACAGAACATAAAATACGACACTGCTCGAATTAACTCGAGCGTTAAGCGAACTGAACATACTAACCTTTAAATTAATTTTGTAGGAATTTATGGCCAGTCAGGGTTTAAATATGAATGAGCCAGAAGAAATGCCTGAAGATCCATATATATTTAACAGGCTTTTAAAAACTAAACAACAAACCACAAAAACTAAATCTAATGCTGACAAGTTAAGAAGATTTTTAGAATATGACGGAAAAGTACTCAGGTAAATACACAGAACACATAGAACTAGAAGGCTAAAACAGGTGGAAGAAATTAATATTATTCGTAACCACATGTACAGATGGAACAAGGGTGATCATGCGCAGATCATCAATAACATTGCCAGTTGTTCATGTACTTGTACGAAAATCTAAGATAATGGCAATTTGATTTACATATATATTACATTATAATCCCATAAAAGAGCCGGAACTCATCATTTCACGATTATTTAGGATCATTAAGTTCTTTTTTCATATGTATTCAGAAGAGAATAAACAAGTTTGAGCATATAACAACTGCTGGAATCGTAATAAAGAATTAGGATTTCCCGCACAACTCATTTGGCAACGATGTTGTTTGACATCAACACCTGCGACTTATTCTGACGACATTTTTGTTCAGAGCCGGTCTTGCGTCTGTTGTTGTTGTTGTTGAATTGTGTTCTTGCGTTCTTGCTTCAGTGTTTTTTAAATTCTATATCAGGAACTCTATTCGAAGATAGAAAATTGTTTTCTACATTAGATAACCATGTTTTTGACATATCAATGTACGATATGAACCACAAAATGAATTTGATAACATTTATAGTAAAATACGTTACCACAGTTTTGCTAGGATGCAAACGGAAAATGTAAGGGGAGTTTGCTTATTAGACATAAGCCCTAAAGAGCTTTTATTTTTTATATACAGAGTGTTGTATTCTTTCCGCTTTACAGGGTCATAATTCATCGAAGTAACGCATAAAAAATTGCAACTTTTATAAATCGCGCTGTATAGTACTTCATAACAACAAATATTTGAGTTTCTAACAGGGTAAATTGCTGGATTAAGACCAAATAAAACAACCAGATCTTCAGGAGGCATTTTTTTTCATATTTGAAATTTCTGGACCAACTCAATCTCGCTCAGTCATATCGTTCTCATTAAATGTCTCCATGGGCGCGATAAAAAATAATGTAAGGATTTTTAGATACCGGCCCCGAAATCTTATTTGGCCTAAATTAGTGCATTCTGTGAGTCAGAAAAATATACATATATTTTAAGCACCATCTCTCCCCCCGTTTTCGAGGAAGCTGAGCACGATGGCGGTGGTTAAAATTCTTTTGGAGGTGATCCAACCCCTAAAACGGTCAAAAACCACCCCTAAAATGGGGAAATCGCGGATTCCGCGTCTTCCATCGGCAAAATATATCTTCCCCCCGTTTTCGAGGATGCTGAATTCGACGGCGGTATTTACAATTGTTCGCTTATTAAAATTATTCGCTCAAAAAAAATTGTTCGCCCAAAAAAAATATTTTTCACCCTGTGAGGATTGTTGTTGGACGTTTGGGGGATGTGGCCAAGTCGGTGTACAAATGTAACATCATCATTGTGCTCAGCATCCTCAAAGACGGCAGATAACGCGGGTTTTCTTGTTTATAAAAAAAATCTCATCCTGCAGAGGGTGATTTTTGGCCGTTTGGGGGAGGGGGGGTGAAACTAAGTCGAAAATAATTTTAAATACCGCCGTCGTGTTCAGAACCCTCGGGGGGTGGGGGGTATATATTTTGTCGATAGAAGACGCCGAATCGGCGATTCCCCCATTTTGGGGGTGGTTTATGGCCGTTTGGGGGTGGAGTTAAGTCGAAACTAATTTTGGATACCGCCATCGCGTTCAGCATCCTCTAAAACGAGGAGAAAGGTAAATTTTGCCGGTGGAAAACGCGGAATCGACGTTACTCCCATTTGGGGGTGGTTTTTGGCCGTGTGAGGGGTGGGGACAAGTCAAAAATAATTTTGGATAACGCCATCGTGCTCAGCTTCCTCGAAAACGGGGGGAGAGATGGTGATTAAAATATTTGTATGTTTTTCCGACTCACAGAATGCACTAATATAGGCCAAATAAGATTTTCTTACATTATTTCTTAACGCGCCCATTGAGACATTTAATGAGAACGATATGACTGATACTTTTCAACAGGTTTGAGCGAGATTGAGTGAAACACAATTCCCCTTTAAATACTGCGGGGTCCTTTTTGGATCAAGAATTAAAATTTAAGAAAATTAAAAAGACATGTTTGTTTTATTTAGAAATAAATTCGTTAATTTTTAATTTTATTAAACCTATTTAAATTTTTAAAAATGTATATATTTTCTTATTTATTTGTTTGAAACTGAACAATGTTCATAATTTTTTATTATTTTTAAATTTTGTAAATAGTATCCAAATGTGTTTCTGCATGTACTTTTGTTATAACTTTTTTAAATCTAAAAAGTTTTATCCAAAAATATAAAAAATGATTTTAGCGTCCTGAGAATGATCTTATACAGGGTGGTCCTTAAGTAATTGTACATAGAAGTATGGTAGATTCCTCACTTTAAAATATTACGATTTGAACAAACTTGCTCTAATAAAATATTGATAATAAGGAATATACAGGGTGTTAAAATTTTAATATTTATTTTTTGCAATAACTTTAGCGTTTTTGGATATGTATACATAAAAATTTGGAACTGGGGGTTTTTGGGAACGAGAAATCATAATCTGGTACCTAAGGTGCCCATTCACGGTCGTTCCAATCCATCGCTCCACGCCAAACCAAAGAATAAAGTTTCCCAAGAAGGCGTTCTCAAATGTCAAACCGATTGAATACGTTATGACGTTTAAATTATATCTTCAAAAAACACTTCAACATTGCTCTTAGATCGCTTTTCAAACAGGTAGGTACAATTCCTAAGAAGAATAAACCTTATATTGAATTCGCGCCTTTTTTTTGCTTCGAAATAATTTCAAGGTTCAAGGTTATAGCGTATTCAATCGGTTTGCCATTTGAGAACGCCTTCTTGGGTACCTTTATGGCGTGGAGCGATGGATTAAATCTGGTTAATGAATTTGGTTTAATCCAACGCTTTATCCAAGGGCCACTACATCCACTACAATTTTATTTCAAGTTTCAAAGCTGTGTGGGATGACAGAGAAAACGCATATGGTGATTTAATGAAATATCAAATTTATTATTTTTTATCCGATGACACGGTCTCTGTCAGAGAAGTTCACCATACCAATGATGGTAGAGATCCTTATTGCATGTTGCTCAGGAAAGTCAAATTACCAAAGGTAAGTGACTGGTTTCGGTAAATTGACAAATATTTGTTTTTTTTTGTTCAACCTTTATCCACAGGGTGTTATTAAAATAAAGTACGTGCATACATTGAAACCGGTTAAACTGCATTTTTTTTAAATTCAGTTCAATGAATTACTCGAAGTGCACAGTTATACTTTTACAACTAGCTGCACCTGTTTTATGGTTTTCTCACAACTCCAGGTACAGATGTTACGATTGTTAATCCAAAAATGTGCTGTTGTTCCAGAGATTTTTCAAGACTAAGACATGTACACTAAGAAAAATAAGATAAAAAGTAGTTTTTTTATGTTTCTATTTTTAATAATAACTAAGTAGGTAATAAAAAAATAATATTGAAAATAAAATAACTTTTAGCTCTTCTGAAAACAATCCCAGAGAGATGGTGGTGACTTTTTGTGCAGCTACAACGGTGCCAAATTTCAAATTTCTACATTAAACCCCTGATTTCGAAAAATTTATCCGTTACTTTTTTCTAGCGATATAATGATACTCCAGCAACATATCCTGCCATCTATTTAGAATTGACCGACCGAGAAGTTACAGAATATTATCAACCAATAAACTTTCAAGTAGGTTCGACGATTTTTGTCCTTGGGCGGGACATGTTGCTATATGACTGCGATAAGTTCACCAGAGAATACTTTAAGAAAGCTCTGGGAATAACGCAAAAAGATCCGATAGATATTTCAGGTAAATAAAATAAATTTGTTTAAAAACACTGGATATATATACAGGGTGATTCTAAACGACGCGGCTAAAATGATACTCGTATATTTGTTACAAGGAAATCGAATGTTTAGGGCGTCAAACGGGGCTTTAAATGGGGCTCTTAAAAATTATTTTTTTGATTTCTCGAAAACTACTAAATTCTGAAAAATTGTGTTTAAAAAAAATTGTCAAGAAAAAATGGTTTTGCGAAAGATATTGCTGGAAAAAATCTTAAAGTAATGTGTCTTAGTTACAAATAAAAGGTATTGACATGTTGTGCAAATATTTTAGATCCTGAACCTGATCCTATTCCCAAACAAACTCCACCTCATAATGGATTTGGTTCTTTGGAAGATTCGCTTCAAAGTACCTTGTCTTTTATCGTAAAACCGGCTAAGAAAAATTTCACAAGGGCATCTGTCAACGCTAACAAATATTTGAGGTTAGAAACATTCTCAGAATATTCTGTACGAACTATTGAAATTAATTTTATTTTAAACTAGGTACGAAATGGTTATGGAAACTGTACATCCAGAAGATACAATCCGAAAATTTGTATTAATGTATTATTTGGCAGATGGGACTTGCAAAATTCGAGAACCGCCCATCAAGAACTCAGGAATAATGGGCGGAAGTTATTTGCGTCCAACGTTATTAATAAAACCGGGTAGGTAAACAATTTTATCATTCATATAGTTTGTATTGATTACATAAAATTAATACTTGAGAAACGAGCTATTCTCTGGAAACTCTTTATTATTTACAATTACATACACGAAATTTTACAAAAGCCGCCATCTTGATTTGATGATTCTCGACAAAAATCAATGTCCGACGCCGAAAACACACACATACCAATTTTGAATTGAATACCACAAAACTGGTCCGCCATCATCCTGAGGTCGCGATCTTTTTTTGATAAAAACCCTGCAATCCAATTTAGAATCTCATAACCATAATTACAAAACTCGTCCGCCATCTTGATTTTATTAATTTTGACAAAAGATTCATAATCTCCAACCCCGGAAACCCCCACATACCAAATTTGAATAGAATCGATTTCTTTTTCTCAACAAACATTTAATCATGCATTGTCCCCTGCTAATTTCAAAATCATTCGGACGTTTGGAAGTGAGTGAAATAGTATATTACGACGATGATGAATCAGTCAGAACAAGCTTTTTTATATTATTTATATTTTCTCTCTCTTTCCACTGGATTAAAACCACTTAGTTGTTAAAAAAGTTTTTTTATTGACGTTTCGGCTTTCCAGATCGAAAGCCGTTATCAAAATGACATAAAATAAATAAATTTACTAGAAACAGAACACTTGATAATCTTGCAAAAATATGACATCAACATAGTGTACATAGAATAAGATTTTAAGATTGAAGATGTCAAAATCTGTTTCAATCATATTTTTGTGACGTTTCTGGGAACGAATTTTTGAAAGGATAGCGCATTTGCATATTATAAGAGAATTTATACTTCGTCATAAATGAAGTTTTCTTATTAATATTATATTATATTATATTATATCGGGATAGTATCATAAGTTTTTATCTGGTTTTTTTTTTTTTTTTTTTTTTTTTTTCTTATGATAATATTAATAAGAAAACTTCATTTATGACGAAGTATAAATTCTCTTATAATATGCAAATGCGCTATCCTTTCAAAAATTCGTTCCCAGAAACGTCACAAAAATATGATTGAAACAGATTTTGACATCTTCAATCTTAAAATCTTATTCTATGTACACTATGTTGATGTCATATTTTTGCAAGATTATCAAGTGTTCTGTTTCTAGTAAATTTATTTATTTTATGTCATTTTGATAACGGCTTTCGATCTGGAAAGCCGAAACGTCAATAAAAAAACTTTTTTAACAACTAAGTGGTTTTAATCCAGTGGAAAGAGAGAAATTAAAATACAAACCACTATGAGCTTCCGAAATGAATATTATTTATATATTTATAATCTCCGAATCAGAAACAACAGATGTCTTCTTTTCATTTTACCTAACTTGCTCCTTCTACCAACGTTATCAAAATAACATTTCCATTTCATTCATAACCTTGGATCGTATATGCTTCGCTAGATACGGCATTGTCATATTTATACAACACATATTTCAATTTCATTTTCTAAGGAATGAGTGACTTCCATGTAGGTTAAAGTAAAATGGGAATTAATGTAAATCGAAAATAAATAAAATACCATGGAAGACTACGAAAATTGTTTGGAATGTGAATATTCTGAGAGGTTGAATACCATCATCTTGCGGCTTCTGTTTATTTAAAATGATATATCATATAACATGCTTTATGTATCTAGTATTAATTTTGTAGATGTTATGTTTATGCCATACATAATTGTATTATTTATTTGGTAGCCAGCAATAGACCCATATATTTGAGAATAATCATACATACATTCTTCACGTTGTGACTAAATTTTCTTGGCTAACAATAATTAAACCTAGCAATTATGCCAATTCAATCAACAACTCAATAGTTAACACAAGCGTTGAATACAAGTAAATATTTTTTATAGCAAATTAAAAATCCCATTGATTATAAGCTCGTTAATACAGAATAGAGTAGCATATATGATCTAAGTTCATAACTGTAAGCACTGTATTGAATGAAAAATATCATGGCGGCCTCTATCCGAAAACTGCTGAACTAAGAAACCAATAAGAATGTTGGTAAAGACGACATTATTTATGTTCAAAATAACCGCACTTTTCTTATTTCACACTAATCTCCTCATCTAAATTGTCTGGAGATTCCCTTTCAATGGGAAGTTGAACTATTTTCTTGGGCATTTTCATTGAAATGAGGCAGAAACATAAATTTCCTTATTTTCCTCAATTATCGAAAAAAAAAATTCAATTTTCAGAATAAAATCAAGTTCGATATATTTAATAAGTACTTCAATCCTTTTTGAGTTTACCCACCAAATTTGAGCTCTTTAAGTCATACCGTTCCTGAGTATAACGTGTAATAAAAATACACAACACCGAACGGCGCCCTTAGACTAACCTTAAATAATTTGAGTTGCGAAATACTGTTATTTTTTTAACTTATTTTAAATAACTCAAGTTATTTTACAAATATTTAAGGCTTCATTCATCTAATTTAGGGCTCTATGAAAGTCGGGAAGGCTGTTATATTTTTTCTACCTAAGTTCGGTAAACGAATAATGATTTTATTCACCAAAAATATTTTGACTTATTAACGATGTTTTAACATTTAAATTTGGAAACTGTCAAGTGCGTCTCAATGACTATTAATTAATTATTTTTTTAGGATCGGATCGTTTAAATCCAGACTATTACTCGCCAATAGATTTTTACATTGGCGCCAACATATCAGTATTTAAACAGAGATTTATAATTGTCGGAGCCGATTTGTACGTCTATCGTTACATGGTTGCCAATAGTGAAATGTTCCCGGACGAGGTTATTGAAAATATGAGAAATTATATGTTTAATAAAGGATACTTGAATGATGAAGTAAACGATAAAATGAAAGAAAATTTCGAATCAGAATCACGCTGGGACGAGGATGCAGGTTAGTACAACGGGAGGGGCTATTAGGCGTGGCTTATTCTAGTTGCAATATGGCGCTCTGAATAGCGTCGCCAACCAATTAAATTAATAAAGCTCTTATGGTTTTACTACAAAGGATTCGTAATTTAGGTGTGGAAAAATACAAAACAGTAGCAGAAGAAAGGAAAGAATGTTACGATAAGGTTCAAGTTAAAGCTGATCCAGAAGCAGACAAGAATATGAGAGATAAAATATACGCGGAATATGAAGAAGGTATGAAACATAAATCGTCAGTTCTACCTTATGGAATTAAACCTTATACTGAAGGTTCTTGTCCGTATCCTATATTCGTAGGAGATAAAAAGTCCAGTAGATGTAAAGAAGATGAGGAAAGTAAGTAAAATTTTCTTAAAAAAATAATCTTTTTAGGTTAGGTAATAAATCCGTAGATTTTAAGATATTTGTCGATGTGGCAACCGTGCATTTCTAAATTTTGTACAAAAGAACACATTAGCACATTAGTAGATTTTTCAGAACTCCCTCTCTCCAAATGACAGGAAGCCCCGATTATTTTACTGCATTTTATTCAAATACATGATTTACCTTATTTATTTTAGCCAGGCAGTGACGCAATTTCTAGTTATTTCTGTTGTCAACGGAATAAACACTAACACACTAAGAGCAAATACGATTTAAACTTAACGTGCAGGGGAAATTAACTGTTAAAGGTTGGCAACACTTCACAACGTTGCCGATGTGATATAGCGAAAATTCTTGATTTATCGATCAATGTGGCTACTCACTTAGAATAGTTACAAATTGACCTCCAAAGTGCCAATGTACTGTAACATAATGGCATATTAAAATAAAAATTCCAAAACTACATAATTATTAATTTTTATTTGAATCTTAAAACACTTCTTACTATTGAAAAATTCTTTATAGTCAAGATTTCATTGTTCCATAGACTAGCAGTTCTTTTTTAAATCCATTCCAATCTTCAATCAAGTTGATAGCACATTAGATGCACTTATATTCAAGCTAGGAAAAAAGTAACTGGCAGAATTTTATCTTTAAGTGAACGAAAAAACATTCTACCTGGCAACTTCGCAGATTTTTGACGTGTGACGTCACTGCCTCGCTAAAATAAATAACGTATATGTCAACAAGGTCAAAGTTACTTTTGTTACTTTTTATTTTAAAAGTTTAAATCAATCGCCATATCTGGCAATTTGTAATTATCTAATTGAATTTCATCCGATTTTTGTATATTTTGTCCATAACAATAATCCATTTTTCCCTATCTATACGCAACACAATAACGCTCAAAGCGACATCTTGTGGCGCGGCCCGTAAGTTAACAGTTATGTTTGTTTACCTAAAATTCCGTTAGAGCGTCGCTCGTGTCAAGCGAATTTGGCAGGCGTATATTTGTCAAATTCACATTTTCTCTAGTGATTGCCAGATCGTCAACAATTCCGGATTTTTACAATTACTAGAACCGGGGAATGAGATCATGGATAAGGGTTTTCCCCAAATTCGAACCGAGCGGTCAAAAGAAAGTGTACGCTTATAATTCCTCCGTTTGCTGTAAATCCACAGTTTACTACTTTAGGTGAATACGCGTTTTCACGCTTCGTTTTGCACCATGAGTTTCCCTCAAAACAGTACTGAAAATTAATCTAAACCCATTCTTTCTAATTCTGTTT
Organism: Crepidodera aurea; assembly: GCA_949320105.2. Lineage (NCBI taxonomy): Eukaryota > Metazoa > Arthropoda > Insecta > Coleoptera > Chrysomelidae > Crepidodera > Crepidodera aurea. The sequence continues at coordinate 43,282,949 of OX439472.1, forward strand.
CTTTCAATATATGGTGTAACACCATACACCCCACAGGTGCAGCACCAACAACAGTGGTATGGTTGAGTGTTGCAAAATGAAAGACACGTGGTGGTGTAGAAAGCTTTGTTTACTATTACCCAAAATGCTCGACCAACCAACCAAAAAATTATTTTTACCGCGGCCTGTAAGCTAATAGTTATGTTTGTTTACCTAAAATTCCGAATACCAGCATAGGGAATTCAATGTGTTAGAGAGAGAACGTGATAGTATGTAACGTATCTCCGTTGTTATTGGTCCGATTTGAATGTGGTAAACGGCATTATAATTTAGATGGCGTAAAGAAAAATCATGCGCAGAGACGTTGCCAGATGGGCCGTAACGTCCAACTTCGTTGTTATTGGTTCGATTTCAATGGGACAAACGGTATTGTAATATAGATGGGGCGAAGATTAGATACGTAAAGAAAAATCATGCGCAGAGACTTTGTCAAATGAGGACACGCGTGGAACCGATTTGAACCAACATCACTAAAACTGTCAGATGTGGGATTCGAACCCACGCTCACTCTCGTGAACCTGGACTTAATTCTGGCACCTTAGACGGCTCGGCCAAGCTGACTTATACTATACGTTCAATTCTCCGTCCGAGCGATTACGCAGGGACGTTACCAGAATATCTCGGCTATTATTTTTGGGGTGATGATGGATTGTTAAATCAATTACGAAACATGTTATCAAAAATTATTGTATTATACGATTAAAATAACAACGAAGTTGGACGTTACGGCCCATCACGAATTCCTTATGATGGTAGTCGTGCCCGCTTAGTTTATCTACTCGTACAGTTTTTTAATGAATTTTTTACACAAATGTCACAAAATAAAACCGATGTCGTCACTATTACCACATGTGTAATATAGTTAGCTTAAAAATTAATGTAGGACAGTTGGTTAAGCTGGATAGACAGTTGATGGTAGTATTGTGGGTGATTGTGGATTAGTGACCATGGGCGCCGTTATAAAAAATGTCAGGGTGGGGCACATTTTTTCAAATCAAAGTATTGCATTAAATTGAAATGAAGATCCTGTTTGTTGCGCGTCACGTGGTCTCGACGGCCGACGAGCGACCGCGAAATCTACCGAACTGTTATTTGATACTCCAGCAAATTTATAGTGGAGTGAAACCATAAAAATATTTTTTGAACCATAAAAATATTTTTATGGTACAAAAAATTCCACCGTCATTACAGTTTTCTATAGTTTTCGCAAGCTTTGATTTTATTATAAAAGTGAAGATGGCGTTGCACTCACCTCCTCTTTGTCGACTTAACCGTTTGTACTAAGAGTTGGTGGGTTCAAAGCGATTTTCAGAATTTCTTTAGAGATAGAAATTCGAGCTAGTCTACTCCTTACTGACAAGGCACAATAATGCCGAAACCGGTATAAGGATGGCAAGCTCCTTTAATAATAAAATCAAAGTTTTTGGTTTAAAGCCCCGACTTGGTCGGGCGCCAAACGACGTCTGGACTTTCGTAATTCAATACCTGGATGGGCATATAGCCCAAGGAGTAGTTGTTGAAGTCCAGACGCTGGTGCAGTGTAGGACATTTAATGTCTTTGTTCTTGGGAACAAGTGTGATTTATTTCACAACCTTCGGTAGTTTCATTTTTTATATTGATTTATATTGATTCGTTCCCTCACAAAAATCTTACTTTGAACCTGAAATATTTTTTTATTTTTTTAAACATTTTTTGGACTCAAATATAGTTTTTCTAAGAGAATCAAGAATAAATATCGCGATAAAAAAATTGGAAAAAAATGAAAATCGAATTTTTTTTACTACTATTCCCTAAATTGGGCACTGTAAATAAAGAAATAAAATGTTGGATTTTCTTAGACAAAAGTACATACAGAATCCTTCTTTTTAAGATAAAAAAAATTTCTCCGCTATTGTTTTTCCAAAAATGGCGGCCAATTCATTTTTTTTCGAAAAATGCCGATTTTGCCTGGACAAATACATTTTTTTTTAATTTTTACCTTGTCTTCCCGACATAAAAACACATATTTTCTCCAATTTTTAAGAAAATTCGAGGATTCTGTGGTAGTTATTGCCAATTCAGTAAAAAAAATAATGTGCGCGAATTCATGTTTTGAGGTTAGGATGCATTTTTAAAAAACCCTACTATACGGATCGATACTCTACTTCATCACGGTCATTTTAATTTTATTTTTATTTTTCCACGACTCTTAGAGCCGGAGATATTTAAAAAATAGTGAAGTAATCCACTCGAAAAATACCAAAAATGCGGTTTTTGGCACATATTTCGCGAAGCCCCAGCCCAAATTTATTTAAAAAATTTTTACAAGCTTCTCTTTATGTATAAAATCGAAAAAAATTAAAAAATTTGACTTAGCTCTTACAGCCATATAAAATTCTAATTTCACTCCATTATTAGTTTATCGCGTCACGACTATTAAATCTAAAGTCCGGGGGGGAGGGGGCGTCCGCCCCCCCTTGCCCTTGTGTAACGGCGCCCTTGTTTGTGACGTTGCCAGTGTTTAAAAAAATCTTCTATTTTTTTATTTATAGGAGAATACACATCCTTTACTCCCAAACGCGTTGAAACACCGGAAGAAATAAGAAAAAAATATTACGCAGGAGTTCTGAAAAGCCAACATGACATTTGCAATGATTCTCAAACTATTGAATGCATTAATCCACCCCCTCTGGGACATACTCCTCGTAAAGAATATTCACCTGATCCCATAATGACGTCCAAACTAGAAGAAGCCCCTGATAGCTGCAAGACGAAGAAAGTTTCATTTGCAGAAAACGTTGAAGATTTTTGTAAAAAAGACAGATATGATTTGTGCGATTTAAAACGCAAAACTAATCTGGCTGGTTGTACGGATTATGAAAAAGAATGTATCCGCCTGAAAAAATCTTTGTAGATATTCGATGAACAATAAAAATATTTTTTTGTAATTTAGACTTCAGCTCAATATTTAAATATTTTAACCGCTTAACCCGGTTTAATAATATTTATAAAAAATTATTTCCTGTAAAATATATTAATTTACGGTCCATAAAGTTACATGTTGCAATTCAAAAAAAAATTTAATTTTTTTTTCGGCGCCTTAACAATCGTAACTAAAAAACAACCTCAGTTGTGAATTAGGGTTAATTATCATATTTCTGAATCAACGAAAACCACTCTGACTATTAGAATTTTTTCATAAGTTTCATAACCCAACTTTTTCTCTGGGTTAAATATGTGTAGTCGACGTGTAAAGTTGATTTATCTAAATTTTATTGTGCGCTAATTTAAAAGTAAAATGGCTTTTAAATATATTAACATAATTTATTTTAAAATATCGTTATAGTAGCTATTTACTGATTCAAAATATGAATCTTACAAGAAGAAGAAAGAGAAGAAATTTCTTTGGACAAGTGACACTTGATAGTCAAAAATTCCAAACAACATGATGTGCTCTTAGATTATTGTATTATACATTAATGCACTTTTAAAGAGTTTTCTAATTTTGTGTAATTTTTTTACCGCAGAGATGAGTAAAACTGATAACGATAAGTTAGATTGGATGTATAAGGTAAACCACATTTTACAAACTTAAACTTTTAAAATGAATTACAAGTGTTTTTTAGGGAGCTCACAGTCAAGTTGACAGAGAGGAATATTTATTAGGCAAGTCAGTCGATAAAACCTTTGAGCAGTTAAACGCCAAAGAAAAAGAAAAGAAGCTTGGCTTAGTACCTCCCAAAAATCATGTAGAACATGAATGTATACCACCCTCAATTAGAGATTATAACAAAATTGTGCAGCAAGAGCAGGTAACAAAACCTATTTTCACAATATATTTAAATGTTAATTATTGAAGTGCTGTCGGTTCTCATTTTTTTTACAAACAAACGAACAAAAAATTGCCTGGTGAGATAGCTGTATTGATCTACAAAAAAATATTGTGTATGCCAGAAAATTTCAAAAACCAAATTTGCTAAAATTTTGCATTCATGTCTTCACAAAATCATGCATAATTTAAAAAAAATATATTATAGAATTTATTGAATGTTTTGATCGTTTTGGCACATAAACATGGCCAGAAGTTAAGTTTTTTCACAGCAATAGTATTTGGAAATATTCAATGTTCAATTAAAATATAGAATTTCTACTATCAAAACTTGTAATTTTTAAGGTTGACCTCTCTGCTAAGCTTCAAGAAGATCCTTTAGTTGCTATCAAAAAGCAAGAGGAAGATGCCAGAAGACAATTTCTTCAAAACCCTATACAGCTAAAAAAATTACAAGATGCTCTTAAAGCACAAGAAACAAAGAGAAATAAGAAGAAAAAACGAAAATCAAAGAAACAGTCTGACTCTGAAGAAGATTTGGACAGGCAGTTATCTGAGAAATTGAAAAATTTAACAGGTATAATTAAGAAAGAAAAAAAAAGTAACAATGACCATTTGGATGTTATATTAATGCATAAGTTCAATCAATTAAAGAACAAGTTATCACAGAAAGATCTCGATGATATTATGGCGGGAAAGAGCAGCGATAGTGAAGATGATGAAAGTCCTAAACCCAAGAAACAAAAAAAACGTAGTTCCTCAAGCAGCAGCAGTAATGATAGTGATTATTCTAAAAGGAAACCTCAAAAAGTAGAAGTTGCTAGAAATAAATCAAATAAAAGTAAAAATAACTATGAAGAAAAGAAAAAACGGAATTATTCTAAAGACAAGAAGAAAAGAGACAGTTCTGATAGTAGAAAAAGTAAAAAAGACTTGGGGAGAGAAAAATATAACAAATATCATGAAAGTAGAAGTAGTTCAAATGACCGAATTAAAGAAAGAAAAAATGATATAATAAGGAAGAAACATACTAATAACTCGAGTAGCAGCAGCAGTGGTGATGAAAGAAGAAAAACTGTACACAAAGAAAAAACAGCATCATCTCAATCAAATAAGCAAGATGATGATTTGGATAAGTTAATTCTAGAAAAACTAAGGATGTTGAGGGATTCTAAACCAAATAAAACTGAAGAAAAAGAAGATAAACCAGAAGAAGGCCTTATAGAATATTCCCATTATGATAGCGAAAATGACGAATATGTTGTTAAGAAAAAGTCGTTTGGTTTAGTAAGATCCGATGGTACAAAAATACCTCTCAAAAATCCAATAAAACCCGATTCTAAAGAGAAACTGCTAAAGAAAGCTGAACCTCCTAGAGCTACAACAGATGTAAGAAAAAATAAAACAAAGAAACTGAGCGATAAGGAGAAAGAAGAGCTTAGAAAGGCGATGATGGTGGACGCTGTAAAAAGAGATAAGGAAAGAAGCGATAATTTGAGGAAACACCGACAGGAAAATCAACGAGACGAAAGTAAAATTGATGATTTCGATAAAAATTTTGTACATAGAGAACTTTCAAAAAGTCACAGTAATATTAAAGATGTTCACTCAAGAATTAGATCTAATTTAAATAATATACAAAGGTCCACTCAACATATGAATTCAAACTTTTCAAAAAGAAGTTGATGTAATTAATAATAAACAACCAACAACCAATTTAATCTTTCGTTTGAATTTATTTTTAATAAGAGACTGTGATATGCTTCTTATTATTAGTTTTATTAAACACCTTTGTTACTAATTAAAATAAATATAAATCGATGTAGTAAATTTTTCTTAAACCCTTTTTAAAGGTTTTTTCATGTACACACGCACAATTAATCACACAAATCGGCAACAATATGAAATCTTTAGTTATTAGTATATGTATTAAATAAAAAATCGTCCACAAGTTTCTTCTCGTGAACGTCAGAAAATTGCTAAACATATTGTGTACATGGTGGTCCTTAAGTAATTGTACATAGGAGTATGGTAGATTCCTCACTTTAAAATATTACGATTTGAACCAACTTGCTCTAATAAAACGTTGCTTATAAGGAATATACAGAGTGTTAAAGGTTAAACTTTAAGATTTATTTTTTGCAATAACTTTAGCGTTTTTGGATATGGATACATAAAAATTTGGAACTGGGGGTTTTTGGGAACGAGAAATCATAATCTGGTACCTACTTCGATGTAATTTGTAGACGGCGCTAGTTAGGCCACATTTGTGGCATAAATGTGTGATAAACTTTTTTGTTCTTTAAGTTCGCGCTATTTTTGTAAAAGAATATTAAATCCACGATATTTTAGTAAAAAAAAAGCATACTTGTTATTAACCTTAAAACTTAACGGTTTACGCCATAATTGCATTTTAGGATTCAGCTGCATGATTACACTGGTCGGCAAAAAAAAGTTTTTTCTGGCCCTGACACCATTTTTGCTGATTCTTATGTAAAATGACCTGAATCCGAATATGACCTCGGTTTTCCCCTATCATCCACCGTTTTTTTTTAATTCCTCCAAATTATTGAAAAGTGAATAAAATAGGTGGGAGGCCACCCCCCGAAAAAGGTGAGAGATGGGGGAAAACTGAGGTAATATTCGGATTCCGGAGGTTATTTTACATAAGAATCAGCAAGAGTGATATCAGGTCCCGAAAATTTTTTTTTTGCCGACCAGTGTAATCATTAAGCTGATCCCTAAAATGCGATTATCTCGTAAACCGTTAAGTTCTAAGGTTAATAACAAGTATACTTTTTTTCTACTAAAATAACGTGGCTTTAATATTCTTTTACAAAAATAGCGCTAACTTAAAGAGCAAAAAAGTTTATCGCACATTTATGCCACAAATGTGGCCTAACTAGCGCCCTCTACAAATTACATCGCAGTAGGTACCAAATTATGATTTCCCGTTCCCAGAAACCCCCAGTTCCAAATTTTTATGTATACATATCTAAAAACGCTAAAGGTATTGCAAAAAATAAATCTTAAAAATTAACCTTTAACACTCTGTATATTCCTAAAATATTACGTACACAAAAAATTATTGTGAACGTCAAAAAATTTCAAAAACAAAGTTTGTTAAAATCTTGCGTGCAGGTATTGAGAAAATCGTCCATAACTTTTCTTTAACTTTGGGACCATTTTCATTCGATTTATGATCAAATTTTGCTTTTAGTGAGGTATCTATTGTTAATTAAATTTACAAAATACAAAAAAAAAGTGTTAAAATGTTGAGGACTTCAGAAAACTGTCAATAACTTTCTTAACTAGAAAATAGAATTTAAATACTGACATTATTTCCACTTCTACCACACTAAAATGAACGTGTATACGTGGTTCTATGATATTTCAATAAATGGTGAAATTCTCCTAGTGATATTTTGTTTTTCCTTTCTTATTACGACAAAAAAATCCTTGTAACCTTTACTTTATATACCAACATTTAAAAGTTTTTTTGTTTGCACCATATACTAACAAAAATTTTGATAGATTGAAATTTTAATCCTACTAGGTATGCAACCACCTTAGCATATTTTAAATTATCCAATACACGCCGGTCTGTTTATTCTCAGCTTGTCTCCAAAGTTCACTGTCAATGAATATTTATTACTCATTGTTATCGTTCTCAAGATTATAATTTCAGTAACCGATTAAAAATAAAAAAATCTCTTTCATTGAAAAATCCTGAAAACTTTTAAAAGTAAGGAAAAACGTCTTAAAAAAATAAAAGGTGGAAATATTGATCCGGTTCTGTAGCACATGGTGACGTACAACATCACGCCACTCTCCCTCCTAAAGAAGTTTGGTTCTCATTGGCCATGAGAAAGAGAGACGTTCTGTCCAAAAATACGGTATATTTTATTTTTACTAATCCACGCGAATTGAGGTAGTGTCAATTTCTTGCATGCGTCTCGTTTAAAATATTGTGCGGGACTTTGAAAATTTTGATAAACACTCCTATTTATCACATTAAGTGTTTTGAGAAATTGCCAATTATTAGCTTGGTAAGTGATAATTTTTTAAATGATAGTACTCTAATTAAAGATTTAAGGAGTAAACAAATTGCAACTATAATATTTACTGTCTTCCTCTAAGCAAACGTTAATCTTATCGGGTAAATAATTATAATATTAATTTAGTTTTGGTTTAATTTACTGTTATGAATTTTGACATCTGTATTGTGATAGGTTATGTTTCTCTGGTTTAAAAATGTCAACTAGTCAAACTTACAAGAATGCATTCATACAGATGATTTCTTTGTGACAGACAGCCTTATTTACTGTAATTATTATTTTTCACTGCGTTTGTCCAAAATTATTATTCAAGCACACTTTACATATAATAGTTGTCTAAACATTTAATGAATCACATTCTAATTGATCATTCGTTATTTTTATATACACAAATACGTAGTTACATTGAAGAAATCGTATAGCTTTGTTGAGAGAGTTTATAAGGTAATTAAAACTTAAAAAAGTAATTATAAATTAGAGTGAGAGTAAAATAATTAGCGACGTTCTGGTTGGTTTATTTAATATTACTTATATATTTCGTGATTGTTGTTGGTAAGTAAATCTAAAACAGATACAAAAACTTTGACAATATAATTAATCGACAAACAATGTTTATGGGCTAATGCAGAAAGTACTTATTTGATGGGTACTTTTAAATCCTATTTTCAGAATTTCAATAATAGCCTTACACAATAAATAAATGATCAAAGGAACTGTGAAATCATTTTAACGGATAGGTACAAAATAACTAAACAAACTTTGTTTACAATAATTAAATTAAAAAAAAATCAAATCATTATTGTAAAATTGAAAGGAGTGTTTCTAAAAAAATGGATTTTGTGCGAGAAATGTGTGTCTCATCGTTAGCCTTTCGGACGATGATTTGCTTTCTACCTATAGAAGGCATTTTGAAAGAGTGAATTCTAGAGTGTATATCAACAACGTTCCAGTAGTTGTTTCATCAATTTCACAAACAGTTCAAGTAGATTTTGGAGCTGTGAAAAGTTAAATATTTATAATAATAACTATCTTTATTTGCTTGTAATATACAATTCATAATTATGTAACAGATTTTTGTTGCTGGAAATATCAACATATGTGATGTTTATCGATATACATCTAGCAGCAATAAGCAGGTGAATATTTTGCACTAATGCGTTTTGAGAATATACAATACCAAAAACTTATTATTTACGAAGCTTGTAGACAGACTAAAATTTCATATTTTAAAATAACTTTCATTTTTACGATTTGTGACTTTAATAGGATCCTATCGAGAAAAAGTTTAATGTAAAAGTTGTGGATAATTAAAATATCTAAAACTTTTGTATTGATCTTTTTTCAACATAACCTCAGAATTATTGAGAAAAACGCTAAAAACGTTTTTAATTTTTAACTCCCGCAAAAATAATTTTTTTTATGAAACGTGGTGTAAACTTAAGCTGTAATTTTTTCAAGGCAAAATATTTATTTTTTGATTTTATACGAATTTAAATAAAAAAAAGTTTAATTTCAATCGAAAAACTTGGTTTACAAATTTTAAATTTCCAATTTTCCATTTCTGAATACTCTGTATATTATTAGTATATGTTGATTCTTCAAGAAAGTTTTAAGATTTTAGGACGCTTTAATAAGGTCTGATTATTAAAGATTTTTTTAAATTTTACTTTAAAGATGTTAGTAAAAATGGATGAAAATGGTTTCTACTAACGGACAGTTAAAAATTTCTATATCTTGCCCAGTTGCCAGAGAAGGATATTGACCAAAAGCTCGCACAAAATGGCACTTGGCACTTAAGTACTTGAAAGGGTGACAGTGTATGTCAACTTCACAATTTCGAAAATAAAATCGAAAATTTGGTTTTTCCATTATATCTCGAAAAAAAAAATTAAAAATTTCGGAAAACTAATAGCACCACGTGAAAGAGCGGAAAATTTTACTAAAAATTATACTATAAGTTATTAAAAAAAAATTGTATAATTATTAAAAATAAGAAAGCAAATTCGAAAACTCTACGCGCGCCGAGAGGCGTTGAATACAAATATTCAGGAGAGGCGTTCAGAAAAACTAAAGTATCTTTGCCTAAAATGTACGCAAAGAAAAAAAGCAAGGATTTTAAAGAGGAGACTCTAAGCTTTCTCAGGAAGCCATTAGTTTTTAATTTTTTTCTTGTTTTTTTTATAGAAAATTATAATTTCTAAAATTCTCACTGATTTTTATAAAACTGAAGATTTCTATTAATAGAGGCATAACAAAAAAATCCATGTACATTTATCATCATTATACTTTTAGTCTTGATTTAAATATAATTAAAACGATGAACATTATCTCTGTTTAATTAAACATCTGCCTGAGGTTGTGAAATAAATCACACTTGTTCCCAAGAACACAGACATTAAATATGTCCTACACTGCACCAGCGTCTGGACTTCAACAACTACTCCTTGGGCTATATGCCCCCCCAGGTATTGAATTACGAAAGTCCAGACGTGGTTTGGCGCCCGACCAAGTCGGGGCTTTAAACCAAAAACTTCGATTTTATTATTAAAGGGGTTTGCCATTCTTAGACCGGTTTCGGAATTATTGTTCCCCAATCGTACAATACAAGAACTAAAGTTAAAATTCAGATCCGGATTAAGAAAAACTTGTAAAAGTTGATAATCTCTAAAATAGCACCCTGTATATCAGATTCTTTAAAATGTAATCGGATACCTATTTGAAAAAAAAAGAAGAAAAAAGATGTGTTATTGCCAAAGCTTACTTGATAGTTTAATGAGTTTTGTATCCAGAATTAATCCGAAAAATTAAATATGTATTTTTTGTTTGTAGAACGCTCTTGTGCACTTATAAAAATATTTTAGTATAACACATCTGTTGTCTTTTTTTTCTTTTTTTAAATAGGTATCCGATAATGATAATCTCTTAAAGGGATAAAAAGAAGAGAGTGACATCTTGACTAGATTCAGTCAAAATTTATTGTCAATACTCTCTTCTAACCATAGATGGTAGCACATCTAAAAATCAAAGGAGAAGTTGAAAAATAAAGAATATTAAGAAATTTAAAAACCTTTAAAAGTTTGATAATCATTTCAATGCGCAGCAACGTGAGGCAAGTAAAATTTTTGATCATTATGAATAAGAAAATATACAGGAGAAAAAGACTCCTGAAAAGAAAGAGGAAATGGACATGATAGGTATGTTTAAAATGATAAGAGAAATAATTGAACAGTCTAAGGAAGAGATGAAATAAGACAATAAAAATTTAAATAATGAACCAAAACAAGAAATAAACCAAATAAAAGAGGAAATGAAACAATGATAGAGAAAATGGAAGAAAAACTAGGAAATGTGGAAAAGAGATTGGAAGAATCAAAATTATACATAGAAAATAAAAGAGAAGTCACTAAATAGGAGATGAGGGAAGAAGTGATTGGAAGAACTATGGAAATAAAAAATTTACAAATAAATAGAATAAAAGAAATACAAGAAAAAGAAGAGATTTTCAAAGAAAAAATTGAAAAAGAAGTCAAGCAAGGCATTAAAGAAGAAATGAAGGCAATTAAATTGGTGGTACAAGACACCCAAGAAAGGATGGAACATCTAGAAGGAAAATGGTATGACACTTTAACAGAATTTCATCAACAAGTAGAAGAAAGGAACAAAATTAAGAGAAGAACAAAAACAAGATGAGAATAAAGCCGAAGAGAGAATTAAGGAAATAGACAATTTGAAAAGAAATCATCATAGATGGAAGATGAAATTAAAAAAATATTTTTGAATATTTGATGAAAATTTAAAAGAAGAAATAAAAATGAATTTGGGAATAGCAGAGAAACAGAATTTAAGTATACGAAAAGAAATCAAAGAAAAATACAAGATTTTAGTGGGAAAAATTGAAATTAAAATTTGATTTTATTATTTTTTTTAAGATAAAAATAAATTAAGAAAACAAATTTTGGGGGGATGTTGTTATGGTGTAAAAAAATGGGACAAAATTATGGAAAGTGTATTTTAAATGAATTAAAAAAAATTATGTAAAAAGGACTTAAAAAAAAGATAATAGTTGTTAGGAGATGTTTGTTTGTGTTGATTAGTAGATTGTTTAGTTTTGAGATGTCAGATTGATTGAAATAAAGATAAAGAGAATTTTAGAAATTATAACTTCCGGTCAAATTTTCTATGAGAAAACAAAAAAAATAAAAACTAATGGCTTCGTGAGACAGCTTAGAATCTCCTCTTTAAAATGCTTTCTTTTATTTTTCTTTGCGTACATTTTAGGCAAAGATACTTTAGTTTTTCCGAACGCCTCGCCTGAATATTTGTATTCAACGACCCGGCGCGCGTAGAGTTTTCGAATTTACTTTCTTATTTTTAATAATTTTTTATAGTAATACAAATTTTCCGCTCTTTTACGTGGGTGCTATTAGTTTTTCGAAATTTTTATTTTTTTTTTCGAGATACAATGGAAAAACCAAATTTTCGATTTTATTTTCGAAATTGTACAGTTAGCATACACTTTAGAGCAGCAAAGATTTTTTTATCGTTTTCTACACCCATTCAAGTACTTAAGTGCCAAGTTTCATCGATATCACATTTTGTGCGAGGTCGAACTCTCTGACAACTGGGCTAATCATGTAATTTGACTTCCTGATATCCGCCCTGTGTAAACGTATGACAACAGAATCCCAGACCCAGATTAATTTTCCACGTGTTGCATCAACGAACGAAATTTTAGTATCAAGAATGACGCATCGTTGACTGTTCTACCCACACCGGGGTCTACGTGTATATAACAATTTAGATCTCTCTATCTCATTTAGCTTAAACTATAACACAACCTTTGGACTTCGTACCATCATAGGACGACTAAAATGATATCCTAAATGAGAAGTTTCCTTTGGTCTCGACTCAAAATAATTTGATTACATTTCTAAGTGCATCAATTATTTGGGGGGATGATAGAGGTCCCAAGTTCAATTTGCAAGACATAAATTTTTCACTTAGAAAAATCGTCGTTAAGTGGTTTATTGTTTTAACAAGGTATCATTCTCTGGATCCTGTTTTTATCAGTTAAATTTCGTAAATTCTTTAATCTTTATAGTAGAGATGTCAAAGTCGAAATTTGCGTTATTGTGGATTTGACTTAGTTGCTTTTATAACCGCAATTTTATAAAACCACTTGAGGTAAACGGTTAATATTTGGAAGAGATGTTAAGAAAAGATGTAGAAATGTTTTCTTGAAGACTAATTTTTGATCACTTGATTGGTATTCAACTGGCGAGGGTCAAAGTTGAAATTTGCATGGACCATCTTTTTGTATATCGGTTACCTGATATTTAAAAAATCATTTGTATTTTGTTATCATTTTAAAAGGACAAAGATTATGATTATAAATATAGCCGATAATATTTAAGCTGTTCAGGTACTTCATTCATTGAAAGATACGATAAACATTTACTGGTTAAAGTGTTGCGTTAAAAATTTGGCCAAAAACTTAAGGTAATAAATTATTTCGTTTATTTAAAAATCGGAAAATCCCATAAATATTATTTATTTATTCGAAAGCCCAACTGACGAAACCGAAAGGCACAATGCCAAAAATAGTCTGTTTTGTGACATTCAGAAATATTTTAATCAATAATCAATTTCAAACAGGTTTATTTTCAACAAAATAGAGTGAAACTATTCAATGCAAGAAGTTTATTTGAAAGATTGATAGTTGGAAATGTCTTCTTACAGATATACCACAATAATGTAATTTATCGATCATCACCCTAATCATACATCCTTTGCATGGTCACCGAATTGTTATCTACAATGTTGTTTTCAGTAAGTTCAAATGAAAGACTTCTAAGTTCAAATAGAAGACTTCCCGATATTTTTAATCGTACGATAAAAATACAATGAAAACAAATCACGTTTGTGTTGAATGTCCCATTATCAAGTTATTTATGGGACATCTTAGTATATTTTTTGTGAAATTGAAAGTTTTGTAAAGGTAACAATCGTTTTCGTTTTGTTAAAGGAAGATTTGAAGGCTTATCAGTAACATTAAATAAAATAGACCAAGGCTAAACCGATTTTAAATACCCGAATTTTTGAAAAAACAGGTTTTTAGCGTTTTTCTCGATAATTTTGAGTTTATGTTGAAAAATGATAAAAACAAAAGTTTTACATTTGTTAATTATCTACAACTTTTTCCTTAAACCTTTTCCGGTAAGATGCATATTTCAGCCACAAATCGTAAAAAACCAATATCCAACCTTCAAAACGCATATTTACCAATAGCTCAGTTCTCACAGAGTTCGACCTCGCACAAAATGTGATATCGATGAAACTTAAGTACTTGAAAGGGTGTAGAAAACGATAAAAAAAATATTTTTGCTGCTCTAAAGTGTATGCTAACTTCACAATTTCGAAAATAAAATCGAAAATTTGGTTTTTCTATTATACCTCAAAAAAATAAAAAATTTCGAAAAACTAATCACACCACGTGAAAGAGCGGAAAATATCACTCAAAATTATATTATAAGTTATTTAAAAAAAATTGTATTACTATAAAAAAAATTTTTAAAAATAAGAAAGCAAATTCGAAATTCTACGCGCGCCGAGCCGTTGAATACAAATATTTAGGCGAGGTATTCGGAAAACCTAAGGTATCTTCGCCTAGAATGTACGCAAAGAAAAAAAAAGAAAGCATTTTAAAGAGGAGGGAAGCCATTAGTTTTTAATTTTTTTTTGTTTTCTCATAGAAAATTTGACCGGAAGTTATAATTTCTAAAATTCTCACTGATTTTTATAAAACTGAAGATATCTATTAATAGAGGCATAACAAAAAAAATCACTTATCATTAGACTTTTACTTTTGATTTAAATAGAATTAAAATGATTAACATTATCTCTGTTTAATAAAACTTTTGTTTTAAAATTATCATTTTTGTTACAAAATTCATTCGACGCAATTTTTATTTTCAAAGTAGTGTTTATATAAATCAGAAATTAATTGTTTTTTAAATAAAGTTAAAAATAATTTAGAAATTGATTTATATAAATAAATAAGCACTATTTCGAAAATAAAAATTGCGTCGAATGAATGTTGTAAAAAAAAATGATCATTTTAAATCATAAATTTTATTAAACAGAGATAAGATTCATCATTTTAATTATATTTAAATCAAAAGTAAAAGTATAATGATGATAAATGTACAAGGATTTATTTTTGTTATGCCTCTATTAATAGATATATCTTCAGTTTTATAAAAATCAATGAGAATTTTGGACATGATAACTTCCGGTCAAATTTTCTATGAGAAAACAAAAAAATAATTAAAAACTAATGGCTTCCTGAGAAAGCTTAGAGTCTCCTCTTTAGAATGCTTTCCTTTTTTTTACTTTTCGTTTACATTTTAGGCAAAAATACTTTAGTTTTTCCGAACGCCTCGCCTGAATATTTGTATTCAACGGCTCGGCGAGCATATAGTTTTCCAATTTGCTTTCTTATTTTTAATAATTTTTTATAGTAGGTAATAAATTTTTTTTAAATAACTTGTAATATAATTTTTAGTAAAATTTTCTGCTCTTTCACGTGGTGCTATTAGTTTTTCGAAATTTTTATTTTTTTTTTCGAGGTATGATGGAAAAACCAAATTTTCGATTTTATTTTCGAAATTGTTAGCATACGCTTTAGAGCATTTTCTACACCCTTTCAAGTACTTAAGTGCCAAGTTTCATCGATATCAAATTTTGTGCGAGCTTTTGGTTAATATCCTTCTCTGGCAACTGAGCTACAACCCCCACCCCCTTGCCGGAACTTGTACTCGGTCGTCTCGATTTTTCTTAATTTACTTATAATTTACCCTAAATTTTCTGACCATCAACATATTAAAAAATCGTAGGCAGCGATTTGATTTCAAGACTTGCTGATAAAATTAATGATAAAACTTTTTAAAGCGGGTCAGACGTGCTGGGTTGGAAGTAAAGTACAAAATACTATTAAACAAAAATTACAAACTCCAAAGGTGAAGACCGCATTTATATGTAAAATAAACAGATAAGTCGTATAGGAAATTATATACTACACGACAATAATTATATTATATAATTGTTGTTGCTTGTTTAATAGCGCACAGGCAAATTAATAATCTCTCAATAACATTTAATTTTGATTTTGTTGCCAGTTGAAGTTATTGTTATATTTATAATGGGTGTTTTGTTTTAAATTATAGGATTTATGACCGCTTAATGGAAGCTATGAGTCAGTTTGACTCCGCGCCTTAAAAATGTGCCAAAAATGAATAATAAACAAATATATGGGACGAATGTAATTCGGGCGCCAAGCTACCTGACCGTTTAATCCCATAACCATTTCGGGCGCAAGTAGTATTTATAGGTTCTAAATTGATTGTGTATTTCGGGCATTACTAAGGTTACCTGATAGTGGAAGTCATTTTTAAGTTGGTCAGTGTCTCAATAAAAGATATTTTTTCAGATTAAAAATCGATTTATTAAATTTACAAAAAATTAACTTAAACACAAAAATGTACATAATAATTTTTAAAATATCATAAATTTGTATTTACAGATGAAAAACACGACACACACTTCACAAAATGCAATCGTGTAATTTTACGCGAAGCCAGTTGCTCATATAATTGTGTTAAAGTTTGTACTCTGAATGTTAACATACGTATCCATCTGGAACTCTAAGTTTTTCAATAAAAATGTAAATAGATGGATGAGTAACATAAAATGAGGCGTTAAATCGTGAATGAAAAGATCCACATGTATTTGCTGTGTGAATATTTAATGCACTTGCCTTAGCCCAAATTTGTGGTGGAAAATCTGCATTATCGTCTACATAAGTATCCAGAAGATAATCTGCGAACTTGTCAATAGTAGCGCCGTGATAAGTTAGTTTTTATGCGAATAAGTCGAATGCGAAACAATCGCGTACCTCGTGTGGATTTAAACATGTCAATCCAAAAAAATGTTTCAACCAATTACCAACTTCCGAATCTTTGTTTTTAAATTCAGAATTTTTCGGTACCAGGCTTGATGTAAACGGAAACGGCATCCATTAATTTTGGTTGACGGTTATGTATTATTTACTGCAGTGTGAATGGCCTTTTCAAAATCCAAATACACTTCAGACGGTTGAAAACGAAGAAAGTATTTTTCCATAATTTCTTCGGTTAAGGGGATTATAGTACCTAGGTGAATTTTCAAAAAATCATATTTTCTAAACCGTTTAAGATAAAAAGTTAAAATTGTGGTAGAGTGAAGTAGATGTAAGTACCTAGGTGCGTGTGTATACACAAGGCTGTACATTTATTCATAGTTGAGATATGACCACAAAAAACAGTAAAAATTAATATTTTTCAGCACTTATACACCCGCACCTAAAAAACCATATAAAGAATCCGTATTTCGAATTTGAGCCATTAATCTAAATTACTTTACTTACCAGAATTTTTTGAAAATTACGCATTTTTGGGGCTGAGAATTGTACCACCTAGCGGAATATCAACAGAAATCATCGATAGGCGGAGCAAGTACACTCGGAATAACAATTTATACGACTTCCGTGTTCGTTCAATGTATCTTACGAAGTTATTCTTATTTCTGAATTTGATATTAGCGGAGCAGTGTTTTGTTTTTATTATAATAGTTATGCATTTTTTTGTTTTTAAACTTTTTGAATTATATTTCCTATTAAATATGAGTGTTCGAGAAAGTTTCGAACACATTGATATTAGTTCATTTATAATAAATCCAACCTCAAAATTATCGAGAAAATCGTTTTTCTTTTTCGTTTTTAATTTTTTCTCCCGCAAAAATATTTTTTTTATGTAACTTGGTAAAAACGTTCTTTTTTATGTTTTAAGTAAGCTGTAATTTTTCACGGCAAAATATTTATTTTTCCATTTTATACGAATTTAAATTAAAAAAAGCTTAATTTTCAATCGAAAAAGTTATTTTACAAATTTATCAGTACCTACTCATTTTCTTCGTTGAAACCTCGACTTTAGGATGATATGAAAAAATGAAAAAATAGAAAAATATGGGAAAATTAGGTTTTTTATTTAATTTAAATTCGCAGGGAGATAAAAATTATAAACTGTTTTTAGCGTTTTTCTCGATAATTTTGAGGTTATGTTGAAAAATGATTAATACAAAAGTTTTAGATTTTTTAATTATCTAATTTTTTGTTTCAAAAATGATTGGCCCTGATCTATTGGGTCAACTCAACCTTGAAAAAATATACAAGGCTTTGCTACTGATTTTTTGTTTTAACTTTATTGAAGGGTTTAAAGTTAGTTCTTTTTTGTAATTTTATTTATTTTAAACATTTTGTTAAATGTGTGTGGAGAAAGTCTCTAGCACGTTAATTTTAATCTGGTTTTCCTTAATCCATCAAAATAGCGGAAGAAACTCCAATCTATCTACGAATAGATAAAACTATAAAAATATAAGAAATAAGAAAAAACAAATAAAATACATTTAAAATTATTCATCAGAATAATTAAAATCATTATCTTGAAGGTATTCATCACCTTGCTACACCTAGGTGAATTTTCAAAAAATCATATTTTCTAAACCGTTTAAGATAAAAAGTTAAAATTGTGGTAGAATGAAGTAGATTTTTTATTCTTTAATAACTTTGCTAAAACTCCCTCAAAAACACGTTTTTTACGAAAAACAGCGATTTCACACCATTGTGATAAAAATGTAACAGACCATTTTAGTTCCAGGCTAGCCATTTATTGCATATCCACCCTTTTGAAAATGTTAAACTTCATCTTACTAAAGAATCCCCCTGTATTTTATACAAGATTGTAGGAAAACGTTTTTGAGTTAGAGTTGTTTTAAGTTTTGGTGATTTTTAAAATGAATGATAAACATTACAATTTTTTCGTTCTCCGCTTTGTGTGGCACCCTCAGGTTCCCCGACTGATTTCGTACATCATGTAACTTTTTCTTAATTATCTCGCTGACTATTATTTAAAAACCATTTTTATCCTTAAAGATGTACCTAATAATCATTAGGAATAACTTTTTTTGAATTAATACGTACTTTTTATGATATTGGCGTGAATAATTTAATAATTTGTATATTAAACGGATTTTTCATGTATTGAGGCGAGAACTAGAATGTTGGCAAAGAACTTTTCATGTTGAGTAATATACCGCTCATGATTGAGCAAATAAGGAGAGTTGTCTATCCTTGTTCGAACTTCGCGAGAGAGAAGCGAAGTGAAAAATAGTCAAGGTACTATAATCACCTTAAAGTTTTTCATGTTTCCCGGCGTTTATTAAATAAAAACGTTTTTAAATTTAAATAAACATAGTTACATATTAGAAAGTTATTTTTTAATCTAAACACATTTTCTTTATAACAATTTTCGATATTGTCAAAAATAAAGGTACTTTACTTTTTTTATTATTTTCCTATTTTTAATAGTATGTGGTTTAATTCTGTATTTTAGATTTGTAACTGACAAGTCAATTTTATGAATTGTAATTTTTAAAAAACTTGACAGACGAATAAATTATCTACCTATCTATCTAGGGTATTAAACTTAATCCCTATACCTTTAACGCTGGTGCCCGAAATGTATAAAATATTATCGAACCCTTTTGGAGGAGCAGGTACATGGGTCAGTTTGGCGCCCGATTTACACCCGCCGAATATGTGAATGCAGGAAACGTATAATTAAAAGAAACTTATTTATAATGATCTACATGTTCCCCAAATATTAAACTCTTCATGTAATTTAAAAAAAAAAAATGTGGTTCTAGAGATTTTCCAAAAAATACAAATTTCTATTTTGATACAAAATTGGTTGCCTATAAAAGACTTTTTTCTTTTTAATGCCTTAATTTTGATATATAAAATTAAATCTGGACATGCTCCAAATTATCTTACCACTAAGTTAACTTTAGTACATTCAGTACACAACTATAACACAAGATTAAGAAACCATTTTTACATCACACCAGTGAATAAAATTAGGGCACAGAACTCAATTTTTTTTAAGGGATTACAAGAATATAATAATTTACCAGAGTCTATTAAAAATTCAACATCGTTAAACAATTATAAAAGAAACCTTAAACGATATTTGCTAAACAGGTAACGTTTTCAATATATATACATATATAGGAGTTATAATGTAACTTAGAGGTATAGGTATCTACTTTAATAATTTAATGTGATTGTATTGTATAAGTCGTATAAGTTTATTGTATTATTTTTTATTGTATTACTATATATTAGTTTGTATTGACTAAATAAAGCATTTATATACATCGCCAATTGAAAATAAATCAAGGTATTAAAATTCGCTTTCCAACAAAAATTTAAAGATTATAATTTACCCATTAATTCCATATTAAAAATTTCTTTCCAGTTATAAAGGCAACCACGTGAAAGCAAATTTCGACAAAAATGTATTTTTTATTAATTTTAATTTTAAATACAGACATTGTTATTTGTACATTAAATTCCAATTAGTAATAATACACAGGTTGAACACGAAACAGTCTAAAGTCCGCAGATAAAAATTACATTCAATTCGATGAATATGTCACATACAAATTTAACGCTTACATTATTATTTGATAAGCCCCTAATATATATATCCGATAAAATTTAACGAACATATCAAAAGATAATTTTGTAATCTATAGAGGGTACAAAGTTTAATTCTCACTGATTTATTTGTAGCTAATCCGTCAGTACAACCTGTAAACACGTAAAAAAATGTATAATTTGTTCTTCTGAGCAAAAGGTAAACTATTGAATAGGATTTATCCCCAAATGACAGAAATGAATTTCCATTGCTGCTTTGACAGATAAAAGAATTTATCTGTGCATAGTTCAGGTCAGGGTTGATATAAGATTTTCACAATGAGGTTTCCACCTTAATTCCTAGAAAACTAACAGCTTCCGCATCATGATATACTTAGCAATTATTCACAGATATAGTAAGTGGATCACATGACTTTTGAGAAGTGTGAAAAGTTGCTAACTGTGTTTTCACTGTATTAAAAAAGAGCTTATGTTCCGAATATTTTATGATGACCTATTAGATATTAATGATAAATCATCCGCATACATGGTAAAAAACAGTTCACTTAGAAGCAAATCTAAACTACACATAAAGTAAAAGAAGACAGGGACCCAGTACTGAGCCTTGTGGAACACCTATCTCCACTATTTAGTATTCAGAGTTATATTTATTTATGGTAGTCTCGTCTATGAAATGTATTTGAACAAATTGTTTCCTATACCTTACATATGATGAAATCCAGTCGCCTTATTCCAATATCATACAATTTTGAGATAAGAATATCATGATCAACGCAGTCGAAGGCCCTGCTGAGATAGCAGAAGATCCCAATTTATAATTTACCCTAAATTTTCCGACCATTCACACTACAATATTTTTTGTTTAAAAAATTATTGGTCCTAGATTTTATGAACAAAAAAGAGGTTTCATTTAATTTTAAACCAAAATAAGGCCCGTTTTTAATTTGTTCACGACTAAAATACCATAATAGCTACTAAGTAGGAAAGATTAATATTAGAGTCGTAATTGAGTGAAATCACTCAATTTACGAGTAGGCCATGACTTCGACATTTATGTTAGACCATGAAGATAATTATTTAAAAATCGTTATAGAAGTATATTAAAATTGTTGTCTTTTTAGAATTAAGTAAATTATGTAATTAATAAACGACATAACCACCAAGAATGACTGGGGTTGCGAAAAAATCATAGTATTAATAATAAACCGATAAAAACAGCAGCAGTTAATGTCAAAATCATAGTCTACTCGTAAATTTACTGTTTTTGCTCAGGTGTCAAAATCGAATTACATTGTTTTTACCTTTTTGATATACTTGCTTTTATAACCCCATTATTTTTAAATTACTTGAGATAGAATTTGGAAAAAAATGTGTAGGAGATGCAGAAATATTTGTTTTAAAACCAGATTTTAATATCTAAATTGGTTTTCAATTGAGGAGATGTCAAAGTTGAAATTTGTATTTTTCAGAATATACAGGGTGTTTCATAGTTAAACCGACATACGTTAACCGTAAATACAGGGTCTAACGCCTCTAATAACCGAGATACGGGGTGTTTCATCCATTTCGCTCAATAGTTTGATAAGCCGTAACTTTAGAACCACCCTGTAGATTTCTCTCATACTTGGTACAGGACTAGTGTGTTAATAGCCCAATCCTATAAAGTAATAACTACAATTAAAATCCGGATTAAGAAGAATTTGTAAAATTTGAAACACCCCAAATTTTTCAAATTTTACAAATTCCTCTTAATCCGGATCTAGATTTTAATTGTAGTTCTTACACTATAGGATTGGGCTATTAACACAATATACCTGTATCAGTATGACAGAAATCTACAGGGTGGTTCTAAAGTTACGGCTTATCAAAATATTGGCCGAAATGGATGAAACACCCCTTATCTCGGTTATTAGAGGCGTTAGACCCAGTAACCAAGGTTATTTGGAATCACCTAAGTACCCTCTAGTTACAGTTAACGTATGTCGGTTTAACTATGAAACACCCTGTATATTTACCCTCATAAATAATTACAAATTTGGAAAGGTTTAAAGATAGAATTTAGAAATCAAAGACAATTTGATAATACGAATGAACTTTTTTTTACAAAATTGAAGTGTTGTCTTTTAACATTCGAGTTTACTTCATGGATCACACGTTATGAGTCCCCAAACTAAAAAAAAAAATAACAAATAACTATAAAGCACGCGACCTTGCTCGTTTTATTTACTTCGTACTTCGGACGTGCTAAACTAATAACTAAATGTAGGTAAATCAAGCGAACTTGAAAAAGACGAGAGAGACGACGATAAACTGGTCCGACAATCATCGTTTTTAATTTACTACGCGAAGCGCTCTTGATATTTCCACAGAAGTTCAATGTCAGTAAACCAAAAACATCGATTTAGATTTTGGACTGTCATTGAAAGCCACAGCTGATTTTTCTATTGCATAACCATTCATTAGCATTTTAAATTGATCGGTTAAGCGCACCTTTCAAACAAAGGCAATCAATTGGTGTTATTTTTAACCGATTTCAAAAAGGAGTGGGGTAATTCGACTGTATCTATTTTTAAATAGAAATAACACAAAGTTGATTCCACAAAAGAATTTTTCTTCACCGAATTTTTAACGGATTTGAGAGAGCTATAAAAAATGATTTTGACTTATTAGGCCAGTAGATATAGACATGATTTTTACAAAATTTAACAATAATTACAAAAGTTTTAAACGATATTAAGTCTGATTTTGCAACCTTTTTTCTGAAAATCAGGATTGGCTGTTCATAGTATTTTAGCCAAATTGTGAAAATTGTGTTTAATATACAGAAATAATACAAATAAAACAAATCGTAAATCTTAGATGTTTATATATTCATAAAATAAAATAAATTATGAACAAAAAATGAATTTACACATTTATAAATGTTACACTGCTACAATTTTGTCCAATGCAGTATATAACCCATCTCTTTTTTTTAGACAACATACTCATTGGTATTGTTTCATGAAAAATCTTATTTTTTTTAAAATACCAATAATTCGTTCTACATGAATTCGTACAGTGGCAATATTATGTGTTTTTCGAAATCAGCGGGATGTAGTTGATTTTTCCCCTTTGTAAAGACTGGTATATTTAAATTCGCACCTAATATTTGTAGAGAATCTTGAATTAAAAAACCTCTGTCAGCTAAAACAATATCACCTAATAAAATTAAATTCAAAAAACCACAATTTTCTGTCAAAAATTTGTCACTATAGTGTTTTAACAGAGCAGGTTTACCGAAAATTTACACAAGTAATAATAAAAAAATACATATAAAAGATCGCCAAAAATACCTTTTCTATTATTCACTTGGCTTTCAGAAAATGTACCCCGTTTCAAAGCTTTCTTCATTCATTAGACAACGCATTTAAATGATCCCCTCCATTTGCCAAAACAACAGGAAACCGGAAAAATGATACATTATCTCTTTCAGAACGCATTGAGCATTTAATAACACTACAAAAATGTGGCATTTTCTATTTATTTCTTCTGAATAAAGAACTAAAAAAATCTTTCTGTTTACATATGAAACTAATGTTGCGTCTTAAAGTTGTTTGCCTCTCAGCAAATATGGCCGACCTGTCACCTACGTCATCCTGGAATGGTCTATATTCGACAGTAATATCTCAAGACCTTGACAAATAGTCGACTATTTTTATTGTATCTAAATTTCGAGTTTATTTTAGGATCAATTCGTCGAGACTTAATTTTGTCATCAAAGAATAACTCCCTCGAGCTAAAGCTCTCGGGAGTTATTCAGATTATTAATGCCAAAATTGTCGAGACAAATTGTAAAATATACGAGAAATTTAATAGCAATAAAAATAGTAGCTAATTTGTCAAGGTCGCGTTATATTTCCCGAGTCACAAAAAATTCTGTACGTACGTATAAATTATACTAGTTTTGCTCTTTACTGTCTTGGCAGGTACGTTTAATTTAATTATATTATCAATTTCTTGAAGATCTTTACTCCAGAATCTACTCATTGTTAATACTTTTTAACAAAATGTGTCAAATTTAATTCTGTAATAAACTTTAATGACAAACTGTCAAAATTCAGATTGACAGTAGCGTGCCTACTATGTTTGTTGTAAAATGGACGGTATTACACAGAAAGGAATGAATTAATATATTTATAGTTTCAGAAAAACTGCGAAATCAGTTGGATTTGTGTATTTGCTACGAAAGAGCGATAATTTGTTAACTATAAGCAACTTTATAATACCATTAGTATAGGTTTGATTTGAAAAATTTGAAATTTACGGGCGGCTTCTTTATTGTTGGATACCGTCCTTCAGGTGAATATTGAGGACGATGATCAAATAGCCGAATATTTACCATCAAGGTGAATAGTCGCTTTATTTTGTTTTGATTGGCTGCGTCAAATCAGTTTCCAAGCACGTGATTGGTTAAAACTTGATATTTGACAGGCAAGGGAAATAATCAAGTCAATACAACAATCCAATGTAAATAAATGCAATCAGAATAACTGTTGTCTTCAATTAACTTCCTCGTTTGCTTTAACGAAACTCGAATTCGGGTAAGAAAACTTATACAAATGAGAAAAAAAAAGGTTCCGTAACTTTTGAAATGTTGCATACTTAACGCATGTTGTAAAACATTATTATTAGTGATATTCCTAGGTTGCAGAACTTTTGCAATTTAAAAATAAAAAAATAAAACGTTTTTTGCAATTTAAACAATATTCCGTTCATCGCAGACTTCTGCATAATTTTATAGTTTGTTTTCATTAATGCACTAACATATCATCGAAGTTTCAAAACTTTTGGAATTAATGTTAATTGATTGCCTATATCTACTGGCCTAATAATGTGTTAAACTTGGTGAAAAATTCATATAATAAAATCGACCAAAAAATCTTTAAAAATAATTTTTAAGTCAATTTTATCTGTCAAAGCAGCAATGGAAATTCATTTTTGTCATTTTGGGGATAAACCCTATTCAATATTTTACCTTTTGCTCAGAAAAACAAATTATACATTTTTTTTACGTATTTACAGGTTGTACTGACGGATTAGCTACAAATAAATCAGTGAGAATTAAACTTTGTACTCTGCAAAATTTTATAGTTTGTTTTCATTAATGAACTAACATACCATCGAAGTTTCAAAAGTTTCAAAAAATTTGAATTTTAAGTTTAGAAATAGTGAATAAATTGGCCGAAAATTAGACGCAATTTTAAAAGTTTTGGAGTGTATGTTATCTACAATCACCCACCCAAAACAGTCCCTGAAGCTCCAATTTTCAGCTAAAAAAAACTATTTTTTAGATTATGACTTATAATGATGGTCCAG
Organism: Crepidodera aurea; assembly: GCA_949320105.2. Taxonomy (NCBI): domain Eukaryota; kingdom Metazoa; phylum Arthropoda; class Insecta; order Coleoptera; family Chrysomelidae; genus Crepidodera; species Crepidodera aurea. Next base: position 43,308,805 of record OX439472.1, read on the forward strand.
GGTCCAAACATTTTCCTTCATCGATACCTACGAGTTGTAAATACTTTTATTTGATCGGGTTCTAAGGCACCATCTTTATTAAAGGAAAATTGTAGATAGATGACTTGTTTCGGCGGCTTATGCAGCCGCCATCTTCAGCTTTTTTTTTTAAAATTACAACTTAATAAGTTTGTTAAGTCATTTAATTCTGACAAACGCATATTTAGCCGAGACCAGAAGATGGCAGTCTAAGCCGACACTCGTCGTATGTATAATTGTGATTTTATAAAAAAACTGTTTTTACTTTCCGTTTTCTTTTATTTATTTTTTTTTTGTATTTACTTAGTTTCAATTTTTCTTTTCTTTTTAGTTTTCTTTCTTTCTGGTTTTCTTTTTTTTTTCTGTAATTTCCGAATTTGACTTGAACGTTTTCTTTAAGCTCTTTAATCGACAGTTCAATGAAATAATTAAAAAGCCGAAAGTGTAAACATGTGTATTTTCCTTTTTCAGTTTTGTATCCACGATGGCAGGAATGGATAATAATATGTGAGTAAAAATGTCTTGGTGCACGCCTGCATGTAGATACACCCGAATTTTGTTTGTAATGCGCTCTTTGTTTATTTACTCTAGAAGCTTTTAACAGATTCTAATTACCCGAGCTCTTGATAATTATTACCCTTTATGATTTCTTAATTCTTTTTATCACTATTTCTGGCTTGCTTTGCTGTTTTTTCTATTTCATTCCAAAAAATTACATTAGGGTTTTCTTGCGATAACTCTGCTTTTTTCAACAAAAAAAGTAAGACTAACAACACATTCGTTTTCTAATGCATCTTCTACAGTGTCATCCCCAAAGTACGCACCATATGGGAAACTTTTTTATTAAGGGTTTTTCGACAAATTACACAATTATTGCTCAAAATTATACAGTAGTGTAACATGAACTTAACAAAGTTAAATGTCCTTATAAATATTAACAAATAACATTTCCCGAGACTTTTCAAAATAAGGGTACTTTACTCTTGTCTAAAAATCAAATTTTTGAAGGTTCCTCGTATATTACGAGTGTTTTACTATATTTTGTTGGTTCATGTTTAGTTTTAGAGAATGCACAAACTTTTATCAAGAATAACTTTTTGTCGTAAAACTATTAATAAATAATTTTCCTATATTGTGCATACTTTGAGGATGACACTGTATACAGTGTATGGTATTAATGCAATTACTAAAAAAAACGTTAAGATAAAAGTTGCACCTACAGGGTGATTTAAAATTGTGTATTCAAAATGTCAATTAACCCCTTAACGTGTGCGCTCGAGATAATTAAAACAATATGCAAGCTAAGAAAAAATTCAAGAATTCAATAATAAATAAAATTTTATCAAAGGTAATACCACAAGTCCTCCAAATTTAATCTATAAAATTTGAGAGTACGAGTGGTATTTTGAAAGATTATTTTTTGAATCATTTTGTATTAAAAACAAAGAATATGGTCATTTATACAAAAGACACTTTACACACAAATGTTCAATATTTTCTTTATCAATTTCGCCTCCCATTTTTAAATTGAAAAGTCAAATGTTGAGCTGTTATATATTTAAATACAGTGCCACCAAGGCAAGCGCGATTGCGTTTGGTTTAATTCGTTCATACTGACATTTGTCAGTTTTAATGATATTTTAATTTTTAGGACGTATTCTAAAACTGATGTGTGTTGATTATCAGTTGTGTTAAAGGCGTTAAAGCGATTTGAAATAAACAGGTTGGGTATTAACATAGATTTGCAATACATTTTAGTATAATAATAATTGATAATACTAAATAAAAGTTGTTAAATGTTTATATTTGACATTTCAAAAAAGGTAAACACAGTTTAATCAAAAAACAATTACGAAGAAGCGGTTTTATCAGTATAAAACTCAATGATTGGTTAGGATCCTGAGCTCTTATTGGCTGAAACCACAAAATCTGACTGTTTTGACACATGAAAAAAATAATCAGAGAATAAAAAAACGCACCGACGGGACGCCGTCTGCACTCGTGAAGACTGACTGCAATCCGTCGTCGTATTTTCCTGAATTTATATTGAGGCCATTGTTTCTTTTATTTTACGATTTAGTCGTGAAATATAAATTACTTGCAATGTTGGGCCATGTGCTGCACTTGCTTCGAAATCTTTCACAAAAAAAAATTAAATATTTTTTTATTATTACAAATATTTTTACTGATAAAAAAATATTTTTTCGAAACAGCAATTCTAAAGAAAGATAAGAAAAGTCGAAATATCTCAAGGATGCACAGCTTAGCCTGTGTAGCGCGCTCGAATTAACTCGAGCGCATACGTTAAAGGGTTAAACAAAAATTAAATCACCAATTCAAGAAGTACAAAAGTACCCTTATACAGGGTGGTCCTTAAGTCATTGTACATAGAAATATGGTAGATTCCTCACTTTAAAATATTACGATTTGAACCAACTTGCTCTAATAAAATGTTGCTAATAAGGAATATACAGGGTGTTAAAGGTTAAATTTTAAAATTTATTTTTTGCAATAACTTTAGCGTTTTTGGATATGTATACATAAAAATTTGGAACTGAGGCACATTTGTGGCATAAATGTGCGATAAACTTTTTTGCTCTTTAAGTTAGCGCTATTCTTGTAGAAGAATATTAAAGCCACGGTATTTTAATAGAAAAAAAGCATACTGGTTATTAACCTTAAAACATGAAGCTGATCCCTAAAATGCGATTATCTCGTACACCGTTAAGTTTTAAAGTTAATAACAACTATGCTTGTTTTTTACTAAAATAACGTGGATTTAATATTCTTTTACTAAAAGAGCAAAAAAGTTTATCGCCCATTTATGCCACAAATGTGGCATAACTAGCGCCTCTACAAATTACATCGAAGTAGGTACCAGATTCTGATTTCTCGTGCCCAAAAACCCCCAGTTCCAAATTTTTATGTATACATATCCAAAAACGCTAAAGTTATTGCAAAAATAAATTTTCAAATTTAACCTTTAACATCCTGTATATTCCTTATTAGCAACATTTTATTAGAGCAAGTTGGGTCAAATCGTAATATTTTAAAATGAGGAATCTACCATACTTCTATGTACAATTACTTAAGGACCACCCTGTATAGTGCTCCACCCGGTATAAATAATTAACAGGTTAAAGGTAAAATGATGTAAAAAAAATCAATTTGGCATTTAACATGATTGCTGGTTAAAATAAAAAATATGGAATAAAACATTAAATGCTTAATCAATTTAATTAATATTGAAAAGTGTTGCTCATTAAAAGTTATTGACCACAAAATTTTACGTTAAATATGTGTATTTAGGTATTTACCTAAAAAATAATTTTGCGATATATATTTATTTAGAACTCTTACATTTCTTACTTTATAATTTTTTTGCTTCCATTTCAAGGCCATTTTCAATCCAAAATCAATGTTTTGTAAATTATTTGTTTATTTATTGATATGTGGGTTGATAAAGGCTACATTTTAAAATTATTTTAAAATATACAGGTTGGCCCAAAAAAGTGTAAAGTTATATTATTTCTTATGGAAACCCCTATATTTTATTGCATTTATAGATACGTTAAAAATAAGATAAACTTTCTTCCCTATACCTAAGCTTTTTAGTTTTCGAGATATTTTGATATTTCTAAAAATGGAAGCACTTGCAAGAAAACCAATAACTTCGAAACCTATGGAATCAGCCAAATCCAATTTTAACCGGTTTCGGCCGGTCGCACCTTCAATAAATAACTTGTGAGATAAAAAGGACTTTTTCTTCCATACCTTCAATAATTATTACTCACATATGGCTAACCCTACTTAAAAAAAAAGTATTTAGATTTATTTAAAATTATACAGGGCGTTCAAAATGGGGCCGTTCTCTAATGACATATTCACACGACAATATCGTTTTTATTTTAAAAAGGACACCCTGTATTTTATAATTCTGTTATGTAGCAAATTACATTACCTTTTAAAAATTATAATGGTCTACTATGCTTAAATCTATTATTAATTTTGGAGTTATTTTTATTTTTGTTAAATTTTACATTATTTTTCCACCGTAATGCCTAAATATAACACCCTGTATTTGATCAGCTCAGACTATGATGCGAAAAAATTATCTTTGAAACTATGTGTATGTTTCAAGATGCATCAAAATCTGTATGGTTAACCGTCATACTAATCCATTATTATGAAAAGTGGATTCATCTGTAAACAGCACATTATAAAAAAAAATCATCTTCACTAACCTTCTCCAATGCCCATAAACAAAAATCTATCCCTTTTTGAAAATCTGTTCTATACAGATTTTGATGCATCTTGAAACATTTTTAATAATGTCAAAACCAAACACATAGTTTCAAAGATAATTTTTTCGGATCATAGTCTAAGCTGATCAAATACAGGGTGTTATATTTAGGCATTACGGTGGAAAAATATGTAAAATTTAACAAAAATAAAAATAACTCCAAAATTAATAGATTTAGGCATAGTGGACCTTCATAATTATTAAAAGGTAATGGAATTTGCTACGTAATAGGATTATAAAATACAGGGTGTCCTATTGAAAATCAGAACGATATTGTCGTTTGGATATGTCATTAGAGAATGGCCCCATTTTGGACGCCCTGTATAATTTTAAGCAACTCTAAATACATTATTGCTATCAATTATTAGTCTAATTTTTTCAGTTAAAATTGGATTTGGCTGATTCCATAGGTTTCGAAATTATTGGTTTTCTTGTAAGTGCTTCCATTTTTAGAAATATCAAATTATCTCGAAAACTAAGGAATACTTAAGAGAGTTTATCTTATTTTTAACGTACAATCTATTAATGCAATAAAATATAGGGTCTTCCATAAGAAATAATATAACTTTGATACGCCACACTTTTTTGGGACAACCTGTATATTTCAAGATAATTTTAAAATGTAGCCATTATCAACCCACATATCCATGAATAAACAAAATTTAGCGTTTAACCACAATTGACCGTCGCGTTCACCATGACTCACCCTGTATAACGCGTATCTGAAAAATAGCTTCAAACGGACGCTCTCGTTTGAAGCCTATTTGTATATAAAGAAAAAAAGACGATTTTTTTATTATTATATTTTTTAAAAATCGATAATTCGCTGAACCTGTTACTTCCTATTTTATTTATTTATCTTGAAAAAGTGTCGTCGAGACATCAACCCGCCACGTGCAACAGTCACACCATACGAGTAAAGATCAAAGTTTCGATTGATAAAAAAAACTTACAAAATAACTATTTCAGTTATTTATTATTCATGAGGTCGAATTTGTTCGGTTGCATCCTGATAACTTCGTCTATAGGTTATGTCTAGACAAATGAAAATCTGTTATCAGTGGAAACAGGACATTATTACTCTTATTATGTAATATAGATAATTTCATGGCTGGACTATAAATCAGGTGTAATCAAAAATAAATTAAATAGAACGAATTTCTTCATTCAATATTTATACTTTACCTAAACTTTGTCAAAAAAACTATCAAGGATTAAGCAGGGCCGCCACCAGGCATTTGGGGTCCTAGAGCAAACGCTTAGTCGGGACCCCCTACATTTAATGGGGTACACTTAATACAGTAAAATTAGAATTGTAAATGGAAAAAATTAGGGGCAAGCTGAAATTTTGCAGGTTGTTTTTGGTCGAAGGAACGAACTCAAATCCAAGTTTTCGACCTTCAAACCCTTGCAGAAGGGTGGTTTTTGGGGGTGAGTTTGTTTTTTGCAAATAGCTCCCTCATTTTTAATCTTACAAAAAAACTTTCAAGAGCAATTATATTTTCAACAACATTCAATTTTTGACTTTTTTTCATAACTGCATTATTTTGTTTATAACAATTGTATAAAAAATTGAAAAAGTGGTTTTTTCGTTTTTTTTTTTTCAGTTTTCCACTGATTTGATTGAAAAAAACTATACATTATATTTGTAGCTCTTTATATTCTCTACATTTTTCTCACGCATATATGGAATTATGGGGACGGTTTTTTCTTTCGTTGTAAAATTGACTGAAAAATTCAAATCGCGTTTGAGAGGAACATCTGGTTCAATGGCTTTTTTTGATGTTACGCACTGCACTCCGCCCATTGCATGGAAAGTATTATGTCCATCGAGAGTTTCGTAAACGCGTAAAATCAGAAATTCCCAATACTACTAACCTGGAACCGAATTTTTTATATATAAAAGCACCAACTCCTAGTTTCAAGGATGAAAAAAGACCGAGGTCGAACAGCTGACAAATAGAGTGGGCGATTGTAGTGGCTATACGTTTCTAAGGCTCGTGTGAACCTTTCTTGTCAACAACTATGAGTTCGTCTAGAAAACGCGGAGAGGCACTGGAATGACAGTTTCAACATCTTGTAAGAAATTATCCGAAGGAGGATACTCTGTCCATTTTCCATGCATGCGCATCCAAAATGATAGTCGATACACACTCTACACATGGCAGAAGGCCGCCTTATCTCAATGACTAGATTGTTTTTTCAGGCAAATTTTTTTTCGGAATGCAGAATAATACGGTCTCGTTCAGTCTGGAAGTTTTTTTTTAATCAAATCGATGGAAAACTGAAAAAAAACGAAAAAACCACTTTTGCAATTTTTTAAACAATTATTATAAACAAAATAATGCAGTTATGAAAAAAAGTCAAGAATTGAAAGTTGTTGCAAATGTAATTCTCTACAAAATTGCTCTTGAAAGTTTTTTTGTAAGATTAAAAATGAGGGAGTTATTTGCAAAAAACAAACTCACCCCCAAAAACTACCCTTCTGCAAGGGGTTGAAGGTCGAAAACTTGGATTTGAGTGCGTCCCTTTGACCAAAACCTACCTGCAAAACTTCAGCTTGTCCCTAATTTTTTCCATTTAGTCAATGGTAATTGTCTCTATTTACTGTAGTAACTACTTATGGTACGGTGTAAGCAAAGGAACCAAGTCGACCCTCCCTAGCTACATTTTTTGGAATACACTTTTTTAATTGCTTTAACGAACATCAAATAAAAAGCGAGTACTTGTATCACAATAAACAGTAGTATAGATATAACGCGAATATAACTTTTTTACAGTTTAGCCCTTCTAGCTCTTACTCTATAGTCCAATAAACGAAGGTGCCAACCCGGGCATCAGGTCTGTCCGGCACCATTTTTTTTAATTTTCAGGTATTCATGGGTACATTCACTCCCGAAAACTCAGCTGTCTGAAATTTGTGGAAGAGCGGGAAAATAGGACACTTAGAGAATTTTTGTTTGGACGAAAATGATCCTCCTCATTTTTGTCAAAAATATGATACTTTTCGACATAACCGGCTCCAAAACGCACCCCCATTTTTATCTCCTGCCCTGCATTTAGAGAGCACGCTCTAAAGGAATGACACTCCCAAGCGGATTACAAATTTTTCAATAAATCACGTAAAAGTTAATATTTTTTCATGATTCAAAGTTCAAATGAAAAAAGGAACCTGTAGCTATAATATCATGTTACTTTTTCCTTTTATCTATTTCTCTAAATTATTGAAAAACCGGTCCAAAGTTTGTTTTTGCTCGATATTTTCACCCTCCTATAAATTTATTCATATTTTTTTTATCAAGACTAATTTCACTGAATCCTTTTGGATAATGAGGCTTTGCAAGGTGTTAATATTCAGATAGATTGAATAAGATATTTTTGTGTATTTTCATAAACAACATGTTTTTTTAGGAAGTTTTTTTTAGATTTCCGGAATTTTCGAAAATGCTCGGGTCTATCGGGAATTAATAGATAAGTAATCAAGGACCATATCGGTTTTCAACGCACATTATTAGAAAGCTTAGTTTGTCCCCTTGTCGATGGCATTTTTCTTTTTTTTCATATTTTTTGGTTTTCCGGAAAATTGAGAAAATTCTCACCCCTATGAAAAATCGACATTTTTTTAAATTAATTAATCAAGTGCAAAAAGTGAAAAAAAAGTTAGTTATATTTTGGCTTCAGAGAAAAACGGGAGGATATTCAAGTTTTGGGAGGATATTCAAATTTTCCGTTTTCACCACAACAATTTTGCGAATTATTATTATTCAAAATTGTGAATTTTTGAAATGCCGTTTTTGCAAAAAATATTTGTGTAGCGAAAAAAATCATAGGGACAACTTTTGCAGGTCAGGGCTCTTTATTTTTGTCTAAACAAAAATGCTCTAAGGGTAATATTTCGGCAGATATCGTCGAAAAACGGATTTTCGGGAACTCTAGAGCCATTTTCCCACCCTTTCACAAATTCCACGTAGCTGAGATTTTCGGAGGTAAATGTACCTACGAATACCGGCAAATTAAAAAAAAATTTGACGGACATACTTTATGCCCAGGTTTGGGGTTTTTGTGGCTTTAATTTACTGGACTACTAGCAAATTCGTTGATAATTTGTACAAAACTGACATTTCTGACGAGTTCATGTTCAATACTGAGCATCATTAGATGGTTGAGCCTAATCATAGATGGCAGCACATCTAAAAATGGTTGAGCCTATCTTCACCCATGGTTGACCTAAGCCTATTATTATTAGGGACAATTTGGTGAATGCTCGTTCTCCTGTTGCCACTGACACTGGAAGTACAGCCAGTAATCCTAAACATACCTACACAAATCTGAGATACAATATTCTCCAAGACTTTTTTATATATGGTATTAAGGATATCTAAGGCAGAATTGAAATCACCACATTTACCACATGTATTTTATCAGTTTGTAGTATATTTTCAACTCATTAGCCAGATCATCTTTACTTAAATCTCTAGGATAAGTTTCTGCAAGTTTTTCTGCTCCATCATTAATGTTCACTGAAGGCTTTTGGGAAACAATGGGAGTGGATTTTTAAACCAGGCCTCAATGGCCAACTTGGGGGACCCTTAGAATTTGGGGGCCTGGGTTTGTCCCAGTTTGCTAAGCACCTCAGCAGAAGCGTATTTTCTATTAGGCTGCGCAATCCAGTTTTCCACGATAACGTATAATTTCATAGTAATATTTTAAATTTTGTGAGAATGAGCCGAGGGAAAAATAAAAAGTTACTACCTATTTTGCTACTTAAAAAACATTTAGAGGAGAAAGATGAAGAAGAAATTTGTTTTTAAAACGGAAAGAGGGTGCTTTCAGTATATTGATTAACAAGTATTTTTAGACATTTTAAAATTGTTTTAACAAAAAACAAGAACGCACATAACAAAAACAAACTGAAAAACGCAGCGTACGACGCGACTGACTCTTCTGAATGCAGTCAGGCTTATTACGCTGGCTGTACGAAAAAGAATTGGGTTCAAGCAAGTGTAAAAACCTTAGAGATCTAAGTTTCGCGAACATTCGTTGAACAAAAACCGATTTTCTGAGTAGAAAACTTTAAACGCGTTTTTCTCGATATCACTTTTTTTACTTCGACTGTGATTCCCGTCGAACGGATCAACCGATTCGAATGTGACTAAAACGATGTAAGCTTATAGCTAACTCCAGTGCAAAAAAGTCATTTGTACTATTTTTAATGGCGGGTCAAACCCAGAAAAATAGGGTGAATAATGAGACTTTTTTCAAATGGCCGTCATTTTGTTGGATTTCGACCAAATTAATTGAACTTAGGATGCTCGGCGTGCAGCGTTCAATGTCAAAAAAATAAACTTTCCGAATATCCAAACCGCATGCGCCTACGAGTTTTAGTTTTCTCATAAAATATTCCAAAGTTTACCCATTTTTCGGGTCTCCAAATGAGAACAAAAAAGTCAATGAACTTTTTACACGAAGTGCAAGATAATAAATAAATAAAATATCGTCAAATACCAAATGAACAATTACAACATTGCGAGAGGGTTTTAAAAATATTGTAAAACTTGTCAACGCATCATAGAAAAAATCGAAAAAACACGTTGCTAAGTAATATTTTAACAAGAAGCTTGAGTGCTGGTGGCAACAAAAATCCGAGTCGAAGACGAGAATTTTTGCACCTGCACGAATGCATTTTGTTAAAAAAATATTACTTTGCATTGCGTTTTTTTCGATTTTTTTCACATGAAAAATTAGATGCCCGAATGGTATTTGACAAGACTATTTCGTGAGTAACAGATTATTATAAATTGCAATTTTGGTACACAGTAGGAGTATTGTTTGAAATCTTGTTAACTCATTGATAACGTTGGGTGTAGGTAAATAATTAATGTTGTTGATGGGTCCAGCTGTAGAGTGAGAAGCTTGAGGAGTGGCTGCCGGATCTTCTGTTTTCTGTTTTTTAGCTGGAGGTTCTGAGGCGTCACTTCTAAGGGTGTTTATGATGTTGGAATAATGCTCATTATCCATTTGCATATAAGGCTTAATTGAGTTGGCTGAACTGTGGCCAGTAATTTTAATTAATTGTTGTTCACCGACCCCAACTTTAGCCAGGTTACTGACTGCTGTCGACCGCATAGAGTGGTTTGTTATTTTTATTTCTTTTGTATTTAATCCTGCCTTCTCTGCTGCTTCTTTAGTCCATTACAAAAGTTCGTTTTTTCCCACTGCAGTATTTTTGTACCATCCACTTGATTGTTCTTTGTTCCATGATGGGTTTATTGTTAAGAATAATCTATCAGTTGTTATTCTAGATGAACGTTTAACCATTAGAATTTTAAAAAGACGGACTGGACAAAAGGTAGCGTTCTTCGTGTTGGGGACCAGCCATTTACTATCGGCCATTTTTTTTTCTCCACCCTGGGCCGTTTTATTGAAGATATGCTTATATTCTACTCTTCCTAAAAAATAGGATTTTTGAAAATCAGTTATTTTAAAAAATATGTGACTATGTCATCTACCTGTTTTAATCCCAGAACTATCCACTTCCTCTTTAAAATAATGAACTCTGCAATTGACTGCTTCTCCACCTCTCCTGGCAAGTTCTACTGAAGCGAAAATTTTCGGTGGAGTCCCGCCGTCTTCGTCCCATAATAAAACCATTGCGTAGTATTCTTCCAATTTTAATGAAGCAGATCTCGATTTCCTTTTATTGGCGCAAATCTGCAAATTCCTTCGTTTCGCATTACGAGCTTCCCTACTAGACTTGAAGATAATATCTTTAAATGGATCAAAAATTATTTTCCACTTCATAAAATACATCTCTTGCATTTTTTTTGCAACGGTGTTTCACATTGTCTTCACAACTAGTTCTTTGTAATTTTCACCGTTTTCTTTCTTCATATTCCACGCCCAATCTTTCAGGAGTAGGTTTAGTTGCTCTAAACTTGTAGTTTCCAAAAGCTCGTATTTCTTTGCCTTGCAGAATTCCGTAAACTGTTTCCATATTGACGTATGGGTTTTAACGGTATTGTACGGTACACTCAATCGCCACATCAATATTAGTCATAGAATCACTTTCAAAGCGACTCATTTTCACTACATAAGCTGACTAGCACTGTTTAAAAACAATGTTACAAAATTTAGTGACAATAAAATCAGAAAAATTGTTTAGCGTCGTTTTCTGGTGTCCTAGGAGACCATAATTGTTATCAAAGGCATTGTAATTTTTGGTGACAACAGCTGTCAAGTTTTGCCGCGGGTAAACTTGAAAAAACTACTGACAGGAGCTGTCATACAGTTTTTTCATCTAGAAACCTTTGTAATTCAAAATTGCGCTTTTGTGATTGGTGGAAATTAAGACGAGGGAAATAGTCGGAAAAATATGTTTATTGAGAGAGAAGAGTATCGTCTAAAATTGAAAATCCTATTTTCATTTTTTATTCTTCCTTAGTTATTGCAAGAAATTAAAAAAAACTAATTTCAAAAATTTGTTGTAAATTAACTTCTCTATGAACTGTCAAATTTATTAAACCAGTAAGGAATTTTAATTTATCAGATTCGACATCCTAAGACCGGTTTCTGCCTTTCGGCTTCATCAGTTAGGCTTTTCGAATCCAATAAATAAAATTCCGAACTCGTACAAGTCAATAGCTATATCCGCTATAAGATAACATTTTTAGATGTGCTACCATCTATGGTTAGAAGAGAGTATTGACACTAAATTTTGATTGATTCTAGTCAAGATGTCACTCTCTTCTTTTTATCCCTTTAAGAGGATGTCGAATCTGATAAATTAAAATTCCTTACTGGTTTACTAACTTTGTATTAATCTCTTAAAGGGATAAAAAGAAGAGAGTGACATCTTGACTAGAATCAGTCAAAATTTAGTGTCAATACTCTCTTCTAACCATAGATGGTAGCACATCTAAAAATGTCAAATTTATGTTACGTCATTTCGTTGACCATTTAAAAGAAAAAGTTAAATTGTATGTGTTGTATCATGGTCCGCTGTAACATATTGTTGAATTTATAAGGGTTATAACAAATTTAAATAATATGGGCAGGTTCGTTTAAAAAAACACAAAGTTGATGATGGTCCTGAACATAAATTTGTGTGTAAACAGTCATAGAAAAGTTCATATACATCAATTTTTTTTTTATTTTGTAATAACTAAACAAGATTTAAAAAACGAAAATGGGCTTTTTGGATCGTATGACCCCCCCTGGATCCGCGCTTTAAAACTAAACTCGTTATCACTGAATCCATACCTGGCGAAATAAATAATTAAAAAAACTAATTATCTTTCCGATTAATAGACAATCTGCTCGTGTTTGTTCCCTATTATTTATATACAGTTCCAACTTTTAGCATATAATCACATACGTTCCGGTTGTAAAAATATACACGCGGGGAAACTTCACTCGATTATCGTTATCAGTATTTTTGTTTTTTATCAACCATCGAACCATTCGAAATTATTTCATTCTTGAAGAGAATGTCTCAGTGGTACCTGTAGTTTCTGTTTAGGTCGGAAAGAACCAGTTGTGGTATCTCAAAATTATTTGTGTTGTTTTTTTTGTGTTTCAGGTTTTTTTTTAAATTTTATTTTATTTTTTTTTTGGCCGGAGGATTAATCTTTAGCAAAATGTATTATGGGTACGTTTATTTTTTATTTCTTAAAAATTTTAAAGCTATTTTTCTAGGGTGCACTCGATAAATGAGTTTTTTTTATATTTATTATTACAGAATATTAATTTTTTTATATTTTTAAAAGTCGTATTTATGGATTGATTAGAAATTTTAACATATTTTTCATGAATTTGTATTTCTAGTGACGTTTACAAGGGGTGGACACAGCGACTAACAACTTTTAAAGTGTTTCACGAAAAAAAAAATTCGTTAAATATTTTTAATCAATTTTTTCTACTTCCGATTTCGTCAGAAGTGTGTCCAACTTGTGTTTCAAATAACAGGATGTTTTTCTATTTTGTACCAAAATCGACTATGAATATTAAATTAATATGAAAAACATTTTTTATTCACAAATTTAATACAAAATATTCAAACTAATTATTAAGGCCAAATTTTAGACCAAATGTGAATGAAAAGACCGTTTTTTTTATGTTCTTATTCTTAAAGAAAAATCAAAAACCTTTAACGATTTACATTATATTGAATTTATTGGAAATAAATACCGGGTGTCTCAGAAGTTTCTGACCCATTTTAACTGCAAATTAAAAATTAACATATAAATTATCTAATGGTAGATGTCTACATTCTATCCTTAAAAATCAAATAACTCACTTATTTTTCATCTAAACTAAAGGGAAAGAGTTCACTTTTCAGATAGACTAAAAATATATAGGGTGTGTCGTTAAAAAAGTCGACGTTATTTGCATTTGAAAAAGGCCGTTTTTTTAAAACACCCTATATAGGATTTTACTAAATAAACATTTATACTGAAAAAAACTTTATATAAAAAGAAACTGTTCAGTGAAAACCGCACCTCCCTATCGTTTCTGAGTTACAAGATATTTGCAGTAAAATGGGTCAGAAACTTCTGGAACACCCGGTATAATACATTTTTGTTATGATCTATTTAAACGCCGTTTTGTAGATTTCGACGAATCTTTAAAAAAAGCTCCAAAAAATCCTGAATATTTTTTTTAAATTGTAAAAAATGCAGAAAAATAAAGAATGGAGAATTTTGAAAATTTTCAATAAATTCAGAATTTTCTTAAAATTCAAAAGAATAGATTTTGGAGATTTTAGGGAATTTACAATTAATTCCGAATCTTCTTAAATTGTTGAGCTGTCAATAAAAAAGTCCGAAAAATGAAGAAAAATGTACAACTTTCTTCAAAACTTTAAAAAAATTAAATATTAAAATTCATAGATTCATAAATTTTTGTGCAGTCTTTAAAACAAAATCAAATATACAAAAAAAAATTGAACTGTTTAAAAGAAATTCAGAAAAATTAACAAAAATTTTGAATTTTCCTCAATATTGTAAAATAATTTGTCAAAAAAATAAAAAAAAAAATTTAAATATAGATTTTTAATATTTCTGAGGATTTTACTAATATATTCTGAATCTTCTCCAAATCTTGATCTTTCTTATTTTTGTTATTAACAAAGTTTTATAATTTTGAAAAAAAAATATTTTTTAGTTTCTTAACTACACTTTCACAATTCTGAAATTAAAATTTAAGTTTTTAATGACCATCTTAATTCTTGTTTTTTTTTCTTTTATAATAATAATAAAAACTTCATAATTGGTAATAAATTGTACAAATCAATAAAATTTTCAATGTGAAATAAGCCGATAAGTGCATAAACACTTGTTTCGGTAATAGATAATTAAAACATATTATCATGCTTAATAGAAATAATACAAGATATACAGATATTTTTTTTCTTAGATTTTAGATTAATATCTTTTTAAAATTTTTGCTTGATGATTTAAATAGTTTTTAAAATTTTTGAGATTTTTCCAATACGATTTTTTTTTTACATTTTTAATTTTTCAGCTGTTTATTACTTATCTCATTTAAAGTTTTTGATATTATTCTTAATTTTTCGTTTTTTTTATTTTTCAATTTGACTGCGAATATGACACTGTTTTAACAACAGTCTTTGTGTAAAATTTTAATAACTTGCATCATCAAAATAAAAAAAATCGTGTAATATTAGATTTTTACAAAATAATTTATAGCAAGCCTTGACTAAAATCCAAGGTTATCTTACGAAATACATCTATATAAGTAACATTAAAATTGAAATAATCTTTTCTATGGTGAATATTCAGCATATTAGAAAACTTTATTTCTGTAGTTCACAGAATTATTTTTATTAAAGGTCAATAATTTTTAATAGGCGGTTAAATTTGGTAAAACAAACAAAAATGGTAAATATATCCAAAGTAAAATATTTTCTTTTTGTTTTAAATACGCGAAAAGAAAATTATATCTTTCCAAAATATTAACCTTTAAAGTCTAATAATACAGCCCATTTATTTTAAAACTTTAAATATTCCGAATCATTTCATATATACAGTGTGTCCAATTAAGTCGGCACCATAAGGAAAACTTTTTTATTATTTGTTTTATGAAAAAAAGTTATTCTTGATAAAAAGTTGTGCATGGTCTAAAACCTAAAATGCAACCATCAGATATACAATTTTTTCGGTCCCATACGAGGTTTGTCAAAAAATATGAATTTTGCTCAAGAGTAAAGTACCTTTATTTTTGAAATACGAAAAAAAGTTATTAACAAACTTGTTTCTAATGACATTTTACGTCAACATACCAATTTTGAACAAGATATTCCTACTTTAAGAAAATTTTCATTTTTAACATTTTTTGATACACCCCCGTAATTGATAAATTTTGAATTCATTGAAAAAGCTTAAAAGGAACGAAAAGACAAGCATTACATACCAAATTTTATTTTGTTCGATGGTGTGGTTAGTATGTCTGAAAAAGTTGACAACCAATGAAAAATTCCTTTATTATTGATTTTCAAAAAAAAATATTCTTGGATTTAGTGGGATCCAAAGAAAATCAAAAAAAATTAATCCGGGCTAACTTTTTGCTTATAAACGGAAGTCTAGTATGGGTTTGTAAGGTTCCTGTGAACATTCTTAAATTTTTCAATGAATTGTCAGTTACGGGGGTGTATCAAAAAATATTAAAAATTAAAATTTTCTTAAAATCGGAATAGTTTGTTCAAAATTGGTATGTTGACGTAAAATGTCATTATAAACAAGTTTTTTTAATAACTTTTTTTTTCATACTTTAAAAATAAAGGTAGTTTTCTCTTGAGCAAAATTCATATTTTTTGACAAACCTCGTATACGACTAAAAAAATTTAATATCTGATAGTTACATTTTAAGTTTTAGACCATGCACAACTTCTTACAAAGATTAACTTTTTTCATAAAACAAATAAAAAAGTTTTACATATGGTGCCGACTTAATTGGACACACTGATTATCGCTGAAATATAAAAATATACAGGTTGTCCCATTTACAAATAAAGTATATGCTTTTCTACTTTTAATTTATTAAAAACAAGTTCTAACTTCTGGCTGCGTCTATGGTTTTCGAGCAGCTAAAAAATTTCAGCGTATTTAAATTTATTGAATTATTTAAAAATAACATTTTTAAAACTTTCAAGGTTAGTCATGGAACTGGACAAGCCATATCTACATTTAAATACCTTTTAAATTTTTGTATGTTTCACTTTGACATTGTACGATACCAGTAGATTTTAAGTACATTTTAAATAATCCATATTTTTTTACAGGGATATGGATGGCGTTGGTTTCTCGCTGGCTATAGGAGCTCTAAAAGCCTTAGCCTTTGTTTACGACGTCTTAACATTCCCCGTTTATATCATCCTCCAAAGGCCGTCGCGACTACGCCAACTATCCAGAACCATAAAGGTCAGTCGGGTTGATCGATCTAAAATGATCGTATTTTTATCGATGGGTGCCCTAAAATTGCACGCTTAACTGAATGTGTTTATATGTTGTAAATAGTAATGGTGTAATGAATGAAAACAAGTCTCTAATTTATTTGTTGGTGTAATGGCCACTGTAGAGGTCTAAATGATGAAAGGACCCCGCACAATTTAAATGTAAAAAACGTCCCGGTCAAATTTTCTGAAACGTTGGTATGTCATAAAACTCGATGCACTGACAAAAAGTGTCCATTGGCCCAAATCAATCCTATGGCTAGTTTTCGAAGTGCAGGGTGTTAAACATCGGAAATATCACTTTTTTGTAATCAGATTTCTCACAACAGACCTGTTTTATTGCCGTTTATTGCAGAAAAAATGAATTATAGATTATTTAGCATTAATATTTTATAAACAATCACCGTAGAATTTGGTTACTTACAGGGTGGTTCGAAAATAAGTCATATGGTTTCTTTGAAGAAATCATTTTTTACCAGCTTTAAAAATACGAGAAAATGTCATTGCATTATGAATATATAGTTTAAGTAACTACTTCTTGTGATGAATCATATTTTATACAGGGTGACTCACAAAATGTGGTTACAGAGGGCATATAGCGTTTTTAGCTTTAACGAGTCACCCCGTATAAATGACGTGTTATAAAATGTTTGTATTTTGTTAAACAAATGTACGATCTGCCACTCTGTGTCATACAGGGTGTTAAACTGGATTGCAAAAAATTTAAAAATTAGAAAAGCTGTGTTTTGTGCACTACCCTGTATTTTAAAAGTTTCTCCGTCAACTTTATAAATTAATACATTCTTAAATTAACAAAAGTTTAGTATTTAACTTAGCAAAATTTTGTTGTAATCGAGTTTGCCTAAAATCTGTACCCATATTTATTAGTTAAAAGATGTTTTTAATATCTATGGGTACACATTTTAGGAAAACTGGTCATAGGATTATAACAAAATTTTGCTAAGGTAAATACTAAACTTTTGTTAATGTGAAAACGTATTAATTTATAAAGTTGACGGAGAAACTTTTAAAGTACAGGGTGGTGCACAAAACACAGCTTTTCTAATTTTTAAAGTTTTTGCCATCAGTTTAACCCCCTGTATGACTCTGAGTGGAAGATCGTACATTTGTTTAATATAATACAAACATTTTATAACACGCTCACTTATACGGAGTGACTCGTTAAAGCTAAAAACGCTGATTTCTTCAAAAAAAACCATATTCCTTATTTTCGAACCACCCTGTAACTAACCAAATTCTACGGTGATTGTTTATAAAATATTAATGCTAAATAATCTATAATTCATGTTTTCTACAATAAACGCCAACAAAACAGATCTGTTATGAGAAATCTGGTTACAAAAAATATTTCCGATGGTTAACACCCTGTACTTCCAAAAGTAGCCATAGGATTGGTTTGGGCCAATGGACATTTTTTGTCAATGCATCGAGTTTTATAACATACCAACGTTTCAGAAAATTTGACCGGGACGTTTTTTACATTTAAATGGTATGGGGTCCTTTCTTAAACGTATAAGTACTAAGATGGTAACTTTGTATTTATTTGCTTTTTAAGAGATTTGACATGGTTGAAATGTTTAGAAATGTTTTTTTGGAAAAGAGGGAATTGTATTATATTAATTGGTTTTTAATTAGCCAGGGGTCAAAGTCAAAATTTGTATTTTTTGGGATTTGACATGAAGGTTTTTATAACCCCACCAATTTAAATCTGTCAAATATAGAAGTTCAAGAATTGGAAAAAATATGAAGGAAAGATTTAGAAATGTTTTCGTAAAAACCGAATTTTATTATATTAATTAGTTTTTGATTAGCGAAGTGTCAAAACCCAAATTTACATTTTTTTGTATTTAGTATCTATAACTCCACCTATTTTAAACTGCTCAATATAATAATAATGTCTATTAGGAAAAACAATAATTTTACAATATTACAATACAATAATAATTACAATAGTGGAGTGAAATTAGAATTTTATATGGATGTAAGAGCTAAGTCAATTTTTTTTAATTTTTTCGATTTTGTACAAAAAGAGAAGTTTGTAAAAAAAATTCAATAAATTTGGGCTGGAGCTTCGCAGATATGTGCCAAAAATGGCATTTTTCGAGTAGATTGCTTCACTATTTTTTAAATATCTCCGGTCCTAAGAGTCATCTACTTCATCACGGTCATAAAATGACCGTGATGAAGTAGAATATCGATCCGTACAGTAGGGTTTTTCTAAAAATGCATCCTAACCTCAAAAAACGAATTCGCGCACATTATTTTTTTTTACTGAATTGGCAATAAATAATCAAAGAATCCTCGAATTTTCTTAAAAATTGAAGAAAATATGTATTTTTTTGTCTGGAAGACATGGTAAAAATTTAAAAAAAAATGTATTTCTCCAGCCAAAATCGGCATTTTTCGAAAAAAAAATGAATTGGCCGCCATTTTTGGAAAAACAATAGTAGAGAAAAAAATTTTTTATCTTAAAAAGAAGGATTTTGTGTTTACTTTTGTCTAAGAAAATCCAACATTTTATTTCTTTATTTAAAGTGCCCAATTTAGGGAATAATAAAAAAAAAATTCGATTTTCATTTTTTATATTGATTCGTTCCCTCACAAAAATCTTACTTTAGAACTTGAAATATTTTTTTTATTTGTTTAAACATTTTTTGGACTGAAATACAGTTTTTCTAAGAGAATCAAGCATAAATATCGCGATAAAAAAATTGAAAAAAAATGAAAATCGAATTTTTATTTTTTATACTCTAAAAAAATGTTGGATTTTCTTAGACAAAAGTACATACAAAATCTTTCTTTTTAAGATAAAATTTTTTTCTCTACTGTTGTTTTTTTCCAAAAATGGCGGCCAATTCAATATTTTTTCGAAAAATGCCGATTGTGGCTGGACAAATACATTTTTTTTTTTTAATTTTTACCATGTCTTTCTGACATAAAAATACATTTTTCTCCAATTTTTAAGAAAATTCGAGGACTCTTTGGTTATTTATTGCCAATTCAGTAAAAAAAATAATGTACGCGAATTTGATTTTTGAGTTTAGGATGCATTTTTAAAAAACCTACTATACGGATCGATACTCTACTTCATCACAGTCATTTTATTTTTTTTTTATTTTTCCACGACTCTTACGAGCCGGAGATATTTAAAAAATATTGAAGCAATCCACTCGAAAAATACCAAAAATGCCGTTTTTGGCACAATTTCTCGCGAAGCTCCAGCCCAAATTTATTCTCTCTTTATGTATAAAATCGAAAAAATTTGACTTAGCTCTTACATCCATTTTCAGAATATTTTCGTCTAATTTCACTCCACTACAATAATTATATTACTAAGGAACTGAAGTACCACAAAGCCAATGAAAGTTTAAAATTTGGAAGAGTTTTTCAGAAAGTAATTTCACCCTATATATCAATGAAAAATAAGATCTAAATAGACAGCTTTTTTTTTTAATTTCTTTTAGTTTCTTATAAAAAAAATAATTAATATTAATAATTAGATGCATTATTTTTCGTTTTAAAAATTAGAATAGCTCTTTTTCAAATTTTCCCATGACAAACAAATTATCGAGTGTTGAAATATAGTTTTCATGATAAGAGGTTATTCCACTTATGTATGGATCTCATTTATCTGGTGATGAAGAAACTCACCTGAATTTTTAACTGTTCATTTCTGTAGCTGTCAACTACATTCAACATGATTTTTAAAACTGTGAGCTCTTTATATTTTTAGTTAATATACTGTCGATTTAACCCCTTAACGCATACATTTAAAAAAAAAACGACAAAAAAATCATTTTTGTTTTGACAAAAATTAAAAAAATACAAAATTTTTATTTTAAATTTAGTTCTGGAAGAGGAATTACTCTGGTGGTACAGACTCAAACATTTATTCTCCTATTCCACGTCTTTGTAACTTTCCCTATAACATATTTTTAAATTAAAACCATCAAAACTTCTGCCGTCCCACATGAGCAATTCCTCTTAATTATGAATTTTTATTGTATTAATATTTGCATCCTCTATTAATTTTTTTAACCAAATAAAAATAGTGGTCGGGTCTAACATTTTATTTTACACAGACAAATTATAATTCGGGGAGACGTAACAATATATTGACCTGTTTTAAAATTATTTTTTATGTAATCATTTAAACGTATTTCATATTTTTCCGTTATTCGCCGTACTAAACTACTACAATTTAGCACGCAGATTAATATCAAGGAGGCATCAAAAAAAAGTGCAACGATTCATGGAGGTGAAGGGATATAGACGGATCGATCTGTTTTATTGTTGCGTAAAATCACCCAGCTGAGGAATTAATATAAATAATAATAAATCTATTTTATAAACCAATTATTTTATGGACAGTTCGATTTCAAGGTCTCCTTATTTTACTTTTTCATTTTCTATAGAACCACGAAGAAAACAAATACCAACTGGTATACAGAGTGTGTATTCATTTTCGAACTTTTATGATCGTAGAACTTTTTAGAGAAAATTTATAAAATATTTTGACCTGACTTCACAAAATTATCTATAATTTTTCTCATCCGACTTTGGACCAGTCTCATTCAATTTTTGATATTTTACTACTAGTGAGGTTAGGTTATTAATACTCTTAGAAATTTAAGTTAATGGCTGCTCGTAATAACAAAACTCACTGAGTGCATATATACAGGGTGTATCATAAGGAATGGTCAATATTTTAATCATAGATTCAGGACGTCGAAATATTAATATTTTACTAAATAACTCTGGGTCAAATGTTATCTACTACTAAGATACAGGGTGTTGAAGATACAATTTATTTTTTGTTTTTTTGCTATAATTTCTTTATTATTTAATATATTGACTTGAAATTTGGTAAGGTTATATTTTTAAGATAGTAAATCATAAGCGTGTTAATCAATTTTGAGATTAGATAAAGAGGGCGCCACCTACACTCTACTGGATGAAGAAAGTATCAATTATTTGTGCATAAACACAAATCATATCTCTCATTTCTGAATTAGAGAAATAGTTGTGTCGTGGCATTTTCATTACCTACTTAGATGGAATTTAGTGAACAAAGTTACATCTAACAATTAATTAATTGACAGCTGTACATTTTCATTTTAAGTTAGGGTTAGCCATATGTGAGTGGAAGGTAATGAAGAGGAGGGGAATGAAAAGTCCTTTATATCTCACAAAGTTATTTATTAGCGACCGGTTTCGACAATATTATGTCAAGTTATGGTGTGCCTGATGATGACATAATATTGTCGAAAACGGTCGCCAATAAATGACTTTGTGAGATATAAAGGACTTTTCATCCCCCTCCTCTTCATTATTTTCATTTTAGTTTCAAAGCCTACTATATTGAAATATGTTAAAGTAAATTAAACAGATACTGTGGCTAGAATATTTTAAATGCAAATATCTCGAAATGAGCTGAATTTATGCTATTAAAACAAGTATACCTTTTTTGTTCAAATTTATAGGGTGTATAATAAAGACTTAAAAAAAATTCCAAAAAGTTCAGAAATAAAAAAAATTGATACTTTTCTTCATCCAGTAGAGTGTAGGTGACGCCCTCTTTATCTAATCTCAAAATTGATACCACGCTTATGATTTACTAACTTCAAAATATAACCATACCAAATTTCAAGTCAGTATATTAAATAATAAAGAAATTATTGCAAAAAAACGAAAAATAAATTTTATCTTCAACACTCTGTATCTTAGTAGTAGATAACATTTGACCCAGAGTTATTTAGTAAAATATTAATATTTCGAGGTCCTGAACCTATGGTGAAAATATTGACCCTTCCTTAGGATACACCCTGTATATATTAACTACAATATTGATAATAAAGATAGCCTATCTGATGCAGAAACAAAAGGCAGCTATGTTGGCAAGGATTGATTTATGCGCATGCGCCAAAATAAAGTAGATGACATTCTGTCTTTTGGCGTTTGGACAATATTAGTAGTTAATATATATGTGACTGAGCGAGATTAGGGATTTTTTAATTGGAATGATACCAAAATTTTAAAGCATGGTAATTTAAGGGTAATTCACTTTATAAGAAAAAAAACTTCATATTCAATATTAATTGAGATATTTTGACACTTCAAAACTTTAGAAAGTAGTGAACTATCTTCATTTATATGTTTGTTAAAGGTCATTTATTTTAGCGAGGCAGTGACGCAATTTCTAGTTATTTAACGTGCAGGGGAAATTAACTGTTAAAGGTTGGCAACACTTCACGACGTTGCCGATGTGATATAGCGAAAATTCTTGATTTAAGCTATCAATGTGGCTACTCACTTAAAACAAATTGACCTCAAAATGCCAAAACTATATAACTATTAATTTTTATTTGAATCTTAAAACACTTCTTATACTACTGAAAATTCTTTATCGTCAAGATTTCATTGTTCCATAGACTAGCAGTTCCTTTTTACATCCATTCCAATCTTCAATCAAGTTGATAGCATATTAGATGTACTTATAATAATTATATTCAAGCTAAGAAAAAAAGTAACTGGCACGCACAACTTTATCTTTAAGTGAACGAAAAAAAATTCTACCTGGCAACGCCGCAGATCTTTGACGTGTGACGTCACTGTCTCTCTAAAATAAATGGCCTATACCTATATATATATATATATATATATATATATATATATATATATATATATATATATATATATATATATATATATATATATAACATTTTCATTACTTCATTATTCAGTACATTTTTAAAAATTGACTAACCTTATAAAAACCAATTTTGTATTGTGGTAATTTTTTCGCAACAATAATAACAGGGTTGTTCAAAAAAGGGTTATTTTGGTGAATGGTATTTTATGTTTGTGTCCAAATTGTTACATGTGCTTATCGTTGTGTTTTATAGGGCATTATCGTTGACATCGAAAGGGAACCATCTAAAGAATTTATCATTGATATGAAGGAAAACCATAACGATATAAATAAGCATTTCAGAGATCCACCCAGTATCATAGGCAAGGTATTGAAATCAACACTGGTATTTTGAAATTTATCCTTGATTTATTAAAAAAAACTTACAGTACACAAGCGAAAAACTTCCTGCTAAATAATTTTATTTTTATAGGTTCCCAGTTCCAACAATAAAAAAAAGTTTTTCTTATGAAAAGTTTCATTAAAAAAATAAAAAATCTGGTCAAAAAACAATTTGACAGAACATTAAAAAAAGTTGGTAAAAATATTTTGGTAATATAAAACAATTTTATGATTTTGATTTATATCAATTTCTAATTTATTGTTTAATTCTTCCTTCGAAACTTTATTTTATATAAACAATTAAAAAAGTCAAACCCGACTAAAAAGTTGTCGTCTTAATTGATCTCCACTTCATAAAATTATATCCATATGAATGAATGCGTTTATTAGATTGCCTAAAAAACTATCAATATGATTATATAATGGATGACAATAAGCAATAAAATCAGATATAATTATACAATTCTACTTTCAAGGTTTTGCATAATCTTATTGTTTTTATTGATCTTTTTCATTACTAGGTAATTAAAACATTTTTAATAATAAATGTAATTAATGATTTTACGAATTGTTATCTAATTTTTAAATTGTAAATTACTAACTTTAATTCATTCATCATTTTCTTCTTCCTACATAATCTCCTATAAGACAAAATATACTATCTAAGCAAAGTTAGGAATTGCTAATTCGTTTGCTTATTTTGTATTTTTCGGTCATAAAACTTTGCAACCCCCAAAGCAAGTTGGGAATTTGTTGCTTTGTAAAGTTATCAAAACTCACTTAAAAGCTTCATTTATCAGTTTTACAGATAGATGGTAGCACAATTGCGAAATATACTATCGTTTGGAAAGATCTAGAGAACTAAAGGCATCTGAAAATTGAAACGTAGTGGTTTTGAAGGGTGAACTATTTAATATATCGGTTATTCCTGTTGCTATCATCGGTGAAAAAGTTTTCTGTTTGTGACCAACTACACTTCATTGTGGTATCTCTGTTTTAATTTCTTTCAAAGATGAATATTCATTTATTTCTTCTAAATATTGTCTATTTTGTTCGTTATTCTGTGAACTTGGTCGAATTGGTATATTTACTTACAATAATGGACTTTAGAAGAAGCTTCTCAAATAAATTTTATAAAACTCTGGTAATAAAGATATTTATCCAACACATGACAGTTATGACTGGCATTATTAATGTCATTTTAGACAAGTAAACTATCAAATAACACACTAGTGTGTTATAATTCATAACTCACTAGTGAGTTATGGATTATAACTCACGTTCATATTCTATTTATTTATTACTATTACGAGCAGAATTCACATTGATATTGAAATTAAAGGAAAACGCTAACGGTTTATTCGAATTTGAAGTCATTGTAAAATTCGTTGGTTCATTGGAACCAGACGCTCCCATATCGGTACAGCTGCTGATGTGATAGTGCTGGAAGACGCCGACGTATTAGAACCTTGTAATTTTTCTGCAATTTGAATTTTGTTGTGCACCGATTCTTCTAGGTATCCTTCTACTACGTTCGAGGACTTCCATCCTCCGTGACGCTTCAAAGTAGTCATGTTAGCCCCTGCATTGGCCAAAAGAGTCGCCGAAGACCTTCTCAGGCAGTGACCGGTGTAGAGCGCTGGTTCCTCCAATTTCAAAAACATTGCAATTCTTGAAGGTATCTTCGACAACGTATTTATTCCCACACACTGGCTGGTACAGGGTGACCAAATAAGAATGCGAGGTACTGTATCTGGGAAATTATCCATCGTAGAGGCTTGCGGAAAAAAAAAGTTATAACTAAAACGGCCAAGAAAAAAA
This sequence comes from Crepidodera aurea, assembly GCA_949320105.2. NCBI lineage: Eukaryota > Metazoa > Arthropoda > Insecta > Coleoptera > Chrysomelidae > Crepidodera > Crepidodera aurea. The sequence continues at coordinate 43,334,470 of OX439472.1, forward strand.
CTTGGAAAATATTTTTAAGTTTCTGAAATGGCCGCTAGGTGGCGTAACTGCAATCTTTAATCCAAGAAAGTGATATTTCTGTGAATTCCGCTATATTAACCTAACAAAAAAATAACTGATCTTTAAAGTAGAGGATAATCTGAACCTTTTTTGTTTGACAATTTTTGCTGTATCTCTAACAATAAAGTGGTGGGGGTTATTCAAAGGTTTCAGTAAAAAATACCCTGTATATTCGAAACGTCTGAGCCGATTTCAACAAACTTGGGCTAGTTAAAAAGAGCTATTCTTGGGCTATAAATGTTATAATATTTGAAGTTTTGTTAGTTTCACATGTCGCCGCTAGAGTGCTTTTTTCGACATTTCGACAAAAATGGTTAATTTTCTCAAAAATATTAAATACATTGGTGTGATTTCTTTTTCATGCAAAAGTAGCTAAATGATGCCTAAACAAGCTCGCGAAAACCGCATCTCGTTATCTTGTTTCTAACCTAAAATTTAGGCCAAAGAAAATTTGACACGGAAATCCCTTAAATTTTTATTTTTTAAACTAATTAATTCCTTTTATTATGTAAGTTGCCGCTATAAAAAGGACCGATTTAAAAAAGAAAGGTTTTAAATGCCCCCGTAAATGCTCTAAATGCTCTATGCATTGCTGAAGCCTCTCATGGGTAGACAAAACTGCAGCATCAATTTCGGCTCTCGGTATGTTACGTAATGCATTACGAATCCGGTTTTTCATAACTCTTTGGTCGTAGGTTGAGTCTGAAAATGAAGACAAGTTAAGTCTGGTGATCGAGCAGGCCATGGAAACAGACTTCATCTTCCAATCCACCGCTGTTGTAATACTGCATTAATATGCTCTCGCACAATAATATCACAAACAAGTTTTGACATGTTTCCAGTGGCACATCTTCCAACAACATCGGTAATTTATTGGCCAAAAACCCAAGAAAGATATTGCCATTTAGGGATTGCTCGAAATAATTCTGCCTCCCAGTATGCCACACCACACATTTAAACTCCAACGTCCTTGGTGCTGAACTTCACGCAACCAATGCGGATGTTCTGCAGACCAATAATGCATATTGTGCACATTTTAAAGGGGGCTTCATCGTTCCAAAGAATTTGAAATAAAAATTCTCCATTATTGTGCGAGAGCATATTAATGCAACAGCGCGGCAGCGGTGGATTGGAAGAGGAAGTCTGTTTCCATGGCCTGCGAGATCACCAGACTTAACTTGTCTTGATTTTCAGACTCAACCTACGACCAGAGAGATATGAAAAACCGGGTTCGTAATGGATTACGTAACATACCAAGAGCCGAAATTGAAGCTGCAGTTTTGTCTATCCATGAGAGGCTTCAGCAATCCATAGAGCGTGATGGTCAGCATTTAGAGAATTTACGGGGCATTATAAACCTTTCTTTTTTAAATCGGTTCTTTTTAGGGCCACCACTTACATAATAAAAGGAATTAATTGGTTTAAAAAATAAAAATTTAAGGGATTTCGGTATAAAATTTTCTTTGGCTTAAATTTTAGGTTAGGAATAAGATATCGAGAAGCGATTTTCGCGAGCTTGTTTAGGCAACATTTGGTTACTTTTTCATGAAAAAGAAATCATACCAAGTCATTTAATTTTTTTGAGAAAATTAACCATTTCTGTCGAAATGTCGAAAAAAGCACTTTAGCGGCGACATGTGAAACTAACAAAACTTCAAATATTATAACATTTGTAGCCCAAGAATATCTCTTTTCAACTAGCCCAAGTTTGTTAAAATCGGCTGAACCGTTTCGAATATACAGGGTGTTTTTTACTGAAACCTTTGAATACCCCCCACCACTTTATTTTTAGAGATACAGCAAAAATTGTCAAACAAAAAAGGTTCAGATTATCATCTACTTTAAAGATCAGGTATTTTTTTGTTTGGTTAATATAGCGGAATTCACAGAAACATCACTTTCTTAGATTCAAGATTGCAGTTACGCCCCCTAGCGCCCATTTCAGAAACTTGAAAATATTTTCCAGGTTCTTCCCTTGGCCGTTTTAATAATAACTTTTTTTCCGCAAGCCTCTACGATGGATAGTTTCTCAGATACAGTACCTCGCATTCTTATTTGGCCACCCTGTACACCTCCCATTTTTGTAAAAAATAAAAAAGCGCTAGAACTAGTATTTTTTGGTCTCAAAGACATGTATTTTTTACACAAATTGATCGGGTTGACTGGAAATCTTCCTTCAACTATGGTGAAACTTCTCTATTTCTTGGTTTTAGTGTCTGGCAAAACTACGTGAAAATATTTCTCTTTGTCTTGAATGTTTTATATTTTCAAATTGGCCAATTCATCGCATCTACAAGCACCGCTAATCCCCATTATCAAAGCCACTTTCATCAACAGGTACTCGTTGTCGGGAGCTTCGTTCAAAAACTTCTTTATTTCAGGTCGTTCTAATGTCTTGGACTTCTTTGGTTTGTATCCCTGTGATTTGCTTTTCAAAAAGCTCGTTAGTTTGCCATATTTTGAAATATCGATTTTTTTATAAAGGTGAATAGTCGAGCGAAGCATCGAGTTTTTGGTCCATAGCGACGATGGGGCTAATTTTTTTGCAAATGTAAAAAACAAGCCAATAGAACATTTTCATCGATACCTTTTATCTTCCGTGAATTCATCCAAGATCCAAACATTTTGAACTCCTTGTCGTAAGCATCTCGGGACTTTTCTGGCAAAATCTGCATCGCTGCTTCTTCCGCTTCCGTAAGCATATCCTCAGGAACGTAATTTTCATCGGTTTCCTCCATTTTCTATACTTTTTTGTCTTTAAAAAAGCTTCTCTTTTCTGAAAGGAAAACTGACAAGTGTCAAAATTTATTTAAACATTTGCTAACAATGTATCATGCCCGTGGCAACTAAACAAACAACCTACTTTGACCAAAATGTAAAAAAGTCACTGTCAAGTCATTCAGACATTTATAGGGTACTGAGACGCAGGTAGCTTTGATTTGATCACAAAGCTTATTAATTATCTCATAAAAAACCGATTCCTTCCACTTGTTGGATAAAACATTGTATGCCACTCGCGTGTTATGTTTCCTAAGTCACTTGAGAATTTATACCACTCGGCCTGACGGCCTCGTGGTATGAATTTTCTCGCGTGACTTATTTTCAACATAACACACTGGTACCATAAATAACTATTAGATCAGGTGATTATCTGATATGATATTTGTTACTTTTATTCCCTTTTTCTATTGTGATATTAAACAAAATACAAATGTTATAAATTTTCAGATAACTATAAAAAATTTATTAAGTAATAACACATAAAAGCATTATATTTTTATTATTTAATATACATTTAACAATACTCTAACAAAACGGTATGTCGATATTATTTATGAATGATATATAAGGGGAAAATAAAAGTAAAGCTGATTAAAAGAATTGAGCCATAAAATCGAATATACGAATAAAAATTACATTTTATCCGAAATACCAATTGAACATTATTTATTATACAGTGTGTCTTTTTTATTATTCATTTTAGTTCTGCATGATCTAAAACGTAATATACAATCATCAGATATAAAATTTTATCATTCGTATACGAGGGTCGTCAAAAAATATAAATTTTGTTTGAAGAGTTAAGTACCTTTCAAAAATTGTTTTTAAGAAAAGTTGATCAGAATTGAAAGTTACATTCAGATATGCATTTACATTCATTTTCGTTGGCCTGCCAGATCTCCTGAGTTAACCCCCCTTGACTATTTTGTTATGGGGTTACTTAATACAGCAGGTTTATCAGCGAGGGCCCTTTCAAGATGTTGATCACTTAGAGAGGATTATTTCTGAAGAATGCAAGAAAATTACTCCAGATATGATACGGAATGTATTACGGGAGTTTGGCAAAAGAACGATTAAATGTTTATAAAGAGGGGGTGGATGCATTAGTGGAATGATTGAAAATTTAATTATGTTTATTTCTATATATTAATATTATGTTTGTATACTTTTGTATGGATTTTCCTATTTGTAAAATAATAAACATACTTTACTCTTGAGCAAAATTTATATTTTTTCACGAACCTTGTATACGACTGAAAAAATATATCTGATGATTGTATCATGCAGAACTTTTTATGAAGAATAATTTTTTTTTTTACAAATTTAATAAAAAAAAATCCACGTGATTCCAACTTACTTAGACACACTGTATATAATCATAACCTTGTGATTGCTAGATTTAAATTTCATATAAAAAAATTATCGATGGAAATTGGAGAATGTTTCTATTCAAATTGTATTGGATTTTGTTCAACAATTGTTTACTGATAATAAACTATTTTAATTTGAAAACACAAGGTTTTAATAAAAAAAATAAAACTTGTTTCTTCCTTATAGGATACTCGATTTAAGAGTTTTTTAAAATGAAATAAATAAAAAAACCATTTAATAATCCAATTTTCAAAATTTTTTACGTTATATTTTTTATACTTTAGGCAAAAGTTATACAGGATGACGCAAAATCAGTCACTTATCGATCAACGGTACAGCCAAAAGAGCACCATGTTACTTTGGTAAAAGAAAAAATCGATACAATGGCGAAGATGTTTGAATACTGCAGCAAAAGGTATCCAAACAAAAGATGTTTGGGTACAAGAGAAATATTGGCAGAAGAAGATGAGTTGCAGCCCAACGGCAGAGTTTTTAAGAAGGTAAAAAACATATTCTAATAGTAAATTATTTACTTGGAAGTGCAGAAAAAATAATTATTATAAAATTACATACTAACTTCAATAATCCTTGATTCCTTGACAGATTTGTAACAGTTTGACAAACTGAAATCATGTTTAGATCTACACAAAAAAATATATGAATATTTGAGTAAACAGTGACAACGTAAATTGATCCCACTTTTATTTTTTAACGAATTGAGTTATTAAAATAAGTCTCTAAATTTTAATAAAACGTAAGAATTTTGAAAAATCAAAAAATCGTACGATTTTAGGACAATTTTTATTCGATTAGACATCAAAGTTTACATCTAGTGAAATATTTTTAATAATCCAAACAAATGTCAAAAACAGAGATTGCTAAGATCGTGTAGTTATACAAGTATTCAGAAAATCGTCCATAATCGCTTTCTTTCGATTGATCGTGAAATGTTATGTCTAAAATTAATCCAAAAAAATTAACTATAAATTTTCTATGATTCTAAGAACGTTGATTCTTGAATAATCCAGTTTCTGCTTTAGCAGTTAATTTTACAGCAGCTCTAGTATCAGAAATATCCCTATTTTTGGCAAATCTTTGTTTAATATTATTTCAAACTTTTTCTACTGTCAGTACATAAGCAACGCGGGGTCTAACTCAATGAAAACTAAGAGGGTTCTAACTCAATGAAAGGTAGGCAGACGCAAGGTGGTGCGAGGGTACAGTACGTACAAAAATCATGTACAGTGACAGAAGGGCTAATATCTCTGCTATTATTGGACCGATTTGAACGGGGAAACGGCGTAGTAATGTACGAAACGCACTGACGGTACCAAAAGGGCCTTAGCTAATATCTCTGCTATTATTGGTCCAATTTGAACGGGGAAAACGACATTGTTGTATACGAGGCTTACAGATTAAATACGTTACAAACATCATGCGCAGTGACAGAAGGGCCTTAGCTAATATCGCGGCTATTATTGGTACCAGTTCTCCAACACATGAAAATGCTTCTGAACATTTTCAGTTTGTTATGGGTGACTATAAATGGAAAACCTTTTCCGAGGTAAACATCCTGGCCTCCAATTTCGGCAAAGGGCTTCGCGCCTTGGGAAATCCTCCGGGTAAAAACGTCGCAATTTTCGCCGAAACCAGAGCCGAATGGATGATCGCAGCTCATGGAATCTTCAAACAAAACATTCCACTGGTCACCATCTATGCGACGCTCGGAGACGAAGCCATAGCTCACGCCATAAACGAAACCGAAGTTTCCACTATTATCACCAGTTTCGATTTGTTGCCCAAGTTCAAAATGATCCTTCAAATGACTCCCCGCGTTCAAACTTTGATTTACATGGAGGATCAGTTGAAAGTTTTGGAAAGCGCCGATGGGTACAAGGAAGGCGTTCAGATTGTTAAATTTGAGGATGTTCTCAAAAACGGCGCTAAATCAAGCTTGGGTGAGTATTTTTTGAGGTTAGCTAACATGAAAAAATAAATAAAATGGGTTCGTTCTCATTATCATATATGGATTTCTTATTGTAGATGCTGAACCGCCAAAATCAGAAGACTTAGCCATCATCATGTACACCAGCGGCTCAACCGGTGTCCCTAAGGGTGTCGTTTTACTCCAGAAAAATTTAATTGCTACTCTGAAAGGATTCTGCGATTCGACACCCATTTACGAAAGCGATATTATGATCGGATTTTTACCACTAGCCCACGTATTTGAATTGCTGGTCGAAAGCGTGTGCCAGTTTGCCGGAGTTCCTATTGGTTATTCGGGTCCTTTAACCATGACTGATAGTTCTAACAAAATAAAGAAAGGGACCAAAGGAGACGCCTCGGTTTTGTGTCCTACTGTTTTGACCAGTGTTCCGGTAAGTTGTTTCCATTTTATTTTGTTACATAGTTACAATGTATTTGGCCAAAATAGTGCATACAAATTTATAAATTTATCTACCAAAAGGTAAACGGATGTTCTAGTGTCTGAGTTCCATGAAATGGCATTAAAATTCACTAATATTTTAAGGTTATGTTGTTGACTGATGTCTAACCTTGCGATAATGACGTTTTCCATGTGACAATTCTAACCATAACTTACTGGTGGCGCCAACTTTTGTCAAACGGCAGAAACTTATTTGTAAAACTGATAATTTCTGCAACTGTAAGTTGTTTGGCCCAAACGACTTCAATGATCATTACTAAACCATTTTTAGGAAGTTCTTTCAGCATATTTTTGTATAGCTCGGGCAATACGTATAGTATCCTCAATTTAAGTGGATACCAGTACGCTGTGACATCATCAAGTTTGATTTCGAAACTTTCCCCCTTCTACCACTTCATCATTTAGTTTGTAGGCATGCATATTTTGATTTCAATTCCCAAGATACATTGTGGCAACGTTCTATTTTCTGGTTCTGAGCTTAAAAAATACGCTTGTCTTACCGATTTTACTTTCCCGGCCCATCGGAAAGGGAAAGTATTCTGAACGCGCTAAAAAAAATTGAGATAACGACGGATATATCCATTTTGAGGTCCCCTAAGACGATTAAAACGATTTCCAAATGGAAGTCTGTCTGTCTGTGTCTGTATTCTTCCACGATAGCGTCCGCACGCTTAATCCGATCGAGCTGAAATTTGGTTTTGGTTGAAATCGCCCCACCAGGGGGCGCAGTAGTACATTACAAAAAAAAATAACAGACCTAAAGTTTTTATTTGGCATGTAGGTGCCTTATTGGCTTGTAAATATATTCTGAAATTTTCATTCCTTAATTTTAAAACTAAACAATGACAAAAAAATTTAAAATTTAAAATCCAAATGACATTTAAACAAAATTGCGACCTTAAAAAATTGTTTTACTTGTTTTTTGACATGAGAAATGTCTTTCCTTTTATATTTCAAATGTCATTTTTACTTTAAAAAAATTAGAAACGAATTTTTTTTGGGATACCAAATATCATTTGATTTTAACACCAAATTAATTTTTTTAATTTTTATTTTATAACTGCCGGGAAAGTCTTGTGGCGACACAATAGATTTTTTAAGTTATACACGCCAATATTATAAAAACGAAGTATCAAATCAAAAAAAAGTATTCTTGATGTTGTCTTGGTACATCTTTAGTCATGATAATGCTGTTTAAATCATAATTTTATCGTTAAGATTAAGCGAGATAATTAAAAAAAGTTATGTCACGAGGTTCCTAACAGTCCTCGACAACGCGATTCATAAAGAGACCGATTGAACCTTTATACACCAAGCAGTTCAGAATTGTACACATAGAAGTGAAATTTAATCAATATATTGTACTGGATATAGGTAATACCTACCTTATTAGTAGGCAATCATTTTAATTTTTTTATATCAACAAACCCAAAATATTAAACGTTCCAACCTTCTCTCTGGAATTACACAACGCCCGACGGATCAGCAAGCGTGTGCAATAATCCAATGTTGCCAATTTACACTATAACTAGAAATAATCGTTTTAAATAGGCTGGCTGACGTTGAGCGGCGCTTTTTCCTGCGGCATATATAATTTTGGGGGAATTCCTTCTCATTTAAAATTGGTTGATTATTTTAAAAAACTTTGCTTAACAATTATTTAGGTATTTGTGTATGTATAGCATACTGCTACAGAGAGGAAAAAACTATTTGATCAAAAAACATCTTATAAACCCACATTTTGAGGAATATTTATTTTTTCTCTCTGTAGCAGTCTCATGTATTAATTTTTACACCTACTGGTGAAATATTGTATCCATGCATGTACTATTAACGACATGAGAAGTAATCAAAATTTTTGATGAAGGTGTATGCGTCCTGTATGCTCTTAACAGCTTTAAAACGCGGCGCCTTTGACGCTACCAAAAAAACACGACCCTTTAAACGTAAGCGGCATCCTTTGTCTCAGTCAACGCGGACTCGATTCCAATAGTGGTTGGATATTAAAACGAAGCGCTTTGATAAGACAATGCGGCTTGTCCAGTCTATGCTAATAGCGAATAGGATCGCAGATTAGTTCAAACATCATTTACTCGGGTAGCCGAGCCATAAGTCGATTACAACGTAGCGATTGTACATATTTTTATTTTTTTATTTATACTCTTTCCACTCCCTGGCTCCCGTGCTATATATTAATGTAGAACACTTGAGAGAGACTTTTGAGATAGCCGAACTAAAGCGTTTACCGGAACTATACTTTCTAGGTGATTTTTTAAGCTATATATTAAAGTACAACACTTCACAGAGACTGGTGAGATGGCTACACTAAAGCGTTTACCGGAACTATACTTACTAGATGATTTTTTAAGCGAACTATTTTGTGACAGGAAAATGTTTTGTTTCCAGCTCATTTTGGACAGGATATCGAAGAACATCCAAGAAAAAGTCAGCAAAAGTGGCAACCTGAAGAAAGTAATATTCAAATTCGCCTACGAATACAAAGCAGCTTGGAAGAGACGCGGCTACGAAACGCCGCTTATAGACAAAATTGTTTTTGCACCAATTAGGAAGCTTGTTGGAGGAAATATGAGACTGATGATTTCTGGAGGTGCACCATTATCTCCGGAGACACACGAACAAATAAGCACGTGCTTGTGCATTACGATTATTCAAGGGTACGGCCTTACGGAATCGACTTCTTGCGCATGCGTTCAAGATTGTAAGTAACACAATAATTTAAAATTTCTAAATTCTAAACGAATCTTTTTAATTACAGTGTACGATATGTCTTTTGGAAGGGTGGGAGCTCCTTGTACGATTTGTGATATTAAATTGATAAGTTGGGAGGAGGGAAATTACAGAGTTACAGACAAACCGTATCCTCGTGGGGAAATTTTATTAGGAGGAGATAACATTAGTGCAGGATATTACAAACTTCCGGATAAAACGAGCGAAGAGTTTTTCAATGATGCTGATGGTAAGAGGTGGTTCAGGACGGGGGATATTGCAGAAGTGCATGAGGATGGTGTTGTTAAAATTATTGGTAAGTTTTACACTTTTTTTTTTTTAAATTTTCTAATAAAGATAAAAACTTTGGATCAATATTATATATATATATATATATATATATATATATATATATATATATATATATATATATATAAAGTAGAAAAATTCGTGGGAATCAGTCAATATAAAATAAATTAGTTTGATTTCTTCGTTTTGGTCAAGCTTTCGAAAACGTTTATTTTCTTTTTCAAGACTAATAACATGAAATACGTAAAAAATTAAATACAAAAAGAAACATCGGTGTTAAAATATTTTAAAATGACAAAATGACAGTTTCCAAAAACTTCAGAATACAATTGTAACATACAGAGTGTGATTATAAAAAGTATAAGAATGTGTAAATATATATATAAAAAAATAGTAATAAATATCAATTCAAGGAGGACGAGTTGAGAAATTTTCTTTATGTTTTTTTAATAGAAATGTGTATATTGTACTCAGGTCATTGATGTCTGTTCTTTTATTCATTGAATTTTGATTGTTATTTATATGAACCATTTCAAGAAAGAGACGCTTATTGAGATTTCGTTCATTATCGAGAATTTTGACATTATTATAGTCAATCACATGATCTTTATCTATTACATGTTCAGCAAGGCGACAAGATCTCACATTCCTTCTGCAGTCACTTTTGTGAGAAGTTATTCTATCTTTAATCATTCTACTTGTTTGACCAATGTATACTTCATCACAGCTGCTGCATGGGATTTCATAGATTATATTTGATTTATTTTTGACTCAACTCGTCCTCCTTGAATTGATATTTATTACTATTTTTTTATATATATATTTACACATTCTTATACTTTTTATAATCACACTCTGTATGTTACAATTGTATTCTGAAGTTTTTGGAAACTGTCATTTTGTCATTTTAAAATATTTTAACACCGATGTTTCTTTTTGTATTTAATTTTTTACGTATTTCATGTTATTAGTCTTGAAAAAGAAAATAAACGTTTTCGAAAGCTTGACCAAAACGAAGAAATCAAACTAATTTATTTTATATTGACTGATTCCCACGAATTTTTCTACTTTAACTATTATTGAACAGTCACGAAAATATCCACTTATATATATATATATATATATATATATATATATATATTGAGATAATATTATTTATTTATAATATTGTAATTATACGATTTTTACTTTTTAAATTCCTTTTATTTTTGACTTTCTCTCTGACATTTTTTTTACATACTTCAAAATTCTATATTCAACAACCTAACAAAAACTTTCCTAACTACCATTATGAGGCGCCGTTTGGGACAAAATACAACTTCTTACAATATATATAATAATACACCATATATATAAAAAAAACCATATATATAATTTTTTCATATAGAGTTCTAATTCCACTAACTACCGCAATAGAATGAGGGCGCCAGCTATACGCACGTGTAAATTAGAATCATAAATGAAGTGTTGCCGATCTGTGGGAAATTATCCATTTTTGGATATTTTTGCACATCATTGAATAATTATTGAGGGATAACTTTTTTTGGGTAATTCATGGCCATTTTCAATAAACTTAAAGTCTTTTGTGTATATGTACAATTTTCATATCAAGAAATATACTGATGTTTTCAGATTTTTATTTCTTTTTAGCAAATCGAATATTTTGATTCCATTCTTAAAAATGATTCGTTCATAAATCATTCACCCACTATACTGTACATCCCAACCTATAATCTATAATATAATAATATTAGAATCCGAAATATCTGAGAATAATATATATATATGGATATTACCGAATGCTTTGAAGAATTAATTACTGATTATAATTTATGTTATCAAAGACAAATTGATACGGATGTAAGGCTGGTGGAAGAATGTTTATTAATACTTGACAAGCATTGTTTTATAATTAAATGTATTATTGAGAAATGTAGAAAGTGAAACAGCAGATACAATATACATAATATGGTATTGAAAATGGCCATGAATTACCCAAAAAAAGTTATCCCTCAATAATCATTCAATGATGTATAATTTCCCACAGATCGGCAACCCTGCATTTATGATTCTAATTTACACGTGGGGATAGCTGGCGCCCTCATTCTATTGCGGTAATTAGTGGAATTAGAACTCTATATGAAAACATTATATATATGGAATTCTTCTATATATTGTGCAATATTTTTATATATATGGTTTTTTTTTATATATATGGTGTATTAATTATTATATATATTGTAAGAAGTTGTATTTTGTCCCAAACGGCGCCTCATACACCATCACCAATTTTTTTTTCTTAAGTCCGTTTCACATATTTTTTTTTAATTTTTTAATTCGTTTAACATCCACATTTTTCATAATTTTGTCTTATTTTTTTTTATACCATTAGAATTTCATATCATAACAAATTCCCCCAAATTTGCATTCATTTGTTATTTTTTTTTAAAAAATACCAAATGAATGCTAATTTATCTTTAATTTTTAGTTATTTTCAAAATTTTTCCAAAAATATCTTAAATGTTGTTATTTTCTTTAATTTTATTTTCCATTTGTGATAATTTTGACCTAACCTGTTTTTATTCCTTAAAATTTCTTTATGTAATTTAAAACCTTCTTTAATATGCTCTTCTAAATTATTAATTTCTTCCCCATTCTTTTTAATATCTTGTCTCATTATTTTCAAATTCTATTCTGTATCTTTTTTTGTTTTTAAATTCTCTTCTTCTGCAATTTTCCAATTGTCTTGGGTAATTTCTTCCATACGTTTCTCTATTACATTAATCTCTTTACTATTATTCATTACATTTCTTTTTCTGTTTGTTCTGTCTTTGTTTCTTGTACTGTTATCTTCTGTTCTATTATATCTCTTCTAATTTGTTTCGTCTCACTTTTGATATTATCAATTTCTTTATCTTGTTCCACAAATTTCTTGGTTATTTCTTGTTTGAATTCTACCAATATTATTTGATTTTCCTGTTTTATTTCTACTAATATTGTTTGAATTTTTTTATCAGACTCTTCATATCTTTCTTGATTTTTTTTATCCATTCCTACTAATCTCCTATCCAAATCTTTCTTTTCTTGTTTCGACTCTTCATATATTGCTTGATTTTCATCAAATTTCTTATCTATATTTTTAATTTCTTGTTTAAATTCTTCCGATGCCCTATTCATCTGAACCATCATCTCCATTATCTTCTTGTTTCTTCCTTTCTTCTATACTCTGGTTCTTCCTTCATGTTTTTGGGTTCACTCAATTTCGAGCCCCACGTTGGGCGCCAATTGAGATAATATTATTTATTTATAATATTGTAATTATACGATTTTTACTTTTTAAATTCCTTTTATTTTTAACTTTCTCTCTGACATTTTTTTTACATACTTCAAAATTCTATATTCAACAACTAACAAAAACTTTCCTAACTACCATCACCAATTTTTTTTCCTTATGTCCTTTCACATATTTTTTTTTAATTCGTTTAACATCCACATTTTTCATAATTTTGTCCCATTTTTTTTTATACCATAAGAATTTCATATTATAACAATATTTTTAATTTTTCTTATAGATCGCAAAAAGGACTTGGTAAAACTACAAGCGGGAGAATACGTCTCTCTTGGCAAAGTCGAAGCCGAACTTAAAACTTGTCCTCTAGTAGACAACATTTGCGTTTACGGAGAATCGAGTAAAGATTTCTGTGTCGCACTTGTGGTACCCAATCAACAGAATCTTCAAGATCTTGCTACAAAGAAGGGAGTCGAACACAAATCGTTCGAGGAGCTTTGCGTTAATTCCGTTATAGAAAAGGCTGTGGTACAAGAGTTGGCAGAACACGGAAAGAAAAGTAAATATTTTTGTTTTCATATTTTTTTTTCTTAAATTTTAAATTGTTCATTTCATTTTTATTATTACCAATCAAATTATCCCTTTTTTAAATATTTTTTTTTAAACAAATTAGATAAAGCGTCAAAAAATTTATTTACACTTTATTTTCAGGTTCATAATTTCCTATGAACTTTCCTCATATTTTCACTATTTTCTTGATTTAATTCATTTTTCAGATATTTTCAGAATTTATTCTCATTTTCCCCCAATTTTTTTCTTATTTGCTACAATTTGCCTACCAAAACGGCTCGATTTTTGTGTGTTTTATGTTCGTAACAATTTTACTGTGGCATTTTAATTTTTCTTGTAAAAAAAATGATTATTTATTCTTTTAGGCAAATCGCTTTTTCATCTCGAACTACCCATTTTTCTGAATTAGCTATTTCGATTGGGGGAATTTTCATTTAGTAAGAGAGATGACAACCAAGATTTTTTCCTCATAGCATCCCGGCTAAAACCGCACGGAATCGATAGATTATATGACTCTGTACCCGGAAATGCGATTTCCAGACATTTTTCGCGTAGCGTCTGATCTGAGCGCATTTTCAAAAATGTCAACAAATCTGACCTAAGTCTTGTATAGCAACCCGTCTGATTTCCGGAATATAGTTAGATAATAGCCCTGAGAACACAGTTTTCAGACACCGAGATTGCAGAGCGTACCCAGGAGACCGTTTAAACAAAATGGGACAAAAAACTTACCGCAGCCCGTCTGAAAATCACTTTTATAGGTAAAGTCGGTTCAGTTGATGCGGATAAATCAATTTTCAGACAAAAAACCTGTCGCCTTACATTTTTATAGCATTTCAACAAATCTGACACATAGCAATATGTCTGAAATTGGTCGTAAATGATAGAATACATTGCCCAGATGTCGAAAAAAATGATATCAGACACATTGAATGTAGCATGTAACTAATCAGACAACTTTTCGATACAGCGATTCTCATTTTCAACGTACCTATTTCTAGCGTCAAAATAAAATCTCGAAAAAATACGTTTTCTATGTGAAAAAGTCTCAGCTTTTCGAATCCATTTTTTATTTTTTAATACCTTTGCTAAAACTCCCTCAAAAATACGTTTTTTTCTCCATGTACTCGTAGTTTTATCATTCTTTTAAATTTTTATTCTGAAAGCTGAGATTGTAGCTACTGTGGTGAAGCGAGAGACAGGAACGTAACAAGTAAATGACCGTTCTTGACCCAGGAGCGTAACAAGAGCCGGGATATTTGCCGGGCGACTGCGGCACATTTTTTCATTGTAGGCGACACTCAAAACAGTATTTTTGTAATCTGGGCATCCATACGAATGATTTGCAACAAAAATGAACCGAGCTGCTATGAGTCACTTAGGTCATATTTTTTGACATTTTTGAAAATACACTCAGGTCAAACGCTACGTGCAAAATGTCTGAAAATGCAAATTTTAGTGATGAAATGACAAAATCTACGTACCTACATTTTCAATATCAGACAGGCTGTTATACGACAGTCGACCAAGTTTTTTTTACACAGCAGAAATGCCCCCCCCCCCCCGGAAATGCTACACTTCTGGAAGTTACTACTCACCAGTCGGCTCTAGGGTCATCTAATCTATCGATTTTACACGGTTTTAGCCGGGCTGCTACGAAACATGGTTTTGGTTGTCATCTTTCTTACTAATTCTTTTGGAAAAATATTGTAGGTCGTATTTTATTCCCATACTCTATTCGCTATCAGGAGACAGTACTAAAACCTAATTTTGTATGCAAACGACAGCACAAGTCGCTCAAAATCGTATAATTCGGAAGCTTTAATACCATAGAGTAATAATAATAATAATATTTATTTTAATTTATTAGTACCACTCAGTGTATTGGGTATATATTGAGATGGTTAAATAAATAAAGATTCTGTTTTAATTTTTCTTACTTTTATTTTTCACTTAACAATCTGACATCTCTTTACAAATTTTTACAATCCGTCATCACCTCTACATAAACCAACATAAAATGTCATAACAATCATTACATATTTTTTTAAGTCTCTTTCACATATTTTTTATAATTCACTTTAAAATACATTTTCCATAATTATAAAATAAATAATAAAATGATCTGAATACAGTGCATCGTTGTGTATATTAATTAAATACTAAAAGGATATAATAAAATTTAAAACTTTATTTAAAAGAATTTATATTCATAAAGCATAACGAAATCGTTAAAGTTTAACTCCAAAATTAAAATTGAAATATGTGATAATAATAATATGGTTTATGGTTTACTGCTTTAAAAATGGTTAATCTCCTGATAGGCAATAAAGTATAGGTGAATATTATTTGTTTATTGTATTTCAATTTAGCATCCCCTATAAATTAATGTAATGTACATTTAGATTTAATGGGTATTGGGGACTGGACAATTCAGACACTATTTTATTATTGCTAACGTTTCGGAATTATTTAATTTCTCTGTCAAAGCTACAAAAAAATACACGGTGTAATAATCCATGTCGTATTATTTCCACGATACAACTTATGTTAGAGGTAAATTAGAACCATATGACATGTCTTAACTTATTATACGGCGTGTGTTTTTTTGTAGCTTTGAAAAAGAAATTAAATAATTTCGAAACGTTAGCAATAATAAAATAGTGTCTGAATTGTCCAGTTCCCAATATCCACTAAATCCAATCATACATTACATTACTTGTTTATTCATTAAGGGTTTCAAGGTTTGACCCTAACCCCCGTTTCATTTTACTATCCTTGTTTTTTTTTTATTTGTATTTTATGTTCTTTTTTTAAAACACTTTTTTTGACAAAAAAATCTCGAACGCATCATTTTTGCGACACTAAAAATGTTTTATTTGTCTCAGGTAAGCTCGCAAAATTCGAAATCCCTGCAGCAATAAAATTAGTAACGGAAGTTTGGTCACCAGACATGGGTCTCGTTACCGCTGCTTTTAAACTGAAGAGGAAAGACATCCAAGAACGGTATAAGCACGAAATAAATAGGATGTACGCTTCCTGAAAGTTACAGTTTTTTTAATTTGTTTTTTTTAATTAATTTGTAAGCTAGTTTCGTGCTAAAATATGATTTTTATGGAAATTGCGTGTACAAACGAATTGTAAAAAGTATTTTGTAAAGTATATATTGTACATACGGATGAAGAAGAAGCTATCAGGTAGGATTTAATGTATTATTTTATTTATCTTCGCTTTTTGATGCGAAATCTTTGTACATAAGAACTAAATTGTATTTTTTTATGTTTAGGGTATGTCTACGCTTTGGAAATATTTCTAGATCATTGTAGGAGTCAATTTGACCCTTTAATTATTCGGAGAAAGAGAGACTTCTTATTAAATAGTTTTTCTAAACATTATTTAATACAGTAAATTGAGTTAATTCAAAAATTGTAAACGAATATATTTTTCTGAGAATTTGTTGAAAATTTTCTGGAAAATTCTTACAGAAGCCATTATTTGTAAATTTTTGGTGCACTGCCTTTAATTTCGCTCGTTTTATTGCATGCTGTTTTTTTAAACAAATCCACTTTAAATTTAACATAAAAACTCTTCTCTCTTCTTTTTTTTCCTTTCAAACGATTAACGTTTAATTTGAATTCTGCAATGATTTAAGAATATTAAAGCTATAATAAAAATTAAAAAAAAGAATTGCTAATTTTAGCATCACTGAGAGCTATATTTTTCGTCACAACTAAATAGGTTGTGATTTTTAGTAGCAATATCGTGAGATTTTTGTCTTATATCTAATTTGTTATTGTTATAACTATTATTTGTTTGTTATGATGTGTGTTAAGTTTTTAGTAAAGACTGTTCACCACCCGATTAAAGATTGTTAATTTTTTGAATGATCATCGGTCTAAAAACCTTTATTTGAATAAAGACATGTACTTAATAATGAAAAAAAATTCCAAATACCTTTATTAAGATAAATTAATATGTAATTATATTTAGGTAGGTAGGATAATTTTTATAATTTGAATAGCGTTCAGTGAAAAAAAAATAACAGTAAAAGCTTGAAAGTTGTCAGAGTTGGCGACAGTGTTGCCAATATCGCGAATTTTTAGGGAAATTCTAGATTTTTTGTTCAGTTATATTTTTTGAGCCTAGATTGAAGAATAAATGTATTTTTATACGCATTTTTAAAATATCAGAAAGTATATACACAATGTGATTTTGTTTTGTGGCAAGAGGGTTGAAAATTCTGCTCTTCGCTAACGCACATTTACAAATATTTGCGCCAAAAACTAGAATTATGTGTCTATACTTTCATTTTTCTGGAAATTTTATGCACTGCGTTAAATTTCATAGATTTTTTTAGAAGCTGGAAAACCGGTAAAAATCATTAATTGTCAAAATCTGCATCAAATTTCATTGATTTTGATTGAAGCTTTTTTTTTAACCGTACGTTTTTTTTTCTGGAAAACGGTCAAAAACTCATTACTTGTCAAAATTTGCTAAACTGCGTCAAATTTCATTGATTCTGATGGAAGCGTTGTCTTTTTTGTTTTAAACATTCATAAAAAATCAACGAGTCTCAAACACGCTTACCTTAACACGCTTAGCATAAATCTGTCTCTTGCCCGATTACACATATATGTTTATATAACACAGTAAATTATAATTAGCGGATATTGCGGCATATACGGCACATGTACCTCGACAGGCATCTCAAAAAAAACACATTGCATATTTGAACGTTATTTTTGAATCTAAACACCTTTTCTTTATAACAATTTACTTTGAGTTTTTGACACCTTTAGGTTTTCTACTTCTCCAGCATAGTCCTGTACTTTCTTATGCAACATTTCATTTGTGTCTGTTAATTCTTGATTTTCATGATATTCTGGCGGTTCAGATAAAATCACTTGGATCAATCTGGTAGTGTCGAAAATGTGTTGTAGTATTATTACACTTTGTTTGTAATCTTTCATTCCCGTAATAATGTCCTCTAAAGTTTATTTTTCATCATTGTGTCTATAGTTTGTCCATTTTCAGCTGCAGAAATATAAAAACAAAATTCCCAAATAAGAAGCGGTTTTTTAACCGAACTTTTTTTTTTCTGGATAACCGTTAAAAAGTAAATACTTGGCGAACTTTGATGTTATATTTAATAAGTTTTTTACCGCACATTTTCTTCAGGAAATTTCGCTAAATCTGACGCATTTAAGCTTTTTCTTACTACTATAATCCTGCATATAATTTTTACAAGAAATCCTAATATTTAGCTTTATTTGACATATTTTAATGCAAACTTCGTATTTTACTACGAACTGACTGGTTTTTTTAGGTATAAAAATGAGTGTCTTTAAAAAAAACTGTTAAATAAAGCTAAAGATCCTCATATCAACTGTTTATGTTTATTGGACGCTACTCAAAAACCTATTAAAACAAAAATGGTGCTGCAAAGGGTAAATTTTAAGAGAAGTTGAACAAATTACATCACAACTTTATTTTTAAGTGTGCAAGTTTTTTGGTTATAGTTGTCTTAGTATTTGTATTTATTATGAAAATGGTAAAATATACTAGTATTATAAATAATTTGTTTTATTTAAACCATCTGAATTATTTCTATCAAAAAATTGATACTTTTTGGGATACGTCTATGCAATCGGTACAGTCCGTTTCAAGATATTTCGTTGACTTTCTACCTGACCCAATAGGATTGTCATTGTTGTAAATTTCTCATTATAAAATAAACAACAGATCCTGTTTTCGATATAGGTATGAATAAGAATTCCGTTTAGTTTAGGAAACTATAAAGGATTTTCAGATTTTGTAGTGTTTTTAAGGGCCCATAAATTGCGGATCAAAGACGAAAGAAAGGGTCATCTAAAATCTACCAACGGGATACTACCATCTGAGGTCTCTGGAAATGGGACGTTTCGTCGCGAAATAATTTCTAAATCTAAATCCTTAAAGATATAAGAACAAAATTTTAATATATTCTAGCCAGTCTTAAATCTTAATGGTGTACAAAATAATGAGGTCAGGTAAGAGATAAGGTCAGGGTGGGCCGAAAAAAACCTTTTTTTTTATTTCGAAGTGGTAATACTTGCGAATCATATAGACTAAAAAAAAGAAAAAAAAATTATCAAAATCGGTTGACATCTTCCGATCGCACATAGGCCCTAAAGTTTGACAAAATATGAAAAAACTTCATTTTTGCAATTTTTTTTTTAATTTTTGAATTGGATGTTTTCGTAATATAATAGTTTGTAACGTCTTCAAATAGAGCCTAAAACATTGTTTTTAATTTGGTTTAAATCAGTTGATATCTTCCGATCGCGCATAAGCCCCAAAATTTGCCAAAATATTGAAAATTTCACATTTTTCGCATTTTTGGTATCACAGGCACACAAATAAAAGTGGAATGAACTTTATCCCTATGGATTTTGAGCCGCTGAATCCGAATCCGGTCTCATAATTTCCACTGGACCCCCCAGTTTTCCCCTAGCCTAGGGGAAATGCGTGAAATCTTAGAAATTTCAGTATCTGTGAAATTAATTTCGATCTACGCAAAACGATAATGTTTTCACGTATCTCGAGTCGCTTAGTTCTAATCTCATTGTAGAATTTCCCTAGAGTACCTCAGAATTGCACCTAGGGGAAAAAATGTGAAGCTGGACAAAACTTGTTATTTCTGGAAGGTTCTATTTTTGCGCAAGAAAGCTTATACAGGGTGCCCCGTTGATAAACGGAAATATTTTAAAGGTAGGTAGAGGTCACAAAAGTGATTCTAAATAACCCATATATAATGGGTCTCTTGGCTTCCATAACCGAGTTACAGGGTGTTTTATCAATTATGCATAATTATTCATTTGGCCAGGACTTTTGAATCACTTAGTATATCTTTTCCATTTTTTGCATACAGATTACACTTTTCACGAATAATGTACTGAAATATTGAGAGATATGAAAATCCAGGTTCGGCTTTACGAAAAATTGAAACATATTAAAAATATCAAAACAACACCCTGTATATCACAATTTTAATATTTCCATTTTAGATTTGAATAGAGGGGATAAAACTGAATTGAAACAAAATATTTTTATCCCGCCACCGATTCGAAGTGGAAAATTTTGAAAGTTTAATTTAGAAAAAACATATTATGAAACTCATATTTTCTTTAACAATTTTGAAAATTCACTTCGCGTCATTTACCTATTGTTTATTCGGCTTAAAATAATTTTACACTGTACTGGTGTACCTGCAAGCCCGTACTTGGGGGAAAATATTCAATTAGATATTTATTTTTTAAACGCCCAGTATAAAGTAAAGCGGGACAATAAACGCTTATAGTAACTAACAAACATTTATTAATATTTAACGAAATTGCTCCAAATGTCCCACCATTTTGTTTTATGCACTTTCTTGCACGTTTAATGATGTCCCTTACTAATTTTCTTATAATAAATGGATTATTTCTCAGTTCCTCGCAGGCTTCCTCAATTCTTTGAAGCAGTTCTTCTCGATTGTTTATTTCTTTAGAATACACCTTGGATTTCAGATATCCCTATACAGCATAATCCACTGCGTTAAAATAAAATTATACGAGGCGATCGAAAAGTAATCAATTTAATATTTTGTTTAAAGTACGGATCTGCAATATTACTTAAAATGGTGTTAAAACGCAATAATAAAAATATGAATAATGTAGGACTGTCGAAATGTCGAAAATAAATCCATTTTGAATGTTAAACGATAAAAAAATAATTTCTCTTTTTTTTCTCTAAAATTTAACCTTCAGTTAAAAAAAAAGGGACGTGCAAGAAAGTACTTAAAACAAATAGTGGACATTTTGAGCAATTTCGTTAATTATTAATAAATGGTTGTTATTTACACAGTTACTATGAGCGTTTATTGTCCCGCTTTACTTTATACTGGGCGTTTAAAAAATAAATACCTAATTGAATTTTTCCCCTAAGTACGGTCCTGCAGGTACACCAGTACAGTGTAAAATTATTTTAAGCTGAATAAACAAGAAATAGGTAAATAACGCGAAATTAATTTTTAAAATTGTTAAAGGAAAGATGAGTTTCATAATATGTTTTTTATAAATTAAATGAAAATTTTACTTTCAGTTTCAAAATTTTCCAATTCGAATCGGTGGCGGGATAAAAAAAACAACTTGTTTCAATTCAGTTTTTTCCCCTCTATTCAAATCTAAAATGGAAATATTAAAATTGTGATATACAGAGTGTTGTTTTGATATTTTTAATGTTTCAATTTTTCCTAAAGCCGAACCTGGATTTTTATATCTCTCAATATTTCAGTACATTATTCGTGAGAAGTGTAATCTGTATGCCAAAAATGGAAAAGATATACTAAGCGATTCGAAAGTTCTGGCCAAATGAATAAATATTCATAATTGATAAAACACCCTGTAACTCGGTTATGGAAGCCAAGAGACCCATTATACATGGGTTATTTAGAATCGCCTTTGTGACCTCTACCTACCTTTAAAATATTTTCGTTTACCAACGGGACACCCTGTTTATTTTCGTATTTTGAGTTCCTGAATTCATATCTGACGTACAAAATGTTTCATAGTACTTCAGAATTTCCCTAGCCTAGGGAAAAACGTAGAAAATTGTGAAAAAATCGAAGTCTCATGCAGGCCTTTTTCGTACGGAAAAGCTGATATCTTTCCGTCTTGTGAGTTGCCGTGTTCATTTCTGTAATCAGAATTTTCATCCAGCTCCTCACAGTTGCCCTAGCATACGGAAAATTCCATTATTTATATATTGTTAGTTTGTTCGTCTTTTCCTTGTTCTTTTATCGTCGAATGTCCGATGGAGCGGATTCATCTATCTTTTTTTGCTTTACCTTCAACATCCCTCTTCAAGAACCAGCAAAAATCTGCCATCATGTGTTCATCCCATCGTCACTGATAATGTCGCTCCATTTCTTTGATATCTTGGTGGAAACGTTCTCCTTGTTCCTCACTGTAATCACCAAGATTTTCAGGAAGTGTTCGAGATAAGAATGAAGGAAGTGTAATTTTATGCTCATGAGACAACCTTGTTCTTGAAATTTTCACTATTTTCTTATAGTCGTCGCTTTTAAAGTTACCTAAGAAATTTTTGACAACTTCCTTGCACAATTTTCTACGTTTTTCCCTAGGCTAGGGAAATTCTGAGGTTCTGTGGAACATTTTGTACGTCAGATATGAATTCAAGAACTCAAAATACGAAAATATATAAGCTTTCTTGCGCAAAAATAGAACCTTCGAGAAATCACAAATTTCGCTCAGCTTAACACTTTTTCCCCTACGTTAGTGGAATTCTGAGGTACACTCTAGGGAAATTTTACAGTGAGATTAGAACTAAGCGACTCGAGATACGTGAAAACATCATTTTGCGTAGATCGAAATTGCTTTCACAGATACTGAAATTTCTAAGATTTCACGCATTTCCCCTAGGCTAGGGGAAAACTGGATGGTCCAGGAGAAATTCTGAGACCAGATTCGAATTCAGCGGCTCAAATTCCATAATGGTAGTATACTCACATGTAAAGTTCATTCCACTTTTTTTTGTGTGACTGTGATACCAAAAATGCGTAAAAATGTGAAATTTTTAATATTTTGGCAAATTTTGGGGCTTATGCGCGATCGGAAAATATCAACTGATTTAAACCAAATTAATACACAATGTTTTTAGGCTCTATTGAAGTTTTTTCATATTTTGTCAAACTTTAGGGCCTATGCGCGATCGGAAGATGTCAACCGATTTTGATAATTTATTTTGTTTTTTTTTTAGTCTATACAGGGTGTGTCACGAAGGTGGCTCATTTTTGAAATTTGAAAATTGGGTTATGGGGCTTTGTCCGCCATATAATATTTTTTCATTCTTTTGTAGGATGTCTCAGCCATTTGTCAGTACGATCTATTCAATGAAAATATTTTCAAGTTCCGGTTACTTCCGGTTATACTAGAAGTAGACATCAACTTTGTTATTTCAAATGGCATGTACCATTTTATTTTTGAATTCATCATCAAATTTTGAACAAAAAATTATCAACATACCATAGGTCTAATTTTAACAGGTTCCGAGATATTTGAGATTTTTGTAACATTTTTTGAAAAACACGCATTTACTTTAATTTCCATATCTGGCTTAGTTGTTAAGCTATTAATTTCAAATTTTATACAGAGATTGTGAAAATACCCTTCTAGCATACGGTGAAATGTCAAATGCGATATTTTATACAGGGTGTCTAGAATGGAAAGTCCAATGTTCATATTTTCAATTCTCAATAAGTCGATAATTTCAAATGAAACACCCTGTATTTTATTATCAAGCCTGAATCAGATTTTTATTCTCTTTCGATCTGTATTACCAGTCCCTATACCTAAAGTTACGTATTTCTGAGTTATTGCTAGATTTATTATAATTTGGAGATATTTTACATAAATTGGTGGGTAATAATTTCACTGTAGCATTTATAATGTCCTAAGTCATTGCAATTCTTACATGTATGCAGATGACACACAATTGAAATACTCTTTTTTAAGTTCAGAGATACAGTATGCCAATCTAATGATTAATAGTGACCTTACCAAATTATCCATTGAATCAAAAAGACATTTTCTCTCAATTAATCCATCTAAATCTATACTATTAGTATTTGGCAAACATAAAAGTAAAGTAGAAAATGAACTGCAAATAAAAATAGAAGATACAATTTTGCCGTTTGCTAAAGTTGCTAGAAACTTAGGTATCGAACTAGATAGTAAGCTTAGATTCAAACAGCATGTTACAAAGTGTATACAAAAATCGTATGTTAATTTAAAGATGTTATTTCCACATAGACGCAGTTTAACTATTTCAGTTAAAATCCTGCTTTGTGATACACTTATACTCTGAGTCATTTTAATTATTGTGACAGCGTATATGGTCCTTGTATAGATAATATTGATTTTAATCGTATTCAAAAGTACAGAAATCGTGCTTAGGGATTATTTATGGTATCAAAAAAAATATGAGAATAACTCATAAACTACGTGATGCTAAATAGCTGAATATGTCCTCTAGAAGAAAATTACACATGGCAACCTTATTTCATAAAATTATTATGTTCAAGTCTCCACCATATCTGTTTAAAAAAATTGTTTATAGGTCGCATGTTCACAACATCAATATTCGTTCTCGTGATTACAATCACCACTACCACACCGTACCTGTATGTTTCAAAGGTCGTTTTCTTATAATATTTACAAGATATACAATGGTATTCCCCAGTCTATTAAACAAGTTGGAATCAGCCATTTTTCAAAAGAATATAAAAGAATTTTATATGACTCTCCAACATAACATTTTTTTCTCTCTAAAACAACTATATAGTGCCTTGTGCTTTTAAATAAATTTTTGTTTATCCTAAATCTTGTTTATCTTGTTTATTTTTGTTTTGTTTGCTAGGTCCGACACTTTGTATCAGTTTTTACTGTTTGCAGTTATTGTGGGTACGATATTTATATATTTTTATTTTTTGTTGTTTTCATTATATGTATCTGCAAATAAAGATTATTATTATTATTATTATTATCAGTAAGAAGTAGACAAGCTCGACATCGCATCTCTAAGCAATGTCTGAAGAATTTTTTTATTGAAGCGGTATCTCTGGATTTATACCGGCTAAGAAATAAAAAAAATAACATTTTTTTGGAGGGTCTTTTCATTGTAAGGGGCGCCAAAACTCATTCTTGCACACACAACATTTTGCTCTTAGACCGGCACTGATTGTTCTGCGATATTAAGAATACCAGAAAATTTTATTAGCTTAGGTAAATTTTTTCAAATGATTTACATAAAAAATTAGATTTTATTGCTCTATTTAAACAACATTGACTATTTTAAGTAAATACGATGGTGGTAAGTCGTTAACTATATAAATTATTTTATTTAAATTTTACGTTGAATATTTTATTTAAATGTGACGGCCACGGTGGTTTTGATAATTTAATATTGAACTGAAGGTCGTAGTTTCGGTACTCGCTCTGTTTGTCTGCTACTCCTGTGCTTAGTACCATAACGCTCCTTGTTAATCCTAAAAGGGAAAAAAAATTCAGGCCTCTCATTTCTTGTTCTAATAGACTTTTTTTTTAATTAATTTCATCAAAAAAAGAAGCTGTTAAATAATATATATTCATTACTTAAAACATTTCAGTATCAACCTGATTAATTCTTAAAACTAAGCTTACATTTGGCGCTTTCAACGTGTGAACTACGACCAATGACACTTTATCACGTAATGCCGCGTTTATCCTGCCTGTTCTCAGGTATGTCACGATTATTATCATGTCAGCATAAATTTAAAAAAAAACATTTTAAATATCGATTAATACTTAATTATATCGGTACCACCTCGTATTATTCTAATTGCATTTGTTTAGTAAATGTTCTTAAAAATTAAACTCTGAACCAAAGCAAAGGTTGCAGCATTTTAAAACACGTTATTAAGGATTGAAAATAAAACAATACATAATATTAGAAACAAGTTTAGGATACACATCTATCAAAATTCCACAAAAATATAATCGTAAAGCAATTTATTAAAATTATTTGTTTCCACAATACTTTAATCACTTGAGATATCAGTTCTCAAGATATGATCAATGTGTGCACTTCTAAAATACGATTTTGAGTCAAGGTGTTTGTTACTCGAATATGTCGACTTTGGGGTAAGTTATAAGTTTTTCATTCAATGTGCCTCAATAGATGTAAAATTTGAAGTAAATAAATAAAAAGATCATCTCCAATTGTGAATGGAGTACTTGGATTTCAGCCAACTTTTAATTGTGACTTTTCAATATAAAAATAATGATAAAAGAATGAACAACTGTTTTTTGTAATCAACAAATATTTAATGGAACAAATAAATAAAGTTCAGAAGAGAGTTTTGTCAACGCGAGTTTGGAATTTTATTTATTATATCCTAAGGCCCAACTGACGAAGCCGAAATTGGATTAATTAGATTTATAAAACTAAATATTCAGTTAAAATGAAATTTTAACAAATCAATTATAAACATAATTTTTATGTTCGTTTAGGTTATTGTCAAAAAAGTTAATTCAAATACATATATTTTATTAAATATTCATTTGGAATTAATATCGGTAATGGCAATAATATTAATATTAGATAAGAACAGTGATGTAAGTTCGACAGAGGGGGCCCTAGGACCAACAGAAAAACGGGTCCCCAAAACTGAAAATTTTTCAGATTAATGTGGTAGTACTTTACCCAATCTTAAATATATATTTTAGGAATATACCACACTAAAATTATATATGCCGTGAATGCAATTAAGTTCAAGTTTATCCAGTAATGTCATATTGTCAACACTGTCTTTTCATTCAAAAAAAGGTAAACTAAATAGTCGACGAAATTTAACACAAAAATAGCTCAGGTCCGGAAATTTGGTGCAGTTACGCTGCGGACACACACAACGATTTTGGACGTACATTTTGAGTAGACTAATATGTTTTTTATACTGATACGATGTGTCATGCATTCTTGGCTCTTGTTTTTTTTTTAAATTGTATTGATTATGTACGTTGTATGCAATAAATTTCTTTCTTTCTTCCATGGCTGCATCCATTTACTTGGTGGTATAATTTTAAGGACTTGCCCTTCTACAGAGCAAAACGCTTTCACCCCCCTCCCTGCCTTCCTGATTATCGGATCGAGTTCTTGTAGGGCTCAAATCAAATAGAAAAAAATCCTCATCCTATGGCGAATAAAAAATTTTCCCCAATTTACTCTTTCATTGCGAAAATTGAAAAATAAAATTTACAAAATCAGAAATTCGGTCGCAATTTGTCCGTTTTCGCGAAAATCATCTCCTTAAGATCTCGAGAACCGCTAGACCGATTTGGACTGGTTGAAATTCAGTTTATGCGCCTACGCGAGCCATTTATTTTATATCTAGAAATCGTTTCGATCCGAATAAAACCCAGCGAGTTACATGCGAAAAACAGATTTCCCATATCTTTACATATTAATTTACCCCCTTCCACAACTCCCTTAACTTTCATATAGTGATCACGTGAAAGAGGAACCTCCAATCTATGAAATCGCAAAAAAAATTCGAAAAGAGCGACTTCGTTTATCGGGTTTTTTTTCGCCAGATCGACTCTACTAAATCATAATCATAATCATCTTTATTAGTTCTTTAGATCATACAAAATGATATAGAACACGTCAATTCAGTTCAATAAATAGATATAAGAATTTAATTCTTAACAAAGTACATATATAGGTACTTATAAAAGTTCAAATATAGTATAAAAAAGTAAATAAATAAATAAAGTAAAATATAAAATAATAAGATTATAATTGTCACCAAAAAATTAATAAAGATTTACAAACCAAATAAACGGGGAGGTATATTCATCAACACTATTATGTTTCTCAGTGTAGTTCGGTTTGTAAGAATTTGAATCAATACATGTTACTTTTCTCAGTGTTTTCAAGTTGTATTTGTGTCAATGCTGTGGCGTATTTCCTCTCAATATTGTGTCTATCCAACATCAAAGGAACCGATCAAGCTTTCGCCTCTTGTTAGATGGTGTACTCTTTGATTCTGAACTTAATTATTTTCATTTTCGGCCAGTAGGGGTCATGAAAATTTAAAAATGTGACAAATAAAATAAAAATTCGTGTCAAAATGATAGTGTTTTAAAAATAATGAACATTCAAAAAGAATAAATTTTAGCAATGAAATACTGTGTAACAATTCCATTAAATCTCATTTTGAAAATACGAAAATATCCAACGATATCAATTTTGAACTTATATCCAGATTAGAGTTTTGAACTGATAATAACGTATGTATTTAAAACTCTGCTTCAAGATATAAACATAACCGATTTGCAGTTTATCTTGTGATAATGTAAGAAGTACGAAATATTTAATTATTGAAGTGCCGTTCCTGAGTTGTGAAATATGCCAGGCCTTAGGTAACAATTGAAATATTTTTCCATGCTTTATTATTTATTTTAATTTGGTTAACGATTAAGCGCGCTTTCAACTGGGTTTGATTTTGTTTACTAAACCTTGAAGAAAACTGAACACGTTTTTAAAATGTGTCTCGCATAACCAAGTAGAAAGGTCGAAAGCGGTTACTGTTAATAATTTTTAGAAATGTTATAAAAGTGTATTAAAAAAAATTAAACTCTTTTAAAATGCAGGTGTGTATTCAAAAAAATTAAGTTGATGTTGGCCCTGGCCCAGGTGTGAAGTTTTGGCTCTATAAATTGAAAACTGCGAGAGATATTGTAAATTTTATTCTTAATTTATATTGACCTTTTAAAATCGCAACTTTTTTCTCCTTTAACCACCATTCTAAAGTTTACGATTTCCAGCAACGTTAAATCACGATAAAAACACGCTGTATACGATTTTAACAAACTTTATTTTTCGGGATTTTCTAAAATTTATAGGATTTTTTTTGTTTTAAAATATATACCACGTAAAAGACGTAAAATTTCATCAAAAATTGAGTCGTTTAATTATTTTTAAGATTTCTTACAATCATATCAAAATTTCTATATAGAAATCCAGTATTCTGCGTAGAAATTCGGGTCTATACGATTTTTACGAAAGTGTGACAAATAAAAGTTCGTCTTTAATAGTAAAAATATAAATATAATTCATATAAATCAAAAATAACACATATATTTGGTAGGCCTCTTATAACAAACTGATTTTTGAAATTTAAAAATAATTTTTTGTGTTTAAAACAGCTGCAACAACCTTTTTAGGATTTTTTAAATAAAAAAGTATACTTTTAAAATTAAAAAATTAAAGTAAGCAAACGAGTAGGAATTTAATTTGGGCTTCATCAGTTAGGTTTTATATAAGATAAAATTCGCAAATGTGCTACCATCTATTAGAAGTGAGTTTTGACAACTTTCAAGCACATTTGCGAGTAAAAAATTACTTCCTTAAAAATAAGGATGTTTGTTTTTGTGGGAAGACATAATTATGCAAAAAGTGAAGGCGTCTTGTTGCCAACAAAATTTGCTATCCCATATCGACTTTTGTGCATTTCACTCATGTAAGCGCATTTTTTTTATCAAATAAAAATGCATAAGAAATTGCTAATTTAAAAAATACAAATGTATAATATAAATAATGAATAAGATTTTCGCAAAAAAAAAACTAGTGGAGTGCCGTTAGTCGTAAAAAGTGAAAAACCTCGAACGAGAGTGGCAGTGAATCGATTTTGATGGGTTTTTTTGTATTGTATTTCTAAAATCTAATACTAAAATGTCTATACAGGGTGTATCATAAGGAATGGTCAATATTTTAATCATAGGTTCAGGACCTCTAAATATTAATATTTTACTAAATAACTTTGGGTCAAATGTTATCTACTACTAAGATACAGGGTGTTGAAGATACAATTTATTTACAGTTTTTTTGCAATTATTTCTTTATTATTTAATATATTGACTTGAAATTTGGTATGGTTATATTTTTAAGATAGTAAATCATAAGCGTGTTATCAATTTTAAGATTAGATAAAGAGGGCGCCACCTACACTCTACTGGATGAAGAAAAGTATCAATTTTTTTTTATTCCTGGTCTTTTTTGATTTTTTTTTCAAGTCTTTATGACACACCCTGTTTTGAACAAAAAATGTATACTTGTTTTAATAGCATAAATTCAGCTCATTTCGAGATATTTGCATTTAAAATATTCTAGCCACAGTATCTATTTAATTTACTTTAACATATTTCAACATAGTAGGCTTTGAAACTAAAATGAAAATGTACATCTGTCAAATAATTAATTGTAAGATGGCAGCAGCAAGTCCAATCTCAAAATTGATAACATACTTATGATTTACTATCTCAAAAATATAACCATACCAAATTTCAAGTCAATATATTAAATAATAAAGAAATTATTGCAAAAAAGCGAAAAATAAATTGTATCTTCAACACCCTGTATCTTAGTAGTAGATAACATTTTACCCAGAGTTATTTAGTAAAATATTAATATTTCGAGGTCCTGAACCTATGATTAAAATATTGACCATTCCTTATGATACACCCTGTATATTAGAATTTGCCGATCTTTGTTTATCTAATAGTTTATTGCAAAATTCCGAAAATGATTTTAAATTAATGATTAATTAAAAGTAACTGCAATAATTTTAATTATATTGATGAAAAAATATCATTATTTATGTTTTTGGGGTTGGTAAATGTTGATTAAAGGCCGAAAATTGTAAATTTCGAAAGAGAGGAACCAAAAAAGTGGCCAGAAACTTTGTAATCAGGTATAATTCATACAAAAAATACAGATCGACTTGAAATTTTTTGCAAATTGCTAAGAAAGGTGTCTAGTTCAGAAGTAGAAAACTTTGGTTAGTGTCGTTTTGGGTGAGGGCGGAGGGGGGCATCAAAAAGCGAGTGGAAAAAAGGAAAAAAACTTGCGCAATCGATAATTTATCCTTTTTTAATGAATTAATGTTAAATACAATTTGTCATGAAAATAAACCCCTTCCGAGTTATAGGGCGTAGAAAATTGCGATTTTTCAATTTCATTAAAAAAAATGTATTTTTTGCCCGTAATTTTTTTTGGCTGATAATATCGAGATGTACAATAAACCATTTTAAAGCTTATGATATCGCCGAAATGTCATCTTATGACAAACTTTTTCAATGGAATGACCGTTTTTTCAATATTTGACCCGAAAAAATGGCATTGAAGGTTATAAATGCAAATTGTATGCAATTTCAAACGGCCATATCTCGTTACAGATAAAAGATAAAAAACAAAAAAAATTCGGAAGAACATTTTCTCAAAGTCTTGTCTCTTTAAATTTTCAAAAATCTATACTTTTCACGCTATATTGACCAAACATTGAAAATGTCTTATAAAAAACAAAAATTTTGCACAACTTTAACAGACCAAAACTTAAAAAATAATTATCCCATAAGACTAAAAATTACTGGACAATTGTAGAGACATATTTTAGCTAGGTTTTGTCTTACACCGTTAAATTTAAAAATATTTTTTTGACGTAGATAAGTGAATGTTATTTACATTTTGATACTAAAAACTTTTGGGTATCATTTTTTACCCATTTTCTTGAATTAAATCATAATGGTAGTTTTTATATACATGTCTACAGGGTGAAATTTCAAATTTGCACCAAGAAAAAAACCAAAAATCATAATTTTTGAAATGATATTATTTTGAGCTAGGCTAAAAACAAAGAAATTGATTTTTTTTCTTTCAAATGAATAATAAAAATTTTTCCCATATGGTGAGTCGCACTGTATGTTCCCAATGTTGTTCTCTCATTTGGATGTTATATACATTTTTTGTGGAAGTCATATTTTTCCAGATATTTACGCTAGAACGATCCAGTTTCTTTAAACACCCATTTTTGAATTGCCATATCTTCCTTCGTATTAATTGTAGAACAATAAAAAAAAATGATTTTAATTGTTAGCTCTTGGCCATAAAATTACTTCTTATCAATTTTTACGTAATACTAACAGATTTTCGGTTATATTTTTGTAGTGAAAATCGTAATTTTCTACGCCCTATAAATCGGGAGTGGTTTATTTTCATGAAAAATTGTATTTAACATTAATTCATTAAAAAAGGTTAATTTACCGATAGCGCAAGTTTTTTTCTTTTTTTTTCCACTCACTTTTTGATGCCCCCTTCCGCCCTCTATGGTATAGTGGAGGGCGGAAAAGTAAAAGCGATAAAAAATAACATATAGACTTTTAAGTATGTAGTGTCAAAAACACATTCCAAAAGAGAAAATGAAAATATTCGATCACTGCCAACTTCGTTCGAGGTATAAATCTAACGGCACTCCACTAAACCACAATAAAAATTATAAGAACATCAAAACAGCCATGTTATGACTGAATCAACTGTATAGACATTATGTCTACAAGTTTCTTCCTTTTGCCATTCATTATTGAATTATAAAAAAAAATTTGAAATAATAATAATAATAATAATAATAATTGAATGCAGAAGTATATACAGAAAACATGTTTTTCTAAGATTGCACGATCAGTTATTGTCCACAATATAAACATTATCTATCACGTACTTGAGAAGATTTATTTAATTTAAAGGTCATTATATACCAAATTAAAATGTTATCGAATATCATAAAAAAAATTAAAAGTGACCTGAGAATTTTTCATTCAGTACACAGTATTCTTCCAACGGTCAAAATCCTTTTACTCAGATGAGATAATGTTATAAAATTATTATTCAAGGAGATATACATGGTGTCCCGTAAACAAACCAAATCAGAACTTTTACTAATTTTAACTTTTCTTGGACAGGAACGGACTACTTTATCACTTAAAAGCCAACTAGATAGATTTTTCTTATACATGGTGAGTCACGGTAGACGCGACGGTCCATTGTGGCTAAACGGTTAATATTTTGAAAATTTTGTTTATTCATGGATATGTGGGTTGATAGCCTTCAACATTTTAAAATTATTTTGAATTATACAGGTTGTCCCAAAAAAGTGTGGCGTATCAAAGTTATATTATATTTTGTTGCATTTATAGATTATACGTTAAAAATAAGATAAACTTTCTTAAGTATTCCCTATACCTAACCTTTTTGCTTTTCGAGATATTTTGATATTTCTAAAAATGGAAACACTTACAATAAAACCAATAACTTGGAAACCTATGGAATCAGCCAAATCCAATTTTAACTAAAAAAAATTAGACTAATAATTGAAAGCAATAATGTATTTAGAGTTATTTAAAATTATACAGGGCGTCCAAAATGGGGCGATTCTCTAATGACATATTCAAGCGACAATATCGTTCTTATTTTAAATAGGACACCCGTATTTTATAATCCTATTATATAACAAATTCCATTACCTTTTAAAAATTATAAAGGTCTACTATGCCTAAATCTATTAATTTTGGAGTTATTTTTATATTTCTTAAACTTTACATTATTTTTCCACCGTAATGCCATAACTCACCAATTTAATTTTCCTACGACCACATAGGAAAGTAACATATCGCACTCTCTACTCCGACAGAAGGTGGTACTTTCCGCACGTTTGTTTTATTATCAGATTTTTAATCAAGTAGTTTTGCCATGACATCTAATGTGTCATCGAAAAAAATCACCCTGTATAAATTTTGTCATTTTTGTAAAAACAATAACAAAGTCCGGAATCGAACCAGGTCTTCTCGAGCATTGTAGCGCATCTACAAATAGTGACGGACACTATAACCACTGAGATAATACTGCACGACAGTAAATAATTCTTATTTGAGGTATCTATATCTTGTAGGAATTTTTAACAATAAAAAATTATTAAAAATTAAAAGTGTCTTGTGGTCTTTTAAGTAATTTTGCACTAGAAACTGATTAATTATTAAAACTAAAGAAGTCCCTTGAAATGGTTCGCATCAGCCTCTTTTCGATTTAATTTCTTGCACACATGTCAAATAAAATATCGATATTTCTTCTATTTTCATTAGTAATGCTATAAGTACTTCAAAATAATCAGGTTATACATCGATAACTTGTTGTATAATTACAAAGAGTGTCAGTTTGACAGTTTAAATAATCCGACCGCGATATACAGGGTGTCCCACGACGTACTGTACACAGTCCAACCATAAGTACTATGGACCGAGGCCATTTCATTTCTGGTAAGGTCTGTGTGGTTAATTGGGACCAAGGGGTGAATGGAACCTCTCCGTTTCTTTTTTTTAAATAAATGAATTTCGTCGGATTCCTTATTAGTACCTTTTAACTAAACATCCCTGAAGTGCTAAGCAACCGACACCACTGATCTGTGTTGTTCTATGAAACCAATATGGCCGAATAGTTTTTACCACTTAGTATAAGGTATGGTCCATTCACCCAACGATTGAATTGTAATAAAATATAC
Organism: Crepidodera aurea; assembly: GCA_949320105.2. NCBI lineage: Eukaryota > Metazoa > Arthropoda > Insecta > Coleoptera > Chrysomelidae > Crepidodera > Crepidodera aurea. The sequence goes on from OX439472.1 coordinate 43,368,988, forward strand.
CATAATAGAGAGTATGTCTCCATTTACCCAAAATTTCTGGGTAAATGGGCCCACTGACAGCAAAAAATAAAAACTACTTAAAAAAATATTGAATAAAATTCGAGGTGAATGAGCTCGCGGCAGGTAGTAGGTTAATAATGGACCAACAACATCCTAAGGTATGAAAATCATTTTGTTCATACGAACATTTATGCAAACCAAAACAAATCAAAAGTTGTAAAACTAGGTTCCATTTAACCACACAGACCTTATTAAAAAATGCCTTTTTGCGTTTTTGACGGATGTACAGGGTGATATTTGAAAATATGTTAATTATTCTACGTTAAGTACATCTAAAAGTAAAAATCTCAGACCAATCAAATTTGGCACACTGAATGTGCTCCCTGAGCTCAATAAAATAGGTTTTAAAAAAATTTTAATTTCAGGTCCGGACTTAGTTTTTTTTAGATTTTTATTGGTTTTTTGAAAACAACAACCTGTAAGCCAGATCAGACAATTTTTATTTTTCTCACTTTAAAGCTGAAGGATGATACTAAGCAACTGTTAAAAAAAATTGAACGCGCAACTTTTTGTTTTCTGCAGAAAAAAATAAAACTTTGAAAAATAGTATAATTTTAATGGAGATTTACATTCTTCATATGAATGATGCGGCACTACATTGATAGCATATTATCATTTTTCAACAAAAATCATAAGGACAGTTCATTTTACTTGATATAATGCATTATTCAATCAACCGTTAAAATTCCAGGGCCGTTTTTATTGATACTGTAAAAACAACACCCTGTAAAGCGAGTTGTACAAATTTTCTTTCTGTAACGTCAAAGAAAAAATTATTACTTTTGATAATTGTGAAAATGCAAGTAGGCTTTGAATTCGCTTTGACGTCCATTTCGAGAGTTTGTGACAGAACGTGGTGAGCGTCTGACAAGACCAAAAAGAGGGTATTTTGGAAATGGTAAATCAAAATGAGAAGCTAAGTACCCGGCGAATATCCAGTATTTTGAATATTTCTAAGTCCACAGTTTTCAGGACGTTAAAGAAAGATCTCCTCCATCCATATCACCCCCAACTGGTACAGAGACTGCAAAAATAAATACGGCCCTGGAAATTCAACGGTTGATTGAATAATACTTTATAATCGAGTAAAATGAACTTTCCTTATGATTTTTGTTGAAAAATGATGATGTGCTATCAACCTAGTGACGCATCAGTCATAAGAAGAATGTGAATCCATTAAAATTATACTATTTTTCAAAGTTTTATTTTTTTCTGCAGAAAACAAAAGGTTGCGCGTTCAATTTTTTTTAACTGTTGCTTAGTATCATCCTTAAGCTCTAAAGTGAGAAAAATAAAAATTGTCTGATCTGACTTACAGGGTGTTGTTTTCAAAAAACCAATAAGAATCTAAAAAAAACTAAGTCCGGACCTGAAATTAAAATGTTTTTATAACCTATTTCATTGAGCTCAGGGAGCATACTCAGTGTGCCAAATTTGATTGGTCTGAGATTTTTACTTTTAGATATACTTAACGTAGAATAATTCACATATTTTCAAATACCACCCTGTATATCCGTCAAAAACGCAACAAGGCACTTTTTAATACCAGATATGAAATGGCCTCGGTCCATAGTAATTATGGTTGGACTGTTTACAGTACGTCGTGGGTCACCCTGTATAAACTAAATACACAAATAAACATATTTCACAATATTTGGTAAAATTATCACGTGGTCGTAGAAAAAATAGTGTACATTACTTGTGCGAAAGTGAGACTTTCCGCACTCGTTATGTAATATACTATTTTTGCATTGTATAATATGCATTTGCATAATATAATAATAACACACTTCAGATTGATAACTGATAAAAAATATATTTTTCTGAAATTAAAGATAATGGTTATATAATGCAATACCATAAATAAGACAGCTTGAGAGCTATTAATCGTAAATAAGGGGATCAAGCGAAAGATTCAGTTATTTATAGTAAAAAATTCACCCAGAAAAATGTCTCCCAATCACACAATAAATTTACAACCTTTTGTTAATTCCTTAGATTAAATTATTTTCTTAGTAAAATATTCTTTCTTAGCAAATCCTTTAAATATCAAAATTCAAAGTGTCCCTTAAAACCCAACATCATATATCTATAATTAGCAACAATTGACGTTTTAACCATAAAGAAAATTTAGTAGATTATCAATCATTAGGAATTATTAAAGATTAACAACAAAATCACTAATACATTTATCAAACTGCTACTGTCAATATTGTCCATAAAAGTCAATTGCGGTCCCAAAATAGTAATTTGAATATAACGAATTTGTTGTTAATTTTTTTTTAATTTAAATCGTTCACAACTTTCTTAAAAAAAATATACAACTACATTCAATTTTTCTCTTCTACTAAAGTATATCGAAACCCCAAATTTTTGTTCGAAATTAATTTAAATTGCATCTTTTGCAGCATCGAATACAACTGGTTTTACAGTATTCTCTATGGTCTTCTAGTCATTGTGGTGTTTATATACGATGTCTTCACATTTCCAATTTATCTACTACTTCAAAATCCCATCAGGACCCTGAGGTTGGCCAAAATGGAAAGGGTAAGTATTTCTAAATCAATATAAGCATCATTTGGTACGATCAGCTGGATTGTTAGTAGAATAACAAGGTATGTTCTATGGCATGGAGAGAGAGAGAGAGCGATCCACGTCTGCTGACTTTGTTATTATCCGGGTGATTTAATTTTAAGCTAAGAAAAAACTTTGCGAAACGCTAGTCTTATCAATTTTAAATTATGGTCTGGTCTGGTGTATTTTCCTTGTCTGTATCAGGTCATGAAATACCGTTTACAAAAAATTCAAAATTTTTGTTGTAGATTTGTCTATGGTCTGAGGAAGTATGATTGCGTTTCAACGAAAATTAACGAGCTCGGTTGGTTAAAAATTGATTTTAGACACTTCTACGCCTCCATACTTGAAGGAAAAACTGTTATTCAGAGGTGACATGCATAATCGCAATATTAGACATCCAAATACCTTAATGTTACCTACACAGAAAAAAAAATATCTTAAATCAAATTGTAACCGCATTAATTCAAGAGAATGGTATTCTTGAATAGGTCCAACCAAATATTAGTTTGATTTTTTGACAAAATATTCTTGGCTACTTGGTAACAGAAAGTTTTGTATCAAATGTACACTTTCTTGTTAAATAGTCTTGTTTGGTTGAGGCAAGAATATTTTAATTTTGTTGAGAAACAATTTTCTTGGACGAAGCTGATTTCTCAGCCCATGTGAACAATGATCCTCTTGATTCAAGAGGAATTTGATTGGGGCTGAGGTATGGATATAGCAATTAATCATTATTTCACGAACATGAACTTTACCTGACTTATGAAAAATCGTAATAAGTGATTGACAACACAAAACAAAGCATTCTCAACATACAAATAATTATGATTGAACAAAGTTTTAAGATCATTGCAAATGATACTCAATGAAAATCATTGAGTGACACGACGCTATGTATACAGTTGATTGAAAAGAGCCCACATGCCTACACAAGTCGTGTTCTAAATGGTTCTTCTCCAAAAAACTTTTAACTTTCATGCTGACTCGTTTTAAATAATTTCAAACAGAACAGAGCGCGGGCCTATGCACCATCAAAAACGCAAACGCACTTGTTCACTATTCACTATGGCGGCTATGGCGTTGTTTCATTCTATACGCATCTTCGTCGCAAGCGCTAATTCTGCTGATTGGTCGAGGGAGTCATGTGTACGTTCTTTCGTCATCAGAACACATTTGATAAGAAATGTTACTCTCGAGCCGAGAGAACTGTGATTGACTGAAATTGTTTTCTATCATTATTAATATTATTTGTATAGGACAAATTACATTATATTTAGAATGAGATTAAATATATATACAAAAAAATTGCGCAGTAGCCTTGCCACATAGAAGCAGTTACTCTACAATTGTTTTTGTATTTATTTAGGCTACTGTAATTGACAAAGGAGATAACTACATAACAATCAAGACCACTAAAAAACCCTTTGAACACCACAGAGAAATCGAACAGCAAAATATTCAGACCATGGCAGAACTTCTTGAATATTCCGCCAAGAAATACCAAGAAAAAAGATGTTTGGGTACAAGACAAATATTAGGAGAAGAGGATGAGGTTCAACCAAATGGAAAGGTGTTTAAAAAGGTAATAGATATTCAGTTTATTTATTTATTTATTTAACACAACAACCCAACAGTAGTACAAACCATTTAACGGGTGGGAAAGACAATATAATGAAAATGTTAATAAAAATTATAAGTACCTAAGTACAATAAATATATATAGACAATATACAGGGTGATTCATTCGGGAATGCTCATAGAGTAGTAGATGGAGGACACCGAGGTGCTTCTAAATAACCTATATTTTATGGGTCTATCGTTCTTTATTACCAAGATACAGGGTGATTTATTATTTTTCCCCATTTTTTCAATTAATCATAACTTATGAACCACCCTATACATTTTTATAATATTTGGTTCGTATGGTTTTTGTCCACAGTGGCGTCGATTAACATAAAAAAAGAAGTCTTATTACAGGTCCGGCCTTAAAAAAATTAATAAGTAGGTTTCGAGTCCATAAAATCATAAACTATTTCTTTTTCTCCTAATTTCTGGATTCCAACCTTATTCAAAAACGAGAGGACAGGTCCGTATTTGGGACAAATTATTATTATCAATGACTAACTTTCAAACACCCTGTCTGCGTAAAAAATTATAAAAATGACGAAAAATGCCCATTCCGAAAACAGCATAACTTTATTTTAAACAAAAATAATGTTGCAACAAATTGCTTTAAGTTAAACTAGGTTCTAATTTTTGGATCATCTTGCTCCAAATCGATATGTCGTCTTTCGTTACCTGTGCTCTAGTTGGAGGTAACTAAACACATTAGAAAAAGTATTGTCACTACCTCCGGCCAGGAAATCGCCGTGCACATTCTCTTTGGGCAGCTTTTCCATTGCCATCACAAAATCCATAGACATACAACATGTCTGCATATTTCTTTATTGTAGATTATTCGTAAAGAAATTATTTTTTTGAATTTTAGTTCGTACTTGGAGACTACAATTGGCTATCATTTAGCGATGTTGATAGATTGGCAAAACAATTTGGCAAAGGTCTAAGATCATTGGGCAACAGTCCGCAACAACCTATAGCCATATTGGCGGAAACCCGAGCCAAATGGATGATCGCTGCTCAAGGAGCTTTCAAAAACAGTTTTCCTCTAGTTACAATTTACGCGACATTAGGAGATGAAGCGATAGCACACGCTATAAATGAAACAGAAGTTAATATCGTTGTTACGAGCCTCAGCTTGTTGCCTAAGTTTAAGAATATTTTGAGTTTGACATCGAAAGTGAAAACAATTATTTATATGGAAGATCAATTGGAAATTTTAAAAGATAAAGATGGTTATAAAGAAGATGTAAATATTATTGGTTTTGATGAAGTTAGTCAAATGGAAACTGATGATCGTAAGTATAGAGTAAAATTTTTGTGCTATTGGGACAATTTAAATATTCTAATATCTCAAAAATATCTATTTCAAAAGTCCATTTGTTAATAGAAATGGAGAACTAGTAAAAGTAATCAACATATTATTAGTTTTTTAACTTTGATAGGAGTTTGTGAGATAACATGTAAGAGAACACATGATACCAACGAACCTTGTCCTGTTTGCAGTGATACCTCCATGATCCCTTTCCTAGACCTTTTCCCTAAGATAAAGAATATTCGTAAGTATAAAAATATTGTTAAAACATTTTAACAGAAGCGCCTCTACCGAGGAGACAGTTAACCACTTATTTATTCTGCAGGAAATCGGTTAGAATATAAATCAGAAACGTTGATATATGTATAAGTATTTAAGTAACTTTGGATTTTTTGTCTAAATACGGTCAAAAAGTTACGCAGTTTAACGAATATTGAACTTTCATAGTCACAAGGGTAGTACCTAAATGAGTTCTTTCAAACTTTCCATCCATCGGTAACCGTACTCACTATATATTTATAGATGAAACCAGACCCAACCCAGAAGACATAGCAATCATCATGTACACAAGCGGATCCACCGGCATACCTAAAGGAGTCAAATTGCTGCATAAAAACTTGATAGCTGCGGTTAAAGCATTTACAGATTGTACGAAAATGTATAAAAACGAAATTGTGATGAGTTATCTACCACTCGCCCACGTTTTCGAACTTCTAGTTGAAACTGGCCAGATGTTCATGGGCATGAGAATTGGTTACTCCAGTGCCTTAACAATGATCGATACTGCTAGCAAAATTAAACGTGGAACGAAAGGAGATGCCTCTATTTTGAAGCCAACATTTACCAGTAGCGTTCCAGTGAGTTTGTTTCATGTGTTTTTTATTTATTTTTTCTCTATTTAAACAACATGTTTTATGCAAATGTGCTATCAACTATCAGTAAAACTGATAAATGAAGTTTAGAAGTGAGTTTTGACACCATTGCAAAGCAACGAATTCCCAACTTGCACTGGTGATAGTCCAATAAACGAAGGTGCCAGCCCGGGCATCAGGTCTGTCCGGCACCATTTTTTTTAATTTGCAGGTATTCATGGGTACATTCACCCCCGAAAATCACAGCTGTCTGAAATTTGTGGAAGGGCGGGAAAATGGCCTCTCAAAAATGTGTTTTTTTTCGCCTATTTTCGCCGATATTTCAGAAAATATGACACTTAGAGAATTTTTGTTTGGACCTACAAAAATGATCTTCATCATTTTTGTCAAAAATATAATACTATTCGACATAACCGGTTCCAAAACGCACCCCCATTTTTAGCTTCTGCCCTGCATTTAGAGAGCACGCTCTAAAGCAATGACACTCCCAAGCGGATTACAAATTTTTCAATAAATCACGAAAAATTAATATTTTTTCATGATTCAAAGTCCAGATGAAAAAAGGAACCTCTGTACCTATAATATCATGTTACTTTTTCCTTTTATCTATTTCTCTGAATTATTGAAAAATCGGGCCAAAGTTCACCGAATCCTTTTGGATAATGGGGCTTTGCAAGGTGTTAAATATATTCAGAAAGATTCAATAAATTTTTTTTGTGTATTTTCATAAACAACATGTTTTTTTAGGGCGTTTTTTTTTTGGATTTCCAGTTTTCGAAAATGTTTGGGTCTATCGGGAATTAGTAGATAATCAAGGACCATATAGGTTTTCAACGCACATCATTAGAAAGCTTAGCTTGTCCCCTTGTCGATGGCATTTTTCTTTTTTTTTATATATTTTTGTTTTCGGGAAAAATGAGAAAATTCTCACCCTTATGAAAAATCGACATTTTTTTTTTGAGGATTATTTTCTTTTCGTGCTAAAATTTTTTGGGGTTAGGAATTGTACTAAATAAAAGATCACATAAAAATTTTAGAGGGGGCTTTGAACCCCTAAAACCCCCCAAACTTTTCTATGCGTTACAATTAAATTAGTATTCTGACACCATTGGTTTAATACATCATTTTTGAAATTTTTTGCCTCTTAGCACTTTTTCGAAAAGTCCGTTTTTATCGAGATACGCCCTTTTTTTCATTATCCTTAAATTCGTTAGTTGGCTTATCCTAAAAGAATGCGACTGGTTCTTAACGGAAATCAATCAAAATATAAATTTCATTAATCATATTTTGTTTACCGATGAAGCTATACCTTCAATAGAAATGGCATTATGAATTACCATGGGCCGAAAGAAAATCCTCATTACCAAAGGACTTTTAAAGTGAATGTTTGTGAATTATAATTTAATAGGACCAGTATTTATTCCAGATAAATTAAATGGTGCAAATAATTAGCAGTTCGTACAAAATGATTTACCAGAATATTTGGAAGAGGTAAATTTGGATGGAGCTCTAGCGCATTTCCATAACGAAGTTAGGGAATATCTTTTCGGTCTGTACCCTGGACGTTGGATTGGAAGGGACCCTGATGCATCTATTTCTTTTGACCAGCCAGAAGTCCAGATCTTAACCCTATTGACTTTTGCTTCTGGGGTTTTATGAAAGAGGGCGTGTATTCTGTTGAAATAATCGACGAACAACAACTGAGGCATCGAATCATTGAAAGTGCAAATCCATTTCGTCAGAAGCCAATGATCTTCCAAAAAAATGGGTTTTCCTTTTTAAAACGGTGGTGTATGTATATTCATGAAACTGGAGGCCATTTTGAACATTTATTATAGTAAATTACCAAAGGTTGTGATATTGTTCCCAAGAACAAAGACATTAAATGTCCTACACTGCACCAGCGTCTGGACTTCAACAACTACTCCTTGGACTATATGCCCCACCCAGGTATTGAATTACGAAAGTCCAGACGTGGTTTGGCGCCCGACCAAGTCGGGGCTTTAAACCAGAAAACTTTGATTTTATTATTAAAGGAGCTTGCCATTCTTAGACCGTTTTCGGAATTATTGTTCCTCTTCAGTAAGAAGCAGGCTAGCTCGACATCCTATCGTTAATAAATACTATACATTTGTACATATTTTTTATACCCGCGATTCCTGCGAATAACATCAATACTCAGTTATAACTTACTTTTTGTTACTCAAAATTTTTGAAGAATAATGAAAAAGAGGCCGACATCTCGATAAAAACTGGCTTTTCGAAAAAGTGCTAAGAGGCAGAATATGTGGTTCAATGTATGACCTACCTTTTTGTTACACCCTGTATATCAAGTATTTTATTAAGTGCACGAGAAAAAACTATGACTTCAAACTTTCTCAAATTGGATTTTTTTATAATAAATTTATTAATGAAGTGCAAAACGTGAAAAAAATTTTGGTTATTATTGCCTTATCTTTTGTCTTCAGACAAAAACGGGAGGATATTGTTTTGGATAAGTTTTGGGAGGATATTAAAATTTTTCGTTTTTTCCGAATTTTTGAAACGCCGTTTTTGCAAAAAATATTAGTGTGCGAAAAAAAATCATAGGGACAACTTTTGTAGGTAATGAACTGCTCTTCATTTTTTGTCTAAACAAAAATGCTCCAAGGATCATATTTCGGCAGATATCGTCGAAAAACGGATTTTCGGGAACTCTAGAGCCATTTTCCCACATTTCCACAAATTCCACGTAGCTGAGATTTTCGGAGGTAAATCTATGAATACCTGCAAATTAAAAAAAAATGGTGCCGGAAAGACTTGATGCCCAGGTTTGGGGTTTATCTGGGGTTAATTTACTGGACTATGGTGGTTGCAAAATTTTTTGATCGATTCTGGTCAAGATGTCACTCTTCTTCGTATCCCTTTAAAGCTAGGGCCACATTATGGGCCAGCCTTGGCCAGTAACCCTTGACATATATTTGGCTGCACATGGCCAAGGAATATTGGCTGTCTACACAATGGGCAAGACTGGCCAACTTGTGCGGTCACACTACTTGCCCATGATGGACCAGAGCGCCTATTGGGTTAGGCTGGCCCATAGTGTGGCCGTAGCTTAAGGTGGTAGTCCTCTAAATATGGCTGAAAAATAGGTGTTTTTCGGAATTTTTTTTTTATACTAAAACAAAAGGAAATGACAACTTTGAGTATATCCATTTATTAATAATACAAATAGCTTTCGGGCACCATTTTTTTTACGCCATCAGCCGCTTCCCGTGACCGCTGCACCAGGTCAAGGCACCCCTTGTCCTCGAAACGCCAAATTTTCGGTGGCCGGCCTGAGGGTCCTCTGATTGGTCATTCAACAAAATAAATGTTTTTAAGTTATTGTCAATTGGTAAATCTAGTCCGCTACGTAGCCGTTTTTCGATCCGTTGAAAGTTTGTGCTCGGTGCACGTTTTTATACCGATTTTTAGGGTGAAAAATCAATTTTTTTAACACGTCGCCATTTTTTTCATTTTGGTTTTTTTCAATTCTCCTACGTAGGAGACTAGATTTACCAATTGACAATAACTTAAAAACATTATTTTGTTGAAGGACCAATCGGAGGACCCCCAGGCCTACCACCGAAAATTGGGCGTTTCGAGGACAAGGGGTGCTTTGACCTGGTGCAGCGGCCACAGGAAGCGGCTGATGGCGTAAAAAAAATGGTGCCCGAAAGCTATTTGTATTATTAATAAATGGGTATACTCAAAGTTGTCATTTCCTTTTGTTTTAGTATAAAAAAAAAAATTCCGAAAAACACCTATTTTTCAGCCATATTTAGAGGACTACCCCCTTAAGGGAAAAATACAAAGTAAGCAAACGAGTTAGGAATTTAATTTATTTGCGAGTTTTTTCTTTTAGCTGATATAACTATTGACTTACGCGTGTTTGGAATTTGATTTATTGGATTCGAAAGCCTAACTGAAGAAGCCGAATGGCAGAAACCGGTCTTAGGATATCGAATCGAATAAATTAAATTCCTAACTCGTTTGTTTAACATGTTTTTATGTTTTTAGTTGATCTTAGATCGGATATCTAAAGCTGTTCGAGAAAAGGTGGATAAAAGTAGCGGCGTGAAGAAAGTTCTTTTCAAGTTTGGTTATAATTATAAAAAAAGATGGGTACGAATGGGATTTAGAACGCCATTGGTTAATAGGCAAGTTTTTAACAATAAATTAACTTTAAAAAATCTATAGCTTAAAACATTGAGAAAATATGTTACTTAAAAGTTATAAATAAGAGACACCTCAGTATTGTTTCAAAATTATGACTTATGACAAATCACAACCCATAACAAAACCTATGCCACAAGGGAGGAAGAAATATAATAAAATTGTTTCAAATATATTTTAAAAATTTTGGCACGTTCCTCGTAACCTTTTTTTTTAGAATAATATTTAAAGCAACAAGAGACATTATGGGAGGCGATATACATTTAATGGCAGTAGGAGGAGCTCCATTGACAGCTGACACTCATGAATTGATAAAAACATGCTTGTGCATAGACACTTTGCAGGGATATGGGCTAACGGAAACCTGTTCTTGTGCGGCAAATCAGGACAGTAAGAAATAATTTTTAATATTATTTTATTTTTGTATTTCTGATATACTGTCTTGAAATTTAAACTAATTTTAGAGTACGATATGACTTATGAACGAGTTGGACCTCCCATGACAACGACACTGATAAGGATAACAGACTGGGAAGAAGGAAATTATTATGTTACTGATAAGCCAAATCCTAGAGGAGAAATTGTTGTAGGAGGTGACATAGTCAGTCCGGGATACTACAAAAACGATGAAAAGACGAAAGAAGAATTTTTTGAGGAGAAAGGAATTAGGTGGTTCAAGACTGGAGATATTGGAGAAGTTCACAAGGATGGAGGATTAAAAATTATTGGTAAAAATATCTTTGAATTTTCTTCATTTTGGTTCGTTTCTCACTACCACTTCTATTCCAGATCGTAAGAAAGATTTAGTGAAGTTACAAGCGGGGGAATATGTATCTTTGGGAAAAGTTGAAGCACTGTTGATCACGTGTTCGTTAATTGACAATATTTGCGTTTACGCCGAGTCAACAAAATCATACTGCGTAGCATTAATTGTGGCTAATCGGGATCAAGTGAAAAAACTTGCAAAAGAGAGACTGAATATTGATGACAAAACCTTTGAAGAACTTTGTGAAGATCCGGAAGTTGTAAAAAATGTCTACCAAACTCTTGTTGGCCATGCAACGAAAGGTAATGGAATGAAATATTAAAAATTTTCAATTTAAATGGTGTTAAACGTTTTACACAATTCCAACTTTGACTATCAGAAAACTGATAAATGTCTAACTGACGAAGCCGAAAGACAGAAACCGGTCTTAGGATGTTTTCTGGTAGACCGAATTTTAATATCTTGATTGATGTGTCAAATTCGAAATTTACTACGCTTATAACTCGAATATTTTAATTATATTCTGTATTTTTTTTTAGTGAAACTAATGAAGTTTGAAATACCCGAGAAGATAAAACTGGTCACAGAAATATGGATGCCCGAAACTGGATTAGTAACTGCAACCTTTAAATTGAAAAGAAAAGAAATTCAAAAATTTTATGCCACAGATTTACAAGAATTGTATACAGAAATATAAAAAAATGTTAAAACTACTTTGATTTAGCACCAGTAATTGAATAAATAACTAAAAATTTAAGGATATACTTATTTCAATAAATAATTCAAAAGCGACATTACTTGATTTGACCACCCTGTAGCCCAGGCCAAGCTGCTTGTGAGTTGTCGGGGATTCGACGGGAATTGCGCTGTTCCAACACTAATTGCCTTAATAGCAGTGGCGGCTGGCCCAAGGAGGTAACGGAGGTTGAGCTTCCTCTGAAATATTTACACATAGATACTCTGTATATTTTAATTATTTTTAATTTTAGTCCTAAACACAGTTAAAGTATTTTCTCTATTATCCCAGATTTTACATGTTTTTAATATGGTAATAACGCTACTCTTGATCCTAAATCGTCAATACAAATATTTTCAGAGCTTTCACTGCTATAATGCATTATCTGGCATTACATTAAAGTCAAATCGCTATTGGTTGGAGGCTAGCCTCTTAGGCAGATAACCCACAGGCGCGACACGTCGCGCGCGGCATGCCCCGAGAAGTCGCGTGCGACAACAATTGATATGTAAATGTATGGCGCAAAACCCATTGACGCGACAAACCAGCGGGTCGCACGCGGCAGAATTACTGGCCGCGACAACCCGCGACTTTTCTGTCGCGCGCGGCCAATGTTACTATAGATTCATATGGAGCATAACCCATAGACGCGATTATTCGAGCGCGATTCACAGAGAGAGGTGGAAGGTTCGGCGTAATTCGGCAGTTGTGTTTGAACAATGGATGCAATGAGTATTGACGTCCACCTCCATTTTAAGACTAAAGACTAAATAATAAATTATATATCGAGCCGCAGCTTGCCGCCTATGCAAAAGTCGCGCTTTCAAAAACGCGCGCGGCTTGCCGCGTGCGACGTGTCGCGCCAATGGGTTACCTGCCTTAACCTCCCCACAAAGAGTTTTCTTCACCTCCGCAAAAAAACGGCAAATTTTTGTTATTTTCCACTTGCCTCCTTTATGAGAAAGTTCACGAGCCGCCACTGCTTAATAGTTGGCTGATGACTAGCCAAGACAAAAGTGGACTGTATTATTAAGTTATAGTAGAACCCACCGCTTTATGAGAAAGAAAAAACGCTATAAAAACAGCAAAGGATACCGCCAATAGAAGAAATACTGATTTTAATGTCGAAAACACCGTACACTGTCCATATACATAAAAATAAAATGATATTTTGTCTATTAGGACCACTGTGCAAAGATTCAATAACCAAGTTACTGGAGATCGTTAGGGGTAATTTGCGTAAAATTTCTATATTGATTAACTTTCTTTAATATGAATTTACATTTTAATTTCTATAACGCATATTAGATTTGAGTAGAGGTTGACCACTCCACCTGGCCTATAGCTTCATTTTCTGATCTCTTGTGAGATTCAGAAACGTTGCTAATTAAAATTTTGTCTCAAATTTTAATTCTAAAATTAAAAACACGGTGAATAAAGTCATAAATATTATAAATTAATTAAGCTTACCTACCCTATCTCAACCCTCACCATCGGAATCACTGTCATCAACATTGATAATAAATTTGGTCGGACTCGTTATATAAGAATTTTCTTCTTTGATGACATGTTTCATTTTTTTCTGCCAATCATCAGCTGAAATTTTGTTAATTTCTTCTTTTACCAAATTTGCTATCAACCCATCAAATTTGGCGTTATGACGCCTTATTCTTTTTTTAAGTTGCCCCCAAATTAATTCTATGGGGTTAAATACACAAAAATAGGGCGGAAGGCGCAATACCTCGTGGCCCCTTTTTGATGCCAGGAATCTTTGGAACTACAACCTGATACCACATAATCCATTGGAATATCAGTTAGTGATTGTTCCGATTCTTTAGATCCACTTAAAAAAAAACTGTATTTTCCCAAGGACGAAAGATATTGAAATTGACACCGAATAAATAAATAAGAAGTACACTGTAACAATGTTTCAAAATAAAAAAAAGTATGTATATACACGGAAGCCAAAAATAATATTAATTGAAATAAACTACCACCTACTATTCACTAAATAAAAAATCAAGTGCGAACACAAGCACAGTGTATCACTGTATGAATATTTTCCTAGCCCTCACTACTGAAGACAATATTTGTCTAACTTCCTAATTCCTACTTTAATTGCAGAACAAAATGATCCCGCTTTATACAAGTCGCTAATACCGACAAAGCCACTTGTCGGCACATCTACATGCCGCTAATACCGATAAAGCCACTTGTCGGCACATCTACATGCCGCTAATACCGACAAAGACACTTGTCGGCACATCTACATGCCGCTAATGCTGACAAAGCCACTTGTCGGCACATCTACAAGCCGCCAAAGTAACCTGTCTGCACATCTGAGAATTTTATTTCTGCTATTGAAAATGTAAAAACTATAACCACACTTCCACCCCACAGTTGAGTTAAATTAATTTAAGACAAAATTTTAATTAGTAATTCAAATCTAATATGCGTTATAGAAATTAAAATGTAAATTCATATTAAATTTTTGTAATTTAAATCTATGTTGAGCAATACCAAAAGACTGGAACGAAAATTCAAGTAGGTGTATATGCGGGAACGACTTGCCTGAATGGATATTTTTGGAAAATCAACGGTAAAGAAAAAACTTAATTAACACATTAACATTTGGCGACCCTTTTGAGTCCTCGAAATTCTGAAGTAAATGCTCTGGAAAAAAAGGGAATACTTAATTGGAAAGAAGATCGGTCAAGGTTGTTACAGATGTCTGGTCTTTGCGTATATTTCTATTTATAATGTTGATGATGATGTTTTATGATGCCTTTCATGCGAAACAAGTACAGTAGCACTTATCGCTTAGCATTCATTATATTTATATATATTGAATAAACTATATTAAACTCATAATTAATAATTATACGCCATTCTCCCCTATAACGATATCAAGCTAAGTTGGTTATTGAATCTTTGCACAGTGGTCCTAATAGTCAAAATATTATTTTATTTTTATGTATATGGACAGTGTACCATGTTTTCGACTTTAAAGTGCTCAAAAATGTCCAGATTCATGAGTATTTGTTCTATTGGCGGTAATCCTTTGCTGTTTTTTCATTCTCATAAAGGATTGAGTTCGACTATACCTTGCATGTTGCTGCTTCCTTTTCATACTGGTAGACTTTGAAGAGATGGAATAAAATGCGACACTTACAAGATTCCATATATTATGTTATCTCTGAACAGGTTAACAACAATTTACAATGTAAAAAGTAAAATAAAATGTAATTTTTATTTGCTCTGATTTCGAGGTCCATTCAAATTATCGGTTTTTATTGGTTCAGACCTCACGCTCTGTTCAAATTACCGTTGAACAATTGTTTATGTTGAACAATTCCTAATAATACCGGACCGATCATGATCTCACGGTCACTGTGAATTGTTTGTTTGATTTGCAAATGACCATGGGCGTGCGTAATATCTTTATTAGAAAGGACCCCGCACCATTTAAATGTAAAAAACGTCCCGGTCAAATTTTCTGAAACGTTGGTATGTTATAAAACTCGATGCCCTGACAAAAGTGTCCATTAGCCCAAACCAATCCTACGGCTACTTTTCGAAGTAAAGGGTGTTAAACATCGGAAATACCACTTTTTTTGTCGTTTTGTCGTTTATTGTAGAAAACATGAATTATAGATTATTTAGCATTAATATTTTATAAACAATCACCGTAGAATTTGGTTAGTTACAGGGTGGATCGAAAATAAGTAATATAGTTTTTTTGAAGAAATCATTTTTGTTATAACAACTTTAGAAATACGAGCAAATGTCATTGCATTATGAATATAGTTTAAGGGGGTAGAACTTTAAATATGGCTGAAAAATAGGTGTTTTTCGGATTTTTTTTTTATACTAAAACAAAAGGAAATGACAACTCTGAGTATATCCATTTATTATTAATACAAATAGCTTTCGGTGGCCGGCCTGGGGGTCCTCCGATTGGTCCTTCAACAAAATAAATGTTTTTAAGTTATTGTCAATTGGTAAATCTAGTCCTCTACGTAGGAGAATTGAAAAAAACCAAAATGGCGACGTGTTAAATTTTTTTTTTTGATTTTTTACCCTAAAAATCGGTATAAAAACGTGCACCGAGCACAGACTTTCAACGGATCGAAAAACGGCTACGTAGGGGACTAGATTTACCAATTGACAATAACTTAAAAACATTTATTTTGTTGAAGGACCAATCGGAGGACCCCCCGACCGGCCACCGAAAATTGGGCGTTTCGAGGACAAAGGGTGCTTTCACCTGGTGCAGCGGACACGGGAAGCGGCTGATGGCGTAAAAAAAATGGTGCCCGAAAGTTATTTGTATTATTAATAAATGGATATACTCAAAATTGTTATTTCCTTTTGTTTTAATATAAAAAAAAATCCGAAAAACACCTATTTTTCAGCCATGTTTAGAGGTCTACCCCCTTAAGTAATTACTTCTTGGTGATGAATTATATTTTATGCAGGGTGACTCACAAAATGTGGTTACAGAGGGCATATAACTAGTGTTTTTAGCTTTAATAAACGATGTGCTATAAAATTTTTGTATTATATTAAACAAATGTATGATCTGCCACTCTATGTCATACAGGGTGTTAAGCTGATTGCAAAAACTTTTAAAAATTTTCTCCGTCAACTTTATAAATTAATACATTTTCACATTAACAAAAGTTTAACATTATAACATAACTTAGAAACATTTTGTTGTAATCCTATTACCAGTTTGCCTAAAATGTGTACCCATAGATATGAAAAACATCTTTCAATTAGTAAATATGGTTACACATTTTGGTAGAAAATGTATTAATTTATAAAGTTGACGGAGAAACTTTTAAAATACAGGGTAGCGCACAAAACACAGCTTTTCTAATTTTTAAAGTTTTTGCAATCAGTTTAACTCCCTGTATGACATAGAGTGGAAGATCGTACATGTGTTTAATATAAAACAAAAATTTTATAGTACAAACAATATATGCCCTGTGTAACCACATTTTGTGAGTCACCCTGTATAAAATATAATTCATCATCAAGAAGTAATTACTTAAACTATATTTCCATAATGCAATGACATTTGCTCGTACTTTTAAAGCTGTTATAACAAATTGATTTCTTCAAAAAAACTATATTACTTATTATCGAACCACACTGTAACTAACCAAATTCTATGGTCATTGTTTATAAAATATTAATGCTAAATAATCTATAATTCATGTTTTCTACAAGAAACGCCAATAAAACAGGTCTGTTATGAGAAATCTGGTTAACAAAAAATGGTATTTCCGATGTTTAACTAGCCATAGGATCGGTTTGGACCAATGTACACTTTTTGTCAGTGCATCGAGTTTTATAACATACCAACGTTTCAGAAAATTTGACCGTGACGTTTTTTACATCTAAATGGCGCGGGGTCCTTAATGATTTTATTTTAATTTGTTTCATTTGATTTTTATTTAGTGTACAGGATTGGTTTTTATTATTTAGATTAGTTAAATATGTTGGACGTTTTCCAACATTATTTTTTCCATTTCCCCAAATCCTTGCAATAAATTCGTTCAAACCACCAAAAGGTAAACAAACCCACAAAAAGAAAGTAAAACATATTTGTACGAAAAAAGAATGTATTTTAGAGTAAATATATGACATATAAATCAAAAACAGTTTTTATACTTATAACAATATAAAACATGTACAATTCAAAAATGCATTAAATAAGTGGAAGATGGAATGACGAAATGAATGTATTTCACCTTATGAACTGCTCCTGCTGTATTTACCCCAGATATGTAACATAAATACAGACGCGATAAATAGAAGCGACATCACTAAAACTGGAACTGGACCTCTAAAAAAAATTATTGCTGATAAAGTAGCTGTTACTTAACCCCTTAACGTGTGAGCTCGAGTTAATTTCAGCGCGCTAAACAGGTCAAACACATTCAGCGCGTGAGCATAAAAGTTCAGGAATAAAATTAAAACTAGTTCAAATTTTGAAAAATTATTTTAGAGGGTGATTCTAGACCACCTAAGCATTAGGAAAATAAATAAAAACGATTTAAAAAATACCCCTATTAACAATTTGCAGTGCCAAAATATTAGAATAAAAAAAATCATCTGTTCTCCAGTCGCCTTACCAAGGCAAATATGTAACATTCGATAAAACTAAAATAATAAATTATTTATTAAAAATATAAAATAAATTTAGAGCAAAATTGCTTCGTAATTTCCTTAATCTTTATAATTTTTTGACAATGTTTTTGGTATATTACTCACTACAAATTGATTTTTAAACATAAATGTATAAGACATAACCAAAAAAATAATTTTGTAACTTGATTTGCTTCAAATCAGTTAAATAGTCTTTGAAAAGTAATGAACTACATTAAAACTAAATAAAAGAGCCATTTATTCAAAAGCCATATGGAATAGATAAAGACGTTTATTTATACTTACACTTTGATACCAGGAGAATCATCTGTGTAAAAACGCCACATGCCACCTGTGCCCGCTCCTGTATTTCTTCTAGCTGTAGTTGTAGTAGTTGTTGTTTTTCGTTGTCTTACGCTTCCTGCCATAGAAGACCTAGGAGCGACGGCTTTTGAAGGGGATCTTCCACCAGAACCCACATTGGTAGAACTCGGTGAAGCAGGCTTTTAGAAATAACAGTATTATTACATTTATTTCAACTAGATTGAAGAACACTTACCATTTTAAATTAAAATTATAAACAACTGTATATGCACTGGCAAAATTTCTATTAGCAGTTCTTTTCTTCACCGACTAATAAAACAAGACACTTCCAAATACCAAACTAATCTTATTAAAACTGACACGAATCATAAGCACGTTACACGTAGGCATACGTCATAATATAATACCACATCAACTGGCAGTGTTACCAACTCAAACCAAAATGTTTAAAAAAAACCAGCTTCTGATCTTTCAGAATAATTATGTATTTATTTCAATTTCGATTGTTTTAATAATTACACTACAAAGAAAAATACGAAAAAAATAACTACGAAAAATGAGAAAATTTTCAACTTGAATGAATGATAATAAAACACAAATATTTTTTATTTTGTTCAGATATCTCTATTTGAATTTTCCTCAGTCACGTAACGTTTCAGGAAACATCCAAATCTGAACACTTTAAATAATATCCCTGTAATCTTTTAATTTAATAATAATAGCCGTCCCTCCCACGCACAAGCTGCAGAGCTTCTGGGGTTCACTCGTAAGGGAGTGAATTGCAGGGAGTTTATTATTATATATATGAGCACACCTATAACACGTAATACATTGTTACCAAATTGTCAGGCTTTCAATAGACCGAATGCTTTTTAATAAAAAAAGCTGCTAAAAATCATGATTTTCCAATGTTTGATGAGGTGACATTATGACATTGGAGGTCCTTCTGTCGCAAATTTTAAAGTCAGTTTTTACATCCTGTTTTTTTAAATTAAGAGTTCATTTATGATCCAAGGAGATATTATTAAAATATACTCACAAATTTAAATTAAATGGACACTTTCATACTCATACAAAAGCATTGAAATGTAAATTTGTATAAAAATCAATAAAAGAAGACAAAGAAATACTTAGAAAAAAGTTTATTTAAATCATAGCATACGAAAAATTATAATTACAAAAAAAAAGTTAAATACTAGTCTACTTCTTCTTATCATCCTTCTTTGTATCTTTGTCTTTGTCTACTTTTTCCTTATCTTTATCTTTACTATCCTTATCTTTGTCCTTGCCGTCCTTCTTCTCCTCTTTTTTCCCTTCTTCGGCATCTCTGTTTGTTAATTTATTGTTAATTAAGTTGTGCAATGCCACTATGGACCTTACTAGAGCTGCTAAATAGACTACGAGCATCTGATCATTATTTTTAACGTAAAATGAATTATTAAAAGCGTCCTGGTTAATATCAGGTAGTAAATTGAAAATATCCTGTAGCTGATAGATAATTTGGTGGTTAATAGGAAGCTTCTTGTCACAAACTTGTATCAAATAGTCTCTTATATCTTTCAATTGAGAATGTAACCCTTTGAGACCCAATAACTGATTTGTAATCCTTTGTGAAAGAGTCCCGACCGTGGTATCTTTTATATCTCGTAACAAATGTTCTACACCTACTTCTTCAGCCTCCTCAGCTCCAATTTCACTAGGAACATGCTCAAACGTTTTGGAAGTAGGTGAACCATCATCATGTACTTCCTCCACAGCTTGGTATGCTTCAGTAGGGAGCCCCAAGTCTTTTGGTTTAGCATCTATAATTACCAAAACAGAATTTGGACAGTATCTTCTTACTAGTTCGTTAATAGCGATATCGTTTTGATGCAATTTAGGTCCGGTGTGGTACCAACCGACTACACGTTCTCTAGCATTGACTTTTTTGAACATGCCATACATGTTTTCTAAGTAATCATGGTCCAAAAACCAAACAGACTTATCCTTATCGTCCTCATCGAATGGAACTAAAAATGCCAGTATTATAAGTAAAATTTTATACCGTGATTACTGTTTACATACCTGCGAAACTGTTAGAGACATCTAAGACTCCTTTAGCTCTCCAGCAACCGAGTAATACACCAACAACGCGTTTTTGGTTACCGATTTTGCCCATGCGATTGAAATGATCCACTACACTCAGAAGGACCAATGGATGGACTATAACTTTAGTTGTTGTTACATCTGAACTAGGCATTTTGAAGCCTTTTTATTCAGCAACAAAATGAATGTCGAAAAATAATGAAAACAGGATGACACTTCAAAAATTTTATATTTTGTCAGCTGTCAATGTCAATTGTCATTGTCAAAATGATCAATGCATAAAAAAAAGAGGTCAAAGAAATACAAAAATTGGAATGACGAATAATACATGACTACCAATTAAAAAACATATATGCTATTTTTGTCACTCCATTAAAAAACCGTGTATATTAGCAAGTTAAACGAATTTCTATGAATATTTACCGACTGTAGTCCATAAAACTATTTAATAAAAATATAAAAATTGAGACAGCAATCGCCATCTATTGTCTTTGAATAGTACAATTTTGAAGAATTCTTCATAATAAGTGTCCAAAAATTAGATATTTTGCCAAAAATACTTTGATTCTTTTAACAATAAATATTCATGTCAGATTTGGGTTAAAAATAGTATTAAATGAAAATTTAAAAGTTGTAATTGTCCATATTTATTGCTTAATTGAGTACTACCACCATCACTGAGAGGTCGTTGTAATCGAAAACGTTGACTTGCTCACTAGCAACTTTCATAGTGCGCAAGTGCAAACCGTTTATTTGGGAAAGATCTGAAATTCTAAAAATGTCAGTTCTCGGTCATCGAATTTCGTTTCGCCATTTTGTAGAAAGACGGAAAAATTAAATCTGTAAACATCCTGTAGTCAATGAGATTTTAAACAAAAAACTTGTAAAATTGAAGTTTAGTTAGTGTAATCGATTCGATATTTTATATATTTTCGTGCTAGTTACGAGAACAAGTGAAGTTGACAGTTTTGTTTTGATCAGTTAGCGACCAAGCTAAAAATGGCGTGTGCAACTTTGAAGAGATCTTTGGACTGGGAACCTGTGTTAGGGGGGCGACCAGCGAAGCGAAGACGTTGTGTACCCTTCTGTTCAAGCCCTACACAAAGTGGTATAGGATCTCCAGGGCCATCTACCAGTCCCACTGGTTCGTCTTCCCCAAAAAGTTCCGTTTTTCCAGACGTCAAAAAATTGACCCCTGGTAAGTATTAGTTTCTTCCTTTGTGTATCGATTGAATTCTAGGATTTCTAAGGGCAATTGCAATGAATTATGGAGTTTTTTTAGTGTTTTTTTTTGGATTTTTATATCATCAGCTGATTGACGACATTATTGTTTACAGTTGATTTTATGAGAAGTTCTTTGTTATTCAAAGTGATTTGGATAATTAATGCACATCATAAACATCTCATATTTGCAGATTTGATTAAGCTTACTTTTATTTGCCTTGTACCTATTGTGTATTTAAATTAAATAAGACAATTTTAAATCTAATGCCATTCATTATTTACATTAACGATGTCATCTAAAATTGAAATATTCGACGTTTTAGAACTGGTTCAGGTTTAGGCTACATGGAATTTTTCCAAAACAATCTTGAATAAATGTTTTTAGAAGTAACAAGAAATTTTTTTATATTTTAGGCAATTACCTATTATATTTGTCCGTTTGTAGGTTATGCTCAATATTTCATTCACTAGCATAATTTAAACTGTATTTTCCCTATTTTTATATTTTGTAATTTGTTGGATTAAGATCAAATAAACCAAAATTTTTTGTCATTCCCAAGAGGAAGAAAAATATATTTTAAAAATCTTAGATTTAAAAATAATAACAAATATGCAGAAACAGATTTCGACACTATTTATAAAATTAAGTAGCTTCAAATAATATTCAAAAAATAGGTTGTTCAGAATATATAAATTATGGGTATGCATTACTTATAATCGCTTTGGGCAAAATTGAAGAGATGTTAAATGTTGTGGAAAAAGTATTTTTATTGCATGTCTACCATTAGAGATTCAGGTGGCAAAATCAGGAAAATTAAGCACGACACCTCCGATTTTATTTCAGCAGTAGGAAAAATATGAGTACCTAAAATCAACAATTGTATTTTGTACAATATACTGCACATTGTGAAAAATAATTACAATGACATCAAAATTTTTATATTTAAACCACTCTTCATATTTTTAGATGTGCTACCATCTATGGTAAGAAGAGAGTATTGACATTACATTTTGACTAAATCTAGTCAAGATGTCACTCTCTTCTTTTTTATCCCTAATAAATTAAAATTCCTTACTGGTTTACTCATTCTTCATATTTTCTGCTTCTTGCAACGGCAAATTTACTTGCGTGTATGGATAGCATATTATATAAAAGTTACAATAGGAGAAAATCCTTTTTTATCTTAATTTTGCGAACAAGTAGAAAAAAAGTATTTTACACAGCATTTCATGCAACGATAATGACTCATGGTCCTGATTATATATGATAAATGCCGATTTGAGATCCCGATTCAATAAAAAAAAATCAGCACTTTTTACATTTAATTTGAAGGTGTCCCAAGATATTTATAGACACCAAACACGGGATTTACATACAAATTACATTTATGGATCAATAATTGTATTTTATATCTATTTTTTTCTCCCTCTAGAAAACCTCATTGACAATCTCAAAGCAGAAATAAAAAGATTACAAAAACGCAAGCAACTACAGTACAATAGTATGGAGACATCGGATGGAAGCAGTTCAGGTGGTGAATCAAATGATTCGCCCTGTCGTTCGGAAAAACCCTTATTCACATTTAAACAGGTAATTTTCAGCATTTATATTCTCAGCAATCCTTTCATTGGGTTTGACTTATATGTTAAAATTTTTTTGCTCTAGTTTATTTGATTTTAATCTTTTTGTTTTTGCTTGAAGGTCGGCCTGATCTGTGACCGGATGCTCAGAGAGCGTGAAATAGAAATAAGGGAAGAATATGATAATGTTTTGACAGCCAAACTTGCCGAACAGTATGACGCCTTTGTTAAATTTACATATGATCAAATTCATAGAAATTATACCAATACGCAAGTACCGAGTTGTAAGTATTACAATTTTCTTTTATATTGTTGAATTTATGTTTTAAGTGAAGGCTAAGAGATGTAGCTTGAGCTACTGAGCTATTGATTATTTTTTTGGGATCAGTATAAAACATTTCAAAGGGAAGTAACAAAAACAAGTATGTTTGCTCTTTGAACCTAATTTTAGCTTTCCAAGATTTTTATTATGATTTTTTTGATTTTCAATATTTCTACCGCATGAGAAAATTTGTCCAAATTTTCTTATTCCAACGTATTTTAAGCTGAAATACACAATATTGTGATTTCAGGTAATTTTTCATCCTTATATTTATCTGAAAATTCTCAATTTTATCCTCAAAATTTGCTCAATAAAATATTTTTCGTCTATTTTGACTCCGGTAACTAATTTTTCAACCTCTATTATTGGTGATTTTTATTATAGTTTTTAATTTTTCTTTTGGTTGGTGATTTTTTGATTTTCAAAATTTCTATCGCATGAGAATTTTTTTTTAAATTTACTTATTGCGACTAGTGAAGTGAAAATAGACGAAAATATTCTGAAAATGAATGTAAGAGCTAAGTCAATTTTTTTTTCATTTTTTCGATTTTATACATGTAGAGAAGCTTGTAAAAAATGTTCAATAAATTTGGGCTGGAGCTTCGCGAGATATGTGCCAAAAACGGCATTTTTGGTATTTTTCGAGTGGATTGCTTCACTATTTTTTAAATATCTCCTGCTCTTAAGAGTCGTGGAAAAATAAATCGATCCGTATAGTAGGCATTTTTTAAAAATGCATTCTAACCTCAAAAAACGAATTCGCGCATATTATATTTTTTTACTGAATTGGCAATAAATAACCAAAGAATCGTCGAATTTTCTTAAAAATTTGAGAAAATATGTATTTTTATGTCGGGAAGACATGGTAAAAATTAAAAAAAAAAAATGTATTTGTCCAGCCAAAATCGGCATTTTTCAAAAAAAATAATTGAATTGGCCACCATTTTTGGAAAAACAATAGTAGAGAGAAATTTTTTATCTTAAAAAGAAGAATTTTGTGTGTACTTTTGTCTAAGAATGTCTAACATTTTATTTCTTTATCCATATCCATATAAAATTCTAATTTTGTGTGTACTTTTGTCTAAGAATGTCCAACATTTTATTTCTTTATCCATATCCATATAAAATTCTAATTTCACTCCACTAGACGTATTTTTTTAAGCTAAAATAAACAATTTTATGATTTCACGTTATTTTTTATCCTCTATCCGATGTTTTTCTCAATATTCTCAATTTTTTCCTCAAAGTTTGCTCCAAAAATTATTTTTCGTCAATTTTGACCTCAGCAACCGATTTTTTAAACTCGATTTTCTCTTTCTACATAATTTCAAATTTTCAAGATTTATATTACTTTTTAAATTTAATTATTCTTACGTATTTTGAGTTATTAGATATTATTTTTTTGGTTACACGTCATTTTTCTAGTGCATTGATATGCAATAAGAATTTAGGTCCAGTGACACGCGCACCCTCTATAATTTGATTAGATTTATTTTGACTGCTTGAAAAAATGTAACGGCGTGTTAAAAAGTAGAATTTTTCTTTCAGACCTATCATAAGACGTGACCCAGTTCCAGAGTCAGTTGTAGCGCTATGCTCTAGCCACTTTTTACAGTCGTTTAGTATCGTTTATATACACTCACCTACGTACATATTGATGACGGCAAAAAACAAATCATATAACTATAAAATATTTGCCTGTCAGAAGATGCCTTAGAAATATATATATTATATATGAACATAACCATACTTCTTGCTGGCAAACAATTGTATATATACTTATTATTACTATACCACCTTTTTTGTAATACCTTAAGAATATGCATTATATACTTGTTATTTTCTCTTGTACATATTTTTCATTTTTATGGATTCCAAAAAGTCGCAATTTATTTTTGTCGTCTGTAGTGATCGTTTAGATTTCTCGAGTAGATTTAGTGTGAAGTAGAATACATTTTTCGAAAAAAATCATTTTACCAAGTGAATCGAATCACCGACAGTATTCATTTAATTTATTTTTTATTCAAACTCAAATTCCAAAAAAATAAGGGCCAGCTGAAGAAACCGGTCTTGTGACGTCGAATCAAATAAGATAAATTCCTCAAATTATAAAATATTTACAATTTAATTAACAAAAAAACTGCAATCATGCATATTTGTGAGGCTACCAAAAAAGGCAATCTACATACTGATATCATTGATTTAGGGGGAGGGAATTTAATGTCCTCAGTGTTTAAAATTGAGAAGTTTTTTGGTCATTTGTACATCTTTTCTTTAAAAATAATTTAAAATAAAAAAAAGGAGGAGGATGTAAAATTAATCTAATGGGGTTAAGCTCTGACATCGCGCTGGCCCGCTCCATTACAGAGAAATGCAATTTACGATCTCAAAAAAATTATGGACTTAAGTTCAAAGGTCGATTACTGATATAGGGTAAAGGAAATTTATATCCTCACTGATATTTGACATGTTTGGGACATCATTCCTAACAGTATGCATTTATGATTTAAAAAAAATGTCCACACATGATTTTTTTTTGGAAAAATTCTACTTCATTCTATAAGTGTAATATTACAGGACCCAAATAAGCTTTTTGCTAGAATATGCAAGTTGAGATAATTTAGGTTAAACTATGAGACTGTGTAAGTGAAACATATATTGTTCAGGTAAGAAGATTGGGTAAATATTTACTGTATTTGGATATAGACGTTTTTTTTTAAATAATTTACATATACCGGATGTCCAAATAAAAAAAGTCTGTTACAACTTTTGTAAACACAATGTGTACTATATAACCTAGGGATTTGAAAATAATTTCTCGTAGTCACAAAAATGTTTAAATGTGATCTGCATTCTTTGTTATTTAGAAATCTGGTATGACAGAAAACAATTACAAAGGTCACATTAAAAAACTCTGCAGAATAAAATATAAATTGAATGATTTAATTTAAACAATTTCACGCTTTCATTTTTATCAATGAATTTAAAACATTTAATTTTGGAAAAACGGAAAAAATCACAAGGAGTTAGATCTGGGATATAAGATGGATGCTCCAACAATACCTTGTTTCTTATTTTGCAGAATGTTTTTAATGTTACTCTTGTTGGTTCCTACTAATGAATTTAATGTCATGTAACTTTTTTGTTTGTTTTAACCACTAAAGACGTCAATTAAGGTGGTATTTTGGTCCAAATAAAACTATTGGACGCCTATTTCGACGTACTGATCAGTTTTAAACCCATCCTCTATGCACTGAGTGCGAAGAGAAATTACACAGAGTACTCCGGATTTTAAATTTTTTTCTTCCTTATAAGCCATTAAGTAAAAAAAATTAAAACTATTTTTTTTATTTAATTGAAGATCAACAAAATGGTTCGCAGAAATTCCGAGTCGTTTCTGAGATATTCGACAAAATTCGAAAAAACTCATTTTAGACTTCTAAACCCTAAAGTTTACAAAAGTCTTATGGAACGCTTCTGTCTGTCTGTAGACATTTATAACTCAGCTTCCAGAACCGATAGAGACTAACGGACAACGGATATGAACTCAGGAACCTTGAATGTGTGCACGCCTAAATTTCAGCTTTCCACGACTTCTGGTAATTTAATAATAGTAATTTATGTATCAAAGGGAATTATAAGGGCCTTAATTCCTGAAGGCAAAGTTTGCATTCCGAGTGCCTCTGGCCCGAGGGACTGCAATTGCCTGTGGTAATTAAGGCTCATTAATTCCCGAGTTACATAGATTATTTTATTTCTGATCGATTTTAATAAAACAAGCAGCAATGACATTCACTAAATATAATGAAACACTGACAGCAATATTCAACAAACGTCAAAATATCTTAACAACAATAAAGATCAATATTTCCTCAATAAGAAGATAACTCTAGATCTGATGTAAGGAAGTTGTTGGAATCATCAGGTTTTTCCAGTTCTAATCCATATTACATTATAAAACAAGGAACGATTATTCAGCTAGCTACTGCCCCAGATTCACAAAATTATTTAGGGAAGTAGCTGGAACAGGCGTATATGATGAGAGAAGGGATGAATATTTGGCGATTTTACGAGAAATTGAACATAAACTTCAAAACATTGATGTACTGATAAATACTTTCGAAGAACGTTTAAACACTTTAGATAAAAAAAAAGAGTTGAAACAATACCAGTATTATGACAAACCACGCAGAGTTTTGGAATTTATTATCTATGAGGTAGAGTCGAATGATACTAAGAAAAACTAGATGAGTTAGAGAAAAAGAGAATGAATTTATATTCAGAACAGGAAAAATTAACAGCTAACCTGAAAAGTGTACAAGATAACATTCATTCTTTGAGAAAAAATTCAAAAACCACCAAAAAGGATTTAAAGGCGTTGGAAATTTTTTTAACTTGTTTCTAAACAAAACACAGTAACGGGTCAAATGTATCGTTGAAAAATTAATAAAAATAGAAATGTAAAAAATAGTCCTGAAAAGACGATACCTCAAAGTGTAAATTTGATAGAACAAAAATTTTAACTCATTTTTTTATCTTTTGTTAGACAACAAACAAGTAGTAACGGCACCCGTTAGAGAGCGGGAACAATAGACTTCTAAACTGAGCCAAATAGTAATTTATGTATCAAGGGAATTATAAGGGCCTTAATTCCCGAGGCCTGAGGGACTGCAATTGCCTATTTTTTACATTTCTATTTTTATTAATTTTTCAACGATACATTTGACCCGTTACTGTGTTTTGTTTAGAAACCAGTTAAAAAAATTTCCAACGCCTTTAAATCCTTTTTGGTTGTTTTTGAATTTTTTCTCAAAGAATGAATGTTATCTTGTACACTTTTCAGGTTAGCTGTTAATTTTTCCTGTTCTGAATATAATTTCGTTCGCTTTTTCTCTAACTCATCTAGTTTTTTCTTATTATCATTCGACTCTACCTCATAGATAATAAATTCCAAAACTGCGTGTTTCGCCAAAGATTCATCCCTTCTCTCATCATATACGCTTGTTCTAGCTACTTCCCTAGATAATTTTAGTCTGTGAATCTGGGGCAGTAGCTAGCTGAATAATCGTTCCTTGTTTTATAATGTAATATGGATTAGAACTGGAAAAACCTGCTGATTCCAACAATTTCCTTACATCAGATCTAGGAGTTATCTTCTTATTGAGGAAATATTGATCTTTATTGGCTCCAATAACACGTTTCAAAATTATTTCTTAATTACGAATCTTAAATCAGAATTATCAAATATAATTTCTACATATGCATTGATACTTCTTCGACCAGTACTTTCATGAAGCAGTGATTGTCTCTGCTTATCTTGAAGTTGAGCATATTCTTCACTCAATACAAATTGGATTGAAACAAAAAAGTTACTCTTTCCAGAACTACAGTTTGGTCAAGAGTTATAAGGACCACAACACTTCTGTTCCTAAAGTGGCGGTGGGAAACAGTAAGAAAGCCTACACAGAACAGTAATCGGTTGACATAAGTAGAAAAAGTTTTTTTCGAGTTTTGAGTATGAATATTTCAAAATCGTTTTGTGGATCTTCAAACTAGAACACTTTTTGCCGATTTAACAGACTTTTATGACAGTTTATGAGATCTGTATAGAAAATTATTAAAATCCAGAGCACCCTGTTTGATATTCGATGAGGTTGTATGTTGAAAAACTTTTTAAGTGAAAGAGGCATGAGTTTTTTTGGTTTGAGTAGTGCCATGTGTATTTTTCAACTTATGACCCATCTCAACATCAGCGACAATATACGATATTAAAAACTATAGTTCGAGAACATTCCTAAAAGGAAATATAACATTTTTTGTTCATTAAAATAGAAGGATGGTAGAAGAGTATTAATATATAACGTATCTGTAAAAAATTGTGAAATGGTAAATTGGGGCAGGTGACAAGTACTTTGGGTATAATAAACGAAGTGGTTCTTTAGGGATTACAACGGTAAAATAAACATTGGCATTATTTTTATTTTACTTGTCGCCTAGCCTAATGGTTTCTAGAATCAATTATCAAAACACCAAGTCTTATTCTTTTATATTTAATCAAATCAAACCTTATCGACTGAGAATTTTGACTGTTGACATTTTATAATTGAACTCATGGTAAAAATGTGTCGTCTGCTGTTTTGACATTTTTCTTTAGGAGAAATTAAGTTTATTTTAAGCCAAAAAGGAAGCGGTATAGGTAGGTATATAACGTCATATTTCATTACAATGGTATGATGTGAATAGTAAAGCTAAACGAAATAGGGCAGGGTCTATCCGGCCGCAAAGAAGGAAGTGATCTCAAGTGTTCTTTAGTTTATAGCTCGGGAGCCAGAGTGGAAAGAGTATAAATTAAAAAAATAAAAACATGTGCAATCGCTAAGTGGTAATTGAATAATACTACTGCTAGACTAGCGTTTCAGGGAAGCTAATAGACATTGTTCACTTTCAATTCATCAAAACATTCTTGGGGGTTTAAGAGGGACAGTCAGGGCGATACCGAAAATGGGCGTTTTTGCGGGAATAGACGAACTAACATGTAATATCTAAAGAAAAACTCCAAATCAATCCCTCACAATATAATTTTGTTATAAAGTCAGGACCGAAAAGGAACAATGTAACAAACAGATAAAGTAAAAATAGTTTTTTTTTTAATGTTTGAATTTGTAGAAAAATTGCAGTAAACCTGTAGCTAACAAAAAATTATTTGTGTAAATTTATTTGTTTATACTGAAAAACCTACTGAACCACTTTTTGGCTTGAAGTAAACATTTTGAAATCATATTGGAATTGGTAATGTTAAATAATTATAACTCGGTTGGTAAATATGGTCTGCTTGCATGTTTTGACACCCAGAATTGCATGCTTCTTTATTTTTTTGTGAGTTACTAAAAATATTATCGGGTTATAAATACTTGGATGTTCTAAAAATTTTTCTATAAAAAATAATGCAGTTGGAAAATCATTAAAAATATATAAAAACAAAGGAGAATATTTTTTAAGATTTTTTATAAGCCGTTCTCGCATTCAAAGGGATGATTTTTCAACTAGACTAATTTTATAGGTTATAGGATACAGTCTAAAATCATCTCTTTTTTTCCTAATTTTAACTTAATTCATGTAGGGTGATCCACAATAATAATTTTTTACTAAAATAACTTCATTATTGTCTTTAAGCTATTTTAGTATCTTGAATATAAACTGATCTAAAATTTATTAGGTTTTTTTTACAAAGTTCTTGTAGATCACTCTGTAACTAGTGGTAAGGACAAATTCTCATTTGTTAGTCTTAGGCTGTACGTACATAAGTATTTTTTTTTGCTTTTTGTGAACACCAAGTGGCTTCTTATTTATTTAGCTTATTATCCCTTTAAAATAGTTATGATTTAGTTTCTGTTATAATTTTGTTTACCTCTATTAAACATAATATTAACGATTAGGATTAATTTGTTAAAAAGTCTTATGATATTTAATAAAAAATGGGCTTATATTTTGTGTTTTATTTTTTGCTAAAAAAACTGCAAATTTCGAACTTACTAATCTTAGATTAACCAACCCTCAGACAATGTTTCCAAATTACATTTTGTTATATTCGCTGTAAATCTTATAACCGAATTAAGCTACGATATTTGAGAGATCCAATGACCAATATACAAAACAAAAATGTTCTTAAAGAAACGAGTTCGGCACTCTATCTATTTGATTCGACAATCTAAGACCGGTTTCTGCCTTTGGCTTCATGAGTTGGACCTTCGAATCCAGATTCAAGCAAGAACATTTTTTGTTTCAAGTACATGAACTCAAAGTAGTCCAATTTGTGAAGAAACAAATATAAACTCAAAAATTTGGAACCACTGACTTGTAAATTATTAAAAATGAAATCCATTTTGGAAATGTTTGTTTATTCAACTAACACCCCAAGAGTTTGTGCCTATCTGGATTTATCAGCTTGGTTAGTGAGGCGAATAAAAAAATCTGTAGGCCAAGAGGAATGGTTTCCATTTACCGGGGGTATATTTAAAACTAATAAAAAATTATTTCCGATTGATGGAAACCTACGCTATCGTTAACCAGATGGCGTGGTCTTAAAAATACGAGAATGATTCACTGTTTTTCAAAATCTGATAATATAAGCTTGACTGGCAAATTCAAAGAATATTGTTTATTAATTCAAAATGGTTCAATATGTCAAGAACTTTGTATTAATTCCTTAAAGGGATACGAAGAAGAGAGTGACATCTTGACTAGAATCAGTCAAATAAAAACTTTGCAACACACAATGTAAGTTGAGTGTATGCAACACCCAATACATCGGGAATCGTTGCTTTGTAAAGTGTCAAAACTCTCCTCTAACCATAGATGGTAGCACATCTAAGAATGTTAAGAACCACTAAGTTATACAATATTAAAAGAGAAAGCCATTAACAGTTTTGAACTTTCATCCCAACCATTGCTGGTTCCGTAAAGAGTAAAAATTATAATTTTACTTACCTGTCCAAGTTGGGTGAGAGCAATTAAACATCTCTACATAATTCACCTTTTTGAGAGTTGTCTAGAGTTCTGAATACAAACGAAAAAACTTATTCACTTTATATTTATCAAGCTTTTACTATAAGAGTAGCTGTCATCATTATTTTAAGCACAAACATTTAAAGCATACGTTTTTTTAAAATATGTATTAATAAATCTAAAATTCAAAAACTTGCCTCAAACAAACGTAAGATTAACATAACCCTACAAAATTTTAAATAAAACTTAGCTTACTTGATTTAGAACCTTTAAATTAACAGAAATGTACTAGAGACACACACGTTGGTTATTTGACATTTTTAATTACGCTTATGAGAAATGGAACCGCACTAAAAATCAATGTGGAATTTTTTAATGTTTAACGAGGTTTATTTTGCAACAAAATGAATTTTTACCTTAAAGTTCACAGATGTCGCTGTGTACGCTCGATTCAAATGCCTGTTAATATTACAACGGCCATTTTGGCTAGTTTAGAATGAAAAATATCACTGGGTCTGTTAAATGATTTGAAACTTCAGAACCGTGTAGCGTAAATGTTTAGAAATACGCCTGTTTTTGTTTCATTTAAATCAAGCAAGTAGTGTAAAAGTTTCGACAATTTTAGTTTCCGCTATATTCAAATATTTCGTGAACGCGCCATACTCGCGTGACGTCATTGTACAACGCAACGTTCTCATCGTACACTTTTTCATTGCTTTTGTTGTGTGATGTTCTCTAT
This sequence comes from Crepidodera aurea, assembly GCA_949320105.2. NCBI lineage: Eukaryota > Metazoa > Arthropoda > Insecta > Coleoptera > Chrysomelidae > Crepidodera > Crepidodera aurea. The sequence continues at coordinate 43,402,064 of OX439472.1, forward strand.
GTTAGACCACAATTAGTGGCTTCTGTAAGTCGGAAAAATATGAAAATATTTTCTAACGTAACGAAACTAGTTACCCCTCCCCCCCCCCGTTTTCGAGGATGCTGAACACGATGGCGGTGGTTTGAACTAGTTTTGAGTTGACCATCAACCCCTCTACTATTCATTATTTTATAGCATTATGGCTTATGGTGTTATACTTTGGGGAAATACTAGCAACCAACTTAGGGTATTTATAGCACAAAAAAAAAGTAGTACATTTCATGACATCAAAGTAGCTAAGTATAACAGTCACTGCCAACCCATTTTTAAACAGTTGGGTATTTTACCTCGACCATGTTGCTTTATTTTTGAGTATCTTTTGACTCTTTTGTACATAAAAAAACAAATTGGCAATAATAATGTTATAACACAAATCTCTAAACATTCCTATTGCACTAGAGCAAATGATGATATATCCCTACCTTACTACAGATTAAGCAAACTCCACGATTCCTATAGATATATGAGCATTAAACCGTACAATTCCCTACCTCAAGATTATAAAAATTTACCTTTAAATATATTTAAAGTAAGAATTCGCAAATTTTTGTTGCGTTACTGTTCTTATTCCACAGATGAATTCTTATCGCATGTGTCCATCTGTGCATGTGAGTAATGTCTAAACGTTCTGGTCAATATAGGAACATGTTTAGTGTTGTGTTTATCTCGGTGTTGTCTATCCATATTTTTATATTTTATTGTATTTTTTTATATAAATATATCTGTACCTGGATATTTGTATAAAAGTATCACTGACATATGTAAAATGTAATTTAAATGATCTATCTATTTATCTAAAAAACAACTTTTCGGGGAATTAGTAGTTGTACGATATTTTTATCAATTTTCGACGCAAACTTCGCTCACACCGGTCGGAAGCAGAGTACGCACTGACCCATTGACCGACCGTTGTACAGTGACGTCACAGCGGGCGATGATTCCGCTTCGTCGCACCCTAGCTAAAAAATTAAATATCTCGGAAACTATAAGACGTATCAAAAAAATTTTTTTTACGGAATTTTTTTATTTTTAATAGAGTGTATTGTAAGGTAAAAATCAAAAGTTGCTGATATTCTTCATAATTATGTTATCGTTTGGAAAAGTAGTGATTATCATATTTATGGTGCAAAATGCCTTCGAAGTTGACCTTATTACAAATTAAAGATGAATTGAACCGAGGAGTTTCTGTAGGAGGGTGGAGAGTAACCGCTTTGATTGTAGGTAAGTATCAAAAAAAATTGTAAACTTATTAAGTATTGTTATATGACTATTCGCTAAATAATTATAAACTTTGCAAAAATTGTATTTTTAATATTGATATTAATTCGACAAATTGTTCATATCGATATTCGATATAAAAAATATTTGGGAAATCAATCAAGTCATGCGGCGTTGCCATATCGGCATATGTGTGTAACATGGGGGATTTTTAACATTTTTGATGAACATATTTTTATTTTATTATCTATTCTAAACTTTCTGCACTGATACCAAAATACCAAAACGTAATTTTTTTAAATTTTATTTAATTTTGACTGACATATTTGTTTTTACCAACAATCAAAACCATTTGGCAAGAAATTACAGGAATTTTCTACCTCAGCTTTTTGTATGTCAATACCAGACCAATACCAATCTGGTGTGCATCCATCAGTGCCACAATTTATATAGACAGCTCTCAGGTATTTGTTAATCATATAACCTGTAAAAATGATAAAATGATCAGTTTTAGGTGGAATATTCCATATTTAACAAATTGATCCAAATATGTTTTAGTCATAATTATCCATGATCTCAATTATAAAGAATTTGAATGTAAACATCCAGGCTCACAGGAAATGGTTATTTAACGAACAAGTGTATTAATTTAATCGCCATTTTAATTCACGAGTTCGTTACAGAACTTTTCCGTCGACCGTACTTTTCAAAAACTCTATACATGGAGTTTTTGAATTTTAAGAAATTAATTAATGTTATACAATGACACCACCTACACCATAGGTAACTGCCAATATAAATGTATAATGTAATGCACGTTGGGTTGCATATAATAAAATCGTTGATTAAAAGAAAATCATTCATTAATAGGGGTCATTAATCAACGATTTTGAGTGCGTTAAAATACATCATAAGTGGTCGGTCGACGGAAAAGAAAGCATAAAGCTCTTTATTGAAAATTTCACGCCATTTTTTAAATTAACGAGTTATCAGGGTTATATTATACAAGTTTTTTTTTGGTAGTAAAACACTGGGAATGTTTTCTATAATTACAATCTGATCATGAAGATCAATAAGCAATTTTGTTCTAACCTAACTTAACTAGAATTCTTAAATACTAAGATCCTACTCACTAGTGTACTTTAGGGTCTGATAATTTTAGTAACACTACCGGTAACGTGTAACACAAAAGCCGCACAATATTCTATTTGTAACTAGCACTGTCACTGAACTAGTTCAAGAGGCTTGGTCCTCTTGAGTCTTTGCTAAATTGGTATTATCGAGGAGCTGGATGACCTCAACGTTCCCATGTTGGAGCCGTTGTTCATGGCTGCTGGCAGATTTAGATATAGTCTTGTCAACAGTTTCTACATCCAGATCCCTATGAAGATCACTGTTGCAACAGTACCAGGGTGCATCGACGATGTTCCTTAATGCTTTATTTTGAAAACGTTGGATAACTTGAATGTTACCCTTACTGGCGCAGCCCTAAAGCTGGCTACCATACGTCCAAACGGGTTTCAATATCTGCTTGTAGAGGAGCAGTTTGTTATGTGTGGACAATTTGGAGTTTCTTCCTAATAACCAATACATCTTTTTATATTTTATACCAAGCACTTCACGTTTTTTTTTAATGTGGACTTTCCAGCGAAGTCTAATAGCGTCGAGTGTCATTCCAAGATATTTTGCTGTATTAGCATAGGGAATCTGAGCGTTATTTATTCTTATGGGAATGTGTTGGTTTCGTTTATTAGCAAAGTTAACATGAACAGATTTATTTTCATTTAACTTAATACGCCATTTTTTAGTCCAGGTGTTAATCTGGTCTACAGATGTTTGTAAATTTCGGTTAGCTTCTTCATGGTCTTTTCCAACAGTCAGAATGGCAGTATCATCAGCAAATGTTGCAATAGTATCGTGCTCAAGGTTAGGAATATCACTGGTATACAGTAAGTAGAGTACTGGACCTAGTACACTACCTTGGGGTACTCCTGCCTTAATTTCTCTTAGATCAGAATATACATCTTCCTGTTTTATTCTGAAATATCTGTTTGATAAATAAGATTTTAGGAGTTCTGAATACTGACGTGGTATTGACAAATTGACATACAAATTATTTTTTTTGCCAGTCCTAAGTCTGGAAAAAGTGTGAAGGCAACTTTTAGTTTCTTTATGAAAGTAAAAGAAACCTAAATATTTACATAAGAAAATAGAAATATACAACCCTGTGGTTTCGAAAACTACCTCATAATAATTTATGCAAATCTTTAACAACCATGATAAGAACTATTCGAGGTCGTCTCAAATATATTGAATCGTATAATACCTACCTGTGACAGAGGTGATGTTGAGGTCGGAAATTTTAATGTTGCCCTCAGGACGACCTTCGTTGCCAAAATCTTGCCTAATTTCGATTCCTTCAAAACGGGTATCTGTAAAATAAAACATTAAGCATAATTTCAAATGCACAGAATTGAAGGGCGTATATTATTATTATTATTATTATATATGTAGGTATTAATGTAAAATACTACCTGCTACTTGTATATTTTTAAAACTGATTTTCTCTATGACGCCTCTTGGTTGATTAGGTGATGTCACAACTTGTATTCCAGACATCGTCTTAGTTAGAAATACGTATTCGAAACTGATATTTCCGATAAAATTCGCATAAGTCCATTCAGGGCGTATAGATAATGCTTTGGATCCTACGCACTGTATACTATAAAATGTCATAGATGAACCCTGATTGATAGATAGGCAGTCCCCTTGGTTATAAATTACGATGTTTTTAACTAGTATGGCGCTGGAATTTTTAAAGGTAAAACCATGTGTATCCACGGCCAAACCATCCTAAAACAAACATAAAATAGTGTAAGTCCAATAAAAAAAATATTCAAAAGATCATTATTTATGGTGTAGGAACTTATGATGCAAATATACAACTATTTTTATCTTGTATTTTATTTTTTTTACCTTTTCACCATCTTTGATATCAATGTACCATCCTTTTACGATAATTTCGTGACTTCTACTAATTTCCACACAAGCTTGTGGACAGTTAACGACATTCAAAGAAAGAAAACTTGCATTATATGCTGCATCTATCTTTATCAGTACTGGTTTCCTTGTTTCGCTAAGAATTCCTTTCCCATCCCAATACAAAGCGCCGTTACCATCAATGGTACCATCTAAAAACGTGTTACATGTTCTGTAGTGAAACGTACTAGATTTAAATTATTCTGTACCTGGTCCTTTTTGAACAACAAAGTCCCGCCCTGTAATCGTCAGTAAAGGCTCTGAATCTTCGTATCTAGCATCAAACGTTACTTTTCCTTTAAACGTTAGGTTTTGTCCATTTAAATTAAAAACTGGCAGATCTCCGGTTGATGGGACATTTAAATCTCCAACAACAATATTAACGCAACTGTTTAAAATCGGTACAACTTCATTTACTTCAGTTACAGTACAGTCTTTTACATCACATTTTACAAGCGCAAAAATGAAGGTAAAAAAGACCGTTTTCAAGAAATTCATGTTATGTGCAGTATGCGAAAAATCGAATTAAAATAGAATTATAAGTATAAAATTTTTTGATTTATACGTCTTGAAATAAAATCGTTTACATAGTATAGTAACAACCGATGTACAATTTTCGAGGCTAATTTATTTCAGGAAAATTTTATTCATTTATAATTTATATTACACAGAGGAACATTGATGCTGAATCATTATTATTCGAAGTTACAGTAACACGGTGCGAAGAATTAGTTCGTATATTGGACCAGGGCCAATCATTTTTGAAACAAAAAAAATTCTTAGCAGTATGTGGATGGTCGGAAAATTTAGGGTAAATTAGTAGTAGCCTAAATAGGGTTCTTTATTACTCTATTATCGTTTGGTGGGTGTTACTGGTTACAGTTTGTTTTATTATTCAGAGCTTTTTTATAAAATAAATTAAAGTTTTCAGTTTTAGGATTTTTTTTTTTTTTTTTGGTTTCGAGATTATAGTCTTGTGTGAACATGCTGTATATTATTTTCAAGTGCATATTAGGCACACTTATGTTTCTCTAAATATGTGTTTTTTCTTTTGATAAATAATATAAGTATCTATTGAATTTTTAAGTATTAAGTATAAGATTAGTAGATAAATAAATTGAAAAATAATATTATCTTTAAATAAAACAAGATAACTGTTATTTGAAATATTTTATTTTAAAACAATAGGCAAAACCTTACACTTTCAACTTCAATAAAAGTTGATTATAAGAGCAATGATTCCCTTAAAAATGTAGATATAAACATAAAACCACGTTTCTTCAATTTGTTTTTCTGGATTCGTTAAACTTTTCGCTATCGATGCACTGGGCTTTATAAAATTCCTCTGAGCTATCATACAAAATAGTCGAATTTCATGGAACATTTGCGAAAATAAATAAAAATGAACTCAATCATATTTTCTTAACCAATATTGTCTTTAAAAAAAGTTTTATAAGCCACTATCACAATTTTTTCAGTTTATTCACATCCACTGGTTCAGCAGATATTTTTCTTTGGGCGTCTTTGCTTCTAAGATAGACGTTTCGAACTTTTACAAAGGGTAGCTCAAAGGTCAGCGTCAAAACAGTGGATATTCCTAAAAAAATTCAATGTATAAATTAGTAACATCAATCGTTTATACAAGATAGAGTAGACAAAGTAGATAGATACATGGGTACAGCGATTGACAATTTAAGGTGTCAGAGAGAGAGAGAGAGAGAGAGAGAGGATGTACGATTAACATCTAAGCGCTCCCTCTCATCTTTCTTCTCTCTCACATCATCTCTCTTCTCTCTCACAAATACTATTCCGTCATCTAATTTCACGGCGGCTGAGCACTCTCTTTTATAAATATATCACGAACACCTGCAGTCAATGGAGATAGAGCTTTGGGGTAAAAACGTCTTGAAAGAGAACCGATTGCCCTTGAAAATGAGCCTAGCACGAAGTCGCTAACCCTATCGCCCCTGCCCATCTACGCTTTCACCCCCCTCCCTCCCTTTTAGTGAAAATTCAGTTTATGCGTTTTCGCGAGCCCTTTATTTTATATCTGGAAGTCGTTTCGATCAGAATAAAACTCAGCGAGTTATGTGCGAAAAACCGATTTCCCATATTTTTACATGCTAATTTACCCCCCCACCACACCTCCCTTAGCTTTTATATGGTGATCACGTGAAAGAGGGACCTCGAATTTATGAAACCACAAAAAAAAGAGGAACTAATATTACTGACCTATAATCCAAGCGTATTCTCTTAAGCTTAGTACCATCCATATGAAGGCTATCTCATTTGATGACCTTGTAGTTCCAACATTGTAGAAATAGACAGGAAATTGCACGAGGTAGACTGTATAAGAAATTTTCGTCCAAAGAAGGAACAATTTATTGGAGAAAATGGAATTAGCAGTACCTAAAAATTTATAAATGAATTAACATTTATTTCTAGCCCTGTTGGGATAATAGTAATTAAAAATAAAATAATTTCCTCGAAGTCTTCCACTAACAATATAACAGAAGTTATATATACGAAACCGGTCTAAGAATGATGGCTCCTTGAATAACAAACTCAAAGGCATTAAGGCTCGATCAGACTTTACAAGTTACTTGAATTCAAGTGCAATAATTGGTGCAACTTGAAACAAATTGAAAGGTGCGAACATCATTTCACTTGAATTCAAGTAACTTGAAAGGTGCTTTCAAGTTTCAAGTAGAAGCAGAGACCAAGTTAACTTTTGCTTTCAAGTTGGGGACTTGAAGGTCGAGTTGAATCACAGTTGAAAGGCTGAATTCAAGTGAAATGGTGTTCACACCTTTCAATTTGTTTCAAGTTGCACCAATTATTGCACTTGAATTCAAGTAACTTGTAAAGTCTGAACGAGCCTTTTTAACACCTAGCTAATATATCAAATTAAAAAACCAAATTGTGAGGTTATGTTGGTATTATTTTCTGTTTATATGGTTTTGTAAAATGAAGTGTAGAATTTTTTCTCTGATTTTAGTTAGTAAGATTATTTTCAAAAAAAAAACGTATAAATCGACGATTTCTTTGAAGCTTCCCAAAACAAATCCATCATTTTTTTTGAACGATCTTTTTTCTGGTGATGCCAAATTCTTATCAGATTATGAATTTGTTGTTTTAAATACTTACTTTTGTAGCCTAAATGACAGGTGAAAATAATCCATCCAAAACTAAAGCACCACAAAATGGGAGAAACAGCAGCGTACCAAGCTGCATCGGTTGGATTGTAGACGTAATCTATTTTTCCCATAAAAGCTGGTCCAAACAATGATACACAAAATGCGAATAGAGCGAGGGCGTTGCCAATATTCAGTTGAATCTAAAAATTATTGCTCAATTAGTATGTTGAGCTATATGACATCGCTTGGTGGGCTCAATACAATAATTCATTACATTCATTTTTTTTATCGTTCCACTGGAATAGAAAAGGGGTATTGAAAAAATACAAATAATAATTTAATAAAATTAAACTCGTAGGCCGCCTGCACTGCGCTATAAATTTAGACGCAATTACAATCCGGAAATTTTGCTTAGCAAAGTATCTCATCTAAATGCGCCAAAGAGAGAGAAACATTCATATAACAAAAAGAAATAGATATAACACCTGTGCTCTAATCTCGAGAATTGGTCAACAGACAGGTCGCGCTTAACAGTGGTCAATCGATCACAAGCTTCGTTCTGGAATCTTCCAGAACAAAGAGAGACACATCAGTCTTCAGCAAATCGTTAACTAAGTAACTCTGACGTAATTTAAGAGTCGTAAAACTTTTCATAAACTTGCATGCTAGTGTAACCATTTTTTTGTTAACTTATGTACAAATTTCTATCAGTGTTAAAAATAGAAAATTATCTGTAGCGTGTTCTTTTATTTATTTATGGGATATTAAAAGACGGCGCATATCAACGTATATACAGTCCACTAGATGCCAGCTACGAAAAGAAAACTGGAATACGGGATTTGATAAGAAATTCTGCTACTTCGTATCAAATTCCCGGCAGGTTGTTTAACCTCTTAACACACACATTTTCTGTTCTCTGGTAAAAGGCAATATTTTATTCTTGAATAAGCAAATGTTATAGCATATAATCTGATGTAAATGATAAATATGAATAAAACTACTTTTTCTTAGCTGTTCTCACCTTGGTTAGCTGAAGTTTAGAATAATTTTTTAAAACATATCCTAAAAGTATTCCCATGATGTAAACTGTTGATCTATATGCTGGTAAAATGTACATCTTGTCTGCAGTATCAAAAAGTTGTTGAATCCTAAAAATATTGCATACGACTAAATTAGTAATTCAATTTATTTATGTTTTATATATTTTAAACATACTTTGAAGAAAAAAAAATAATATTTTGTAATTTTTCCAGTATCGGAAAAAATATTAAAAATATTGGTCATGATGATGATCGAGAATTGATATAAATATTGAATAAACTCAGTTTAAAAAAATAATATATTGTAGGTGGTGAAACTGACTAAACATGTGAAAATGAGTTTTTGTACTTGTTTCAGTGAAGTTCGTTTTTTACAATGTTTTACAAGGTTTTGGAACGGCATATTTAAATATTTAATTTAAAGTTTGTTACTTTCTCCCTAGAGCTTGAATTACTATCGGAAATATTTCTAGATAGTAATTCAAGATCGTGGGAGATTCGGTAAGAAAATTTCACACCAAAGTAATATAAAAAATTATAACATGACATTTTCGTAAGATACCTTCATATAGACCAAAAGAATATGTTCCTAGGATTTTAGTAGTATGAAATAAACATTTGTTGATCTAAAATAATCTATCTATTAGCCATCAACCAGTGTGTATTATTTTACAGTGAACGGAAGGGTATATTTTTATAATTTGACACTTGACAGAAATACTATCGCTGTGGTACCGGGTACCCAGGATGAAAATACCATCGCCAAGTTTTGTGGTTATTACAGTAACGAGCTGAAACGAAAGCTTCTTATTGGTTAAAAAATGTTGAGCTTGAATTACTATCGGAAATATTTCCAGATAGTAATTCAAGATCGTGGGAGATTCGGTAAGTCATATAAAAAATTATAACATAACATTTTCGTAAGACCGGTGTATTTTTATAATTTGACACTTGACAGAAATCTTATCGCTGTGGTACAGCCCAGGGTAGGAAAATACTATCGCCAAGTTTTTTGGTTGCTACAGTAACGAGTTGAAACGAAAGCTTCTTAAAAAATGTTGGTGTGAAATTTTCAATAGTAATACCCCTAGGGCCTTGATAATACCGAGATAATTTTGTCATAGAGAATGCTGAAAGCGTGTTGCTTGATAATAGCCCGAGGCCGAAGGCCGAGGGCTATTATCCTTAAGCAACACGCTTGAAGGATTCTCTATGACAAAATTTTGAGGATTTATCAAGGTCCGAGGGGTATTCGATAAGATAATTTTTTACTTTGTAGATTTAAACATTTTTAAACTAGTTGTCAGTTTGACGTTTAATTAATTTTTAATCAAAAACTTGACTTGTTGAAAACACCAAACTGAAAACACCACATGTAGGGTGTTATCGCTGTAATCCATAGCTGATTGGATGAAATTTGACACATGACTCTAAATTAAGTAATTTGATTGGTTACTATAGTTAGTAAAAAATTATCAGTTTAATATACTACAACATAAAATACAAGCAAATACTTACGAGGTACCAAAATGTACGTAGTTCGATAAATTCATTTTATAAGTAGTCGTATAACGAAATATAGTAGCAATAGTAGCCAGTGCTGTTAGAGCTATAGCTCCTTTTTTGGGCCATCTCCATATGAGGTAAATCATGAAGGGGGAAGCGAAAAATAATTGGGTATCTATTCCCAAATGGTGAGTATGGGTCAGGCACTAAAATGAAGTAAATCGTGTAAGCGAAAAATATCTTATTTTAGTATTTTAACATACCATATCTTTAAATCCAAAATAATTATGGATGAAAAGCAAATTTCTCCACCAATTCTTTTTACAAATATCAGAATGATGTGTGACTACCAGATTCCACATTGGTCCACTATCTATATTGGGTAAAATGAAAGTGCAAAAGGCTATTAGAGCTGCAAACGTTGGTACGATTCTAAAGAGTCGAGTGAGGTATTCACCAACAATATTAAGTTTTTGTGTTTTGTTTAATCTTCCTATCAAGGAATACGTGGTTAGAAGACCTGACATCATAAGGAATGGATCTGTGTATAAACTTGCAGCGCGACCAAGCACTGAAAACGGTCGTCCGATATACTGAAAAATAAATAACCATTTAAGAATAGCTATTTGTTTAACTAGGAAGGAAAGTGTCACTTTTCCCTCCGCATACAAGGTTTGCTATAAACGCAAAAGAAGGAAAAGGCACTTTACTCCAGAGTAAAACATGATTTTTTTCTAACACCTCCAGCATAAAACCACCAATTATTTTCAGGTCGTTTATAAATAAATATAAACATTAAACATTTTGACAGTAATTTTGACGTTTACAATTTTTTTTTATATTAAAATACCCCTTACGGGGCATTTGTTATTATTGCAATCTGATCACATAACGATCAATGAGTAATTTTTGTCCAACTTAAATTAATACGTGAAGACTGGATAACTAAAGTCTACTCACTAGTGTAACTTAGGTTCTGATAATTTTTTTTACACCTTAACATGTATTCACTACTGCGCACTATGCTCTGCTTTTTTCTGTCAATTTCACTTACACTAACTCACTGTTGTCCAGGAGCTGAATGTCGAGGATTCACGTGTTGGTGGAGTCGATGTTCGTGTCTGATTAACAGTGTCCATCTCCAAGTCCCGGTGGAGGTTACTATTTCTGCAGTACCAGGGAGCGTTGACTATGCTCCTTAATGCTTTGTTCTGGAATCTCTGTATGTCCATACCTGTTTCAGAAATTGTTTGTATAACAATATTTTGTTATATAATGACAGGGTAGAATTTCTTCCAAGCAGCCAATATATTTTTTTGAATTTTATGTTGAGTTCTTCACGTTTCTTTTTGACATGGACCTTCCAGCGTAATCTCGCATCGAAAGTAATACCTAGATACTTTGCTGATTTAGCATAAGGGATCTGGGTATTATTTATTCTGACTGGTATATTCTGTTAGTATAATTAACATGTACCGATTTATTTTCATTTAATTTGAATCTCCAACGATTGGTCCAATTATTAATTCTATCTAATGATATTTGTAGTTTTCTTGCAGCCTCTTTATGGGTTTTTCTTACTGCCATGATAGCGTCATCTGCAAAGGTAGCAATTGTATTTTGCTCTAATTCAGGAATATCACTAGTATATAATAGGTATAGGACCTAATACACTTCCTTGTGGTACTCTTGCCTTAATTTCTTTAATTTTACGAAGGTGGAATTTTTTGAACCATAAAAATACCAAAAAAGGACCATGGGAGTGACAAAACTGCACAAAGGATGTGAAATAAAATCACACAAGTTCCCAAGAACACGGACATTAAAAATGTCCTACACTGCACCAGCGTCTGGACTTCAACAACTACTCCTTGGGCTATATTCCCCACCAGGTATTAATTTTAGAGTATGCTTCTTCCTGTTTAATCCTAAAGTATGTTTCTGATATATATGATGCTAATAATTCTAAATACTGGTTTGGCAATAATCGATTCATTTTGTGTTTGACTCCTTCATACCAAACTCTATCGAAAGCTTGCGCTACATCAAGGAAGACAGCTAAACCTTTTTTCTTCTAATGTTGTTTCGATGATATTAGTTATTCTATGGACTTGGTCTATAGTTGAATGGTTTTCTCTAAATCCAAACTGGTGTGATGGAGTTAGTTTCTTTTCTTCTATAATAGGTTAGAGTCTTTTTAATAATATTTTTTCATACAATTTGGAGATTACAGGAAGTAGGGATATAGGCCTGTAAGACCTAATTTTATGTGGTGGTTTCCCTGGTTTTGGTATCATGATAACTTCTGATACTTTCTACATCCGTAATAAGATCGAACCCAGGCGCTTTCTTAGGGTTTATGTTTTCTTTTATTTCTGTACTTATTTCTTTTGGTGAGGTAATCATGATGTCCCTTTGTTCTAGAGTAGGATCTTCCTCTTCAGTTCATCTCCTTCGTTAGGCATGAATGTATTTTCTAGATGTTCGGCGAATTTGTTAGCATTTTGTATATTGTTTCTTGTCAAGTTCTATTCATATTTTTAATTGGTGGGTTGTGTAGGATAGGTCTTTTTAATCTTTTAGTTGCTTTCCAAAGCGAATAGTCACTATTACTGTCAATTGTTAACTCACTCAAGTAAGTGCTAATTGAATCATTTTTTAATTGCTGAATTTCTCTTTTTAATTGCTGAGTAGCATTGTTTAAATTTCTTTTATCCATTGGTGCTCTCGATTGATGCCATTTCTGACTTAGTTTTCGTTTTTCAGTGATAAGCTCCCTTATTTCCTTATTTCCCTTTGTTCTTTGTCTGATAATTGGTGTATTGTCCCATGCGGCTTGTTGAATCTTTTTTACAAGCAGTTTTGTCTAGTTGTTCTTTAATTCTAATAGGTACTGAAAGATTGTCTATAAAAATAAGGAGGAAAGTCAATTTTCAAAGGAGGTGTTACAAAAAATATTTTCTCAAAACTTACTTCTACAAAAGCTGTTCTATTTGGAGCAGGTTGAAAGAATGCGGCCATCGATTTGTGTGCAACTAATAGTAAAATTGCATTGATACAACGAATTCCATGGATAGCTTCGATGTCAGTAGAGGGACGTTCCAAATTGATACTTGACATAAAGTTTTCCCTAATCGAAAATGCCATTATCCATTTATCTAAAAGTAACAAGTTCGTTGTTTTTTTTAAAATAGTAAAAATACGATATAGACCAGGGCCAAACCGATTTTAGATACCCGAATCATGGAAAATTCTTATATGTCGAGAAAATTTAACACAAAAGTAGCCCAGTGGAATATTGGTGCAGTAAGTCGGATTGAAATGGGGTTTTTTAGCTCGTCTAGAAATTTTGTGCCATATTTTGATCATATACTTTTTTGAAATTGCACCGCTGCATCAAGAAGTGCAAATCTTATTTCCAAGTGTTGAAGAAAAAATTCATATCTTGCACAGAAAACATCCGAACCATAAGAATTTCAGTACCCGGGGGGGTTTTAGGTCGCTTAACCTGAATATAATGGCCAAATGAGCCCCCGGTGTACCTGGAGGTCAGGCGTTCCCTGTAAAATCATCAAAAATCGATAGAATCTCTTTACCCGGGGGTTTTTCGGGTCGCTCGTCCCAGATCTGACATCGACATTGACCTCTGGAGGACCTGGTGCATGCGACCTGGCTAAAAACGTAATCTCCAGGAGTTTTACTGAAATTTTGTCGTCAAACTGTCTAATATTGCTTTAGTGAATGCTAGTCAATATATTATTAATAAACCAAGTTCTCCATAATAGTGTTTCGATCGATTTGGTAAGTAATTTCAGTAAAACTCCAGGAGATGACGTTTTTAGCCAGGTCGAGTGCACCAGGTCCTCCAGAGGTCGATGTCGATGTCAGATCTGGGACGAGCGAACCGAAAAACCTCCGGGCGAGGTGTTTCGAGCGATTTGGTAAGTCATTTTAGTAAAAGTCCATGTGTTTAGCCAGGTAGCGAGCACCAGGTCCTCCGGAGGACGATGTCGATGTCAGAACTGGGACTAGCGACCCGAAATACCCCCGGGTAAAGAGATACGATCGATTTTTGATGAGTTTACAGGGAACGCCAGGTGATGACGTTCCTGGCGCCGTCCTGACCTTTAGGTACACGGGGGCTCATTTGGCGATCATATTCAGAGCAAACCGAACCCATTGAAAAATTTTAATAACCTTTTAAGCCTTTAGTTTTAGTCTGATTTTTGTGAAATTTTCAGGAAATACTAATAATTACAAAACTTGGGGTGGAGAAACCTTGATTTTTTTGTAAACCTTCGAAAAGTATTTATTTTGTTAATTTTAAATGGAAAATCACAAAAAGAAATATCCGCGCCATTCTGCATTAAATCTATGAAAATTTGCTCCTATTTGTTTTAATAAATATCAAGTAGTTTTTAAATAATATGGTTTCCCATTTATTTTTTAAATATTTTTGGAAAGTGCTGCCACATCGTTACATACATTTTAAGCTGTCGAGAAATATTCCATCGCAAAGTGTTCCCAAAACACCCCCGGTACTGAAATTCATATGGTTCGAAAGTTTTCTGTGCAAGATATGAATTTTTTCTTCAACACTTGGAAAGAAGATTTGCACTTATTGATGCAGCGGTGCAATTTCAAAAAAGTACATGATCAAAATATGGCACAAAATTTCTAGACGAGCTAACGAAGCGAATGCAAAAAAACCTCATCTCAATCCGACTTACTGCACCAAAATTCCACATTTTTTTGTTATATTTTCTCGCCTATTAGCAGTATGTGGGTCGTCGGAAAAGGATGGTAGTAAATAGGGCGAAAAATTTACCTTTAACTGTATTTCTAAAAGGGACTGTGATCATAACATGTAAATTGGGCGGATAGATAGTGGAAAATGTTGGCGTCAGTGATAAAAAGTGAACGTGGAAAAGGTTTGATTTTATAAGAAAATTTTACTTTTTCGAAAGACAATGTGTTGAGAGACATCGTGGAGATGTAGCCAAAAAAGCTGCATTGTAAAGCCAACATTTACACAGTTGGTACAGGTAACAAAGATTGATATGTTCACAACTATGAAACAGATGAACAAAAAGTAGGTATACAGGAAAGCTATTTTAAATACTTGTAAAAGAAAGGCCGAAAGACGATGTTACTGAAAGGCCTTCAAAAATCAAAATATGTAAAGCATTAACATCACATTGCCACCATCTCTCACCATCATTGACATTAGTTACATTAGATACTGCAAGATACTGCCAGGTCCGCTCCCTAAAAATTTAGAAGAAGTGCATATGGTGAAAAGCTATTAACAAATAAAGGTGATTTTTTTATTTCCTAACAATATAGGAAATAATATTATTGTATTATTGTATCTCACAGATACCAAATATATAAAAAATTGCGCCCAATTTACATAGAATTAAACTGACTCTAAAATCCATCCGCCCTGTTTACATGTTCATGTTATGGAGCAGGTAACTTTCCCGCCCAGTTTACCACCGCAGTCGGAAAATTTAGGGTAAATTATAAGTAAATTAAGAAAAGTCAAGACGACTTAGTAAAAGTTCCGGAAGAGGGGTGGGGGTAGCTAAATATACGTTTTGAGGGTTGGATATTGGTTTCCTAAATAAATGAATGGGTTTAATTTTACAATTCAAAGCTTACTTTTTTCGCCTATTGCTAAAAAGTCGTATAGTGTAGCAACAATTTCCCAACCAATGACTGCTCCAAAAATAATCCTAAAAATAATAGTATATTTTTATTCAATACAATAATTTTTTTATACGTATAGGCCAGCCCCGCATCGGCTGGCGCGACCCGAGCGCCGCTCTGCCAGCCGGGAAAAACAATAATTGATTGTCGATTTACATCAATCGCTTAAGTTTAATTGAAAAACTCGCTTATTTATTGTTATTAACCGACCACAATGTCGGTTTTGCTAAGATGCGGGTTCAAGCCGGTAAATTTAACAATTTTTCGAAGAAACTCGTCGAAAGCCATTATGTTTCCGATTTAAAAACTGATGGATCATCTGGGATTATAGGAACTGTTTTGCGCTAAGCCCTAAGCACCAAAACGAAAACAAACCTTTACAAGCCGATAATCGAGCTATGTATATAATTATTATAATTATTGTATAAGTTCTAATAACAGATAATGACAAGCTAAAGAAACGTAAACGTCACTGATCTTGCAAGTACACAGGGTCGCATTAAGGCTGTTTTAAAAATAAGTATGGAATCGATTTCATAAAATATAATTTTTTATTTTTTAATATTACTATTTTCCTTGTAATATGTACAGCGTGTTTAGTCAGTTACACCATATGGAAAACTTTTTTTAAATTAATTTTACGAAAAAAAGTTACTCGTTCTGCATCGTGTAAAACCCATGATGAAATAATAAACGCAATTTTTCAAATCGGAAAAAACGGCAACATCGCGGCATCGTTACAACTGAAAAAATGCATGTTAACATTGAAAAGAATCATTTTTCTGTTGTGTAATGTATTCTATGGATAAGCTGCAACATATAACGATGTGGCTGTTTTATTCCGATTTGAAAAGTTGCGTTTATTCGGATGAGTATAGACGAGCCTTAAGACATTAACATTTCTAGATGTGCCGACCATAAATGTATCATTAAAAAAAAATCATATAGTTGATTGATTTTAGGTTGATCCTGACAGAAATATTTTGGATACAAACTGCATTTGCAAAGGAGGAAGAGGATTCTCCAAGCATGCAGCAGCGGTCTGTATCTACGTCAATGTAGAGAACACAATTCAGTTGCAGGTGTCTCAACGATTAGAGCAGTTCCTCCAGTCCTATTGCTTTCAAAAAGTTCAGGATGTCGGTAGGCTTCAGGTTAGGTAGATCTTCCTCTTCTATTTGATATTCTCCGAGGTATCGTACCCTTGGATTTTGCAGAATCTGCATTCTTCTTTATCTACTAATCCGAGTTTCTTTAGGTGGCCTCTCAGCCGGCACTGCCCTGTTAGGATACCCATTAGTATTCTGAGCTTATTTTTACTTTTACTGACGCAGTCGTCAGATCTCTTCTGGTTATAGTTTCCCAGTAGTGTCTTGGCCTGCCTCATTCCTTGTAGTCCTATCCAGTATTGGGATCTTTTGTTATTTACTTCTTTTCCAAGTTCATCAAGTATTGTACTGGTGCTTATTCCGCAGAAGGTCCCAGAAATGGTGTTTCAGCCCCTTTTTTTTGCGAGTACGTCTGCTATTTCATTACCCTCCACTCCAGTGTGTCCCGGAACCCATAGGAGGGTAACAGTGTTGTTCTTGCCTAGTTCGTTTAGATTCTCTAGGCACTCCCAAACCATCTGGGAGTTGATTACGTGGGAGTTCAAGGCATTAATGGCTGCTTGGCTGTCTGACATGATGATGATCTCTTGTCTGCGAAAATTTCTTTCTATGTTGAACTGGACACATTTTCCGATGGCGTATATTTCAGCTTGGAAAATGCTCGTCAATGAAGAGAACAACAATGCAGTTGCAGGTGTATCAGAAGGGAATAGAAGTGGCAAATCTATGGCCACCAAAAGTAAATCAAAAAGAGGTAGTCAGACCTACGGGTGTAAGGACGTCAGTAATGTTTCTTCTGATCACAAAATGTTATGCTAAACAACATAGTGTTAGCAGAGGAAAAATGCAGAGCGGGAAAAGAAGCTAGACTGGTAGAAGAGAGACAA
This sequence comes from Crepidodera aurea, assembly GCA_949320105.2. NCBI lineage: Eukaryota > Metazoa > Arthropoda > Insecta > Coleoptera > Chrysomelidae > Crepidodera > Crepidodera aurea. Next base: position 43,419,751 of record OX439472.1, read on the forward strand.
GAAGAAGACATTTTATTAGCGTTATTAAAAAATTTCAAAGTGTTAATGACAAACACTACTATTATTTCATCAGGGGTTTTATACCATGCACAACTTTTTACAAAGAGTAAAATTTTTTCGTAAAACTAATAAAATACATATATTACAATGAGAATAGAATTTAAAGTATTATTAAAAAATCAAAAATATTATTTTTTTATCAAATCGATTACATACTTATTTTTATAACACCCATAATGGGACCCTGTGTACTAGAACTGTTACTTTTCTTTATGTTGGAAATACACCACACACACCCGGTCGCCCAGATGTGGGGTTTATCCATTTTCAATTGCAGAAATATAAAAACAAAATTACCAGATGTGCCGACATTGTTCTGCAATTGAAAATAAATAAACTGTAAGTGTTCCTAAAACACAAATATACGTAAAAACAAAAATACCGAACTTATTGAAAATAATTGTATGTTAAGAGCTTTGCCCCGCTAAGATTTAGTATATTTTCACCGAACAAATTGTTCGGTATCCGAATTCGATCTGTGTGTGTATGTGTGTGAGTGTGTGTATGTGTGTGAGTGTGTGTGTGTTGTTGATTCTTTGTGTTTATGAATTTTGAAATTCTGACTTCAGATTTTGATTTGCCCCTCCGTACCTCTTCGAGAACACCTTCAAAATGGGGTCCAAAATATGAAAATTTGGAAGTTTAAAATGACATTGAATTTAAAGTAGCCACATAGTGAATGACGATTTTGGTAAAAGTGAGTAGACTGTGGCTGTGTTGATTAGAATGAGAACTGTCAATCTAAAATTGTATTATACTGTCATTACAATTTGTTCGGTCTTTGGCAATGCTAGAAGAGCATTCTCAACTGGTTTTTTATTAATTTTTTATTGATACTTACAAAGCTATGTACATAGACCTAGGATACTCTTTTTCTTCTTTTTTCTGACACATCGAAGAGTCGACTTCATATCTAATTTCGATTTCTGTATTTTCTACAATTCTCTGTACAGTTTTTCGTAATCCCAACTCCACATCTTCTGGAGTGCAGGCACTGGGAACGCACAAAGCCCAGTTTAGGGAAGATAAATGTGGTACGCGATGCCCAGGCTGTGAAACAAAATTCAGAAGATTATATATTGTGAAAAGCTAATAGTAGAGTAGATCTGCTTTTGAAAACGTCGCCCTTTTCGATAATTTTTTTTTGATTTCATAGATTCGAGGTTCCTCTTTCACGTGACCACTATATGAAAGCTAAGGGAGGTGTGGAGGGGGGTAAATTAACATGTAAAGATATGGAAACTTAACTTTTTTAATTATAGAAATCTAATTTCCATCCACGACTGAAAATGCTGCTTCTAGACACTGGCGGATCTGAGGGGGGGGGGACATGGGTTCTGAATAGTTGATATTGGTTCAACAACTAGTAGTCCAATAAACGAAGGTGCCAACCCGGGCATCAGGTCTGTCCGGCACCATTTTTTTTAATTTGCAGGTATTCATGGGTACATTCACCCCCGAAAATCTCAGCTGTCTGAAATTTGTGGAAGGGCGGGAAAATGGCCCATTTGTCTCAAAAAGGTGTTTTTTTCGCCTATTTTCGCCTATTTTCGCCGATATTTTCGAAAATATGACACTCAGAGAAATTTTGTTTAGACGAAAATGAAGATCAGTTCATTACCTACAAAAATGATCTTCATAATTTTTGTCAAAAATATGATACTTTTCGACATAACTGGCTCCAAAACGCACCCCCACTTTTAGCTCCTGCCCTGCATTTAGGGAGCACGGTCTAAGGGAATGACACTCCCAAGCGGATTACAAATTTTTCAATAAATCACGTAAAAATTAATATTTTTTCAAAGTTCAGATGAAAGGAGGTAGATATAATATTATGTTACTTTTTCTTTTATCTATTTCTCTGAATTATTGAAAAACCGGGCTAAAGTTTGTTTTTGCTCGATATTTTGACCCTCATAAATTTATTCATATTTTTTTTATCAAGACTATTTCACCGAATCCTTTTGGATAATTGGGCTTTGCAAGGTGTTAAATATATTCAGAAAGATTCAATAAATTATTTTTGTGTATTTTCATAAACAACATGTTTTTTAGGGTGTTTTTTTTGGATATCCTAATATCAAGGACCATATCGGTTTTCAACGCACATCATTAGAATGCTTAGCTTGTCCCCTTGTCGATGGCTTTTTCTTTTTTTTTCATATTTTTTGGTTTTCCGGAAAATTGAGAAAATTCTCACCCCTCTACATTTGTCACCACTAAAATTTTTTGGGGTTAGGAATTGTACTAAATAAAATATATATATCAAGTATTTTATTCAAACTTTCTCAAATTGAATTTTTTACAATAAATTTATTAATCAAGTGCAAAAAGTGAAAAAAGTTGGTTATTATTGCCTTATATTTTGTCTTAAGACAAAAACGGGAGGATATTCAAGTTTTGGGAGGATATTCAAATTTTCCGTTTCCACCACAATAATTTTGCGAATTATTAAATGAATTTTTGAAACGCCGTTTTTGCAAAAAATATTAGTGTAGCGAAAAAAATCATAGGGCGAACTTTTGTAGGTAATGAACTGCTTTTCATTTTTTGTCTAAACAAAAATGCTCTAAGGGTAATATTTCGGCAGATATCGTCGAAAAACGGATTTTCGGGAACTCTAGAGCCATTTTCACAGCCTTCCACAAATTCCACGTGGCTGAGATTTTCGGAGGTAAATGTACCTATGAATACCTGCAAATAAAAAAAATTTGACGGGCAGGCTTGATGCCCAGGTTTGGAATTTTTCTGGTGTTAATTTACTGGACTATATAGTCTGGATATGCAAGTAAACCTTTTGATTGGTTTTCAACAAGAAGAAAACACTCGTTATACAGACCAAAATTATTCGTTGTAGTATTGAATATTTTCTCAAAGACTCAAACATCCCAAATTATTATCACTTAATCACTTTTCTTACAAATTTCCATTAACTGATGGCCCCCCCTGAAAAACTCCCTAGATCCGCCACTGCTTCTAGATGTTGTCCTTATCTGAGAATTGGTAACTATGCTACCGCAAATACACAGTTATATTTCATGCTGCCTAACAATTTCTTTAGAGGGGGTTCAGCGTAGACGTAAGGGGCGAGGATTTCGAAGTTATGTATGAAATTGACAGAGTTGATGGGTATAGAACACTCTTAATATCCTTATACAATGGTCCTCCACGCCCTCCACTAACTGTTTCGTAAAAAAGATATTTTTTTCGGTATACTTACATCCTCCAGTTTACTCTTAAAATGGTTATGAGATTGGATTAATTGATACAACGCTGATAAATAGGAACTTTGAGGATTTTGAATTTCCAATGAAGCTAGGCAATATTGTCCTTGGATATCGCGTTTTTTTGAGATTGCTCCTAAGCAAATATCGAAGTCACCTAGTTGATTGAGGTTGCCGTTCAAAATTCCAGATGGAAATTTGGCTGTTGAATCATACACTGTAAAAATATAGGTACATATAATTAATTAGAAATTATAATTTTTATTCCAGCAAAATGCTTTTTATGGGAGGTAAATGATTTTTTTGTTTTTATTGTGTATTGAATATTTTTATATTTTTTAATTTATTTTATCAAACAATGGCTAACATTTATATTTTAGTAATAATATTAAAACCAAATCACTAATTAATATCATTTATTATGTTTATTTATTACAGGAATAAAAATGTTTTGCGTAATACTTTCATGTGAATCGAATTAATGTATTTTATTTTATTATTATTATTAATTAAAAAAAACTCACTTTTGAGTGCCCACATTTGAAAATCCTTTAAATCTTCTATGTACACTCTGCTTTGTCTTTGACATTCTTCTGATACTCCCTTTATACGGCTGAGATCAAAAGGAGGCATAGATGTGAATAGAAAACTGGCAAGTCGGTCCGTGGAAGATCGATATTCAGTATCTGGAATAACGAAAATCAAATAAGGTTAAACGAAATTTTTTATTTTCCATAAAATTAAAAATATTCGAAATATAATTTATACAAGCAATTTTGATTTTGAAATATTTTATAACCTCAAAAATCTTTTTTTTCATTTTTTTAAGCTATTTTTGGTATAGTCGCGTTCAGACTTTTTTCAATTTGTAAAAACAAAAAATTTGCAACAGATTCGCTGAATTGGTGCCATGCAATTTTCCTATAGAAATTCGTTCGTAAAATCCGAATGTGGCATCAAATTTTGAAAATTTGGTAATCCAGAGTAAATTTTTTGTACCAAAAACATAAAAATTAATTATTTTATTTGAAGAGAAAAAAAATGCAGCTTAAAAAACGTTAAAATACCCTATTAACCTACACCTGGAGACTTCTCTATATATCAACGATGTATTTTTTATTTATATTAGTAAGGAAACAGGGTAAACTTACGAAATTTATATATGATTAAAACAACATGTGCAGACATTCATTGAATTCGTTTTACTTCATTATTTAGATGTGACTGGAATTTCATTTTCTTTTACTGACGTGAGACGCTTAAAAAATACTGTCGGTTTTACAAATATACTTTGTTATATTTATTGAATAATTTATTATTGAAAAAAAACTTTTATTGCGCATTATTTCATTTACATGTCTTGTTACATACTTAAAATATAGAATGTCTTTTTTGAACACCTCGTGTTTGTGAAAAAGGTAAATTACATTACTTGAGAAGATATTATCCTAGTGGAGTGCCGTTAGATTTATTCCTCGAACGAAGTTGGCAGTGATCGAATTATCGTTTTCTCTTTTGGAATGTGTTTTTGACTACATACTTACCTAAATGTCTATACCGGGTGTATCAAAGATGCGTGCTTGGAGGATAGCTGCTTCCCTTTTTAAGATAGGAAAAAATGTTTCAAATAAAAGTTGTAGATAGCAATGCAAGCTATGTTCCAAAAATAACTACCAACATACAGGGTGTCCCATAAATGTGTGAGTTATGTTTTTTTAAATGAAACACCCTATATATTTTCACTAGACTGAATTCTTTCGAAAGAGTGCTTCTCAAAAATATAGGGTTGTATGGGTTTATACCGGGTGGTTCTAAAGTTATGGTGACATTTATGTCCCAAAATGGGTTCATTCAAGACCAAAATATCTCAAAATCAATGACTAGGAATAACAAAATTTTTTCACCAATTATCCTCGAAAATGGTGTATTTTGATTTCATATTCATAAATTTGCCGAACGGCATTTTTCCAATACAGCGGCAATCAAAACTCGGGATCATTATTTTCTCAATTTTTTCAAATGGAACACCCTGTATATAATACCATACCAGAATAGTCCACACTACGAGCTTCCAGAAAATGTATGGTTTGCCTACTTGATTTTCACCGGTAATGCATCTAATTCTTACGGAAAGTATGAAAAATGTCATAAAAGCAATAATGATATTTTTTTTATTCAATGATGGACAAACATGGAACAAAATAATCTCAAAAAAATGTAAAAAACCGTCATTTCACAGTAGATGTTTAAACAATCTCTCGTTTTGAGCTATGCACAAATTAAGTCGATCTACGACGTCAGTTAAAGTTGATCTTGTAGTAGAGCGAATAATTCCTCTAATTTTATTTTTCCTTCAGCGTGCGTCGTTGGTTTGCCGCTAATTTATTTTTTTCTTCCACGTTTTGCTCACTTCTTGTGTTTCACATTTTCTGTTTCCACAAACCTCTCGAGTTGCTTATCTAACTGCATACATTCTACTGTAGTGAATAAAATTGCAACAAATGAAGAAAATCAATTAACGGTAGTGCTTTCAACAGTTGAGAATCCTCATGTTAGTTCGAGGGAAATTGCAAGAGAGCTGGATATAAGTCATACTTCTGTGAACAGCATATTGATCAAAAGTAAACTTTATACATACCGAATTGAATTACATCAAAGCTGTATGAAAGGGATTATGATACCAGAGTTCGCTATTGCGAAAATATATTGAATTTCATTCACGAGGAGCCAAATTTTCTTAAATACGTTTTGTTTAGTGACGAGTCTACATTTAAAAGGAATGGGATGGTTAATAATAGACACAATTGCCACTACTACTCCACAGAAAATCCTCATTGGTTAGACAAGTTGTAGAACTCTGGATTGATTATGCAATTATGCCAGTAACTTTTCTTTAATAAATTTATTTTTAATATAAACTTAAACACAACAAAACAACAAAATACAGATTTAACTGTTTGAAAGTCTGACACTGTCTGAGAGTGGTCACTACCCTCAACCCTCTTCTTACTTAGCACTCCCTACCGTCGTCGATTCGATGGTAGGGCCCACATAGGCGTAGACTTTGGGGGTTGAGATTGGACACAAGTTGATAACCAAAAAAGATAGTCAATAAATGTTTGGGGTGGCAATTGGGGATTAGATGATAGGGCCATATTTCTTTGATGAGCCTCTGAATGAAGAAGTTTACAGACATTTTCTTAGAGATGATTTACCAAATTTGTTGGGAGATTGACACCAGATACAGGTTATATTATCAACATGATAGCGCGCCTTCCCATCATAACAATCAGGTGAATAGTTTTTAAATAGATGGCGCCAAAATAAATGGATAGGAAGAAGTGAACCCATTCGGTGGCCAGCAAGGTCCCCAGACCTCATGACCCTAAGTTTCTATCTCTGAGGATATGTTAAAGGCGAGGTCTATCAAGAGAAACCAACGACACCAGGAGACATGAAGAATAGAATTCGAGAAGTTTTTCGCTCTATTACAAGATGAACTTTAACTGAAGTTGGAAGATCCATGGTAAATAGAAATGACGGTTTTTTACATTTTTTTGAGATTATTTTGTTCCATGCTTGTCCATCATTAAATAAAAAAATATCATTATTGCTTCTATGACAATTTTCATAATTTCCTTAAGAATTAGATGCATTACCGGTGGAAATCAAGTAGGCAAACCCTACATTTTCTGGAAGCTCATAGTGTGGACTATTCTGGTATGGCATTATATACAGGGTGTTCCATTTGAAGAAACTGAGAAAAAAATGATCCCGAGTTTTGGTTGCCCCTGTATGGGAAAAGTGCCATTCGGTAAATTTATGAATATGAAATCAAAATACACCATTTTCTAGGATATTTGGTGAAAAAATTTTGTTATTCCTAGTTATTGATTTTGAGATATTTGGTGTTGAATGAACCCATTTTGGGACATAAATGTCACCATAACTTCAGAACCAACTGGTATAAACACATACAACCCTATATTTTTGAGAAGCACTCTTTCGAAGGAAATCAGTCTAGTGAAAATATATAGGGTGTTTTATTTAAAAAAACATAACTTTGATAAGTCACACATTTACGGGACACCCTGTATGTTGGTAGTTATTTTTGGAATATAGCTTTCATTGCTGTCTACAACTTTTATTTGAAACATTTTTTCCTATCTTAAAAAGGGAAGCAGCTATCCTCCACGCACGCATCGTTGATACACCCGGTATGTTATTTTTTATCGCTTTTACTTTTCCGCCCCTGCTACCATAGAAGAAGGTAATGTGGGAAAAAAAAAGAAAAAATCTCGCGCAACCGATAAATTATCCTCTTTTAATGAATTAATGTTAAATACGATTTTCCATGAAAATAAACCCATCCCGAGATATAGGGCGTAGAAAATGACGATTTTCACCACAAAAATCGTACATTTCTAAAAGTTTTTTTAAATATAACCGAAAATCTGTTAGTATTACGTAAAAATTGATATAAGCTAATTTGTATGGCCTTGAGCTAACAGTTAAAATGAATTTTTATTATTTTTCTACGAATAATACGAAGGAAGATATGGCAATTCAAAAATAGGTGTTTAAAGAAACTGGATCGTTTTAGCATAAAAATCTGGAAAAATATGAGTTCCACAAAAAAATGTATATAACATCCTAATGATAGAACAACGTTGGGAACATTTTAAGGCCATCCAGAACCGTTTAACATAAGCAGAAAAAAAGTTATGGACAAAATAAATTTTTTTCACATTTTTTTACGCCATTTTTTTAGCGCCATCTACACTGTGGTATTTGAAATAAAAATCCTTTTGCAGAAAGTCGTAACATATGTTTCTATAATTGTCCAGTAATTTTTAGCCCTATGGGATAATTATTTTTTAAGTTTTGGTCTGTTAAAGTTGAACTAAATTTTTGTTTTTTATAAGACATTTTCAATTTTTGGTCAATAGCGTGAAAGGTATTGATTTTTGAAAAAAATTTAAAGAAACAAGACTGAGCAATTTTTCTTCCAAATATTTCCATTTTTTTTTAAATCTTTTGTCTGTAATGAGATATGGCAGTTTGAAATTGCACACAATTACATTTATAAGCATCAATGTCATTTTTTCGGGTCAGATATTGAAAAAACGGTAATTCCAATGAAAAAATTTGTCATAACATGACATTTCGACGATATTCTAAGCTTTAAAATGGTTTATTGTACATCCCACAAAAAGTTAAGGGCAAAAAATACGTTTTTTTAATGAAATTTAAAAACGCCCTATAACTCGGGCGGGGTTTATTTTCATGAAAAATTGTATTTGACATTAATTCATTAAAAAGGGATAATTTATCGATTGACCAAGTTTTTTTCTTTTTTTCCCCTCACTTTTTTGATAAATAAATTTTTTACTTCAAACTTACTTTGCTTGAACTTAAACGTTTAAAAAACACGATTTCAATCCTTAAATGCATTTTTTAGGGTGTTTATATAATCAACACTTTGTGTCGATTTTTTAAGTTATATACTTTGCGTAAATTTAAAATCCGCCTCAGCCATGTAAGTGGCCGATAATTTTACTTTTAATGCTAAATAATTACTTCGATCTACTTTAGTATTAAATCAACTATAACTAATAATTCAGTCAATAGAGTATAAACACCATGATTATCAAAAAAGCCAGTGTCTTATTGATTAAGAAAATATTTCAAACAATAGATACAGGCTGGTTCACTATAAATTACCCACCCTTTATCATCGTTATTATTGCATATGTTTTAAAAAAAAGTTGAGTGGCTATGACTGAATTTAGTTAAAAATACCATCAAAAACACAGTGCCGTGCAGATTTCACGGGATACAACAAAATAAGATTGTTTAAATGAGATACCCACTCTATAAGATACGGATAATATATGGTAAAATTTTGAAATCAGGAAAAAAGATCATTCCAAAAAATGTAGTAATATACATTCTATAAAATATGTTATGTTGAATCCCCTAAAATTTGCTTGCCACTGTATTTTTGATGACATTTTATCAAAATTGAGTCAGTTGGTAATTTGGTTTCATTAAATATTTCTCTCCATTCAAATTTACTCATGAATGAGAAAAATAAATTTGTATTGCATTTGAAAAGGTTTATGTGTATCAGTCCGAATCAAAATTAGGTAATAATTATAAAAAAACTAGTATTTTCTTTCAGAATGTTTCTATTAGGTGTCACTGTCGACTGGACTAAAAATGCAAATTAAAATTTACAGGTACCAACATTTAAACAGTTAACTTTCACTTTTTGCATAAAAAAGATTAAGTAGAGTCGAATACTAACTTATAGTTAATAGTAATAGTTTTGTAATAGCGTGTGACCTTAACATTGAGATTATTGCAATAATTATTTTAGTCAAATGTTGATGACCCTGAAAACTCTAATTTCAATGGTTAGTTTGATTTGACTCTAAGCCTAAGCATGAAATAAATCTTAAAAGACAAGGATGTAGATTCTGGGTTCTTGACCTTTTAACTTAACCATTTGGATATTTGATGGTTGAAAAATTAACTTTACCCATAAAACATTTTACATAAATTTTTTTTCTATTAATAATAATAAATTTAATTTGAACTGAATAATTAATATTTAATTTTAAAAGTAAAATATCTCTAGTATAAGCGAAACTGATCCTTATTTACTATTTTCTACAACGCTAAGATATTATGTGTTTGAAATTGCCAGACTAGTAAAAAAGCTTAGCAGACTTTCTGATGCCAACTTTTTTTACTTACCCACAAAGTCTTAGGATGTCAAAATGGCTGATCATGTCAACATATGTTGGGAACATGTATATCAACATAACAAAAAAAATCGATAATCAAATGTACGTAGATCGCGAAATTGGAAAAGTCACTTTTTTTAACAAATTTTTAAAATATGTTTCCATACATGCTGTTAGTTATGAAATCCCGCAAGACCTATTAAACATGTGTAATTTCCTAGGTATATTGTTAGGAAAGGTGTCTAGTTCAAAAGTAGAAAACTTTCGTTAGTGGCGTTTTGGGTGGGGCGAGGGGGCATCAAAAATGAGCGAAAAAAAAAGAAAAAACTTTCGCAATTGATAAATTATTATTTTTTAATGAATTAATGTTAAATACGATTTTCCATGAAAATAAACCCCTCCCAAGTTATACGGTGTAGAAAATTACGATTTTCACCACAAAAATCGTACATTTCTAAAAGTTTTTTAAATATAACCGAAAGTCTGTTAGTATTACGTAAAAATTGATAGGAACTAATTTTATGGTCTTGAGCTAACAATTAAAATGATTTTTTTTTCTACGATTAATACGAAGGAAGATATGGTAATTCAGAAATGGATGTTTAAAGAAACAGGATCGTTCTAGCGTAAATATCTGGAAAAATATGTCTTCCACAAAGAAAATGTATATAACATCCTAATGAGAGAACAACATTAGGAACATTTTAAGACCATCCAGAACCGTTTAACATAAGCAGAAAAAAAGTTATGGGCAAAATAAAAAAATTTCATCAATTTTTTTAGCGCCATCTAGTACAATTGTCCAGTAATTTTTAGTCGTATGGGATAATTATTTTTTAAGTTTTGGTCTGTTAAAGTTGAGCTAAATTTTAGTTTTTGTTTTTGGGTCAAATATTGAAAAAACGGTCATTCCAATGAAAAAGTTTGTCATAACATGACATTTCGGCGATATCCTAAGCATTAAAATGGTTTTTCTACGACTGCAATAATAAATCATCATTTTGATTCAGCTATTGGAACTTATATTATACACATTTTACACAACATTTCATATTGCACAGGTTGCTAAGCAACACGTTAGAAATGAAATATTTCGAATTTATTCTTAAAAACCAAGGCGCCTATGCGATCATTTTGACATGTCATTGTCAGTATAATTAATATTGACAGAACTCACGTATCTAAGAATTATCATTTTATATCAATTAAATAAATAAAGTGGAAAGTGATAGTGACTTGGACATATAATTAACATCTCCAAGCATAAACGAAGCTGCCAAAGTAATAACTTTAAATTGATTACCACAAACATAAAAAAAAAATATATCAACGATCTTATGCCCCCTTTATCAATTGGAAAAAGTGGTGAGCATGAAAACCATTTACAAACAACGTTTTAGTGGCTTATTTTGCCTAATTGGCGAAAAAAATGAAAAGTTCTATGCTTTGGATACAATATTCGATGTTGAGAACGACTATCAGCATTAATAATAATATAGATAGAAAATATTTAAAATTGAAAGCATCTCAAGAGGCAGTCAGACGAATACAAACCGAAAAAGTCGAAGACTTTTACATCAAATGACATCGAAAAATTTATAAAAGAAGCTCCCGATGGTTTTTAATAATTTAATATTTATAAATAAATTGTATAAGGAAGCTAGGATATGGCTTGACCAGTTTTTCAGTTTCAATCGAGTTTATTTATCCACAATTTATTATTTGCGTTGTAAAATATTCAAGTTAATAGAATAAATTTCTTATTCGATTTGTGTTTCTTTATACTTTACCTACTTTATATGGGATAGAAAGCAGTCGTAGAAAAAGTATAGTATGCAACTCTCACGAAATAGCTATTTTGCGCTCGTATGATTTGCTACGCTCGCCTATGGCTCGTGTTGCAAACTTTCATACTCGTGCAAAATATACTCCATTTCGTGCTTGTTGCATAATGTAAATCTCGATATTATCGGCAAAAAAAAGTTACGAGAAAAAATACATTTTTTTTAGAAATGTACGATTTTTGCGGTGAAAATCGTAATTTTCTACGCCCTATAACTCGGGAGGCGTTTATTTTCATGAAAAATTGTATTTATCATTAATTCATTAAAAAAGGATAATTTATCGATTGCGCAAGTTTTTTTCTTTTTTCCCTCCTCACTTTTTGAGGACCACCGCCCCCACCCAGAACGACACTAACGAAAGTTTTCTACTTGTGATCTGGACACTTTTCCTAGAAATTTGCAAAAACTTTCAAGTCGATCTGATCAGTTACTAGTTTCTACAAAAAAATTGTCAGTGCCATTAACTCATTTTAAAAAAAAATGTGTATTAACTTATTTTTAATTTTTTACATAACCCTATTTAGTTATTGAGGAAATAGTCGTTATGATTCGTTCGATTAATTCTTATAGAATTCATTTGAATGCATTTTAATGTCATGAACCTTGATATGTCAGATTTTACGAAATTTTTTCATTTTGGGTACTTAAATGAAAAAAAATGAAAGCACATTAGGTTCTAGGATTACGTAGTTATTGCATTAATGAAATCGCTTCCTCTTAATAATAGTCGCATTTATTTTTTCATTAGTGCCAAATTGGAGGCGTTATATAAATGTGCGTTTAGACGTAAATGCTTGCTCAATTTTTAGTAAAATTGTGGGTAATAGACATACTTTTATTTTCTTGGGATTTTTACGTTCTACTAGTTTTTTGTTGATGCAAATTTCATTTAATATTTTGCAACTACGGGGGTAGTCCAAGAAATACCCGACCTAACAAAGAAAAATTGAAGAAAAATTATCTTTCTTTATCAAAGGCGGCCGTTTTTTCTTGATTTCATCATTCAATCACTTCAATAAGTTCGTATAATACTCGCCGTTGATTGGTTTTCCTTTATGAAGATAATCAATGAAAATTATCCCACGCGTATCCCAAAAAACTGACGCCATGCAGCTGGAACTGTCTTTGTCTTCTTTGAAGCTGATTCTTCCCTTTCAGTACTTTGTTTTCACTATTCCTTTTGATATTGGTTTTGGGTTGAGGCTTTTCAAATGAAAGTATTGTATCACTGATAACCAATTTTAAGATTGGTACTTTCAAGCTCCGTCAAGCGCCATCTATACGGCAGGTCTGAGACTACCCTCGTATTTTCATTTCTATTACTATAATATGTATAGTCCAGTAAATTAACGCCACAAAACTCCCAAACCTGGGCATCATGTCTGTCCGTCAAATTTTTTTCTTAATTTGCAGGTATTCATTTGTGGAATGGTGGGAAAATGGCTCTAGAGTTTCCGACAATCCCTTTTCGATGATATCTGCCGAAATATGACCCTTAGAGCATTTTTGTTTAGACAACAAATGAAGAGTAGTTCATTACCTACAAAAGTTATCCCTATGATTTTTTTCGCTACACTAAAACTTTTTGCAAAAAACGGCGTTTCAAAATTCGCAATTTTGAGAATCTGAGATATCCTCCCAAAACTTGAATATCCTCCCGTTTATGTCTGAAGGCAAAAGATAAGGTAATAATAACCAAGTTTTTTTCACTTTTTGCACTTGATTAATAAATTTATTGTAAAAAAATCCAATTTGAGAAAGTTTGAAGGCTGATTTTTTTTCTCGTGCCCTGAATAAAATACTTGGATATATATTAATGAAAAGGTCTGAATGTGATCTTTTATTTAGTACAATTCCTAACCCCTTTAGAGCGTGCTCTTTAAATGCAGGGCAGGAGCTAAAAGTTTTGGAACCGGTTATGTCGAAAAGTATCGTATTTTTGACAAAAATGATGAGGATCATTTTTGTGGGTAATGAACTGATCTTCATTTTCGTCCAAACAAAAATTCTCAAAGTGTCATATTATCGGAAATATCGGCGAAAATAGGCGAGAAAAAACACATTTTTGAGACCAATGGGCCATTTTCCGGCCCTTCCACAAATTTCAGACAGCTGAGATTTTCGGGGGTAAATGTACCCATGAATATCTGCAAATTAAAAAAAATGGTGCCGGACAGACCTGATACCTTCGTTTATTGGACTAGTAGGCGTTCAATAACAACAAAAGTGATGTTATATCAAGGTTAAAATATCCAAAAGTTACAGTAATATTTAAAAGAAATTGAATAAGAATTAGAGCGATATGTTGGTTTATTATAACCAGTTTATAAATTACCACAGAATAATTTTCGGCGCATATTTTACATATTAGAAAAAGTAATTAGTACAGTAGTTATTTCGATAATATTGCGGCTTTTTCTTGAAAATAACAATGATGATGAAAGTAAAGAAGGGCAAGACATTTTAATAGTGGGTGAAATTAGACGAAAATATTCTGAAAATGGATGTAAGAACTAATTCAAATTGTTTAAATTTTTTCGATTTTATACATAAAGAGAAGCTTGTAAAAAATTTTTCACTATTTTTTATATATCTCCGGCTCTAAGAGTTGTGGAAAAATAAAAAAAATTAAAATGACAGTGATGAAGTAGAGTATCGATCCGTATAGTAGGGTTTTTTAAAAATGCATCCTAACCTCAAAAAACGAATTCAATAACCAAAGAATCCTCGAATTTTCTTAAAAATTGAAGAAAATATGTATTTTTAAGTCGGGGTGACATGGTAAAAATTAAACAAAAAAAATGTATTTGTCCAGCCATAATCGGCATTTTTCGAAAAAATTGAATTGGCCGCCATTTTTGGAAAAACAATAGTACCTAGAGAAAAATTTTTTATCTTAAAAGAAGGAATTTGTGTGTACTTTTGTCTAAGAAAATCCAACATTTTATTTCTTTATTTAGGGAATAATAAAAAATAAAAATTCGATTTTCATTTTTTTCGAATTTTTTTATCGCGATATTTATGCTTAATTCTCTTAGAAAAACTGTATTTCAGTCCAAAAAATGTTTATAAAAATAAAAAAAATATTTCAGGTTCTTAAGTAAGATTTTTGTGAGGGAACGAATCAACATAAATCAATATAAAAATTGAAAATCGATTTTTTTTTATTATTCTCTAAATTGGGCACCTTAAAAAAAGAAATAAAATGTTGGATTTTCTTATACAAAAGTCCACACAAAAACTTTCTTTTTTTCTACTATTGTTTTTCCAAAAATGGCAACCAACTCAATTTTTTTTCGAAAAAAGCCGATTTTGGCTGGACAAATACATTTTTTTTTAATTTTAACCATGTCTTCCCGACCTAAAAATACATATTTTCTCAAATTTTTTAGAAAATTCGATTATTCTTTGGTTATTTATTGCCAATTCAGTAAAAAAAATAATGTGCCGGAGATATTTAAAAAATAGTGAAGCAATCCACTCGAAAAATACCAATAATGCCGTTTTTGGCACATATCTCGCGACGCTCCAGCCTAAATTTATTGAAATTTTTTTTACAAGCTTCTCTTTATGTATCCATAAAAAAATTCTAATTTCTCTCCACTATAATTGAATAAAAGAATATGATCAAATATGTGCTATGCACGGTTTTCGGTTAATTTGATACATCCTCAGCTTTTTAAATATTCCAACTTTGACATTTAGTGGATTATTTCAAAATATTTGACCTTTTAAAATATTAAAAATTGTGATATAATCTAATACATTTTTAATTTTTTTTTAATCAGAAAGATACGATTCACAGAAAATATATGTGATTTCAACCAAAAATTACAGTAATTTTAATACAAAGATTTTTATAAAATATTGGATGGCACAAAATTTATAAAAAATTCTCTCATTCTATTTTTTAACTTTCTGCGAAATTCCACAAATAACACAATACTAAAAATAAAATATTATTATCGTCTTAAAAAGTCTTGTATTTGTAAAAGTAAATATAAGAAAAAAAGTGATAAAAATTGCGTTAATCCTTTTTTTTTACTAATTGAGAAATCGCGACAACATTACTGCGTGTACATTAATATAGTACAAATGTTAACTGGAAAATTAAAAATGTTATTTTTCAAGAAATCTTATATATTTAGTTTTATGTCAAGAGCAGAGGAGTAGGTTCCTTCCGGTCAATAACATTGTTAGTTATTAACCCAGGTTCAACTGTTTACTAATTTGGTGCCAAGGTTGAAATCAACAGGTGAATTAAAAAAAAATAGTTTATATTCAATTGTGATTCAATTATGCAATTTTCAAATTTGAATACTTATTTGTTGATTGTTCCTGTCTTTAAATAGACTAATAATATTTGAATGGCCACATTTTGGTCAAGATCGTTATTTTTTAAGGACACTGTCGTTATAAATGCCAGTAGTCTATATATTATTTATGTTAATAATATATAAATTCTCATAGTAAGCAAATGCTTTTATAAATCATTCCCAGATAAATGTTGATATATTTTGGCATCTTAAATTTCAAAATCTTTGTCCCATTTATGTCATTGTCATTCAAAAGAAGAGCCATTTTCCTGAAAACACTTCTAGATTTTCTCACCTTTATATATCCATGATTCGTCACTATTTTTTGCGAACCAAAAGGGTGGACTACCTGCCATTAGAAATGGTCCTGTAATCCTGTAGGATGATAATGGCGAAAACCCCTCAAAAATCGTCAGAAAAGAACTGGAAATAGAATTTACTGATACCATTCCACACATCCATCCATTTATAATATATTCATGGAAAAACTTGAGATGTGTATCATTTTATTTCTCAGTGTAATGTTAATTACCTTGGATATGAGTATAAACTTTTTCATTATAAAATTAACCGAGCTAATATTTTTCCATTCAGAATGTATCCTAAAGGTGCTTAAATTACATATAGGATTAAACAGTGTGGCCAAATAAGAATGCGAGGTACTGTATCTGGGAAACTATCCATCGTAGAGGCTTGCGGAAAAAAGTTATTACTAAAACGGCCAAGAGAAAAACCTGGAAAATATTTTCAAGTTTCTGAAATGGCCGCTAGAGGGCGTAACTGCAATCTTGAATCTAAGAAAAAGATGTTTCTGTGAATTCCGCTATATTAACCAAACAAAAAAATACCCGATCTTTAAAGTAGAGGATAATCTGAACCTTTTTATGTTTGACAATTTTTGCAGTATCTCTAAAAATAAAGTGGTGGGGGTATTCAAAGGTTTAGAATTTAGAAAATTTATACTCTTAAAAGCGTGATTTTAGCGACTTTATTGTCTTTTTTTGTTTTACATTAAATTGTATTTTTTTCTAAATATTATTATTAGTAATTATTTACGCTACTGCTCTCTTGGCCTTCTTTGAAGCTGATTCTTCCCTTTCAGTCCATTGTTTTCACTATTCCCTTTGATATTGGTTTTGGGCTGAGGCCTTTAAAATGAAAGTGAAAGTATTGACAATTTTTGCTGTATCTCTAAAAATAAAGTGGTGGGGGTATTCAAAGGTTTTAGTAAAAAATACCCTGTATATTCGAAACGGCTGAGCCCATTTTAACAAACTTGGGCTAGTTGAAAAGAGCTATTCTTGGGCTACAAATGTTATAATATTTAAAGTTTTTTTAGTTTCACATGTCGCCGCTAGAGGGCTTTTTCGACATTTTGACAGAAATGGTTAATTTTGTCAAAAAAATTAAATGATTTCTTTTTCATGAAAAAGTAGCTAAATGATGCCTAAACAAGCTCGCAAAAACCGCATCGCGATATCTTGTTCCTAACCTAAAATTTAGGCCAAAAATTTTATACGGAAATCCCTTAAATTTCTATTTTTTAAATTAGGTAATATTATTCCTTTTATTAGGTAAGTTGTGGCCCTAAAAAGGACCGATTTAAAAAAGAAAGCTTTTAAAGCCCCCGTAAATGCTCTAAATGCTGACCATCACGCTCTATACCTGGCTGAAGCCTCTCATGGGTAGACAAAACTGCAGCTTCAATTTCGGCTCTCGGTATGTTACATAATGCATTACGAATCCGGTTTTTCATATCTCTCTGGTCATAGGTTGAGTCTGAAAATCAAGACAAGTTAAGTCTGGTGATCGCGCAGGCCATGGAAACAGACTTCATCTTCCAATCCACCGCTGTTGTAATACTGCATTAATGTGCTCTCGTAAAATACTGGAGAATTTTTATTTTAAATTCTTTGGACCGATGAAGCCACCTTTAAAATCCGCACAAGGACGTTGGAGTTTAAATGTGTGGTGTGGCATAGGTACTGGGAGGCCGAATTATTGGGCTATATTTTTTCGAGCAACATAATAAAAGGAATTAATTAGTTTAAAAAATTTAAGGGATTTCTGTATAAAATTTTCTTTGGCCTAAATTTTAGGTTAGGAACAAGATATCGAGATGCAGTTTTCGCGAGCTTGTTTAGGCATCATTTAGCTATTTTTTCATGAAAAAGAAATCATATTTAATTTTTTTGAGAAAATTAACCATTTCTGTCGAAATGTCGAAAAAAGCCATCTAGCGGCGACATGTGAAACTAACAAAACTTCAAGTATTACAACATTTGTAGCCCAAGAATGTAGCTTTTCAACTATCCCAAGTTTGCTAAAATCGGCTCAGCTGTTTCGAATATACAGGGTATTTTTTACTAAAACCTTTGAATACTCCCCACCACTTTATTTTTAGAGATACAGCAAAAATTGTCAAACAAAAAAGGTTTCTCTACTTTAAAGATCAGGTATTTTTTTGTTAGGTTAATATAGCGGAATTCACAGAAACATCACTTTCTTAGATTCAAGATTGCAGTTCCGCCCCCTAGCGGCCATTTCAGAAACTTGAAAATATTTTCCAGGTTTTTTTCTTAGCCGTTTTAGTAATAACTTTTTTCCGCAAGTCTCTAGGATGGATAGTTTCCCAGTTACAGTACCTCGCATTCTTATTTGGCCACCCTTTACAACTTTTTTTGTTGGCAGGTAGTCCATCCTTTTTGGTCCGTCCGGGGACATTTTCTTGTCTGGTGCGCATTTTGCATATATAATTATGCTTGTTATGCATGTTACATTTTCGAGAAAATGGACGAACACTGATTTTGCAGCGAGATATTTTGAAATGACTTCAAAAAAATCTACTTTGGAATCATTCTCATTTTTAAAAGCCTGCAAATTTAAAACTGGTTGTTAAATATGTAAAATAATTCTAAGAAATATTCTAGAGGTGTATCTTTTAAGAGTTTGTTGAACCATAATCCTTTATAAAAACAAAAAAAACCCAGAAGATTTTGCATTAAAAATGTCGGAGTTCCTTTTTTAAGGATAAGCGTAAAGAAATTATTAATATGAAAAAAATCACAGGTGTGTAAATTTGAAAAACTATTAAATAAGTCTGGTTTTTTGAATAATTCTTTTTATGACGTTTACAAATTCTTGGCTATTTCGAAAATATTAAAATTTATACAATTATTAATTCCCTGTTTAAGCAAATCATTTTAAAAATAGATTTATTTATTTTTAGACTCAATATAAAAAATGTTGTCTAGTCTTTATTTAATTTTTTCACTTTCTTGTATTTTACTGTTTGCTTTACTTCATATTCACGTTTCGATGTATATTAGCAAATCTTCTTTCTCCGAGTTTAATTTTTTTCGAAGGTATTTCTATGATCTATAATAAAAAAAAGTTTTGCGGTAGATAAAAATTAAAATCTCAAAAACGGTTTTTAGCGTTTTTCTCGATAATTTTGAGGTTATGTTGAAAATTGATTAATACAAAAGTTTTAGATTTTTTAATTATCTACAAGTTTTACATTCAACTTTTTTCGTTAGGATACATATTTCAGCCACATATTGTAAAGAATTTTTTTATTCCATAAATAATTGGCCCTGGTTTATATGATATATACAAAGATCAGTCCCCTGGGCTAAAATATAATTAGATAACAAAAATTGCATAATTTAGAGAACCTTGAAAAACCCAAATGGTAAAAGATTCTAATACTAATTGCAAAATTAAGCAATTTAACAAAAAAATGACCTTAACTTGATATTTTTTTTATGATTTAATTTTTTGATCATTTCATTTTTATTAAAAGTTTTTTTAGTTATGAGAAAATATACTTATGATTCAAAAATATTTCCCAAATTTTATTTAGTGATAATTGCGTGTAAATTTGAAAATAGTACCTAATTATGTTAATAACTATTCGAAGGTTAGCCAAATATATGCGTTTCTTAAAAAAATAAGATAATAGCGTACAAAAAATGATGTCACCTCTCCAAAATCTTTACTTAAGAAAATTGAAAAAAAAACACACACCAATAAACCTTGAGAAGAAAGTGACATCCTGTTTAAATTGAAGTTTGCCTTTAAGAATATAAATGCGCTATCGAAGATGAAAATAAATAATAATAATAAATATAAATCCGAGTGGCTTAGATTTTTTTGTCCTGTGTATATAGTCAAAGAACAAAGACAATAGGCGACATCCGAATTACATCTAAAAAATGTAAGTGTTATCTGACCAAGAAAAGTTACTTTCCTAGCTGCATCCCGTCCCAAAAAACGAGTTTTCCGATTATTAATTCAATTTCGATCCAGGTAAGAGTTGATTCGTCGTTTTCTGATTTAAATTGAGCCAAGCCAAAAGCGTAAACATTTTTAGAGCCGTGAAAACATACAAACGTCGGCGGATAGCAACTATGACTCGCTTAAGGTTACGGCCTGGATCTACACTGCTATCATAAGACCTATGCTAATATACGGTGCGATTGCCTGGGGAGTCAAAACTAGCCAGCAGGCAGTCGTACTCAAATTGGATCAAATCCAAAGAATAGCATGCCTTAACATAACAGGGGGCATGAGAACCACACCAACTAGAGCAATAGAGGTGATCCTTGGTCTCACCCCCCCTGACATATTTATTAAGGAGGCTGTTGTGATGACCATGACACGGCTATGCTCTACTGGTATACAACCTGACGTAGGATCCGGATATGTCTTTCATAGGCCCTACAGGGTAATAATAAAAAACGTACAAGAGGCTACATTGGCAGCAGGTGCCTTGTGCATCTACACCGAAGGGTCTAAAACAAATGAGGGGTCAGGCTGTGGAATTTATTCCAGATCTCTGAATCTCAATATAAAATGGGCAATGGATTCTAATGCCAGTGTAGCTCAAACAGAGCTCAATACTATCTCCATCTCCAGAAGCGGACAACAGACAGGCACTACTAGCTCTGAATAGACCCCGCATTACATCAGGTATAGTATACTAGAATCTCACCAGGCCCTGATCGAAGCTTGCAACAACAACGTGGTCACTTTAGCTTGGATGAAAGGCCATGGAAAATCAAAAGGCAACCGTATAACTGACTCGTTAGCTAAGAAAGCAATCTCCCAAAAACTTTTGGGACCTGGCACTTTCATAGCTAGCCAAGGAACTATTACAGTATCCGAACAGCGAAACAGCCAAAAAATACATAACTGTGAACAGACAGAACCTGCGCACAGCCACAGGTATCCTGACTGGCCACTGGATGGGCTTATCTGACACTCCACTGTGTAGAGGATGTGAACAGGAAGACGAGACTGTCGAACACATTCTTTGCGAATGCCCGACACTCTCACAAATAAGATATTTTCTTTTCGGCGAGCAGAGGCTAACACATGCCAACATGAGGGAGCTACCTTCAGGCGACGTCATCACTTACTTTAAACAAGTAGGCTGGCTGACGAGCTCAACCTCAGAAGGATGCACAATGGGCCAAATGTGGCGTACGTGCTGTGGGGTGACCCACCTTTCCATCTTTACAGATTCAGATCCCTATATACAATATTTATTAAGTGAACTAGACAACGTTGTAGGTTATTATCACAAAATCTACCAGTTAAGATTGGTCAATGGGATGCAATTCGGATGGTCGAGGGAGGCAATTCAAAAGATAAAGAATGTTCCAGCTCTGCGCGGCATGCAATTCGGGTACTATGAGATAACTCACAAAACCATATTAAAACATACGAAAAAAAAAATCAAGAAATATTTGAAACAAACTTTTTTATGGTTTTCGTTACCAAAACTGAAAAAAATACCAAAAACTTTTTTATTTTTGAATATTTCAATAGCCAATAACTGCAATGGACTACGTGACAGTGATAATGATTCGATGTTTTACAGTTTTTTAGGAATTAGTCAATAACTTGTGACAAATTATGTCTTAGCTCATAATTCACAAAACTCATTATTATGTACATACAGACGAAATACATTTAATTAACACTTTATATTCATTCTAGTTCTGCTAGTCTCTTTTAAATTAGTCAATTTCGAGTGACACTTTATGAATTTAAAAATCGATGTTGAATATTTAAATTTTAGAAGCAGAAATAAAGTAAGAAAACTAGTTACGATTCGGCATCCTAAGACCGGTTTCTGCCTTTCGGCTTCGTCAGTTGGGCTTTAGAATCCAATAAATCAAATTCCAAACACACGAATGTCAATCGCTATATCAACTAAAAATTAAAATTCGCAAATGTGCTACCATCTATCAGTAAAAATGAATTCCCAACTTGCTTACGAAGAAGAGAGTAACATCTTTACCATATTACTGCGCACAAAAACGCCGCCGAGCAACTGTGCACGGATCGTTGGCTTTAAAATAAGCCTCAACCGTATAGGCACGCTGCAAACTCTTCCACTGCTCTACATAATATTTTCATGAAATTTCGAAAAGGGTCGGCATAAGGTAAGTTTAAAACCTAAAATCTACTCTGGGACACCCTGTACAATGGTTTTACTGATAAATGGTAGAACTTTTGCAGATATAAATTGTTTTGATTCGTTTTTACGGAAGCACATTTTTATTTTGGAAGTTTATAATGTTTATAACCATAACCAAAATGTTTTGATTTTAACTACTTATTGTTACTGATCTCATAGCCGAATCCCACTAATTGGTATGTTAGTCACAAAATGTAAATGTGTTTTTCAGGTAAACTTCTTAAATAATAATACAGGATGTAAACTGACTTAAACAAATATCTTTTAAGGACACGATTTTGACCTCTCCCAAACAACAATGATTTAAAATTTAAAGGATGTCATTTTTTTTTCAATAACACGTTGCGGTCAGTAAATGGGAAGTACCTTTATGAGTAATTATTAAAAGAATACAAGCAATAATAACAGGAAAAAAATAAAAGAGTTTTTTTAGATTCACAATCTGCGAAATATTAAGGTCCAGTGAATAAAAAACTGGCTTTCGAAAACAAATACCTATAAAGGTTTTCTTAGAACGGGCAGGTAAAAAATTTTAACCACCACAGCTAAACAATAATTTTATGTAAAAATGTGTACCTTTTTGCACCTTTTTTAATCGAAATCCCAACTAGCGTATCAATAGAAATCAACGAATTTGAAGAAACCAAATGGTTACGTAAATAAAAACAAACGAAAAATATTGAAAAGTGGCTTCGGATTTTCTTAAACCACATACGGAAAAATATCAGTAAAATTGTTTTTATTTCCATCTGATTTTTTAATAGTAACATACAGGGTGGTCCTTAAGTAGTTGTAGATAGAAGTATGGTGTATGGTAGATTCCTCACTTTAAAATATTACGATTTGAACCAACTTGCTCTAATAAAATGTTGCTAATAAGGAATGTACAGGGTGTTAAAAAAGGTTAAATTTTAAGATTTATTTTTTGCTATAACTTTAGCCTTTTTGGATATGTATACATAAAAATTTGGAACTGGAGGTTTTTGGGCAGGAGAAATCATAAATAATCTGGTACCTACTTCGATGTAATTTGTAGAGGGCGCTAGTTAGGCCCCATTTGTGGAATAAATATGCGATAAACTTTTTTGCTCTTTAAGTTAGCGCTATTTTAACGGTTTACGAGATAATCGCAATTTAGGGACCAGGTCAGGTCATTTATTTAACCTTTAACACCCTGTAATACTCTGTATATTCCTTATTAGTAACATTTTATTAGAGCAAGTTGGTTCAAATCGTAATAATTTAAAGTAAGGAATCTACCATACTTCTATGTACAATTACTTAAGGACCACCCTGTATATATCTTGTTATGTTGATAAAAAAAACATTTTGCTCTATTGTTAACATAAATAAGTTTACAATTATACATTACTGAGTAATAAGATCCCTTTAACGTTTAAAAAACATATACATTATATCTTAAAATAGATAATTCTTTCATTAAAATTCTAGAGGCGCTGGTATATTTTTTTTTTGAATTACTTCCTTTATTGTGATATTACGAAGGACATGGTAAAAATATCTGACATAAGATAAAAATTGCGAGTATTCAAAATAAAAATTAATGTTTAAACATCTGAAAAACTTGAAATTTCACACAAACATGTATAGTTCTTCCAACCTGAATTGAATAAGCTGAAAAACCCGATAAAAAAAATAATGGATTTGCACCTTTGAACTGAAACTTTGCGTATTTTCAACAGGTAGTGTATCAAATATTATACACGGTACGCTTCTGTTCTGCAAGTCATAGATAACTCCAGACGCCAAATAGCCATAAAAATAATGCACGGTGATTTATGGTAACAGGCGGTCAGTGCAATTACTGACAAATATACTTTTATAGATTTTGAAAGAAATGCTTAATTGATTATCTCGAATAAACAATAATCTTGAACAAAACATCAAAAATATAAAAGCAGCAAAAGGACAAATTGCTAGAAAAGAGGAAAGACGGAAATATTACAAAATAAAAGAAAATAAATTCAATAGAAAAAATAGAAAAGACGAAAAAGGTTTTGACTCTGGAAGAAGATGGATAAAATTCAGAGAGACAATAAAGCAGAAAACAGAGAAGAAAATGGAATCACATAGGACAATAAACTAACTAGATGGTAGAAGGAGGAGATGAAGACGAATATAGAAAGAAAAGGAAGAAAGCACGGAAAAAGTACGTCATAACTAGAACAGGTCAAAATGAAAATTTGTGAAGAGTTTTGACAGGAACTGCCAAAATGTTACATAAGGAATAATGGAAATCTTTGGTTCAAAGCTAGATTAATAAATGGGGAAAAAGAAAAGAAATAATGGGAGAAAGAAAACAAAAAAATATTTTCTAAGTGAATTTAAAAAATATTTTAAAGGTATGGAAACAATTGTACGAACACAAATTCAATAAGGCAATAGGAAAACATGAGCAAAATGAAAAAAAAAGAAGATACTACTACAGAAACCAATGTCGGAATAAACGAGAGATAAAAACAGAGATAGCAGAAGAAGATTCAAAAATAATTAATTATTTAAAAGAAGAAGTGATAGATTTGTTTGGGATGTATCGACTCAATCTGGTCTATTGGTTAGTTTATATTATAGGGAATAGTATTTATTTAACTTTCCCTTTTCATGCTTTACTCCTTATTATACTACTGTACTATCCCTATACATTGAGCTGAAGCTGTAAATATTCATCTGAGATTGGAAAACTATAATCCAAATAATAAAAAAAGCGATTAGCTAAGTCAAAATATGTCAGTTTTTGTTACTTTGTTAAATAATAGTAAAAATAAATGATTCGTCATCACTGACAAAGTATTTTTTGACAACAACAACCCGAACATCTTTTTTATAGACGAAGTGTTTCAATTTGGCTGTTTAAGAACCTGAGTTAGCAGAATTTTCACAAAATTCTTTTGGCTTTAACCCCCTTAAAAAAATGTTTGTAAACATCAAACTAGACCTGCTTTTGATCCCTTGATCCCTCTACAAATATTTTAACGACCAAGCAAATGGTTATTTGCATTTTTGACCTCGTACAAGGTCAATGAAATTACCTGTCATAGAGATACCCGTGAAGACCAATGACGAACCAGTAAAAAATATGTATATGCGGATGCTCACGAGACGACCCATAATTTATTATTTTTCAGAATTATCAAACATAAAAACACGTAGCGAAATTAAATATTTTTTTTTGTTACTATTCTGGGATTGGTATTATTTAACACATTGGCATTTACAAACAATTTTGATGGCGGCACTGATACATATTCCTGAATATTTACAAACCACTGATAAGAACTATATGTTATATACTTTCTCTATAATTTAGTTACATAAGTACTCAAGTAATTATGCATCCCATCAATACAGCTGTGGGATATTTTTATTTCTCAAACCAAAAAGGGACATTTATCTGCCATAACAATTTGAAACCGAAATAATGCAAAAACTTTCTTATGAATTCCGGATTAATTAACTCCTTAGTGTGTGCGCTCGAGAGAACAAAAACGCACAGACCGACGGAGCGATTTTTTGAAAATTTTTAATGAGAATGTTCCCTTAAACAAAAAATATCTGGTCACCGAGATTCGCTCTTAATATTCAAATCTACATTTTTAAGCAGCCCAATGAGTATATAATTTAAGTATATTTATAACATGACAAATTATTAAGTAATTCGCGAAAATCACGGAGTGGGCGACATCTACTTGAACTACTGATAGGGAGATAAAAAAAAAGTTGATTGGCGATTGGCTTGAAAGTAGGCAGGAAAATTAAAAAAGCTGTCAGTGTTAATTTTCAATTGGCTGCAGCTGTTGTTGACGTTTATCAACTGCTTGTCACAGAGGTTAGTTAAATGCATTTCACCCTTTTAGGGCAACATCTACTGACGCTTGATCTTCGCGAATTGTCACGGTGGACAGGTCCCGTTTCCGGGACGGGCAACAGAAGATCGCTTAGCTCACTCTATTTATCACTATATAAGAAAAACTCTATGTTCAATTGATTGTATTATTTATTGATCTGCAGTGAAGGAAAATTATATTGATATTGATATCATATTTTTTCAAAAATTTTCAGTTACAAAAATAGTTCATTCGTACATTACATTACAATTTGCTCTTGGAAAATACAATGTCACAATCAACCTTAAAATGTACTATGAAAATAGAGAATTTTAAATGTCTCTTTAAAGTTTCTTGTAAAATAAAAAATTGAAATCTATGTTAATAGTACACGTGTACAAGCATTCATTCTTTTTCTCTCTCTCTCTCTCTCTATGATAATGAAAACTTAAATATTAAAACTGTCCGCATAATAAAATAGTAGCCGTAAGGGGTAGTCTCACACTATCGGGGAAGGGAAGAACCTTTACCCGATGTGCATAAAGCATTTCCACCCGCCAAAAAAAAAAAGATTAGCTTTAGGTTAGGTTAGATCTTTGTAATATTTAAAGAAAAGTACGATACGTGTGACATTTTGACATTTGTTACATTCTGACAGGTGTCATATTTTGACATTTGTTCATTTTGACAGTTGTTACATTCTGACACGTATCAAATTTTAACAGTTGTCACGTTTTAACATTTTACATTTTGACAAGTGTCCATTTTAACAGTGTTACTCAACGTTCCTATGAAGTAAATAAGTTAAATAATTATGTGCTAATTTAGTGCCCTAATTAAAAATATTAGATGCACTTATATTCAATTTAGAAAAAAAAAATAACGCACAATTTTATCTTTATTCAAAAAATTCAACGCCGCTGAATTTGGACGTGTGACGTCATGACTTTGCTAAAATAAATAAGGTATATATTCATAGGACATTTTTAATAACATCTCAGCTAGGTTCATATGTAGCTAGCAGAACATAAGTTTTTCTTAAGAAAAAAAGGAGCAATAAATTTGTAATCAGAGCACTAAATTAGCACATAATTATTTAACTTACTTACATCATGTATGATTAATTTTTAACAACATTTAAATAGTCTGCTCTGCTAGGTTCATATGTAGCTAGCAGAACATGCGTTTTTTATAAGAAAAAAAGGAGCACAAAATTTTTAATTAGAGCACTAAATTAGCACATAATTATTGAACTTATTTACATCATGTTTCATTAATTTTTAACAACATTTAAATAGTTGCTCTGCTAGGTTCATATGTGGCTAGCAGAACATGCGTTTTTTATAAGAAAAAAGGAGCACAAACTTTTTAATTGGGGCACTAAATTAGCACTTAATTAGCATCTAATTATGAATGTACTTTTGTTTTGTTCTGCTGACCTTGCTCTGCCAGCTTCATGGAAATCCCGAAATGTCATGTTATGACAAACTTTTTCATTGGAATGATCGTTTTGTCAATATTTGACACGAAGAAATGACATTGATGGTTATAAATGCAATTGTATGCAATTTCAAACGGCCATATCTCGTTACAGACAAAAGTCTTGTCTCTTTAAATTTTTTTCAAAAATCAATACTTTTCACGCTATTGATAATTTATCTTTTTTCCCCTCACTTTTTGATGCACCCCACTAAAACACCTATTGCTTAAAAAATTCATTATTTTATGTACATATTTTAACTTTTAATGATTTCATGTATCTGTTTTGTAAACATTAATTGATTTTAATTATACACGTATATTTTTGGCCAAAATTAGATGTTACTGTGGCAAGACATCTTGTTAACACTGACCTAGTTATTTTGGTTATTCTGTTTCATGATTTATTTTGTGTGCTAGTATCGATACTGATTTAAAGATTAACCTTAACATTAATGCTGATTCAAAATGTTTAAAAGTAAATTAGACTTTTTAAACAATTATCTTTAATTAGAATAATTTTTTTGCATCTTTTACTATAATTGCAAAAAATCATTCATGGCTTTCTTGAAAGGTATTTTACGAAAAAAAATTCCTATTAGAAAATTTGCAATACAAAGTTTTTAAAATTTTTTTTAATTATGATTATTTCATAAAAACATTAAATTGACTTTTCTGAATAATAGACCAGGGTCGATAATTTTTGAAAGCAAAAAAAATAATAGTAGGATGAAACCCATTGGAAAAAGAAGAGAATATAACAAAAATGAAAGGAAAAATAAATTACCGGCGATCTGAGGTCGGGAAGTGGAAGGGGGTGAGTTTTTAAGGGTAAAAAACGGTTTATCTCGATTTCCGGCAAAACTACAAGTCCTATGGAAAAAAGTTAAATGGCAAAGTTGTAGGTAATACAAAGATCTACAACTTTTCTATTTACAATTTTTTCACATAACCTCAAAATTTATGTGAAAAATTCAAATAACCAAGATTTTAGTATTTTTTCTTTTTTTTTTTAAATCATCATGTACAATTTTGAGCTATTTATTAAAATTTATACTTTAATTACTCGGTAAAAACATGGAATCTTACATTTTTCGAGTAATTAAAGTATAAATTTTAATAAATAGCTCAAAATTGTACATGATGATATTTCGGATTCGAGTTTTTTTCGTTTCTTTACATTTTTTTAGAACATTTATCATAGTAATGTATATTTTTTTTACACCATCAAAAAGTAGAGATTTCAAAGAACAAAAAGCCCATCGAGTTTTTTAAAAAAGCAGATATTTTGACGTGAGAATTTTCGATTGAAAATTAAGGTGCTTTCTCGATATTAAGTCAAAATAAGGTGAAAAAATAAATATTATAAATAAAAAAAAATTACAGTGTGTTTGGGACATAAAAAGGTAAGTTTTCACCAAATTTTGTGAAAAAAAAATTTTTTTTGTAAAAGAAAAATAAAAAACCAAAAACTTATTTCAATTTTTCACATAAATTTTGAGGTTATGTGAAAAAAGTGTAAATACAAAAGTTGTAGATATTTTTATTACCTTTTTTCCATAGGACTTGTAGTTTTGCCGAAAATCGAGATAAACAGTTTTTTACCCTTAAAAATTCACCCCCTTCCACTTCTCGACCTCAGATCGCTCGTAAATTATTTTTCCTTTCATTTTTGTTATATTCTCTTCCTTTTCCAATGGATCTCATCCTACTATAATTTTTTTTTCACTTTTCACCATTTTCAAAGGCGTCAGCCCTGGTCTATAAGGGTACTGAAACTGATAATATAGTAGATGGTAAAACATTTGGTATAATAATAATGTCGACATCAAAGGACGCGAAACACATTCGCTTGTTTTTTTATTCTTCAAATTTTAAATCAATTTTTTACCGATGAATCATTTAACCGATCCATTGTAAATTGTTTAAATTCTTTATACAATAATTAATAATACTTTTTTTTGCTTATTTATCAAAGGTTAAAAAACTGTTGTCAGCAAAAAAAACTACGTTGTTATTGACCCAGAATGTTTATATTTTTTTTTGTAAAATCACCTAACTTTTAATTAACATAAATAGATTAAAGAAATAAATAAAATCAGATGTATTAATTTTAAATTATACGTTGTTTGTTTCTATTATTTTTTGTTTTTGTAGTTGGGCATAAAGAAAACAAAATAATTTGTTTTTATAAATGCCGTGCCGTTAGAAAATCGTCCATCTTTCTTTAAAAAAACCATGAAAGTCTGCATCCAGTATAAAAATTACATTTTTGAATTTATTTCCCAAAAAATGTCTAGTAAAATTCACTACCTGTGTTTGTAACACTCGAAAGCAAGTCGCAAATAAGCATTTAAATGAACAGGTGAAGGTGGTGGCAATTTTTTATTTTTATCAAAACCGTTACACATACTTTTTCTTCGATGTTACACAAGAACAAGGCTGCTATCTATCGAGGAAATAACCTATTGTGAATGCAATTGTGACATTGAATTCTTATAATAATTACTCTCTTTTACATGATACCCACAATATATTTAAATGTAAATATCACAATGTAACATTTAAGTGCGCAATTATTTGATAGAAAATCAAAAATTGTTATTAACACCTTGAAAAAAAAACTATTACGTACGTTCTTATCCGTCCGCTAAATTACTGGACCGATTTTTACAAATGATATGCCTATGGACTTGTCTTAAATGACGCGCCTGTTGTAGGGCATAAGTGCGAGGAATCTAATGAAAGGGTCATTCATTAAATTGATCATAATGGGTATTCTGCACGATTATTTGCGATTCTGCCGATCGAATGCAAAGAAGTTTTAAATTTCCTGGAATGTTAAGGCTCTTGAAGACTCGAGTCACCAAAAGTTTACTTAAAGTGTAGATTTTAGTTAAATAATTAATCTTGTTGATCAAGAGATTAACTATCCCCAACTTTTAATGTCCCAGGTACCTGTTTTAATGAATTGAAAATAATTATTTCTAGTTTAGGCATCAGTATTTATTATTTCGTTCTTTAAGGTGGAATCGTTCTCGGTATATTCAAAGTGAAAAAGGTTGTAAGTAATTGGCTATATACATTAGAATATGAAATTATCTCCCATTTTAACTCAAATTTGTATTCGGCACATCCCGATATTTGTAACTTTAATAACATTTTAAACAATATGTAAATAGTAGTACATCTAAAGTTAACAAACTAAAAGGGTGTACGAAAAACTATGGATAACTCCCTAGTGAGTTATGAATTATAACAAACTAGTGTGTTATTTAATAGTTTACTTGTCTAAAATGACATTAATAATGACAGTTATAACTGTCATGTGTTGGATAAATAGAATTATTATTTAGTTGATTTGTATTATTTTTTTTCCTGTTCCGACATATATTTCAGCAACGGATTATACCAGCTATTAAGAAGTAATTTCAAATTTTAGTATGGCCCTCGTAAAGACAGTCCAATAATTAATTAGTTTTTTTTTGTTTTGAAATTTAAAAGAAATTAATGACATTAACAGTTTTAGTTTCGTTGATTTTAATTTTATACGAATTTAAATTTTTTTTTTCAATTTTTTAACTTTAGCAGTGGCCATTTTCATCGTTCAAACGTTGATTTTTGACTTGAATTTTTGTTAAATATCAAATTTAGACCTGTTTCTTAACACGTGTTTCTATGACGTACTTTGAGACGTACTAAACGGCTTATACTTCTATTTATATTTTTACCTGTTTGATAAAATAATTTGAATATTTATTAATGTTAATTTAGAAGACACCACCTATTTTTGGATTGTTGTATTATATAATATGTTGTCTAGGACGAATACCCAATATAAATTAAAAAATTGAAATACACCTGGCGTGGTAAAATGGAAAAAAACCACTTTCAATTTTTAACTTACCAAAAAAAAAAACATTAAAACTCGACAAAAAGCTATAAATTACTTATGTATTGTTTACTAGTTGAAATCAAATTGTAAATTTTTTGCCAGGCACTAATTTAAAAAGTTAATATTTAAAGTAATCAATTTATTATTTATTTTTTTTTATAATCTGACCATGACTAAAGGTAACCCAATATTTATATGGCTATATAACTTTAAACAAAAAAATTACCTTCTCTAATTCATAAAGTGGACCAAGGAGAATATTAAATGTCTATTAAGAAGGCAATAGCTATATCCCCTATAAGAGAAAATTCGCAAATGTGCTACCATCTATCACTAAAAAATGCTTTTTTTCCAATTAAGAGTAATTTAATTACAACAAGCCACTATGGACTACAGTCATGAATGATTAATCAAACTTTGACAACTACAAAGCAACAAATTACCAACTTGCCTTGGGGGTTGCAAAGTTTTTTGGCTGATTCTGGTCAAGATGCAAGATAGATAATCCCTTAAAAGGTAATAGTGTAATCCCTATGCCCAACTCGTACCCGTTTGAAAAATATAGTAGTATCCAATCTAATTTAAATATAGGAACTAATAAATCCATATATATCCCAGTTGTTAGACCTCGCACAAAATGTGATCTCCATGAAGCTTGGTATTTAAGTACATGAATGGGTGTAGAAAACGATAAAAAATCTTTGCTGCTCTAAAGTGTATGCTAACTTCACAATTTCGAAAATTTTGTTTTTCCATTATATCTCGAAAAAATAAAAATTTCGAAAAACTAATAGCACAACGTGAAAGAGCGGAAAATTCTACTAAAAACTTTATTGTAAGTTATTTTAAAAAAGAATTTGTATTATTATAAAAAATTATTAAAAATTAGAAAGCAATTTAATTTTTTTTGTTTTCTCATTGAAGTTTTGACCGGAAGTTATAATTTCTAAAATTCTCAATGATTTTTATAAAATTGAAGATATCTATTAATAGAGGCATAACAAAAAAATCCTTGTAGATTTATCATCATAATACTTTTACTTTTGATTTAAATATAATTAAAATGATGAACATTATCTCTGTTTAATAAAACTTACGTTTTGTATGTAATGTAATTAAATGATAATTTTTTATTAAACAGAGATAATGTTCATCATTTTAATTATATTTAAATCAAAACTTAAAGTATAATGCTGATAAATCTACAAGGATTTTTTTTGTTATGCCTCTATTAATAGATATCTTCAATTTTATAAAAATCAGTGAGAATTTTAGAAATTATAACTTCCGGTCAAATTTTCAATGAGAAAACAAAAAAAAAATAAAAACTAATGGCTTCTTGAGAAAGCTCAGAGTCTCCTCTTTAAAATGATTTCTTTTTTTTTTCTTTGCGTACATTTTAGACAAAGATACTTTGGTTTTTCTGAGCGCCTCGCCTGAATATTTGTATTCAAGGCCTCGGCGCGCGTAGAATTTTCGAA
Organism: Crepidodera aurea; assembly: GCA_949320105.2. Taxonomy (NCBI): domain Eukaryota; kingdom Metazoa; phylum Arthropoda; class Insecta; order Coleoptera; family Chrysomelidae; genus Crepidodera; species Crepidodera aurea. The sequence continues at coordinate 43,453,137 of OX439472.1, forward strand.
TTTGCTTTCTTATTTTTAATAATTTTTTATAGTAGGTAATACAAAATTTTTCTTAAAATAACTTATAATATTATTTTTTAGTAAAATTTTCCGCTCTTTCACGTGGTGCTGTTAGTTTTTTGAAATTGTTATTTTTTCTTCGAGATATAATGGAAAAACCAAATTTTCGATTTTATTTTCGAAATTGTGAAGTTAGAATACACTTTAGAGTATCAAAGATTTTTTTATCGTTTTCTACACCCTTTGAAGTACTTAAGTGCCCAGCTTTATCGAGATCACATTTTGTGCAAGCTTTTGGTCAATATGCTTCTCTGGCAACTAGGCTAATATTTAAAATAAAGTTTACAGAACTACAAATGCTTGCGAATCATTTCATAGCCATTTGAATAGTTCCTTTTATAATTCACATCCCTCATTATTTGTTTTTTTTACGTACCTATTACTAAAAATTCGAGAAGAGACCTATATAAAATGTCGAAGTTTAAACTGTCATAAAATTGTAAAAAACGTTTAATTTTGTTAAAATAATATCATGGTACTTTTAATAGTACTCAATAATATTAAGTTTGACATTTTTATAATCGTATAAGTAATAAATTTATTTATCTTTTTTTAGTAGTTTTATTTTGAATATACCTTCAGTATGTCTACGTAATAACTTTTTTGGATGAAGATAATAGAAAACTTTTCCAATATTTTTTGCAACATTTTAATTATTAAGAATTAAATCCCTTGGGCACGCGTTGGTCAGTTGGTATTCTGGGCGGCATTAAACTCGCCAGGAAGCAGGTAGGAGATCTTAATGACACCATTAAACTCGCCTCGACGCAAACTGCTGACCTATAATCTGACCCATAAACTCGCCTCTGAGAGCCAGGTATATTTTCTTCAATATTTTTATCTAAATCTATAAACTTTTACATAAATTGCAATGATTAAGTTTTAGTAATCTATAAGATTTATTTATTTAATGACATTATGACAGCGGCCCTAAACACTGAATTATCTGATAGCATTAACAGAAACACTAACGCATGCGAAGCGTTTCATTCAAAATTTAATAGAAGCTTTTATTCTACGCTTCCTTCAATTTTTATTTTTCTCGATGTTCTTCTAACTATTCTATTAGTGTTAATTATGTAATGATTAAGATGTTCTAAAATAAATTAATTTTTTAAATTGCATTCGATCATTGTTTTGCTTCAATCCTTTTCCCTGCGAGTTTAATACTGCTCTTATACGACCCTAGTTTGTCTCCTGGCGAGTTTAATGGTGGGATTAAAGTAAGGCAATTTAGTTCGTAAATACCTTTCTTATCTCCTGGCGAGTTTATGTGCACCCGGTTTTCTACCTGGTATTCGATCGAGCACGAGTTGGTCAGTAATTTTTAAGAGCAGGTAAAGACGTGCACGAGTTGAGAATCGCCGGCAAGATTTAAACCAAATTTTTCCCTATTGTTGTATTGGACTTGAAAGCGAATTTCTTTGGCCAGCCAGCAGTCCTGATTTGAACACTTTAAATTATTTTTTATGGGGCTACATTGCGATAATTTTTCGTGTTATAAAATCTAAAGACTAAAAGCTTGTATTGATGGTCAAGGGGTATTTGGAAAACTCAATGAAATATTTAAGGAAATTTGAATATTTTAATGTGTGTAAATCACCCTGTATATACTGATATTGTTTTATTTATTAATGCGATAGTAAAGGGTCTTCATCAGGTAAGAATAAGAAATTCTTTGATAATATTTTTAACATCACGTAAAAAATTCTTGTAAATACACTTTTAAAAATTAATCAAAAAGATTTTTTAAGAACTTATTTTATGAATGAATTCTTTAGCTCATTTAAAATATTCTCCCATTCTATTTTCGTCATATTTACCTTGCATCCAAATACAATTAAGACAAATCAAAATACAATATCAATAGTTTTTACTAATTACAATAACTTTTATGCACTTTTTTCAAGGATCCTCTTGGACAATAGATTGTTTTCGGATATTCATTTAAATTTAAATCAAGTACTTCAACGTCCTTGTTTTTAAATCAGTAAACAGCAATGAACTTCTATTTATATTTTATTTTTAATTGATCTATTTTGGAAGAAACATTTTCATTTTATGAATCGTGCGAAAACCAAATTAATTTCATTCTTAGCGAATTCTCAAAAGTTTGCAAGCATTTGCCGCCTACACCCAATGGAAAAGAAAAATATAAAATGACTAAATTAATATATTATGGAGATAAATTAATTTATTTAAAATATATCAATATCAGACGCAAATTGGGGACGTGGGAAGTCGATCAACATAATTTTGATGAAATAGTGGGTGAATTAAATGAGTTGTTTTTGTTTTTCGGAAACTTTTCGAGATTAGACTGTAAACAATGCATATTTGATTGTATATTAATTTTTTCTGAAATTTTCTGCTATTTCTAAAAAATAATAAAATTGATTGCTGAAATATTTTTAGAGCAGGTCCAATCATTTTTTGAAACAAAAAACTTCTTAGCAGTATGTGGATGATCAGATAATTTAGGGTAAAAAATTATAAGTAAATTAAGAAAAATCAAGACAACTGAGTAAAAGTTCAGGAAAGGGGGCGGGGGTAGTTAATTATACGTTTTGAGGGTTTGATATTGGTTTTTTATGATTTGTGGCTGAAATATGCATCCAATCGAAAAAAGCTGTAAATGTAAAAGTTGTAGTTAATTAAAAAATCTAAAACTTTTGTATTGATCATTTTTCAATATAACCTCAAAATTATCGAGAAAATCGCCAAAAACCGTTTTTTTTTCGTTTTCAATTTTTATCTTCCGCAAAATAATTTTTTTGGTTATGAAACCTGGCGAAATAAGCTGTAATTTTTTCAAAGAAAAATATTTAGTTTTGGATTTTATACGAATTTAAATTAAAAAAATGCTCAATTTTTGAACAAATTAAAGCGTATTTAAAATACAAATCAGAATTAAAAAAAAATGGTTTTTAGGGTTTTTCTCGATGATTTTTCTTCTCTATACGGCTCAGAATTTTTCAAGAATGTGGTTATTTAAAATCGGTCTAAGCATTTCCTTTATTTCATTTTTTAGATCACTTTTCCAAAGAACCCAATCACTCTCTATTGAAATTGGGATCTTTAAGACTACATTTTTTATCTCGTATTTCTCGTTTCCATTAACATGAAGATGTTCAAAATTCATCGACTCATCCTGTATTATTTTCGTATAAGATTATTTTTTCATCAAGGTTATTCCTACGTACTCTTTGTTTTTTTAGTGTAATAATTTAGAAAGATATATAGCGATTTAAGATATTTTGGCTGCCATCTCTCGTTCCCAATTATGGTAATGAAATGGGTTAGGTATATCTTTTTGCGACTAATTTTGTTATTCCTTTAATTTAATAATTACAATTCACTGAATTAATTTAAAATAAAGATCAAACCCTTTTTATTTTATATTTTAAAGATGATAATATAAAATAAAGCTATGAAAAAAAATATTGATTAATATAGAAAACTCAATTTGGTTTCCATTCCAATGTTATACAAAATTTAAATGTATAAATAATTAAATATTGTTCCCCATATAGTTTAAATGATGACCCGTTAGGGTTGCGCATGGGCAAATAATCCTAATTATTTTCAAAATAGGACCTAAATTATAATAGTCCAATAAACGAAGGTGCCAACCCGGGCATCAGGTCTGTCCGACACCATTTTTTTTTAATTTGCAGGTATTCATGGGTACATTCACCCCTGAAAACCTCAGCTGTCTGAAATTAATGGAAGGGCGGGAAAATGGCCCATTGGTCTCAAAAATGTGTTTTTTGTCGCGTATTTTCGCCGATATTTCCGTAAATATTACACTTTTTTTGTTTGGACGAAAATGAAGATCAGTTCATTACCTACAAAAATGATCCTCAGGTCAAAAACGCACTGCCATTTTTAGCTCCTGCCCTGCATTTAGAAAGCACGCTCTAAAGCAATGACACTCCCAAGTGGATTACAAATTTTTCAATAAATCACGTAAATATTAATATTTTTTCATGATTCAAAGTTCAGATGAAAGAAGAAACCTGTAGCTATAATATCATGTTACTTTTTACTTTTGTATATTTCTCTGGATTATTGAAAAACCGGGCCAAAGTTTGTTTTTGACTACTTAATTTCACCGAATCCTTTTGGATAATGGGGCTTTGCAAGGTGTTAAATATGTTCAGAAAGATTCAATAAATTATTTTTGTGAATTTTCATAAACAACATGTTTTTTTAGGGCTTTTTTTGGATTTCCGGAGTTTTCGAAAATGCTCGGGTCTATCAGGAATTAATAGATGATCAAGGACCATATCGGTCTTCAACGAACATCATTAGAAAGCTTAGCTTGTCCCCTAATCGATGGCATTTTTCTTTTTTTTTCATGTTTTTTGGTTTTCTGAAAAATTGAGAAAATTCTCACCACTATGAAACATCGACATTTTTTTGAGGATTATTTTCTTTTCGTGCTAAAATTTTTTGGGGTTAGGAATTGTACTAAATAAAAGATCACATTCTGACCTTTTCATCAATATATATTATGTCAAGTATTTTATTAAGTGCAGAAGAAAAAACTCTTTATTAATCAAGTGCAAAAAGTGAAAAAAGTTGGTTATTATTGCCTTATCTTTTGTCTTCAGACAAAAACGGGAGGATATTCAAGTTTTGGGGGAATATTCAAATTTTCCGTTATCACACAATAATTTTGCGAATTTTCAGATTCTTAAAATTACGAATATTTGAAACGCCGTTTTTGTAAAAACTATTAGTGTAGCGAAAAAAATCATAGAGACAACTTTTGGAGGTAATGAACTGCTCTTCATTTTTTGTCTAAACAAAAATGCTGTAAGGGTCATATTTTGGCAGATATCGTCAAGAAACTCTAGAGCCATTTTCCCACCGTTCCAAAAATTCCACGTAGCTGAGATTTTCGGAGCTAAAAATGTAGCTATGAATACCTGCAAACTAAAAAAAAAATTTGACCGACAGACTTGATGCCCTGGTTTAGGGTTTTTCTGGCGTTAATTTACTGGACTATAAGGAGAACATATATAAGAGAAGAAAAAAAAATGATTATGATTAAAAAAATTTACAGACAATAAAAGTGATGTCAAACAAGAATCTTCACACAATTATATTTATTTATTTAGGATACATTAGTGATATTATTTTCACCTTCTATTCAAACAAGATCTTATCAGTATGGAGTATATAATTTTTTATAATTTTTTTAGTAGACTTAGGGAGTTTATTGTTAAATATATTTTATAAATTTCTGGATGCAAATTAAATATCTTGGAGCATAAGTATATTATTAACGTATGAGCAAAACAAGTTTGAACTTTTTTTTGTGTTTTACTTCTAGTCTGATATTTATGTTGTATATGGTGTAAAATACTCGTATTTTTATTAATGTAAATCAATAAATTAAAAATATATAACTGTCTAATGTCCATTATGTCACTTTCATTATTTACTAAATTTGTCGGGTAAGTTGTTTTCTTATTATATATTGTTTTTTATTTTCCTCTGAATTACTTCCAACTCCTTAAGATGCGTCTTTTCCAAAGCCCCGCAGAAGATTAAGCCATATCTTATTCTGGATTCTACAAGACTAAAATATATTATGGGGAGGTGCCCCACATCTATATATTCTTTTAAATATTTAAATTTATAAAACAGCAATCTTAATGCATTTACAATATTTTCTATATGATAATTCCAACTTAAATGATTAAATCATTATTTTGATGTATTGTAAGCGATTGATATAGCGGGAGTGAATTTTTGTAGCTACAAAAGGGTACAATATAAGTTTTCTCATAGTTGTATGTTTCATAGCTTTCATAATTTCTTTAGTCATTTGTTGTAAATCATCATTTTCTCTAATTAGAGTTATAACCTTGCCCAATATTGGAATTTCATTATTATGACGTTTAAAAATAGTATATTGTACAACAAGCGCGAAACGATACAACGCGAGTTTTACGCTATACTTTTTCTACGATTATGTATTTCTTATTTGCATAATGAAAGCATGCAAACAGTTTATATTTTTGTTCGACGGTTATTCATATTTAATTACTATTGTTGAAAGTAAACGTTATATTTGAACAGTTATTCAATAATAAACTTGTACTTTTCTTTATATTCGTAGAAAAATTATTTTCAATATTTCCCACCGTGCTTTTAAAAACAATATTTGTTTAAAAAATATTGTTTATTATTTTTTTTACTTAAGTTATAACTAGACTTATTAACAGTCTTTTTTGTAACCTCTATGGTTTATTGAATTTTTTTGGAAAACTATCGGAAAAATGAGCTGTTTTAAAACTTTCCGAACTCTCTTCCTAACTTTTTTTTTTGGGAATACGAAAACAAAAAAATTCGTTACTGTTTTGGATGACCATCGGCGTCTTTGTTTTTAGGAAAATATTTAACACTCCAGTTACCAAAAATAACGCTCTTAAATCTTAATAAAAGTGCCATTTTAAGGATAAAAGCCCTTTTACGAAGCACAATTTTTCATTTTTGTTTCCATAATTTAAATTTTTCCTACCTGTTTCTATGCACCGAGTCAAATTTTTCAAGCAAATTTTTCCTTTTTCTTCGTTACTTAGATTATCCTCGATTTTCACTACACTAACATTCGTTTTGTTCAACAAGTCATTTGAAAAAATTTTAAATTTTTCCGTCCGATTTTCTAAATTGTTCGCCAAAATGATACAAACGGAAAACACCGTAAAAAATAAAAAACGCATTTTGAAAAAGTTATTTTTTTTTCGCAAAAAAATTTGTTACTAGGTACTAAAAAATCACATGTTAGATTCTCTAACAAATTTCGATGCTTCTTGTTGTATATGCGTTAGTTATGAATGGATAAGCTGGTACGCTAAAGCTCTTGACCACAAATATCGCTCCCCCTCTTCAACTCGCGAGGTACTATTTATTACTATTTGCAGAATGGGTAAGTACTGTTCGAGTTTTATGTTATGCATGCGGTTAAGTATTTTGTAATGTCAGATTAGTTTTTAATGTATATTTTATGGTTATAAATATTCGCTAATAAATAGTTGTATGTGTATTGGAGATCGCCTTAAATAAAATTATTTTAGCCACATTCTGAAAAGTTATACCCATTTTAACTAGAATTTTTGTTTAATAATAATATTTGAATAATAAACAATTTATTTTGAGAGGAAAAAAAAAGTAATTTGGGACAACGAGGCGATAAAAGGCATGGAATCCGAATAAATGTCAATTAAAAAATTGAAAATTTGTAAACCAATTTTTCGATTGATAATTATGAAATTTTACAAAATTTATGCTCGATTCGTCCACTTATAATGTGATCATGGGAAAATATTTCGAGTTAAAAAGTTTTTAGTTCGTAATTCCAGAAAAGGTGAAAAATTGCAGTTTTATATACAGTGTGTCGCACTTAAGATGAAGACATATTTTCGTTATTTGAAGGAATACAGATTTGAATTTTTGCACAGTCATACAGGGTGATGGGTCACATTTTTTAAGATAATCAGTTAAAATCTGAACTTTAAACTCAGCCTACTACAAATTGACAAATAGGGCCGATTCACGATATTTTTTAAAAAGTTTATTAGAAAAAGTTGTTGTATTATTTTAAACCCATATACCAATTTTCATAACATAACTTGAAAAAATATTAATTTCAGATTTATATAAATGCTATTTTGAAAATAAAAATAGTGTCGAATGAATGTTGTAAAAAATGATCATTTTAAAACATAATTTTTATTAAACAGAGATGATGTTCATCATTTTAATTATATTTAAATCAAAAGTAATAGTATAATGATAATAAATGTACAAGAATTTTTTTTGTTATGCCTCTATTAATAGATATCTTCAGTTTTATAATAATCAGTGAGAATTTTAGAAATTATAACTTCCGGTCAAATTTTCTATGAGAAAACAAAAAAAAATTAAAAACTAATGACTTCCTGAGAAAGCTTAGAGTATCTTCTATAAAACGCTTTCTTTTTTTGCCTTTGCGTATATTTTAGACAAAGATACATTATTTGCTTTAAAAATTGTCAATACTCTCTTCTAATCATAGCGGATATAGCTATTGACTTGACTATGGAATTTTATCTATTGGACTCGACGAAGCCGAAAGGCAGAAACCGGTCTTAGGATGTCGAATCTGATAAATTAAATTCCTTACTCGTTTGCTCGCCTGAATATTTGTATTCAACGGCTCGGCGCGCGTAGAATTTTCGAATTTGCTTTCTTATTTTTAATAATTTTTTATAATAATACAAATTCTTCTTTAAAATAACTTATAATATTATTTTTTAGTGGCGCTATTAGTTTTTATTTTTTTTCGAGATATAATGGAAAAACTAAATTTTCTATTTTATTTTCGAAATTGTGAAGTTAGCATACACTTTAGAGCAGCAAAGATTTTTTTATTGTTTTCTACACCCTTTCAAGTACTTCAGAACTCAAGTGCCAAGTTTCATCTATATCACATTTTGTGCGAGGTCAAACTCTATGACAACTGCGCTATTTAAAGTTTAGTACTTTTTTGAAATTTATTAGTTTTTAAACTTTTTTTAATTATATTTTATTAAATATGATTGTTGGAGAAAGTCTCGAACACATTGATTTTAATTAATTTAAAATAAATACAACCTCAAAATTATCGAGAAAATCGCTGAAAACCGTTTTTAATTTTTTTCTCCGCTAAAATATTTTTTTTATGAAACTTTGTAAAAACTTTCTTTTTTGTGTTTTTAAGTAAGCTGTAATTTTTTTCAGAGCAAAATATTTATTTTTCGATTTTATACGAATTTAAATAAAAAAAAGCCTAATTTTCAATCGAAAAAGTTATTTTACAAATTTTCATTTTTTACCCTTTATCAGTGCTCATTTTCTTCGTGGAAACCTCGACTTTATGATGGTATGAAAAAAATATCTGTAATAGATATGGGAAATTATATTTTGTTTTTAAATTTAAGATCGTATGGGGATAAAAATACGCATCTAGCTGTAAAATGAGTTAGTGTGGTGAAGGGGATATTAGGGCAATTGTTGATTGGTGTTGTGAGTCATACAGTTGAACAAAATTATGGTCCGAAAAAGAGAAAGGGAGAGAACAGTAAACGAGAAAAATGCTTGAGTACCAAAAGATCGTCCCGACGCCGATGTCGAGTAATGTTATGGTAAGAATTTTAGTACTTTTAAAATATAGGAATTGCCTGTTTTCTAGTTTTTACAGTATCCTTTGCCACAATTTTTATAATGCAGTTTTGACAAAAAAAATAGTTTCCTGGATTCATTATAATAGATTTCTAACTGAAAGTGCTGCTATTGTTTATTTAAAAATAAATAGATGTTCTGATTAAATTTCCTCGGTTCTATCTTTAAAATTATTATACAATAACTATATTTTTATTTTTTTCATAATAATTAATTTGAATTACATTTTTTTTAATCAAAAAATTATTCGATACAATATAAGGATGAAATGGAATTATTAAAGACAATTTTTTTCAGCAATTTGTTACATATCCCTGTTTCTGTAAATTACTTACAGAAAGAAAATGTCGGTCAGAATTGTTTATAACAAATTGTTAACTCATAATACATAAGAAATGCTTTTTCGTTTAATGGAGCCCGAAATGTTGTCTAGTTGAAGAGGTGACATATACATATAATTTTCAAATTCAAAATGTACTTATTTCTCATGTTTTTTGTAGATTTATAAAGTTGAAAATATTTTTCTTAAATTAAAAACAAGCTTTTATACAAGTGCAATAAAAAAATATTATGACACAAACAAGATTTCATATAATGCATTGAAGAAAAAATAATTTCTTTAATTGTTAGACCTAGGTTATTCTGTGAGTAACAGATTCAAAATCTTGCATTTTTGTAAGTTGAATCAAAGAAAACATACCTCAATTCATTACCTATTTAAAACATTGGATGGTTTTGGTCACCTAATTTTTATGTTCTGCACGCCACTGGCTACTGGCTACTAAGAATGCATAAATGATTTATTTATGCGGTGGCAATATCTTTTGGTAAATGTATTTTGTTGTGTTGCCAAAGTTTGGAAAAGATTTATATTTAGGCACGCCTACTTTTGCTGCGCGGGTCAAGGGGAAATATCGAATGAAGTTATGACTCGTTAATGAAACCCCTTAAAAGTTTTTCTTTTTAATTTGACAATTAGTGTGCCTTGGAAACTTGCAACTTGAAAAACGTAGGATGTTGAAATTTGTTACAAAAGAGAAAAAAAATGAGTATTAGGGATAATTAGGGGATAAATGGAATTGAATCAGAATAAATGTAAAAATTATGGATTTTGATCAATGTACGTAAAGTTGCCAATGCTAAACGACAAATTTCTCACATAGGTAAAAAACGATTGGTATATCAAAATCCATGAAAAATATGTTTTTATTTTGGCACTAAATTAATGCAAAATATTTTAATGCTTTTCCAAATCAAATATCATCATAATATCCTGCAAATTTGAAAAAAAAAATCGTTCACAATCTTTTATTGTTGTTTAAAAAATTGAAATTTCTCTGATGTCATAGATAAGAGATTTATTGACATGTGTGGAATTCGGAATATCCTCTTACGTAGGTGAGTAGGTTTCTGAATATTAAAAAGGTCTAAATTTGTCATCTTTTCCAATTTATAATGTTCGTCCGGCAAAATATAGATATTCATCGAAAAAATGTATGTTTCTGCAATGTGCGTCATTTTAAATGAAACAATTACTTATAAATATTCTTCTCAAAAAGAAGAATATTGAAAAGAACTAACCACTATCAACTACAGAAATGAAACAATTATGTTTTTAATTTTATTTATTTTTAAAAATTAAAATAGTTTTTTAGTTTTACAATACTTTAAATACACTGGTTGCCGCAAAGGGAAAATTAATTAGACTAAATTAGATAACTTAATTAATTAGATAAAGGTCTTGGCATCTTCATTTTTGAAAATCTAGCAGTCTTATATTTTTTGTATACACAAAGTTAACATTAACCCCTTAACGCACACATTTTTAAAAAGAAATCTGCAGAAAAATCAATTTTGTTTTATTTAAGAAAACACATTTTGGATCTGACCTGACCTTGTTTTGGCAAAAATTCAAAATTAATCAAAATTTTTATTTTATGTTTGTATTTTGATCTTGCACGCACATCAACTTTTTTATCTTTATACTTTTTCAACAGAAATAGGTATTTATTTTTAAAAAAATATTCAAAATTTTCTTTTGTGTGATATATTTCGAAGCAGCACATAGCCCAACATTGCAAGTATTTAATAACTCACAACTAAATCGTAAAATATAAGAAACAGTGGTCTTTCGTCACAAGTGCAGGCGGTGCTTGATTAAACAAATGATAAATATCAATAAAACAATTTTTCTTCTTAGCTTTCATAATGTCATTTTCAATAAAATACAGTTTGGCCTGTTTAGCGCGCTCGATTTAACTCGTCAAGGGGTTAACGATATCGATTTGGTTCCTACTTAATTAAAATAATCTCAAGATGCTAAACCTGATTGTTTCGTATAACAATTTTCTGCTATAGCCATTAAATTTTTAGCAGTTGATTTGCCAGTTTGTTGAACTAAAGAATAGAAAACACCTCTTGGATCCTGCAAAAGCGTATGAGGATGATCAAACTCTATAGCTCTTCCAGCATCCATTACAAGAACTTTATCAGAATCCATGATAGTGTGTAATCTATGGGCTATAGTTAAAACTGTACAGTCTGCGAATTTTTCTCTAATAGTTGATTGAATTAAATTATCAGTTTGTGGATCTACGTTAGCTGTGGCTTCGTCTAGAACTAGGATTTTGTTGTTCCGTACTATAGCTCGAGCTAGACAGACAAGTTGTCGTTGACCCACGCTGAAATTGGAACCTCCTTCTGCCATCCTGCTATCCAGACCTGCTGGCAAATCGTCAACAGCATGTTTGAGTTCTACTTCTTCCAACGCGTTCCAAAGAATCTAAAAACAAATCATTAGTTTTAAAGGGGTTCTATACACTCCGCCATATTGGAAATGCTAATGTTAAAATTGCGGGCTTAATACTCAACAAAAAAATATATTTTTTTGTATCCGAGCTTATTATTCATCGTAGAATGGCGGATGATCACTTTTTTTTATATACATAAAAGAAATAACATGAAAAAAATATAAAGTCGAATACGTATATAAGTTATCATCCGCCGTTCTTCATTTGCCACTGAACAACTTTTGTATTTACCATTTTTGAAAAAAGTAAGTAGTTTTTTCTCAAATTGAACATTGCTTCAAAATCTCAGAGGGTACCGGGAGGTGCTGCCGCCCGACGGTCATTTAAAGCAATTAAAAATTAAAATTTTACAAGAAGATTTATATTTCGAAACGTTTGTCTCGTGTGTAGCGGCTCCCGGGACCTCTCACATTACGCTCGTGCTCTGTCGGAGTTTTACAGAATCCTGGCCAATCAGAAAAGGTCATTGTATGGCAAACGAGGAGGAAGTTAATTGAAGACAACAGTTATTCTGATTGCATTTATTTACATTGTATTGTTCTGTTGACTATATGTATAGACCATTGCAGGATGACGCAGGTGACAGGTCGGCCATATTTGCTAAGAAGCACACAACTTTATGACAAAACATTAGTTTCATATGTAAACATCAGAAAGATTTTTTTTAAAGTTCTTTATTCAGAAGAAATAAATAAAAAATGCCACATTTTTGTAGTGTTATTAAATGCTCAATGCGTTCTGAAAGAGATAATGTATCATTTTTCCGGTTTCCTGCTGTTTTGACAAACGGAGGGTATCATTTAAATGCGTTGCCTAGTCAATGAAGAAATGCTTGGATTAAAGCTTTGAAACGAGGTACATTTTCTGAAAGCCAATTGAATAATAGACGAGTTTGTTGTAGGCATTTTATAACAGGTATTTTTGGGGATATTTTAAATGTATTTTGTTATTATTACTTGTGTAAATTTTTGGTAAACCTGCTCTGTTAAAATACTATAGTGACAAATTTTTGACAGAAAACGGTGGTTTTTTAAATTTAATTTTACCAGGTAATATTGTTTTAGACGACAGAGGTTTTTTAATTCAAGATTCTCTACAAATATTAGGTGCGAATTTAAATATACCAGCGTTTACAAAGGGAAAAAATCAACTGCATCCCACTGATTTGGAAAATACACATAATATTGCCACTGTACGAATTCATGTAGAACGAATTATTGGTCTTTTTAAAAAAATAAGATTTTTCATGAAACAATACCAATGAGTACGTTGTCTAAAAAAAGAGATGGTTATATACTGCATTGGACAAAATTGTAGTAGTGTTTAGTGCATTTATAAATATGTGTACCCTCGCAAATACCATTAATTTTTTTTTCAGAATTTATTTTATTTTATGAATATATAAACATCTAAGATTTACAATTTGTTTTATTTGTATTATCTCTGTATATTAAACACAATTTTCACAATTTGGCTAAAACACTATGAACAGCCCTGGCCTCATACTGCTTATAGGCTTGCAAACTTTTGTAAGCCTTAAGCTGTTGTCCCGAATAAAAATTGTGACTTAGTATGCAAAATGTATAGAAAAGAGGTTTCTATACAAGTTACTCATATTAGTTTCGTTCGCGCTCAAATTCAAATGCTCAAATGTCAAACTGCAGATAAACAAACAAACATTACGCATTTCGGGCAGTTCAAATTAATACCGCTAGATCGCATAAAGTTGTGTTCATGTCAATAGAAATCTAATTTCCATCCACGACTCAAAATGCTACGTCTAGATGTCGTCCTTATCCGAGAATTGATAACTATGCAACCACAAATACACAGATGTATTTCATGCTGCCTATCACTTTCAGCGAAGACGTAAGGGGCGAGGATTTCGAGGTTATGTATGGAATTGACAGAGTTGATGGGTATAGAACACTCTTAAATAAAAATACCAAGTATAGTTCCGGTAAACGCTTTGGTGCAGCCATCTCTCAAGTATTCTACTTTAATATATAGCTCGGGAGCCAGAGAGTGGAAACAGTATAAATAAAAACATGTACAATAGCTAAGTTGTAATCAACTAATGGGTTGGCTACCCGAGCAAATTGTGTTTGATCAGGTTTTTTTGGTATCATCAAAGGTACAGCGTTTTAAGCTGTTAAATTGGGGATACTATATGTATTGCCCGAACTATACCAACTAAAAGTAATTATTGGACGTACCTCATCTTTATATTCGTCGAAAGGATCCAAATTTTTCCTAAGAGTTCCAGAAAACAGTACAGGCTCTTGTGGAATAATCGAAATTTTCGATCTAAGTTTCTTCAAATAGATTGATTTGCTATCAACGCCATCTACAAAAATGCTACCTTCGATCGGAGCTAATCTGAAGAGAGCTTGAATCAAAGAAGATTTTCCAGCACCGGTTCTTCCAACTATTCCGACCTTTTCTCTTGGTTTTATCACAAAACTCAGATTTTTGAGTACAGGAGGGTCATCAGGAGAATATTGCAAAGACATGTCGCAAAATTCTAATTCTCCTTTGATAGGCCAGTCGGATGGAGGTTCGTATGTTTGCTTGTCTTCCTCTTGCTTTAAATCCGCGTATTCTTGGACTCTTTCTACTGAAGTCATTTGATTTTCCAGCTCGCTCCATTGACGCATACCCCATTGGAACATACCAGTTAATCCCATAGCTTGCGTTAAGGCTAGACCCATGTTTCCTCCAAATTGTTCTTGAAAAAGAAAATAATAATACTAATTCTGAAATTCATGCAAAAACAGATAAAAATCAGTTTCATACAAAAACCAATAAATCCAAAAAAAAAATTGATAATAAAACAAGGATAAAAAATGTTATGCTACCAAAACTTGACATTTATATTATATGAACCACGGATAGTTAAGTTCAGTTATAAATTTTTTTAAATTCGTCTGGGATCGCGAAATGTATAAATATGGATTTATCGGTTTTGGCATGTTTGCTCCGCAAATACGATACTCGTACTTCGCTAATTTAAAACATAGGCAACCAAAACTACGATAATATAAAAATAAACATTATCATTTCAATTTCTCTTCTCACGGAATAAAACCACTTATTTTGTAAAAAGTTTTTTAATTTTTGGCGTTTCGACTTCATTAATCGGAAGTCCTTTTCAAAATGACATAACAAAATCTATAATAATAAACTGACTATAGAAACAGAACACTTGATAATCTTATAAAAATATGACAGCAACATAGGACACAGAGAAAGATTTTGAAATTGAAGATGTCAAAATCTGTTTCCATCATATTTTTATGACGTTTCTAGGAACGAATTTTTGAAAGAAGCATAGCGCACTTGCATATTATAAGAGAATTTATACTTCGTCATAAATTAAGTTTTCTTAATAATATCATAAGAAAAAAACAGATAAAAACTTATGATACTATCCCGATATAGAGGGTATCCTTTTTGTAATTAACTCTTTTTGTAAAATCGGCATCCATATTTTTGAAATATCGACCGAACAATTAGAAACACATTCGTTATTATTTAAGCATTAATTAATGCTGCTTCTTTAACTTTGCGCTTATAATTATTAGGTTCTTTTAATAATCTAGTTGAAGAATTCCATTGCATTTTATGACCAAAATCCCATGCACGTTCACATATTTTTGATTTTTCTAATTGTTTATTTTTAATGTATGATTGGTGTTCATTAAGGCTAATTGGAAAAGGTCTAGATGTTTCTCCCATATAAAATTTATTACATTCGCATGGAACTTTGTAAATACAATTTTTTGTATTTTGAATTTCATTAAAAGGTTTTGTATTTACTGTTAAAGATTTTAATGTATTATTAGTTTGAAAAACTGTTTTTAAATTATATTTATTAATATAAGGGATTTTTAGTATATTTGAATTAAGTATTGGGGATTTAAATTTTGTTCTTTATTTTTGATGTCTTGGTAAAGTTCACGATTTATAAATTTACTTGGGTAGTTTGTTCTTAATCAAGACAGATTTAACAAGTGATAATTCATTATTTAAGATATTGTCATTTGAACAAATTGGTTTTGCTCTATCGGAAAGAGATTTGACAATACCTCGTTTAACACAAATTGAGTGGTTTGAATTAAAATTTAGATATCTATTTGTATGTGTTTCCATGAGAAGAGAAATTGAAATAAACCTTATTCTATTCATTGTTTTCCGATTTCTTATGTAACTAAGGACCAGTGTCATAATCACATCCTAAAAGCACCTAAACCTTTTACATTAAAAATTATGATTACGAAATGAATTTTAAATTTTAAATGATTAAATGAAGTGCGTCCAGAAAGTTACTTATTTTGTATCGATTTGATGATACATAAATCGTATTTTCTCTTAGTGCTTTAGTGTTTATTCCGTTGACATCAGAAATAACTAGAAATTGCGTCACTGCCTCGCTAAAATAAATGACCTTTATTTACCTAATAATGGACCAAAACAATATGACATAATCTGTTTTTAAAAATTTGCAAAATATTTGAAATACTTACCACTTTTGACAAACAGCAAAGAGACAATAACCAAAGCAACGTATATAACGCAAATGAAGTCCAGCCAGAAGCCGAAAGTTCTATTGGCTCCGAGGTACATGAAGAAGGAAGCACTGTGCAAGTTCTGGTATTTGTCAAATTCATCTTTAAGTATTTCCTGCGCCTTGAAAGCTCTTATAGTAGTTAGACCTGTCAGAGATGCCGTAAGATGCGTGTAAATGGGACTTCGAGCTAAAAAAAATTAAATAAATATTTTGTATTCAAGAAAAGTTAAACTTACTGATTGATTCTACTCTTTTAACATCTCTACTGGTTTCGAGAAAAACAACTCTCATAAAATAGAAGAGGACACCAATTGCTAGAGTGGGAATCATAATCCATACAGTTAAACTTCCAATGACTAAACTTATTGCTGCTACACTTAAACCAATCTGCAAAATAAAGTTGTTTCGGTATTAGCAATTAGTTTTGCTGAAAGTTCACATAAATCTAAAACGACATTTTCTTTACCTGTACTGTGTCTAGTAAAGTCATTGGCAAAACTTCGTCTAACGATCCAATATCTTTTGAAAATCTGTTCAATATTCTTCCAGAAGGATTTAAATTAAAAAATCTCATAGGACTGTAAACAATATTGACAAACATCTTATTGTGCATCCTTGTCGAAGCAGTTAGAGACCATTGATAGAAAGCTAAAGATCTTGTGATAACTAAGAGTACAGCAAAAATTACAATCCCCGCGTAAAAATAGGTGACATAGTCACTAGTAAAGACTGGAGTTAACCACCAATTTTTGAACGGATCTTCGATTTGCGGAGCTAAAGTACTGGTTGAGTTGACATCTGGAGATAAAGTAGTTTCTGTAGAATTCGGTACAAAAGTATTTAAAGCAGCATTTTGTGACGTCCACTGTTGGATATTTACCCTAGAAAGACAGAAGGAAGTTACGTTTCTCTGCATCATTCCATAAACTTACCAAAATGTAACGAAATATTCTGTTGTACTGTCCAAAACTTGACTGAGGATAAAAGCTAAAATCAATAAGACTACTTTTATAATATGTCCTCCAGCTCTAGCATAGCTGAGATATACGTGGCCGGAAATATTTCCAGTGCCTTTATCTTCTCTTTGTAGAACTTGAACCTCATTATCATCGTCATCTGGTGTTTCTTCTTTATTGACAACGATCCTAGATTTTCGTCTAATTTCTTCCTCCTCCTCTTCTATGCTAGCAAGGAGTTTACTATATTCACTGTCGGAGTTTCTTAAATCTGAATAGGAACCAGATACCTCAATTGTACCATCCTTCATGAGATAAATCTTTTCTATTTTTTTCAGATACTGAAGTTGGTGAGTAACCAATACTACACATTTACTTCCGAGATAGCCACATATACATTCATCGAATAACTGTTTTCCTACGTGTGTGTCTACAGCTGATAGGGGATCGTCTAAAAGGTAGATATCTGCCTCTTTGTATACAGCTCTTGCTAGGTTGACTCTAGCTCTTTGACCACCACTCAAACTAACTCCTCTTTCTCCTACTAAGGTTCTATCGCCATGCGGGAAAAGAGTGAAATCTCTTTGAAGGGCACATACTCTAATAACTTCATCGTACTTTTTTTGTTCGTATTTCTGTCCAAATAGAATATTCTGTCTAATGCTACCACCAAACAACCAAGGCTCTTGAGAAGCATAAGACACCACTCCCTTTACATTGACGCTACCACTTTGTAGTTCCAGCTCTCTCATTATAATATGCAATAAAGTTGATTTACCACTACCAACAGGTCCAACAACAGCTACAACATGACCTGCTTTTACATCTAAATTAATATCGTCCAAGCAGTTTTCAGGAAGCGACTTTAACCATTTAGCAGAAGCATGTTTGATCTTAATATAAGCGTTAGCTCCCCTTAGCCTAGAGTCCAGCATCACTTTAGAACCCATTTCTATTCCATTCTGAGAAAAACTGTTCTTCATATTATCTTTCTCTAATTCAAGCTCGTCGAATAACAGGAATTGTTGGATCCTCTTCATAGATATAAACATTTCAGAACCTTGGGAAATAGCTTGTGGGAAAAACATAGTTAATGTATGTAGAAGTTTGTAATACGATGTTACTGTGTAAGCGTAAGAGGCTGTAACGGGATTTCCGGTAAAAGCGTAAACGATTATGGAAATTGCAACGGCCATTCTGTTCATCATCAGCGCCATCGACATCAAAATCGCTCTGATTCTTGATGTTAGGCGAATGTATTTCATTTCTTTCCTAAGAATTAAGATACGTAATATTAATTTGTACTACTACTATGGGTAATAATACTTACATTCTAACAAATTCTACAAGTTTAGCGAATGGGTATTCCCATGTATACATTTTTATTACTTGAATACCAGAGATAATTTCGTTCATGAGACGTACTCTCTCATCAGTTCTTGTTGCTGTACTAAGCCTGAATTGTGAAGTTTTTTTACCCAGCCATGCTAAGAAATAGGGAAAAATATAAACGTTCAAAAGAAAACTTCAAGAATTCTAGTTCAGATCCTAAAAAAATACTTACATTGCAGAGGAATAGCTAACAATAAAAATATTGCACCAGATAAAGAAGCCGTTCCAACATAAACATACAGCAAACACATAACTATAATGGTCTGTAGAGGTGCCAAGTAAAAAAAGTGAAGGTGATGAGTGCCAGTATCAAATCTTCCTACATCATTGGACAACAAATTAACCATTTGACCTATCGTTGTTTCGGCCAAAGCCGACTTGCTCAACTTCAAGGATTTCCTGTAGATTAAGGAACAAGAAGACACCCTCCACTTCATACCGACTTGCATCATGGCTAAATTGAATTTGTGGATTAACACGACGTTTAGGAGTTGAGAGAGTACTATATAACTCGAGTAGATATATACATCGTTTGGATTTGCATTTGAGGTATCTTCGTAAAGTAAGAGAAGGTTTGAGATCAGAAACGGTTGGACCATTCTGGAAAAAGAAACGATCGAAATTTATTTTCTTCTTAATGTTTTTATTTATTTACATTACTCATTTACGAGTAAATCCATCCGACACTTATGGATTTTTAGGACACTCTGTATACACTCTAAAAAATGGTTGTGGAAAAACTTGATAAGTATGGTAATTTTCACAAAATATGCTATGTGACCTACATTTTACATTATACAGGGTGAGTCACGGTAGACGCGCCGGTCCATTGTGGCTAAACGGTTAATATTTTGAAAATTTTGTTTATTCACGGATATGTGGGTTGATAAAGGCTCCATTTTAAAATTATTTTGAATTATACAGGTTGTCCCCAAAAAAGGGTGGCGTATCAAAGTTATATTATTTCTTATGGAAGACCCTATCTTTTGTTGCATTTATAGATTATACGTTAAAAATAAGATAAACTTTCTTAAGTATTCCCTATACCTAAGCTTTTTACTTTTCGAGATATTTGGATATTTCTAAAAATGGAAGCACTTACAAGAAAACCAATAACTTGGAGACTTATAGAATCAGCCAAATCCAATTTTAACTGAAAAAAATTAGACTAATAATTGAAAGCAATAATGTAGTTAGAGTTGTTTAAAATTATACAGGGCGTCCAAAATGGGGTGATTATCTAATGACATATTCAAACGACAATATCGTTCTTATTTTAAATAGGACACCCTGTATTTTATAATTCTATTATGTAGCAAATTCCATTACCATTTTAAGGTCTACTATGCCTAAATCTATTAATTTTGGAGTTATTTTTATTTTTATTAAATTTTACATTATTTTTCCACCGTAATGCCTAAATATAACACCCTGTACTTGATTAGCTTAGACTATGATCCGAAAAAATTACAGATGAATCCACTTTTCATAATAATAGATTAGTTAACCGTCATAACTTTCATTATTATGATACTCAAAACCAGCATTTGTTCCACACAATAGATCATCAGAACCGGTGGAACATTAATTTATACGGTGGAATTATAGGAAGCCAAGTCATTGGCCCATATTTCTTGGATGGCCATTTAAATGGGAGGAAATTTTTGCAATTTTTAAGAAAAAGTTTCTGGGAACTGTTGGAAAATGTATCATTAGATATTAGACAAAAAAATGATGTTGCAATAGTCGAAGCTGATCAAATACAGGGTGTTATATTTAGGAATTACGGTGGAAAAATAGTGTAAAATTTAACAAAAATAAAAATAACTCCAAAATTAGACCTTTATAATTTTTAAAAGGTAAAATAGGATTATAAAATACAGGGAGTCCTATTGTTTGAATATGTCATTAGAGAATCGCCCCATTTTGAACGCGCTGTATAATTTTAAACAACTCTTAATACATTATTGCGTTCAATTATTAGTCTAATTTTTTTCAGTTAAAATTGGATTTGGCTGATTCCATAGGTTTCGAAGTTATTGGTTTTCTTGTAAGTGCTTCCATTTTTAGAAATATCAAAATATCTCGAAAACTAAAAAGTTTAGGTATAGGGAATACTTAAGAAAGTTTATCTTATTTTTAACGTATAATCTATAAATGCAACAAAATATAGGGTCTTTCATAAGAAACAATATAACTTTGATACGCCACACTTTTTTGGTACATCCTGTATAATTCAAAATAATTTTAAAATGTAGCCTTTATCAACCCAGATGTCCATCAATAAACAAAATTTTCAAAATATTAACCGTTTAGCCACAATGGACCGTCGCTTCTACCGTGACTCACCCTGTATAACACAGAATAAAGTATGTGAAATATACGGCCAACGTGAAAATACATTGTGAACATTACTGATTTACAGAATTCATTCTGTGAATGAAATTGTACAGGTTTAGTTATGTGAATACCCCACCACCTGAACTGCGCACTATCGGATTTCTATTTTTAGAATTCGGTGTCTCAGAGGAAAGCTGATGTTAGGCAACATAGTTGAGGGTTACGAGAGATTGGAACGCAGTAATATTGTTTTTCTTCCTAACCTAAGTTTTGTGATGTGAGTCGACCAGAAATCGAAGTAGGTGAGTTTTCAATTGTATGAAATTGTAATTTTTCTAGTGTCCACAAAAAATGTTGTGTCACTATTGCTATCAATATTTTCTAGGTTAGAAACCAACTACGACACTTTATTTTGTATATCTGGAAAAGACAAATATAAATGAAAATGGATACGAAAATTTCTTGATTTTGAATATAAAATACCTCAAGGATTTATCCACAACCTACAACTATGGAATTCATACAGAGAATGTTCCTTAAGATTCAAGAAAAGGGTCAGTCGTTAAAAAGAAGGTTTTCAATTTCATTAAGAAGTTAGTGGCTATGTGAATCGTGTATTCACATTAGTGTATTGGTATTTTTCATATAATAAATATACTTATTCTGAATAAAATTACATGTTTCTTTATATTATGTGTTTGAATGTTATTGTGAATTCACACCAAATAATTACCAAGTAAATTCACAGATTAATGAAGAAATCACAGTAATCATTTCGTAAGATTACACAGTAAATCTAGTGAGTTTCCATTGTATTTTTACAGAATTCATAAGGTAATAGGTTTAGTATTATAAATATCTGTATTTTCACATGATTTTAGGTTAGCCTCATGTGATTTTACATAAACTTTTTTATCAGTGTATATATGAAATATATATCAAGTTGCCAACTTCACAGTGCTGTGATCTGTCACTTCGGCTTTTTAACCTGTCAACAGTGTCATGTCATCTGTCGTGCTGCCATTTGTCGTTGTCTTCTTTCCTCTTGTCATCCTGTCATATGCCACCTTGTCATCTGTCATTCTGTCACGAAGTCATAACTTCAAAGAGCTGCCATTGGTCATATACGTCATCTAGCAATCAGAATACCCGCGTATACAATGTTATAAGACTTATGCTTACCTTATACCTTCAGCCAAGCAGTACAAAATATTTAGAAAAATTATTTCATAAACAAAACTTCCGAAGAGTACTTTAAAATACGAGGGATTTTTATTATTTTCAAGGTGTTTCTTCCATCGTTTTTCTAATTGCGTACCAAGATCGCCAGAGTCATGCTCTTTTCTATGCTTGTACATATCATCTTCGGTAAGTTCTCTTTTATAGCCTTTTACAAAGTATGGAAGAAGCCAACTAAAAAAATTGTTTTAATTAAAAAAAATTGTATAAAACTAGTATTTTTTTTTTAAATTATATTTTAATTGGCGAGGTGTCAAAATCTATTTTTTAGCCATTTGATAATATTATCTTTCTAAGCCCATTTTAAAATTATTAAAATTAGTCTGAAATGTGGAAGAGTAATGTCGTAAATCAGTGAAGAATACGTTTGTGCAGCCATTTACAAGGTCAGCCGTTGAAATTTGTGTTACTGTGCTGCCTCTTTAAATGCTGTATGTAATACGATATAAAAAGTATGTTTTTGCCAACTTTGGGCTTGTTAGCCGTTAGCGTATGAATTTTTTGTCGACTGTTAAGTCACGCCTACCATGGAGTACGTGAGAATATTTTGTAAGCCTACGTCATAGGCGCAGGTGTTCAAAACTAGGATATGGCGTGAGTCGGAAATCCGTTTCGATTCTCTGTCTCTCTATGCAAATTTGTCTCGTTCGCACTCATATGGTTGAAATATTATTTTACAATATATTTGGCTAGT
This sequence comes from Crepidodera aurea, assembly GCA_949320105.2. Taxonomy (NCBI): domain Eukaryota; kingdom Metazoa; phylum Arthropoda; class Insecta; order Coleoptera; family Chrysomelidae; genus Crepidodera; species Crepidodera aurea. Next base: position 43,476,414 of record OX439472.1, read on the forward strand.
TTGCAGACGCATGGTTGCCAAAGCTTGTTCTTTATCAGGGACGGTTAGCGTAATAATAATTGGCGTAGTTGCCGATTTGTTTTAAAATTAATATCTTTATTAATATTATTATTATTATTATTCAATTGGCGAGGTGCCAAAATCGAAATTTGTATTTTTTGGAATTTGACGTCGTTGCTTTTGTAATCTCATTATTTGGAGATTTCTGTTGCTTATCAAATATAGTTCTTATGTGTATCGACTTCCATTGAAAGGGTTAGTGTCATATCTAACACGTAGTATTTATAAAAGAAACTTCTTTAGTTGTGCCCGGTTCATTTTATATTTTTTGTACTTACCAGAATAGTAGATTTGATATCGCATTCGATCTGTCCCGAGGGTTTAACTTTTTGGGAAGGCCGTTCGTACTGGCTTCCTCCATTTTAATTTACTCTGGAAATAATAAGCAAATATTAGTAAGTATTAAATTATCAAAAAATATTCTTTTGTTAAGTTTTTAGAGAAAAAACTATCGTGTTAGTTTAGAAAGGAATTATACGAGATTAAGTCATTATTTTCTAATTTAAAGATAATATTGTTTGCTTTATTACTTATACATTGTTTGATATGTAGATTATATGCATTTAGTGCTATATAAAATCCTGAATTAGTCATGTAATAGCGAACATTTGTTTTTAACAAATGGTGCAAAAAATTATTGCATCCATAACATCCCGCACTTACGTTATAGTAACATTGCACAGTTAATCTTGCAGGAATTTTCATTACAGTTTTATTTGGTATAATAATCAGAATAATTATTTCAACAACAAAATATTAATATCGTAATCAAAATCGACTATTATTCTAACCATTACTGAACTTACTATTTTGTGATATCGTTCTTAAACTGATGTTTTTAAAAACGACCTTCGGCAGTACTACCTATCTATCTCATTTTTATCTTGTGGTGTTTCGTAGTTGAAAATATCTATTAATCGGCATTAACTGCTTTCGACGATACTGAGTGTCCCAATAAGAAATATTTCTTGATATTTAAATGACTTAAATGAAGTCAAGTAGGCAGAAATGGTATAAAGCCAACTTAAACATTTAAAAATGTTTTGGAAACGTATTTAAATATGAATTAAAACCAGTTATCTTAAAATCTATTTTTTCTAATTTAACATTGAAATATTTGAGGGGCCGCACGAAAAAGTATAACTTTATCAGTGCTCATTTGCTTCGTTGAAACTTCGACTTTAAGATGGTATGAAATAGTATATTACTTAATAAGTGTAGAAAGTGACTCATTTCACTCGAGTGAAAGTTTAGCACGAGCCGCGTAGCGGAGAGTGCGGAAGCTGAACGCGTTATGTACTATATTTTTCGAACGACTAATAATTAAAACAAATTCCAAAGTTAAAAATTATTTAATAAGAAACAACAATTAAATGAACTTATATGGTTGAATATGGTTGTACTTACTTTTAAACTTTGTGTCATTGATTTGACAGTTTCTGCCTTCTAGATAGAACTGCAAAATTCAAACTGATTTTAAATAGTCGTATCGTATCAATTTTAAGTTCATATCAACACTGTTTTAAATGTGACAGATATTGTCAACTTTCTGACGTATTTATTTATGCGATATAAGCTACTATATGCGAAATAGTCGTAGGAAAAATAATTCTTATCTTTGGAATTTGTTTTAATTATTGGTCATAGGAAAAATATTGTACAGGGTGGCCAAATAAGAATGCGAGGTACTGTATCTGGGAAAGTATCCATCGTAGAGGCTTGCGGAAAAAAGTTATTACTAAAACGGCCAAGAGAAAAACCTGGAAAATATTTTCAAGTTTCTGAAATGACCGCTAGAGGGCGTAACTGCAATCTTGAATCTAAGAAAGTTATGTTTCTATGAATTCCGCTATATTAACCTAACAAAAAAATACCGATCTTTAAAGTAGAGGATAATCTAAACCTTTTTTGTTTGACAATTTTTGCCGCTAGAGGGTTTTTTCGACATTTCGACAGAAATGGTTAATTTTCTCAAAAAAATTAAATGCATTGGTATGGTTTCTTTTTCATGAAAAAGTAGCTAAATGATGTCTAAACAAGCTCCCGAAAACCGCATCTCGATATCTTGGTCCTAACCTAAAAATTAGGCCAAAGAAAATTTTATACGGAAATACCTTAAATTTTTATTTTTTAAACTAATTAATTCCTTTTATTATGTAAGTTGTGGCCCTAAAAAGGACCGATTTAAAAAGGAAATGTTTTTAGTGCCCCCGTAAATGCTGATCATCACGCTCTATGCATTTCTGAAGCCTTTCATGGACAGACAAATCTGCAGCTTCAATTTCGGCTCTCGGTATGTTACGTAATGCATTACGAATCCGGTTTCTCATATCTCTCTGTTCGTAGGTTGAGTCTGAAAATCAAGACAAGTTAAGTCTGGTGATCGCGCAGGCCATGGAAACAAACTTCCTCTTCTAATCTAACGTTGTTGTAATAAAAATTAAAATGATCTCGCACAATAATGGAGAATATTTATTTCAAAGTCTTTGGACCGATTAAGCCACCTTTAAAATCTGCACAATATGCATTAGTGATCCGCAGAAAATCTGCATTGGTTGCGTGAAGTTCAGCACCAAAGACTTTGGAGTTTAAATGTGTGGTGTGGCATACTGGGAGGCAGAATTATTGGGCCATATTTTTTGAGCAATCCCTAAGCGGCAATATATTTCTTGACTTTTTGGCCAATAAATTAGCGTTGTTGTTGCAGATGTGACACTGCAAACACGTCAAAACTTGCTTATGCAGTTGAATGGTTGCCCAGCACATAATGCTATTATTGTGCGAGAGCATATTAATGCAGTATTACAACAGCGTTGGATTGGAAGAGGAAGTCTGTTTCCATGGCCTGCGCGATCACCAGACTTAACTTGTCTTGATTTTCAGACTCAACCTACGAACAGAGAGATATGAGAAACCGGATTCGTAATGCATTACGTAACATACCGAGATCCGAGATCCGAAATTGAAGCTGCAGGTTTGTCTATCCATGAGAGGCTTCAGCAATGCATAGAGCGTGATGATCAGCATTTACGGGGGCACTTAAAACCTTTTTTTTAAATAGGTCCTCTTTAGGACCACAACTTACATAATAAAAGGAATTAATTAGTTTAATAAATAAAAATTGAAGGGATTTCCGTATAAAATTTTCTTTGGCCTAAATTTTAGGTTAGGAACAAGATATCGAGATGCGGTTTTCGGGAGCTTGTTTAGGCATCATTTAGCTACTTTTTTATGAAAAAGAAATCATACCAATGCATTTAATTTTTTTGAGAAAATGAACCATTTCTGTCGAAATGTCGAAAAGATCCCTCTAGCGGCGACATCTGAAACTAACAAAACTTCAAATATTATAGCATTTGTAGCCCAAGAATAGCTCTTTTCGACTAGCCCAAGTTTGTTAAAATTGGCTCAGCAGTTTCGAATATACAGGGTGTTTTTTACTGAAACTTTTGAATACCCACCACTTTATTTTTAGAGATACAGCAAAAATTGTCAAACAAAAAAGATTCAGATTATCTTCTACTTTAAATGTCAGTTTTTTTTGTTAAGTTAATATAGCGGAATTCACAGAAACATCACTTTCTTAGATTCATGATTGCAGTTACGCCCCCTAGCGGTCATTTCAGAAACTTGAAAATATTTTCCAGGTTTTTATCTTAGCCGTTTTAGTAATAACTTTTTTTTCCGCAAGCCTCTACGATGGATAGTTTCCCAGATACAGTACCTCGCATTCTTATTTGGCCACCCTGTACATAACGTGTTAGAAAGAAATTTTCAGACTCGTTCAGTTTCTACACTTGTTATATAATATACGAATATTGTTCGTATGGAAAAATTATATTTGTTTTTGATGAATATTTTCTTTCCTCTAAAATTCAATATTTATATATTGTACATCTATTTTTCTAAATTCACAATTTCATTTGTAATTTTTTGTAATTTTACAGATTTTTTCATAATTTTTTCGCATTTTCCCAACTATTTTCACTAATTATTGTTGGGAAATTTCGATAAATCCGATCAGATTTTTATCCAAAAAGGTCCCTTCCTGTAAATTAGTAACTATGTACGATTTTCATTTTTCTTGGAAAAAAAATTGGTACAATATCTGGTATTAAAAATGCCTTGTTGCGTTTTTGACGCATATACAGGGTGATATTTGAAAATATGCGAATTGTTCTACACTAAATATAATAAATAATAATAAATAAGAGCTCAATAAAATAGATTATTAAAAAATTTTATCTTCCGGAGTTGCGCAGTTTTTTTAGATTTTTATTGGTTTTTTAAAAGAACACCCTGCAAGCCTGATCAGACAATTTTTATTTTTCTCACTTTAAATCCTAAGAACGATACTAAGCAACAGTTAAAGAAAAATTGAACGTGGAAGTTCTTGTTTTCTGCATAAAAAAATAAAACTTAATAGTAAATTTTAATGGATTCACAATCTGCTTATGACTGATGCGGCATTGCATCGTTAGCACACCATCATTTTTCAACAAAAATCATAAAGAAAGTTCATAATACTCGATGTAAAGTATTATTCAATCAACAGTTGAAATTCCAGGGCCGTATTTATTTTTTTTCACGTTTTTATTGATCCTGTAAAAACAACACCCTGTAAAGCGAGTTGAACAAATTTTCTTTCTGTCACGTCAAAGCGGATGGTACTAAACGAAATTAGTAAATTTAAATTTAAAAGAACAGTTACTTAAATAATTTTCATAAGCCTGCTTAGATGTCGACGAAGATGAGGATGACATTATCAGCGTCCACGTTTCAATTGCGCAGCTGCAAATGTTAATTTAATTCAGTGGTAATTTAAAGGAATCATAGAAAAATCTGCTATTTAGATTATTCGCCATCTTTATTTTCAAAATTTATAATTTCTCCTTTTTTTTTATAAATTTTTATTTCCATACGAATTTTAATGTGAGATATCTTGAAGATTTTCTTGATTTTCTCAAAATTACAAACATTACAGCAAAATGTTTTTTTAATATGCATTTTTAATTATTAGAATAGTATAATAAAATAACTATGATACTTTGATACTTTATCAATGCAGATATCCTATCTATAATTAGTTTTCTAAGATAAAATTCCTGCTAAAATCAATCCACTGATAATGACCCAGATACATAGTATATTATGCAACGACCATGTAATGATCGCCCCCCAAGTTCGGCAATTAGAGGATATTTCTCATATCTGCGTAAACCAAATTTTAATATTTTTTGTAGATTATAGGTCCATTTATATCCTAAAAAACTTACTTTTTCCCCCAAAAATGGCCCAAACATTTTTCTTTCGGTAATTTTGGCATTGCCAATCGTTTCTTAGACAAAATTCATTCTGCGTAAACCAAATTTTAATTTTTTTGAATTTTTTTTGTAGATTCTAGGTCCATTTATATCCTGACCTGATCTAAAAAACTCACTTTACGATATGAGTCACAGGCGAGTGTCGTAAATCTTAAGCGAGTCTATTAATGGCCATTACATGAAAGTTGCATACGCTATTTTTTCTATGACAACTATTAATACTATTAATTTATTTGATACATTGACACAAGAATAATTTTGACACAGAACTGTCAATATATCTAATATCTACCAACAACCTACTTGATTACAACGTAGAAATTTCTATTGGTTCAGTCAGTTTTATAATAGAAAGCATGGGTTTCTATTGGTCAAAATTATCTTTATAATGAAAAGTGTGTTATAATGAGGTTTAATTTAAAACAGATAGCGCACATTTAAGAAGTAATTTAAAGTACAGGAGTAGAAAAATTACTTTATAATATGAAAATTCGACTGCCGACAAGATTGTTCCTAAACGATGTTAAATATAATTAAATCTTTCATTGCATAACACGTTTATTCATAATTTAAATAAAAGTGTTTTGAAAGTATTAAAACTATTAGATATCATTTAAACGTTATTTCGTATTCAAGGTTGTTGGCGCATAAACAGATAACATTCAAAAGTATTGAAATTGAGTTAATTGCGGTTTTATTCATTGTTTAATTTGAAACGTAACATTACTGTACGACCAGGGAAAGAAAACAAGTCTGGGAAGATGTATTGGATGGATTCCAATCACCCATACAATGGCCACCAAGATCATACGATTTGACTCCATTGGATTTCTTGTGGAATTGTCTAAAATCTAAAGTGTATGCGACTCGCGAATAATAGAAAAAAATTCGATTTTCATTTTTTTTACAATTTTTGTATGTTTATCGCGATATTTATGCTTGATTCTCTTAGAGAAACTATATTTCAGTCAAAAAAAATGTTTAAAAAAATTAAAAAAAATATTTCAGGTTCTAAAGTAAGATTTTTGTGAGGGAACGAATCAATATAAAGTCTCAAATATTATTACGAACGGTTTGTCGATCTTTTTAAGATTTAAAACTCAGTCGGTAATCCTGTGTAAAATGGGTTAGGTTTAGGATGCCGTCAAATAGTTATTTATGTGCCGACACTAGACAGTTTTTCGCCGAGGCGCATATTACATTTTTTTCGTCGACCTCTACAAAAACGTACTAATTTCCGAAAGAAAAATCGACCATTTTGGAAGGTAAGCATATTTCGTCCGCAAACACTTTTCGTCCGCTGAGGTCACTAGGATACGGCACGGTGCACGCTGTGGTTACTAGGATAAGGCACGGTGCGAGTCATTTGAGGACGAAAAGTACTTGCTTTCAAAAATAGTTCACTTTTCATTCGGAAATTAGTACGTAAAATGTTATTTTTTGTAAAGGTCGACGAAAAAATTATTTATAACCTCAAAAACTAAATAAATAAAAGTTTACAAAATACTGAAGGTGAAATGCGGTTTTATTGCAAAAAATTGCATTGTTTTTGAACTTTATTTTAATTTGTATTTGTTTCAAGTTATTGATTTGCTTATTTTCTTCTTAAAAAATTACTATAACAAGGCATTTTATCATTTACTATCTAAAAAGACAATTTCTATATTACAATAATTTTAAATTAAATTTTTAATACAACACAAAATTTTGGACCATGCCAAAATTCTGTACAAACATGAAATGGGACAAAAACTTTTGAGGTTATAAATAATTTTTAAACATTTTTTGGATTGAATTATAGTCTAAGAGAATCAAGCATAAATATCGCGATAAACATAAAAAAATTAGAAAAAAATGAAAATCGAATTTTTTTTTATTATTTTCTAAACTGGGCACTTTAAATAAAGAAATAAAATGTTGGATTTTCTTAGACAAAAGTATACACAAAATCCTTCTTTTTAAGATACATTTTTTTTCTCTACTATTGTTTTTCCAAGAATGGCAGCCAATTCAATTTTTTTTTTAATTTTTACTATGTCTTCCCGACATAAAAATACATATTTTCTCCAATTTTTAAGAAAATTCGAGAATTCTTTGGTTATTTATTGCCAATTCAGTAAAAAAATAATGTGTGCGAATTCGTTTTTTGAGGTTAGGATGCATTTTTAAAAAACCCTACTATACGGATTATGGATCGATACTCTACTTCATCACGGTCATTTTGATTTTTTTTTATATTTCCGTGACTCTTAGAGCCGGAGATATATAAAAATAGTGAAGCAATCCACTGGAAAAATACCAAAAATGCCCAAATTTATTGACACATTTTTTACAAACTTCTCTTTATGTATAAAATAGAAAAAATTAAAAAAAATTGACTTAGCTCACATCCATTTTCAGAATATTTTCGTCTGATTTCACTCCACTAAAATTGGAGTTAAAAAGCAGATGTAAGACGGTCCAATATGTTAATTTTTTCAACAATTTCTACTTTTTCAGACATACCAGCTATGGGCGGGCGTGTATGTGTTCTGATCCGCCTAGTACAGTATAAGAAAAAATATTTTGCTATGAACACATATCTAAATGATGATATTAAATTAAAAAACAATACTTACATTATTTTTAAGTAACTATTAACACAAATTATCGACACAATAGTAATAATTTACATTTACTCCCGATTTTGAGTATATTGTAGTGTCTGTACTATTAAATTGTCATTTAAAATTGCTTTTTAATCTATATATGAAACAATACTTAAGATTTTATAAATCTTTATTTACCTTAATAGCACATAATTAAATACTTTTAAGCTATTTTATCTTTTATCTTAAATCTTTTTACATAATAGATAATATTATTTGCATTATTATTTTCACTATTAAAAATTCTTGATACAATTAGTTGAAGTGGGCTTTTAAAATATAAAATAAACCATTAATAAAATCTAGCTATCTTTGAAATCACAATGACAAACAAAATTTAAGTGTCATATACGGTTTTCTGTGTACTCGGCATTCTAGATTATATATAGAATAAAGTTGTATTTCTTCCAAGCCTTTTTTATTAAATAAAACATAATAAAATACAAAGTTTTTATTGTCTTAATTCTCTAAAATTGACTAAACTGCTACGAGGCGCTATTAGAGCCTATGGTCTTTATATTTTCTTCTGCTATTCCCTTCAAATATTTAGCAGTAGCTCTACCAGTTTGCATAACCAAAGAATATAACGCTCCATCTTGATTTTGTAAAAGTTTATGTGGATGATCAAATTCTATAACTTCCCCAGCATCCATGACTAAAACTTTATCAGAATCCATGATGGTATGGAGTCTGTGAGCTATGGTTAGTACAGTGCAATTAGCAAATTTTTTTCTAATGGTTGTTTGAATCAAACCTTCAGTATGAGGATCTACATTAGATGTAGCTTCATCTAAAACTAGGATTATGTTGTTTCGTACTATAGCTCGAGCTAAACAAACTAGTTGTCTTTGACCTACGCTAAAGTTAGATCCCCCTTCTGCCATTTTGCTGTCCAACCCAGCGGGCAATTCATCTACGGCATGTTTAAGTTCCACCTCCTCTAGAGCGTTCCAAAGGATCTAAAGAGTAAATCAGTTTAAAAAAATTGGGGAAATAGTGGAAAACAATGGCGATATAAAATTATTATTATTAATATCAATACCTACATCATCTTTGTAGTCATCAAAAGGATCCAGATTTTTTCTTAGTGTCCCAGAAAATAGAACCGGTTCCTGTGGGATAATGGAAATTTTCGATCTTAAGTTAATCAATGCAATAGTTTTAGTATTAACATCATCTATGAAAATGCTTCCATCAATTGGAGCCAATCTAAATAAAGCTTGAATCAACGAAGACTTTCCAGAACCAGTTCTACCAACTATTCCAACCTTTTCTTTTGATTTTATCACAAAATTAATTTTCTTTAAAACGTACGGATCTTCAGTAGTGTACCTCAATGACACGTTACTAAATTCTATTAATCCTTTTTCTGGCCAATTCTCTCCAGGAGCTTTATCTCGCTCATCTTCTTCTGGTTTTAGATCCGCATATTCCAGTACTCTTTCTACTGAAGTCATCTGGTTCTCGAATTCGCTCCATTGTCTCATACCCCACTGGAACATGCCAGTAAGTGCCATTGCTTGCGTCAAAGCTAGGCCTATGTTACCTCCCAATGTTTCTAAAAAAAACATAGTTTCCCTTTATTTAGTGGTGTGTATGTGATTTATGTGGTTTTGGGTTTTTGTTGGTCGGCAGGCCAACTAATCGAAGGTTGTATAATCAATAGTACTTATGTTTGACATTTTGAATCGGAAAATAAATAATTCAGAAAGTAAACTTACCGCTTTTGACGAACAACAACGATATAATAACTAATGCGATATAAATGACACACAAAAAATCTAGCCAGAATCCGAAAGTCCTATTAGCTCCTATATATAGAAAAAAAGCTGCACTGTTCAAATTTTGGTAGTTATCAAATTCTTCTTTCAGAATATCTTGAGCTTTGAAAGCTCTTATAGTTGATAGACCTTGCAATGAAGCTGACAAATGGGTGAAGATGGGGCTTCTACCTAAAAGGTACCACACTGAAAGATATAAGAGGCATTTGCTTGTATACTGGATGTTTTAATTAAAAAAATATATTATAGTTTAGAAGAAAATTTAAATACAATACGCAATTTTTTTTACCAACTCTGAATTAAAATGGGATAGACAAGTTCGTTTAGGTGCTATCTGAGATACTTACTGACAGATTCAATTCGTTTAAGATCTCTACTAGTATGAATAAACACTATTTTCATCAAATAAAATAATACAGCTATTAAAATCGTTGGAATCATAATCCAAATTGTTAGACCTCCTATTATCAAACTGATTGACACCACATATAGACCAATCTAAAAACAAAACACCATTATATTCACAGTAGTAGGGATATGGAAATGCTTCCTGCAAATTCCTAGCCATGTCCAGTAAACACAGGACGTCCAAGTTGGTGGCCAATGGATATCCATGGGATATCCACTGGACATCCCTTGTCCATCAAACGACATCCAATGGATGTACATATTGTACGTTTTGGATATACATTGGACATCCATTGGATATCCTTGTGTTTACTGGGGTGGAACTTTTGCAGGAAGTATTCCCATGGTATAGATGACCTATAATGACCCCTACCACCACGAAACACTTTTGTATGATAACTTTGGATCACTAATAATACTGAAAAACTATGTTACCTGTATTGTATCTAATAAAGCCATCGGTAATGATTCATCTAGAGCTCCGATATCCTTAGAAAACCTGTTTAAAATTCTTCCAGATGGATTTTCATTAAAAAATCTCATAGGGCTACGAAGGATATTAATAAACATCTTATTATGAAGTCTTGTGGATGCATTCAAGCACCATCTGTAGAACGCTAAAGATCTGAATAAAATTATGATGACCAAAACGGTGACCAACAGGACATAGTACATGGTGGCAAATTTTGTAGTGAATAAAGGGGTTAGCCACCAGTTTTCGTATGGGTTTTTTGTGATAGATATTGAATTGGAATTATTCAAGTGAAAGTTGACTTGTTGGATGTTTACCCTAAAACGTGTTTTTATATTAAAAATTATTTTAAAGCTACTCTTTAATAACTTACCAAAATGTTATGAAATATTCAGAAGCACTTTCCAAAACTTGACTCAAAATAAAGGCAGTTGCTAATTCAATACCTTTAAAAATGCTTCCACCAGCTTTAGCATAACTCATATAAACCTTTCCAGCTATTTTACCTGTTCCCATCTCTTCTTTTTTCAACACCTGTATTTCATACTCTTCAATTTGTTCATTCTTAATATTAATTATTGTAGATTTGTTTCTTGCTACTTCTACTTCTTCCTCGATACCCGCTAAAAGTTTACTGTAATCAGTGTCGGACTTTTTGAGATCATAATAAGAACCAGACACTTCTAATTTTCCATCTTTAAGTAAGTAAATATTTTTAATATTCTTAATATATTGCAGCTGATGTGTCACTAAAACTACACACTTGGTGTTTAGGTAGCCACATATACATTCTTCAAAAAGCTGATACCCTACATGGGAATCTACTGCGGAAAGAGGATCGTCCAGGAGGTAAATATCAGCTTCTCTGTATACCGCTCTAGCTAGAGTAATTCTAGCTCTTTGACCACCGCTTAGAGAATCACCTCTTTCTCCTACCAATGTTCTATCACCATGAGGAAAGAGTGAAAAATCTCTTAGAAGTGCACATACTCTAATAACTTCGTCGTATCTCTTTTGGTCAAATTTTTGTCCAAACAAAATATTTTGTCTAACACTTCCTGCAAACAACCACGGTTCTTGCGATGCATAAGAAATTACTCCATGTACATTTACAGAACCACTTTCTAAATCTAATTCTTTCATTATGATATGGAGTAAAGTTGTTTTTCCACTACCTACAGGTCCTACTATGGCTACCATATTTCCTGCTGTTACATTTAAAGTTATATCTTCTAAGCTGTTGTCAGGAAGTGACTTTAACCATTTAGCAGAAGCGTTTTTGATGTAAATACTCGATCTCTTTTCTTCTATTCTCATTTCAAACGAAGAGGATTTAAAATCGTTTTCTTTGCTGAGTATGGATTTCTCGCTTCTTATATGTTGTGGTTCATTATTCATTTCATCGTATTGTAAAAAGTTTTGTATCCTTGTTATTGATATGTATATTTCAGCAAATTGTGATACAGCGGTAGGGAAGAAATTTGTTACATTGTTTAGTAGTCTATAGTAAGATGTGACTGTGTAAGCATAAGCAGCAGTTAAAGGATTGCCAGTAAGGACGTAAACTAAGATACAAACGGCTATCGCACATCGGTTTAACATAAGTACACAGGACATTAGAATAGCTCTGATTACCGAAGTATTTTCGATATATTTCATTTCTTTCCTAAAATAAATAAATATCAAATATACGAGGGCCATGCTGATTTCAGATATTTAAAAACCATACAGATAGAGCTAGAGGTGTTTTTGTAGTCGTATAATGTGTACTGAAGATTGATCTTAGATATTTTATTTATTTATTTACTTATATAAGAATACAAACAGGACGAGCCCAGCACAGTATTCACTGTTTACTAAACTAATACAAAATGGATAAATCTTTATTAAATGTTGCTTAACAATAAAAATAAGAAGAAAATATATATTACACGTATTATATAAAAATAATAAGGATGTGAAAATAAAATCACACATGTTCTCAAGAACAAAGACATTAAAAATATCCTACACTGCACCAGCGTCTGGACTTCAACAACTACTCCTTGGCCTATATGCCCTACCAGATATTGAATTACGAAAGTCCAGGCGTGGTTTGGTGCCCGACCAAGTTGGGGCTTTACAAAGCTTTGATTTCGTTATGAAAGTGAAGATGGCGTTGGGCTCTCCTCGTTCGTGATACACTTGCTCTAGCAAACACTTTTATCAAGAACGAGGCGAGCCGAATTCATTTTCAGACATCCTTTAACGATAGGATGTCGAGCTAGCCTGCTTCTTACTGATGAGGAATAATAATTCTGAAACCGGTCTAAGAATTTCAAGCTCCTTTAATAACAAAATCGAAGTTTTTATTTTAAAGCCCCGACTTGGTCGGGCATCAAACCACGTCTGGACTTTCGTAATTCAATACCTGGTGGAGCATATAGCCCAAGGAGTAGTTGTTGAAGTCCAGACGCTGGTCGAGTGTAGGACATTTGTAATGTCTTTGTTCTTGGGAACATGTGTGATTTTATTTCACATCCTTAGGCAGTTTTGTTACGCCCATGGTCCTTTTTTGGAATTTTTATGGTTCAAAAAATTCCACCTCGTGTAAAAATAAACTAGTCAAGATGAGATAGATATTATTTTTAAATAGTGTTTGTAAAAGTTATCAAAGAGGAAGAGAAGATATCCACGAGATTGTATTGTATGATTTACTGCATCTTTACAGAGGAGAATTTAGGTAGTAGAGTCCAAAAGGAGCAAACTCCCTGAGAGAGCAAAAGTAGCAAACAAATGTTGTAATTTGATATCTCTAACTTGCTGAACATCTTGCGTGCCTCCCGTCTGGCTCTCATCCTGTCTGAACATCTGGCGTAATTTGATATCTCTAACTTGCTGAACATCTGGCGTGCATCCCGTCTGGCTCTCATCCTGTCTGAACATCTGGCGTAATTTGATATCTCGGAACGATATATACAGGGTGTTGTTTCGAAAATTTTTCAACTTTTTCTTAGTTAGATTTTAATTTCAGTTCCTACCATCGGGCATTAAAATAATATGCTAAAAATAAATCTACCGGGTGGTTTATAAGTACACCGGATGTTCGCCAGATGTTGTTAAACGCACGTGACCGGAAGTGCTCCATTTGTACTTTCACGGGGGTTTGCTCTTTTTGAACTCTCATTTCCCATCTACTGATTTATTATGACTAAAAAAAGGAATTAAAATATGAAGAATGTTTTAGTCCTTTCACATTTTTGTTTCAAATGTTAAAAGTATGTTTGGCATGTGGTTTGATTTTTAAATGTGTAAAGAAAGAGTTCTAAAATAACTGCTAGTAATGGTAATATTTACAGAGATTTAAAATATCACAGCCAAATTTGTATTTTTGTCGATAATGAAACGTTATTGAAACAGTTTTATCTAAATTTAAAACAAATTTATCTTCAGATTTATGTGAAATTACGAGAAAAGTGTCTGCTTACATAATGGGCGTTTCAATAGAAATAGTATTGGGCCGAAAATTGAGCCTTGAGGAACACCAATATCAATTATTTTATAAGATGAGGCTGCTGTTTCATTTGTTACTACATATTGGGCAGCTTTCGGCAAGTTGAGATATATATTAAAATAATAAACTTAAAGCGGAAAGTCTTCGATAGATGTATGTATACTGCCGGTAGCAATATACGGTTTAGAAACAATGACAATAACAAAAAGAAGTGCGGAACAGTTGAGAGTGATGCAAAGAGCAATGGAGCGCATCATGCTTGGAATTATTCTAAGAGATAGGATCAGGAATGAGGAAATCCGACGAAGAACTAAAGTCGTGGATATCATGAAGCGCATCTTGGAAAGCAAATGGCAGTGTGTGGGGCATGTGGCCAGAGAGAACCATGACAATTGGACAGCGCGAGTAGCATATTGGCGACCAAGACAGACCAAACGGAGCGCAGAAGAAGAAGAAGAAGAAGAAAAATTTTTTCGACTTACGTCCTTACAAATTCGACAAGTTTCGCAAAAGGGTATTCCCACGTATACATTTTGATAACTTGTATACCAGATATAATTTCGTTCATGAGTCTTATTCTCTCATCAGTTTTTGTGGCAGTTCCAAGTCTATATTGGGAAGTTTTCTTTCCTAACCACGCTAGAAACAAAAAAAAATCCTTAACTGGTAAATATACTTTCCAAAGTCCACCGCTTGTAAAGACAAATTTTAAATTTAGTTTACCTACATTGTACAGGAATTGACAATAGCAACAAAATGGCTCCAGATAAAGCAGTCCATCCAACGCTTATATATAATAAATACATTACTAGAACGGTCTCTGTAGGTCCTATATAAAGATTATGTATAAAATACACAGCATAATCGAACCTTGCTACATCATTCGACAGCAAATTTACCATCTGACCAATTGTTGTTTCTGCCATAGCAGATTTGCTTAACCTTAAAAAAAAATCCCCAATTTGCTCTCAGATTTTCGACTTGTTTGTAGTAATTAATTTAAATTTATTTAAATGAAGAGCTTTGAAGGTTTGCGGTAAGGGTTATATAGTTCGAAAATTTGATATTTGAAAGACCGTCTGAATATTTCAGTTCTAAAAGCTGGGACTGTGAGCCTACCCTTATGTCTAATATTCAGATTATGTATATCCGTACGATATGTAATAGAGATAAGGTGGTGTTTTTGTCGTAATTATTTTAGGAAAAAAACATAATAAATTTCAAATTTAAGGACGGACCTGTACAGACCGCCAGCTGAGTTTACGATCGGGTTTTGATCTTAGATACTGACAAGTCGATAGGTTAGGCTATTTATAATTGGAAATAAACTTTACCTTAAAGCTTTCCTGTAGATCAACGAACACGATGCTACTCTTAGTTTCATGCCCAGTTGCATAAGGCCCAAGTTAAAATTGTGGCCCGTACAAGAATTAATAAAAGAAGTTAAGATTATTAAAGCTGCGTATAGGTAAATTTTGTTTTTATCTTCATTTACTTTGTTCGTTTCGTACATTCGAATCAAACTAGTAATAAGGAATGGCTGAGACATCCTACAAAAGAATGAAAAAATATTATATGGCGGACAAAGCCTCGTAACCCAATTGTCAAATTTCAAATATCTATAGTTCTCTATATATGGCTAATGGGCCATCTTCGTGACACACCCTGTATACTTAATGAACAAAGTACGTTTAGAATGTAAAAAAAAATCGAAGGAACTATAGTTTGTCCATCGTAAAGAAAAGTTTTTTCTAATAATTCAAGTAAAAATACAGAAATTTTCCTCTTGAGGGGCCCCCCCCTTGCGCACGGGCCTGTAGTAAGGCAGGTCTTTCTTTGTACTAGGAAGACTTTTGCGGTTTTTAAAAAATACTAAAATTTTCTAGAGATGAAGGGGCGGTTCGTTAAAAAAATCAGTTCTCGATCACCAAAGTATTTCGCGCGCGAGTTACAAACAAATTTTTTTCTACAAACGTCAAAAATGGATAATCATCCAACCACCAAAACTACAATATCACGGGCTGAATCTGAATTACCTGGTTAGCAAACTCTCTTCTAAGCTCCATTCGCTCTTTTGGGAAAAAATGGGGACTAAAACCACATATGTTGCACTGGCTGTACCACAAGGTGCCCTCCATTACCTACGCCTCTCTAGTGTGGTGGCCAAAGACACATCAAAGAGGAGCCATTACAAGACTAAGCAACGTGCAAAGGCTTGCATGTCTTGGAATCACGGGGGCAATAAAGTCATCGTCTACTCTAGCCATGGAGACACTATTGGGATTGCCTCCTCTCAACTTTGTGGTACAAGGGGAGGCAAGGATTGGTGCTCTCAGACTACAGAACCAGTGGCGGCGATTAAGGGCGTAGGCGTAGGGCGACTCCCCCCCCCCCCTTTTTAGAGGGATGTATCGATAAATAAATGTAAAGTTTATTCCGTTGCAAACATTTCAGGCAAGGAGTTATGTAAAAATTATTTGTGCAAAGTTTTCGCCCCCCTACTTCTAATGTCCAATCGCCGCCATGTACAGAACACACAAACTAATATGAATGTTGGGACTGGACACATGAGTATCGTCGGAATAGTGACTGGGGACGTACTAGGAACGAGAACAAATCATATTCCGAAACAGTACAACTTCAACAACCCAATCAGAGTGGTGGTTCCAGATAGAACTGAATGGAACGACTCACAGGTCTGGAACATTCTACAGGGGGAAAATCTGGTACACAGATGGATCCAAGACTGAGAATGGAGCGGGCTCGGGTCTATTCTCCAGGAACCCGCAGAATGGCATCATCTACTCATTGGGCACTCACACTTCCGTCTTTCAGGCAGAGGTATATGCTATTCTCCTATGCGCGAGGGAGAATAACAGGAGAAACATAGTTAACGCGCGAATTAATATTCTATCAGACAGTCAAGCGGCACTCAAGATCTTGTGCAGCAAGCAAGTGACGTCCAGACTGGTATGGGACTGCAAAGAAGAACTGAGATCGCTGGCAGATCGTAATCACGTCAATCTGATATGGGTGCCGGGACATCAGGGAATTACAGGTAACGAAAAAGCAGACGAACTCGCAAGAAGAGGTTCGGAAAACCCCCCAGACCAAAGGCGGACACTAGAAGTACCAAAGCGTACAGCAAGAGTGTCCGTAAAAAACTGGATTTGGGACAAACACAAAAATTACTGGGAAAACGTCCCAGGAAACAAACACGGGAAAGAGTACATCAAGTAACCGTGTCACAAAAGAGCGGCAGACCTGCTAAAGATGAACAGGAGCCAGCTGAAAATCGTCACAGGACTCCTCACATGCGCCAGTAAAAGGGCCTTAACAAGATTGGTCTGTATAATGGCGACCTTACCTGCAGACTGTGCGGTAAGGAAACAGAAACAGTGACACATATACTGTGTAGATGCGAGGCATTGGACCGCAAAAGACAGCAAATTTTTGGGCAGCCAATAGGTGAGCCAGAACTGTACAACTCCCACCCAGTAAAGGATCTGTACACGCTTATACAGGATTGGGTCTTGTAATCACAAAAAAGAGAGGTAAGATACAATGGGCCCAACTACGGGGTGAAGTTTTTAGTGAGTATGCCTTGGAAAGGAGATTCTCAGAGTAGACCTTGAGATTTTAGGCTCATAAGCTCCCCATAAAGGGTTTTCTTCACCTCCGCAAAAAAAAGCTCCATTCATAGATGGTAACACATTTATGAATTATCTGGCTGCACCATTAATGTTAACATTGTAAATAATAAATAAAATTAGGTAGTGTAAAATTTTGTCACAATTTGAAAAGTGTTAAAAAGCCTTAATTATTGTTAAACATTTAGAAATAAATGATTTCTTGGATTTTTGCTTGATTGAGGACCATAAACATAAAGGTTAAAATACAAAAATCTCATATAGTTTTCATGCAGTGCGCGAAATATGTATTTCGCACACTACTTCGCGCACGGTGAAAAAAAGGGTCACTTCGCATATTATTATAAATGCGCGAACCTTGCCATTTTTTGACGTTTGTAGAAAAAAGTGTTTTTTTTTTAAATAATTTCTTTTATCAGCACCAGAAGGACCGAAAATTCTGAAAAAATTATATTTTACTCTTTAGCGTCTAGAAATTGCCTTATCAAACCACATTTTATATAACACGAAAAAAAGATTGGTGCACCAAAGTGAACAAAACTGGTGAAATTTCCATATATTTAACTCTTTTTGAGGGGGGGGCACGGTCCACTGACGAATTTGACAAAACGAACTCTGGGATCCATTTTTGTATAGCCCAATAAACAATTTTCACAGATATCTTTTATATAAAAGTAAAATATTTATATTTAAATAGATATATCTACCTTATAATTTCATGAATGATAACAATAATGTTAAATAACATCAATTCTGCACAAAAAACATGTACCAATGCTTTGATTAAAGACGGATGTTGGTTTTTAGCCACTTGTTTTTTCCATTGGGCTTCCAGTTTTTCACCAAGTTTTCCGGAATCGTGCTCTCGCCTGTGCAGGTAAATATCATCTTCGACCAAATCTTTTTTGAACCCTTTTACAAAAAGGGGAAATAACCAACTAGAAAATTTGAAATCATGAAAATAAAGGAGATTCAGTTTTAAAATTGTTGGTTATCTTAAATAATTCTTGTTTGCAACATCGAGACATAAATGTAAGAATAATAATAAAAGCACATTCCCACCAAATGTTGGTTAAATCGAAATTGAAACTTACCAAAAAAATAACGAGGTTACTATGTTGGCATTGTCAAGGGGGTTCTTCTTTCTTTGTGGAAAATTAGTTTTGAATTCATCCATTTCAAACGAATATCTATAATTAACCTGAACCAATAATTTACCAATAACGCCCATACATTGGGAAAGAAATAGATAATTCCTCCAAAAATAAAGCATTAGGTAGATTAACAAAATTAAGAAAGCTTTCATATCTTCACTGACACTTTTTGTCAGTTTATTAATGTCACTGAAAGCTGCTTTCACAACAATATACAATTTTTAAAAAATCGGATCAACTTAAATAAGAAACGGGCTAAATGTTTTTCGAAAACGATTAGACGGCGTCAAAAACAAAAAGGTACTTAAAAATATGGCTAATTCCCCCAATTAACCCCCCAACCTTTTGACGTTGACAAAAAGCTTTTATGTTTTTATTTTTTGTTTCGACAACCTACAGCGACAATTTTTAAGTATATCGCAGGTGAATAATATATATTATTCAATGAGCGGTAATGTAGGCAATAACTCACGCAGATAAAGTTTGCAGCACGAGCCGTAAGCGAGTGCTGTAATCATGAAGTGAGTTATTGCTTTATAATTCATTAAACTATGCCAGCAATACATATTCAAAAAATGAATTTACATTCCTGGTACTGCGTCAGTCCATGAAACTTTTATATATATTATTTCATATTTTTGACGCGATTTTTTAGGCAGCAGATTAAGAAGTGTTGTAATTTTGGCCGCTTCTTTATATCTGGAGGTTTACTATCTAAACTCATTTTCACTTAGCTTTTCTCGTTATTGAAAAATATTATGTTGTCACATTCGACATGAGTGACAGAGGTACCTTGATAACATTATGTCATGGCTGATATATTATTATAGGATTGCTCAAATACGTTTCATGTATCGCGGTCACCCTTTGACGTCGTTTAACCACGTGATAATAGCCGAGTTTTAATAACTCACTAGTGAGTTATTTTAACTCACGCTGTTTGTTTATAGATACTAGTATTTGCTCAAAAGCAGTTGAATAATTAATATATAATTTAATAGGAGTAGATAAAACTATTTTGTCCACGACTGTTCCATAAAACATTCATTATACTTGTACTTCCTTAAGTATAATAATACCTACCTATTATTCACTGTATGACGTCACCCAGTGAATAATGACTCATTAATAACAGCTCAGCATGTTTAAACTTAAAAATGTTATTTATATTAATTTCTAGGTAATAATATGTAAGTAGAACAGTTTTCATTATGACGGTAAAGTTATAAAAATAAAAAATGTTAGAAAATGAGTTTTTTACACCTTGAAATATTTAACAAGTAGTAAAAAGCTTTATGTAGGCAACACAAATTACTTCCTCTTTGAATATTATGAAAAATCTTAGCATGCCATGAGATGTCAGATTACAGAATATATTTAAAAGTGTATTACTTGTTTGAAAAAGTTTTTAGTTAAACAATAAAAATGTCTCAAAATAATAACAATGAAGAAGAAGCAAAACTGGCATTAAATTTGTTGCCTGAAAAATCTAAAAAATTTTATGTATCATACGAATTCTTTTTGCAGTGAAGAACAGCAAAAAAAACAGATTCTTCTGGTTAAATTTATTTGACAGTCGTGGACAAAGTATACTATTCTACTCGCATATAATGGCTATTATATGCTCGTTGAATAATATACTATTACCTAGGTTGAATTAGAACTAGAAATATTGTGTAGTTTTCAAATAATGAGTGACGTCATTTTTTCTTTTTCCATTCCGTGACAATACAATTTTTCCAATTCAGAAACTATAAATGTTTGTATTTACGCCCAATTTGTCGAAATTATTAGACGACATACCATTAGATTTCACATTCGATAAATTATTTTTTCGGGAGGAGATTTTTGCGCCACATATACCAAATAAAAAAAAATAACAAATAGAACTTTCTTTTATTGTACTAAATCACATTTTTAAATAATACTTTGTTATCTTTTACTCCTCTATAGTTGTTATCAGGCACTTTTTGAATCTATAGTCTTTTTACTTTTTTCGGCAATTCCTCTTAAATGTTTACCTGTAGCTTTACCAGTTTGCATAACTAACGAATAAAACACTCCATTTTGATTTTGCAAGAGTGTATGTGGATGATCAAATTCTACAGCTTCTCCAGCATCCATAACCAAAACCTTATCTGAATCCATGATGGTGTGCAGTCTGTGAGCTATGGTAAGTACTGTACAACTTGCAAATTTTTGTCTAATGGTAGTTTGAATTAAACCGTCTGTTTGAGGATCTACATTAGCCGTAGCTTCATCTAAAACTAGGATTTTGTTGTTTCGTACTATAGCTCGAGCTAGGCAGACAAGCTGCCTTTGACCTACGCTGAAATTGGACCCTCCTTCAGCCATTTTGCTGTCCAAACCAGCGGGCAATTCATCTACAGCATGTTTAAGTTCCACCTCCTCTAGAGCGTTCCAAAGAATCTAAAAAGAGTAAATCAGTTTAATTAAGGAATTAATGAATGATTTAACAACTTATCATCAAATACAATTTCCTAAAGTGTTAAGACTCAAGCTTTCACTTTGCTTAGTAACAAACAGAGAAAAAATAATTAAATGTTATCGGTAATTCAATTTTAATTCAACGAAGAACTTCTTTATGAGTTATACAGATTTATATCATCCACAATTTAAAAGTTTGACAGTTAATTTTGAAAATAAATTAATGATATTTACACTATTAAGTGACTAGGAATGTTTTGAAATAAATATTTGTATTAAAATAAGTCAACACTGATCTAAAAAAAAATTGGGTTTAAATGACTCTAATGTGTTCTTTAATTCTTGTTTCAATGTGTTATCTAGATTGTCCTAAATAGAGAGAGTTTCAATTATCATACTATAAAAGGAATAATTCTGGTTTGTAGAAGTGAGGTCTTAAATAAAAATTAAATTAAAGAACTTTTGAATTGCCTGTAAAATAAAAACATTATTTAATATCATGAACGTGTATATTTACTTCATCGTTGTATTCATCAAAGGGATCCAAATTTTTTCTTAGTGTTCCAGAAAATAGAACCGGTTCCTGTGGAATAATCGAAATTTTCGCTCTCAGCTTATTCAACCCAATAGTATTAGTATCAACATCATCTATAAGAATGCTTCCATCAATTGGAGCCAATCTAAATAAAGCTTGAATCAATGAAGACTTTCCAGCACCAGTTCTACCAACTATTCCAACCTTTTCTTTTGGTTTTATCACAAAATTAAGGTCCTTTAAAACGTACGGATCTTCTGTAGCGTACCTCAATGACACGTTACTAAATTCTATTAATCCATTTTTTGGCCAAGTCTCTCCAGGATCATTATCTCGCTTATTTTCTTCTTGCTTTAGATCTGCATATTCTTCTACTCTTTCTACCGAAGTCATCTGGTTTTCGAATTCGCTCCATTGTCGCATACCCCACTGGAACATGCCTGTTAGTGCCATCGCTTGTGTCAGCGCCAGACCCATGTTGCCTCCAAATGTTTCTTTAATTAAAAGAGAAATTATTATGGTATACGCCAACCTAGAAACGCTCAAAGCGACATCTTGTGGTAAGTTAATACCCAGCAAACAATGAATCTCTGGCCGTCTTCTGGTCCATTGCTGGCTATATGCTGGCAACAGCAAAGCTACATCGGCAAAATGATGGCCTAGTGTATGGCAAACTGTAATCGGATACTTATAATCCAGCCAGCAATGGGCCAATGAAGGCCAAGAGTGTGACGTCACGCGGCCATCTTTGTTTGCGCAGGTCAACGATCAGTCTCCAACTCCAAACCCAAGCCAAGCGTAAAGTGTCTTAAGGAAGATTTTGAAAGTGTTTATAGTAGCTATTTTAATATTCGTTAGTACATTTTACATATTACTATATTGACTATATATATATATATATATATATATATATATATATATATATATATATTTTGTAATATTACATTCCTTACTTCGATGAAAATTTATATTTTGTCGAAATTAGTAAAGTTAGGTTAAAATTATATATTTATATGAAGGAAGTAGTCCATGCTCAAAGTGGAGTTTAAGTGTAATGAACCAAAAATGAAACTCGAAGTATATTGATAATTTTAAATCACAAAGTAGGGATGTTAAAAACAAGTTTTAGCAAAAGACTCTAAAACTGTTTCAATACAAAATTCAGTTCAATCAAGAACATGTTTTCGAACATAGAAATGTTCACCATCAGTTGATTTAACAGGAACAATATTACAACTTTAAAATTAGATTTTTTCAACGTCTCCATGCCCTTGTAATATTGTTCCTGTTAAATCAATTGATGATGAACATTTCTATGTTTGAAAACATGTTCATGATTGAATTGAATTTTATATTGACATAGTTTTAGAGTCTTTTTTGATTTTAACAACCCTACTTTGGGGTTTAAAATTATAAATATATGTTGTGGAGACAACTTCTAGTTTCATTTTTGGTTCATTAATCATATATTTGTATATTTATTTCAGAAAAATTATAATGATGATGTGTTTTGCTCCAGATTGCAAGTACTACAGTCAAAGAGACAAATGTAGATTCTATACATTTCCAAAAGATCCTTCTGAAAAAAAAACGATGGATTGTATTACTTAGGTAAAAAGTTTCATAAGAAGAGTGAAATTTTTAAATTTTTAGGCGCAAAGACATATAGAGAACCTTCTGCATATATACAATATATAGACAAAGTAAGAAGTCTGGTATAGGCTAAAATATTGTATAATATTTTTTATAATTCATTTTATTTTTTAGAAAATACATCAAAGAAAAAGAAAGCGAAGTTTCCAACATTCCCAGTACGTGTAATATTAACCTTTGTGATTTTTTTTCTTTTAAACCAAATAATTGTTTTTATGTTGTTTCCTTTATTTTTTTTATTTATTAACATTTGTCATTTTTATCTTTTAAACCAAAGAATCGTTTTTATATGGCGTTTTCTTTTTTTCAATTTATTAAATAAGTATATACAGGGTGTTTTATTGGGAGAGGGTAATATTTTAACAGAGGATATGAGTGACTGAGGTGATTCCAAATAACCCATATTTTATGGGTCTACGGTCCTTTATAGCTGAGATACAGAGTGTTTTGTTCATTTTGGTCATTTCTTCATTGCCTAATGTGCTTTTAACCACTCTGTATAATTTTATAATATTTGGTACACATACTCTATGTGTCTTAACAAATTAATTGAGATATTATTAATATTGAAAATACAGGCCCGAATTTAATGATATACTTTTTATTTTTGCACATATGATTTTACTACTCATAAATTGTTAGGATCTTTTATATTTTTGGGACACAAACGTGCTTAATTAATCCTATTAAGTTGTAATCAATATTATTTGGCCTAATTAACTATTTTGTTTAGAAGTATGTTATACCAAAATTTTTTATAGTCATCTAGGCCTATGAAAACAGATTTACAGGACCGTACTAGGAACTAAATATCACATTAGATTATATTATTTTAGAGTGGGAGAGTTAAAGAATCTAAAATCTAATTTTTGTAAAGGATAAAAGTACTTGAAAACGCGTTCTTTATTTAATTAAGTAAGTTTCGTGATAAGCTATGTATTTGTGAAATTTAATAGTAATAATATGAAAACATAAAAAATTACAAAACCTAGATACCCATGGAATTGACAGTTTAGGGTTCTCTGTGTCAATCTATTTTTATTTTTTTTTCACAAGGTTTGCACTATTTTTGTAGTTTGTGGTTTGGTTTCGACTATTTTAAAAATGTCACATCAATTTTCTAATGAAGAATATGCTGATATGATATACATATATGATTTTTGTGACGGGAATGGTTTGGCCGCAAGCAGGGAATATCAAATGAGATACCCTAATCGACCAGTATCAAATTATAAAACGTTTTCAAGAACGTTTCAGTACATGAGAGAACATGGTAAATTTCCCAAATATTGTTGATATTGTTAATAACAATCCGCAAATTAGTTGCAGAAGAATTAGTCATGACCTTAATGTGTCTCAGACTACTGTATGGCGACGGTTAAAAAAACATCGTCTATACCCATATCATGTACAGGAAGTACAAAAGGATACGTAAATGTTTCTTTACCGATGAGGCCCAGTTCACAAGAGATGGTGTGTTAAATTTAAGAAAAATAAAATAGGTATTGAATAGGTAAATCTAATGTGACGTTTAGTTCCTAGTACGGTCCTGTAAATCTGTTTTCATAGGCCTAGATGACGATAAAAATTTTTGGTATAACATACTTTTAAACAAAATAGTTAATTAGGCCAAATAATATTGATTACAACTTAATAGGATTAATTAAGCACGTTGGTGCCCCAAAAATATAACAGGTCCTAACAATTTATGAGTAGTAAAATCATATATGCAAAAATAAAAAGTATATCGTTAAATTCAATTCTTTGTCCTCTTTTTAGCTATGGTAAAATTTTTGAAAATTTAACATACAGGGTGTTTTTTATGAATGGAACGAATTTTTCAATTTTTAGTGAAGCCTGGCCTGTATTTTCAATATTAATAATATCTCAATTAATTTGTTAAGACACATAGAGTATGTGTACCAAATATTATAAAATTATACAGAGTGGTTAAAAGCACATTAGGCAATGAAGAAATGACCAAAATGAACAAAACACTCTGTATCTCAGCTATAAGGGACCGTAGACTCATAAAATATGGGTTATTTGGAATCACCTCTGTCACTACTATCCACTGTTAAAATATTACCCTCTCCCAATGAAACACCCTGTATAAACTATAGATTTTCATCTTTCTCCAGTTTTTTGTGATATTTTTCTATGAATTCAAGTTCATTTTGGTAGGATTGCTTAAGGGAAATTTGAACATTTTTTTCACTAAAAATATATAAAACTTCATTCATTACTTTTCAGAGAAATATTTATAATTCACAGTGGGCCCTTCTAAGTAGGTAACTTCCATTGCAGTATTTCTACTGGGCCATTATTCAAGACACCATTGCCCAGCATTGGCCCGTCATTCAAGACACTGTTGGCCAGCATTGGGCTTTCGAAGGCCCGTCATTACAAGTTACTGTTGGACAGCATTGGCCCTGATGATGGCCAAAAAATTATACTTATTGTGTACCTAAAATTCCGTTAGAGCGGCGCTCATGTCAAGTTTAAACCGCTCAAAAAGTTATGTTTGTTTATCTTAACAGTTATGTGTGTTTACCTAAAGCGACATCTTATGGCGCGTCCCGTAAGTTAATAGTTGTGTTTGTTTACCTAAAATTCCGTTAGAGCGGCGCTCGTGTCAAGCGAAATCGAAATGGGCAGGCGTATAATACCGATATAGTATAAAAAATAAATTTTACATATAAAACTCAATTGAAAACTTACCACTTTTGACAAACAATAACGCCAGAATTACTAATGTGATATAAACAACGCACATAAAATCTAGCCAGAATCCGAAGGTCCTGTTAGCGGCCACATATAAAAAATAAGCAGCGCTATTGACATTTAGATGCTTGTCGAATTCGTCTTTCAAAATTTCTTCAGCTTTAAAAGCTCTAATTGTTGTTAGTCCTTGCAACGAGGCAGATAAATGAGTGAAAATTGGGCTTCTAACTGTAAAATAGAACACTCTTTATTGATATATTAACTGATATAAGCTTGCTAACGACTGGCAAGAGTTTACATTGTTTTTTACTTGATGAATGACTTAAAAAAATATCAAAATCGGTTGACATCTTCCAATCGCGCATGGGCCCTAAATTTGACAAAATATGAAAAAACTTCATTTTTGCGATTATTTTTTTAAATTTTTGAATTAGATGTTTTCGTAATGTAGTAGTTTGTAACGTCTTCAAATAGAGTCTAAAAACATTGTGTTTTAATTTGGTTTAAATCAGTTGATATCTTCCGATCGCGCTTAAGCTCCAAAATTTGCCAAAATATTGAAAATTTCACATTTTGACCCATTTTTGGTATAACAGGTTCACAAAAAAAAAGTGGAATGAACTTTACATGTGAGTATATTACCCCCATGGATTTTGAGCCGCTGAATCCGAATCCGGTCTCAGAATTTCCCCTGGACCCCCCAGTTTTCCCTTAGCTTAGGGGAAATGCGTGAAATGTTAGAAATTTCAGTACCTGTGAAAGCAATTTCGATCTACGCAAAACGATAATGTTTTCACGTATATTTTATATTGATATTAAATTGCTGAGGCCTGCCCTGGAAATGCGTGAAATCTTAGAAATTTCAGTTTTTGTGAAAGCAATTTCTAATTAGTTCTAATCTCACTGTAGAATTTCCCTAGAGTACCTCAGAATTCCACTAGCCTAGGGGAAAAAGTGTTAAGCTGAGCAAAACTTGTGATTTCTGGAAGGTTCTATTTTTGCGCAAGAATATCTGACGTACAAAATGTTCCACAGTACCTCCGAATTTCCCTAGCCTAGGGAAAAACGTAGAAAATTGTGCAAGGAAGTTGTCAAAAATTTCTTAGGTAACTTTAAAAGCGACGACTATAAGAAAATAGTGAAAATTTCAAGAACAAGGTTGTCTCATGAGCATAAAATTACACTTCCTTCATGCCCCTCTCGAACACTTTCCTGAAAATCTTGGTGATTATAGTGAGAAACAAGGAGAACGTTTCCACCAAGATATCAAAGAAATGGAGCGACATTATCAGGGACGATGGGATGAACACATGAGGCAGATTTTTGCTGGTTGTTGAAGAGGGATGGATGTTGCAGGTGAAAGCAAAAAAGAAAGAGGAATCCGCTCCGTCGGACGTTTGACGATAAAAGAACAAGGAAAAGACGAACAAACTAATAATATACAGTGTGTCCAATTAAGACGGCATTTTATGGGAAACATTTTTATTCTTAGTTTTATGAAAAAAAGTTATTCTTTATAAAAAGTTGTGCATGGTCTAAACCCTAAAATGCAACCATCAGATATAAAAAATTTTCAGTCGTATACGAGATTTGTCAAAAAATATGAATTTTGCTCAAGAGTAAAGTACGTTTATTTTTCTAATATGAAAAAAAAGTTATTAAAAAAATTTGTTTCTAAGGACATTTTAGGTCAACATACCGATTTTGAATAAGATATTCCAACTTTAAGAAAATTTTCATTTTTAGCATTTTTTGATACACCCCCGTAACTAATAATTTTGAATTCATCATCATTTTGTTAATGTTGTTCGATGGTGTGGTTAGTATGTCTGAAAAAGTTGACAACAAATGAAAAATTCCTTTATTATTGATTTAAAAAAAATCTTCATAAAGTTCTGCATCACATTATCGAGGGTGTAGTGCGAAAACCTGATAACTCTGAAAAATTCAAAAATTTGGTTTTTAATTTAAACGACTTAATTTTTGCGCTCTATTTAATGGTATATCTGGTTATTTGATATTCCCATTATAAGAAACCAAAACAAACATAGCAAAACCAGTTAACTACACTAAATGCTATAGATTACAAAATTTAAAACTGCAATTATCTCGAAACCAACTTTATATGAGTTACGGGGGGTGTATCAAAAAATATTAAAAATTAAAATATTCTTAATGTCGGAATATCTTGTTCAAAATTGGTACGTTGTCGTAAAATGTCATTAGAAACAAATTTTTTTAATAACTTTTTTTTCATATTTCAAAAATAAAATTCATATTTTTTGACAAACCTCGTATACGACTAAAAAAAATTGATATCTGATGGTTGCATATTAGGTTTTAGACCATGCACCACTTTTTATAAAGAATAACTTTTTTTCATAAAACTAAGAATAAAAAAGTTTCCCATATGACGCCGACTTAACTGGACACACTCTATAAATAATGGAATTTTCCGTAGGCTAGGGCAATTGTGAGGAGCTGGATGAAAATTCTAATGACAGAAATGAACACGGCAACTCAGAAGACGGAAAGATATCAGCTTTTCCGTACGAAAAAGGCCTGCATGAAACTTCGATTATTACACAATTTCCTACGTTTTTGCCTACGCTAGGGAAATTCTGAAGTACTGTGGAACATTTTGTATGTCAGATACGAATTCAGGAACTCAAAATTTGAAATATATAAGCTTTCTTGCGCAAAAATAGAACCTTCCAGAAATCACAAGTTTTGCTCAGCTTAACACTTTTTCGCTTAGGCTAGTGGAATTCTGAGGTAATCTAGGGAAATTCTACAGTGAGATTAGAACTAATTAGAAATTGCTTTCACAGAAACTGAAATTTCTAAGATTTCACACATTTCCAGGGCAGGCCTCAGCAATTTAATTACAATATAAATAAATTGGATTTATTAATTTAATACACTCTGTAGACTGTAAATATATAAAAAAATAGAAGTTGCAAACAGAATATAATCGAGAATTGAAAATAACAATATGAAAGTTAAGAAAAATCAGTTGAGAATGCTCTTCTAGCATTGCCATAGACCGAACAAATTGTAATGAAAGAAAAAACATTATTTTTAGATTGACAGTTCTTCTAGTCAACACAATTATTAATCAATTGGACTTACCGACAGATTCAATTCTTTTAACATCTCTACTAGTTCGAACAAATACTATCCTCATCAAATAAAATAAAACTGCAATAAAAATTGTAGGAATCAGTATCCAAATTGTTAAACCTCCAATTACTAAACTTATGGATGCGACATATAAACCGATCTAAAAAAAACATTGAAAACATTTTGATTAAATAAAATTACCAAACAAAATTAAAGTTAAAATAAATAAAACAGTATAAAAAAATTCTTACTTGTATTGTATCCAGTAATGTCATAGGTAATGTTTCATCTAGGGCTCCAATATCCTTAGAAAATCTATTTAAAATCCTTCCTGACGGATTGGTATTGAAAAATCGCATGGGGCTATAAACTATATTAATAAACATCTTGTTGTGCAATCTTGTAGATGCATTTAAACACCAATTGTAGAACGCGAAGGATCTGCTCAGGACTATAACAACCAAAATTGAAACTAAAATACCATAATAAAATGCTGTAAATTCGCTCATGAAGATTGGACTTAGCCACCAATTTTCGTATGGATTTGCTGGTAAAGGAGAAGTTATATTGGAATCACTGGAGTAGTTTGAAATGCTATTTAATTTTATGTTTGTTGAATTATTGATTTTGGAGTCGAGCTGTTGGATATTTACCCTAAAAGTTAACCAAACATTGTATGTACATCTCGATTAAAATATTCAACTTACCAAAACGAGATGAAGTATTCAGTTGAACTTTCCAAAACTTGACTTAAAAGAAAGGCAGCAGCCAAAACGATTCCTCTAAAAATGCTTCCGCCTGCTTTCGCGTAATTTAAATAGACTTTTCCGGCTATTTTACCTGTTCCTTTTTCTTCTTTCGTTATCTCTTGTATTTCATATTCTTCATTTTGTTCTTCTTTAATACTCATTATAGATTTTCTTCTTGCTACTTCTTCCTCCTCCTCAATGTCCGCTAAAAGTTTACTATAATCAGAATTCGAGTTTTTGAGATCATAATAGGAACCGGATACTTCTATTTTTCCCTCTTTAAGCAAGTAAATATTCTTTATTTTCTTTAAATATTGTAATTGGTGTGTTATTAGTACTACACATTTTGTTCTGAGATAACAACGGATGCATTCCTCAAACAGTTGTTTGCCTACATGAGCATCGACTGCTGAGAGAGGATCGTCTAGAAGATATATATCTGCTTCTTTATAAACTGCTCTTGCTAGATTGACTCTAGCTCGTTGGCCACCACTTAAACTAACACCTCTATCTCCTACTAAGGTTCTATCACCATGTGGTAACAGTTTAAAGTCTCTTTGTAGGGCACATACTTTAATTACTTCATCGTATTTGTTTTGATCAAATTTTTGCCCAAACAAAATATTTTGTCTTACACTTCCTCCAAACAACCAAGGCTCTTGAGATACGTAAGAGATTTCGCCGTGTACATTAACAGAACCACTTTCTGGTTCTAATTCTTTCATTATGATGTGAAGTAAAGTTGTTTTTCCACTACCTACAGGTCCTACTATGGCTACCAAATTCCCTGCTGTTATATCCATAGTTATATCTTCCAAAATATTATCAGGAAGTGATTTTAACCATTTAGCGGAAGCGTTTTTGATGTGAATACTAGAATTTTCTCGTTTTGGTTTTAGTTCTAAGGAAGGACCATTAAATCCGTTTTCTTTAGTAATTAATAAATTTTCTTTTATGTATTGTTGTTGTTCGTTATGTATTTCATCGTAATGTAAAAATTTTTCTATTCTTTTTACGGATACATACATTTCGGCCGTTTGAGATATTGCAGTGGGAAAGAAATTCGTTATGGTATAGAGAAGCCTGTAGTATGAGGTTACAGTGTATGCATAAGTTGCTGTAAGGGGATTCCCAGTAAGAACATACACTAAAATGCAGACTGTTATAGCACAGCGATTCAGCATCAAAATGCAAGACATTAAAATTGCTCTGATAACGGAAGTGTACCGGATGTATTTCATTTCTTTCCTAAAAAATAATAATTTTTTGGTTAAATTTTCGAAACTAATCAGGATCAGG
Source organism: Crepidodera aurea (assembly GCA_949320105.2). NCBI lineage: Eukaryota > Metazoa > Arthropoda > Insecta > Coleoptera > Chrysomelidae > Crepidodera > Crepidodera aurea. The sequence continues at coordinate 43,507,935 of OX439472.1, forward strand.
ATTATGACCAGGGACCTTAGAAAAGTTAATGAGTGAAAGTCGAGCAATAGGAAGACCCAGATGGCGACCAATTCTAAGGTAAGAGGATCAATTTCTAATACGAGGTAAGTCTGAAAAGTTTCCGACCTCAACGTGAAGATGGCAGCACTCGTAAATAAAAGCTACTGAATTTCATTGTTCATCTGTTGACAGTTACTCACCAAAGTTTCAGACATTTTGGACGAGCAGTTTTTATGTAACAGTTGTTTGAGTGAGTTGATGTGAGTTTTTTGTGAAAATGGACAAAATCGAGTATCGAGCTGTCATTAAATATTTGTTTTTGAAAGGCAATACGCCTTCGCAAATCAAAGATGAGTTGGATTCTGTGTATGGGGACTCTGCACCATCATTTATCACAGTGACATTTTTGGGCTGCTGAATTTAAACGTGGCCGTAAGAGCTTGGGAGACGGTGAACGTTCGGGGCGTCCAAAAACTGCAACTACCGACGAAAACATCGCCAAAGTAACCAAATGGTGCTAGACGACCGCCGAATTGAAGTGAGAGAGATTGCAGAGGTTATGAACATGTCAAAAGAACGTGTTTGTCACATATTAAATCAACATTTAGGAATCAGAAAGCTGTCCGCGCATTGGGTGCCGCGTTTGCTCACGTTAGACCAAAAACGTGTTCAATTTAACATTTCCAACGCACTTTTGAGGAAGTTTAGGCGAAATAAATCCGAGTTTTGGCGCCGAATAATTACTGTAGATGAAACTTGGATACACCATTATGCACCCGAAACAAAAAAACAGTCCAAACAGTGGACTGCAAAGGGGTAACGGGCTCCAAAAAAAGCAAAAACTGTTTTTTCGGCTAGGAAAGTGATGGCGACTGTTTTTTGGGATAGTCATGGAGTTATTTTAATCGATTATCTTCAAAAAGGAAAAACCATTACAGGAGCATACTATGCATCATTACTTGACAAGCTGAAGGCACAACTTGCGGAAAAACGGCCACATTTGCAGAAAAAGAAAATCCTGTTTCACCGAGACAACGCATCGTCTCACACCTCAGTGGTTGCCGTGGCGAAAGTCCACGAATTACGGTTTGAACTGCTTGACCATCCGCCTTACTCACCAGATCTAGCTCCAAGCGACTTCTCTTTGTTCCCTCATCTAAAAATTGCGCTCGGAGGACAAAAAATAGGCAATCACTATTACTAGTATACTATTTGTAGGGTTTGTAGGGTTATAAGGAGACTATGTTGAAAAATAAAAAAAATCTTTGTTAGGTCGGAAACTTTCCGGACCACCCTCGTAGATAATAAAGGTCAGGTCAGATCGAACTTTGACATACTTACCATAAAAATAAGTGTTGAAAAAATTCAAGAAAGTGATAAAAAAACTATGAATAAAAACTCACTTTTACAGGCATTCTTAAACGTTTTCCACTGGCTGGTATGCAAAATATAATACTATTTTTATAATATACAGGGTCCTGCAACAGTGGCGCCGTGTTCCATATCTTTATTTAGGAAAGAGATAGGAATACAATTTTCTATAATGTTACCTTATTGATCGAGCTCGACAAAATAATAAAAATTTCAGTCACAGGGTTCAACTTTTTCTGGGCGGGTCCCAACTTTGTTTTTTTCAATGGCAACCTGTATTTCTTATCACTTTTTCGGTTTCTACATGAAAAATAAAAGATACTTTATGCATATTTATATTTCGAAAATATTGACGGTTTTCGAGATTTTTAGCTTGTTTTTTCCCAATATTCGTCTCTCATAATATTTGAAATTATGAAGTTATGCCAAGTCCCATTAAAATTTATTTTTGATAACACATTCTACATTGGTGACTCTCAAACGATGTATCTGAAATCGACATGTGATATACTTGGTATGAAAAACAGTTGCTACACATTGTCAATAAAAATTTGCAGAATCTTCCTTATTTCAAATGGAACACCCTGTATATTATCGATCCATAAGAAGCGCCAACAAAGGCTCTACAAATTTCACCAACTATTCCCTATGGCTAAGTTCACTAGTTTTTCTTGAAACAGCTCTTATTTTAGAAAAATGGCAAATATTCATATTTTTACGCTATAATCTCAATGAACGACTTTTTTGACAAGAATATACAAACGATTGATAAGAATATACAAACGACTGATAAGAATATACAAAGATATCTTGTTTCAATTAAGTACATTATAAGGTGTATAGTTTTTCTTAAATAAGTTTTATTTCAGAAAATGGCAATTTTTCGTGTTCCATCGCCATAATATCAATGAATAATTTTTTTTAGTGTGAAATCCATATGTGATCGACAGATATGTTATGTTTTTAAAACATTTCTCTAAACGACACACCTTCTAATTTCTTCATTTGATGCATATTTTTTGTACAACTTTAAAATATTGCCCCATGCCTAATTCTGTTTGTTAGATATTTTTAGTTTTTGTGAAGTACTTTCCCTAGCTGAATGCAAAATACATAGTAGCATAAGGGGCCAAAAACTAAACAGAATTTGTATTAGAGGAAAATAAATTTTTATTGAAAAGACAATTGATGACTGTAAAAACTAATTACTATCTAAATTTGATATGGTTAAAAAATTGTGTGGTAAATTTAATAAATGATGTATTGTATATATATATATATATATATATATATATATATATATATATATATATATATATATATATATATATATATAGGTTTAATGATGTATTGTAAATATTATAATAAATTTATTAAATATAAATAATTGTTTATTAAATATATTTGTTTTTATACCTGAAATATTTTCTTAGAAGCGAATAAAATATTTTTTGGAAATCAAGTAGTCGGACAAATGACAGATCAAAATATTTGCCTGCAATAATAAGTATTGAAATCTTTAGTGAATCATGAAGTTGAATTTTCACTTATAATATCACTAGAGCAATTATTACTGGAAATTTTTTCGAGAACACGAATTTTCCAAAAAATTTTCGTGTTTGAGAAAAAATTTTCTGTTTCTAAGCTAGAGTGGTATTCGGTAAGGAAATTTTACATCGAAAGGACCCTGCACCATTCTTATGGAAACGGGAGCACCGTCAAATTATCTGAATTTTTGATATGTGGTAGTACTTGATGTCCTGATCAATAGTGTCCATGGGCCCAATCCTATCAAATGGCTAGATTTCGATATACAGTGCGTTAAAGTTCAAGATCCCGAAATTTTAAAATGTGTACCAAAAAGTTCCTGCAAAATATTTTTAAAAGTTTCTGGCGGATATATGTAGTCAAAATACATATGTAATAAATAAAATCAAAATATATTTCCTTACAGGACGATTCATGTTTCCAAAGGCCTTTTTGTTTAAAGTATGTATTTTTAACATGCAGAAATAGCCTGAAATATCCATCAAAAAAGTCACCGTCAAAGTTTCTCGTTCAAAATTGTAATAGGTTAAATTGGATCATATGGCTTGTTTTCGAGAAATTAAACTGTAAAAATATCAATTTTTGCCAATAGCAACTTTTAGTAATAAAAAAATAAACGAAATGAAAATTATATTTTTCCTATGTAGTTTATTAAATCCAATAAATAATTGAATAATCTGAAAAAAAAATACAATGTAAATAATTAAACAATCCACTATATATGCGATATGAGTTTAAAGCTTTATTATGATATTAAAGCTGTTTCTAAGACCATTATTTCATTTTTTTTAATTATCAAAGTATCAAAAAAAGGGTGATACATCACTTGCGCGCCGCGGTCAGATTTTCTTACTTAACAATTAAGGGTTGCTTTAATCAGCGCGCGGCGGACAACTTTTATGGACGGTCCCATCCCCTAAAATATTCAGGTAATTTTAGTTAATACAGTTTAATTTACAATCAAAAATAGATTAAGATTTGTGCAATTTTTTTTTTCAATTATTTACTATTCTATATTGTAGGTATAAGAGCTGGAACTGGATGTAGATTCCACTTAACTCAAGCATGGATCAAAGTTTTTAATGGAACGCTCTATGTATTTTAACATTTTTAAAATCTCCCCAATGAGCTGATTCCAACGATATATCACACTTACTATCTTAGGTAAATAGTAAAGGAATTACAGCTACTCAAAAATCACATTTTTGTAAATTCTGGTTGCTGCTGTAGCTGTAAAATTAACTTATTAAAAAATAAGTGAAAGGTAACAATTAAAATTGTTTGGCAGCTGTTTTAGATTTACAAGCTCGAGTGAGATCACCCTGTAAGTATGAATTTTTAGCCTGCCTCCAATTAATATAACGGTGCAATATAATCTAATACAGTGTGTAAAAATATTTAGTTTACAATATTTCGTTTATTTTTTATTACTTACTAAAATTTGCAATTGGTAAAAATTGATATTTTTACAGTTTAATCGTTAAATTTCTCGAAAACAAGTCATAGTATTACAATTACAATTTTGAACGAGAACGTCAATACATTATATCCAATATTCAGAAACTTTGACGGTGACACTTTTTTATCGACATTTCAGGCTATTTCTGCATGTTAAAAATACATACTTTGAACAAAAAGGCCTGTGGAAACACGAATCGCCCTGTAAGGAAATATATTTTGATTTTATTTATTACGTATGTATTTTGACTACATATATCCGCCAGAAAAATATTTTGCAGAGATTTTTTGGTACACATTTTAAAATTTCGGGATCTTGGAATTTAACGCCCTGTATATCGAAATCTAGCAATAGGATAGGATTGGGCCCATGGACACTACTGATCAGGACATCAAGCACTATCACATATCAATAATTCAGACAATTTGACGGTGCTCCCGTTTCCATAAGAATGGTGCGGCATCCTTTTATTAAAAAAATACTAGGGTAATGACAGTTTTTGATGGTTTTGAAATTTAAATAGTAGACTTTTGTATGTTTATTTAAAAGGATTCGACATATTATGTAATCTGAAGTTAAATGTAAATGTCACTTTACCTATAAACGTCAAAAAATTTACAGTGTAATTTCGTGCTCCTTCCCCCAGGGAGGAGACGAAAATTTCCGGAAATTTTTTTAGTTGCTATGGTAACGATACAAAATAAAGTCTTTTAATTGGTCGAAAATATTAGGTGTGGAATTTTCACTAGTAATCTCCCTAGAGCTTGAAATACCATAGTAAATATTTGTATTTGTATGTGAGAAGATATTTCCAGATAGAAATTCAAGATCGTGGGAGATTCGGTAAGAAAATTTCACACCAAAGTAATATAAGTTGAAAACTATCGTCGACCACTCAACCAAAACACAATTTTAACACACTCTACGCGCGTTTCGCAAACTATGTTGGCATCATCAGGAGTTGATGATAGACAGACATATATATATATATATATATATATATATATAAATTTTAATGGGACTAGGCACAATTTCAAATATTATGAGTGACGAATATTGGGAAAAAACAACTTGGCATGCTAAAAACCGTCAATATTTTCGAAATATAAATATGTATAAAGTATCTTTTATTTTTCATGTAAAAACCGAAAAAGTGATAAAAAATATAGGTTGCCATTTAAAAAAATAAAGTTGGAACCCGCCCAGAAAAAGTTTTTGTAATAAGGTAACATTATAGAAAATTGTATTCCTATCTCTTTTCTAAATAGAAATATGGAACACGGTCCCACTGTTGCAGGACCCTGTATAATAGATTTATACTTACATTCTAACAAATTCAACAAGTTTAGCGAATGGGTATTCCCACGTATACATTTTAATAACTTGTATACCAGATATAATTTCGTTCATGAGTCTTACTCTCTCGTCAGTTTTTATAGCAGTTGCAAGTCTAAATTGAGATGTTTTCTTTCCCAACCATGCTAAAAAATGTATTTAAACTATTAATAATTTGATAAAATAAAATTCTTTTCTTATATTCTTATTTATTTACTCACATTGGGCGGGGATAAACAACAGTAATATTATCGCTCCGGATAAAGCAGTCCATCCAACGTTTATATACAAGAAATACATAACTATAATAGTTTCTGTTGGTCCAACATAAAGATTATGAAGGAAGTAGACAGCCATGTCAAATCGCCCTACATCATTTGATAGCAAAGTCACCATCTGACCAATTGTTGTTTCTCCTAGAGCAGAATGGCTTAACCTTCAACAGATTCAGAATATACATACACTAATACAGTTAGTAAAGTTTTAAAATTGATTTTTTTAATATTGATTTTTTTAATATTCGAGCTCTTGTATGTCTTGACTGTAGAATAGTTTTCATCGTGCTTTGAGACATCGGGAAACCCCCTTCATAGAAAATCTTACATACCTCAGAGCTTTCCTATAGATTAAAGCGCATGAAGCTATTCTGAGTTTCATGCCTAATTGCATGAGTGCCAAGTTGAAATTGTGGCCCATGGTGGAAGCAACGAACGTCGTCAATACTATTAAGGCAGCGTAAAGATAAATTTCGTTTTTGTCTTCATCTGCTCGATTTCTTTCGTAAACTTGGATTAGTTTTGTTATTAGAAATGGTTGAGAGATCCTAGAAATAAGAATTTAATTAAATTGTGTATATTTTTAGAACCAAATGTGATGCTTCTTTTAAATTGTTGTTTAATTTAATACAAGCTTTTGGAAATTTATGGTAGAAACATTATGAGAGTCTGTTTTTTAAAGGAATCGTGTATGTTGTGAATGAAACAAAACATTTTGAGTAAAGTTTTAAGCTTTTTTAATGATGATTTTAATGTACCAAGGTTGAGATTTAGGCAAATCCAATCCCTACTTTATTCAACCCAATAATTATGGTGTGAAAAATATAGTAAAAGCAAAATATGCTTACTTAATTATATCTACCTTATAACTTCCTCAATTATTACCACAATATTTATTAAAAACAATTCTACAAAAAACATTTTTGTTAATGCTTTAATCAGTGATGGACTTTTGTTTTTGATCATTTGCTTTTTCCATTGAACTTCTAGTTTTTCACCGAGTTTTCCTGAATCGTGGCTACGTCTGTGCTGGTAAATATCATCTTCGGTCAGGTCCTTCTTGTAACCTTTTACAAAAAGAGGGAGCAGCCACCTAAAACAGATGAATAGTTCCTTCAATTTTGATGATTAAAAATTCAGCCGATACTTGTGGTTTATATTCTGGATTTGCTTTGTTAGGTCAAATAATAGTCTAATAAATGAAGCTGCCAACACGAGCATGAGGTCTGTCCGGCACCATTTTTTTTTTAATTTGCAGGTATTCGTGGGTACATTCACCCCCGAAAATCTCAGCGGTCTGAAATTTGTGGAAGAGCGGGAAAATTCAGAAAATATGACACTTAGAGAATTTTCGTTTGGACGAAAATGAAGATCAGTTCATTACCTACAAAAATATTATACTTCTCGACATAACCGGCTCCAAAACGCACCCCCATTTTTAGCTCCTGCCATGCATTTAGAGAGCACGCTCTAAAGGAATGACACTCCCAAGCGGATTACAAATTTTTCAATAAATCACGTAAAAATTAATATTTTTTCATAATTTAAAGTTCAGATGAAAGAATATCATGTTACTTTTTCCTTTATATATCAAGTATTTTATTAAGTGCACGAGAAAAAACTCTGCCTTCAAACTTCAAACTGCACGGAATACATAGCATTTTGGTTGATTGCGGAATTTAATGAAACTCTAGTATGTTATAGATCATGACCTGTCGGTAACACTTTAAATGGGTCATAATCAAATCGTATGATTAGTTTCGGAGTAACAGGGTGATTTTAAAAGTAGTTACAAAAACAGAAAATAAAGGTAATTTATCACAAATTGAGACTATTTTTGGTTTGTTCTCGTGATTTGGCTAAGATATGTCATGACTTTCGAAACACAATACTATTATGATCCAAATCAGTATTTAGTTTACCGGGGTCATCACAAACGTACTCAAAAAATCATATTTCGTCGTTTTGTTTACTTCACTTATCAGAATTGAGATTTTTTTCTACTTTAGTTTCGAGATTTCTCTGAGTAGTATTGACAATTTGGAAAAGCGATACAATTATTATACAAATACAGTATTTTAGTATATCGAGGTCATCGGAAAAGTACCTAAAAATCTTTAGTCTTCAGACAAAAACGGGAGGATATTCAAGTTTTGGGAGGATATTCAAATTTTCCGTTTTCACCACAATAATTTTGCGAATTATTAAAAAGAATATTTTTGAATTTTTGAAACGCCGTTTTTGCAAAAAATATTAGTGTAGCGAAAAAAATCGTAGCGACAACTTTTGTAGGTAATAAGCTGCTCTTCATCTTTTGTCTAAATAAAAAGGCTATAATGGTCATATTTCGTCAGATATCGTCGAAAACGGATTTTCGGGAACTCTAGAGCCATTTTCCCACCCTTCCACAAATTCCACGTAGCTGAGATTTTCGGAGGTAAATGTACCTATGAATCTGCAAATTAAAAAAAAAATTGACAGGCAGACTTGATGCCCAGGTTTGGGGTTTTTCTGGCATTAGTTTACTGGACTATAAGCTTTTGACTGAAACATTGAATGTGACTAATCTTTAGCAACTAAATATCTTACCAAAAAAGAACTGAGGAGACAATGTTTGCATTGTCAAGGGGGTTTTTCTTTCTTGGTTTAACGCCATCTCTGATCTCTTCCATTTTCAAGAAATATCTGAAAATTATTGGAAAAAAATATTTTTATATCTTCACTGGCATTCTAGAACTATTTAAGAATAACATAAATAAAAATGATGTATAATTAATTAATCTACCGACAACTATGAATTTTATTGCATGTTTGAATGTTTTCACTTAAGCAGAATTTAAATTAAACAATAAATTAATCATTTCATTACTTACATCGATGTACAGTCGTTATACAACAATTAAAACATGTGTTTTGTTTTCAATACTGTATGGCGTGTATTTAAGCATACTTGAATTGTCGTAATAAAACAAATAAAAATGGCTGATTAACTGATTATACATTGTATTGTGAAAAAACTCGCAACAATGATAAAAAATCATAGTTACAAGATAAGAGAGATTTAATTTAAAATCTGACATAACTTCAAATGGATTTTGTATGAACATTTTTCTACAACCGTGCGGTAACTAGCTAGTTAACGCAGTAACTTGCGTGTGTTAGACCCATTTTACTGCACGTCTGTGGTAACAAAAACTTTGCCAGGTGTGTGCGAAAAACAACATTTATCAGTAAATGTTAGTATTTAAAATTTCATCAAAATTTGTTGACACTTCATTTAAAGGATTATAGTTTTAGAAAAAAATATTTTAGAGCACCGTTTCTACACAGCAGAGAATTGTAATGCTTTTGTCTAAAATACTATTCTTTATAGGAGTCAATTAAGCTTAAAATCTATATAATAATCCTGAGACATACTCACTGTTCTTAAAAAATATATGTTTAACTGATATTTGTTTCATTCAAAACATCACTTCCATTAACTAAACAAAGAAATCGCGATTTACCAAATAATTTCCTTTTGTCATATTTATCAGCTGGTGTAACGAATTATTTAATTTGTTTTATCGATTTGTTTCTGACATTGAAAACTAGAGAAAATTAAATATAGAGTGCGCGCTCGATGCTTATGTTTGAAAAATTTATTTTTAGCAAAGTTTTACGTACATTCGCCGCGCGTAACTGGCACCGTTGTTCAACAGAATTTTATTATAAACTCGCCTTGGGGATACCCTACAGATGACATACTAGTTCCAAGTCTAAGTATAGTCCGGGAAAATTATATTCTCGAAACGTTTTTGTCTCAATTTGCCTAAAAAAAAAATATTTTTTTATGACCGCGCGCGCAATAGAAAAAGTTTACAAATTTTCAATTTTTTAACTTAACCAGTGGTCATGTTCTTCATTGTTATTGTTTGTATGGAAGAATATGGAAAAATTAAATTGGGAAATTGGAACCTTTGATTTATCAACTAAGTTTAAAACTATCGTCGACCACTCAACCAAAACACAATTTTAACACACTCTACGCGCGTTTCGCCAACTATGTTGTCATCATCAAGAGTTAATGATAGACTAAACAATTAACTATTTCTAACAGCTATTTATACTAAATGACCTAATCAGCCAAGGGTGACCTAAGAGAAATTGGTCCTTTGTCTCTGTTTTACATTTACCTATTTCTATACTTTCAAATGCGTCCAACAATTTATTATTGGATACATTTTTAAGTAATTTTACATTGTCTATACTTATTTTACGATTTTGATTAAAAGCATGTTCGGCTATACTAGATTTTTCCGTACGCCTTCCCAAAATACACAAACCTGGAAAGGCAATGCGACCCATTGTGTCTGCAATAAGCACACCTAGTTATAATATTTCCAAATTGTTATCAAACGAGTTTTAAAAATTACCTTCACAACTTTTCTGTTAAAAATTCTTTAGATTTCATAGATAAAATTAAAAATACTTCAATTCAAGAATGCGAAATTTTAATCTCGTTTGATGTAAATTCATTGTTTCCTAGTGTACCGATTCCGCAAACCTCGAAATATCTTGAAGAATTACTCAAATCAAACGACTTTACCAAGAATATTTACTTTTGGCTAAACTTTGCATGGATCAAAATTATTTTCAATTTAGAAATGAATTTTTCAAACAACATGAAGGAACTGCTATGGGCAATTGTCTATCACCGTTCATGGCAAATCTCTTTATGAGTATATCCCATCAGATTCTTTTCATTGTAATCAACACAAGATGGCTAGCTTACATTTCCTAGTACATCGTTTATTTAACTTCCCACTAAGTAAAGAAAGATTTAATAAGGAAAAGAATTTGATTAAGGATATAGCTGCAAGAAACGGTTATGACGAAGACTTAGTTGACAAACTAATCAACAAACATAAATTTAAGAAAAACCTACGTGACACCACGTTTTTCCAACACGAAAAACAGACTGAAAAATTCGTTTCAATACCATATAACCCCACTTACACCAAAGGACTTACCAGCGTGTTCAAAAAAGCGGGTTTAAGTTTAGTTTTTCAGTCTAACAACACAAAACAGTTATTAGGTAATCCCAAGGATAAAAACAGTAATTTGGAAAAAAGTGGTATTTACGAAATTAGTTGAGGGGATTGCGATAGAAAGTATGTTGGGCAGACTAGACGCTCTGTACAGTTCAGATTTAAGGAGCACATGGTTCACTTACAATATGGGCGTACGGAAAAATCTAGTATAGCCGAACATGTTTTTAATCAAAATCATAGAATAACTATAGACAATGTAAAATTACTTAAAAATGTATCCAATAATAAATGGTTGGACGCATTTGAAAGTATAGAAATAGGTAAAAGTAAAACTAGTTTAAACAGAGACAAAGGACCAATTCTTCTTAGTCCGCTTTTTAGTTTAATCCATTAGGTACGGGCGGGTTAGTCATCCTTGGCCGATTAGTCACCCTTGGCTGATTAAGTCACCGGCGATGACGGTGCCCAGCACCGCCGGGGGGAGGGGGTGTTAGTCATTTAATATAAATAGCTGTTAGAAATAGTTAATTGTTTAGTCTATCATCAACTCCTGATGATGCCAACATAGGTGGCGAAACGCGCGTAGAGTGTGTTAAAATTGTGTTTTGGTTAAGTGGTCGACGATAGTTTTCAACTTATGGAAAAATTAGTTTTTTTTAAATTCGTATAAAATGAAAAAATAAATATTTTACTTCGAAAAGATTACAGCTAAAACGGTTTTTAGGGTTTTTCTTGATACTTTTGATGTTATGTTGAAAAATGATCAACACAAAAGTTTTATATTTTTTAATTATCTACAACTTGCTACCCCCGCCTCCGTTCCAGAACTTTTACTCAGTGTCTTGCTATCTTGATTTGTATATTTTTTGCCTCTTGTGCTTTTTCAGACAGCTGACCAATTGGAGAAATGCAAGATGCAATAATATCTCTTCCATGCAATATTTTATGGAAGCTAACAGGAATTGCATATCAGAATTATTCTTGTATGTGTAATTCACGTATATACAAAATTTCTTATTCTTTACATTCTAATATTAAATTTTTTTTTATCATTTATATATTAATGTCAATTATTTTAGCAGATATTTCCGCATTTTTGAAAAATTTACTCGGGCTTGCCAATATTTTATTTCCAGTTTATATGTGTCCACTAATATAGAAAGAAGATTTTGGTCTACGACTTTTTAGAAATCTTATAATTAAAAGAACAATCAGAGGATGCAGTAAGTGTATACAAATTTGACTATACTATTATCATGAAATCATACATAATAGGAAGCTGTTCACAACAAAGTGAGTTATCGGACGAATAGCGATAAAATGGTTATTGTTCATTATTTTATCGCGGAATTTAAAAAATATGCTTGCTTGTTCAACGCTTACGATTACGAAAGAGCAATTTTACACATCACAGATTATTTTTGGCCTTCAGAGTACATTTTTGCAGTCATGCGACTTAACAAAGAAAACAAGTTTGAAATGTGACATCCAAAATGGTACTTGTCCGTACTATTTAAGGTGTATTAAATAAAAATGTTAGAAAACCGTAAAAATTTAGATCATTTTCGAGTTAATCGAGAAGAAAATCGATTTGTGATCTCTACTTTTAGAAAACTTTCTTTAGAAGAAAATCATATAGTATCTCAAAACCTTAGAATATATAGAATTAAAAGTCAAATTATACAGCCTGTTTTATTATTGGCCCCTCCTAATTCGCGGTAACATTCTAATAACTTTTGTAAAAGTAGATTTAAAAAAAATGTTTAATTCTTCAATCTTATAATCTTATAAAGTATAAGAGAAAATATATTTACTGTAAATTTAATCATTTTTAAATTAAAAAACTTTAAACAACACACCAAGACTCAAAAGTAATGATATTGCCCTTTCGGTTCAATCAATCAATCATATTTTTTTCTTAATTAAGAATTTTTTTTTTAATTAAAATTGGCAAAGTTATTAGAGATTTTCTAAAGCGCATTCGAGAAAAAAAGCCAAAATGCACTTATACTATCAATTTTTGTTGTTCCCGAAATGCATTTTTTGGCTTTTTTTTCGTTTATTTTTAAACTGTTATAAAACATTTAAGATTCGGTTCATATTTGACACATACGAATTTTTTGCGCCAAATGTATGGAGTTGATATAAAAATGTTTGCATTTTAATTCTGCACAATCCAGTATTTTTTTTTCACTCCGGTGTTTCAAACTATAAAGTGATAAAAACAGAAAATGCATTTCACAGGAACGTCTAACCAATTTTTGGACAGATAATTTCCTGAAGCATCCGAAACTAACGGCTGCTCCAAGGGGCGGGGGGGGGGGCTCTCATATCTGCGTAAACCAAATTTTAATTTTTTTGAATTTTTTTTTGTAGATTCTAGGTCCATTTATATCCTAAAAAAATTAACTTTTTCCCTCAGAAATGGCCCAAACATTTTTTTCGGTAATTTTGGCATTGCCAATCGTTTCTTATACAAAATTCATTCTGCGTAAACCAAATTTTAATTTTTTTGAATTTTTTGTAGATTCTAGGTCCATTTATAACCTGTAAAACTCACTTTTTCCCTCAAAAATGGCCCAAACATTTTTTCGGTAAATCGTTTTTTAGACAAAATTCATTCTGCGTAAACCAAATTTTAATTTTTTTAAATTTTTTTGTAGTTTCTAGGTCCATTTATATCCTAAAAATCTCACTTTTTCGCTCAAAAATGGTCCAAACATTTTTTTCGGTAATTATGACATTGCCAAACGTTTCTAATACAAAATTCATTCTGCGTAAACCAAATTTTAATTTTTTGTGTAGATTATAGGTCCATTTATATCAACAAACCCAAAATATTAAACTTTTATATATATAACCCTAACAGCCGACGCGACGACGTTGCCATTCCCCCCCAAATCTCTGTGCTGGAGCCGCCCCTGTCTCAAACATGATTCATTCATAATATTTCACTATCCAGGTTTATTTTAGAGGATTTTTACCGTATTTCTGCTCCACTATTATGCGATTTTTTGAATTCGATTAAAATTCATTGAATGATTTAAAAAACACCGCATATAATTTTATATCTCCAATTGAAAGAGATTTTAACGACATCTAGGGAAAGAAATTTGTGTTTGTTGTAGTATTTTATTGGATTTTGCAATTAATCGGTAATTTTCTTTGTCCAATATTCCGTATAGTTAAAAAATGTGAGCAGAAAATATTTAATGAAATAATTTTATTGTAAATATATTAAATTATCGCATATACCAACACGACGTATATCTGTAAATTCTCGCGTTATATAAGACATAAACTTACCTTAATTCAATATTAGATAATCCGATTTTCTAGTGCCCTTCTTGTAGTTACATAATAAATATTGAATGAACTTCAATCATGCAGTTACTTTTTTAACTCCGCACTACCATATTTTGAGGTTAACTGAAATCAGCTGTTTTCTTTCATGGTAAATCTCAGATCGATATAAAATATTCCTCCCGAACACTCCATTAAAATTCTAACCGTAAACTTTGCAACCTTTGCATTGTAATGAATGCAGACAGTAGCGGACTCAGGTAGAAAAAGGTGTAGACACAATCATCTGTTGCCAATGGTCCAAAACACCTGAGATGAAAATTATTACCATTATCCATACGTAAATCTCCGCTAAAGAAAAAATCGGAAGCTATAATGCTGTTACCATAGTGCAATAGTAACATTTATTTTAGTTTATTAATGCCACTCAGTGAACCGGGTATATAACAATAGGCGACCCTTTTATAATCCCAGATAAAATGATTTGAATACAAAAAAAATTATATTCCTAAAATATAACGAAATCATTTAAGTTTAACTCCAAAATTAAAATTTAAATATGTAATAATAATAATTATGTTTATTTAAAATGAGTTTAAATTAAAATACATACAATAAATATAAATATTAAATAAATGATGAACGATTTTAGTCAAATTTATTTTTTATTTATTTTATTATTCTGGGATTATATAAATTAAAATATTATTTAATATTTCAATTAAATTATACATTAATTGAATGGGTCTAGAAAACGATAAAAAAATCTTTGCAGCTCTAAAGTATATGCTAACTTCACAATTTCGAAAATAAAATCGAAAATTTGGTTTTTCCATTATATCTCAAAAAAAAAATTTTCGAAAAACTAATAGTGCCACGTGAAAGAGCGGAAAATTGAACTAAAAATTGTATTATAAGTTACTTTAAAAAAGAATTTGTATTACTATAAAAAATTATTAAAACTAAGAAAGCAAATTCGAAAACTTTACGCGCGCCGCGCCTTTGAATACAAATATTCAGGCGAGGCGTTCGGAAAAACTAAAGTATCTTTGCCTAAAATATATGCAAAGAAAAAAAAAAGCATTTTAAAGGGGAGACACCAGGAAGCCATTAGTTTTTATTTTTTTTTTGTTTTCTCATAGAAAATTTGAACGGAAGTTATAATTTCTAAAATTCTCACTGATTTTTATAAAACTGAAGATACCTATTAATAGAGGCATAACAAAAAAATCCTTGTACATTTATCATCATTATACTTTTACTTAAAATGATCATTTTTTTTACAACATTCATTCGACGCAATTTTTATTATCAAAATAGTGCTGCCAACTTTTTATTATTAGTTTTACGAAAATATGTTACTCTTTATAAAAAGTTCTGCATGATGAAATAATAGTAGTGTTTGTCATTAACATTTTGCAAATCGTATAAATTTTTCAATAACGCTCATAAAATCTCTTCTTTTTCTCTATCTTCTGCCAGTCTAGCTTTTTTTCCCACTCTGCATCTTTCCTCTGCTAACACTATGTTGTCCACCAAGTGATCAGAATAAGAAACATTACTGACGTCCTTACACCCGTAGGTCTCACTACCTCTATTTGCTTTACTTGATGGCTATAGATTTGCCACTTCTATTCCCTTCTGATACACCTGCAACTGCATTGTTGGAGGACGGTTCCAAGTCATAGGAATATCAGTCTATGATACAGTGTTCTCTTCAATGACGTAGATACAGATCGCTGCTGCATGCTTGCAGTATCCTCTTCCTTCTTTGCAAGTGGAGTTTGAATTCAAAATGTTTCTTTCAGGATCAACCTAAATTCACTCAACTATATAATTTTTTTAAATGATACATTTTAAAATTTTTAAACGTCTTTATTTATTTTAACCAGAAGAATAGAAAAAGTACAAAAAACATGCATTGGCCATGAGCACGTTAATTGTATTACAAATTGTGCACAGAACCAATTTTTTTCATTAAAAAACGAAATTAATGTTTTATTTAAAAGACTACTACTTTCTCAAAAATAAATAATATATACTAGTAAAACCATATTTAATTATTGTCGGCACACTTAGAAATGTTAATGTCTTATTATTTCTTCATGGGTTTTCCACGATGCATAACTTTTATAAAGATTAAGTTTTTTTCGTAAACCTAATAATAAAAGGGTTTTCCATATGGGACAACTTAAGTAAACAAGCTGTACATAATATAATACGTACTACAATAAAAATAGAATTTAAAGTATTATAAAATCAAAAAAATTATATTTTTTATAAAATTACTTATTTTTATAAAACGCTTAATGCGACCCTGTGTACTTTGATCTTAGACGATCCGTCAATTTTCATGACGTATTCGTCGGAAACATAATGGCTTTCGACGAGTTTTATTGCCTTTAGCGAGGCTTTTCTGTGGGAAAATTGTTAAATTGACCCGCTTGAATCCACATCTCAGCATAACCGACATGGTGCACAGTTAATAGCAATCAATAAGCGAGTTTTTCAAATACACTTATTTGTGGCCAGCGCGATCGGTTTAAATCTGTCCACAATTATTGTTTCGCCCGGCCGCTAGAGCGAGAGCGAGAGCGAGAAAGTTATAAAAATTAATTATCAAAACTATTGATTAATTAATTATTGATTAATAAATAAGAAAATATTGTTCACCGCAATGAGAATGCCTGATGTAAGAGTTATAGAAATTTCAATAGAAGAATTTAAAAAAATTAATGCGAATATTGTTTACATTGAGAAAAAATTGTAACTGAGACATTTTGCTCTATATTTCATCATTAGTATTTCGATTACATGGTAAACTGGTAGAAAATGGATTTTTTCAATTTCGAGTTCGAGTATTAACCATAATGTATTCCATTACCAGTTAAAGGTAAAGTGTATGTATGCTGTTTTAACAGGCCTTAATGATATTGATAATATTTATTTGATTTTGCGGAAACATTTATTGATAAACAAAGGGTGGGGAAGTGCTTTGATCGTTATAAAATGATCAATTAAAACATAGTAGTGCTATTGACCGCAATTTGTTTCCAAGACACGATTCTTCTAGGTGGCAATCATTAAAATTATGATTAAGGATCAAAATACTGACAAAAATAATGCTTGATTCATATAAAATTATAGAATTCTAAGTATTTCTAGTATTGATATCTTGGCTAAAAACTGGTAAAATATACTTTTTTTAAACTAATAAAACTTATAATTCGTAATTAGAGGCAAATAAATTCATTTCTGAGGTCAAAATAACCAATAAAAATATTTTTGAGACTGGAAAAAAAACCATTGTAAGAAAATGTCTGATCACTAAAAGAAGATAAGCATGGAATGTGAGGAAAAAACAATATACAAAATAAAAAAAAATGTAAACAAATCCAATATATACAGGGTGTCCCGTTGGTAAACGGAAATATTTTAAAGGTAGGTAGAGGTCACAAAGGCGGTTCTAAATAACCCATATATAATGGTTCCCTTGGCTTCCATAACCGAGTTACAGGGTGTTTTATCAATTATGCATAATTATTCATTTGGCCAGAACTTTTGAATCACTCAGTATATCTTTTCCATTTTTGGTATACAGCTTACACTTCTTAAGAATAATGTACTGAAATAATGAGAGATATGAAAATCCAGGTTCGGCTTTAGGAAAAATTGAAACATATTAAAAATATCAAAACAACACTCTGTATATCACAATTTTAATATTTCTATTTTAGATTTGAATAGAGAGGAAAAAACTGAATTGAAACAAGTTGTTGTTTTTATCCCGCCACCGATTCGAATTGGAAAATTTTGAAACTGAAAGTAAAATTTTCATTTAATTTAGAAAAAACATATTACGAAACTCATTTTTTCTTAAACAATTTCAAAAATCCACTTCGTGTCATTTACCTATTTCTTGTTTATTCGGCTTAAAATAATTTTACACTCTACTGGTGTACCTGCAGGCCCGTATTTAGGGGAAACAATTCAATTAGTTATTTATTTTTTAAACGCCCAGTATAAAGTACAGCGGGACAATAAACACTCGTAGTAACTATGTAACTAACAAACATTTATTAATCATTAAGGCCGCCGTTCAGTGTTGTGTGTTTGTAATACAAGGTATACTCAGGAACGGTATGACTTAAAGAGCTCAAATTTGGTGGGTAATCTCAAAAAGGGTTGAAAAATATATTAAATATATCGAGCTTCACTTTATTCTGAAAATTGAATTATTTTTTTTCAATAATTGAGGAAAATAAGGGAATTTATGTTTTTGTCTCATTTCAACATATATACCCAAGAAAATAGTTCATCTTCCCATTCAAAGCGAATCTCCAGACAATTTAGTTAAGGAGATCTGTTTGTATTACAAAAATGCTATTATTTGACAAATTTGAACATAAAGCGGTAAATAATGTCTACTTTACCAACATTATTATTGATTTCTTAGTTCACCTGTTTTCAAATAGTGGCCGCCACGATAGAATTCATTCAGTATTGCGAGTACCATTGTGAATGAAATGGGAAAGGTAATTTTGATAACGTACAAGGATCAAGTTTAGGTAAAATGAAAAGAAGTCCTGTTGTTTTTATGATTTGGAGATTGTTTATTGGCATCATAAATATATAAATGATATAAGAAGCTTGTTTTGACTGATTTATCATCGTCGTAATATACTATTTCACCCACTTCCAGACGCCCGAATGATTTTTTTGAAATTGGCAGGTGCTCGTAATTCCGGTGACAATTTATGATTAAATATTTGAGAGAAAAAAAAATCGATTCTATTCAAAGGAGGAGGCACACTTTTAATGGGATTTCCAACAATTTACGAATTTGATAAAATTTTAGTATATTGTAGATATCGACCTTCAGATCAAAATGTCTCATGGGCCCAAAGAGTTCCTATGACTAGTTTCCGAGAAACAGTGGCGGGTAAGGGGTATCTTGAAAAATACGAATTAAATGAAAAATACTATAAAGGTTGGTATTTTCTTTATAAAAGTGATACGATCAATTTAATTTGATTTTGAGCGGCTGTATCGGATGTCATGTGCTGATTTTTTATTTACAGGGGTACTCATAAAAATTACTAATTTGAAAAATAGGAATTAAATGAAAAATATTATAAAGGATGGTATTTTATTAAAAAAATAAAATAATACATACTCATAACTATATTATGAATACTTTTTATTTCCATATTCTCAACAAAAAACTGACAAACCTAAACTTGCAAATATTTTTTAATTATTCTAGAATAAAACGTAAATAATTTTATATTGAAAAATAACAATAATAGGGTATGTAAAAGTTAATTTAAATGATAAATAATTTTAAGTAAGATATTTTCTTCCGGGGGGATAGCAGGTATTAATTAAATCAAGATGGCGGACGAGTAAATTCAAAATGGCGTTTGGAAAAGGAAATTCAATACACATGTTTGCGTTCAGAGATTCGAAGAATTTATTAAAAACAACACAAAATATTTAGTTATTTTCATTTTGTTATTGGTTTTTCACAAATGTTGCACTTTACATTCTGTTCACCTTTATGAGTTTGTAAATGTTTGTTTAACCGGCCCTTCTTATTAAATGGTTTATCACAAATGTTGCACTTGAACTTCTCACACATGAATTAGTAAGTGTCTCTTTAGATGGCACTTATGAGTAAATGATTTTTCACAAATGTTACATTTAAAATGTTTTTCGCCAGTGTGTATTAGTAAATCTTATTTTAAATTATGTTTCAGAGTAAATGATTTATAACAGATGCTGCAGTGGAATTTCTTCTCATCTGTATGAGTTAATAAATGTCTATTTAGATCGTCCTTCTGAGTAAATGATTTCTCACAAATGTTGCTTGTGAAATTTTTTTCACCAGTGTGTATTAGTAAATGTTTTTCTAAATTCTGTTTCAGAGTAAATGATTTATAACAGATGCTGCAGTGGAATTTCTTCTCACCTGTATGAGTTAATAAATGGGTCCTTAGATTGACCTTCTGAGTAAATGATTTTTCACAAATGTTGCATTGGAACTTCTTCTCATATGTATGAGTTAGTAAATGTTCCTTTAGATTGCCCTTTCGAGTGAATGATTTTTCACAAATGTTGCACTTGAAATTCTTTTTTATTTCTTGGGATTCCATTTTTATACGTACTTTACTTGTCTAATAACGAAAAATAACTAAACCTATAACGATATTTTTATCGCGAATTGGCTATTGAAAAACCTGTGAATTCATCTGATACAGTCCAAGAAACAAAAAAAAAACAGACACAAAAACGCAAACAAATTATCTTACAGTGGCGTGGTTAAAATTTTTTTCTACATTTTCCTGACGATAACTAGTTACAACTCAGTAATGAAGTGAGGTAGATATATCAAATATGTGTTTTTCTTATTTGTCTAAGTGTCCTTTATCCAGTTAGCATATACTCATTTACCTATGAAACACCCTCCATATTTAGAGCGAAATTTTATTAACTTTTTAAGTATTCAATTATTGTTTAAACAATTTTTTTGGTAATTTCAAAACCATTAACAGTTAATTGAATGTAAATGAATTATATTATGTGAAAATTAATCTTTTTCATCAATTTCAATGCTTATTTGCAATAAAAAATAAATTCGATTATGGAAAAGTTGTTTTTTGGTTTTCTGAAATTTTTATGATATTTTTCAATATGAACAATATATTTGTTTCATACTATCTTAAAGTCGAGGTTTCAACGAAGAAAATTAACCATGAAAAAGTTAAAAAATTGAAAATTTGCATGGGAGCTTTTTCAATTGAACATTAGGCTTTTTTTTTTATTAAAATTCGTATAAAATTTATTTAAAACAGAAGAACGTTTTCACCATGTTTCATAAAAAAAATATTTTTGCGGGAGATAAAAATTAAAAACGAAAAATACGGTTTTTAACAATTTTCTCAATAATTTTGAGGTTATGTTAAAATGATTAATACAAAAGTTTTACATTTTTTAATTATCTACAACTTTTACATTAAACTTTTTTCGATAGTATGCATATTTCAGCCATAAATCGTAAAAAATCAATATCTAACCCTTAAATTGTATAATTAGCAACCCCCACCCCCCAAGAAGTAAATAAAACTTCCGTTTACTATAGTTTCAGACTTTGCGCGCAATCACAGTATACCTTTTTACCATGGGCTTAGGACACAGTCTGCCTTGCAAACCATCTTCGCCATGGTCGATATATTCTATGTTAAAAAGCACCTTAAAATTTAAAAACAACGTTGATATTTCGAACTTCAACAAATTAATAGCTTTACTGTTGACAACTCTATGGTCTATTTTTATGTATGAGAGAGTAATAAAACAGCATTTCTAATGCAAAACTTAGTACGGTTATTTTAAATATTTTTACGGAATAATCTAAATATTTCCTAAAATTGTCATAAATGTACCTGAGCTAATACAAGTTTTGCGTCTTTTATTGGTCTTTTATAACCATAAGCTGTACAGAACAATAGAAAAAGGTTTAGACAGGCCAAAAGCCCTGTGTATTAAAGATAACATAGCCGTATCTTAAGATTATTTTCAATAAGTACCTATTTGCCAATTTTGTTTTATTTTAATTCCAAGAATTTCTTACAGTAATCGAATTATAAGTAGATAAATCCCTTACCAACAAATTTCACCGAAAATGCGATTGTAGGTTTTCCATTTAGTAAGGAGGTCCAGTTGTGTATTCTTGACAGCTTACCAAATGTCGTTTAGTTGCAACTTGCAAGGTGCAGTGTGCAGTCTATTGTGAATTCTAGTGTGATCATGGAAAATTTGGAAGTACCGCGTAAACGACAAAAAATCGGTCCTTTAACAGTTAATGAAAAAACATTAATATTTAATTGTTTTAAATCATTTACAGACAAACATTTATGTAAAAGTGTTGATGACACAGTGGAATTAGTTAGTAGTACGCTTGGTGTTGGGAAATCTACAACTTACAGAGTTGTTAAAGAAGAGAAATGTGGCGAGTTTCAAACAGCACGTAAAGCTCCAGGAAAACCAAAATTTCAAATAGAAAAGAATTTCCGACAGTAGACAAAGTTCTTGCCACGGTTCGAGATGATAAGGATTACCCTGAAATGAGTCGAAGCACACTATGGAAACTTTTAAAAGAAATAGGTTTTCTATGGAAAAAGCATTCCAGAAAGTCTATTTTAATAGAAAGAAGCGATATTGTAGTATGGAGAAGAAATTACCTAAGGACTATAAAATAAATGAGAAACCAAAGAAGAAGTATATTTTATTTAGATGAAACATGGATCAACGAGGGACATACACCAAATAAATTTTGGCAAGATGAAACTGTTACAAGTCGAAGACAGGCTTTTTTAAATAATTTATCTACTGGTTTAAATCCACCATCAGGAAAGGGCGCCCCTGATAATAGTACACATCGGTAGTTCAAACGGTTTTGTTAAAGGTGGTTTATTGACTTTTGAATCTACTCGTACCGGTGACTACCATGAGGACATGAATGCTGATGTCTTTAAAGAGTGGTTCGAACAAATGATAGATCTTCTTCCTCAGAACTGTATAATAGTAATGGATAATGCAAGTTATCACTCGAGACTTACAGAAAAAATGCCCACAACCAAGTGGTTAAAAAAAGATTTACAGAATTGGCTAAATTCAAAGAATATTAAGTTCCATCCCGGTTCTGTGAGAAGAGAACTGTATCATTTGTGTTCCCTTCATAAAGAGAAATTAAAAAAATATGAAATTGATGAAATTGCAAAAAATCGTGGGATGACGGTGGTTAGATCACCACCATATCATTGTGAAGTAAACCCGATTGAACTGATATGGGCACAGATAAAGGGAGAAGTTTCAGGAAAAAATAATTCTTTTAAAATGGGTGATGTTAAACAGTTGTTTTTGGAGGCTGTAAATAATGTGAAGCCTGAAAACTGGGAAAAGGCAGTAAATCATACGATTAAAGAAGAAGAGAAAATGTGGAAGTTGGACAATATAACTGATGAAATGATCGAGCCACTCATTGTAAATATTGGTTGCGACAGTTGATCTTCTGATTTCGATTCTGATTTGGATTTGTAGGTAAGAAGTAGTTTTTATATTAAAATTATTATTTATGAACGTAACGTTGTTTAAAAGTCAAAGTTTAAACCCTTATACCTACATAGCCCGTTTGACACAATGTTCTTAACATACCTTGTGGAAAAATAAAATATTTTAGAAAAAATTGCACTTTTTTACCTTCAGCTGCTTAGAAGTTATAAGCAGGTTAATTAGGTGAAAATATAAGTGTACACCCGATATATTTATTATATTTATACAAAGGTTATTTCATACGAAAATACTCGAGGTATAACTTATAAGAAGTGGTACGCCTATGGATTACGAACGCTTTATTATTTTAATACTCTCTCATACATAAAAATAGACTATAATAGTTACAGAAATAATATCACAAAATTTTTCAAACTTGTAGGTACTCGAAAATGCCAAATCTATATATTTTGGTAGTTGTAATAATTGCACTTTTAATATTAATATTTTTACCAACTAAATTTATTGGGCATTGTATAATATAAGAATTAAAGAATAATAGTAATGTGCATTTATTACTTTACACACTAGTGCGAGTAATGCGTAAAATAACTTTTGTATTTCTGATCTTAGTGGACAGTCCTTTTTTTATGATATTCACATTCGCCTTCGGCTCATGCGACATTAGTCACATTCGTCAAAAAAATGCAACTTTGCATACTTATTGCATAAATAACTATATTTTGTTAATTTTTAAAAGAAAAATCAGAAGATGTTTACGTGTCATTATATATTTAATTTATGAAAATTTGCTCTTATTTGTTTTAATAAATATCAAGTAGTTTTTAAATAATTTTTATAAAATATTTGTTTTAAATTATTTACAATACGGAAGATTTTATATTTTTATAACAATCATAAACCGTTAAATGCTTGGCAGACGGCTTGCCAGTGCATCTGCTAAACAGACATACGTAATTTTAATTTTCTTACTTATCGTATCTGCAATTTCAATACCGTACGTCTCCTACTATTGCATGTTTAAAATCGTAAGATGTTTCTAGGGACACGTAAATTTTTGTAGTAGAAATTAATTTTGATAACAATTTTCGTATGCGGGGTTTTTGTCTCGAATAAATATTCATGAAAATAACTGGTGGCTCCTCTGTCGCATTAGTTTTCCTAGCCCGACTCATCGGCAGCCTTAATGAAATGGCTCAAAATGTCCATTATTTTGTTTTATGCACTTTCTTGCACGTCTCTTTTTTTTGAAACAAAGTAAAATTTTAGAGAAAAAAAAGAGAAATTATTTTTTTATCGTTTACTATTCAAAATGGATTTATTTTCGATATTTAGACAGTCCTAAATTATGCATATTTTTATTATTTGTCCCTTTCAACACTATTTTAAGTAATATTGCAGATCCGTACTTTAAACAAAATATTAAATTGATTACTTTTCGATCGCCTCGTATAATTTTATTTTAGCACAGTGGATTATGCAGTATAGAGATACCTGAAATCCAAGGTGTATTCTAAAGAAATAAACAATAGAGAAGAACTGCTTCAAAGAATTGAGGAAGCCTGCGAGGAACTGAGAAATAATCCATTTATTATAAGAAAATTAGTAAGGGACATCATTAAACGTGCAAGAAAGTGCATAAAACAAAATGGTGGACATTTGGAGCAATTTCGTTAATTATTAATAAATGTTTGTTAGTTACTATAAGCGTTTATTGTCCTGCTTTACTTTACACTGGGCGTTTAAAAAATAAATATCTAATTGAATATTTTCCCCCAAGTAGGGGCTTGCAGGTACACCAGTACAGTGTAAAATTATTTTAAGCCGAATAAACAATAGGTAAATGACGCGAAGTGAATTTTCAAAATTGTTAAAGAAAATATGAGTTTCATAATATGTTTTTTCTAAATTAAATGAAAATTTTATTTTCAGTTTCAAAATTTTCCACTTCGAATCGGTGGCGGGATAAAAACAACAACTTGTTTCAATTCAGTTTTTTAAAATTTAAATTAAAACACCCTGTAACTCGGTTATGCAAGCCAAGAGACCCACTATATATGGGTTATTTAGAATCACCTTTGTGACCTCTACCTACCTTTAAAATATTTCCGTTTACCAACGGGACACCCTGTATATCCAAGTATTTTTCTCAACGCAATATCCAAAATTAAAGATTTTTAAAACCTCATATACTGGCATAAATCACCACCTCAAGAAAATTTCAAAATTGAAAATCGAGCAAGCTTGGATTCTATTGGCCAAAGACGAGCTACCAAGGAAATTAAAAAATAAATAAAGGTGAAGACTGCCAAAGGAAAAATAATAAAAAAATTGGACAAAGGATAAAAACGTTCGATAAGATAGCGTTATAAACGATTTTTAGCGATTTCCTCGATAATTTTGAATGTTAATAAAAGAGTTTTAGATTTTTTAATTATTGACAACTTTTACATTAACTTACAACTCTCAAAATGTATATTAGACCAGTGAAGATAGCTTTGAAAATGGTAAAAAGTGAAATAAAATAATAGTAGGATGAAACCTATTGGAAAAGGAAGAGAATATAACAAACATGAAAGGAAAAATAATTTACTGGCGCTCTGGGGTCGGGAAGTGGAAGGGGGGAGTTTTTAAGGGTAGAAAACTGTTTATCTCAATTTCCGGCAAAACTACAAGTCCTATGAAAAAGCAAAGTTGTAGGTAATAAAAAGATCTACAACTTTTGTATTTACACTTTTTTCACATAACCTCAAAATGTATGTGAAAAATTCAAATAACCAAGTTTTTGGTTTTATATTTTTCTTTTACAAAAAAAATTTTTTTTCACGAAATTTGGTGTAAACTTACCTTTTTATGTCCCAAACACTCTGTAATTCTTTTGTTTTAAAATATTTATTTTTTTAACCTTATTTTGACTTAATATCGAAAAAGCAGTCTAATTTTCAATCGAAAATTCTCACGTCAAAATATCTGCTTTTGTAAAAAAACTCGGTGGGCTTTTTGTTCGTTGAAATCTCTACTTTTTGATGGTGTAAAAAAATATACATTACTATGGTAAATGTTCTTAAAAAATGCAAATAAGAAACGAAGAAAACTCAGAATTTCTTTTTTTTTAAATCATCATGTACAATTTTGAGCTATTTATTTAAATTTATACTTTCTCCTTCCTCCGTTATATCTGGACCTAGTATTGTCCTCATAATCTTTCTTTCCAGTATTTTCAAGTCTTCCTCTTCCTTTTTAGTCATTACCACAGTTTCCATCGCGTATGTAATCGTTGGTCTTATTAATGTTTTATATTTATTTATTAATTAAATATTAAATTTTTTGTTTTTCAGTATCATTCTGTTTATTCCTAGCGCTTGGTTTCATTTGAGTATTCTTTCCTTGACCTTTTCTCCGCTTACTAATCCTGTCGTCATCCCTAAATAGTTGAAGGTGGTTACCCTTTCGAATTTATGCTTTTGCACTTCTAGGTATTCTTGTGGTGGTATTTTCTCTCTACCTGTTCGCATGTATTTATTTTTGTTTTCGTTTATTTCTAAGCCTAGTTCTTTCGCTTCTTTGTCCAGTTTTTCTATTGCTTTTTTTAGATCTTTTTCTTTTGTTATTATTGTCAGATCATCGGCATACGCTATAACTTGTATTTGGTCTGTTATTATGTTTCTATTGTCTAGATTGGCTTTCCTTAATATACTTTCGAGAGCTAAGTTAAATACCGTTGGTGAAATGGAATCCCCTTGCTTAACCCCTTTATTTACGTTGAACTCTTCTGTGGCGTTTCCCTGAAATCTCACTTTAACGTTGGTATTTTTAAGGGTTATTTCTAGAAAATCTATCAGTTTTTTTGGTATACCCAGTGTTTTATCTTTAGTCTATTGATGCTATCAAAAGCGGTTTCGAAGTCTATAAAAATTATGTGGATTTCTTTGTTATATTCCCATGTTCTTTGTATTACCTAAATCACATTAATTTGTTAGAGGCCGTTCAGAGGAGGTTTCTGAAATTTTTAGCTAGTAGGATCGATGGGACTTACCCCGAAAGGGGGATCGAAAAATCTATTTTGCTACATCGTTTTGGCATTGACTACTTGCAACTTAGAAGAATAAATAGTGGTCTGGCTTTCCTGTTTAAGTTGAATCATAATTTTATTGACTCTCCAAACTTATTAAGTCAGCTCAATTTTCTTATTCCAAGATTTCATTCACGTCGTAATCTCACGTTTTACTCTTAATGGGTAAATATAAGAATTACATTACTTGTATTATTTTGTAATTATTTAGATAATTAACCGTTCAGTTATGTTATCAGTTGTTTTGTTTATTTTGTATTATAGTTGCTACTTTCTAATAATATTGTTCTGTAAATGGATTTTCTGTTGGACAATAAATGATTATTATTATGATTATTATTGTTAAAAATTACAAAAAATTGTGAACTTTTAGAAAACAATGTCAGAACAAAGGAAACATAAAGTTAATAATATTAAAACACAAAACACTCTTAGATGTCTTAGAGTTAATGTTGAATGTTAAAGTTTTTAAAGAAAACTGGAAATTCGTACATTCCACGTCTACTTTTATAATATCCTGTTCAGTTACAGTATCAATTTCGGCATTTATTGGCCATACAAATTTCCTTTAGGTTATGCGAATTTAACTATCTACCCATCATCAATATGATCTGATACAAGTCCCTCATAATGTTTGATTATCTTTTTTGGGTAATATTTTACAAATTCCCTGCTAAAACATCAGACATTGCAGTGTGGAAATTTTTCTTTTGTAGCAGCGAACCATGATATCTATAACAAATAAAACTTGTAAAACTTGCTCTACAACTGTTTAAAATTAACTGTTTAAGCAATCCTGTTTTAAATCTAGGAAGTTATACAAACGGGGTAAATGTGATATACTATGTCACATTTACCCCAACCTGTAATAATACATTTACCCCAATAACAAAATTCCAAGGGGCAAATGTGTTACAGCAACATTTTGAGGGTAATATTAAGTTTTTATTTAAATAGCATATATCATGTTTTCTTAAACTACTATGAACTACTAAGTAAATAAAAATTAGATTAACATTCCTACTTACCGAAAAAATAATATATTACTTCACGAAAGGGGTAAATGTATACCAAAATCTGTGAAAAAGTGAAACGCACCTTTCGCTTATCTGTACTTAACTGAAATCCAAGTTTGAATTTCGACGGTTTCTAGTGGTGGCTCATTAGACTAGCATATTTTGGGTGGCACAAGCATATTTATTTAAATAGCGATTTTAAAACCTACTATCACAATTGCCCCATTATCACAGATACCCCACTTCACCTTATTTATGTATAAAATGAAACAATCGATAACTTTTTCTTTTATTGATAGTTTATTGTCGCTTTTTCTGTAACAAGACATATAGTGTATTGGGTAATTAGTTTACCTGTATTGTGAATAATAATAATAACTACATATCGCAATATGAAAAAATTATACTGGATAATGGTTTTTTTATTAGGTTTATTGCTTTTAATTTTTTTTATATTTAAATTGGTTCAAACCGATTCATCGGAATCTCTAGTAGTAAAAATTAGTGATGGAAAAATTGAAGGAAAACCTAATATTGAGTCTAACGGTGATATAATTTATTATTTTTTGAATATTCCATACGCCAAACCCCCTGTAGGAAATTTGAGATTTAAGGTAGGTTTTAAAATTTTTATTAAATTTAATTTAATGTTTATTTATATAGCTCATAGTGGCTGACTCGTTTATTTAATTTTTTTAATGGATTATAAAATCACTCAAAAAATGTTTTTAAATATTTGACTTTTGACTTGTTTTTCAAAAATTGACAAACTTACTATAGAAACAGATTACAAAATATGATAACAAAATGAAAAATTAAGATGTCAAAATCTGTTGCCAACGATTCTGGAAACGATTTGTAAAAGCATTTGCTAATTATCAAAGTGTGGTTTTGTCAATTAACTATGTTTGTACTTTTTTTAATATCAATCAATCAATGTCTCTTCTTTTTAATTTATTTGTTCTTTTAATAATCTAGTTAAAGAATTCCATCTTTGTTACCACTTCCATTTCAAAATTCTCCGTAAAAATATTACACAAATTGGAACATAATACCAAAGTCTTGTTGATAATAGTATATTGTCACTCTTTCTCTAATTTATCACTCATTATTTCTATAGGGTGAGTCACTGTGAACGCGACGGTCCATTATGGCTAAACGGTTAATATTTTGAAAATTTTGTTTATTCATGGATATGTGGGTTGATAAAGGCTATATTTTAAAATTATTTTGAAATATACAGGTTGTCCCAAAAAAGTGTGGCGTATCAAAGTTATGTTATTTATTATGGAATACCCTATATTTTATTGCATTTATAGATTATACGTTAAAAATAAGATAAACTTTCTTAAGTACTCCCTATACCTAAGCTTTTTAGTTTTCAAGATATTTTGATATTTCTAAAAATGGAAGCACTTACAAGAAAACCAATAACTTCAAAACCTATGGAATCATCCAAATCAAATCTTTACTGAAAAAAATTAGAAGACTAATAATTGAAAGCTATAAAGTATTTAGAGTTGTTTAAAATTATACAGGGCGTCCAAAATGGGGCGATTCTCTAATGACATATTCAACCGACAATATCTTCCTTATTTTAAATAGGACACCCTATATTTTATAATCCTATTACGTAGCAAATTCCATTACCTTTTAAAAATTATAAAGGTCTATTATGCCTAAATCTATTAATTTTGGAGTTATTTTTAATTTTGTTAAATTTTACATTATTTTCCACCGTAATGCCTAAATATAACACCCTGTATTTGATCAGCTTCGACTAGACTTTATCAACCCACATATCCATGAATAAACAAAATTTTCAAAATATTTACCATTTAGCCACAATGGACCGCCGCGTTCACCGTGACTCACCCTGTTAAACAATTCTAACAAATTGTAAGTAGATGTATTAACTTTTAAACAGTTTAAATTATTTTAACAGTTTTCAATATAACATGTAGAATACCCTCCTACTCCGCTAAATTAATATTTTTAGTACGAAATAATTCGATTCTATTGGCTAATGAAAATCTGTATCCTAATGAGCTCATTAATTAAATCTACAAATTCTTTAAATCAACTTGAAAGTACAATTATCAACTGCGGCATTCCCAGTTTTTAAATTTTTATGATTTATTTATTGAAGGTATTTCAAGGCAAACTCGGTCAATTTTATTTTGTTAAAGCATTATATAAATAATTTGAAGTTATGGGAAAAATAATGTGACAAATTACCTTCACCTTCTTATAAAATGTTTGTTCCTTTTTACAATTTTAAACTCTGTATAATTTAATGAAAGGCCTGATGAGGACGTTATAAAAGTTGAAAGTTTATACAGGTAACTATTTCCCTCGTCTTAATTTCCACCAATCACAAACGCTCAAGTTTTAATTACAAATTGTTTCTAGATGAAAAAACTGTATGACAGCTTCTGTCAGTAGTTTTTTCGAGTTTACCCGCGGCAAAACTTGACAGCTGTTGTCACCAAAAATTACAATACCTTTGATAACAAGTAATTATGGTCTCCTAGGACACCAGAAAACGACGCCAAACAATTTTTCTGATTTTATTGTCAATAAATTTTGTAATATTGTGAAAATGAGTCGCTTTGGAAGTGATTCTATGACTAATATTGATCTGGTTATTGAGAAAAGTGAACCGTACAATACCGTTAAAACCCATACGTCAACATGGAAACAGTCTACGGAATTCTGCAAGGCAAAGAAATACGAGCTTTTGGAAACTACAAGCTTAGAGCAACTAAACATAATCCTGAAAGATTGGGGCGTGGAATATGAAGAAAGAAAACGGTGAAAATTACAAAGAACTAGTTGTGAACACCGTTGCAAAAAAAATGTAAGAGATGTATTTTATGAAGTGGAAAATAATTTTCGATCCATTTAAAGTCTAGTAGGGAAGCTCGTAATGCGAATCGAAGGAATTTGCAGATGTTCGCAAATAAAAGGAAATCGAGCTCTGCTTCATTAAAATTGGAAGAATACTACGGAATGGTTTTATTATAGGACGAAGACACTACGACGGGACTCCAGCGAAAATTTTACCATATCGCTTCAGTAGAACTTGCCTGGAGAGGTGGAGAATCAATTGCAGAGTTCATTATTTTAAAGAAGAAGTGGATAATTCTGGGATTAAAACAGGCAGATAACATAGTTACATATTTTTTTAAATAACTGATTTTCAAAGCTCCTACTTTTTAGGAAGAGTAGAATATAATCCTTTCTTCAATAAAACGGCCCAGGGTGGAGAAATAAAATGGCCGATAGTAAATGGCTGGTCCCCAACACGAAGAACCCTACCTTTTGTCCAGTCCCTCTTTTTAAAATTCTTATGGTTAAACGTTCATCTAGAATAACAACTGATAGGTTATTCTTAACAGTAAACCCATTATGGCAAAAAGAACAATCATGGTACAAAAACACTCCAGTGGGAAAAAAAGAACTTTCGGAATGGACTAAAGAAGCAGCAGAGAAGGCAGTATTAAATACAAAAGAAATAATAAAAATAACAAACTACTCTATCCGTTCGACAGCAGTCAGTAACCTGGCTAAAGGAGGGATTGGTGAACAACAATTAATTACAATTACTGGCCACAGTTCAAGGAACTCAACTAAGCCTTATCTGCAAATGGATAATGAGCATTATTCCAACATCATAAACACCCTTAGAACCTCCAGCTAAAAAACAGAAGATCCTGCAGCCACTTCTCGAGCTTCTCACTCTACAGCTGGACCCAACAACAACATTAATGATTTACCTATACCTAACGTTATCAATGAGTTGTCAAAGATTTCAAACAATACTCCTACTGTATACCAGAATTGCAGTTTATATTTTAATTGTACCATAAATAATTAAGTTTAGTATTTTGTGATTAAATAAATTACCTGTTTTTCAGTTTTCAAATTAATACCTATATATTAATGCATATACAATATGTGGTGTGTTTTGTAAGCTGTTTGTATGCAGAATAATCTGTTACTCATGAAATAGTCTTGTCAAATACCATTCGGGCATCTAATTTTTTCTGTGAAAAAAAATAGATGCCCCTATGATGTTACTTACGAAAATAACCTTTTCATTCCCAAGAATCTTTATAGTTGAGCCCTGAGCGAGAAAAAGGCGAAAAAATAAGATTTGTCTGTATCACAGGATTTTTCAACAAAACACGAAATTTTCGAAATCATAATAGAAAAATGGATTAAAAAATCAGTCAGAGTGAAAGTTTCTTTCTTTTCTTTGTTGTGGTCGTTTGTTACTTTTATTTATTTGTCAAATAATATTTAATTGTATATTTTTCAACATCCTTTTCAATTGTTTTAGGCACCACAACCTGTTGAAGCCTGGGATGGGGTAAAGGACGCTAAAAAGTTCGGAAATGAATGTGCTTTCTTTTATGACAAATCTAAAGGTGCCGAGGATTGTCTAAATCTCAATGTTTACACGAAATCGGTAAGCTAGAATTCATACAATTATTTAAGCGGATATTTGAAGATACCAATAATTTTTTAGTTGCCAAATAAAGACACTAAACCGAAACCAGTTATTTTTTTTATTCATGGAGGGCAATTCCTTAGGGGATCAAATCATATTAAAAACATAGGCGGTCCGGATTACTTAATCGCCGAAGATATCGTCTTGGTGACGATTAACTATCGCTTAGGTCTTCTAGGATTTTTGAGCTTGAATGATACTTCTCTCGACGTACCCGGAAATGCCGGACTAAAAGATCAAGTTATGGCTTTGAAGTGGGTACAAAGAAATATAAAATATTTTAATGGCGATCCAGATAGAGTGACAATTGCTGGAAGAAGCGCTGGCGCTGTTTCCGTCGAGTTTTTACAGTTATCACCTACTGCAAAAAACTTGTTTAGTGGAGCTATTTCTCAGAGCGGTGCTGTTGAAAATTCATGGTCGATTGGAAATTTTGATGTTGTCGGATTTTGCAAGTTTCTTGGAAAAAACATTGTTTCGGAGAGGGATGCCTTAAAAGTTTTGATGGATATGCCAGCTGATGAGCTATGTAAAGCTCAGGATAACTTCCTAACGGTAAAGTATTCTCAACGTATTTTAAATATACTCGCTCGGATATTTAAACACACCTCGCACATAAAAGTAAACTTTAGCAGCTTGTAATGTAAATAATTATTTCTTCAAATTACATTTTATATCATTTTGAAGGACGTAACTATTAGCGTAATTGGACCAGTGGTGGAAGAACCAAACGAATCTGCATTTATAACAAAATATCCCATGGATATAATTCAATCAGGAGAATTTAATTCGGTTCCGGTGCTGCAAGGTTATAACAGCAATGAAGGAATATATTTTGACATTTTGATGAACAAACTAAATGTATCTGAAAAGAAAAAGTACAGAAGAAATAAGATCATTGGAAAGATACTCGATGACTACAATATCGATAATGATGATCTTCTTTTACCACTAGAGAAGATGCTACCGTTCGAAACTGATTTCAATAATAAGACCCAACTCGAATTGATATCAGAAAAAATATTCAACTATTATTTTAAAGAAGGAAAAAAGGACAAGATATTGGTAAGTTTTTATTTGTTGAAGATACAGTTTTAAGATTACAAAACAAAGTAGGAAGATGCATTTTTTATTTACAGTTTGCTACGGATTCAATGTTTGTAGTTGGAGTGATTACGTCAGCAATTAATAAAGCAAAATTATCGAAGAATCCTGTATATTTGTATCGATTTTCATTAGTCACAAAACTCAATCAATTAAGAAGAAGTGGGTCTACCAAAAATTATAAAGGTAAGAAATATATCGCACCTAAGTTGGAATCATATGGAAAACTTTTTTATTATTAATTGTAGGAAAAAGTTATTCTTCATAAAAAGTTCTGTATTCTGTATGATCTAAAACCTAAAATAGGATCATCAGATATAAATATTTTTTAGTCGTACACGAGGTTCGTCAAAAAATAGAAATTTTGCTCAAGATTAAAGTACCTTTATTTTTGATAATATCGAAAATTGTTATTAAGAAAAGTTGATCAGAATTCAAAGTTACATTATGATATACAATTACATCCATTTACCATGAAAAATAAGGTTTTGTTATTTTTTACGAATTTGTCTACACATTAATTCAATTGGAAAAAATTTAAATTACTTTTAATTTTATAAATTTCACTGAACATTTATCTATTGTTTCTGTAAAAAAAGTGATAAACTTTTTCTTTTTTTTTTTTTTTTTTTTTACTTATGTGTCAACGGCATCGACTACTCTGGTCATTAGCCTCGTGTTCTGTGTAGGCTTTGTCACTGTTTCCCAGCGCCACTTTAGGAACAGCACTGTTAATTAGAACCCAACAGTGAATGGTCGAGTGGGGAATCACATCTGGTATATGAAAATCAATTTCTAAATTTTTAATTAATTAAAAATCAGAAAAAGATTTCTGCCGACGGTGGGATTCGAACCCACAACCCTTGGATTATGAGTCCAGTGCTCTACCACTGAGCCACCCACTCCCTTCTCTTAATATTTGATAACAATTTCGCAATTTAAATACGTAATAAATGCATAACAATTATTTATTTTAAAAACAGAAAAATGCATACAAATAATAAGTTGTAAACATGCATGTCATATCTCGAATGAACAAAACTTCATTCCCGTTGTTGAACATTTCTCCTCTACCGATTTCAATAGAGGGAAAAATACCATGAGGTTCCTTGGTAATCCCACTTTTTTGTAAACACATTGCAAATATCATTGTAATCTAGTCTGTCTTCTCACTTTCACCACACAAAATTAACAAATGCAATAATTGTTGTCTTCCCCTGATATTTCGAGAGTGAAAGTTAGACTGCACGTACTGCATAATAGTAATTAACATTAATGCCATTTTGATTATTTTTTGAGCCTAATATCTAGTAAAAACCAACTTTGGAATTATTCTCTGAGGCAACTCTACTGGTGCAGATGACATTTTTAAGCTGCAAAAAAAGCAAGAGTATTGGCAAATGTTGGTTATCGCGAACCATGTCAACCTTTGTTCAAGAAGCTTCGTATAATGCCTTTGCCAACATTATATTTATTTGCTGTTCTTACCGAAATTCACAGGCAGAGAAACAGCTTAATTAGACAAGCCGATTTGCACAATTATGGTACAGGGTGGCCAAATAAGAATGCGAGGTACTGTATCTGGGAAACTATCCATCGTAGAGGCTTACGGAAAAAAAAAGTTATGACTAAAACGGCCAAGAGAAAAACCTGGAAAATATTTTTAAGTTTCTGAAATGGCCGCTAGGGGGCGTAACTGTAATCTTGAATCTAAGAAAGTGATGTTTCTGTGAATTCCGTTATATTAACCTAACAAAAAAATACCTGGTGTTTAAAGTAAAGGATGATTTGAATACTTTTTGTTTGACAATTTTTGCTGTATCTCTAAAAATAAAGTGGTGGGGGTTATTCAAAGGTTTCAGTAAAAAACACCCTGTATATTCGAAACGGCTGAGCCGATTTTAACAAACTTGGGTTAGTTGAAAAGAGCTATTCTTGGGCTACAAATGTTATAATATTTGAAGTTTTGTTAGTTTCACAGGTCGCCGCTAGAGGGCCTTTTTCGACATTTCGACAGAAATGGTTAATTTTCTCAAAAAAATTAAATGCCTTGGTATGATTTCTTTTTCATGAAAAAGTAGCTATATGTTGCCTAAACAAGCTCGCCAAAACCGCTTCTCGATATCTTGTTCCTAACCTAAAATTTAGGCCAAGGAAAATTTTATACGGAAATCCCTTAAATTTTTATTTTTTAAACTAATTAATTCCTTTTATTATGTAAGTTGTGGTCCTAAAAAGGACCGATTTAAAAAAGAAAGGTTTTTAATGCCCCCGTAAATGCTCTAAATGCTGACCATCACGCTTTATGCATTGCTGAAGCATCTCATGGGTAGACAAAACTGCAGCTTCAATTTCGGCTCTCGTTATGTTGCGTAATGCATTACGAATCCAGTTTTTCATATCTCTCTGGTCGTAGGTTGAGTCTGAAAATCAAGACAAGTTAAGTCTGGTGATCGCGCAGGCCATGGAAACAGACTTCCTCTTCCAATCCACCGCTGTTGCATTAATATGCTTTCGCACAATAATGGAGCATTTTTATTTCAAATTCTTTGGAACGATGCACCCACCTTTAAAATCTGCACAATATGCATTATTGGTCTGCAGAAAATCCGCATTGGTTGCATGAAGTACAGCACCAAGGACGTTGGAGTTTAAATGTGTGGTGTGGCATACTGGGAGGCAGAATTATTGGGCCATATTTTTTCGAGCAATCCCTAAGCGGCAATACCTTTCTTGACTTTTTGTCCAATAAATTACCGTTGATATTGGAAGATGTGCCACTGGAAACATGTCAAAACTTGTTTTTGCAGTTGCCCAGCATATTATGCTGTTATTGTGCGAGAGTAAATTAATGCAGTATTACAACAGCGGTGGATAGGAAGAGAAAGAAGAGTTTCCATGGCTTGCTCGATCAAAGAGGTATGAAAAACCGAGAGCCGAAATTGAAGCTTCAGTTTTGTCTACCCATGAGATCTTTCGGTCCAAGAGGCGAAAGTATAGCCTCTCAAATTTTATGTTAATTTGACAAATATCAAATGCTCCGACTACTATTATATTAAAATATTTTGTACATTATTAAATTTTAATTAATTTTAGATTATGTAATTCTGATTGTGAATAATAGTATACAAACCTTGGTGGAAAATCTCTAATGACATATTTTCCACCTCGGTTTGTAATATACTATTTTAGACACGATGCTTCTTTCACTGACGATCTTTTAGGTGCTTGCCACGGTGATGATGGACCATATACGTTTTCATTTCCACATCCAAAAGGATTTATGGGAGACCGAGAAAAAACAGGAATACGTCGAATGGTAAAACTGTGGACGAACTTTATAAAATATGGAAACCCTACTCCGAACGGAAACGATTTAAATGTCGAATGGAAACCGATACAAAATGAAATTGTAAACTTTTTGGATATCGGAGATGAATTAGTGGTAAAAACTAATCCAGAAAAAGAACGAATGGAACTATGGAGAGAAATTTTTCATGTAAATCCTATAACATCAAAATATTTGTAAAAAATAAAATACGACGGCATCATATAAACAGGTTAATTTTGAAGAGCTGTGAACTATTTTACTGATTTCTGTGAACATTTCAGTGCTGCTAAACTAAAAGTGCGAATAAATTTGTGTAGTGGCGCCACCTTGCCGTTTGTCAGTGCTCCCTAGTATACTAAATTTAAGTGAAATTGTATACGGAAATAATTTATTTTTTTGCGTAGGTATATAAATAAATTATGTTATAAAAAAAGAGCCGAAATAATGAAAAATTACTGAGAAGTTATATTAATTATTGTAATATATTTTAAATAAACATACACGTCTTGTTTTTAAATACAGATTTTTACTAATAAACACTATTTTTGTTATAGATTTGATCAAGTAAGTATTTTACTTTTTCCGATACTTTCTCCTATCAGAATTTGCTAATCAAATAATGTAAACTAAATTATTTGTTGGAAAACGTCCAAATAAAAATCATATCGCGATAACAAATTAAAATACAATAGTTAATTAAATTTCTAATAAAGATAAAAACATTACGCACGCTCATGATGGTCATTTCCAAGTTAACAATTCACAGTGACCGTGAGATCAGTCCGATCCGGTATTTTTCGGAGTTTGAACACTATTTATTTTCACGTACGTATTTATTTGAAACTCAAGTTTTTCCATAAATATAGAAATGGATGGATGTGTGGAATGGTGTCAGGAAATTCTATTTTCTGACAATTTTTGAAGATTTTTCGTAAGTAATATCATAAGAGCATCTAATTTTTCCGAAAAAAATCGAAAAAGTACGTTGCTAAGTAAAATTTTAATAAAAAGTATGAGTGCTGGTGTCAGCAAAAATCCGAGTCGAAGACGAGGATTTTTGCACCTGCACGAATGCATTTTGTTAAAAAGATATTACTTTGCATTATTCTTTCGATTTTTTACGAAAAATTAGACGTCCGAATGGTATTTGACAAGACTATTTCATGAGTAACAGATTATTCTGCAAACACATACCTTATAAAACATACTACCTATTATATATGCATACATAATAAATATGTAGCTATTAATTTGAAAACTGAAAAACAGGTAATTTATTTAATCACAAAATACTACACACTTAATTATTTATGGTACAATTAAAATATAAATTACAATTTTGGTACACAGTAGAAGTATTGTTTGAAACCTGTGTTAATTCATAACGTTGGGTGTAGGTAAATCATTAATGTTGTTGATGGGTCCAGCTGTAGAGTGAGAAGCTCGAGGAGTGGCTGCAGGATCTTCTGTTTTCTGTTTTTTAGCTGGAGGTTCTGAGGCGTCACTTCTAAGGGTGTTTATGATGTTGGAATAATGCTCATTATCTACTTGCAGATAAGGCTTAATTGAGTTGGCTTAACTGTGGCCTCACCCTGCCTTTAGCCAGGTTACTGACTGCTGTCGACCGCATAGAGTGATTTGTTATTTTTATTTCTTTTGTATTTAATCATGCCTTCTCTGCTGCTTCTTTAGTCCATTTCGAAAGTTCGTTTTTCCCCAATGGTGTGTTTTTGTACCATCCACTTGATTGTTCTTTGTTTCTTCATATTCCACGCCCAATCAATATTAGTCATAGAATCACTTGATTGATTGATTGATTATGACGATGTACCTGACTGAGGTTTATAAATGTCTCAATACTGCAGCCTTAAAACTTATTGTACTATGTCAGTTACATCGTTACGTTCAGGTGAAGAGGTTTGTTACCTTTATCAGGCTGAGTAGCCTTTTCACCAGATTTTCTTTTGGAAAGTCCTCCTGTAGGTTTACCGGCCCCAGTAGGTTATACCTCCAGTGCGTGAGTGCCTGACACTCTAGTATGATACATTTGTCAGATGCTAAAACAGTCAACAGTCAAGTGGCAGGTGTTATATAATGGAGGCTCGTTAAATGTTGATACGAGATGCTGTTTCATCCCCCTCATTGCATAGTCTACATATGGGTTCATCTTGAAAGATGCCCATTTTATGTAGGTGTTCCCTAAGGTGACAATTTCTGGTTATTAATCCCGTGACATGCTTTGTATAGAATTAGTTCCAAAGCGACTCATTTTCACCATACATATAAGCTGACTAGCACTGTTTAAAAACAATATTACAAAATTTATTGACAATAAAATCAGAAAAATTGCTTAGCGTCGTTTTCTGGTGTCCTAGGAGACCATAATTACTTGTTATCAAAGGTATTGTAATTTCTGGTGACAACAGCTGTCAAGTTTTACCGCGGGTAAATTCGAAAAAACCACTGCCAGGAGCTGTCATACAGTTTTTTCATCTAGAAACCATTTGTAATTCAAAATTGCGCGTTTGTGATTGGTGGAAATTAAGACCAGGGAAATAGTCGACAGTAATATCCCAAGACCTTGACAAATAGCCGACTATTTTTATTGTATCTAAATTTCGATTTTATTTTAGGATCAATTCGTGGAGACTTAATTTTGGCATTAATAATCTGAATAACTCCCGAGAGCTTTAGCTCGAGGGAGTTATTCTTTGATTATTAATGCCAAAATTGTCGAGACAAATTGTAAAATATACGAGAAATTTAGTAGCAATAAAAATAGTAGCTAATTTGTCAAGGTCGCGTTATATTTAGTAAGATTATTTCCCGAGTCACAAAAAATTCTGGACGTACGTATAAATTATACTAGTTTTGCTCTTTACTGTCTTGGCCGGTACGTTTAATTTAATTATATTATCAATTTCTTGAAGATTTTTACTCCCGAATCTACTCATTGTTAATATTTTTTAACAAAATGTGTCAAATTTAATTCTGTAAAAAAGTTTAATGGCAAACTGTCAAAATTCAGATGACGCGCGCCTACTATGTTTGTGGTAAAATGGACGGTATTACATAGAAAGGAATGAATGAATATATTTATAGTTTCAGAAAAAGTGCGAAATCAGTTGGATTTGTGTATTTGCTACTAAAGATCGATAATTTATTAACTATAAGCAATTTTATAATATCATTAGTATAGGTCTTGTTTAAAAAATTTGAAATTGACGGGCGGCTTCGTTATTGTTGGATACCGTCCTTCAGGTGAATATTGAGGACAATGATCAAATAGCCGAATATTTACCACCAAGGTGAATAGTCGCTTTATTTTGTTTTGATTGGCTGCGTCAAATCAGTTTCCAAGCACGTGATTGGTTAAAAATTGATATTTGACAGGCAAGGGAAATATTCGAAGGTAATATCCCAAGACTATGACAAATACCCAACTATTATTTTCTGCCTAATTCTATCGAGAGTACCTTGCGATTCAATTTTTTCTCTACCTATTCGTGGTTATGCACAAGGTGACTTCGACTAATATTATTGTTACCAAATATAAAAACTTGCGCTGCACATGATTTTTTGGCACAGTTCCAAAAAATTTCAACACTTTTCAAATCTTTTTTCGAGAAAAGAAAGTTTTTGACGACTAATAGGTTCTTCCTGTGATTACTTTTTACTACAAATGTCTCCATAATTATTTAAAAAATTGTATGTGATGGATGGGTAAACTGTACACAAACAAAATTGTTCAATAACTGATTTGCAAAATTAAACCTAGATAAGCGAGGTAATTTCATCTAAGATTATAGGATCATTTCTAGTGGCAGGTATCCCACCCCTTTTGGTCCACATTTTGAACCCACCAATCGGTTGCACAATTTTTGCACTATTCCTGGATTTGGGCAACAAATATATAAATAAATGAATACATTATAGTGTATTTGAAAATCAAGAGAGAGTAAATTCCCAGAAATGTTTTGCAGTTATCAGTGTTAAAGGCAGTAAACCATAGACGTGCGTTTTCAAAATTAAATTAATATGGAAATAGAAATATTTAATTTGTTTTAGTTATTTATACCTAGATTACCAATTTTAGATAGATAAACATAATTCGTAAGTAGTAATTTAATTTGGGTAAAATGAAGAAAAAGTCAATATTATTTTAGGCATTTTGTTTTAGGCATATGTTTATTTACAAAATATGTATATAATATGTACAGATAATTACAATTATTTATAAATTAATATGAGGAGCTAAAAAAACAATTAAGTAGGTATATGAGAAAAAAAAACCAACCGCAAGGATAAAATTTGACGAGCAACATGCAAAAAATACGACAATATTAAATCTTAAAAAATAAAAATCTAAAAATAAAATTAAAGTACATAAATTAATAATTTTAAAGTTATGGTTCCTCGCACTCTGTGTCAGAAGATTCACCATCTGATTCTAGAGAAATTACAATGGGCTCTATAGTAATATCAATTATGTTATCTAGCTCCCACATTTTTTTTTCTATTTCTGTAACGTGTCTAATACATTTTTGCCAATTTTCACTTGTTACTTCAGATATTGCCTTATTGAAGAGATTTTTAACATCTGATAATTTAAAAGTAGTGTTATTTCTGGCAACATAACCTTTAACTTGAGCCCATATTAATTCTATCGGATTCAGCTCACAATGGTAGGGTGGTAAACGAAGGATTTCAATTTCTCGTTTTTTGGCTATCTCCTCAATATTATATTTTTTATAATTTTGCTTATGTTTTTTAGCAATAGTTAACAATTCTGCCCTCAGCATTGTATTGTCAAAGGCTAAATTTTTAGAAGATAACCATTTTGCAATTTCACTCTTTTTCCATTTAGTGGTTGGTAAAGGTTCAAGTAATCTGGAGTGGTAACTTGCATTGTCCATTACAATAACCGATCCTTTTGGTATGAATTGAATCATCTGTTCAAAATATTCCTCAAACACGTCTCCATTCATTTCTTCGTGATAATCAACGGTTTTTTTTGATTCAAATAAGAGTAAACCATTCTCAAAAAAACCGTTTGTACTGCCTATATGACAAATAATTAATCTTTTACCTTTTCCTATAGGTTCCTTAAAACCAGTAGTATATCCTTCTAGAAAAGCTTGATGGGATGATTTTATATTTTTGTCTTTCCAAACTCTTCCTACACAATGTCCTTCATTAACCCATGTTTCATCTAAATAATAAATG
Source organism: Crepidodera aurea (assembly GCA_949320105.2). Classification (NCBI taxonomy): domain Eukaryota; kingdom Metazoa; phylum Arthropoda; class Insecta; order Coleoptera; family Chrysomelidae; genus Crepidodera; species Crepidodera aurea. The sequence goes on from OX439472.1 coordinate 43,550,596, forward strand.
TTTTTATTTTGAGCTTTAACTTGTTGTATTCTTCTGAGGTACTGTCTTCTCCAACATACAATTTCTTCAGAATCAATTAGCATTGAGTGTCTGCCCATTTTTTCAAATTTAAAGTTTAACTCATGTAACACTTTCCATAGTTTATCCCGGCTTATTGTGGGTAAATCAACATCATTCGTAATGGCTTGCAAAACTTTATCTAAAGTTGGTATTTGCTTGTTTATAAAAAATGAGTGAACAAGCTTACGAATAGCATTTTTAAAAAACTCGTCCACGTTGACTTTTAATAGTTTTGGTCTACCTGATTTCGGCTTTGGTGAGGTTACTCCACCTGATTTTTCCTCCTTTAGAACTCTATATATTGTAGATTTTCCATATCCCATTGCCTTAGATGTTGTTTTGATGTTTAAAATAGTGGTACACATTCACTACAGCACTCTTTTCATTGAGCGATAAATGGTCTAGTTTTAATTTTTTCACTGGCGTATACTCACAAACTGCTTCCATTTTTAGTCACTACTATTTGTCACGTTTATCGAAAATCAAATAATTGCATTTCTAGAAACTATTTAAGTCCAAATATCTGTCATTAGAAGCTGTTGCCATTCGGAGGTCGTTAAATAACAATTATCCCTTTCTATTCTGGTTACGCCTATGACGCACGTTAATCCTCTTAGGCCTACTGTAGTAACAATGAGAGATCATAAAATAATGTGATAGTCCAAGAAATTTAATAAATTTTGTATTGAAATTAACAAAAACAATTTAGAATGCATTACAAATATTGAAGTTTTACCGCACGTACTGTACTATAGTTTTGCATACCGAATTACTTTTTATTCTGGGAATTTACTCTCTCTTGATTTTCAAATACAGTATAGAGAAATTATTTTTATTAAAAAAATGCACATCAATTAGATATATAATGTACAACTAAAATAATTAAAATATACAAAACAACGTAAAAATTTATTAAAATGTAAATATATCGGTCCTATTCTTATAATTTTCGTTTGCAACACAAATTAAGTTTCTCGCCGTGGCTTTACCAGTATTCTGAACTAACGAATAAAATACTCCATTTTTATTCTGCAAAAGTATATGGGGATGGTCAAATTGCACAGCCTCTCCGTTATCCATAACCAAAATTTTGTCAGAATCCATAATTGTGTGAAGCCGATGAGCAACTGTCAATATTGTACAATTTTTAAAATTTTTCCTAATAGTGAGTTGAATTAAATTGTCAGTTTTGGGATCAACATTAGATGTAGCTTCATCTAATACAAGGATTTTGTTTTTTCGTATTATAGCTCGCGCTAGACAAAAAAGCTGTTTTTGGCCTATGCTAAAATTGGAACCGCCTTCTGCTATTTTACTTTCTAAACCTGTTTGCAATTCATCTACAGCTTGTTTAAGTTCGACGCATTTTAATGCATTCCAAAGAATCTGTGAAAATACTTGTGATTATTTTTACCCATATTTGCTATACAAAATTTAGCCGTTTACCAGAGAATAAAAGAACGCGCTACGCCGTCTGCTCTCGTGACGACTGTTGGAGGAACGTGGAGTTTGCTGAGAGGACAGACGAAAATAATTTAATTATTGGTTTGTAAATTAAAGAAATTGGTACTAGATCTGGTTTCTCAATAATTCCCTTGACTTTTTTTATTAAAGATGACATTTCCCGAGAGAGTAATTTTCTGTGTGACAGGATCAAATAACCAAAAATTATTTGACAATCCGTCACAACCTACAAATGTTAATTTTTGACTTTTGGGTTCTAGTTTGTTCAGTTTTTGCTCTGGAACACGAACAAATGCTTCACAGCCAAAAACTTTAACATGAGACAGTTCAGGTTTTCTACCGGTCCATAGTTCGTGTGGTGTAACGTGAGTTGCTGAATGAATTTGGGAACGATTCAGGAAATATACAGATGTATTGACAGCTTCTGCCCACAAGTACTTCGGAACACCAGCATTGTATAACATTGAACGTGCACTTTCAACGATGGTTCGGTTGTCTCGTTCAATGTTGCCATTCTGTTGTGGGGTATATGGGGCTGTTCGTTCCAGTTCAATACCTTTTTCTCTTTTAGATATTGTGAGAATAGTTGATTGATATATTCAGTTCCGTTATCCACATGTAAAACTTTTACTGAGCGTCCAAATTTTTTTTTAACTAAGTTAAAATAAGTTTTAAAACATTCAAAAACATCTGATTTGTGTTTGATAAAATAAGCAACACGATAACCAGAAAAATCGTCTTTAAAAGTAGCAAAACATTTTGAGCCTCGTACTGAGCAAGTTGACATCGGACCACACAAAACACTAAATATTCTTTCACCTGGTTTCAGCCTCGGATGAGAACGGCTTCTGAACGGTATTATATGTTGTTTTCCATAAGTACATCCTTCACAGAAAAATTTATCAGGCTCTGTTAATTTGATTCCAGTTATTATTTCTTTTGAGAATAATTCTTTCAAGGTTTCAATATTAATGTGTCCCAGTCGTTCATGCCATACTTTTAGATTGTTTTCTGAAGTAACGTTGACCTGAGACACGATGGTATTAAATAGCATCCGGTATAAATTATTAGGCCCGCGTACTGCACATGCTACAATATGGTTATTTTCATACACTATCGCGTTGTCTCCATGCTTCACTATTTTCATCCCTTTCTTGGTTAAGACACCTTCAGATAATAAATTTCTCTTTAAATCAGGAATATACAAAACATTGGTAATTATGGAGTCATGCCAGTTTCCGTTTATGAGCTTTTGGACAGAACCTTTTCTTCTAACAGTTAGGCTTTGATTATTACCAAGTACTACTGGACTTGCATTCCGGATATCTTGAAATTCTGAGAAGTACTCTCTTTTATGAGTCATATGAGTTGACGCTACACTATCCATAATCCACATATCTTCATCGGAATAGGCTTGATTACAAAAAAGTTCTTCTTCTACATGAAATGCAGTCATAATTGGGGGAGAATTATGACTGTTTTCTTCATGGCTTGTTTCAGAAGTATTTAATTCATTTCTTTTGTTTAATTTCTTACGGCACTCATTCAATACATGACCGACCCTTCTTCTTGCAATAATAGCAAAATTTCTAGCATTTTAAATCTTGTTAAAAGATAAGTAAGATGAAGTTGCGAGAACAGTATCAGCTTCTTCATTTGAGGTAAGATTTGCTACTTCATCTAAAAGTCGTGCTGTAAGATTTGTAATTGTTTGATGATTTTCTGCGAGGGATATCCACGCTTGCCTGATATTTCTATATTTCAATGGCAAGGTGCTTAATATTTTCGTCATTCTAGCAGCATCACTTACTGTATCACCAGCATCTCGTATGTCTTTTGCTAGATTTTCAACTTTCGCAATGTGTTGTGCCACGGAATCACTAAGATCCATTTTATATGAAATCTTTCATGGACTAACATCTTGTTAGTGTCAGACTTTTGATGATATATGGAATCTAATTTCTCTAGAATGTTCTTAGAAGTTTCACAATTTTCAATTAAAGTTATTTGACACAAATTCATAGCTGCTTTAAAGCAAACATAGCTTGGGCATCTTTCTTGTCCCATTGTTCTTGTTCTGCAGCATTTTGATGTGGTCTTGGAGAACTACCATCAGTGATTAAATATAAACCTTTTGCTTTCAGAGCACATTTCATCTGCATTACCTACTGTCAAAAACGTTTGTCTACTTTGGTATTAAAACCGTACTGTTTCTTTAATTTACGAACCAATAATTAAATTATTTTCGTCTGTCCTCTCAGCAAACTCCACGTTCCTTCAACAACGACTGACAACGATTTTGTTGTGAAATATAAAATACTTGCAATGTTGGGCTATGTGCTTCACGTTGCTTCGAAAAATATCACACAAAATGAAATTTTGAATAATTAAAAAAAATAATAGTTCCTTTAATATTTTTACCGTAGCAAGGCAGTCAGTTCACACGTCAAAAATAATTATAATATGAGAACTTGGCAATTAAAATTTAAAGCACTTATGCTACAACTTCTAATGTCGAATCAATTTAATTTAAGGGTGTAGATGAATCAAGAATTTTCGCTATGTCATAGCGGCAACGTCGTGAAATTTTGCCAACCTTTAACAGTTAATTTTCTCTTAGTGTTTTCGTCCTTATTCCGTTGACAACAGAAATAACTAACACTGTCTTGCTATATTCACCGAACAAATTGTTCGGTATCTGAATTCGATCTGTGTGTATTATGTGTGTATGTGTGTTGATTCTTTGTCTCTGTGAATTTTAAAATTCTGACTTCAGATTTTGATAGAGCATCAAAAAGAAAGCTTCGGGACCTCCTTCAAAATGGGGTCCAAAATATGAAAATTTTGAAGTTTAAAATGACATTGAATTTAAAGTAGACGCATAGTGAATAACCATTTTGTAAAAGTGAGTAAACTGTGGCTGTTCGCTGTGTTGATTAGAATGAGAACTGAGAACTATCAATCTGAAATTTTATTTTAATAATGTCATTACAATTTGTTCGGTTTATGGCAATGCTGGAAGAGCATTCTCAACTGGTTTTTTTTACTTCTGTGTCAACGGCATCAATTAATGGTCATTAGAAACAAAAAAAATCTTGTCGGTTTTTTATCAAAAAAATGTGTGCGTTAAATGGTTCAAATAATTTCTAAATATTTCATTTTTACTTCCATTAAAACTTACTTCATCTTCATATTCGTTGAAAGGATCCAAGTTGTTTCTTAGGGTTCCAGAAAACAATATAGGTTCTTGTGGAATAATCGAAATTTTGGATCTGAGTTGCCTCAACGGAATAGTTTTTGTATCGATACCATCTATAATAATGCTGCCATTAATATGAGCTAACCTGAATAAAGCTTGTATCAAAGAAGATTTTCCAGCTCCAGTTCTACCAACTATTCCGATTTTTTCTTTTGGTCTTATTATACAATTAATGTTTTTTAAGACGAACGGTTCTTCGAGATCATACCGGAAATATGTATTTCTAAATTCTATCGTTCCTTTGCTTGGCCATTTATCATCGGGTTCGCCAGCATAATCGTCTTTTTCCTGCTTTAGTTCAGCGTATTCCTGAATTCTTTCTACCGAGGTCATCCGATTTTCAAATTCGTTCCATTGTCTTAAACCATATTGCAACAATCCAGTGAGGGACATGGATTGGCTTAAAGCCAAACCCATATTGCCTCCAAGTGTCTCTGAAAAAGAAAGCGGGCTTTATAAATGGCACAGGTTATCCAATTGGTCGCCCTAGATTGAGTCTATTCTGCTTATAAAAGAGGGAAATAGCACCAGCAGGAGATATATTTCAGTTAAAGAAAGGAGACTAGTTTCATATATAAACTTACTTCCCTAATAGCAGTTAAGGTAATACCATAATCGTCAAATGTGACCTCTGTGTTATTTGACTACTGTAGCATTTATATTTGGCAACGCCGCGTAAGAGCAAAAGAGACAGAAGTATGCTTTCAGTAACTGTTTCACGCAAAAAGACTTATAGTAGGGGAGGCCGAGATGCTAAATTTGCAGTTACTGAAGCGTCATGGGGACCTATTGGATTGTGAAGATTAGATTCTAAAACGAAAAAAATGTATGTTAAGTTTTCCATTTTAGTGGGGGGAAAAGCGGGTAAAAATTTTCAAAAATGTAAAAAAAACAGTAATATGGTAGACGCGACGGTCCATTGTGGCTAAACGGTTAATATTTTGAAAATTTTAATTTTTTATAGATACGTGGGTTGATAGAGGCTACATTTTAAAATTATTTTGAAATATACAGGTTGTCCCAAATCTATTAATTTTGGAGTTATTTTTATTTTTGAAATTATTTTTATTTTTTATTTATATTTATTTATATTTTACATTATTTTTCTACCGTAACGCCTAAATATAACACCCTGTATTTGATGTGCTTGGACTATGATCCAAAAAAATTATCTTTGTAACTATATGTTTGGTTTTGACATTATTAAAAATGTTTCGAGATGCATCAAAATCTGTACGGAAAAGACAGATAGATTTTAGTTTATGGGCATTGGAGAAGGTTAGTGAAGATTATTTTTTTTATAATATGCTGTTTACAGATGAATCCACTTTTCATAATAATGGATTAGTCTGACGGTTAACCATACAGATTTTGATGCATCTCGAAATATTTTTAATAATGTCAAAACCAAACACATAGTTTCAAAGATAATTTTTTCGGATCATAGTCTAAGCTGATCAAATATAAGGTGTTATATTTAGGCATTACGGTGGAAAAATAACGTAAAATTTAACAAAAATAAAAATAACTCCAAAATTAATAGATATAGGCATAGTAGACATTTATAATTTTTAAAAGGTAATGGAATTTGCTACATAATAGAATTATAAAATACAGGGTGTCCTATTTAAAATAAGAACGATATTGTCGTTTGAATATGTCATTAGAGAATTTTAAACAACTCTAAATACATTATTGCTTTCAAGTGTTAGTCTAATTTTTTTCAGTTAAAATAGGATTTGGCTGGTTCCATAGGTTTCCAAGTTATTGGTTTTCGTGTAAGTGCTTCCATTTTTAGAAATATCAAAATATCTCGAAAACAAAAAAGCTTAAGATTAAGAAAGTTTATCTTATTTTTAACGTATAATCTATAAATGCAATAAAATATAGGGTATTCCATAAGAAATAATATAACTTTGATACGCCACACTTTTTTGGGACAACCTGTATATTTCAAAATAATTTTAAAATGTAGCCTTTATCAACCCACATATCCATGAATAAACAAAATTTTCAAAATATTAACCGTTTAGCTACAATGGACCGTTTCTTTTTACAACTTTGTGACTCCCATTTCCTTATGCCACGCTCAAATTGACAGATTATTGAAATATACACTTTTCTGGATGTACTTAACTTACCTTTTCTTAATCTGACGCGCTCGAGTTTTTCTAAGGATCGATTTTTTTTTACTAATCTGACGGGCTGCCCTCAACGCACCCCCCTATATTAAGGGTTCATATATGGTAGGGGTACATTACAGGGTGCAAGGTTTCTCCCCATATGTATTTCTGACGAGCTCGAGTAACACGGAAAATCCCCGCTTGGCCTCCCCTACTATTAGATTATATTTGCTTCTCTAGTTACGGCATCATGCAGTGTTTGTTTGGGATGAAGGGGCAATAGCGTACTATGATACAGTGGCGTACCTTTTGGAATATTTTGATACAGTGTAATATATTGTCATATTTATAAAACACATTTCAATTTCATTTTCTAAGGAATGTGTGACATCCATGTAGGTTACAGTAAAATGGGAATTAACGTGAATCGAAAATAAATAAAATACCATGGAAGACTATGAAATTTGTTTGGAATGGGAATAATCTGAGAGGTTGAATACCATCATCTTGCGGCAAATTTTAATTTATTAGAGCTTCATATGAAAAAAAAATACTTTTAAGTTAATATATTACTCGAATTCTTTAACTGGGGAAGGAACTATTGGTTCGGAAACCTATTTAGCTGGTATCTTCCTGTTCAGCTCAGGGAAATCATGTTTTGGTCATTTACATTAGGGTTTTGGAACATCAGCCACATTAAAACGAGACTAGAGATGAGCGAAAAATAACGGTATCATATTTTACGCGCGTCATAACTTCTTTGGCGGCGTTGCCAGATGCAATTAACATAGTACGTTTTTCCTAATTATTTGCTAATTACTCTTATTACATTCTTGTTCAAAATATTGTATTATAGAAGCTACGAGCTCCTAACAGCGGCTATTCAATTACTTTATATATGGCGAAAGAAACATCAGTATTAATTTAAATGCCGGTTTACAATATGTTTGTTTTTTAAAAGAATAGTTTTTTTATAAGCAAACACTCGAAATATGAAAAATGAAATAAAAAGAAACTATATTAAGTGGTTTACATTATTGTTTGCAAAAAAAGCCATTAAATCGAATTTCCAAAACATGTACTTACCACTTTTCAAAAATAGTAAAGCTGCTAAAACCAGTGCTATATACACGACACAAAGAAAATCTAACCAAAATCCGAAGCCTCTACCACCTCCTACATACAAGAAAAAAGCAGCTGTATTCAAATTTTGGTAGTGGTCAAATTCATTTTTCAATATTTCCTGAGCTTTGAAAGCTCTTATTGTCGTCAAACCCTGCAGTGTAGCAGATAAGTGGGTAAAAATTGGACTGCGAGCTAAAAGATATGACAATTTATATAACTGAATGCCAGGGTTTAATGTCACAAGACAGTATGAATGTAAAGGAAGTTCCAAACCAAATTATTATACGCCAACCCAGCAACGCTCAAAGCGTCATCATGTGGCGCAGCCCGTAAATTAACAGTATTGTATTATGACAGGTGACACATGTAATACATAGAAAAATACATTTATTTAGAATAGAATAGAATTGATCGGTATTTTGACAAAAATGAATTAACGAGCTTCAATTAGAGCAGTGTTTTTCAACCTGTGGGTCGGGAAGCCTTTATAAAGTGGTCGCCACTCGCAATTACTTTCACTAGTAATTTCCCTAGAGCTTGAATTACTATCGAAAATATTTCCGAAAGCATGAATTTTAAGTTATCCCGAGTCGATGCTGAACAAAGTAAAAAACAATTTAATAAACATTCCGATTTTAAGAGATGTTCAAAATGAAATCCATTTGCCTCAATACACTTTTCTTGGCGAATGTTTAAATGTGTAATGGACTTTCTTATTGTCAGTGGGTTATTTCTGATAATATTGCAACAGTGAATAATTCTATCAATGAGCTGTTGCTGCGTATTTATATTTTCTGCGTAGACCAGCTGTTTTAAATGCCCCCAAATGTAATAATCAACTGGGTTATAGTCTGGGGATCTTGGTGCCCATGAAATAGGACCTCCTCGTCCTATCCATCGGTTTCCATAAATGGTATCTAAATGTTGGCGTACAGCAACGGAGAAATGAGGTGATCCACCATCATGCTGAAAGTAGATCCCTGCAAAAAATTTAAATAAACATGTCCTGTTAGTGTACCATCAAAAAAATGGGGTCCTATTAAATGAGTATCCAGACATTTACAGAGAATCTTTGTTGCGAGCGATATTCTCGAATCGCATGTGGATTTTCTTCAGCCCATACGTGCGAATTTCGCGAATTATTTATTCCATCTCTGGTAAAATTCTGTACAATACAAGTCGGTGATTCGCAACCCACCTTGAAAATGCTAGGCGGTGTATTTCATTTCCAGAATGTAACCGTTGAACTAATTGTATGTGGTACACCCTACTTACTTTGGATTGTTTTTTTTTCTTTTAGATGTTTAGTATTGAGGTGGCGCACTAGCTTGGTCGGCTTCATACTTTCACGTGATACAATTTCAATACAAATGATGCACTGTTGCTTATTTTCAATAACAGTAAATCCAAATTTTAAATAATTGTCGTCATACAGGCGTGTTTTCTTTGGTTTTCTTTCACTACTCTCACCGGAACTTGAAGTTGACGGTTGTGCGAATTTTTTCAGAATCTTATCCATTTTCAATAATTGTAATTAAATACTAACTCGAGTTCGCAATTCGAAAATAACATGCCCTCGGAACCGAAAATGTTAGGTAGGAGGTCCCTAAATATTTTTTTTTTGCTAAAGGGGTAGCGCTGTGAAAATGGTTGAGAAACACTGAATTAGAGGAATCGGACGAAGGTTTTGTTTGCCAAAATGTCCAAATAAACAAGGAATCAATCGCGACATTAACTTTTACTTTTTTCCAAATCGTGAACGGGTTACAATTAGTTATTGGGTTCATTTACTTTTGCCAATTTTATTTATTTGTCATATCTTGTCTAGGTTTGAATTTCAAAACAAATTGTTTACCTAAATTTCCGTTAGAGCGGCGCTCGTGACAAGCGAAATCGAAATGGGCTGGCGCGGCGTATAATTGTCAAAAAAAAATTAGATTGATATTTTTGTGTTGTAAAATTCGCAACATGCGCCGTGCTATCATCCTACTACCTTCAATCTGAAGATTTTGTTCTGAACTCAAGTACTGTGCTCCCATCTATCAGAAAAACTGATAAATGAAGTCTAGATTGAACTCATAGCACGTTTGCTTTCCAAAAAGTTTTAAACGTATCCGATTTTCACTGAATTGAATCTAATCAATTTCAGTAACGTATATAGAAAGCTCAATACTTACCGATAGACTCTATTCGTTTAATATTCCTGCCGGTTTTGGAGTAAAATCTCCTTAACATGTAGCACAATATTCCGATAATAACGGTGGGAATGGAAATCCAAATAGTCAAGCTTCCAATTATAAAAGCGCAAGATACTATGAAGAGAGCAATCTAAAAGTAGAAAAACTAACAATTATATGTTAAAAAATCACTAATATTTTAAGGTTATGTTGTTGTCTGATGTCCAACCTTACGATAACGACATTTTACATCTGACAGTTTTAACCATAACTTACTGGGGGGCGCCATCTTTTGTCAAACGGCGGAAACTTATTTGTACACTTGATAAATTTAAATTTACCTGCATTGTATCCAATAAAGCTAATGGTAATAATTCATCAATAACACCAATATCGTTCGAAAACCTATTTAGAATTCTTCCGCATGGGTTCAAGTTAAAGAATACCATTTGGCTGAGGACAATGTTGGAAAACATCTTGTTATGCAATGTTGTAGAAACTGTTAAACACCATTTAAAGAAAGCCAAACATTTAATGACCACTGTGGTAGCGAGAAGAATCATTAGAAAACTGTAATAAATTACAGTATTATTACTTGTGAATAAAGGGGTCAACCACCAACCCTGGTATTGATATTGTTCTTCTATTTTTGGACATATTTGTAAAATTGAGTTATTAATAGATTGGCAGTAGTTACTTTTTAGAAAGTTTATGTGCTCTATATTTACCCTAAAAATTAAAAAGTATATAAATATCTATTAAAATAAAGACAAACTATTATTTAATAATTAAATGTTTTTTTACAGTTTTTTGGCATCCCAGGAAGCATATAATTATTGTATCTTTTACTTATACATTTTCTAACACGAAAACATGTCCTTTTTCCGGAAAACTCATGCGAGTGCCTTAAAGTAAAAGTTTTATTTAAATGAAAATGTACCTCTACTGATAAATAGGATGTATACCACACGTGCCTAGTGTTTTGTAAAAAATCTAACACAGTGAACCGTTTAAAGTACCCCGCAGTTTTTGATACGGAAATAGCTTTCGGTCGATTTCTCCCAAACTTCGGGAATTCATTCGTCATCCCATCCCGATCAAAAGTGTCCACGGGCCCAAATCCATCGTATGTACAGATTTCGAGCTAGCGCGCATTTAACCTTATTAGAGCAAACTTGATATATCCGCATTTAGCAAGTTAGGTGTTCACCGCTTTACGTTTATGATTTATATGATGAATATTTGTCCTTCGGGACTCGGGATAACTTTTAAAAAATTCATGCTTTCGGAAATATTTCCGATAGTAATTCAAGTTCTGGGGAGATTACTAGTGAAAGTTCAAAAGGCTGGAGAGAGAAAATCTCCGATTACGCCACACGTTTTTACACAAATAAATTTTATATTCATCGGTGAATAATATCTTCCTTGAAAACACTATTATTCTTTTGTTTATCACGAACTCTTGATATTTGTTAGTGACATACTGGATGAAATTTAACGCTGCAGGTATAACCCATACTCCTAAGATGCCAAAAAACTGGAAATTTATCCACGTGAATTTAAAAAAAACTCACCAAAACATTATGTAGTACTCCATAACACTTTCGAAAACTTGACTGAAAACAAAAATTACTATCAAACCTAAAACTGTCCATTTTCCTCCGGATTTAATTAAATTAAAATATACGTGATTGGAAATATTTCCAGAAAATTTTTCCTCCTTCTTCAACATTTGTACTTGTATATTTTCATCTTTTTTTTTATTATTACATGTTTTTGATGCATCCATCGGAATCATTCTATTTATATCGTCTTTTTCTTCTAACTCAGTAAATATTTGACCAAAAATATTTTTAGATCTTTCAAGATATGTATAAGAACCAGCTATTTCTATTTTACCTCTGTTCATCAAGTAAATATTTTCAATTTTCTTGAGATAATGGATGTGGTGGGTAACCAACAAAACACATTTTTTTCTGAGGTAAAAACAGATACATTCTTCAAAAATGTGTTTGCCCACCTGAGAGTCTACTGCAGATAAAGGATCGTCTAGTAAATATATGTCTGCTTCTTTATAAATAGCTCTGGCAAGGCCGACTCTAGCTTTTTGACCTCCGCTTAAAGTAATACCCCTGTCTCCTACTATCGTTCTATCTCCATGAGGAAAGAGAGCGAGATCTGTTTGAAGAGCGCAATGTTTTATCACTTCTTCATATCTATTTTCGTCATATTTTTGTCCAAATAAAATATTTTGTCTTATACTTCCTCCAAATACCCACGGTTCTTGAGATGCATACGAAATTGTTCCATTAACGTTAACGAAGCCGCTTTGTAGCTTCAATTCTTTCATTATTACGTGTAGTAAAGTTGTTTTTCCACTACCTACGGGTCCAATTATTGCTGCAATATTTTCAGAAATAATATCTATATTTATGTCTTCCAAGGTATTTTCAGGTAGAGAAGAAATCCATTTCGCAGAAACATTTTTAATATGAAGTCCAATTTTACCGTTTTCTTCACGTTGTATTATGCAGTCTCCATTTTCACTAATAGCCTGCCACTTTTCAATATTACAATTTTCCTCACTATTAATTTCGTTGTACAGTAGAAATTTTTGGATCCTCTGTATGGAAATAAACATTTCAGAATAATGTTGGGCAGCTAAAGGGAAGAAATCCGTGAGTGTATATAAAATTTTAAAGTAAGAGGTTACCGTACGCTAAAATACAAACAGTCAAGGCCAATTTGTTTAGCATTAAAATGCCGCTCTTTAATATAGCACGGATTATTGCAGTTTTTCTTATATAATGCATTTCTTCACTAAAAAAAATATATAATAAGTATTATTATAATAAACTTTACGCTCGCTACTTATGTAAAGTTACAACTAAAGAAAAAAGAGTCCGATCAAAAAATGATTAAATTACAAATGATTCTGGTGTCCCGCATAAATATCCCCAACAAAATATCCCGTTCTTTTGATCCCCAAACAAAATATCATAGAATATGAATCAATCAACAATAATAATTATGAATCAAAGAGAAAAGACAGTTTGCGTTGCGTCCTTCTTCGCGAGTACAACTCCCGTTGTTGTTATTTATTTATTTATTCATTTAAAATGCCTTTTCAAATTTATTAAAAGTCAGAAAGGAAAAAAATTGTTAAATGCCGATGTATTTCTGTACTCTAAAACATGTACAATTCGTCGTGAAACACCCTGTATATCCGGAAATAATAGTAAACTATTCTAAGTTCGACCCTGTTCTTTTGCACTTTTCAATAAGGAAGGAATGAAGGAAGTCAGTCAAAACGAAATATTCTGAAATGGACTATATCGTACTGGGATATTGGGTGTGCAAGTCATCATTACCCGAGTTTTCGGAGATAAATCTATCCATCATTAGGGGCTTACTTAATGAGGCTGTTTGGTCATTGATTTTTTGAAAATAAAAATTAGGATCATCAAAAAACAACACATGAAAGAACATAAAATGACGACGTAACGTTAAACAATCAGGACAAAATATTCTAAAGCGTTCGACACCATTTCCCATCAACTTTTACACTTAATATTACACTTTGCGGGTTTTTCTGATAATGCAAGGAATTTAATAAAAAGTTATTTAACTGATAGGGTCCAATTTGTAGAAACTATTAGAGGTAAATCTGTAAGTGAATTTGTAAAATGTGGAGTACCACAGGACTCCGTGCTCGGGCCATTACTCTTTAGTATTTATACTTGCTAGTCTTCGTTACTGCAATTGTCATGGGCCTGGAACCAAATATTCCGAAAGTTTAGGCAAATCTCCCAGCATTTTCCAAGCTGAAATATACGAAAATGTGTCCAGTTCAACATAGAAAGAAATTTTCGCAGACAAGAGATCATCATCATGTCAGATGCCTTGAACTCCCACGTAATCAACTCCAAGATAGTCTGGGAGTGCCTAGAGAATGTAAACGAACTAGGCAAGAACAACATTGTTACCCTCCTATGGGTTCCGGGACATACTGGAGTGGAGGGTAATCAAATAGCAGACGTACTCGCAAAAAAGGGGCTGAAACACAATTTCTGGGACCTGGATCCTTCTGCGGAATAAGCACCAGTACATTACTTGATGAACTTGGAAAAGAAGTAAATAACAAAAGATCCCAATACTGCATAGGACTACAAGGAATGAGACAGGTCAAGACACTACTGGGGAACTATAACCAGAAGAGATCTGACGACTGCATCAGTAAAAGTAAAATCCACATTATCTCAGAATGCATTACCCTGCAAAATCCAAAGGTACCTTGGAGAATATCAAATAGAAGAGGAAGATCTACCTAACCCAAAGCCTACCGACATCCTGAACTTTTTGAAAGCAATAGGACTGAAGGAACTGCTCTAATCGTTGATACATCCTCAACGATTGGGCAGCAGTAGGGGCACAATAGGTCGCAGTGTATCGACACCCCCATCACAGATAGATAGATAGATACTGCAATTGTCATATATGTGTTGATGATACTCAGATGTAAATTTCCTTTCACTATAAAGACAGAAAATACAAACGTAATTATTAATTATGACATTACCCAATTAATAGCCTGTTCCGAAGCTCACAGTTTACAGATTAATGCTTTAAAATCAGACATACTAATTTTTGGCAGCAATCCCGATGAAGTAAAAAGAGATTTAAATATCTGCAGAAGACCCTGTATTTGATCGGCTTAGACTATGATCCGAAAAAATTATCTTTGAAGATATGTCATACTAATCCATTATTATGAAAAGTGCCTATAAACAAAAGTCTATCCGCCTTTGAAAATCTGTTCCATACAGATTTTGACGCATCTCGAAACATTTTTAATAATGTCAAAGCCAAACATATAGTTTCAAAGATAATTTTTTCGGATCATAGTCTAAGCTGATCAAATACAGGGTGTTATATTAGGCATTACGGTGGAAAAATAATGTAAAATTTAATAAAAATAAAAATAACTCCAAAATTAATAGATTTAGGCATAGTAGACCTTTATAATTTTTAAAAGGTAATGGAATTTGCTACATAATAGGATTATAAAATACAGGGTGTCCTATTTAAAATAAGAACGATATTGTCGTTTAAAAATGTCATTAGAGAATGGCCCCATTTTGGATGCCCTGTATAATTTTAAACATAAGAAATAATATAATTTTGATACGCCACACTTTTTTGGTACAACCTGTATATTTAAAAATAATTTTAAAATGTAGCCTTTATCAACCCACATATCCATAAATAAACAAAATTTTCAAAATATTAACCGTTTAGCCACAATGGACCGTCGCGTCTACCGTGACTCACCCTGCATATTATTATTATTATTGTGATCAAAATAAATAAATAAATAAATAATTTAAATTATAAGATTTCTATTTTGGACTTAAAAATAGCTTAAAAAAATAAAATTCCTAAACCTACCTTCTTACTATTTTTATAAGTTTTGACAGAGGTTTTTCCCAAGTATACATTTTTATGATCAGTATTCCAGATATAATTTCATTCATAAGTCTCACTCTTTCGTCTGTTTTTGTAGCGGTTTTTAGCCTAAATTCAGAAGCTTTTTTAGCCAACCAAACTAAAAATGTTAACAAATTATATATTACTAAAAATATATACAATTCGAAATATGCTACACTTACATTGAAAAGGAATAAAGATAAAAAATAATAGAGCCCCAGACAATGTAGTCCAGCCACATTTAACGTATAACAAAATCATTACAATAATAAGCTCTATGGGACCAAGATAGAGATTATGGAAAGAGTAAATCCCATCATCAAATCTGGCTACATCATTTGTCATCAAATTTACCATTTGTCCAATTGTAGTTTCTGCCAAAGCAGATTTGCTTAATTTTAATGTCTTTCTGTAATTTAAAAATACAATTTTCAAAAATGATGAAACGATGCATCCTCCCAAAAGCGGCGGGTCCAAAATGCGGACCAAAAAGGGTGGACTACCTGACACTAGAAATGGTCCATCCTTTTTGGACCGCATTTGGCATCCTCCCCCAACCAAAACGTACCTGTAAATTAGAGAGCAAGTAGCAACTCTGATTTTCATGCCAACTTGTATTATAGCAAAGTTGAAATTGTGACTCATATTGGCGATTATTGCAGAAATTAAAATTAAAAAACCAGCACAGAAATATACTTCGTTTTTAGCGTCGCTCGCTTTGTTGCCGTCAAAAATAAGTATTAATTTTGTTACAAGAAATGGTTGAAAAATCCTAGAAAAGACAAATTAGTAAACGAAGTTAAAAAATTTTAATTGCTTACCTTAAAACTTCGTGTAAAATTATTACTAAATGTAATATAGCCACTTCTGTTAAAAACGTTATTGATAATGCTTTGAAGAAAGACGGACTCTTTTTCTTTGCTAACTCCTTCATCCAATTTTTCTCCAGTTTGTCACCAAGTTTTGCAGAATCATGATTTTGTCTATGTTGATAAATATCATCTTCAGTCAATTCTTTTTTATACCCTTTGATACATAAAGGCAGCAACCAACTAAAATGAATATAATGGTACAGTTTTCTTATTGTTTTCGTCCAAAATAATTTACTTACTAAAAAGATAACCATGATAGTATATTAGCTTTGTCATAGGGATTTATTTCATCACGTTTCAAATCTCTTTTAAATTCCTCCATTTTTTAGTCTTGACTGAAAAATTTTCAATATGTAATAATTGAAAAAGGTTTAAATTATGGCATTTCTTTCTCTTTAAGCACTTAAAAATGAAAATAATGTATTTGCTTGTTGTACTTACCTTGATTACAAATATTTCATTTTTAAATAATGTCTATTTATTTTTTTATTAGAATTTTTACACTTATGGTTTAAATCGTATTTTGTTTATTTTTTCTGTAACGTTTCGAGTAAATTAAACTGGTTTTTGAACAAAATATTTTGTAAAGACAGATAGTTAAATCTTAATTCATTTTAAATGTACCTATTAATGTTTGGCAAAAGTCATAATTATTTGCGCACCGAAAGCTTAAAATTAAAGTATAGGAATTTTTTTGAGATATTTAGGATGGGAAAAGTGGGGCAGGAACGTTCTGTGTAAAATTTAGAAAATTTTAATATTAAAATCGATATTTTTTATTAAGATGACGTTTATTTTATTTAGAAATTTTCTACAAGCTTGATTTCGATGATATCTAATAATAATAATAATAATAATAATAATAATATACGCCCTGCAATTCACTCCCTTACGAGTGAACCCCAGAAGCTCTGCAGCTTGTGCGGGGGAGGGACGGCTATTATTATTATTATTTGCCGTGGCGCTCTGGGGCGACTTACTGATGATTGATGACGCATTTGCTTTACAGTTGTGGGAAAACCCAAAAAAACAACACAACACCATCATAATACGTAAAAAAAAGTTCTAAATCCGTTCTTTGTAAAATAAAGTCACTAATGAATGTTCAAGTGCCTTAGGTTTCATTGTCAGAAATACTCGGGATTTCACGAATAAGAATACACTGCTCCTGTTATATAATTCGTATGTTCGATCTAAAACAGAGTATGCATCTATCATTTGGTGTCCATATTATAATGTTCATTCAAATAGCCTTGAACGAATTCATAGACGCTTTATGAAATATCTCTCTTTCAAGGAAGATGGTGTCTACCCTGTTGTAGGAATACCCAATACAGCTTTATTAGAGAGACATAATTTTACTTCTCTTGCAAGTAGGAGGAACACAGCTGCTTTGATTTTTCAGTAATGCTGTTTTGAATATGCTCAATTTTCATGTTCTAAGAGTAAATTCAAGGTAGAACAATCTATTTTATCTCGAAGCCTCTAAAATGTACAGAAAAATTCACCCTTATTCAGAATTGGCAACAACTACAATGCTATCAATGATAGGTGTGACATTGCTTCATTAAAAATCAGATTTTAATATTTTTTGCATTTTATTTACTGATTTATAAATTTCATTTGTATCTGTGAGTTCCCATCATTTAATGGATTTCTTGTGTGGTGTAAAAAAAAGTCAAAAATGTTTACATTGTTTCCTATTAATCATTCTTTCATGTTCTTGCAAATTGTATTACTTAAATTGTTTACTTTCTAATGTATTACTGTTTCTATTACACTTTCATTTTGTTGAAACATTTTCTTTTCAAATTTTACGACAGCAGCCTACTCGATTCCTTTTTTTCAGTTTCGGCGATCAAAATATCTTTTTCTAAAGGTACTAGTTAAAAAAATAAATAACTATTGCATTGGACATAAAATATTAAAATTTTATTATGGTGTTTTCGTACGTTCATTTAATTTAGAAGAAATACTCGGGATTTCACGAATAAGAATACACTGCTCCCATGGGCGCCGTTACCTTAGGGCAAGGGGGGGCAGACGCCCCCCCCCCCCCCCCTGGATTTTAGATTTATTAGTCAAGACGCCGCGTGAGATGGGATAAACTTAAATTTGCTGGAGTATCAAATTTCCATTTCGCAATGTTTTTTAAACCACACTCGTAGTAAGTGTTGTTCGCAAGGATCTTCATTTCAATTTATAGTCCAATAAACGAAGATGCTAACCCGGGCATCAGGTCTGTCCGGCACCATTTTTTTTTAATTTGGAGGTATTCATGGGTGCATTCACCCCAGAAAATCCCAGCTGGCTGAAATTTGTGGAAGGGCGGGAATATAGCCCGTTGGTCTCAAAAATGTGTTTTTTTCGCCTATTTTCTCCGATATTTCCGAAATATATTTGAAAGATTCAATAAATTATTTTCATAAACAACATGTTTTTTTAGGGCGAATTAATAGATAATCAAGGACCATTTCGGGTTTCAACGCACATTATTAGAAAGCTTAGCTTGTTCCCTTGTCGATGACATTTTTATTTTTTTTTCATATTTTTTGGTTTTCCGGAAAATTGAGAAAATTTTCACCCCTTTAAAAAATCGACATTTTTTTTTAAATTATTTTCTTTTCATGCTAAAAGATCACATTCTGACCTTTTCATCAATATATATCAAGTCTTTTATTAAGTGCACGAGAAAAAACTCTTCCTTCAAACTTTCTCAAATTGGATTTTTTTGCAATTTTATTATTCAAGTGCAAAAAGTGAAAAAAAGTCGGTTATTATTGCCTTATCTTTTGTCTTCAGACAAAAACGGGAGGATATTCAAGTTTTGGGAGGATATTCAAATTTTCCTTTTTGACCACAATAATTTTGGAAGGAAGCGCCGTATTTTCAGATTTTCAAAATTGCGAATTTTTGAAACGCCGTTTTTGCAAAAAATATTAGTGTAGCGAAAAAAAATCATAGGGACAACTTTTGTAGGTAATGAACTGCTCTTCATTTTTTGTCTAAATAAAAATGCTCTACGGGTCATATTTCGGCAGATATCGTCGAAAAACGGATTTTCGGGAGATCTAGAGCCATTTTCCCACCGTTCCACAAATTCCACGTAACTGAGATTTTCGGAGATAAATGTACCTATGAATACCTACAAATTAAAAAAAAATTGACGGGCAGACTTGATGCCCAGGTTTCGGGTTTTTGTGGCGTTAATTTACTGGACTATTAATGCAATACTATGATTTAAAAAAATGTGCCTTCTAAATTACTAACATTTATAATAACAAACAAGACATGTAAAATATAAACAATATGGAAAATTATAGATATATACAATTAATAGTTTTTAGCACGGAGTTTTCAAATATTTCTCAATATCATAAAAACAGTGCAATTGTAAATAATTTTTCACTATGCGTTTTAAAGCTAAGTAGTTTTCGTTTTTTAACTTGCATGGAATTTTATTATATAGTCGAACATCTAATGAGTTCTTTTTTGATATTTCAAGTCGAAAGCGTGTGGTTCTAATTATATCACCAACCCTGGTGGGATAGTTGTAAAAATCTGAATTTGAAAAAAGAGTATCTTTTGATTTGTGGATTTCCAAGATAGTGTACAAAATTTATGTACATGGCAGTGGCAGGACATTCAGGGTCTTAAATAGAAGTCGACAAGAGTCTCTAAAGTGGCTGCCAGTTATGACTCGTATGGCCCTTTTTTGAAGTCGAAAAATACGTATGGCATGTGACGCATTTCCCCACAGTATTATACCATAAGTAAACAGTGTCAATGTTTACACATTTTTTTAGATTTCTAAGTAAGAATATTTGTGAACTTAGTTTGTTTGCTAACTTATCTATATGGACATCCCACTTTAAACCACTGTCAACAGTTATTCCCAGAAGATTGGCATAATTTGCGTTACTATGTTTCAAGTTAGAACTAAATAATAAAGATTTTGTTTTATCGTTGTTAAGATTTAATTTACTTGTAGTAAACCATACCTCAGCACTGTCGACTAACCGTTTCTGACATCTTCAAGGGTGTCAATATTTTTGTGAGAATTTAGAAGTGTAGTATCGTCGGCAAAGAGGAAGCAGGCGTTAGGATCAAGAAAATGAAAGATGTCGTTCACGTAAGTAATAAAAAGTAGTGGTCCTAACACTGATCCTTGCGGAACTCCATGCTGGACAGTAAGGTAGTTAGACAGGTTACCATTATAATAAACAGCCTGTTTTCTGTTTAAGAGATATGACTTAAAAAGATTGAGTGATGTTCCTCTCACACCATAGAAATTAAGCTTGGATATGAGCAGATCGTGGGAAACACAGTCAAATGCCTTCGATAGGTCACACATTGTTATCAATGACGATTTTTCTCCCTCAAAACCCTTCACTATTTTTTCAACTGTGCGTCTTATAGCATTTACTGTACTACACCCCTTTCTAAACCCATACTGACATTTGTTGATAGTATTCATTTTGTCTAAAAACAAATTTAGACGTTCTTTTAAAATAATTTCAAATATTGGAATTATCGAAATAGGACGGTAATTGCCTGGTATATTAACATCGTTGTTTTTGTGAACTGGTATAATTTTAGTTACCTTGAAACTGTCAGGAAACTCTCCTTCACAAATACATTTATTAAAAAAGCTTGTCAACTGTTGACAAAATGAACTATACGTTTCTTTGATAATTTGAGAATTTAAACCGTAGATATCATAACAAGAAGAATTTTTCATTTTTTTAATGGCTTCTTCAACTTCAAAAGATAAGATTGGTTGCATAAAGAAAGAATCTCGGGGTTCAAGTTTTTTGTCCAAAAATTCAGTAACTCGATGATCAGGAGGCGAATTGAGAAATTTTCTTTGTTTCGTTTGTCCTCCTTGAATTGATTTTTTATATATTTATTCATACTTTTACATATTGTAATCTCACTCTGTATGTTTCAATTGTATACTGATTTTTTAGAAATTGTCATTTTGTCATTTTTAATTTTAACACTGATGTTTCTTTTTGTATGTATTTTTTTGAATTTCACGTTCTTTGTCTTGATAAAGAAAATAAACATTTTCGAAAGCTCGACTTAAAACGAAGAAATCTTACTAATTTATTTACTATTGACTGCTTCCTACTAATTTTATCTACATAAATTACTATTGAACAATCACGAAAATATCCACTTATTACAGGAACTATACCTAATAAGAATTTCTGTCCAATTTATATGTTTGTACTTATACGAGCCTTCTTAGGTTCAATACTTTCTTCAGGGCAGCCTTTCAGTTCTTGTACTCCTGAAACAAATAAAGTAACTTAATTCCGAATACTGGAAAATGTATCGAATACATATTACGAAATCACAAATAAGTGAAGAAATAAAAGTGTGATAGAATTATCCTTGCATAGTTACCTTCAAGGGATTTGGGGAACACCAGATCATCCTTTGCTTCTTCTTCAATGACTGACATTCCTCATCATTGCTTTCCATAAAAGTAAAAATGTTATTCATAGAAATCATAGCCATCTCTTCGGCATGAGAGCCAACCTTGTGCCTTCTAATGTACAGATTTTTTAAGCATTTATCATGGTACTGATAATCAGCAGCCACCATATCTGTTATCGGCTAGATCCTATTGATAACTGCTGCACCGAAATCATCTCCACGTAGTTGAGCCTGTTTGATAACTGTATCTTTCATCTCTATTTTCGTAACCTGATGTACCAAATTACGTTTATGAGAAGGCAGTCGTTCTTGTGACCTTGCGTAATCTTCAGGAATACCTGTTCCACACACAAAACAATTTGTTTTGAAATAAAACTCAGAGGATGATCTTAGTCCTGCTGAAGATGTGCCTGGTTGAGCAGTTTTCTTCGGGTGAGCAGCTATCATTCTTTCATTTATGTAACTTTTCTGACATCAAATATGTACGCTAACAGATGTTTTACCCGGCAAAATAGCTCCCTTTCTATCATTTCTTTTCTTACTACCATAACGTAATATTTCTATTCCTTTTTCTTTGACCACTTTCTCTACACCCTCACTAAAATCTTTTTCACAAATAAAACAGTTATCACTGGACATTGCGACCGAGTTTTTGCATTGTATCTTAACGAAACACTTAAAAATGGGAACAACTAGACCGAATGACAAATAACTTGACATAACTTCCTATTTGCCAAAAACTACTTATTCTCCTGATATTTCAACACTCTTTTGCGTGGTCAATCCTTTATGAGAATGAAAAAACAGCAAAGGATTACCGCGAATAGAACAAATGCTCATGAATCTGGACATTTTTGAGCACTTTAAAGTCGAAAACACCGTATACTGTCCATATACATAAAAATAAAATAATATTTTGGCTACTAGGACCACTGTGCAAAGATTCAATAACCAACTTAGCTGGATATCGTTATAGGGGAGAATGGCGTATAATTATTAATTATGAGTTTAATATGAATTTACATTTTAATTTCTATAACGCATATTCGATTTGAATTACTAATTAAAATTTTGTCTTAAATTAATTTAACTAAACTGTGGGGTGTGAGGTTACACTCATAAGAGGCGACAATGGAAGTGTGGTTATAGTTTTTACATTTTCAATTGCAGCAACAAAATTCTCAGATGTGAAGACAGGTTACTTTGGCGGCATGTAGATGTGCCGACAAGTGGCTTTGTCGGTATTAGCGGCATGTAGATGTGCCGACAAGTGGCTTTGTCGGTATTAGCGACTTGTATAAAGCAGGATCATTTTGTTCTGCAATTAAAGTAGGAAGTAGGAAGTTAGACAAATATTGTCTTCAGTAGTGAGGGCTAGGAAAATATTCATACAGTGATACACTGTGCTTGTGTTCGCACTTGATTTTTGATTTAGTGAATAGTAGGTGGTAGGTGATTCGTGGCGTTAGTTTATTTCAATTAATATTATTCTTGGCTTCCGTGTATATACATACTTTTTTTTATTTTGAAACATTGTTCCAGTGTACTTCTTATTTATTTATTCGGTTTCAATTTCAATATGTTTCGTCCTTGGGAAAATACAGTTTCTTTAAGTGGATCTAAAGAATCGGAACAATCACTAAATGATATTATGTGGTATCAGGTTGTAGTCCCAAAGATTCCTGGCATCAAAAAGGGGCCACGAGGTATTGCGCCTTCCGACCTATTTTTGTGTATTCAACCCCATAGAATTAATTTGGGGACAACTTAAAAAAAGAATAAGGCCTCATAACGTGTTTCCCAAATTTTATGGGTTGATAGCAAATTTGGTAAAAGAAGAAATTAACAAAATTTCAGCTGATGATTGGCAGAAAAAAATGAAACATGTCATCAAAGAAGAAAATTCTTATATAACGAGTCCGACCAAATTTATTATCAATGTTGATGACAGTGATTCCGATGGAGAGGGTTGAGATGGGGTAGGTAAGCTTAATTAATTTATAATATTTATGACTTTATTCACCGTGTTTTTAATTTTAGAATTAAAATTTGAGACAAAATTTTAATTAGCAACGTTTCTGAATCTCACAAGAGATCAGAAAATGAAGCTATAGGCCAGGTGGAGTGGTCAACCTCTATTCAAATCTAATATGCGTTATAGAAATTAAAATGTAAATTCATATTAACGAAAGTTAATATAGAAATTTTACGCAAATTACCCCTAACGATCTCCAGTAACTTGGTTATTGAATCTTTGCACAGTGGTCCTAATAGACAAAATATCATTTTATTTTTATGTATATGGACAGTGTACGGTGTTTTCGACATCAAAATACTCAAAAATGTCCAGATCAATCAGTATTTCTTCTATTGGCGGTATCCTTTGCTGTTTTTATAGCGTTTCTTCTTTCTCATAAAGCGGTGGGTTCTACTATACAAAAAAAGTTAAGAGATATAAATTGTAGGTAATTTTCCCCTCTTTATTTTACTACCGGACCACTGTGACCACAATAGCTTGCTTTGCAAGTTATAAGTTGAAAATGACTAAAAAACATTTTTTTGTTGATTTTTGATGATTTCTCATATTTGCTGAAAAAATTTCAGATTCGTGTTCAGCACCTTAAAAATAATAAAATAAAACACTAAAAACAATTACAGCAGAATTTTCCACTTCGAACCCTCCTTGTGTGAGCTTTTGCACTTTTCCTGGAATTGCATCTCGTAACTCGGGCGACAAATATTTCGTCACCCTGATGCAGAAACATCCTAACTCCATTGTTTGCCAAAATCGGATTATTGCACTATTCCATGTATTTTATAATTGTCTTTAGAAGATTCAGAAGCATAAGTTCAATTTCCTATTATGAATTTCATAATAGGAAATGGAATTGAGGATTCTTCTGCTTCTAAAGACAATCATAAAAAACATATTTTGGCAAAAATGGAGTTAGGATGTTTCTGCATCCGAGTGACGATTTCAACTAGTGCAAAAAAATGAAATAGAGACGATAAATTAATAAATTATTTTTATTAAAAAACGCACAGCAATTAGATATATAAATGTACAACTAAAATAATTAAAATATACAAAACAACGTAAAAATGTATTAAAATGTAAATATATCAGGCCTATTCTTATAATTTTCTTTTGCAATACAAATTAAGTTTCTCGCAGTGGCTTTACCAGTATTCTGAACTAACGAATAAAATACTCCATTTTTATTCTGCAAAAGTATATGGGGATGGTCAAATTGCACAGCCTCTCCGTTATCCATCACCAAAATTTTGTCAGAATCCATAATTGTGTGAAGCCGATGAGCAACTGTCAATATTGTACAATTTTTAAAATTTTTCCTAATAGTTAGTTGAATTAAATTGTCAGTTTTGGGATCTACATTAGATGTAGCTTCATCTAATACAAGGATTTTGTTTTTTCGTATTATAGCTCGCGCTAGACAAAAAAGCTGTTTTTGACCTATGCTAAAATTGGAACCGCCTTCTGCTATTTTACTTTCCAAACCCGTTTGCAATTCATCTACAGCTTGTTTAAGTTCGACGCATTTTAATGCATTCCAAAGAATCTGTGAAAAATACTTCTGATTATTTTTACCCAAATTTGCACTGAAGGTTTTCACCTCTGATTTCGTTGAACCTCCATCGATTTTCATGAAAATTGGTAGTTAGAGGATACCTCAAGAAACAAAAGTGACATGGTGCCAACTTGCGCTTTTTCCCTAGTGGTGGATGCCACCCTTTCTCGGGGGTGGAAATTATTTTATTAAAGGAATCGATAGAGGTACCAATTCTAAGCAAAATTTGTTATATAAAGATATTAAAATAAATCAATACTTTTTGAGTTATTAAAGATCAAAGATTTTGATTTTTCGTGAAAAAAATGCGTGTTTTAAAGCGGTTTTTCATAAATAACTCAAAAACTAAGTTTTTACAAAAAAGTTGTCATTGCCAAAATTGAAGCTAATAAAAAACCGAATAAATTCCTTATTGAAAAACCTTTTAATATTAATTCAAACTGTTATAGGTAATTGAATGTATATTTTTTTTCGGCGAGTACTCAAATCTAAGTATTCAAGCTTAAATAACGGGAAAACGATGCATTTTATAAAATATACTTACTGAACACTTTTCAAAGTACTCAGAAATACCTATCAAATGAGCTCGAGAAGAAGTTGATAGCATCAAAATTAAGCAAGTTATGATGAAAATAAGAGGACCCTTTCGAATTTTTTAGGAAAAAGTGAAAAATAAAACATACATACATTTGAGTTTTTTTTTACAAAGACTTTACTTTTTTTTTGTAGGATAAAAAATAACCGAGATAGAAACGTTTAAAGCCTACATTTTACTGCGAGAACCAAGTAACCGGGGCCCTTTAACCTTTTATCTTTTAAAAATAAAGGATTTAAAAGATTAAATTTAATACGATGTTATAGCCCTTGACATTACCTTTCCAATGGTTTTTGGATGAACCTGATATCATAAAAATGAACGGAGTTATTATAAAAAAACCAATAACAGAAGTAGACGTGTCGATAGGTACATGCTCACAAAATATACATGTGTGGGTGTGTGTATGTGTATTTTGAAGATAGAAAAAGTGAAAAAATTGTTTGGGGAATGTGGAAATAATAATATTAATAAAGTTTGAAATATATTAATAAACTTTATCATAACCAATAAAAAAGATTCTAAATAATTAAAGCTATTAAATCTGACAAAAAAATTTTTCCATTATTTTTATGACAACGGGTAGTTTTTAAGGGTGAAAAATTTCGCAATAAATAAATAAAGATTTTAATACTCAGTAAATGAGATTTCAATTCAGTAATGTATTATGCAAATGATTTTTGTCAACAAACATGACATTTTATTATCGAAGTGAATTTATAATTTAAATCTAATATTTGATGTAGATCATGTTTATCATTTCTTCGGTGGATAATTTCATTTCGAAACGAGAAAATATTAGATTTAAACTATAAATTCACTTCGATAATAAAATGTTATTTTTGTTGACAGTTACTGTAACATTCAAATGTTCCAAGGGTGATTTGATATAATTGATAAAATGATCGACATTCCGGATAGATGTTACAGAAACTGCTTTTAGCCAGTAGAATGTATGCAGTTCGATATGCGACTCGAGAGTTTTCGAAGGAGAGGTTTGTGGAAACAGAAAATGTGAAACACAAGAAGTGAGCAAAAAAATAAATTAGCGGCAAACCGACGACGCTGAAGGAAAAATAGAATTAGAGGATTTCTTCGCTCTACTACAAGATCAACTTTAACTGAAGTCGTAGATAGACTTAATTTATGCATAGCTCAAAACGGGTGATTGTCTGAACATCTACTGTGAAATTACAGTTTTTTACATTTTTTTGAGATTATTTTGTTCCATGTTTGTCCATCATTGAATAAAAAAATATCATTATTGCTTTTATGACATTTTTCATACTTTCCTTAAGAATTAGATGCATTTCCGGTGAAAATCAAGTAGGCAAACGCTACACTTTCTGGAAGCTCATAGTGTCGACTATTCTGGTATGTCATTATATACAGGGTGTTCCATTTGAAAAAACTGAGAAAAAAATGATCCCAAGTTTTGGTTGCCTCTATATGGGAAGAGTGCCATTTGGTAAATTTATGAATATGAAAACAAAATACACCATTTTCTAGGATATTTGGTGAAACATTTATCTTATTCCTAGTTATTGATTTTGAGATATTTGGTGTTGAATGAACCCATTTTGGGACATAAATGTCACCATAACTTCAGAACCACCTGGTATAAACCAATACAACCCTATATTTTTGAGAAGCACTCTTCCGAAGGAATTCAATCGAGTAAAAATATATAGGGTGTTTCATTTAAAAAACATAACTTTGATAAGTTACACATTTATAGGACACCCTGTATGTTGGTAGTTATTTTTGGAACGTAGCTTTCATTTTTATTTATTTGTAACATTTTTTTCTATCTTAAAAAGGGAAGCAGCTATCCTCTAAGCACGCATCGTTGATACACTCGGTATGTCATTTTTGAAGTTGGGGGTAAAATATACTAAATTCCAAATTTACACGCACATCGATGGAGGTTCACTGTTCTATATACAGAATTTAGCCGTTTGCCAGACTGATTGAGATCCGTCATCGTATTTTCATGAATATAAAGGCCATTGTTTCTTTTATTTTAAGATTTCGTCGTGAAATATCAAATACTTGCAATGCTAGGCTATGTGCTGGACCTTGCTTCGAAATATATCACACAAAAGAACATTTTGAATAATTGAAAAAAATACTAGTACCTTTAATATTTTTACCATAGCAAGGCAGTGACTTCACAATCACAATTCAATAATTATAACATGAGAACTTGGCAATTAAAATTTATAGCACTTATGCTACAACTTCTAATGTCTAAGCTATTTAATTTAAGGGTGTATATGAATCAAGAATTTTCGCTATGTCATTGCGGCAACGACATGAAATGTTTCCGACCTTTAACAGTCAATTTCCTCTTAGTGTTTTCATGTTTATTCCGTTGACAATAGAAATAACTAACACTGTCATGCTATATTTTTTTTACTTCTGTCAACAACGGCATCAATTAATGGTCATTAGAAACAAACATTTTTTTTGTCGTTTTTTTCAAAAAAATGTGTGCGTTAAGGGGTTCAAATAATTTCTTAATGTTTCATTTTTACTTCCATTAAAACTTACTTCATCTTCATATTCGTTGAAAGGATCCAAGTTGTTTCTTAGAGTTCCAGAAAACAATATAGGATCTTGTGGAATAATCGAAATTTTGGATCTGAGTTGTCTCAATGGAATAGTTTTCGTATCGATACCATCTATAATAATGCTGCCATTAATATGAGCTAACCTGAATAAAGCTTGTATCAAAGAAGATTTTCCAGCTCCAGTTCTACCAACTACTCCGATTTTTTCTTTTGGTCTTATTATACAATTAATGTTTTTTAAGACGAACGGTTCTTCGAGATCATACCGCAAATATGTGTTTCTAAATTCTATCGTTCCTTTACTTGGCCATTTACCATCGGGTTCGCCAGCATAATCGTCTTTTTCCTGCTTTAGTTCAGCGTATTCTTGAATTCTCTCTACCGAGGTCATCCGATTTTCAAATTCGTTCCATTGTCTCAAACCATATTGCAACAATCCAGTGAGGGACATGGATTGGCTTAAAGCCAAACCCATATTGCCTCCAAGTGTCTCTGAAAAATAAAGCGGGCTTTATAAATGGCACAGGTTAACCAATTCGTCGCCCTAGATTGAGTCTATTCTGCTTATAAAAGAGGGAAGTAGCATCAACAGTAGATATATTTCAGTTAAAAAAAGGAGGTTAGTTTCTCTAATAGCAGTTAAGGTAATACCACAATAGTCAAATGTGTACTCTGTGTTATTTGACTACTGTAGCTTTTATATTTGGCAACGCCGCGTAAGAGCAAAAGAGACAGAAGTATGCTTTCAGTAACTGTTTCACGCAAAAAGCCTTAGATCAAATATGCTTCGCTAGATACGGCATCATGCAGTGTTTGTTTGGAATGTTGCCAGTTCTGAAAGAACGTCTAGGGTACAGTGTTGCCTTTTCATGTAACGTATAAATTTGAATCATCAATTGCCATTAGAGTCAGAAATAAGAAATATATTTATAAAATATTGTGTTTTTGCTGAACACTATGTTCTGAAAGATAATATTTTTGGCATAAATAGACATTATAAACTTAAAATCAAAGTAAACTATTAATATAATTGCACAAATGAAAAGAAAAATAGTCTAATCTCCCAGGAATTGGACATTAATATAATGATTGTATGAATTGGCAAATGAACTAGTATGCAAGTCATAACCGAAGAAATAAGAAGAAGAATATTGTGTTTTTGCTGTCATAATGTTCTGAATTATCAGAATAAATATTCAATCTGATACATACCTTCAAAGTGGGTGCGACTCTATCTCTGTCTCCCCACCCCATCATTCAAATCGATCCAATAATAGCAGAGATATAAGATAAGGCCCTTTTGCCGTCGCTACTGCGCATGAGTTTTGTTTACGTATTTAATCTGTATACCCCATACATTACTATGCCGTTTTCCCATTCAAATTGGACCAATAATAACGAAGTTAGCTGCTAACGCCCTTTTGGTCTCATCACTGCGCATGATTTTTGTTTACGTATTTAATCTGTAAGCCTCTTATACAACAATGTCGTTTTCCCCGTTCAAATCAGACCAATAATAACCGAGATATAGGCTAAGGCCCTTTACTCCCTCGGACTCCTCGCGCCATCTTGCGTTAGAACTCCCTAGTTTCCACCGAGTTCCGAATATTGGGACCCCTTAGGCCCGCCCATATATTTGTGCCCTTTACCCCTTAAGCCTGCCCATATATTTGTGCCCCTGAAGCCGGCTTATACTACGACGTTATCACCACCCGCCGACGTTATCTCTAAGCAATGACGCGTGACCTTTAAATGGCTAAAAATCGCCAGATTGGATCTTAGAATTCCTTATAGAGATTTACATGTAAAAATGAGGGTTTTTAATGTAGAATGGGTGCTGCACCCTTACTTTCGTTTGTTTTGTCTGACCTTCCTATCTGTAACTCTAATCTGTGGTACAGTGTAATATATTATCATATTTATACAACACATATTTCAATTACATTTTCTAAGGAATGAGTGACTTCCATGTAGGTTACAGTAAAATGGGAATTAGTGTGAATCAAAAATAAATAAAATACCATGGAAGACTACGAAATTTGTTTGGAATGAGAGGTTGAATACTATGATTTTGCGGCTTCTGTTTATTTCAAATGCTAAATCATATAATATACTTTATGCGTAGCATATATGATCTAAGCAAAAAGCTATCGACCTCGTCACAAATAAATGTGCTCTCAAATGCACTAGTAGTATGGGTATAGGTTTGACATTAGGTTGTAAATAACTCAAGCATACAGAAATTAGAAATTGGGGCGACACCACATTTAAAATAAGTAATCACATTACAAAGCATTAATGATAAAATGAAGAAACATCATTAATAATTATTTTTATTCAAGACTTTAAATACGATAACGAGCAAATTTTAATTTACTAGAGCTTCACATAAGAAAAAAATACTTTTAAGTTAATATATTACTCGAATTCTTTAACTGGAGAAGGAACTATTGGTTCGGAAACCTATTTAGCTGGTATCTTCTTATTCAGCTCAGGGAAATCATGTTTTGGTAATTCACATTAGGGCTTTCGAACATCAGCCACGTTAAAACGAGACTAGAGATGGGCGAAAAATAACGGTATCATAGATATGCGTTATAATTTCGCGCGCGTCACAACCTCTTTGGCGGCGTTGCCAGATGCAATTAACATAGTACGTTTTTCCTAATTATTTGCTAATTACTCTTATTACATTCTTGTTCAAAATATTGTATTATAGAAGCTACGAGCTCCTAACAGCGGCTATTCAATTACTTTACATATGACGAAGAAACATCAGTATTAATTTAAATGCTCGTTTACAGTATGTTTGTTTTTTAAAACAAAAACTAGATTAAGTGCTTCACATTATTGTTTGCAAAAAAAAAAGCCATTAAATCTAATATCTAAAACATGTACTTACCATTTTTCAAAAATAGTAAAGCTGCTAAAACCAGTGCTATATACACGACACAAAGAAAATCTAACCAAAATCCGAAGCCTCTGCCACCTCCTACATATAAGAAAAAAGCAGCTGTGTTCAAATTTTGGTAGTTATCAAATTCACTTTTCAATATTTCCTGAGCTTTGAAAGCTCTTATTGTCGTCAAACCCTGCAGTGTAGCAGATAAGTGGGTAAAAATTGGACTGCGAGCTAAAAGATATGACAATTTATATAACTCAGTGTCAGGTTGTAATGTCACAAGATAGTAGGAATGTAAAGGAAGTTCCAAACCAAATTATTATACGCCAATCGAGCAACGGTCAAAGCGACGTCATGTGGCGCGGCCCGTAAATTAACCGTGTTGTATTATGACAGGTGACACATGTAATACATAGAAAAATACATTTATTAGAAAACGAGCTTCACTCAGAGGAATCGGACGAAGGTTTTGTTTGCCAAAATGCCCAAATTAACAAGGAATCCATCGCGACATTAACTTTTACTTTTTTCCAAATCGTGAAAGGGTTACAATTAGTTATTGGGTTCATTTACTTTCGCCAATTTTATTTACTTGCCATATCTTGTTTAGGTTTGAATTTCAAATACTTATACTGTTTGTTTACCTACAATTTCGTTAGAGCGGCGCTCGTGTCAAGCGAAAACGAAATGGGCAGGCGAATAATTCTAAAAAATTCGCAAAAATTCGCAAAAATTCGCAAAAATTCGCACATGCGCTGTGCAATTAAGTCTAGATTGAACTCATAACACGTTTGATTTCCAAGAAGTTTTAAACGTATCCGATTTTCACTGAAGTTCAATACTTACTGATAGACTCTATTCGTTTAATATTCCTGCCGGTTTTGGAGTAAAATCTCCTTAACATGTAGCACAATATTCCGATAATAACGGTGGGAATGGAAATCCAAATAGTCAAGCTTCCAATTACAAAAGCGCAAGATACTATGAAGAGAGTAAGCTAAAAGTAGAAATACTAACATTTATATGTTAAAAAATCACTAATATTTTAAGGTTATGTTGTTGTCTGCTGTCCGGTGACCGGAAAAAAGCGCACAGGAAATATCCGCACAGAAAAAAGCGCACAGGAAATATCCGCACGGGAAAAAATACGCACAGGGCCAAAACCGCACACGAAAAAATGCGCACAGGTATGAAGGCGCACATGAGAAAAGCGCACGTGGTAAAACACAAACGATTATACTTTGGATTTTAGAGTATAGTGAAATATGTTTACATTTATTACTATAAATTGGCTATTCGCCTTAAGTAAATTAATTTGTACCATGGGAGTTCACCAAAGTTAGTTTGTGGCATGTTAAATCCCTTCTTAATCCATCAAAAAGCATTTATATGCTCGGATGGCTGCAATGAAATATGGAATTAAGAGCATTGTGCCTTCACAACAATTAGTTGTTCTTGGTGATTCATTAAGAGAGGCGTCGTAATGGTTCCATATTCTAGGATGGAATTGTGTACTTCTTCCTGCGGCACCTTCTTTATATGTTGAAAAAAAAATAAGTCAGAACGTCATTAAACATCTCTTCATCAGGAAAACTTCCTGCAAGTGTGATAAAATTCGTACATCTTCTAACGGCACAAATGATAATGCCGCTATGGATTTTAGCTTTAATTTTGTGTCGACGTTCGATTCTAAGTCCGATTTTAAACCAACTGTATTTATTTTCCTTATCAAGCTTTGCATGGCACAAATGAAAATAACAACCCTTAATTTCGGCGTCCGGAAAAACTCGCCTTGCAGCATTTATGCAGGTTTTCTTGGAATCTAAGAGTATCTTTTGGGGCGCCATGTTTGGAAATATCCTTTTTAAAACTTGCAACATCTCCAGGTATGTTTCTTCGTCCTTCTTCTGTAGCAGTATGTACACACATGGTGGATACGAATTTCCTACTTTAGCATGTAAAGTGTAAAGTTGATAAAACATCGTTGGTGCTTTATCAAATGTTCCGTCGCCACAAAGAATGTCTTGGTTTAACCTGTACAATAGCTCTCGATCTCCCAAAGTTAACATTCTATTTGGTGTTCTGTCCAAAGTACAATCGTTTGCGTTTTATCATGTGCGCTTTTTTCATGTGCGCTTTTTTCGTGTGCGCTTTTATATATGTGCGCATTTTACCGTGTGCGGTTTTGACCCTGTGCGTATTTTTCCCCGTGCGGATATTTCCTGTGCGCTTATATGACAGTGCGCTTTTTTCTGTGCGGATATTTCCTGTGCGCTTTTTTCCCATGCGCTTTTTCCGGGATTCCTGATGTCCAACGTTACGATAACGACGTTTTACATCTGACAGTTGTAACCATAACTTGATAGGGGCGCCATCTTTTGTCAAAAGGCGGAAACTTATTTGTACACTTGCTTTTAAATTTACCTGCATTGTATCCAATAAAGCTAATGGTAATAATTCATCAATAACACCAATATCGTTGGAAAACCTATTTAAAATTCTTCCGCATGGGTTCAAGTTAAAGAATACCATTTGGCTGAGGACAATGTTGGAAAACATCTTGTTATGCAATGTTGTAGAAACTGTTAAACACCATTTAAAGAAAGCCAAACATTTAATGAGCACTGTGGTAGCGAGAAGAATCATTAGAAAACTATAATATATTACAGTATTATTACTTGTGAATAAGGGGGTCAACCACCAACCCTGGTATTGATACTGTTCTTCTATTTTTGGACATATTTGTAAAATTGAGTTATTAATAGATTGGCAGTAGTTACTTTTTAGAAAATTTATGTGCTGTATATTTACCCTAAAAATTTAAAAGTATATAAATACTAAAATATAGACAAACTATTATTTAATAATTAAAGGTGTATATTTACAGTTTTTTGGTATCCCAGGAAGCATATAATTATTGTATCTTTTCTAACACGAAAAAATGTCCTTTTTCCGGAAAACTCATGCGAGTGTCTTAAAGTAAAAGTTTTATTTAAATGAAAATGTACTTCTACTGTAAAATAGGATGTATACTACACGTGCCTTGTGTTTTGTAAAAGAATTAACACAGTGAACCGTTTAAGTTTTAGTCGAATAAACGAAGGTGCCAACCCGGACATCAGATCTGTCTGGCACCATTTTTTTTTAATTTGCAGGTATTCATGGGTACATTCACCTCCGAAAATCTCAGCTGTCTGAAATTTGTGGAAGCGCGGGAAAATGGACCAATGGTCTCAAAAATTTATTTTTTTTAAGAAAATAAGTGGTTTTATTCCACATGAAAAAAGAGAAATTGAACTAGCAAACCACTATGAGCTTCCGAAATGAATTAAAAATGATCCTCATCATTTTTGTCAAAAATATGATACTTTTCGACACAACCGGCTCCAAAACGCACCCCTATTTTTAGCTCCTACCCTGCATTTACAGAGCACACTCTAAAGGAATGACACTCCCAAGCGGATTACAAATTTTTCAATAAATCACGAAAAATTAATGTTTTTTCATGATTCAAAGTTCAGATGAAAGAAGGAACCTGTAGCTATAATATCATCTTACTTTTTTCTTTTATCTATTTCTCTGAATTATTGAAAAACCGGGTCAAAGATTGTTTTTGCTCGATATTTTGGCCGTCCTATAAATGTATTCATATTTTTTTTATCAAGACTAATTTCACCGAATCCTATTGGATAATGGGGCTTTGCAAGGTGTTAAATATATTCAGAAAGGTTCAATAAAATATTTTTTTAGGGCGTTTTTTTTGGATTTCCGGAGTTTTCGAAAATGCTCGGGTCTATCGGGAATTAACAGATATAGTCCAGTCAAGGAATGAGGTGTAGAGTGCGTGAGCAGGTATAGTAGAACCCACCGCTTTATGAGAAAGAAAAAACGCTATAAAAACAACAAAGGATACCGCCAATAGAAGGAATACTGATTGATCTGGACATTTTTGAGTATTTTAATGTCGAAAACACCGTACACTGTCCATATACATAAAAATAAAATGATATTTTGTCTATTAGGACCACTGTGCAAAGATTCAATAACCAAGTTACTGGAGATCGTTAGGGGTAATTTGCGTAAAATTTCTATATTGATTAACTTTCTTTAATATGAATTTACATTTTAATTTCTATAACGCATATTAGATTCATTTTCTGATCTCTTGTGAGATTCAGAAACGTTGCTAATTAAAATTTTGTCTCAAATTTTAATTCTAAAATTAAAAACACGGTGAATAAAGTCATAAATATTATAAATTAATTAAGCTTACCTACCCTACCTCAACCCTCACCATCGGAATCACTGTCATCAACATTGATAATAAATTTGGTCGGACTCGTTATATAAGAATTTTCTTCTTTGATGACATGTTTCATTTTTTTCTGCCAATCATCAGCTGAAATTTTGTTAATTTCTTCTTTTACCAAATTTGCTATCAACCCATCAAATTTGCGAAACACGTTATGACGCCTTATTCTTTTTTAAGTTGTCCCCAAATTAATTCTATGCGGTTAAATACACAAAAATAGGGCGGAAGGCGCAATACCTCGTGGCCCCTTTTTGATGCCAGGAATCTTTGGGACTACAACCTGATACCACATAATCCATTGGAATATAATTTAGTGATTGTTCCGATTCTTTAGATCCACTTAAAAAAAACTGTATTTTCCCAAGGACGAAACATATTGAAATTGACACCGAATAAATAAATAAGAAGTACACTGTAACAATGTTTCAAAATAAAAAAAGTATGTATATACACGGAAGCCAAGAATAATATTAATTGAAATAAACTAACGCCACGAATCACCTACCACCTACTATTCACTAAATCAAAAATCAAGTGCGAACACAAGCACAGTGTATCACTGTATGAATATTTTCCTATCCCCCACTACTGAAGACAATATTTGTCTAACTTCTACTTCCTACTTTAATTGCAGAACAAAATGATCCCGCTTTATACAAGTCGCTAATACCGACAAAGCCACTTGTCGGCACATCTACATGCCGCCAATACCGACAAAGCCACTTGTCGGCACATCTACATGCAGCTAATACCGACAAAGACACTTGTCGGCACATCTACATGCCGCTAATACCGACAAAGCCACTTGTCGGCACATCTACAAGCCGCCAAAGTAACCTGTCTGCACATCTGAGAATTTTGTTTCTGCAATTGAAAATATAAAAACTATAACCACACTTCCATTGTCGCCTTATGAGTGTAACCTCACACCCCACAGTTTAGTTAAATTAATTTAAGGCAAAATTTTAATTAGTAATTCAAACCTAATATGCGTTATAGAAATTAAAATGTAAGTTCATATTAAACTCATAATTAATAATTATACGCCATTCTCCCCTATAAAGATATCCAGCTAAGTTGGTTATTGAATCTTTGCACAGTGGTCCTAATAGCCAAAATAGTATTTTATTTTTATGTATATGGACAGTGTACCGTGTTTTCGACTTTAAAGTGCTCAAAAATGTCCGGATTCATGAGCAATTGTTCTATTGGCGGTAATCCTTTGCTGTTTTTTCATTCTCATAAAGGATTGAGTTCGACTATAACTAAGCAATTCCTTCAGAAACTTGTTCAGGGCGCTTAGGGTGTTAACATACCAAAAGTCCTGACACCTAGGTGGTGAGCCAGTGTGGGGGGGGGGGGTGTCAAATGTACGTATTTTGGGTTTTTCGGTTATATATCGAAAACAATGCATCGGAGGGAAATTTTGTTCTATAATAAAATAAAGTTCATAAAATTATCTAAAACTTTTATATTATATGTGTTTTTTCAAATTCGCAACCGTTTTCGAGCTACACCCTCTAAAAAAGTTTCCCTCGTCCTCGACTCGGGATAACTTTTAAAAAATTCATGCAGAAAAAGTAATGCTGACCTGTTCTGCAGCGTACCTCCACTGCCAAGGGACATGCCTGAACAGCGTGCCTGTTGCCGATAAAGACGACGTAGAGCCTATCCACTACTGAGGACGAAGATGCCATGGACGAACAACCTGGGCCCTCAAGTTCAAAGATGATGAAAATTTGATTACATATAAAGTAGAGAGAATAACATTAAGAATTTATTGAGAACAATGGGGTTTACAATAATTGTATTGATGTAACGAAACTATCTGTAAAATAAAGTGTGTGTATCATTATTTTTGCCACATATATTATTAGGTGAACGAACAAAGGTTGTGGGTCAAGAATATATATAAACAAATTTTCTGAAAATTGCAACTGTAACTTTAGGCGGGTTGGAGATTAATTAGCATACGTGTATATATTCTGAAAGGGAATTTAAATCTCTACAACTTCTTTTCTATGCATATTTTTCGTTTAGACAACATGATGGATTTTTTTGACGAATATAGTGAGTTAAAATGATTTTTTATTTTCTACTTTTTTCGAGGGTGTAGCTCGAAAACTGTTGCGAATTTGAAAAATACATATAATATAAAAGTTTTAGATAATTTTATGAGCTTTATTTTATTATAAGACAAAATTTCCTCCGATGCACTGTTTTTCAGATATAAGTGAAAAATGCGTACCTTTGAAAGCTTAGCTTGTTATTTTCCCACCCTTCCACAAATTCCACGTAGCTGAGATTTTCGGAGGTAAATGTACCTATGAATACCTGCAAATTAAAAAAAATTGACGGACAGACTTGATGCCAAAGTTTGGGGTTTTTCTAGCGTTAATTTACTGGACTATTTAGTGAAAGTTCAAAAGGCTGGAGAGAGAAAATCTCCGATTACGCCACACCACACGTTTATTTTAAATTCGTTTAAAACTGTCTTTTTTGACACAAATAAATTTTATATTCAAGGTGAATAATATCTTCCTTGAAAACGCTATTATTCTTTGTTTTACCACCAACTCTTGATATTTGTTAGTGACATACTGGTAACATACAGGTACAACCCATACTCCTTAGATTCCAAAAAACTGGAAATTTATCCGCGTGAATTTAAAAAAAACTCACCAAAATGTTACGTAGTACTCCATAAGACTTTCGAAAACTTGACTGAAAACAAAAATTACTATCAAACCTAAAACTGTCCATTTTCCTCCGGATTTAATTAAATTAAAATATACGTGATTGGAAATATTTCCAGAAAATTTTTCCTCCTTCTTCAACATTTGTACTTGTATATTTTCATCTTGTTTTTTATTATTATATGTTTTTGATACATCCATTGGAATCATTTTATTTATATCTTCTTTTTCTTCTATCTCAGTAAATATTTTACCAAAAATATTTTTAGATCTTTCAAGATATGTATAAGAACCAGCTATTTCTATTTTACCTCCGTTCATCAAGTAAATATTTTCAATTTTGTTGAGATAATGGATTTGGTGGGTAACTAACAAAACACATTTTTTTCTGAGGTAGGAACAGATACATTTTTCAAAAATGTGTTTGCCCACCTGAGCGTCTACTGCAGATAAAGGATCGTCTAGTAAATATATGTCTGCTTCTTGATAAATAGCTCTGGCAAGGCCAACTCTAGCTTTTTGACCTCCGCTTAAAGTAATACCCCTGTCTCCTACTATCGTTCTATCTCCATGAGGAAATAGAGCGAGATCTGTTTGAAGAGCGCAATGTTTTATCACTTCTTCATATCTATTTTCGTCATATTTTTGTCCAAATAAAATATTTTGTCTTATACTTCCTCCAAATACCCACGGTTCTTGAGATGCATACGAAATTGTTCCTTTAACGTTAACAAAGCCGCTTTGTAGCTCCAATTCTTTCATTATTACGTGTAGTAAAGTTGTTTTTCCACTACCTACGGGTCCAATTAATGCTGCAATATTTTCAGAAATAATATCTATATTTATGTCTTCCAAGGTATTTTCAGGTAGAGAAGAAATCCATTTTGCAGAAACATTTTTAATATGAAGTCCAATTTTACCGTTTTCTTCACGTTGTATTATGCGGTCTCCATTTTCACTAATAGCCTGCCACTTTTCAATATTACAATTTTCCTCACTATTGATTTCGTTGTACAGTAGAAATTTTTGGATCCTCTGTATGGAAATAAACATTTCAGAATAATGCTGGGCAGCTAAAGGGAAGAAATCCGTGAGTGTATATAAAATTTTAAAGTAAGAGGTTACCGTATAAGCATAAGTGGCTGTAATCCTATTGCCAGTAAGGACGTACGCTAAAACACAAACAGCCACGGCCATTTTGTTTAGCATTAAAATGCCGCTCTTTAATATAGCACGGATTACTGCAGTTTTTCTTATATAATGCATTTCTTCACTAAAAAAAATATATAATAAATATTATTATAATAAACTTTACGCTCGGTGCTTCTTATGTAAAGTTACAAATAAAGAAAAAAGAGTCCGATCAGAAAATGGTTAAATTACAAATGATTCTGGTGTCCTGCATAAATATTCCCAGTAAAATATCCCCAACAAAATATCCCGTTCTTTTGAACCCCAAACAAAATATCCCTGTAAAAAAATATCCCCATACATGATATCCCTGTCAATTAGATTATCAATTGGCAGTCATCTCGTTTATAATATGAATTAATCAACTATAATATTTTTTTTCGCCTACCTTGTATGAAAATGATTCATATCAACCCTAAAAATCAGACTGAAAGTAATATTTTCTGGCCTTGGGCCGCAAAAATCATAAAGAACACGATTTTGTAGTTTTTCACTATCTACGCACCTTTGACTTTGACGTTTCACATAAATTTTCATTAAACGTCATTGTAGAACCAAGAGAACTAAACTGTAAAATAATGATACGTTCTGATTCTGAATAATTGTGATTGTGTAAATTAGTGAAAATGAATAGTAATTCAGGCAGTGATGAAGAATTTATGAATACTCCACAAGACGAAGCTAAGGGTAAATCGTTATTTTATCATCTTCTTGGAGATTACTAATGCCATGGAAAAACCAAAATGATAACAAGGGGATGGGATTATAAGATGGTTACCCCTAGGATTTGGTATGAAGATAAGATAGGCAGTTGACGTCTAATTATAACTCGTATTGGAAGTGATGACGGGTTTTCAAAACGTGGTTCCTTAATATTTCATACTAAAAAACCGTGAAGATATGAACGCTGATGTTTTTTAAGAATATTTTCAGCAGATGATAGAACATTTATCAAAGGGTTCAGTTATAGTAATGGATAACGCTAGTTACCAGTCCCGTCTAATTGAACTTGTGCCAAATACTTCATGGAAGAAAGATGATATCATTAAGTGGCTAACAGATAGAAACATTAACTTCAATCAATTAAATCAATAAAAATAGAACTACTAGAAATTGTGAAATTAAATAAGCTTCCAGTACGTTATGTAGTGGATGAACTTGCAAAAACACATGGCATTGATGTTGTACGTCTTCCTCCTTATTACTGCAAACTAAATCCTATTGAACTGATATGGGCACAAGTTAAAGAATATGTATGTAGCATTGTTAGAAACCTCCATATCACTTGTTACGAAGTAAAATAGGCAAAAGGCAATCGAGCATATGTTAAAAGAAGAAGAAAACATGTGGAATCTGGACAAAATCTTGGATGTCGATACTACAGTGCCACCTTTAGTAATATCAGTAAATACTGACTCATCAAGTGAATATACTGTGAATACTTTCACGTTTCCTGATTAGTAGGAGAGCTGGAGCCGAAAAGCTGCTTTGATCTTTGATATGGACAAACTTGATTAAAACTCATTCTAGTACTAAACAGGATTACATATCCGAGCTCTCCGACACTTTCAGTGGTGCAGGACTTAGGTACGAATGACCAAAGGTGCCATTTTCTTCTTAAACGCAAACTATCTTTGTGGCGTGTGAAAATTTTTTAGGATGGAAGATTATAAGTTACTTAATATGAATTCCAACTCTCCGATAGCTACGTTGGTGCAAACTTGGTAGCTGACAGGGGTGAAGTTGCCAAAAATAAAAAAAAACAAATCACAACTGATATGTCGGAGAAATTGACTACTGATCCGACAGATAGGTTGGTGCATAAGGCAGTAAAATGGGATTTTATAGACGCGTCCCCGAGCCTCGCGCTATACACGTTTGTCATATGCATACGTATTTTATCGATAAAAATGAAAATGACTACGTTAAATTTGTAAGTGAAAATGGCTCTTCTGGGTTACAGCAGTGAAGATTTATTAAATCTGGTAATGATTTATGGTGAATGCAATCGCATAATTAGTCGTACCTGCCAATTATTCGCAGATTTTATAGACAATCTTTTATTGCCCGAATCGTTTAAATCAAAAGTAAAAAAAATGCGTCATTGCGGGATGCAGAAGTTAGTTTAAGAATGGTAAATGGTTGTGTTTTTGAACATGTGAAAATAATTAAAATTTTTCATATACTGAGTTTTTCTGGATTTTGTTTATTAGTTATGCTCATAATAAATTTGATAGGTAGTTAGTTCTTCATTTTTAATTTTCATGGCATAGATTATATTAACCACCAATTTATGTAACATATCTGCAAATTATAATAAACCTAACAATAACTCAGAAACGCGTAGCTTTAGGTATTTTTTTTTTGCGGAGGTGAAGAAAACCCTTTATGGGGAGGTTATGAGCCTAAAATCTCAAGGTCTACTGTGAGAATCTCCTTTCCAGGGCATTCTCACTAAAAACTTCACCCCCTAGTTGGGTCCGTCTGACCGAAGCCTCCGGTGACACTTAGGCCTATCGGCCCATTGTATCCTTAGGCTTTAGGTATAGGGAATGCTAATTCAGATCAGAAGAGAATAAAAAACTGATTCAGGCGTGATAATAAAATACAGGGTGTTTCATTTGAAATTATCGACTTTATTGAGAATTGAAAATATAAACATTGGACGCTCCATTCTAGACATCCTATAAAAAATATTGCATTTCACGTTTCACCGTATTCTAGAATGATATTCTCACAATCTCTGTATAAAATTTGAAATTAATAGCTTAACAACTAAGCCAGATACGGAAATATATGGCTGATGGGCCATCTAGGTGACACACCCTGTATATCTAGGATATACATACTTATGTTATAAATTGTTATAAAATTACCCAAAAACATAAAAATGTTAATTATCAGATAAAAAATTGAATTTGTACGAGTCTCTATCGATAAAATATGTATGCACATTCATTTCGGAAGCTCATAGTGGTTTGTATTTTAATTTCTCTCTCTCTTTTCACTGGATTAAAACCACTTAGTTGTTAACTATGCACCAACCTATCTGTCGGAGATTTTC
The DNA here is from genome assembly GCA_949320105.2 of Crepidodera aurea. Lineage (NCBI taxonomy): Eukaryota > Metazoa > Arthropoda > Insecta > Coleoptera > Chrysomelidae > Crepidodera > Crepidodera aurea. The sequence goes on from OX439472.1 coordinate 43,593,531, forward strand.
ACACATGGTTTATTATACAATAAAAAAGCAGTAGTCAATTTCTCCGACATATCAGTTGTGATTTGTTTTTTTTTTTAATTTTTGGCAACTTCACCCCTGTCCGCCACCAAGTTTGCACCAACGTAGCTGTCGGAGAGTTGGAATTCATATTAAGTAACTCTTTTATCCTAAAAAATTTTCACCCGCCACAAAGATAGTTTGCGTTTTAGAAGAAAATGGCACCTTTGGTTATTCATACCTAAGTCCGCACCACTGAAAGTGTCGGAGAGCTCGGATATGTAATTCTGTTTAGTAATAGAATGAGTTTTAATCGAGTTTGTCCATATCAAAGATCAAAGCAGTTTTTCGGCTCCAGCTCTTAGACTAGATCTTCGAGAGTAGGTAAGCATATCTATTTTATATCAAAATGTTACAATCATATTAGTAAAAAAGGAGTAGGGTCTGGTGGCGCGGCTTGAAACCACCAAAAGGTGTACCCACCAAATTAACAAAAAAAAAAACAAAAAATTGGCCTTAGCCAACCAAACCAACCGGCGGTTAAATTACAATTATTTAAGTTTAAAATAGTAACAAAAAAAATAATAATACAAACAAATACTTCCTAATTTACCCAACCGTGCGCTCATCAGAGTCTTAAAAGGGATTAAAATAAGGATATTCTATTGTTGTGTCCACACAAAACCGGGCGGCACAGGCAATATCCTTAATTTTAACACACCTCTTACCTACCGGCTATTTAAAATCACATATTTTGTTTGAGCCGCCTGTGCTGTAAAACTCCCATAAAATTTTGATTTATTGCTCCGTGTCGATTGCGATTTCACTATAGTAATGTTTCTCTAAATTTGTTACTTAACAAGACAATGCGCAATGGTACAAAAAGCGCTATGAATTGTTTAACAACTGGAAATAATATATAATAAATAAATTGGTACATTTTTATTACTTAAGTTACCCATTAAATTTTGTCTGCATTTATAAAATTAAAGATTTTTGTTAGGCGAAAAACAGTTGTGTGTCACACATGCAGAAAACGCTTTAGCAGCCCTTATGACACAATATGCTAATGAATCAAAGAAAAAAGACAGTCGTGTTGCGTCCTTCTTCGCGAGTTCATCTCTCGTTGTTGTTATTTATTTATTTATTTATTTAAAATACCTTTATTAAAAGTCAGAAAGGAAAAAATTTGTTAAACGCAGGTGGATTTCTTGTTAAACCCCTGGTTATTAATTTAAACAACGGGCATAAATACACTGAACTAGAGTTAAAATAGTTGTATCCATAAAATATTGTTTTTTGTTAGCACTTATATATCCGGAAATAATAGTAAACTATTATAAGTTCTTTTGCAACTTTTCGATGAGGAAAATATTCTGAAATGGAATATATTGTACTGGGATATTGGGTGTGCAGCAAGTCATCATTACCCGAGCTTTCGGACATATATCTGTCAATCATTAGGGAATTACTTATAGTGTAGTGAAATTAGACGAAAATATTCTGAAAATGGATGTAAGAGCCAAGTCAATTTTTTTTTAATTTTTTCGATTTTATACAAAAAGAGAAAGCTTCACTATTTTTTAAATATCTCCGGCTCTAAGAGAGAGATATTTAAAAAATAGTGAAGCAATCCACTCGAAAAATACCAAAATGCCGTTTTTGGCATACAGGGTGACACAGCAACCATGTAACAGGCTACAGGATCTGTGTTTCTCAAGATAAAATTATAAAATTTTAGGGCATTAAATGGGACCTTAGTGGCCTCATTTAAGTCAGTTTGTTTCACTTTTACTACTTCCGGTTTTACCGGAAGTGATACCAACTTTTGAATTTTAAACGGGACACCCTGTAGATTATTACATTTTTGGAATCTACATGACAACCTGATTTCATCGATGTATCATACTTGGTATCTCAAGTCAATAGTTAAGGAGCTACACACAAAAATACGAAAAATCAAAATTGGCTCAAATAACATACCAAAGAAATAAACAACGGGAAAAAACGGCACTAACTTAAATATTGCATTAAATTATTTAATGTAATTCAAAAAATTTATAAATTTAATACAACATAACTGAATTGTACGATTTTTTATTTTTTTTTAATTTAACCCATTTTCCCCCCTGTTTTCATACCTTATTTAAATTGCAACCCTTGTTTTTTTTCTTCCTTAAAGAATAAACACATTCTATTCTAATTAAGTGCATAATTTTAAATTACATTTTTTGTACATTTCTTAGTTAATGTTCTCAAATGAGAAAACTATCATACTTTAAAGCAATACATTAAATAATTTTTTAATATTATCAAGGCAGCGGTGACTATGACATTATTTTGACTTATTTATGTATTGCTTTAAATTATGATAGTTTTTTCATTTGAGAACATTAACTAAGAAATGTGCAAAAAATGTAATTTAAAATTATGCACTTAATTAGAATAGAATGCGTTTATTGTTTAAGGAAGAAAAAAACAAGGGTTGCAATTTAAATAAGGTATGAAAACAGGGGGGAAAATGGGTTAAATTAAAAAAAATAAAAAATCGTACAATTCAGTTATGTTGTATTAAATTTATAAATTTTTTGAATTACATTAAATAATTTAATGTAATATTTAAGTTAGTGCCGTTTTTTCCCGTTGTTTATTTCTTTGGTATGTTATTTGAGCTAATTTACAGGGTGTCCCGTTTAAAATTCAAAAGTTGGTATCACTTCCGGTAAAACCGGAGGTAGTAAAAGTGAAACAAACTGACTAAAATGAGGCCACTAAGGTCCCATTTAATGCCCTAAAATTTTATAATTTTATCTTGAGAAACGCAGATACTGTAGCCTGTTACATGGTTGCTGTGTCACCCTGTATATCTCGCGAAGCTCCAGCCCAAATTTATTGAAAATTTCTTTTCATGCTTCTCTTTATGTATAAAATCGAAAAAATTAAAAAATTTGACTTAGCTCTTACATCCATATAAAATTCTAATTTCACTCCACTATTAATGAGGCTGCTTGGTCATCGATTTTTTGAAAATAAAAATTAGGATCATCAAAAAGCAACATTAAATAATGATTTAAATTTTAAGATTTCCATTTAGGACTTAAAAATAGCGTCAAAAAAATTAAAATTCCTAAACCTACCTTCTTACTATTTTTATAAGTTTTGACAGAGGTTTTTCCCAAGTATACATTTTTATGATTAGTATTCCAGATATAATTTCATTCATAAGTCTCACTCTTTCATCTGTTTTTGTAGCGGTCTTTAGCCTAAATTCAGAAGCTTTTTTACCCAACCAAGCTAAAAATTTTATATTATTAAAAAAATATACAATTAAGAATATGCTACACTTACATTGAAAAGGAATAAAGATAAAAAATAATAGTGCCCCAGACAATGTAGTCCAGCCACATTTAACGTACAACAAAATCATTACAATAATAAGCTCTATGGGACCAAGATAGAGATTATGGAAAGAATGAATCCCATTATCAAATCTGGCTACATCATTCGTCATCAAATTTACCATTTGTCCAATTGTAGTTTCTGCCAAAGCAGATTTGCTTAATTTTAATGTCTTTCTGTAATTTAAAAATACAATTTTCAAAAATGATGAAACGATGCATCCTCCCAATAGCGGCGGGTCCAAAATCCGCACCAAAAAGGGTGGACTACCTGCCACTAGAAATGGTCCACCCTTTTTGGTCCGCATTTTGCGTCCTCCCCCACCCAAAACGTACCTGTAAATTAGAGAGCAAGCAGCAACTCTGATTTTCATGCCAACTTGCATTAGAGCAAAATTGAAATTGTGACTCATATTGGCGGTTATTGCAGAAATTAAAATTAAAAAACCAGCACAGAAATATACTTCGTTTTTAGCTTCGCTCGCTTTGTCGTCGTCAAAAATAAGTATTAATTTTGTTACCAGAAATGGTTGAAAAATCCTAGAAAAGACTAATTAGACACTATATCTGTGGTCTCTCGCAGTTCAATCATTTTCGTAACATTTCTAATAACACCTTAGATTTGGTTGTATGCAATAATTTTTTACTCGAAAACTTAAACACTTGCGAAAACTCTCTTGTTCCCGTGGATAATCATCCCACCACCTTAGAGTTTGTACTAGATTTTCCAGATGTCTTATTCTGTAATCATTTTCATAACAATAGTCACTATACCTCTAATTACAGTCGAGCTGATTATAATTCTATAAAAACTGAGTTACAGTCATTCGACTGGATAAAGGAGTTTTCAAACCTAAATACAGATGAGAGTTTTCAGAAGTTTTACAATATCTTACGTAGTAGTATAACCAAACATGTTCCTAAGAACCATAAAAATAAATCTAAATACCCTCAGTGGTTCAACATCGCTACCACAAAAGTTATCAAAGAAAAGAGGAAATTTCACACAAAGTGGAAAAATACAAAAATTATTTAGTCTATCTAACTTTTAAATTACTCCGTGGGAGATCGAAATATCTGATTGACATCGATAATAAAAACTATATTCAACAAATAGAAACGCGTATTTGTGATGATCCGAAGCATCTTTGGAGCTTCGTCAAATCTAAAAAAGGTAGTTCTTCTGCTATTAATGCTCTGAAGGTTGGTAACCACTTCAGTTCAGTTTTTAACCAGCCTTGTAATGAATATTAGTTAGACAACACTAACCCAAATCCACACCATGGAAACAGTTATTCTATTCCACATGCCACCATCCTAAATAAACTTTTAGACCTTCCAGAGAAGGCCGCTGGTGCTGATGAAATACCTACCTTTTTCTTAAAGTCCTGTGCAAACGAGCTGTCAGTAATACTACACATTTTATTTAACAAATCACTTCACGATGGCTGCTTCCCAACAGTTTGGAAAACAGCTTTCGTTGTTCCTATTTTTAAATCTGGCAAGAAATATCTGGTTGAAAATTATAGACCAGTCTCCAAATTATGTTTAATGTCAAAAATAATGGAATCAATTATTACCGACTTTCTATATGCAGATGTGAAATCAATTATAAATTTGGAACATCTTGGCTTTATGAAGAGACGTTCCATCGAATCCAACTTATTTATTTACATAGATTATATATCTGAAACTATGAACACGGGTTATCAGGTAGACGCCATTTACACCGATTTTATCGATCATATTTAGAAAGCTTTCCGAAGTCGATATACATGGAAATCTGCTTAGGTGGTTTGGTTCCTACATCAGCAATAGATTCCAATCTATATCCATCGGAAAGTTTCGTTCTCCTATTTCTAGAATAACCTCAGGGATTCCTCAAGGGTCACACCTGGGCCCCCTTCTGTTCAACATATACATTAACGATATCTCCTCTTGTTTCATTAATACAAAATTCTTGGAGTTTGCTGACGACATGAAGTTTTTTCGAAAAATATCTAATTCTTCCGATAAACTCCTGATCTAAGAAGATTTAAATCGTATGACTCTGTATTGCCAGCAAAACCATCTTTATCTGAACACAAAAAAATGTCAATGTATAACATTCTTAAGGAATAAAGACACTATCGAAAACGAATATTTCCTCAATTATGAACTTTTAACAAAAGTTTCGATGGTCAAAGATCTCGGTATTTATATCGATTTCAAACTCTTTTTTGACCAACATATCGAATATGTTTCAAAAAAAGCTAATAAAGCACTAGGATTCCTAATGCGCGTTTGTCACGACTTCAAAGATATAGAGTCTGTTAGAAATCTATACATGGCATATGTCAATAGTGTTTTAAGATTCTATTTGGAATCCCTATTATAACTGTTATATCGACAGATTACAAAAAGTACAAAAAGACAAAAAAAAATTTCATACTTATGCAGATTTCGATATTTGCAAACGAGAACTCATATCACTAGTCGACAGACGTCAACTTTCAGATGTTAAATTTATCTACAAAATCATTAACGGGCAAATTGAATCTAGCCAAATTTTAAGTAAAATTAATTTCATTACTCTATCCTATAACACGCGAGGGAAAAATCTTTTCAAAATTAGTCAAAGCTCTACTAACTACTACCTAAAGTCTCCTCTGTAAAGATGCAGTAAATCATACAATACAATCTCGTCACTCACCGATGTGGATATCTTCTCTTCCTCTTTGATAACTTTTACAAACACTATTAAAAAATTATATATATCTCATCTTGACTAGCTTCTTTTTTTATAATATGTATAATATACATTTTTTCTTATTTTTATTGTTAAGCAACATTTAATTTTGTATTAGTTTAGTAAACAGTGAATACTGTACTGGGCTCGTCCTCTTTGTATTATTATATAAATAAATAAACAAATTAGTAAACGAGGTTAAAAATTTTTAATTGCTTACCTTAAAACTTCGTGTAAAATTATGACTAAATGTAATATAGCCACTTCTGTTAAAAACGTTGTTGATAATGCTTTGAAGAAAGACGGACTCTTTTTCTTTGCTAACTCCTTCATCCAATTTTTCTCCAGTTTGTCACCAAGTTTTGCAGAATCATGATTTTGTCTATGTTGATAAATATCGTCTTCAGTCAATTCTTTTTTATACCCTTTGATACATAAAGGCAGCAACCAACTAAAATGAATATAATGGTACAGTTTTCTTATTGTTTTCGTCCAAAATAATTTACTTACTAAAAAGATAACCATGATAGTATATTAGCTTTGTCATAGGGATTTATTTCATCACGTTTCAAATCTTTTTTAAATTCCTCCATTTTTTAGTCTTGACTGAAAGATTTTCAATATGTAATAATTGAAAAAGGTTTAAATTATGGCATTTCTTTCTCTTTAAGCACTTAAAAACGAAAATATTGTATTTGCTTGTTGTACTTACCTTGATTACAAATATTTCATTTCTAAATAATGTCTATTTATTTTTTTATTAGAATTTTTACACTTATGGCTTAAATCGTGTATTTTGCTTATTTTTTTCTGTAACGTTTCGAGTAAATTAAACTGGTTTTTGAACAATCTATTTTGTAAAGACAGATAGGTAAATCTTAATTCATTTTAAATGTACCTATTAATGTTTGGCAAAAGTCATAAATATTTGCGCACTGAAAGCTTAAAATTAAAGTATAGGAATTTTTTGATGTATTTAGGTACAACAAATATGGGAAAAGTGGGGCAGGAACGTTCTGTGTAAAATTTAGAAAATTTTAATATCAAAATGGACATTTTGTATTAAGATGACATTTATTTTATTTAGAAATTTTCTACAAACTTGATTTCGATGAAATCTAAGAAGTAATAAAAGTTCTAAATCCGTTCTTTGTATCCTTAATCTTTACTAAAATTTATTAATAAAAGTTGGTTTTCAATTTTTTATATGGAATATGGAAAAATTAGGCCTTGTTTTAATTTAAATTCGTATAAAATCGAAAAATAAATATTTTTCTTTGAAAACATTACAGCTTATTTAAAACACAAAAAAGAACGTTTTCACCAAGTTTCATAAAAAAAATTATTTTTGCTTTAGCGCATCTTACAAAATTAAATTGTAATATAGAAACAGAAATACATTACAAAGTATACAATTTTCCCCACCGCCACAACTGAATGTAGTTATTCTGAAACCACTTATAATAACAGTACAAGGGGTAATCCCCCTCCCCACCCCCCATGATTGTAATTTATAAAAAAATGTATAAAACATAATACACACAAAACTGGTTTACATCATAAAGAAAGTGGTGCTTCTTATAACGCGATAAAAAAAGTGTATGCATCTTCCTTATTTTACTAGACTTTTAATAGTAGCAGTTTAAAAGTGTTTTTTTTTGTTTTAACCATTTCTAAGTACTTTCCTAGTCTCCTTGTGATTATAATTTAGTATTAATAAAGTTTTTTTTTAAACAGATCGACTTGAAATTTATTGCACATTGTTAGGAAAGGTGTTTAGTTCAGAAGTAGAAAGCTTTCGATAGTGGCGCTTTTTTCATCAAAAAGTGAGGGAAAAAAAGAAAATAAACTTGCGCAATCGATAAATTATTATTTGTTAATGAATTAATGTTAAATAGAATTTTTCATGAGAATAAACCCATCCCGAGTTATAGGGCGTAAAAATTACGATTTTCACCATAAAAATCGTACATTTCTAGTTTTTTTAAATATAACCGAAAATCTGATATTATTACGTAAAAATTTATATGAACTAATTTTATGGCCTTGAGCTAACAATTAAAATAATTTTTTTTATTTTTCTACGATTAATACGAAGGAAGATCTGGCAATTGAAAAATGGGTGTTTTAAGAAACTGGATCGTTCTAGCGCAGGGGTTCTCAAACTGTGGTACATGTACCACTGGTGGTACATTACAATGTTTTAGTGGTACAATTTAACATTTAACATTTTGTTTTCAGAAACACATATATTTTTCTTCAAGTTTTTGACTTTAATGGCTCTAGCTTTAATATTGAAATGACGACTTTTCCAAAAACTTCGAACAATTTCGCGACACATTGATTTTTAACGGCGAAATGCTTTTATGGTGGTACATATATTTTTGTTTCATATTTATGTGGTACAAAATTTGAAAAGTTTGAGAACCGCTGTTCTAGCGTAAATATCTGAAAAAATATGACTTCCACAAAAAAATGTTTATAACATCTTAATGAGAGAACAACATTGGGAACATTTTAAGACCATCCAGAACCGTTTAACATAAGCAGAAAAAAAGTCTGTTAAAGTTGAGCTAAATTTTTGTTTTTTATGACATTTTCAATTTTTGGTCAATACCGTGAAAAGTTTTGATTTTTGAAAAAAAAATTAAAGAGACAAGGCTTTGAGCAAATGTTCTTCCGAATAATTACCATTTTTTTGTCTTTGCGTTTATAACCGTCAATGTCATTTTTTCGGGTCAAATATTGAAAAAACGGTCATTCCAATGAAAAAGTCATAACATGATATTTCGGCGGTATCCTAAGCTTTAAAATTGGAACATTAATTCATTAAAAAAGGTAATTTATTAATTACGAATTTTTTTTCTTTTTTTTCACACCCCCACCTGCCACCACTCAAAACGCAACTAACGAAAGTTTTCTACTTCTGGACACCTTTACTAGCAATTTGCAAAAAAAATTTAAGTCGATCTGATCAGTTACTAGTTGTTGAGGGTTCTGGAATAAACCCTATGTTGTGCCAGTTTCCCAGGACGGCCAACAATGTGTTACCGCCTTTTTAAACTGCATCGTTGTATTCTAAGTGGACTGTAATATGTTTGTCTTCTCAACTCCATTCAACAAAAACAATGAACACTTTTATTTAACCATTTATTAAACTGTTAAATAAATAAATGAACAAACAACAATGTAACAACGGATTACATTAAACTAGTAATCAATGAACAAGTATTATAATTAATATGTGCTTAACAAGCACTAACACATATTAATGAAAAATGAATTAAAAGAAATGATCGCATCATTCAGAAAATATTATTTTTACGTTGAGCTGGGCAACGGAGGGTTCTAACTTGGTTCGCAGTTAGAAGCACACTGAGTTTAAATTTGAATATAAAATGAAAAATAAAGTGGACCGCCCGATACGCAGCTAAGTACCACTGTGTAAAACGAAATATTTTTACGTTGAACTGGTGTCAACGGAGGGTCTAACCTGATTCGCAGTTAAGAACGCACTGAGTTTTGATTTTGAGTATAAAAATGAACAGTAAAGTGGACCGCCTGATACGCAGCAAAGTACCACTGTGAAGAAATATTTTTAAAATAAAATGGACCGCTTGATTGCAGCTAAGTCCCACTGGTTTGACGAGGCCTTGTTAGACCCCGGAGCGTCGCTGAGCACTGAGTTTAAAATCGGCGAAGTTTATTGGTTTCAAATGTATCCCTTCCCGATTGCGCAACACCTTCTCGAAAGATTCTTTAGCGTGAACCGCGTAAACAAGCATGTAAAATTTTTTCTATTGTCTAGACGAGACGGTTAGATTTACGACTTGATATTTATTGTGAAATAGAGTAAAAAATTATCTTTGATGAAACCGCTTCCTGGTTTGAATGCCGTTTGCAAATGTATTTTGGTGCGGCGTTGCCGGTTGAACGAATATGAGTTTACATGTTTAATTATCTGAAAATTAAACACTAGTTTCTGCTCGATATTACAAAAAAATTTACTAACTTTCTTGGACAACTTAAAAAAAGCAAAATCCGCCCTTGGGAACATGATGGTGACCTATTCGAGCATTTGTTATAAGTCAATTCAATAAGTTCACGATCAGCGTGCACTTATTGAATTCCAAACGATCAGGAGAGAAGTAAAGTCTGAAATTGAATCTAACTATCAACAGTTCTACCGTAATATTGAACAGCAAATCAAAACTGACCCAAAAAAATTCTGGCAATTTTTTAAAAAAATGAAACATTCATCGTCTCTACCTTTAACTATGGTCTATAATGGTATCGAACATAATGACCAGAGTATTTTCATAATTCTTTCGCAACACCTAGTCAACTTCATGAATGACACTTTAATCTTAACTGAACTTACTGAAGTCTATGAAACTCTCAAAAAAATTAAGCCAAAAACTACAATGGGACTTCATAAAATACCAGCTTCCTTATTTGCAGAACCTTTGACTTTATTTTTCAACCTCTCAATAAAATACCATCAGTTCCCTGATGTTTTGAGACAGTCTAAGTTAATACCTGTTTTCAAAAAAGGAGACAAACATGACATCGCAAATAATCGCCCTATTACTATAGTTAATAATATCTCAAAATCTTTGAAATCCTGCTCAATAAACCACTTTCCAATCATGTAAAAAATCAAATTACAGAGTTACGACATGGCTTCTTCAAAGGTAGGTCAACTACCTCCAATCTGTGTTCTGTATTACACAGTACATAACCAAACACATTCGAAAATAATGCCCAGGTTGATGTCATATACACGGACTTCTCAAAGGCCTTCGATAATATATTACTCGGTAAATTGAATGCCTTCGTGTTCTCAGGGAACCTGAATACTTTTTTTACTTCCTATCTGAGAAACTGCTCCCTGTACGTAGAGTGTCATGGTCAGAATTCCATTTTATTTACAACAACATCTAGCGTCCCACAAGGTTCTGTTTTGGGACCACTTTTTTTCAATTTATTCATAAATGACATTATTGAGGGCCTCGAAGTCAATTGTTCAATTTATGAGGACGATTTGAAATTATATTAAAAAATTAACTGCTTGAATGATTGTGCCACTTTACAAAATGCCCTAGATAAAGTTAATTGGTGCAAAAAACCGCCTTCTGTTAAATGCTAATTGTGACATTCACTCGAAAACAGAATAAAATCACTTATAATTACTCAATCGACAATGATATGCTCCCTAGATCAAATTCTGTTCGTGACCTTGGTATTACTTTCGATCATAAATTATCTTTCTCAACTCACATAAATAAAGTCACCAATGAATGTTCAAGTGCCTTAGGTTTCATTGTAAGAAATACTCGGGATTTCACGAATAAGAATACACTGCTCCTGTTATATAATTCGTATGTTAGATCTAAAACAGAGTATGCATCTATCATTTGGTGTCCATACTATAATGTTCATTTAAATAGCCTTGAACGAATTCATAGACGCTTTATGAAATATCTCTCTTTCAAGGAAGATGGTGTCTACCCTGCTATAGGAATACCCAATACAGCTTTATTAGAGAGACATAATTTTACTTCTCTTGCAAGTAGGAGGAACACAGCTGCTTTGATTTTTCTTGTTCCAAGAGTAAATTCAAGGCAGAACAATCTATTCTATATCGAAGCCTCTAAAATGTACAGAAAAATTCACCCTTATTCAGAATTGGCAACAACTACAATGCTATCAATGATAGGTGTGACATTGCTTCATTAAAAAAAATCAGATTTTAATATTTTTTGCGTTTTATTTACTGATTTATAAATTTCATTTGTATCTGTGAGTTCCCATCATGTAAATGGATTTCTTGGGTGGTGTAAAAAAAAGTCAAAAATGTTTACATTAATAATAATAATAATAATAATAATAATAATAATAATATACGCCCTGCAATTCACTCCCTTACGAGTGAACCCCAGAACTCTGCAGCTTGTGCGGGGGAGGGACGGCTATTATTATTGTTTCCTATTAATCATTCTTTCATGTTCTTGCAAATTGTATTACTAAAATTGTTTACTTTGTAATGTATTACTGTTTCTATTACACTTTCGTTTTGTTGAAACATTTTCTTTTCAAATTTTACGACAACCAGCCTACTCGATTCCTTTTTTTCAGTTTCGGCGATCAAAATATCTTTTTCTAAAGGTACTAGTTAAAAAAATAAATAACTATTGCATTGGACATAAAATATTAAAATTTTATTATGGTGTTTTCGTACGTTCATTTAATTTAGAACGCTTTCATCAAAATGCAAAAATTTATTCACTCTAATACGTTAAAAAATATATAAAAAAGCTGTTTCGAACGAATTTTAATGAAGTTTTTTATAACAAAATTTAATAATAACCTAATAAGATAAATAAATATAATAACATTTATTGAGCAGAATTGGAATCTTTAATTCGTTTACTTTCTTCCGCTATATATTTTAAATGTTTAGCTGTAGCTTTTCCCGTTTGCTGAACCAATGACGTAAATATTCCTTTATCGTCTTGCAGAAGAGTATGTGGATGTTCGAATTCGACCGATCTTCCGGCATCCATTACCAAAACTTTATCGGAATCCATGATGGTATGGAGTCTATGTGCTATAGTAAGTACAGTACAAGCTGCGAACTTTTCTCTAATAGTTGATTGAATTAAATTATCAGTTTGTGGATCTACGTTAGCTGTGGCTTCGTCTAGAACTAGGATTTTGTTGTTTCGTACTATAGCTCGAGCTAAACAAACTAGTTGTCTTTGACCTACGCTAAAGTTAGATCCTCCTTCCGCCATTTTGCTGTCAAGACCTGCTGGCAATTCATTTACAACATGTTTTAGTTCTACTTCTTCCAATGCGCTCCAAAGAATCTGAAATAGAATGAAATAGAATTAAATTCACATCTTTTCCGACAAATCACAATATTGATAAAAATCTTCAAAGATCATTTTTCAATCCTCTTACCTCGTCTTTATATTCATCGAAAGGATCCAAATTCTTCCTAAGAGTTCCAGAAAATAAAACTGGCTCTTGTGGTATAATCGAAATTTTAGATCTAAGATCTTTCAAAGCAATCATTTTGGTATCAACTCCATCTATAAAGATATTACCATCGAGATGGGCTAATCTGAATAGTGCCTGAATCAAAGAAGATTTCCCAGCTCCAGTTCTACCAACTATCCCAACTTTTTCTTTTGATCTTATCACAAATGTGAGATTTTTCAAGACAAACGGATCTTCAGGAGAGTATCTTAAAGACATATCCTTAAATTCAATTTCTCCTTTGTCTGGCCATGAATTGGCGGGATGGTTGGAAGGTAGATCGTTTTCTTGTTGTAGATCCGCGTATTCTTGGACTCTTTCCACTGAAGTCATCTGGTTTTCAAATTCACTCCACTGTCTCATACCCCACTGGAGGATACCAGTTAGAGCCATAGCTTGAGTCAAAGCTAAACCCATATTTCCTCCAAATTGTTCTAAACATTAAAATTCTCTGCTTTTTCAAATAGTCTATAATTAGTGATTTTGATTTAACTTACCACTTTTAACAAATAACAAAGCAGCTATAACCAGAGCAATGTAGGAAATGCAAAAGAAGTCTAACCAAAAACCAAAAGTTCTACTAGCCGCTATGTACAAAAAATAAGCAGAACTGTTTAAATTTTGATAGTTATCAAATTCCATTTTAAGTATTTTTTGTGCTTTAAAAGCTCTTATTGTAGTTAAACCTTGCAACGAAGCTGAAAGATGGGTAAAAATTGGACTCCGAGCTAAAAATAATTAAATTAATTCAATTATACCTGTAAATATTTGCTTGTGTTCAAAATCCATTTTTAACACCTTTTATATATTTTGAAAAAAAAATAACACGACGCAGGGTAAAATATTATTCCTAAGCGGAAAGTTTACAGATTTCCTGAAGGCCAAAGTAGCAAATGAACCTCTTGATTGTGTCCAGGCGCTTTGCTAACCAATCAAAAATTATTTTCGATATTTTTAACTAATTTAGACCGTCAAACTAGGCCGCCAAATGAATTCTTCAGATCCTGGTAACATGACATGCCTCCGCTTTTATTAATTTGAAACAAAAATCTCTGAACGTATAAAAAACCACCGGTATAGTAGAAGCCACTGCTTTATGAGAAAGAAAAAACGCTATAAAAACAGCAAAGGATACCGCCAATAGAAGAAATGCTGATGGATCTGGACATTTTTGAGTACTTTAATGTCGAAAACACCGTACACTGTCCATATACATAAAAATAAAATATTATTTTGGCTATTAGGACCACCATGCAAAGATTCAATAACCAACTTACTGGAGATCGTAATAGGGGTAATTGGCGTAAAATTTCTATATTGGTTAACTTTCTTTAATATGAATTTACATTTTAATTTCTATGACGCATATTAGATTTGAATAGAGGTTGACCACTCCACCTGGCCCATAGCTTCATTTTCTGATCTCTTGTGAGATTCACAAACTCAAATTTTAATTCTAAAATAAAGAGTAAAGTCATAAATATTATAAATTAATTAAGCTTACCTACCCTATCTCAATCCTCACCATCGGATTCACTGTCATCAACATTGATAATAAATTTGGTCGGACTCGTTATATAAGAATTTTCTTCTTTGATGACATATTTGATTTTTTTCGGCAACCAACCCGTCAAATTTGGGAAACACGTTATGACGCATTATTCTTTTTTTAAGGTATCCCCAAATTAATTCTATGGGGTTAAATACACAAAAATAGGACGGAAGGCGCAATACCTCGTGGCCCCTTTTTAATGCCATTTCATCAACAAATATTTTTTTTCAAATGATTGTTTGCCTAATACTTTAAGCAATTGTTTTTTTGTATAATTTTCTTCGAAATAAAGACCTGAATCTCCGACTTATTTGAGTTTGTATTGGGAACTTTTTCTATTAAGCGGGAATGATATGAAGTATTATCCATCACTATGATGCTATTCTCTTCAATATTGTTTAAGAGCTGATTTTCAAACCAATCTTCAAAACTTTCTTCAGACATATTTTTGTGGTAATCTAAATTACAATCTTCCAAATTTTTTCCAGAGAGTTTGAGGCAATTTTGTACCCACCCTGAGTCAAATATTGTATCCTACATTTTACGATCCTCTGGCTTTCCATTATTGCAGTGGTCTTGTTGATAGTTTGGTATTTAAATCCAATTTTTGAATTTGTGTTGTGCTTTTAGAAATTCTTAAATCTGGCCTTTTACTTTTTAGTAAAGAAAATATACTATCCACTGTTGGGAACTCATTTCTTTGGTAAGATTAATAAATAATACTACCAATTAATTTTTATATTGAAGTTTTAACACATCCTTTATCACACCTCTCTTTACTATTTTTTGGACCATTCTATATAATTCTATAAAGAGTGCTAATGGGAACATTTGTTAAAAAAGATGTTTTTTCAATGGCACTCCTAAACATAGATATTATAAAATTATTTATTGATGAAATGGCATCAAAAAGGGGCCACAAGTTGGGGACAATTTAAAAAAAGAATAAGGCGTCACAACGTGTTTCCCAAATTTGACGGATTGGTTGCAAATTTGGTAAAAGAAGAAATTAACAAAATTTCAGCTGATGATTGGAAGAAAAAAATCAAACGTCATCAAAGAAGAAAATTCTTATATAAGTCCGACCAAATTTATTATCAATGTTGATGACAGTGAATCCGACTGTGAGGATTGAGATAGATAAGCTTAATTAATTTATAATATTTATGAGACAAAATTTTAATTAGTAACGTTTGTGAATCTCACAAGAGATCATAAAATGAAGCTATGGGCCAGGTGGAGTGGTCAACCTCTATTCAAATCTAATATGCGTTAACCAATATAGAAATTTTACGCCAATTACCGCTATTACGATCTCAAGTAAATTGGTTATTGAATCTTTGCAAAGTGATCCTAATAGCCAAAATATTATTTTATTTTTATGTATATGGACAGTGTACGGTGTTTTCGACATTAAAGTACTCAAAAAAAATGTCCAGATCCATCAGCATTTCTTCTATTGGCGGTATCCTTTGCTGTTTTTATAGAGTTTTTTCTTTCTCATAAAGCAGTGGGTTCTACTATAACATGGACATGCCTCCATTTTTATTAATTTGAAACAAAAATCTCTGAACATATAAAAAACCACCAGTACAAGTACGACAGCTTGCTTATTTCCTTTTTATTCTTACTCTGTATTATTTTATAATATACAATACTTACTAACAGATTCAATCCTTTTAACGTCTCTACTAGTTGCAACATAAACCAATCTTATGAAGTAAAAAATTATACCGATCAAAATGGTTGGTATGAGAATCCATATTGTCAGGCTGCCAATTACTAAAGTCGATGCAGCAGCCATTAGAGCAATCTAAAATTGGATAAGCGTAAAACTAAAAATACAGCACTTTACCGCTACCCTCAGATATGGCAATTTTTTTTATTGAACACGCATAAAGGCAATCAAAATTGATAAAATTAATGTGTAAACATATGTTTTTAAGGTTTCTCAATTCAAATCTGGTGTCAAAAAGACGATATTGACAGTTGACATCTGTCAACTAGCTGTCAAGCAACAAGCAATAATCAAAATTGATAAAATCCACATGTAAATATATGTTTTTGAGGTTGCTGAGTTTAAAAGTGATGTTAAAAAATTGATATTGATAGTTGACAGGTGTCAAACTAACTGTCAAACAGCATATAACAATTAAAATTGATAAAATTAATATGTAAACATATGTTTTTAAGGTTTCTCAATTCAAATCTGTTGTCAAAAAGACGATATTGACAGTTGACAGCTGTCAACTAGCTGTCAAACAACAAGCAATAATCAAAATTGATAAAATCCACATGTAAATATATGTTTTTGAGGTTGCCGAGTCCAAAACTGATGTTAAAAAATCGATATTGACAGTTGACAGCTGTCAAATAACTGTCAAACAGCATGTAATTAGATTAAAAATGATACATACGGAATGTTTACATATTAATTTTATCAATTTTGATTGTTACATGCTGTTTGACAGTTAGTTGTGTCCATTGAGACTTGTGTTCAGGATGCCGAAACGAACAACATATCCAAATTTCAGCCAATTTGACCGGGAGTCAATTTCCATAAGATTTGTGCGGGGTTCTGTGTTAATTTAATTACCTGTATCGTATCTATCAATGTCATTGGGAGGACCTCATCCAGTGTACCGATATCTTTGGAAAATCTGTTTAAAATTCTTCCGGACGGATTTGAAGTAAAGAATATCATAGGGCTGTAAACGATATTAACAAACATTTTATTGTGCAACTTCGTAGAGGCGTTGAGACACCATCTGTAGAACGCTAAAGATCTTCCAAGAACTAACACAACTATTGTTGAAATAAGTATGGCATAATAAAATGCTGTGTTTGTAGTAAACATTGGAGTCAGCCACCAATTTTCAAACGGATTTTCTTCCAAAACTTGAGGGAGAGATGTAGTCGCTAATGAAGAATTTACTTCTAAAATTTGAGGTAGGGATGTAGTTGATAATGAAGAATTCACTAAAGTGTTATTTAAAGTAGCCATTTTATCTAAATTAACTGTATTTGAATTCCATTGCTGTATATTTACCCTAAAAATAAATGTTTTACAGTTACAGTAGAAAATCCATTTCTATGTTCAAAAATCTTACCAAAAAGTAATGAAATATTCAGATGAGCTATCTAGAACCTGACTTAAAATAAACGCAATAATCAAAAAGCCAGCTTCAAACAGAGATCCGCCAGCTTTAGCAAATTTCATATAGACCCTTCCAGGAATTTTACCAGTTCCTCTTTCTTCTTTCTGTAATTCTTGCATCTCGTGCTCTTCCTGCTGCTGTATTTCTTCATTCATGGAGAGCATCCTGGATCTTCGTCTAACTTCTTCCTCCTCGTCTGCAATATTATCTAGCAGTTTGCTGTAAGCGCTATTGGAACTTTTAAGAAACGAATAAGATCCTGATATTTCTATCCTGCCATCGTTCATCAAATAAATATTTTTAATTTTTTTTAAATACTGTAATTGATGAGTTACCAATACCACACATTTACTTCCAAGATAGCCACATATACAGTCGTCAAAAAGTTGTTTACCTACGTGTGTATCTACAGCCGATAGGGGATCATCAAGAAGATAAATATCTGCTTCTTTGTATACAGCTCTGGCAAGATTTATTCTAGCTCTTTGACCCCCACTAAGAGTTACACCTCTTTCCCCTGCTAGGGTTCTATCTCCGTGCGGCAGAAGGGCGAAATCTTTTCTTAAGGCACAGGCTCTAATAACTTCATTGTATTTCTTTTGATCAAAATTCTGTCCGAAGAGGATATTTTGTCGTATACTTCCTCCAAATAACCACGGTTCTTGAGATGCATAAGAAACTACACCTTGCACATTTATAGAACCACTTTGAATTTCTAATTCTTTCATTATTATATGCAGTAAAGTCGTTTTCCCACTACCAACAGGTCCTATTACGGCTGTTACATTTCCAGCCGTTACATCCATATTTATATTTTCCAAATTATTTTCAGGAAGAGATTTTAACCATTTTACAGAAGCGTCTTTGATAAAAATTCTAGCTTCAGGTCCTTTTAGTTTTAATTCAGAGTTACTCTTGAACATCATATTATCAGTTTTTAGTTTTTCAAAAATGTACTTCTGATCTGTTTGTACTTCGTCGTACATCAAAAATTTTTCTATTCTTTTCACTGAAATGTACATTTCAGCTGTTTGCGATACGGCGTTAGGAAAATAATTCGTTATAGTATACAACAGTCTGTAATATGAAGTTACGGCGTAAGCGTATGTCGCAGTTAGTGTATGTCCGGTAAGGACATACACAAGGATGCAGATGCCAACAGCGCATCTGTTTAAGAGTATTGCACAGGACATAAGAATTGCTCTAATTACCGAAGTGTAGCGAATATATTTTACTTCTGTCCTAGAAAAAATAGACAAGACAGTTATAAATTTACTTATTTTAAATTTATGAAAACTTACTTTCTGACAAATTCGACTAATTTCGCGAATGGATATTCCCATGTATACATTTTAATGACTTGAATACCAGAGATAATTTCGTTCATTAGACGTACTCTCTCATCAGTTCTTGTTGCTGTACTAAGTCTGAATTGTGAAGTTTTTTTGCCCAACCAAACTAAAAAAATATTATGGCTGTATATAGTTGTTTTCCTAACAAGTGCGCAAACTGTTACTTTTCCGCACGCAAATAGAGTTAGACAAGGATAAGGCGTGTTAGGAACACAATTTTTCCTACAAGCTTCATATCAGATAATAACAAAAATGACAAAATGACCATTTAATCAATAATATCTGATCCGCACGGAGTGTGGGAAAGTGTAACTTTGCGCACGCAAATGTAAGCGGAAAGGAATATATATGATATAAATAAACGAAGAGTTTAAGACAGGATAGTCTTAAAGTGATAACACAATCTGGAAGAAGAATTAGACTTGGAAATGGATAAATGGATAAACAGAAAAATATAATTTTAAAGAAAGTCTGAAATAAAGAAAGAGATAAATGCAAGTTTAGTAAAATATAACAAATGCCGCTACAGCTTCATTGACAGCAAATTAATGTCTAGAAATCTAAAGATGCATCTTTATAAAATAACTATATCATTATACAGGATGTTTCATAGTTAAACCGACATACGTTAACTGTAAATAGAGGGTACTTAGGTGATTCCAAATAACCTTGGTTAATGGATATCAAAGCTTCGTTGAGAAATGGAAGAGTTCAACAGTTAGTAAAGCCAAAAGGGAAAAAAAGAAAAAAGGGATGGATGACACAGGACATATTGAATCTTATGGAGGAGAGACGAAAACACAAAAACAATAATCATAATGAATACAAGAGAATACATCTTATAATTCGCAAAAAAATTAAAAAGTAAAGGAGATGTGGCTTCGGGAATCCTGCAAAGAAATCGAACATCTTCAGACCATACACGATGACTTTAACTTACATAAAAGCTAAAAGGACATTCTGGCATATATAAAAGAAAAACCCAACAGTGCTGCATAAAGATGGTGGAAAAGCGCTGTTAACAAACGAAGATCAGAATGGCAACAGTATATCCAGGACGAGTCCCGCGAAACGATAGAAAATCTAATGACTGATGTATGGCAGAGCACGGTCCAAGCATTCTCAAATCCGAAGTTCAAAAAGCAATACACTAATCAAAAGCAAGGAAAACTCCAGGACCCGATGAAATTTCTATAGAGCTGGTAAAACTACTTGATGACGAAAGCATATCTGTTCTGACGGCATTCTTCAACCAGGTCTACCAAACTGGGAAACTTCCCAGCGACTGGCATAAATCGATCTTCATCGCCTTACCCAAAAACAACAAAGCTAATAGGTGCAATGACTTCCGATTAATTAGCCTAAGGAGTCACACATTAAAAAAAAATTAAAGATACACCTCAATAGAATATATGCCAAATGTGAACACAACATTGGCAAAGAACAATTTGGATTTCGTAACGGACTAGGCACAAACGTAAAGAGTTGCGAGTTTCGAAAAAATATCTATATATGGTTTATTGGCTTCAAAAAAGCGTTTGATCGAGTCAAACACACAAAACTTTTCCAATGTCTAAAATCATATAACGTAGACTACCATGATATGCGCCTTTTGTTAAACCTGTATCATAGTCAAACAGCAGTAGTCAGACTAGATGATAGCGTTGCGTTACAGATGAAATACCAATAAAAAGCGGAGTAAGACAGGCATGTGTTTTATCATCCCTGTTGTTCAACCTTTATTCAGAGAACATATTTCGAGAAGCTTTATATGGCAGGACTGAGAAAGTGAAGATAGGTGGCGAAATTATAAACAACGTAAGGTACGCAGATGATACTGCCGTCATTGCAGAAAATATGGAAGACTTGCAAATACTGCTGGATATAGTGCATGAGGCTGGTCGAAAATGGGGTATTAATATAAACATCAGGAAAACGAAATGTTAGAAATTGGACCGGACTGGGAGTAGAACAACCAAATTGTCATGGAGATAGCCCACGCTTGAAGACAGGCACGGCACTGAAAGAAGAAGAATGGGTCTAACGCCTTTAATAACCGAGATCAATTTCGGCTAATATTTTGATAAGCCGTAACTTAAGAACCACCCTTTAGATTTCTCTCATACTTGGGGGAAAGGTATAGTGTGTTAATAGCCCAATCCGATAGTGTAAGAACTACAATTTAAATCCAGATCTGGATTAAGAAGAATTTGTAAAATTTGAAAATCCCCAAAACAACACCCTGTATATCAGATTTTTTTAAAATTGGGATGGATATTTGAAAATAACAGAAAAATTGAGTTAAAGTGAAAAAATTTTTTAAGTGCACATCCAATTCTACTACTGGAGTTTTAACGTCAAATTACATCAAATGCATTTTTTTCATTTTCACAAGCAATAACTTTCGAAATACCTATTTCATATTTGGTTAGACCTAGTAACCATTTGGAATCTCCTAAGTACCCTCTATTTACAGTTAACGTATGTCGGTTTAACTATGAAACACCCTGTATATAAGATGTATCTGACTGAGGTTTATAAATTCTTCAATACTGCAGCCTTAAGACTTATTGTACTGGCCCCAGTAGGATATACCTGAGTGTGAGTTCTTGGCTGTTTCATCCTCCTCATTGCATAATCTACGTATGGGTTCATCATGAAAGATGCCCATTTTATGTAGATGTTCCCTAAGGTGACAATGTCCGGTTATTAGTCCCGTGGCATGCCTTATTTGAATTCTGCTTAGATTCAGAATATGATCTGTCAGTACTTTTGATAGAGCTTTGACCATTCGTTTACTCAACGTGACTGGTGTTCTTGACCACTCACATACTGCTATTTAAAGTCGGTTTGGCCCTGGTCTACAAGGATGAGTATCAAACATTTAAAAAAAAATGTCAGACCAAATAGAACTAGACATCGAATGTTTAAGTGTGAGAAAATATAGTAGTATACTTACATTGAAAAGGAATAGATAAGAGTAAAAGTAACGCTCCTCCTAATGCTGTAACATCGATATTGACGTACAGCAAATACATCACCACCAACATTTCTATAGGTGCCAAATAGGTATAGTGAAAAAAGAAAATAGCTGCATCAAATCGACCGACATCATTTGATAGTAAATTTACCATCTGACCAATCGTAGTTTCAGCTAAAGCAGACTTGCTCAACCTTAAAAATAAAACAAAATTTATGTTCAGAAGTTTTCAAATTTAAAAAAAAAGCACCAGTTGTTTACAAGCTATGTTGAATGTGATTTTGAGGCAATATTTAAATTTTCAGCAACTAAATGCAAAATATTTTTTTCTCTAGTTCTTTTAAATGTTCTTCTTTCTGGATAAGAAAAGAGAAAGAAGAACATTTAAGATAATTTAATGTAAATTACCGTAGAGCTTTCCTGTAGATTAAGGAGCAACATGCGACTCTGACTTTTATGGCCAGTTGCATTATCGCTAGGTTGAAATTGTGACCCATGTTGTTTGATATAAATGAGGTGACTACTATTAAAGCAGCGTAGAGATATATTTCGTTTTGATCGTCATTCGCCCTGTTTGTTTCATAAACTAGGATTAATTTTGTAATCAGGAACGGTTGAGAAATCCTAAAATAAAAATAAATTAAATGTGGTTGGGATAAAAAACGAAGATAATTGCCTTATGATTTCTTCTGTAAAAATAACAATGTTCATAATGAGGGCTTCGAAGAAAAATGTTAGAAATATAGCTTTGGTTAAAGAAGGAGTTTTATTTTTAGATGCTAATTTATTCCAAGTTGCTTCCAATCTATCTCCAAGTTTTCCTGAATCATGACTCTCTCTGTGTTGGTAAATATCATCCTCTGTTAATTCCTTGTTATATCCTTCTTTGAAAAAAGGGAGTAGCCAACTAAAAATAGATATTTAAAAAATATATAATTTGAAAATTTAAAAACACTTGAATTTACCAAAATAATAACCAAGAGAAAATATTAGCACTGTCGAGTGGATGTTTTCGTCTGGGTTTAGTATCGGATTTGATTTCTTCCATTTTAGAAACTTCTTGTCAGATCTACAAAGATTAACGAGTACATAAAATATTGTCGTAGACTTGCTAATATGTTGTCAGAAAAAGAATTTTCGAAAAAAAGATTTTTTTTGTTTTATCAATTTTACATTCCTTAAAATTTTTGATTGGGCCCGAAAAAAATAATTATTTATTTAATATCTCACAATAATTGATGTGTCACTATTAGACTATCATCAATCCATACCACACAATTATCCATAGACAAATAAGATGTTTAAACTTTCTGGGTCTACTGTTGGTTTGTTTTAGAAAGGAGCGAGATCCAATTATAGCGCCCCTTTGATTACCCCTAATATCAATTGTGCGTGCAAGCATGGAACTTGGAAGAGCTCGATGCAACTTTGGTGCCCTATGAGACTCGGCGTTCGCCTCATTGTAGGGCCAGCCCTGGGTCTCCAGTGTATAGACCTATTTTGTTTAGGTGACCAGTCAAGAGTCCTGTTATCACTTTCAGCTTACTTTTGTCCAACAAGAGCAGTTCAGCTATTCTTTTTGAACACGGTCTTTCCTATGTAGGATTTTCCGTGTTTTTGCCCACACATATTTTGCCAGTGTTGCAAGTGTCAATCCCTGATCCAATTTTCTACGGACCCTCGGACCTGGGGAGGTATGATTGATGACTAAGATCTATCTAAATGATGAGTTGTATTTAGATTTTTAGGTAAATGATTTACCCACTATTTTTTTTCAAATTCAAAATTCTTGTCCAGAATATTTAACACCATGCACTAAACATTACATATTCTGCCACCGAGCAACGAGCCAACATGTATTAGACCAGTCCAATCATTTTTCAAACAAAAAAGTCTTAGCTACTAAGAATTTTCCAAGAATTCGGGTATTTCAAATAGATTTTGACCCTGGTCTATATGTCACATAATAAATAATTCATTTTACTTACTTTTCTACTTAATTTTTGTCACTGATAATTAATATTATATTTTAAAGAAACGGTTTATGTAAAAGTTTGTTGGCATTGACTGTTGATCGAAAACCAATGCCAGATTAAATGATACTACGAACCGATAATAAAGATTCATTAATCATGTGGACCACTTTGTTACCGTTAACTAATAACAAATAGTAGTCAATAAATCGAGTATTAATGATAATTTTTTTAAATGGAAATCATTTTTACCCCGATTATCTAAACGAAATAATTTAAAATCAATTCAAATAGGGACCAATGACCGAATGATTTTTTTATCAAAAAATCTATAGAGAAATTACTGTCGCCAAGGTAATACATCTATACAGGGTGATTTATAATCGGTTCCAAACAATTTGTAAATAATTTAAGTCATATTCGCAGCAAGTAATAGTCCAGTAAATTAACGCCACAAAAACCCCCAACCTGGCCATCAAAATCTCAGCTACGTGGAATTTGTGGAACGATGGGAAAATGGCTCTAGATTTCCCGAAAATCCGTTTTTCGACGATATCTGCTAAGAGCATTTTTGTTTAGACAAAAAATGAAGAGCCGTTCATTACCTACAAAAGCTGTCCCTATGATTTTTTTCGCTACACTAATATTTTTTGCATAAACGACGTTTCAAACATTCGCAATTTTGAAAATCTGAAAATACGGCGTTTCCTTCCAAAATTATTGTGGTCAAAAAGGAAAATTTGAATATCCTCCCAAAACTTGAATATCCTCCCGTTTTTGTCTGAAGACAAAAAAGATAAGGCAATAATAACCAACGTTTTTTCACTTTTTGCACTTGATTAATAAATTTATTGTAAAAAAATTCAATTTGAAAAAGTTTGAAGGCAGAGTTATTTCTCGTGCACTTCATAAAATACTTGATATATATTGATGAAAAGGTCAGAATGTGATCTTTTATTTAATACAATTCCTAACCCCAAAAAATTTTAGCACGAACAGAAAATAATCCTCAAAAAAAATGTCGATTTTTCATAGGGGTGAGATTTTTCTCAATTTTCCGGAAAACCAAAAAATATGAAGAAAAATAGAAAAATGCCATCCACAAGCGGACAAGCTAAGCTTTCTAATGATGTGCGTTGAAAACCGATATGGTACTTGATTATCTATTAATTCCCGATAGACCCGAGCATTTTCAAAAAATTCAAGAATCCAAAAAAACGCCATAAAAAAACATGGTGTTTATGAAAATACACAAAAATAATTTATTGAATCTTTCTGAATATATTTAACACCTTGCAAAGCTCCATTATCCAAAAGAATTCGGTGAAATTAGTCTTGATAAAAAAAATGAATAAATTTATAGGAGGGTCAAAATATCGAGAAAAAAAAAACAAACTTTGGCCCGGTTTTTCAATAATTCAGAGAAATAGATAAAAGGAAAAAGTAACATGATATTATAGCTAAAGGTTCCTTCTTTCATCTGAACTTTGAATCATGAAAAAATATTAATTTTTACGTGATTTATTGAAAAATTTGTAATTCGCTCGGGAGCGTCATTCCTATAGAGCGTGCTCTCTAAATGCAGGGAAGGAGCCAAAAATGGGGGTGCGTTTTGCAGCCGGTTATGTCGAAAAGTATCATATTTTTGACAAAAATGATGAGGATCATTTTTGTAGGTAATGAACTGATCTTCATTGTCGTCCAAACAAAAATACTCTAAGTGTCATCGGAAAAAAAACACATTTTTGAGACCAATGGACCATTTTCTTGCCCTTCCACAAATCTCAGATAGCTGAGATTTTCGGGGGTGAATGTACCCACGAATACCTGCAAATTAAAAAAAAATGGTGCCAGACAGATCTGATGCCCGGGTTGACACCTTCGTTTATTGGACTATAAAGGATGTTTGGTTTTTCTTAGGCGGCTATTCTAGTTTTCCCTTGAAACCTCTAGAATGCTGCCATCTCTTGAAAATGTATCAAACTAACCATCGACCACTCCGGCTCTGATCGGAATGATTTTAAATGTAACTCAATTCATGAAAAACATAGGTTTTCCCACTCTGGCTTTGAGCTCCTCACATTATCTTTATACCTAACACCCTGTAGAACTAGATTCAAATAAATATTTCTTTAAATAAAATTTCTGAGGATGGTATAACCCTGTACTTTATTCTCTTGAGATTTGAAGTGAAGTCTTACTGTTACTTAAAGTATTTGAATTCAAGTAATTGATAAAAAAAATGATATATACATGTCTAGAAGACGGGCTTTAAAATTTTACCTTGTGGTTATGTAAATTTAAATTATTCAAAGCATTCTAGGCACTTGAAATGTACTTATAAAAAAAGATCATATCAGATTAAGGTAAAAATTGTCTAAAAATAATGATAATTAGGTATTAGATAAAAAATATATCTTTTTAAATCTATACTTTTTTATACAAACTGTAGTCGAAAATTTGACTGATTATACCAATTTTCATTCGAGGTCATGTCGGCCATATACTACTTACATATTTTTCAATTGTAACAACGCTAGTCATATGAGTGGCGCTTTATAGCTAAATAATTCTGAACTACAATAAAAAAAATAATTTTTCAAACCGAACTAATTCAAAACAAATTTTACTATTTTTATAATTCATTTCTGTAGTTCATAGTGGTTTGTTCTCTTAAATGTTCTTCTTTCAAAAAAATACTTGAGTCCCATAGAAATAGGAATTTTAAAATCGTAATTACAGAATCAGTTCTATCAGTTTTAATGTTTGTATTGGTGTATTAGATAACAATACCAGTACGTGTAATTTTGGTTGCATATGTTTTAGTTTCTAAACTTGTATGACGTTGAAATTTTTTATTGTTTTTATTTCAAAGATATTTTTTCATTTTTCATACGTAATGTGAATGCAGCAAAATTGGAAAAAAATTTGAAAGAACTTGAGTTACGCCGACAACACGACCATACCGCTACAACGACTTCATATCCCTAAACATTTTCTTCAACTTGGTGTAGCCTATCCTACTAAGAACGTTGCTTACTTTTAAGGGGTTTCATTAACGTGTCATAACTTCATACGATATTTCCCCTTGACCCGCGCAGCAAAAGTAGGCGTACCTAAATATAAATCTTTTCCAAACTTTGGCAACACAGCAAAATACATTTACCAAAAGATATTGCCACCGAATAAATAAATCATTTATGCATTCTTAGTAGCATGTGGCCAGTGGCGTGCAGAACATAAAAATTAGGCGACCAAAACCATCCAATGTTTTAAATAGGTAATGAATTTTCTTTGATTCAACCTACAAAAATGCAAGATTTTGAATCTGTTACTCACAGAAAAACCTAGGTCTAACAATTAAAGAAATTATTTTTTCTTCAAGGCATTTTATAAAATCTTGTTTTTGTCAAAATATTTTTATTTTTATTAATAAATTGTAACCCAAAAATAATGGAATAGAAAATGGGACAATGAAATAAACGTGGTAGAAAAATCGAGATTTATTGGAATTTCACTCAGTAATCCTCAGGTGTTGTAGGGAATTGTTCCTTATTTCCAATCACTTGCTGTTCTTGGATCCACTAACTCCGGTAGAAACTAATTGATGAAAAAAAATTTCAACTTTATAAATCTAGAAAAAACATGAGAAATAAGTAGGTACATTTTGAATTTGAAAATTACCTCTTCAAAACTAACAACCTTTCGGGCTTCATATAATGAAAAAGCATTTCTTATGTATTATGAGTTAACAATTTGTTATAAACAAATTCTGACCAACATTTTTTTTTTCTGTAAGTAATTTACAGAAACAGCGATATGTAACAAATTGCTGAAAAAAATTGTCTTTTTTCATCCTTATATTATATCGAATAATTTTTGGATTAAAAAAAATGTAATTCAAATTAATTATTATAAAAAAAATAAAAATACAGTTATTGTATAAAAATTTTGAAGATAGAGCCTAGGAAATTTGATCAGAATATCTATTTATTTTTAAATAAACAATAGCAGCACTTTCAGTTATAAATCTATTATAATGAATCCTGGAAACTATTTTTTTTTCTGTCAAAACTACACAAAAATTGTGGCAAAGGATAATGTAAAAACTAGAAAATAGGCAATTCCTATATTTTCTTACCGTAACATTACTCGACGTCGGCGTCGGGACAATCTTTTGGTACTCAAGCATTTTTCTCGTTTACTGTTCTCTCCCTTTCTGTTCAACAATTTCCCTAATATCCCCTTCACCACACTAACTCACTTTACACCTAGATACGTATTTTTATCCCCATACGAACTTAAATATAAAAAAAACTTATTTTTCCATATCTATTACATTTTTTTTTCACACCATCTTAAAGTCGAGGTTTCCACGAAGAAAATGAGCACTGATAAAGGTTAAAAAATGAAAATTTGTAAAATAACTTTTTCGATTGAAAATTAGGCTTTTTTTAATTTAAATTCGTATAAAATTCAAAAATAAATATTTTGCTCTGAAAAAATTACAGCTTACTTAAAAACACAAAAAAGAAAGTTTTACGAAGTTTCATAAAAAAAATATTTTAGCGGAGAAAAAATTTAAAACGTTTAGCGATTTTCTAGATAATTTTGAGGTTGTATTTATTTTAAAGTAATTAAAATCAACGTGTTCGAAACTTTCTCCAACACTCATATTTAATAAAATATAATAAAAAAAAAGTTTAAAAACTAATACATTTAAAAAAGTACTAACTATAAAACCTTAAATAAAGTTAAAACACAAAAGTAATTTGTGGGACGCCCCTGCAAAATGAATAAAATTAAACTAATAGGATTGTATATTAATCTGAGACACACCGAGACATACGGCGACGATTATGTAATTCGGGTAGAGTAGGCCTTAAACAAAAACAGCGACAAATATTGTTCTCGAAACTAGGTCGCGTAGTAATAATGACAATATGCGGCGTTTCATTTCTATCCAAGAATGTTTGAATTCTACAAACTTAGAACTTAGGCAGGCATAAATCAGATGAAGATTTTCAAATATTGGCTGCGTTTTTATTCAAAACAGAAAAGATTTCATGAAAATTGTTATTTTTTAGCTAATCAGGTGGTATATAAGAATACCGGAAAGTCATTATTTTTACGATTGTATAGGTTCATTCCATTTTTTTTAACGTAGAAGGAAATCATTGACTTTCCGAAATTACAAAAAATGAGACTTTTTTTTTGTGATAAACAGTTTTCACTGATAAAAATTTCTGGGACATAAGAAAGCACAGCCAGTTTCACCAAGGTAGTGAATGCTCGTAAGTAGACCATATGGGCCCTACAGTTTCACGCCGCATTAGAACGGTAAAATAGAGGAGTTTACTAGGCAAATTTACAACTTTCTTCCAAGAGGAAGCCTTTTTAATTTTAGATGACCGGGTTATTGAAACGGGACCTTCCAAGCGAGAGAGTAATACGCTAAGCACCGCACTAACACGATAACGCTTTACATATACTTAAATTTTGAAGAGTGACCCCTATTGAATGTTTATCTCTACGCCCACGTCTCTTTATTTTATTATAAAATGCTAAAATTAACAGTCTAGAAAAGTTTCTGAAAATCTCTTCTAACTTGTAGTTGCAGATTATTTGGTTAAAAATGAAGAGAGTTTTTGTGATCGTAGTGATTTTTTGCAGTTATATACAAATTGCCATAGTACGTACAATCCTAGCAGATAATTCAAATAACGGTAAAGATTGTAAAATGTTTAAAATATTTTTGTTCGTTTATCAAAAGTTGTTTTTTTGGCTGGCGCACTTCCTTATTTTAATTTATGTTAGATGAATTTAAATATAGATATTTATCATGAGCTTTTGTGACCACCCTCGGATCCACCAGCTTCAAATTTGGTGTACCATCTTCTAGAGGGTTGGCGTTATTTTTTTAAATTTTCGATAAGTAGTTTTTTAACAAAACGTAGTGTTCCTTTTTAATATTTTGATGACCCATTCGGCTATAGAAGGCGCTGTAAATTTTCTATTGTTACGTAATTATTTGTTTTAGATTTGGGTACCAAGAAAGTATATATGCCTACGCTTTATTCCGATGTAGAAAGTATTTTAAATTTTTTGAAGCAACCACAGGTACCTACTTAAGATGTTGTTTTTTGTTCAATTTTCTATCGTTATTATAAAGAAAAATAAATATTTTGCTTTAAAAAAATTAGATAAGGGTTTATTTAGTTTCGTTGAAACCTTGTTATTTTCTGATAAAATTAACGAGAATTTTATTTTGTAATTTCCAGATTATAAAACATCAAGAAATTCAAGAAATAATCGAATATTACTTTGCAGCTAAAAATAAAAAGGCTGAATTTGACTTATCTGGAGGTATAAAAAAATACCCCTTTATTGTTGTCGAAGGTTTAGCAGGTTCAGGTAAAAAAAATAACAAATTATGTATTTTTTCTTATTCTTGAAAATTTGCTAAAAAAATAGTTAGATTTGGTCCTTTTCTTTTGCTTTTTGAAGGTTTCGTTTTGATATTTTAAACATTGTTGTAGAATATACAGAAAAACTTGAATTTTAGAGATGTTTTCCGAAATCTCTAACAACATTTTTTTAATAACTACCTAAAACACTTCCACTTGTACCTCCCTATTTTCATTTTTCTGTTTTTAATTGTTTTGTGTTTAAAAGAACTATTCTGTTTATTTTTTCATAAGACCTAACCATAATAATATAAAAATAACACAGTAATTACTAAGCAGGGTTACCATGCAAATGAATGATTTACTTACATAAGAGTTTTCTTTTAGGAAAAACAACTGTAGTACGAGGTTTGAGCGAAAAGATTAATGCTTCACAAATGCATCGTACTACAGCTCGTGTAAAAAAAATAGAGCGAATTTTCAACAAAAATCCCCCTTTCTATGACGCCCTTCGACAACTAAATCGCTTTATAACATCTTTAGAACTATATCAGATATTAAAGGAATCGCCAGTTGTTCTCGATAGGTAATATTTGATCTGGATTTATGATTAAAGTAACAGACACCTGCATTGAAAATAAAAACTGAACAGTTGATAACAAACGCTTTTGGAAAATTAATTTTTGCATTTATATTTTATACTTTTTTCTTTCTTAATTCCAGGTATTGGGACTCGACCGCAGTTAGTACCATAACTCATAAAGCGTATTATTTTAATGACAATAAATTACCTCCAAAGGGAGATAAAATTTACAATTGGCCAGCGGATTTGATGAAACCTGACATTATTATTTTTTTGCGAGTCGATGAAGACCATAGAACTAGGCGGATAAAAAAAAGAAACGAAATTTTTGGTATGGAAGTAGGACCAACCGAATCTTTGTTGAAAATTTCTCGAGAATATAGAAATAAGTAAGTATTAATAATGAACTATTAATCGTTTTATTCTACAATTACCACAAAGGACCCCGCAGTTTTTAAAGGGGGATTGGGTTTCACTCAATTTCGCTCAAACCTGTTGAAAAGTATCAGTCATATCGTTCTCACTAAACGTCTCCATGGCCGCGAATAAAAATAATGAACGGATTTTGAGATATCGACCGCCAAAGGTGGAGATATTTTAAACGTCGAAAATCTTATTTGGCCTATATACTTTAAGTAATAATGAACTGAATGTCCATATATATCCATATATATTAATAGGTGTATATATAGTGTGTTGCACTTAAGATGAATGAATACTGATTTGAATGTTTGCACACTTGTACAGGGTGATGGGTCACATTTTTTAAGATAATCAGAGAAAATCTGAACTTTAAACTCGATATTCTGCTTCGCGTTAGAGGTATCGAAAAAATTTATTAGAAAAAGCTGTTCAGAATGTTATTTTAACCCCACATACCGATTTTGATGACAAAATTCGCATTTTTAATTTTTTAATTATTTTGGTATACAGGGTGATTCATACTATTGGGACATAGACTAAGGGCAGGTTATTGGGGCCAAAATATGGCGATAGGAAATACCTTAATAAAATATTGCTGTGGAATAAGGTACAGGGCGTCAAAGTTAAAAATTTTTTATCGTTTTTTTCTGATAATGTCTCTGTATATTTATCAATTTTGTACAAGGAATATTATTTTATGTATTATTTTACATTTTGTTACAGGAGTCGCCACGTGAATGATTCCTGATGATGAAATTAACTGGGTAGCTTTTTTTGACGAAACTTTTTAGTGATGTTGATCAGAAAATACGACGTAAACATCATTTCTACATAATATTGGTACTCTTGTTTAAACACGATAATTTCGCCCGTTTTCGAGAAAAACGCAATTGAACAATTCTGAGAAGGGGATTTCAAATAACAGACAATAAAAAAACTTGTAACGTAAGGGTATTTCGAAAAACAATTTAACATAAAAAGAGCAAACTTAAATTAAATGTTCTATGTGGCCTCCTCCGACTTCTATGCCTTTCTAATTCTTGTAATAAAGGATGTCAAAAAGAACATTAGTCTAACGCCCTGTATCTTATTCCACAGCAATATTTTATTAAGGTATATTTGGTCCTATCGCCATATTTTGGTCCCAATAACCTGCCCTTAGTCTACGTCCCAATAGTATGAATCACCCTGTATACCAAAATAATTATAAAATTAAAAATGCGAATTTTGTCATGAAAATCGGTATGTGGGGTTAAAATAACATTCTGAACAGCTTTTTCTAATACATTTTTTTCGATATATCTAACGCGAAGCAGAATATCGAGTTTAAAGTTCAGATTTTCTCTGATTATCTTAAAAAATGTGACCCATCACCCTGTATGAGTGTGCAAACATTCAAATCAGTATTCCTTCATCTTAAGTGCGATACACTGTATATACGCGTATTAATATATATGGATATATATGGACAGTCAGTTCATTATTAATTATAGTATATAGGCCAAATAAGATTTCGACGTTTAAAACATCTCCACCTTTGGCGGCCGATATCTCAAAATTGAGTGAAACCCAATCCCCATTTAAAAACTGCGGGGTCCTTTCCGAAGGTACAAAATTGTTTCCAACAATTTGTAACATTATAAATATTATGGAAATCATGTGTACACCTACCTTAATACCTCATTTTCTTCAAACGTAATTTTATTTTCATTAAAAATTGTCATTTATCTCTTTTTCGTTCAGGTTTACATATTTTGGTTCCCTGGATCATTCCAAAAACAATATCGCATCAACTAAAATTTCTACTAGCAGCTCATTTATTTTCACAACCAGGGAAAAGCCGAAACTTTTATTAACTCAAAGGACCCCGCACAATAGCATAGGAAATTGGCCCACAGTGGGATTTGCCTGAAATTTACATGTTTTATTGGTATTGAGTTTCTGATCAAATGTTCTCATGTTCTCTAAGACTTAGCTTAGGTACAGTTTGAGTTAAGTAAAAAGTATGAAAGCATTTTTTCTAGAGACTCGCTATTTCTCATGTTTACATGCCATGCCGGCACTAGCAATCTATTCGGACTGTAGGTGGTATTGATTCTTAATTCAACCAAAATATGTCAATAGTAATCAAAATAGCCTTGGAAATCAAAAAGTGACAGATAGAATACTTACAGATGATCATGAGTCGTTTCAAATTGATCTTATAGTGAATGAACCTGGATTTATTAGAATTAGAGTGTATTCTCGATTCAGAAGGAGAGAAAAATATCAAGTATTTATTCAATACACTATGCATGAAAACCAGCCTGACGAGAATAATGAAGAAGATGTATTGATAATAGGATACTACTGCAGTTGCAAATCAGGGACAAGGACACTAGGAATCAAAATGTGAATTATCCATCGACTTCTGTGTTACAGCACATTAAAGATGCCGCAAATCGTCCAGTGCAAGATGCGATACTCCAGCAGCTGTAAGTGTTCGAGTATTATTTTGATAAAGAGTGTTTTTTGTTCACTTCCACCACCCTGGAAATATCGGTTTTAACTTCGTTAGTTATGAATTAGATATAGCTTTAATAAGAAAATTTCACACCAACATTTTTTAACCAGCTTTCGTTTCAGCTCGTTACTTTACTTTCCCGGCCCCTCGCAAAGGGAAAGTATTGTGAACACGCTAAAAAAAAAATTTTGAGATAACGACGGATATATCCATTTTGAGGTCCCCTGAGACGATTCAAACGATTTCCAGATGGAAGTCTGTCCGTCTGTCTGTGTGTGTATGTGTGTCTGTATTCCTCCACGATAGCGTCCGCACGCTTAATCCGATTGAGCTGAAATTTGGTATATAGGTTTCGGGTGATCGGGGATTGAACCCATTAGTTTTTGGTTGAAATCGCCCCACCAGGGGGCGCAGGAGCCATATGTACATCGCGAAAAAAATTAAGAATTTAAGTTTTTATTTGATATTTAGGTGCCTCTCTGGCTTGTAAATACATCCTGAAATTTTCATTCCTTAATTTTGAACCTAACCTAAAAAAAATTTTTTTTTAACAAAAAAATTGCAACCAAACGATTGGTCCGATTGAGCTGAAATTTGGTATGTGGGTATCGGATCATCGCGGATTGAATCCGTTTATTTTTGGTTGAAATCGCCCCACCAGGAGGCGCATTAGCCCCTATGTACACTACGCGTCATATAAAACTGGTACACTTTTTTTTCCCAATGTAAACCTAACTTAATTAATCAATCAAAATAACCGTCACATTTGTCAAATTTGTCAAAGCGCATATCCACAATGCCAGCCCATTTAAGTAAGTTTGATCAAATCCGAATAATTTCCAAAATAGCTTGGCAGAAGATGAAAATGTAATAGTAATGGAGCTATGACAAGTTATTAATTATTGAATTGAAATTTTTAATTTCTCCATCTCGTTTTATTGCTGTAAAAAATTTAATTTTATCTTTACATCTACTAAATTTTTTGTTGACCTGGCATCACTGCCCTAGAAATTATAACATAAAAACTAGTTTAGTATTGATACATTTTTTTAAAAGATGCATTTACACACCTAGAAAAACACTATTTTCGATTATAAGAGTTGTACCAGTTTTATAAGACGCGCTGTGTACATTACAAAAAAATGAAATACCTAAAGTTTTTCTTTGGTATTTAGGTGCCTTATTGGCTTATAAATACATCCACAAAGTTTCATTCCTTAATTTTAAAACTAAGCAATAGAAAAAAAAGTTAAAATTTAAAATCCAAATGACATTTGACATGACAAAGAAAAAGTAAGCAAAATTCCGACCCTAAAAAATTGTTTTACTTTTTTTGATATGTGAAATGTTTTTCCTTTTATATTTCAAATGTCATTTTTACTTTAAAATAATTCGAAACGAATTTTTTTTGGGAAAAATTTTAACACCAAATTAATTATTTAATTTTTATTTTATAACTGCCGGGAAAGTCTTGTGGCGACACAACAGATTTTTTATATTACTTTGGTGTGAAATTTTCTTACCGAATCTTCCACGATCTTGAATTACTATCTGAAAATATTTCCGATAGTAATTTAAGCTCTAGGGAGATTACAAGTGATAGTAGAGTTATATTTATAATATAGAGTTAGATAATTTAAAAAGTAAATGACCGATTTCAATAATCAAAACGTTGTAGTTCTTATTTTTTCCTGCTACGGTCTTTCGTAAAAAGCTACAAGTCTTACATAAAGTTTATAGGTTAGGCCGAACTTCTTGGATACTAAGATGGTGACCACTTTTGTTATGTTCACAAAGAAAGCTACATTCATCTTTCAAACAAGCTATCAACCACTGAAATAGGACAAGAAATAAGAAAGTTATACCTAATAAAATCAATTTGATTCAGTTTTTTGTGGATCACTTGGCAAATAGAGATTTACGAAATACGATCCTGTAGGACAAAACATGTTTCACCGAGGACTTGTACTAAAAGACAAAAGCTAATATTTTACAATATTTCTTATTCAATTAAATTCTAATAGGAAATAAAAAAATTATGGTCTTGAGAAAAAAGTGTCATTGTTTATTAGGCACCTATACTAATTACGGCCCTGAGAGCTAAATCATTGGTCTTAGAGGATTGGGCCCATGAGAACATTTGATTAGAAAATAAAATATGTAAATTTCAGGCAAATTTCACTGTGAGCCTATTTTCTATACTATTGTGCGGGGTCCTTTAGTCCAATTCAATGCCCCTAAAAAGTAAATTCAGCGCTCATGAATAATTATATCCATAATATCGATAATACTCTACTATAATTAGACAGGGCCGCCCAGAGCTAAGCAGGGCCCTGACGATAAAGCCTCCCCACACTAATTCAACAGAAAATTGGGAAAATTTTATAAGGGGACAAGCTAAGCTTTCTAATGATGTGCGTTGAAAACCGATATGGTCCTTGATTATCTATTAATTCCCGATAAACCCGAGCATCTTCGAAAACTCCGGAAATCCAAAAAAAACGCCCTAAAAAACATGTTGTTTATGAAAATACACAAAAATAATTTATTGAATCTTTCTGAATATATTTAACACCTTACAAAGCCACATTATCCAAAAGGATTCGGTGAAATTAGTCTTGATAAAAAAATATGAATGAACAAACTTTGGCCCGGTTTTCCAATAATCCAGAGAAATAGATAAAAGGAAAAAGTAACATGATATTATAGCTACAGTTTTCTTCTTTCATCTGAACTTTGAATCATGAAAAAATATGAATTTTTACGTGATTTATTGAGCGTGCTCTCTAAATGCAGGGCAGAAGCTAAGTCGAAAAGTATCAAATTTTTGACAAAAAAGATGAGGACGATTTTTGTAGGTAATGAACTGATCTTCATTTTCGTCCAAACAAAAAGTGCCATATTTTCGCATTTTTGAGACCAATGAGCCGGTTCTATTATTCGTTTTTTGTTTTATTGTTTTCCGTGTATATATTCCATTTTATTTCTTCAGACAATAAAGTATTGATATTGATTTTGATATTTGTCCGTCAACATAATTAGATTTTTTCCCGGAAATGGAAATTTTCATTTAAAATAGAAAACAAATCTCCGGGAACTATACTAAAATTAGGCATTGAAAACATGATACATGACTATGACGCTTGCTTATGTTGCAATAGTTTAGATTCTCGAATATTTTTTATTAATAGGAAAGTTAGTTGAAGAAAATCTACTTATTTAATGAATTTTTTGTGTAAACTTACAAAAGCCAAAGGTTAACTGAGAAGAAACCCCAGAATATATTTTGGTGAGCCTAAAACTACATTAATTTCATTCATTGAGGCTCTTTTATAAAACTGAAATTTTTTGTTTGCATAATAACCGTAAAAATAGGGACCGCGGGGCACTGGGGATTTTGCCCCCCCCCCCGTCTGATCGGCCCTGCAATTAGACTAGCTGATACGACCTTTCTGGAGTGTCTATACTCTGGAAATCTCTTCCTTGGCATGTTTTTCCAGATCGCCCAAATACCCAATTTTAGCAAGTGGTTTTATTTTTTTTTGTATTTTTGAGAATCCAAACACACATTTATTTTTCAGCGTTTATTTAGCATATGAGAATATGAATAATGAAGCAGAAACTTATGTGGTGGACGGTAACCAGTCTCCAGAAAAGGTACTAGAAGATGTTTATTCTAAAGTGAAGCCTTTACTGAAATCGTGATAACAACGACATAAATACTGTAGAATTTTACATACATAACTAATAATGTTTACGATCTAGAACAAGTGGGCGCCGCTAACTGGGCGCCCCAGGTTAAACATTGGGTATTTATATTTATTGTGCAAGGTGGGCAACAATGGCCAATAATATAGTATAATAATATAATCAAAAATGAAAAAAACAAGTTTAAATTCAAACGAGAATTAAAAAAATATATTCTGGGAAGCGATAGAAAAATAATAACCGATATAATAGAAACAAAATCATGAAGTAACAAAGTTGCTTGCTAAATTCCATTATACACTGTATTATTCTCCTATTCCAACTATTCCATCCATTCCACCTATTCCAACCTGTATCAGTAACTTCTAACTTTTATCAATTTTTCATCTCATATCACAAAGTTATACCATTTTAATATGTTCTTAGATCTTATTCTAATTTTATTTGATATGATTTGTATGTACTTGATATTGTAACTTTTATCTTAAACTTTTATTATTATTATGCCATTTTAATTCAATTCTATTTGTGGTAAATATCGAAACAAGTGAAAGATCACTTATCGATTATTACTTTGTTCACCCTGCTTTTCATTGTAAATCCTTTTAAATCCATTTATTTATTTATATTTTTTATATTTATATTTATAGTGAATAAAGTTCTATTATTATTATTATTATTATTATTATTATTATTATATAATTGTTTTTACATGATATTCTAATTGGGGAAAATGTTATGAAATTGTTAGAAAGTTAGAATGTTAGAAATCTTTGCAATGTTGCAAATTTTTAAAAATTAATACTACTATTATTATTATTTCTTTTGAAAAAGTATACATAAATATTTTTACTGACAAAATATGTTTTTTCGAGACAGCAAACCCAATTTTCTTGTTTTTGAATCATTCCCAATGATTTCAACCAATGTGGAATTACTTGTTGAGTTCGAATTTTGGCAATCGACAGGAGGATATCTGAGCCTCCTTTCATCAGTTTTAGCCAGCCGACCAAAGCAGTTTTCAGGGGTAGGTATTGCCGCTGAATAAACTACAATTCCCGTAAAAACATAAATAAATATATGGAAAACACATAAATCAAGTTTCAATTGTTTATGTAATTTTAGAATTAGTGATTAATTTTTAAAAATTCCCGCTTATCTAAATGATGAACATTAGTAAAATCTCTATCTACTGTTTTGAAAACCGGCATTAAATTATAGTTAGAAATTATGTGAATATATAATTTAATATTTTGTTTATAAGCATAAGCAGTGACGGGAATTTGTTTAATTAAACTTCGTAAATTTGGAAATTAATTTGTTTACTGTATTTTTAATTTTTTGAAGCCTAGAGTATGTTCCTAATATTATTTATAGCATAAAAATTAAGCAATAACTTGCAAATAAAAAATCTTCATAATAATGACAAAAAAAACCAAAAGCTGGTTTATCGGTAATAAGTATCTTACAAAATACGGACACTTATACGTAATGTGAATGCACCAAAATGAACTAGGAAATAAAGTTATAAAAGTTGAAAGAAAATTGAAAGAACTTGAGTTACGCCGACAACACGACCATCCGCTACTTGACCGGTCTCCATATTATCCAAAAACATTTTTTTCAACTTCACGTGGACTATCCTACCACAGTATATACAGTAATTCCACTTCGGCCAATTTCTGGTTGTAAGTTTTCAATGCGCATTAGCCAGGAGTTGCGAGTGTTGCGACTCCTGGCTAATGCGCAAACGACGAGTTTAAGAACGACCGGCACTCCTTCCTTAGTTGCCGGATTTAAAAAATTTCATCCAATCTACTGTGTAATATATTAGAAGTGTTATAAACATTTCATAAAGTAGTCTCTTATTTCATCAAATTCTGGTTTTAGGAATTTTTATCAATGAGGCGTTAATCCCTATGTATGTTCCACTTATTTCATTGAAAACTGATCATTTTTGTGACAATTCTACAATAGCATCTCGAATTATGATAATTTAACAATTCATATATTAATAAATATCTATCTATCTATGTTTTTATGAGGTGTCATGCATTCTTGGTTCTTGTTTTCTTAAAAAAAATTGTATTGACTATGTACATTGTATGCAACAAATTTCTTTCTTATATATTAGGAATGTGAAATGTCAACTGAAATGGGAGAAATAAATATTTTCGTAATAATCACTTGCATTTTTTTAACAACGAATATAGAATGGCTGTATTAAGTTTTTTAAACAGAATCAAACTATATAAGCACACAACTCAACCACAATTTTGTATTTGCCATATTGAATTTTGGCAGAAACTCCATTCCCAAAAACTCCTTTAAACCACGTTTGAATAGCATCGACCCATAATCATATAAAAATATATGCCAAATCTCAACTCGACTAGAAATGGTTCAAATTTGTACTAATAAACGTATGGATGAAGTTAATATAAGTGTGGCAATAAAGATAATCGTGAGATTAGAAACAAGTTTTCATACTTTTCGGGCCTATATCTCAAAAAGCATTCGAGACCTCCGCTTTTTGACTTCAAATTCGTGTTCAGGAGACAAAAATACGTAAGAATCACCAAACATTTTTTTTTATCTCGGGTGCATCCGATTAAATGAATTTTACCTCATTGAAAACTGCATAATTAATTTTTACTACTTTTCCATGTTTCCAACCTTATTTGCATAGACTGAATTTTAGCGAGCAGTTTATATCAATAATTGATATATCGAGCAGTGTATATATGAGCATTGTTAGGTATCGTGGCGGGGAGAAATGTCATTACTGTCAATAGTGTCAATACCAGTGCGAATTTAAAAAATGAAACTGCTGGATACCAATATCAAAGGTGCCGACGCTAAGTGGCGGCGATTGGACATTAGAAGTAGGGGGGCAAAAACTTTTTACAAGGTGGCCAACTACGAACGCGAGGTACTGTATCTGGGAAACTATCCATCGGAGAGGCTTGCGACAAAAAATTATTACTAAAACGACCAAGAGAAAAACCTGGAAAATATTTTCAAGTTTCTGAAATGGCCGCTAGGGGGCGTAACTGCAATCTTGAATCTAAAAAAGTGATGTTTCTGTGAATTACGCTATATTAACCTAATAAAAAAATAGCGGATCTTTAAAGTCGAGGATAATCTTAACCTTTTTTTATTGACAATTTTTACTGTATATCTAAAAATAAAGCGGTGGGGGTATTCATAGGTTTCAGTAAAAAACACCGTGTATATTCGAAACGGCTGAGCCGATTTTAACAAACTTGGGCAAGTTGAAAAGAGCTATTCATGGGCTATAAATGTTATATTTGAAATTTCACATGTCGCCGCTAGAGGGCTTTTTTCAACATTCCGACAGAAATGGTTAATTTTCTAAAAAAAATTAAATGCATTGGTATGATTTTTTTTTCACGAAAAAGTAGGAAAATGATCCCTTAAACTTTTTTTGCTGCAAGCCTCTACCTCGCATTTTGAGTTGGCCACTATGTACAATTATTTTTTACATAACTCCTAGCATGAAATGTTTAAAGCGGAGTAAACATTACATTTATTTATCGATATATCCCTCTAAAAGGGGAGAGTAATTTAGAATTTACAAGACCATAAAACAAGTAAAATAGCGTTGTCATATCTCATTCTTATTTTACAAATTTTTACCATAATCAAAATATAAACGGTCAAGTTGAAGGTTGTGGCTAATTATGGATAATACACAATAAAAGTATGATTAAGGAAAAAAAAACATTAATTACTTATAAATCATTTAATCCCCATTTCAAATAACTAATTTTATTTATTGCTTATTCTTTTATACAACTCATGGCAACGCTTTACAGATCTATATTTCTGTCTTTGTCCGTTTCACTGATAAGTACATCTTAACCTTTTCACTGCCAACAACGCGCCTAGCGCGTTGTGTTAGGTTTCACCCATGTGCCAGCAAAGTGGCGACCGCATGCTCATGATTCATTTTATGGTTGTAATATTTCAACAAAGACTGTTTGTGTGAAGCCACACAATACTGACAGTATGTGTTACTGTTGCCACATGAATATTACAACCATAAAATAAATCATGCATAGCACGCGCGATCCGTGTTGCCGGCACATGGGGATTGGCTGAATATTTTAGGTGGCAGTCAAAAGGTTAACCATAGGGTAAGTAGGAATCCGTTTTCTACCTGCTAATTCCACGAACGTAACGTTGTAGGGTTGATTTAGAATAAAATAGAGGAGTTTACTAGGCAAATTTACCACATCCATCCAAGAGGAAGGCTTTTTAATTTTAGATGGCCGGGGATTGAAACGGAGCTCCAGAGCGAGAGAGTAATACGCTAAGCGCACTAACACGATAACGCTTTACATATATTTAAATTTTGGAGAATGAGCCCCTATTAAATGTTTCTCTCTACGCCTATGTCTCTTTATTTTAATATTCTACTTTTCCATTAACAGTCTATAAAAGCTTCTGAAAATCTCTTCAAACTTGTAGTTCCAGATTATTTGATTAAAAATGAAGAAGAGAGTTTTTGTGATCCTAGTGATTTTTTGCAGTTATTTACAAATTGCCATAGCACGTATGATCCAAGTAGATAATGCAAATAATAATGGTAACGATTGTAAAATTTTTTAAATATTTTTGTTTATCAGTGTATATACCAAATGTTGCTTTTTGGCTGGAATATACTCCCTTATTTTAATTTATGTAAGATGAATTTAAATATATATACCAGCTTAAAATTTGGTATACCATATTCTAGAGGGTTGGGGTTATTTTTTTAAAATTTTCGATTAATAGTTTTTTAACAAAATTTTGTTCCTTAATGACCTAGTCGGCTATAGGTGGTGCTGTTAATTTTCTATTGTTGCGTAATTATTTGTTTTAGATTTGGGTATCAAGAAATTATATATACCTACGCTTTATTCCGATGTAGAAAGTATTTTAAATTTTTTGAAGCAACCACAGGTACTTACTTAAGATATTGTTTTTTTGTTCAATTTGTTATCGTTATTATCCTTATACTAGACCAGGGTCAAACCGTTTTTAAATACCCAAATTCTTGAAAAATTCTTAGCAGTATGTAGTCGGAAAATGTAGGGTAAAATATAAGTAAATTAAGAAAAATCAAGACGACTGAGTAAAATTTCTGGAAGGGGGGGTGAGGGTAGCTAAATATACGTTTTGAGGGTTGGATATTGGATTTCTACGAGTTGTGGCTGAAATATGCACCGAATCAGAGGTTATGTTGAAAAATTAACAATACAAAAGTTTTAGATTTTTTAATTATCTACAACTTTCATATATAAACTTTTTTCCATAGCATGCATATTTCTGCCACAAATCCTAAGAAACCTACATCCAACTCTTAAAACGTATGTTTACCTACCCCTTCCACCCTTCCGGAACTTTTACTCATATCAGTCGTCTTGATTTTTAATAATAATTTATCCTAAATTATCCGACTATCCACATACTGCTAAGAATGTTTTTGTTTAAAAAATAATTCACTCTGATCTGTACCGATTTTAATGTTTCCTAAATATTTTAAGATCGTTTCTCAACTAAATGATCAAACTAACACTTTGTATAAACGGAAAAAAATAGCAAAAACCTTTAGGAAAACCTAGCATTATTCGTTAAGGTTTTATTTAGTTTTGAAATTCGCCACTTTTCGTTGAAACCTTGTGAGTATAAATATTTTCTGATAAAATTATTGAGAATTTTTTTTTGTAATTTTAAGAATATAAAACATCAAGAAATTCAAGAAATACTCGACTATTACTATGCAGTCAAAAATAAAAAGGCCGAATTTGAATTATCTTGAGAAATAAAAAAGTACCCTCTCATTGCTGTCGAAGGTTTAGCAGGTTCAGGTAATGAAAATTATTTTGTAGGTCAAATTATGTATATTGAAAATTTGCTACAAAAATCGTTTTTTTTAGTACAGAATTTCGACTCTGTCTGACAATTTTCAATTAATTTTAACTGCCTATTTCGATACTATTGATACCTAACCCCAATAATATAATAATAACACAGTAATACTAAGCAGGGTTGCCAAATGAATGATATTTATTTATGAATAAGTGATTTTAATAAAAGGTTTCTTTTAGGAAAAACAACTATAATACGAGGTTTGAGCGAAAAGATTAATGCTTCACAAATTCATGGTCCTACAGGTCGTGTAAAAGAAATAGAGCGAATTTTTAAAAAAAATCCCACTTTCCATGACGCCATTCGATAACTAATTCGCTTTATATCATCATTAGAACTGTATCAGCTATTAAATGAATCGCCAGTTGTTTTAGATAGGTATAGTTTATCTATTTTCAATTGAAAAACAACAACAACAATTTTCATTCCAACAGAGTAACAGACTGTACTTTCTCCACGGC
This sequence comes from Crepidodera aurea, assembly GCA_949320105.2. NCBI lineage: Eukaryota > Metazoa > Arthropoda > Insecta > Coleoptera > Chrysomelidae > Crepidodera > Crepidodera aurea. The sequence continues at coordinate 43,637,735 of OX439472.1, forward strand.
CTCAGAAAGTAGGAATTGAATATTGTAAAATGAAACCTCAAAAATGCAGCTTATCTTTGTTCAGGCAAATTCAAACTAAATAAATAACATGTCGCGTAGAACTGTCAAACATGAAATTCATGGCTATCTTCCTAGATAGCAGATGCAGGGCCGGTTTAGGGCGTATGCGAAGGATGCGGCCGCAGGCGGGCGCCGCGGCCAGGGGGCGCCACAGATTGAAAAAAATTTTTTCTGAATATAATGTAATAAAAAGTAGCCCAAAACAGCGTTTTAGGCTACTCAAATTTTAAAAATTCTCCCAGACCCCCCCGTATTACGCCCCCAAAAACTACGCCACTGGTATGGGGGACGCCAGTGAATGAAGAATATCACTGGGTCTGTTAAATGACTTGAAATTTCCTAACCGTGTTGCCTAAATGTTTAGAAATACGCCTGTTCTTGTTTCATTAAAATCAAGCAAGTAGTGTTAAATTTTAGTTTCCGTATTCAAATATTTCGTGTGAGAGCGCTATGGTCGCGTGACGTCATTTTACAACGCAACGTTCTCACCGTACACTCATTCATTGCTTTGCTATCGGATGTTCTCTATGTTCGACCACAATAACGTTTTTAACTTAAGTTAAAAGGGCATCACATTATTTCCCTGTAAAAAAACGTCTTTCCCCCTTTTTGGAGGATGCTGAGCACGGTGGAGTTGTTGAAGATTACTTCCGACCCTCACCAACCCTCCACTGGCCAAAACTCGTCCCCGAAAGGAGTGAATTTTTCTTTATATCAGCGGCTTCGGGGGTGGGTTTGGTCTTTTAGAGAGGTTGGTGAAGGTCGGAAGTAATCTTCAACACCACCATCGTGTTCAGCATCCTCGAAAACGGGGAAACAGGCATTTTGTCGGAGGTTAGTTTTGGCCGGTGGAGGAGTTGGTGAGGGTCGGAAGTAATTTTCAACAACACCACCGTGCTCAGCATCCTCGAAAACGGGGGGAAAGACGTTTTTTTACAGTGAAATGATGTGCTGCCCGTTTAACCATATTAGGGGGTAGTTTTTGGCAGTTTTAGGGGTTCGGCTGGCGAAAAGAGAAATTCTGATACCGCTATCGTGTTCAGTATCCTCAAAAAAGGGGGGGGATCGATCTGGGTAAATTTTGGTCTATTTACACAGGTCGGGAGCAGATCACGCATTGACCGACCGTTGTAAAGTGACGTCACAGCAGCCGATGACTCCGCGTCGTCACACGCCTAGCTAAAAAATTAAATATCTCGGAAACTATCAGACGTATCAAAAAAAAATTATACGGTATTTTTGTATTTTTAATAGAGTCTATTGTAGGGTAATAATCAAAAGTTGGTGATATTCTTCGTTGTTCGCATCCACTAGAAAAATGTCTAGGACCGGCACTGAGCAGATTTACAGCTAGGTGTTACAGAATCAACATTCTGTTATGTATTTACCAATTATGGGATTAACGTTTTAATATTAAATTTGAATATTAAATAAAACTGCGTACATACAAAAGACACTAGATGTTTATTAAAGGTTAAATACATACTATGCTACTTAACAATGTGGCGTTAGCCGGTAGCTTCTGTTTTTGAGAACAACGTTGCCAGACTTAACTATATGTAACAATTCTGACACTAGAGTAAGAATGAAATACGTATAAAATACATAAGAGACGAGTGTTTCAGAGTTTTCTTTCAATCTCAGAATAACTACATTCAGTAGTAGCCGTGGAGAAAATGATTTTTCGCATTTATATTTTATAATTACTTTTTTCTTTTTTAATTGCAGGTATTGGGATTCGACCGCAGTTAGTGCTATAACTCATAAAGCTTATTATTTTAATGACAATAAATTACCTCCAAAGGAAGATAAAATTTACAATTGGCCAGCGGATCTGATAAAACCCGACATCATTATTTTTTTGCGAGTCGATGAAGACGAAAGAACTAGGCGTTTAGAAAAAAGAATCGAAACTTTGGGTACGAAATTAGGAGCAACCGAATACTTGTTGAAAAATTCTCGAGAATTTAGAAATGAGTAAGTATTAATAATAAACTATTAATCGTTTTATTCTACAATTACCACAATTTTCGGAGGTACAAAATTTGTTTCCGACAAACTATAAATATTATGGAAATCGTGTGTGCCTACCCTAATACCTCAATTCTTTGCTTGCTTGCTTGCTTAATTTTAACGTCTCCTTTCTGCAACTAAGGCTAATCTGGACGGGACCTACAGCTTATCGTGGGCTCCGAACCACGGTCCTCAATCACCTTAAACCCAGGACTATGATCTACCGACTAACAAGTGTGTAAATGTGCCACCAACCCCTATAAGTTCCACGAGATATCCGATCTCATCCGACCTATTTATCGGCGTGAATGAAACTGCGTATGACACAAATACCTTTTTGCACTTGCCCAAAATCTTATCTGACTTTTAATTCCACTTGAGTTTCGCAGGGATCGAACCTACGACCCGTAAACTGGCCTAGTATAAAGCTGGGTTTTGTCCACCACCCTGAATTTTAAAAGTTTCTCCGTCAACTTTATAAATTAATACATTTTCACATTAGTATTACCTAATATTCTTTGTAAAAAATGTCGCTCATTCTGTTCAACTTTAAACAATTATACGAGATGATAAGAGACCTTTCTGGAGTGTCTACCTATACTATGGAATTCTCTTCATTGGAATGTTTTTCCAGATCGCCCAAATACCCAATTTTAGTAAATCGTTTTATTTATTCTTTATTTTTGAAAGTCTAAATCCACATTTATTTTTCAGGGTTTATTTAGCGTATGAGAATATGAATAATGAAGTAGAGACTTATGTGGTGGACGGTAACCAGTCTCCAGAAAAGGTACCAGAAGAAGTTTATTCTAAAGTTAAACCTTTACTGAAAACGTGATAACAACGACACAAATAATATAGAAATAAATTTAAATATGACTAATAATTTTCATTATTAAATTTTTTATTGTAATTCAAAATATTAACAACATTGTTATTTATTTTTTAAGCTTGAGTGACTATTAAGAAATAAAATTTAAATTTAAATTTTTGTATTTTTTTTAACCCCTTAACGTGTGCGCTCGAGCGATCTAAACCGGCCAACCCGTGCACACTCGAGATAATTCGAGCTGTGTATTTAATGCTTCTGTATTTATTTATTTAATTGTGTCTGAGCTATTTAAAAGTATAAGTATATACATATTGTATTGTATTTAAAAATTGTTACACACTATAAAAAAAAAGAATTAATAAAAAAAGTTTTGACATGAGATGATGTGTTGTCAATCACTTTCCAAAAATAGAAAAGTAGAATTTTGTCAGAAAACCTCAATAAAACCCTGAGATTAGAATTATTGGAACCCTATTATCAAAACATATGTCGCTGACCAACGTGGGGCTGGCAACAGGAAAGTGAAAGACACATATAGTATAATTTTTTTTGGAGAAAAAGGTAATTGTCACTTGTTGTCAAAAACAATTTAAAATTCCTTTTGAATTCAATATAATTTGGGAAGATAGCAAACATGAAGATACTAGAGATATTAAAAAACTTAATGCAAGAAGATATAAGTAAAACACAGAATAGTATGGAGAAAATGGAGAATAATATAAAACAAGGCATAAATCAAATAAATATAGACCTGAAGAAATCTTTACAAGATATGCAGGAAAAACAGCTAACTTTTAAAAACAGAGTATTACAAAATGAGAAACAAATAGAAGAAGATAAGAATGATATAAGAAGAATATAGCTAAAGACAATACAGGATAAAAGAGATAAAATGAAACAAGGCAATCAAGTGAATATCAATATTATGGAACAAGGAAATTATAAAATAAAAAGAGAGGTTGCAGAGTTGATGAATGAAGCAAGAGAAAAGGGAATAGAGGAACGAAAAGTGTCAGAAAGAGAAATACAAGTGATTTCTACAGTTATCAGAGAACCATTCTTGGGAGAGAATTATATTTTTTATTATGATAATTTAAAATACCATTCAATGAAATATTTGAAACGTACTGAGTGGTCAAGAAATTTTTACAAAGATGGGGGGCGGAATGGTTTTTCAGGGAATTTTCAGTGGGATGGATTTCATGCAAGTCAAAACAACAGACTTAAGAAAGTTGATCTGCTCATAAATTAAGAGAAACTAGAAAAAATGAAAGTAATAAATTATAAAATGGTAAACAAGGGATGGAACAAGGTAATCATAGATTTTAAATTTAAAAAGCATAAACAAGTTAAACGATTGAAGAAAAGAAATCGATACAAGAAAAATGACAGAGCAAGACAAAAAGAAGGTATGAAATATGCAAATAGAAGAGGTTGTGAGGGAATAAATAGTCTACCGTATACAGAAATGAAAATTGGAAAATACCACATCGAATCAATATATCCCTATGATGAAACAAAAATAAATATGTAATAAGACTACAGTGAAGTCCATAGTATAGTTAAAATAGATAGTTTAAAGTTATTAGAATAGATAGTTGGTAGACGACAGAGAAGTCAAGAAAACCATTAGAAATAATGTATTTGATTCATGTCCTACAGAATAATAATATAATTATTATGTGAACATGAAGGGGGGCGAATGTATTGTATTTAAAAATTGTTACACTCTGTATAAAAAAAAAATTAATAAAAAAAGTTTTGACATGAGATGATGTTGGCAATCACTTTCCAAAAATTCGTAGAATTTTGTCAGAAAACCTCAATAAAACCCTGAGATTAGAATTATTGGAGCCCTATTATCAAAACAATATATTTAAATTTTGGAGTATGACCCCTATTGACTGTTTCTCTCTACGCCTATGTCTCTTTATTTTAATATTCTAATTAAGTTTCGATTGACAGTCTATAAAAGTTTCTGAAAATGTCTTCCAACTTTAGTTGCAAATTATTTGGTTAAAAATGATGAACAGAGTTTTTGTGAACGTAGTGATTTTTATTTATTTACAAATTGCCGTAGCACGTCTAATCCAAGCAGATAATTCAAATAATAATGGTAAAGATTGTAAAATTTTTGAAATATTTTTGTTAATAATGATAAGTTTTGTTCCGTAATGATGATCCATTCGGCTACAGAAGGCGCTGTAAATTTTCTATTCTTAGGTAATTATTTGTTTTAGATTTGGATACCAAGAAAGTATATATGCCTACGCTTTATTCCGATGTAGAAAGTATTTTAAATTTTTTGAATCAACCACAGGTACCTACTTATGATATTGTTTTTTTGTTCAATTTGTTATTGTTATTATACGTATACTAGACCAGGGCCAGACCGATTTTAAATACCCGAATTCTTGAAAAATTCTTAGCAGTATGTGGAAATGTGAAATGTGAAATGTGAAAATTTAGGGAACATCAAAGTAAATTAAGAAAAATCAAGACAACTTAGTAAAAGTTCCGGAATGGGGGTGGGGGTAGCTAAATATACGTTCTGAGAGTTGGATATTGGTTTTTTACGATTTGTGGTTGAAATATGCATAGAATATATCCATATTAATGTTTAGTTGTAGATAATTAAATCTAAAACTTATCGAGAAAAACACTAAAAACTGTTTTGTTTTTAATTTTTGTCTCTCGCAAAAATATTTTTTTTATAAAACGTTTTCTTGTGTTTTAAATAAGCTATAATTTTTTATGAGCAAAATATTTATTTTTCGATTCTATACGAGTTTAAATTTAAAAACTAGTTGAGAATGCTCTTCTAGCATTGCCATAAACCGAACAAATTGTAATTAAAGTATTAATAAAATTTTAGATTGACAGTTCTCATTCTAATCAACACAGCCACAGTCTACTCACTTTTACCAAAATCGTCATTCACCGTGTGTCTACTTTAAATTAAAAAAGTACGGAGGGGCATATCAAACCCTAAGCTTAATTTTTGATGCTCTATCAAATTTGTTCGGTGAAAAGACTAATTCTCAATGGAAAAAGTTTTTTTCAATTTTTTAACTTTACATTGCCATTTTCCTCTAAACCTCAACTTTAAGATGGTATGAAAGAATATATTGTTTTATGGAAAAATATGGAAAATTAAGCTTTTTTTAATTTACATTCGTATAAAATCGAAAAATAAATATTTTGCTTTGAAAAAATTACAGCTTATTTAAAATACAAAAAGAAAGTTTTCACCAAGTTTCATAAAAAAAAATTTCGAAAAAATAATTTTGAGGTTACAAAGAAAAACGATCAATACAAAAGTTTTAGATTTTTAATTATCTACAACTTTTACATACAAACTTTTTTCGATAGCATGCACATTTCAGCGACAAATCGTAAAAAACCAATATCTAACCCTTGAAACGTATAATTTATCTACCCCCACCACCCTTCCGGAACTTTTACTCAGTCGTCTTGATTTTTATTAATTTACTTATACTTTACCCTAAATTATCCGATAATCCACATACTGCTAGGGATTTTTTTGTTTAAAAAATGATTCACTCTGATCTATATCAAATATTTTGAAACTGTCAAACTAATAAAAGTATGACATGTCATTTTCCCCAAATTTTTGTAATTTAAATCTGTGTTGAGCAATACTATAAAAGACTGGAACGAAAATTCAAGTAGGTGTATATGCGGGAAGGACTTGCCTGAATGGATCTTTTTGGAAAATCAAAGGTAAAGAAAAAACCTGCTTAATTAACACATGGCGACCCTTTTGAGTCCTCGAAATTCTGAAGTAAATGCTGTGGAAAAAAGGGAATACTTAATTGGAAAGAAGATCGGTCAAGGTTTATACAGATGTCTGGTCTTTGGGTATAATTCTATATATAATGTTGATGATGATTTTTTATGATGCCTTTCATGCGAAACAAGTGCAGTAGCACTTATCGGTTATCATTCATTGTATTTATTGAATAAATAGCGATTTTAATGTTTCTTAAATATTTTAAGCTAGCTAACACTTTGTATAAACGGAAAAAATAGCAAAAATTTTTAGGAAAATCTAGCATTATTTGATAAAGTTTTATTTAGTTTTAAAATTCGTCACTTTTCGTTGAAACCTTGTGAGTATAAATATTTTGTGATAAAATTAGTGAGAATTTTTTTTTGTAATTTTCAGAATATAAAACATCAAGAAATTCAAGAAATACTCGACTATTACTATGCAGTCAAAAATAAAAAGGTCGAATTTGAATTATCTGGAGGAATAAAAAAGTATCCTCTTATTGCTGTCGAAGGTTTAAAAGGATCAGGTAAACAAAATTATTTTTTGCACAATTGGTCATTTTTGACTGTTTACCATATCTATTTTGATGACAGTAAGTAGGGAGCATTTACTAATGTCAAGAAAAACTGAACGGTAAGTAATTCACTTACCGTTCAGATTTTTTACTTACCGTTCAGATTTTTCACTTACAGTTCAGAATTTTCACTTACTGTTCAGAATTTTATAGGCACTCTCATACCGAAATTTTGATTTTTCTGGAATTATTGCGGCACATCCTTCTTCCCACACCCGTTCTATTTCTTCAAATTCACTTTCGTCGCTCATATTTTAAAAATTATAGTAATAATCAGAACTTTCACTTACTGTTCAGAATTTTATAGGCACTCTCATACCGAAATTTTTATTTTTCAGGAATTATTGCGGCACATCCTTCTTCCCATACCCGTTCTATTTCTTCAAATTCACTTTCGTCGCTCATATCTTGAAAATTATAATAATAATCAATAAGAAACACTCAAAAACCAAACTTATTGACATGACAATATTGTAGCAGAAACAGCCATGTTTATACTTATTATGCATCCTACTAACTACCTAGCAACCATAACATGTATCTTGATATGATGAATCGAAATTTTGAATATGAAAAAAAAAATGGGTAATTTAATAGTTTATTATTGCCCAATCGTGCAATAAACGTTATAAGCATGTCGAACGGTAAGGGTTACCAATATAAGACAATAATTGGAGTCAACGCTTCGCTCCTCCTCCAAACTATTGTCTTCCATCGGTAAAAAGCCCTTACCGTTCTCCAAACTTAATATACTATTGTAGGTCAAATTATGTATGTTTTTTTTTTAAATATAATAACACAGTAATACTAAGCAGGTGTTACCTCAAACAGGACAAGGTACTGGGTTCCAGTAAAACACTAATTCGCATTTAATACTTTTCTATATTTTCCTTACAAATGATGAGTGTTGTTTATATGGCAAAGTTTATGTAAGTATTTGGTTAATATATTTAAACAGTTTAATTACTAATAATATCTCCTTTTAGAATAACAAAAAGCAAGGAAAAATAACGTTTAGTTACTGCAGTTTTTTTTAGCGGCACTTCTAGAAGCTTTGCTTTACAAAGTAGCTTTTAATTATCAGGAAATTTTGTAAGGGTAAGTGTTGCAAATGATTGACTATATTAACTAAAATATGATTTTAAATTTTAATAAATTTAGGAAGTGATTGAGTATGTTAAATAACCTATGACTTTGAATTTTATTATATATTTTTCTTATTTTTAGAGCTTATCTGTTTCCAATTCAGTTTCCAATTCCGTTCACCAATTATCGTACACCCTGGTTGTAAGAATGGCTCTGCGACTGGACACCAAAAACACAGAAACGAGGGTTGTACTTGTATCTAGCGGCACTTCGCCTCTCAAAAAGGACAGTTATATCACGAGTACCCAAATTGTGTCTAGTTTTATAATTGTTTATAATTTGATGATAATTTCTTGTAATTTTTCTAATTATCAAAGTTTCTAAGTTTTCTAAGTTTTTTTTAACTTTTCTAAGTTGGCCTAAAAATAGTTTATTTTATGTAGAATTTTATAAGGAAAATATATTAATTTATTTTTATTTATAAATATTTTAAACCTACCTGGGGTGGTGTGGGACCAAATGTAGCTTCAAAAGAAGTATAAATTAAAAACGGAAAAATTATTATTTGTGAATTTTTCAATCCTCAAAAGTAGAGACTTGTTTAAAACTTTCAAAAACAAATTATAACTTGAAATAATAATCTTTCCTTTTATAAATCCGCAAAAATGCGTTAGAATTCTCCGTCCGAAAACGTGCTCTTTTTCCAAAAAAAAGCCTTAAAGGATCCTGTCATTTTTTTGTATTCCCCAATGCCGATTTTATGAGATAGTTTTGGTATAATTTGATATTTACGGTTGGTCATATGATAAATGAAGGTACCATTAGATATCTAGTCAATCAAGTTCTGTGTTTCTGATAGTACCAGTGGATAATAAGGATAGAATGAAAAAGAAGATTTTAAAATTTGACCTTTAAGTGTTTAGATTTTAACCAGATTTTGTAATGCGAAATAAAATTAGAAAATAAATCTTTTAACCCATAACACAGGGTTGCCAAATGAATGATATTTACTTATGAATAAGTGATTTTAATAAAAGTTTTCTTTTAGGAAAAACAACTATGATACGAGGTTTAAGCGAAAAGATTAATGCTTCGCAAATTCATGGTCCTACAAGTCGTGTAAATGAAATAGAGCGAATTCTTGAAAAAATTCCCACTTTCCAGGACGCCATTCGACAACTAATTCGCTTTATAACATCTTTAGAACTGTATCAGATATTAAATGAATCGCCAGTTGTTCTAGATAGGTATAGTTTATCTATTTTCAATTGAAAAACAAAATGATCCCGCTTTATACAAGCCGGAAAAACTATAATATGGGTGTTTCATTCGGAAATGCACATGTAGTAAGGGTAGATGGAGAACACCGAGGTGCTTCTAAATAACCTATATTTTATGGGTCTATCGTTCTTTATAATCAAAATACAGGGCGATTTATTCATTTTCCCGATTTTTTCAATTAATCATAACCACTCTATACATTTTTATAATATTTTGTTCGTATATTCTTTGTTCACAGTGGAGTCGATTAACATAATAGAAAAAGTCTTATTCCAGGTCCGGCTTTAAAAAAATTAATAGGTAGGTTTCGAGTCGAAACAACACCCTGTATGTCAATATTTTAAAATTTTATTTACAAATTTGGAAAGAGCAGAAAAAATAAGTAAGACTAAATGAATTTGGTGTTTCACCATACAATTTTTTTACTTATTTTAACTTGAGTCAAATCTAGATGTTTCGATAAAGAGGTGGCAGAAAATTTAAAAAAAATAAATTTTCTTCCCCAAATGGTACTTTTCCAGCTTTAATTCCTAAAATCATCAACTATTTCTTATTCTCCTAATTTCTGGATCCCAACCTTATTGAAAAACGAGAGGACAGGTCCGTATTTGGGACAAATTATTATTATCAATGACTAACTTTCAAATGCGTAAAAAAATTATCTAAAAATTATAAAAATGAGGAAAAATGCCCATTCCGAAAAAAGCATAACTTTAATTTAAACAAAAATAATGTTGCAACAAATTGTATTAAGTTAAACGAAAAGAATTAGACACAAAAAAATGTAAGCAACGTAACTTATAACAGTTGTTCAAAGTGGCCTCCATTTTGCTCAATACATTTCCGTGCTCTTGAAGACTTGTAATTGACTTTCTAAATTAGGAGAAAAAGAAATAGTTGATGATTTTTATGGATTAAAGCTGAAAAAGTACCATTTAGTCTTACTTATTTTTTTCTGCTCTTTCCAAAGTAAATATTGATATACAGGGTTGTCTTGACTCGAAAACTACTTTATTTTTTTAAGGCCGAACCTGGAATAAGACTTTTTTTATTATCTTAATCGACTCCACTGTGGACAAAGAATATACGAACCAAATATTATAAAAATGTATAGGGTGGTTATGATTAATTGAAAAAATGGGGAAAGTTAATAAATGTATCTTGGTTATAAAGAACGATAGATCCATAAAATATAGGTTATTTAGAAGCACCTCGGTGTCCTCCATCTACCCTTACTGTATGCGCATTTCCGAATGAAACACCCTGTATCATTTTTTTTAAATAAACCGTGATCTGGATTTATGATTAAAGTAACAGACACCTGCATTGAAAACTGACTGGCTGGTAGAAAACAAACGGTTTTGGAATAGTATATATATTCTGGAACAAGGTTAGAAAGAGAATTCGATACGAGTGGAGGAATCACGAGTGTCGAATTTTCATTCCAACAGTAACGTCCTCAGAAAGTAGGAATTGAATATAGTAAAATGAAACCTCAAAAACGCAGCTTATCTTTGTTCAGGCAAATTCAAACTAAATAAATAACACGTCGTGTAGAACTGTCAAACATGAAATTCATGGCTATCTAGGATGTAGACGTAATATTTACAGCTAATGGAGTCGATCTGGCGGAAAAAATCCCGTTAAACGAAGTCGCTCTTTTCAAAATGTTTTTTTGTGATTTCATAGATTCGAGGTCCCTCTTTCACGTGAACACTATATGAAAGCTAAGGGAGGTGTGAAGGGGGGGTAAATTAACATGTAAAGATATGGAAAATCGATTTTTCGCACGTAGCTCTCTGAGGTTTCTTTCTATATATCTTTTTTTTTCTTCACTGGATTAAAACCACTTATTTGTTAAAAAAGTTTTTAATTGACGTTTCGGCTTTCTCTATCTGTTTCTATAGTAAATTTATTTATTTTGTTATGTCATTTTGATAACGGCTTTCGATAGAGAAAGCCGAAACGTCAATTAAAAATTTTTTTAACAAATAAGTGGTTTTAATCCAGTGAAGAAAAAAAGAGAAATTGAAATACAAACCACTATGAGCTTCCGAAATGACTTCTATATACAGGGTGTTTCATAGTTAAACCGACATACGTTAACTGTAAATAGAGGGTACTTAGGTGATTCCAAATCCGAGATACGGGGTGTTTTATCCATTTCGGCCAATATTTTGATAAGCCCTAACTTTAGAACCACCCTGTAGATTTCTCTCATACATAATACATCTTTTTTCTTTTTTTCTCTTTTTTCGAATAGGTATCCGATTATATTTTAAAGAATCTGATATACAGGGTGTTATTTTAGAGATTATCAACTTTTACAAATTTTTCTTAATCCGGATCTGAATTTTAACTTTAGTTCTTGTATTGTACGATTGGACTATTTAAACAATCTACCCGTACGAAATATGAAAGAAATCTACGGGGTGTTTCCAAAGTTATGGATTATGAAAATGACAATATGTATTGCATTAATTGAATTTACTTTAAAAGTTTAGTAATATGTAGAACGAGATGTGCATTTATAAAAATATGTCAGAATATCTCAGTTTTTTCCATTCGATTCGAATGTCTGATCCAATTTAAAAAATATCTGATATACAGCGTGTTGCGTTGGAGATTTTCAAATTTTACAATTTTCCTTAATCCGTATCTGGATTTTAACTGTAGTATAGTCCTTAAATTATACGATTGGGCTACTAAAAAATGATACCTGTACCAAATATGAAAGAAATCTACCAGGTATTTCGAAAGTTACTGTTTGTGAAAATAAAAAATATGTATTTGATGTAATTTGACGTTAAAGCTCCAGTAGTAGAATGGGATGTGCACTTAAAAAATTTTTTCACTTTAACTCATTTTTTTCCGTTCTTTTCAAATATCCATCCCAATTTTAAAAAATCTGATATACAGGGTGTTGTTTTGGGATTTTTCAAATTGTGCAAATTCTTCTTAATCCGGATCTGGATTTTAATTGTAGTTCTTACACTATAGGATTGGGCTATTAACACACTATACCTGTACCAAATATGAGAGAAATCTACATGGTGGTTCTAAAGTTACGGCTTATCAAAATATTGGCCGAAATGGATGAAACACCCCGTATCTCGGTTATTAAGGGCGTTAGACCCAGTAACCAAGGTTATTTGGAATCACCTAAGTACCCTCTATTTACAGTTAACGTATGTCGGTTTAACTATGAAACACCCTGTATAAAATAAAGTACTCGCGAAAACGCTTAAACTGAATTTTAACCCGTCTAAATCGGTATAGCGGCTCTTGAGATATTGCGATTTGAAAGTATATGGATTTTCGCCGCGGCGAGAACACACCTAGAGCCGTGTTCGCATTTTTCGCATGGAAGAAAGTGACTTCGAGACCCAAGCTTTGTGTCCAAATTTCAACCCGCTAGTTTAATTTGGGGGGGAGAGGGCGGGCAAACACTGATTAATTTTTGACTCGAGGTAACTTTTTTATTTCTTGACCAATCCGGGTCAGCAAAATGGCAAACTCTTTCATAAGGACACTGCTACAGGATGTATTAAGGAGATGACGGTTTTCGTGAAAACGGACAAATGGCGACCGAATTTCGGATTTTGCATATTTTAATTTTTGATTTTCGCAACGAAACAGTACAATGAGGAAAATCTTTTATGCTCTATCGGTTGCGGAATTTTTTTCTCTTTGATTTGAGCCCTACAACAACTCGATCCGATAATCAGGAAGGGGGGGAGGGGGGTGAACCGGGATAAGAGCTAAGGCTCCCTTTTATCTCTCGTCTCTCTCGCATTATCTATCTGCTCTCTCACAAATACTATTCCGGCATCTAATTACACAGCGGCTGAACGAGCGCCCTCGTTTTTATAAATATATCACACACTCCCGCAGTCCTTAATGTAGATAGAGCTTTGGGGTAAAAAAAATTAGAAAGAGAACTGACTGCCATTGAAAATGAGCCTAGCACGTAGTCACTAACCTTATCCCTTACCCTTCTACAGGGCAAACAGCGTTTATCCCCCTCCCTCCATCCGCGCTTATCGGATCGAGTCCCTGTAAGGCTCAAATCAAAGAGAAAAAAATTCCGCAACCGATGATGCATAAAACATTCTCCCCACTTTACTCTTTCGTTGCGAAAATCGAAAAATAAAATTTGCAAAATCCGAAATTCGGTCGCCATTTGTCCGTTTTCGGGAAAACCATCATCTCCTTAATTCATCCTGTAGCAGAGTCCTCATGAAAGAGTTTGCCATTTTGCTGACCCGGATTGGTCAAGAATTAAAAAAGTTACCTCGAGTCAAAAATTAATCAGTGTTTGCCCTCCCTCTCCCCCCCAAATTAAACTAGCGGGTTGAAATTTGGACACAATGCTTGGGTCATGACTATCCATCGGACGAAGTAAAATCAAGTCTCGAGTCATTTTCTTCCATGCGAAAAACGCAAACACGGGTTTAGGTGTGTTCTCGCCGCGGCGAAAATCCATATACTTTCAAATCGCAATATCTCAAGAACCGCTAGGCCGATTTAGACGGGTTAAAATTCAGTTTAAGCGTTTTCGCGAGCACTTTATTTTATATATAGAAGTCGTTTCGATCCGAAGAAACCTCAGAGAGCTACGTGCGAAATATCGATTTTCCATATCTTTACAGGTTAATTTATCCCCCTGCACACCTTCCTTAGCTTTCATATAGTGATCACGTGAAAGAGGGACCTCGAATATATGAAATCACAAAAAAAAATTCGAAAAGTGCGACTTCGTTTTCAAAACCAGATCTACTCCATTAAGCTAGGTGTTACAGAATCAAAATTCTGACACTAGAGTAAGAATGAAATACGTATAAAATACATAAGAGGTAAGTGTTTCAGAATTTTCTTTCAATCTCAGAATAACTACATTCAGTAGTGGCCGTGGAGAAAATGATTTTTCGCATTTATATTTTATAATTAGTTTTTCCTTTCTTAATTGCAGGTATTGGGACTCGATCGCAGTTTGTTCTATAACTCGTAAAGCTTATTATTTTGATGACAATAAATTACCTCCAAAGGGAGATAAAATTTACAATTGGCCAGCGGATTTGATAAAACCCGACATCATTATTTTTTTGCGAGTCGATGAAGACGAAAGAACTAGGCGTTTAGAAATCAGAAACGAAATTTTGGGTACAAAATTAGGAGCAACCGAATCCTTGTTGAAAAATTCTCGAGAATATAGAAATGAGTAAGTATTAATAATAAACTATTAATCATTTTATTCTACAATTACCACAATTTTCGGAGGTACAAAAGTGTTTCCGACAATTTGTAAAACTATAAATATTATGGAAATCGTGTGTGCCTACACTAATACCTCAATTCTTTCAAATGTAATTTTGTTTTCATTAGGAATTGTCATTTATGACTGCCTTTCTTTCCGTCAAATTTTTTGAAACGTTGGTGTATGGCTAGTTTTCTAACTACAGAGTGTTACACATCGGAAATGCCACTTTTTTGTAACCAGAGGTCTCATAACAGACTTGTTTTATTGGAGTTTGTTGTAGAAAACAGCTTTAAAAATACGAGCAAATGTCATTGCATTATGAATATATAATTGAGTAATTACTTCTTGGTGATGCGGTTACACAGGGCATATAGCTTTAACAAGTTGCCACTTATAAACGGTGTGTTATAAAAAATTACCTTAAACAAATGTACGACCAGTCACTCTATGTCATACAGTGTGTTAAACTGATTGCAACAACTTAAAATTAAAAAAGCTGTGTTTTGTCCACCACCCTGTATTTTAAAAGTTTCTCCGTCAACTTTATAAATTAATACACTTTCACATTAATATTAATATCCTCTTTATAAAAAAGCTCGCTCCCTCTGTTGAACTTTAAACAATTAGAGGAGCTGATAAGACCTTTCTGGAGTGTCTATCTGTACTATGGAATTCTCTTCATTGGAATGTTTTTCGGGATCGCCCAAATACCCAATTTTAGCAAATCAATTTATTTATTTTTTATTTTTGAAAGTCTAAATCCACATTTATTTTTCAGCGTTTATTTAGCATATGAGAATATGAATGATGAAGTAGATACTTATGTGGTGGACGGTAACCAGTCTCCAGAAAAGGTACTAGAAGAAGTTTATTCTAAAGTGAAACCTTTACTGAAAACGTGATAACAACGCCTCAAATAATATAGAAATAAATTTAAATATGACTAATAATTTTAATTATTAAATTTTTTATTGTGATTCAAAATATTAACAACACTGTTATTTATTTTTTAAGCTTGAGTGACTATTAAGAAATAAAATATAAATTTAAATTTTTGTATTTTTTTAACCCACTAACGTGTGCGCCCGAGTTAATTCGAGCGGTCTAAACAGGCCAACCCGTGCACACTCGAGATAATTCGAGCTGTGTATTTAATGCTGCTGTATTTATTTAATCGTGTCTGAGCTATTTAAAAGTACAAGATAAAAATAGTGGGAATCAGCCAATAGTAAATAATTAGTACGACTTCTTCGTTTTAAGTCGAGCTTTCGAAAATGTTTATTTTCTTTATCAAGACGAATAACATGAAATTCAGAAAAAATTAAATACAAAAATAAACATCAAGGTTAAAATTTAAAATGACAACTTCTAAAAAATCAGTATACAATTGAAACATACAGAGTCAGATTATAAAATGTATAAGTATGTATAATTATATAAAAAATCAATTCAAGGACGAGTTGAGAAATTTTCTATGAACCATCCTTATCGAGAATTTTGGCATTATTATAGTCAATCTCATGATCTTTATCTATTACATGTTCAGCAAGGCGACAAGATCTCATATTCCTTCTGCAGTCACTTTAAGCATTCTACTTGTTTGACCAATGTATAAAGTATGTATACTTCATCATAGCTGCTGGATGGAATTTCATAGATTATATTTGATTTATTTTTGACTGGTAGAGGTGTTTTCAATTTAGAATATATTTGTGAAATAGTTTTCAAATTGGTTTTAGCTATTTTAATATTGTCTTCATTTTTAAACAAATGTATGAGTGTTGATGCCAAACCATCTATATGTGGTAAAGATTTAAAAATTGAAATTTGGTCAGTTGTTGAAGGATGGTTTGAATTTGAAACAGAAATAGAGGTAGTAAATAGAATTGTATTCACTAAAGATTTGGAATATGAGTTTTCAAAAAGAATGTTTTGAAGTTCTTTTAGACATTCATCTCTCAAAGATGGATGAGTGACCTTAACCACTCTGTTTTTGAGGTAATTAATTAAATTTATTTTGATTTTCATGGGATGGTATGAATGAAAATTTAGGAACCGATTACTATTAATTGGTTTTCTGTACCATCTAGTAATGATTTTATTGTCGTTCGTTCTTATTAATTTTAAATCCAGGAATGGAACTGAATTATCAGTTTCTTTTTCATCAGTAAACTGAATATTTGGATCGAATTTGTTAAAAATGTTTAAAGGTTCATCAATACAGTTTCCTGGTACAGAGAGATCTCTTGAGGAAAGGAATTTCGAATGAGATTTTATTTGTGCAATATTCTAGCAGTTCATCTAAAACGTAACTTGATATTCTTGGAGAGATATTAGAACCCATGGGAGTACCGAAAATTTGTTTGTAGAATTTTTGATTGAAGACAAGTCAAGTAGAGTCAAAAATGAAATCAGTTATATTCATAAACATTTGTTTAGTAATATCACAGAGGTTGTTAATTTTGTTCCAATTTTTGTCGATACAGAGTTTAACTATCTCTAAAGGTAAGTTAGTGAATAGGGATACCACATCTAAACTTATAAGAACATAATTTGGCGCTAATTGAAAATCGTTAATGAATTCACTAAAGGAGAAAGAGTCACTAACATGATATCTGTTATCGTTGTCAAATGAGTTGGTCAATAAGAGCGAACGACAATAAAATCATTACTAGATGGTACAGAATGGTACAGATGGTACAAAAAACCAATTAATAAAACTTTTAAAAGTCTTCAGCCGAAATTTAAAATGTTTACTAGAACAAAATGCTTATATATACTACTCTGAAAATTTCACACCGACATTTTTTAACCAATAAGCAACCAAATGTAGCAACCAAAAAACTTGGCGATAGTACTTTCCTACCCTGGGCTGTACCACAGCGATAGGATTTCTGTCAAGTGTCAAATTATAAGTATTACGAAAATGTCATGTTATAATTTTTTATATTACTTTGGTGTGAAATTTTCTTACCGAATCTCCCACGATCTTGAATTACTATCTGGAAATATCTCCTCAAGCATGAATTTTTTTAAAAAAGTATCCCTCCTTCGACTCAGGATACTTTTAAAAAATTCATGCTTTCGGAAATATTTCCGATAGTAATTCAAGCTCTAGGGAGATTACAAGTGATAATTTGCTGTAAATGATTCGGTGGAAATCAAGGTATTTTCTACCTACTTTAAACTGGATTTCCTTTTATGTATTTTAGATTTTTAAATGTTTCTTGTTTAGTTTTTGTAGTTTTTTATATTTTTTGTACTTATCATATATTTTAAACTTTTTATACTTTTTCTATTTTTTATACTTTCTTATATGCTGTAACGATGCTTTGACAACTTTCGACAATAAAGTAATTCTCTATCTATCTTGAAAAAGTATAAATAAATATTTTTACTGATAAAAATATGTTTTTTAGAAACAGCAAACCCAATTTTTCAACCAATGTGGAATTACTTGTTGATTTCGAATTTTGGCAATCGACAGGGGGATTTTTGAGCCTCCTTTCATCAATTTTAGCCAGCCGACCAAAGCAATTTTCTGGGGTATTGCCGCTGAGTAAACTACAATTCCCGCAAAAACATAAATAAATAAAGTATTAGTGATTAATTTTTAAAAATTCTCGCTTATCTAAAAGAACATTAGTAAAATCTCTAGCATTATTTCAAAATCTACTGTTTTGAAAACCGCCATTAAATTATAGTTAGAAATTCTGTGAATATAAAATTTAATATTTTGTTCATAAGCGTAAGCAGTGACGGGAATTTTTTTAATTAAATTTCGTAAATTTGGAATTTAATTTGTTTTCTGTATTTTTAATTTTTTGAAGCCTAGAGTCTGTTCCTAATATAATTTAGCGCATAAAAATTAACCAATAATTTTGAAATAAAAATCTTCATAATAATGAAAAAATACCAAAAGCTCGTTTATCGATAATATCATTTGGTTAATCCTTATTATGGAATCAAAACTGTAATAAGTATCTTACAAGATAGGGTATATATTTTTCATGCGTAATGTGAATGCACCAAAATGAACTAGGAAATAAAGTTATTAAAAGTTGGAAAAAAAATTTGAAAGAACTTGAGTTAAGCTGTTGTCCGCTAATTGGCGGGTCTTCATATTCCTAAAAGTTTTCTTCAACTTCATGTGGCCTATCCTACCAAGAACGTTGCTTACTTTTAATACACTATAACAAATAATGTTTGAGAGTAATTTAGAATTTACAAGACCATAAAACAAGCAAAATAGCGTTGTCATATATATATATATATATATATATATATATATATATTGATACGAAATGTCATAGGTTTTCTATAATTTTATTAAACTAGCAAAAATGAATTATCGAAATTAAAAATTAAATGACTAATTAACACTCACACTCATTCACTCATTAAATCTAATATTAAACTATTAAACAATAAAAAAATCCGACAAAAATACTCTATAACTAACACTAAAACTACCTTTGAACTGTGAATTTAAACTTTTTCCTCTTCTTATTAAATTTTACTAAGTCCTTCCTCCTCTTATCAAACTCTACCTCCTGTCTTTATGCCTTAACAAACTCTTCACTCAATAAACCTTCCAAGTACCATAAGATTAATCTTTTCTATACATTATACAAAAATTTTCTTCATCAATACAATTTCCTTCCTTAAACCTTTTATCTTATCAAAAATTAAAACCTTTGAAATTTTTCTTTATTTTCTATCAATCTCCCCAAATCACCTGTCACTCTTTTTTTTTGTTGCCTGGTTACCTTCCTTTTAATATACCAGGTGATTATTTCATTACAATATCTCATTGTTGTTTTACCAATTTTTAACATAACCAAAATATAAACGGTAAAGTTTAAGGTTATGGCTAATTATGGATAATATACAATAAAAGTATGATTAAACAATATTATTTAGGAAAAAAAACATTAATGAGTAATACTTAGGTATAAATCATTTCCTCCCCATTTCAAATATTTTATTTATTGCTTATTCTTTTATACAACTCATGGCAACGCTGTACAGATCTATATTTCTGTATTTGTCCGTTTCACTGAGAAGTACATTTTAACCAGCGAGTAAGTAGGAATCCGTTTTCTACCTGCTAATTTCACGAACGTATCATTGTAGCGTTGATTTAGAATAAAATATAAAATAGAGGAGTTTACTAGGCAAATTTACCACTTTCTTCCAAGAGGAAGACTTTTTAATTATAGATGGCCGGGGATTGAAACGGCAGCACCCCAGCGAGAGAGTAATACGCTAAGCGCACTAACACGATAACGCTTTACATATATTTAAATTTTGGAGAATGACCCCTATTGAATGTTTCTCTCTACGCCTATGTCTCTTTATTTTAATATAAAATTCTACTTAAGTATCGATTAACAGTCTATAAATGTTTCTGAAAATCTCTTATAACTTGTAGTTGCAGATTATTTGGTTAAACATGAAGAGAGTTTTTGTGATCATAGTGATTTTTTGCAGTTATTTACAAATTGCCGTAGGACGTTTCATCCAAGCAGATAATTCAAATAATAATGGTAAAGATTGTAAATTTTTTTAAATATTTTTACGAAATGTTGCTTTTTGGCTGGCGTATACTCCCTTATTTTAATTTATGTAAGATGAATTTAAATATAGGTATTTATCATAAGCTTGTAACCATCCTCGGATCCACAGCTTCAAATTTGGTGTACCATGTTCTAGAGGGTTGGGGTTATTTTTTTTCAATTTTCGATTAATAGTTTTTTAACAAAATATTGTTCCTTATTGGATAAAGGATGCGCTGTAAATTTTGTATTGTTACGTAATTATTTGTTTTAGATTTGGGTACCAAGAAAGTATATATGCCTACGCTTTATTCCGATGTAGAGAGTATTTTAAATTTTTTGAAGCAACCACAGGTACCTACTTAAGATATTGTTTTTTTATTGTTCAATTTGTTATCGTTATTATACTTATACTAGACTAGGACCAAACCGATTTTAAATACCCGAATTCTTGAAAAATTCTTAGCAGTATGTGGATAGTCAGAAAATGTAGGGTAAAATATAAGTAAATTAAGAAAAATCAAGACGAATGAGTTAAAGGTCTTGAAGGGGGGTGAGGGTAACTAAATATACATTTTGAGGGTTGGATATTGGTATTTTACGATTAGTGGCTGAAATCTGCATCGAATCGAAAAGTTTATTGTATCTAGTAATTAAAAAATCTAAAACTTTTGTATTAATCATTTTTCAACATAACCTCAAAATTATAGAGAAAAACGATAAAAACCGTTTAATTTGTTTTTAATTTTTGTCTCCCGCAAAAATAATATTTTTTATGAAACTTGGTGAAAACGTTCTTTACTGCTAAGAATTTTTTTGTTTCAAAAATGATCTATAGCGATTTTAATGTTTCGTAAATATTTTAAGATCGGTTCTTAACTAAATGACCAAGCGAACACTTTGTATAAACGGAAAAAAATAGCAAAAACCTTTATAGCCTAGTTGCCAGAGAAGGATATTGACCAAAAGCTCGCACAAAATGTGATATTGATGAAACTTGGCATTTAAGTACTTGAAATGGTGTAGAAAACGATAAAAAAATCTTTACTGCTATAAAGTGTATGCTAACTTCACAATTTCGAAAATAAAATCGAAAATTTTGTTTTTCCATTATATCTCGAAAAAAAATAAAAATTTGGAAAAACTAATAGCACCGCGTGAAAGAGCGGAAAATTTTACTTAAAATTATATTTTAGGTTATTTAAAAAAAAATATTACTATAAAAAATTATTAAAAATAAGAAAGCAAATTCGAAAACTCTATGCGCGCCGAGCCGTTGAATACAAATATTCAGGCGAGGCGCTCGGAAAAAACTAAAGTATCTTTGCCTAAAATGTACGCAAAGAAAAAAAAAGAATGCATTTTAAAGAGGAGACTCTTGGCTTTCTCAGGAAGCCATTAGTTTTTAATTTTTTTTTTCTTTCTCATAGAAAATTTGACCGGAACTTATAATTTCTAAAATTCTCACTGATTTTTATAAAACTGAAGATATCTATTAATAGAGGCATAACAAAAAAGTCCTTGTACATTTATCATCACTATACTTTTACTTTTGATCTAAATATGATTAAAATGATGAACATTGTCTCTGTTTATATTTTAAAATTATCATTTTTTTTACAACATTCATTCGGCGCAATTTTTATTTTCAAAATAGTGTTTATTTATTTATATAAATCAATTTCTAAATTATTTTAAAAAAATGAATTAAAAACTAATGGCTTCCCGAGATAGCCAAGAGTCTTCTCTTTAAAAAGCTTTCTTTTTTTTTCTTTGCGTACATTTTAGGCAAAAATACTTTAGTTTTTTCCGAGCGCCTCGCCTGAATATTTGTATTCAACGGCTCGGAGCGCGTAGAGTTTTCGAATTTGCTTTCTTATTTTTAATAATTTTTTATAGTAATACATTTTTTTTTTAAATAACTTATAATATAATTTTTAGTAAAATTTTCCGCTCTTTCACGTGGTGCTATTAGTTTATTCAATTTTTTTTTTTCGAGACAATGGAATAATCAAATTTTCGATTTTATTGTCCAAATAGTGAAATTAGCATACACTTTAGAGCAGCAAAAATTTTTTATCGTTTTCTACACCCTTTCAAGTACTTAAGTGCCAAGTTTCATCGATATCATCACATTTTGTGAGAGGTCAAACTCTCTGACAACCGGGCTATTAGGAAAATCTGGCATTATTAGATAAGGGTTTATTTAGTTTTTAAATTCGTCGCTTTTCGTTGAAACCTTGTACGTATAAATATTTTGTGATAAAATTAGTGAAAAAAAAAGTTTTGTTCTTATTTTCAGAATATAAAACATCAAGAAATTCCAGAATTAATAGACTACTACTTTGCAGTCAAAAATAAAAAGGCCGAATTTGACTTATCTGGAGGTATAAAAAGGTACCCTCTTATTGCTGTCGAAGGTTTAGCAGGTTCAGGTAAAGAAAAATATTTTTGTGCATTTTTTTTAACATTTGCTACAAAACGCGTTACATATGGTCCGTAATAATTGCACAGTGATATATTGGACTACAAGCGCGAAATGATACGCATTTCCCACGAGAAAATATTAAAGACTTCAATACTTTACGCCTGGGAAATGCGTATTTCAATAAAATTATTGATAAAATAATTAACAACTGACATTTTTTTTCAAATTGACATTTATTTATAAATTGATTTTACCTAAATGCGGATAAAGTTAAGACAGATATTTTTACAGAATACTCAGGGTACAGGGTGGACAAATAAGAATGCGAGGTACTGTATCTGGGAAAATATCCATCGTAGAGGCTTGCGGAAAAAAAAGTTATTACTAAAACGGCCAAGAGAAAAACCTGGACAATATTCCCAGGTTTCTGAAATGGCCGCTAGGGGGCGTAACTGCAATCTTGAATCTAAGAAAGTTATGTTTCTGTGAATTCCATTATATTAACCTAACAAAAAATACCTGATATTTAAAGTAGATGATAATTTGAATATTTTTTGTTTAACAATTTTTGCTGTATCTCTAAAAATAAAGTGGTGGGGAGTATTCAAAGGTTTCATTAAAAAACACCCTGTATATTCTAAACGGCTGAGCCGATTTTAATAAACTTGGGCTGGTTGAAAAGATCTATTCTTGGGCTATAAATGTTATAATATTTGAAGTTTTGTTAGTTTCACATGCCGCCGCTAGAGAGCTTTTTTCGACATTTCGACAGAAATTAAATGCATTGGTATGATTTGTTTTTCATGAAAAAGTAGCTAAATGTTGCCTAAACAAGCTCGCGAAAACTGCATCTCGGTATCTTGTTCCTAACCTAAAATTTAGGCCAAAGAAAATTTTATACGGAAATCTCTTAAATTTTTATTTTTTAAACTAATTAATTCCTTTTATTATGTAAGTTGTGGCCCTAAAAAGGACCGAATTAAAAAAGAAAGGTTTTTAATGTCCCCGTAAATGCTCGAAATTCTGAACCTCTCATGGGTAGACAAAACTGCAGCTTCAATTTCGGCTCTCGGTATGTTACGTAATGCATTACGAATCCGATTTTTCGTATCTCTCTGGTCGTAGGTTAAGTCTGAAAATTCAAGACAAGTTAAGTCTGGTGATCGCGCAGGCCATGGAAACAGACTTCCTCTTCCAATCCAACGCTGTTGTAATACTGCATTAATATGCTCTCACACAATAATGGAGAATTTTTATTTCTAATTCTTTGGACCGATGAAGCCACCTTTAAAATCTGCCCAATATGCATTATTGGTCTGCAGAAAATCCGTATTGGTTGCGTGAAGTTCAGCACCAAGGACATTGGAGTTTAAATGTGTGGTGTGGCATACTGGGAGGCAGAATTATTTTTTTAGCAATCCCTAAGTGGCAATATCTTTCTTGACTTTTTGGCCAATAAATTACCGGTGTTGTTGGAAGGTGCTTCACTGGAAACACGTCAAAACTTGTTTTTGCAGTTGAATGGTTGCCCAGCACATTGTGCTATTATTGTGCGACAGCATATTAATGCAGTATTCCAACAGTGGTAGATTGGAAGAGGAAGTCTGTTTACATGGCCTGCGCGATCACCAGACTTAACTTGTTTTGATTTTCAGACTCAACCTACGACCAGATACATTACGTAACATACCGAGAGCCGAAATTGAAGGTGCAGGTTTGTCTACCCATGAGAGGCTTCAGCAATGCATAGAGCGTGATGATCAGCATTTAGAGCATTTACGGGGGCACTAAAAACTTTTCTTTTTTAAATCGGTCCTTTTTAGGGCCACAACTTACATAATTAAAGGAATTAATTAGTTTAAAAAATAAAAATTTAAGGGATTTCCGTATAAAATTTTCTTTGGGCTAAATTTTAGGTTAGGAACAAGATATCGAGATGCGGTTTTCGGGAGCTTGTTTAGGCATCATTTAGCTACTTTTTCATGAAAAAGAAATCATACCAATGCGTTTAATTTTTTTGAGAAAATTAACCATTTCTGACGAGATGTCGAAAAAAACCCTCTAGCGGCGACATCTGAAACTAACAAAACTTCAAATATTATAGCATTTGTAGCCCAAGAATAGCTCTTTTCAACTAGCCCAAGTTTGTTAAAATCGGCTCAGCCGTTTCGAATATACAGGGTGTTTTTTACTGAAACCTTTGAATACCCCCCACTACTTTATTTTTAGAGATATAGCAAAAATTGTTAAACAAAAAAGGTTCACATTATCCTCTACTTTAAAGATCAGGTATTTTTTTGGTAGGTTAATATAGCGGAATTCGCAGAAACATCACTTTCTTAGCTTCAAGATCGCAGTTACGCCCCCTAGCAGAAACTTGAAAATATTTTCCAGGTTTTCCTCTTGGTCGTTTTAGTAATGACTTTTTTTTCCGCAAGCCTCTACGATGGATGGTTTCCAAGATACAGTACCTCGCATTCTTATTTGGCCACCCTGTACAAGTGATCTTAATAAAAGTTTTCTTTTAGGAAAAACAACTTTGGTACGAGGTTTGAGCGAAAAGATTAATGCTTCACCAATTCATCGTACTACAACTCGTATAAAAGAAATAGAGCGAATTTTTGACAAAAATCCCCCTTTCCATGACGCTATTCGACAACTAATTCGCTTTATAACATCTTTAGAACTGTATCAGATATTAAATGAATCTCCAGTTGTTCTAGATAGGTAAATATTATATCTTTTTTTTAATAAGCAATGATCTGGATTTATGATTAAAGTAACATACACCTGCATTGAAAACTGCTTATTCAGAAACAGCCCTGGCTGGTTGAAAACAAACGCTTTTGGAACATCGCTTTTCGCATTTATATTTTATACTTTTTTTCTTAACTGCAGGTATTGGGACTCGACCGCAGTTAGTACTATAACTCATAAAGCTTATTATTTTGATGACAATAAATTACCTCCAAAGGGAGATAAAATTTACAATTGGCCAGCGGATTTGATAAAACCTGACATAATTATTTTTTTGCGAGTTGATGAAGACGAAAGAAGTAGGCGAATAAAAAAAAGAAACGAAATATTTGGTACGGAATTAGGAGCAACCGAAACCTTGTTGAAACATTCTCGAGAATATAGAAATGAGTAAGTATTAATTAAATTATTAAAAGTTTTATTCTATAATTACCAAAATTTCCGAAGGTACAAAATTGTTTCCGACAATTTGCAAAACTATAAATATTATGGAAATCATTAATACCGCATTTCCTTCAAATGTAATTTTGTTTTCATTAAAAATTGTCATTTATGACTTCCTTTCTTTCGTTCATTTTTACATATTTTGGATGCCTGGATCATTCCAAAAACGATACTTAGAATGATTTCGAATCAACTATTTCCACTACCAGCACATTTTGTCCATTTACTTTCGCAACCAGGGAAAAGCTGAAACGTTTATTAACTCAAACTTAATCTAATTCAATGTCCCTAAAAAATAAATCCAGAGTTTATTAATATAATAATAATAATATTAAATTGCCTTTATTTGTCTATAAAAATACAAAGAATAAATACATGAGGCGAAGTCTAGCTAGAGCTACTTTACTTAACCTAAATTTTACAGATAATAGTAAGTACACAAAATTAATAAACCTCAGACATTACACATTTAAAATATTCACTAAATTTTACAACACAAATATCAAAAAATGATCAAAATTACTGACGTTGTAGCAGAATTTGTTTATCATTTTGTTTTAAAAAACTGAGAGTCTTAACTTTCAGACTTTGAGAAATACTGTTAAAAACTAAAACTGAATTATAAGTAAACGACCGTTTAAAAATTAAAACTTGATAACCTATATCTTGGTAACAATGGGGATATCTCAGAGACAGACTGTGTGCTTCTCCACGAAAAACTAATTTGTTCCTCCAATAAATAGGATTCGTCGTCAAAATAATTCGGTATATCAAAGAGTCAAGGTGGTATTTATACAAGTCAGAGCCGGAACTAGGATTCTAGCGCCTGTGGCAAATTTTCAAAATGCGCTCTTGGGGAAACCCATTTTTCAATAAATACATTATTGACAATTATTGATTATATTTCGAAGAACTTTTTTATTCGCAATAATCTCCCATATTTCTTATAGGGCAATGAACAAAAACTAAATCAACAAAATGAATAGAAAACGATGAAAAAAACAGTTATTTATTCTCAAACGAATATATACCGTAATATATAAACATTAAATAAATTATTAAAACATGAAGATAACAAAAAATAATTAAACAAATATTCTAACAAAGTAAATGAATAAATACCCTCATCAACAAAATGAATGAAACATAAATAATAATAAAAATCATAAATATATTCTTTGGAAATCAATAAACTAAAACTTAGCTCTTCTTGCTTTGGCTTCTGGGAAAACATCGATGATATCATCGTAAAATTCTAGGCCGCTAGCAAATCCCCAAATCGGTTCCTCTCTATTGATATTATTGCCACGTTGGCTAGCCTCTCCTGTCTAATCGAGGATCTTAAGTAAGTTTTCACTAATTTAAATTTACTGAAAAAACGTTCATATGTTGCTGTGGTTACTGGTAACGTCAAGAATATCCTGAGGGCTGTATAGAGAGTTGGATATATTGTTTGAAGCGACAATTCACGCATTTTCCGAAGCATATCAAGAGCATTCATTTTGTCTAAGTCTGTAAACATTGCACATGCTTGAAATTTGAAGCTCTCCAATTCTATATTATACTTCAATGCCAAATACGCAGCTTTTTTTATAGATATTCCTTTTAAAAAATTGCGCATTAAATCTTTTTCCAAGTTGCACTAATATAGAGTTCAATACTTGAAGGAGTTCCTTTTTCAATAGACTTTTCTGATCCATAATAAACGCCTCATTATGAGCTTCTTCTTCTGGCATTTTTTTAATTCTACGTTTACCCTCCTCTACAAAATTTAGTTCAATTTTAATCGATTCAGCGAATTTTGAGGACTCTAATATAGAGACTCGATGAAATCAGAGATCTATAATTATGAATTTCATTCTTGCACAATTCCCAACATCTAAGTAATCTTTGGTTATGTACTTTTAATTTCTTTCAGAGTAGCAACCGATTAGGATGGAATTTCCGCAGAAGTAGAAGGAGAGTTAATGTTCATACGTGCACCGAGTCGCGTTTCGCGTCACGTATCACTTTCTGGGATTTTGTTCCGTAATCTTTAGTAGCGTCAGTAGCGGATCTAGGGAGTTTTTCAGGGGGGGCCATCAGTTAATGGAAATTTGTAACCAAAGTGATTAAGTGGTAAAAATTTGGGATGTCTTTGAGAAAATATTCAATACAACGAATAATTTTGGTTTGTGTGTTTTCTTCTTGTTGAAAACCAATCAAAAGGTTTACTTGCATATCCAGACTATATAGTCCAGTAAATTAACTCCAGAAAAATCCCAAACCTGGACATCAAGTCTGTCCGTCAATTTTTTTTTAATTTGCAGGTATTCATAGGTACATTTACCTCCGAAAATCTCAGGTACGTGGAATTTGTGGAAAGGTGGGAAAATGACTCTAGAGTTCCCGAAAATCCGTTTTTCGACGATATCTGCCGAAATTACCTAGAAAAGTTCTCCCTATGATTTTTTTCGCTACACTAATATTTTTTTCAAAAACAGCGTTTCAAAAATTCATTTAATAATTCGCAAAATTATTGTGGTGAAAACGGAAAATTTGAATATCCTCCCAAAACTTAAATATCCTCCCGTTTTTTTCTGAAGACAAAAGATAAGGAAATAATAACCAACTTTTTTTCAGTTTTTGCACTTTTTGCACTTGATTAATAAATTTATTGTACAAAAATCCAATTTGAGAAAGATTGAGTTTTTTCTCATGCACTTAATAAAATACTTGATATATACATTGATGAAAAGGTCAGAATGTGATCTTTTATTTAGTACAATTCCTAACCCCAAAAAATTTTAGCACGAAAAGAAAGTAATCCTCAAAAAAAATGTCGAGGGGTGGGAATTTTCTCAATTTTCCGGAAAACCAAAAAATATGAAAACAAAAGAAAAATGCCGTCGACAAGGGAACAAGCTAAGCTTTTTATTGATATGCGTTGAAAACCGATATGGACCTTGATTATCTATTAGAAAATCCAAAAAAACGCCTTAAAAAACATGTTTATGAAAATACACAAAAATAATTTATTGAATCTTTCTGAATATATTAAACACCTTGCAAAGCCCCATTATCCAAAAGGATTCGGTGAAATTAGTCTTGATAAAAAAAATATGAAGAAATTTATAAGAGGGTCAAAATATAGAGCAAAAACAAACTTTAGCCCGGTTTTTCAATAATTCAGAGAAATAGATAAAAGGAAAAGTTACATGATATTATAGCTACAGGTTCCTTCTTTCATCTGAACTTTGAATCATGGAAAAATATTAATTTTTACGTGATTTATTGAAAAATTTGTATTCCGCTTGGGAGTGTCATTCCTTTATATCGTGTTCCCTAAATGCAGGGCAGGAGCTAAAAATGGGGGTGCGTTTTGGAGCCGGTTATGTCGAAAAGTATCATATTTTTGACAAAAATGATGAAGACCATTTTTGTAGGTAATGAACTGATCTTCATTTTCCTCCAAACAAAAATTCTGTAAGTGTCATATTTTCGGAAATATCGGCGAAAATAGGCGAAAACCCACATTTTTGAGACCAGTGGGCCATTTTCCCACCCTTCCACAAATTCCATTTTCGGGGGTGAATGTACCCATGAATACCTACAAATTAAAAAAAAATGGTGCCGGACAGACCTGATGCCCGGGTTGGCACCTTTGTTTATTGGACTACTAGTTGAACAAATATCAACTATTCAGAACTCTAGGGGCCAAGGGGGTCATGCCCCCCCCCCCCCTCAGATCCGCCAGTGAGTAGCGTTAACTACTTGACACCCAACGTTGTAGAACTGGTATATACGCCACCCTGAAATATAAAGCTTGAGGTTAAAAAAGTCTTTGTTTTCACTTATAATATCACAAAAGCTTAAATTATTTCCGGAAATTTTCTTGAGGGCACCAATATTTTGAAAATTTTCCTAAAATATTCGTGCCCGAAAGAAAATTTCCAGAAAGAATTTAAGCTTGCGTGGTATTCGGTAAGAAAATTTCACACCATAATTTGGAAAAAAATTATTAATCCAACCTGGTATATCTACATTAGATCATTTTTTGACAGTTCAAAAGGTAAACATATGATCTACAACCATTAAATAATGTAGATATACCAGGTTGGATTAATAATTGTTTTCCAAATTATGGTGTGAAATTTTCTTACCGAAATTTTTTAAGCTTTTGTGATATTATGAGTGAAAATTTCACATTTTGCGCCCGTGGCAAATGCCTCCTTCGCCACGCGCTCAGTCCAGCTCTGATACAAGTTACCTATGTTCAACCATCCAAGTTGTTTTAGCTTTCTTGATGCAGGGTCAAAGACAAAACGGCAACAATTATTTTGAATTTTTTGCAATCGAAAATTAGTATCTTGATCTAAACAAGGATGAAACATAAAACGCCCATATTTAAGAATTTACATCACCATAGTTTCACGAAATGCTTAACGTAATGTAAAGTTTAAAATACCCCGACATCTATACAATTGACGTAGAACTAGATACGATTTTTGTACTAAAAGTGTGACATGCTGTTGAAATCGAAGGCTACAGTCATAAATTATTCCTAAATTTCTACAATTATTAACAGTTTTTTAATAACTATAGTTTTAAATGTTGTTCAACAGTGGCTTTGGAGGTATGAGGACAATGTAGCAGAGAATTATTTTTTTTTATATCTCTAACTTTATAAAAAACCTCGCTGCCTCTGTTCAACCTTAAACGATTAGACGAGCTGATACGACCTTTCTGGAGTGTCTATACTATTGAATTCTCTTCATTGGAATGTTTCTAGATCGCCCCAATACACAATTTTGGAAAATTGTTTTATTTATTTTTTATTTTTGAAAGTCTAAATCCACATTTATTTTTCAGCGTTTATTTAGCTTATGAGAATATGAATAATGAAGTAGAGACTTATGTGGTGGACGGTAACCAGTCTCGAGAAAAAGTACTAGAAGAAGTTTATTCTAAAGTGAAGCCTTTACTGAAAACGTGATAACAACGACACGAATAATATAGAAATTTAAATATGACATACATAATTGATAATTTTAATTATTGTTATTTATTTTTTAGGCTTGAGTGACTATTAAAAATGAAATTTAAATTTTTGTATTTTTTAACCCCTAAACAAATCGTTTTATTGATATTTATCATTTACATAAGATTGTAGGTTATAACATTTGTTTATTCAAGAGTAAAATATAGCATTTTAAGAGTTTTTCAAGAATAAAATATAGCATTTTATGAGTTTTACCAAGGCCATTGTTTCTTATATTTTACGATTTAGTCGTGAAATATCAAATATTTGCAATGTTGGGCTATGTGTTGCACCTTGCTTCGAAATATATAACACAAAAGAACATTTTGAATAATTTTTAAAAAATAAATATTATTTCTGTTGAAAAAGTATAAATAAATATTTTTACAGATAAAAATATGTCTGATAAAAATATGTTTTTTGTTTCGAAACCGCAATTCGAGGACGACACATACAATACTCCCCAGTCCTCATCAAACAAGAATAAGTACAACATGGCCGCAATTGAGGGTTATAAATGCAATTGTATGCAATTTCGTTACAGACAAAAAATAAAAAAAAATGGAAATTATTCGGAGGTACATTTGCTCAAAAATCAATACTTTTGAAAATGTCAACTTTAACAGGCCAAAACTTAAGAAATAATTATCCCATAGGGCTAAAAATTACTGGACAATTGTAGAAACATATATTACGACTTTCTGCAAAAGGATTTTTTTGTCAAATACCACAGTCTGGATGGCGTTAAAAAAATGGCGTAAAAAAAAATTTGATAAAAATTTATTTTGTCAATAACTTTTTTCTGCTTATGTTAAACGGTTCTGGATGATCTTAAAATGTTCCCAATGTTGTTCTCTCATTATTTTTTTTGTGGAAGTCATATTTTTCCAGATATTTACGCTAGAACGATCCAGTTTCTATAAACACCCATTTGTGAATTGCCATATCTTCCTTCGTATTAATCGTAGAAAAATAAAAAAAAAATATTTCAATATCAATTTTTACGTAATACTAACAGATTTTCGGTTATATTTAAAAAAAAACTTTTAGAGATGTACGATTTTTTTGGTGAAAAGTTTTTTTCCTTCACTTTTTGAAGCAATGGATACGCTTCATCTGCAGATTTCTTAAAATTAAAGAAATAAATCAAAAGTTCACGCAAATGACGCGTATTAAGCTGACAAACTCGACATTTTCGCACACAAAAGAATTTATTATTACTGATAAAAAATTACTAATACTTTAAGGTTATGTTGTTGACTGATGTCCAACCTTACGATAATGACGTTTTAACCATAACTAACTGGTCGCGCCAACTTTGTCAAACGGCGAAAACTTATTTGTACACCTGTAGTATTTTGAACGGTTCCTCAAAATACAAAATATTATTGGTCTCCCAAAAACGCTTTATGACTGTAAATGTTTCGAATTTAAAATACATTAAAATTAACGACCTATGTTAATTTGCTATTTTTTTGTGCGCAATCCCCATTTTCAAAGACGTCATTTGGGCTAGCAGTGTCATAATAAAAACCGTATTAAATTTTAAAAAACCAATATAAGTATTACTAAGAACTGATTAATCGGTAATCCTCAAAATAATAACCTAACTGCAATTAATTTACCATTAAAAAGAATACATTTTGTTTTTCAAGAAATCATACCTTTACAGGTATGTACTTGCCTAAATTGTCGTATGTTCCAAAATATTATCGAGAACTTCTTTGGTCAGAATTCAAGTTCGGGTCGATTTGATACAGTAGATACCTGGAAATTAGCACCCTTTGTCGCCAATGTTACATGATAAAATTCGGTCTCAGGAGAGGTAAACAATTGAAATAGTAGATATATTGTACAACAAGCACGAGTTGTATACTACACTTTTTCTACGATTATGTACGTCTTATTTGCAAAATGAAAGAAGACAAACAGTTTATATTTTTATTTGACAACGTTACATCTAAACAGTTATTCAATATAGGAATTGGCGGAATAAAATAGTCTCTGATAACGATTCATCCAGTAGTGATCCTTGACCTGCGCAAACAAAGATGGCCGCGTGACGTCACACTCCGGGCCCTCATTGGCCCATTGCTGGCTGGATTTATAGGTATCCGATTACAAAATGCCATAGACTGGGCCTGCATTTTGTCGATGTAGCTTTGCCGTTGCCAGCATATTGCCGGCCGATCATGCGGAGACCATTCAGTTTGGCGAAAATACCTGCTATAATCCGTTGCTAAAAAGGGTCAACGTAATCCTATAGGTCAGTTGGGACCAGGTAAAAAAATAATACAAATCAACTAAATAATAATTATATTTATTCCAATGAAGTAGGTAAATATTTATTTGACAAACATTTAATAAAATTAAAACGAGACAAATAGTTAATGTTAAATTTTATAATAATATTTTTTTCGTATACCCTTTGAGTTTGTTAATTTTAGATGTCTTAATTTTTATACAGGGTGTTTCATTGGGAGAGGGTAATATTTTAACCGAGGATAGGAGTGACTGAGGTGATTCCAAATAACCCATATTTTATGGGTCTACGGTCCCTTATAGCTGAGATACAGAGTGTTTTGATCATTTTGGTCATTTCTACATTGCCTCCTGTGCTTTTAACCACTCTGCATAATTTTATAATATTTGTCTTAAGAAATTAATTGAGATATTATTAATATTGAAAATACAGGCCCGGCTTCACTAAAAATTGACAAATACGTTCCACTCACCAACAACACCCTGTATTTTAAATTTTCAAAAATATTTTACCATATCTGACGAGAGGACAAAAAATTGAATTTAATGATATACTTTTTATTTTTGCACATATGATTTTACTACTCATAAATTGTTAGGATCTTTTATATTTTTGGGGCGCCAACGTGCTTAATTAATCCTATTAAGTTGTAATCAATATTATTTGGCCTAATTAACTATTTTGTTTAAAAGTATGTTATACCAAAAATTTTTATCGTCATCTAGGCCTATGAAAACAAATTTACAGGACCGTACTAGGAACTAAATATCACATTAGATTTATCTATACATCACGCATTTTATTTCTTTTTTTTAACCTTCATTATGAAAAATTGTGTATTTTAGAGTAGGAGAGTTAAAAAATCTAAAATCTAATTTTTGTAAAGGATAAAAGTACTTGAGAACGCGTTCTTTATTTAATTAAGTAAGTTTGGTAATAAGCTATCTATGTATTTGTGAAATTTAATAGTAATAATATGAAAACATAAAAAATTACAAAATCTAGATGCCCATGGAATTGACAGTTTAGAGTTCTCTGTGTCAATCTATTTTTATTTAAGTTTTCACAAGGTTTGCATTCAACAGAATGGGGGTCATTTCGTTTTTTTTTCTAGTCTTTTAAGTGTTGTGTAATTTTTGAATTTTGTTTATAATTTAATTAGATATTATTTAACTAAAAATGATTTTTATTTATTCGACTCATGTGTTGTTGACGTATTTTATTTTGACGTAATTTAATTTCACAAATAGTATAGCGATTCCCAACTTTAAATAAGATCGCGTCCCATTCACAATGCTTTTTATGTACTTTTATCATTTACAAACATTTGATTAGAGTTTCTTTTACTATTCTACTCCAAACTACACACTTTTTCATAAGGAAATAAATAAAATGGGTGTTGAATAGGTAAATCTAATGTGACGTTTAGTTCTAGTACGGTCCTGTAAATCTGTTTTTATAGGCGTAGATGACGATAAAAATTTTTGGTATAACATACTTTTAAACAAAATAGTTAATTAGGCCAAATAATATTGATTACAACTTAATAGAACTAATTAACCACATTGGTGCCCCAAAAATATAAAATCTAACAATTTGTGAGTAGTAAAATCATATGTGCAAAAATAAAAAGTATATCGTTAAATTCAATTTTTTGTCCTCTTTTTAGATATGGTAAAATATTTTTGAAAATTTAATATACAGGGTGTTGTTTATGAGTGGAACGAATTTGTCAATTTTTAGAGAAGCCGGGCCTGTATTTTCAATATTAATAATATCTCAATTAATTTGTTAAGATACAGAGACTATGTGTACCAAATATTATAAAATTATACAGAGTGGTTAAAAGCACAGGAGCCAATGAAGAAATGACCAAAATGAACAAAACACTCTATATCTCAGCTATAAGGGACCGTAGACCCATAAAATATGGGTTATTTGGAATCACCTCAGTCACTCCTATCCACTGTTAAAATATTACCCTCTCCCTGTATACATATGTCTGAATTTGCATTTTGTTTAAAATGTTAATAAAGTTAAAAATATCGGGATGTGTCGAATAAAAATTTGATTTAAATTGGGAGTGGAATGACTCACATGCATTCGTTGTTCTACACATGATGTTTGTAATGCAAGCACATATACGTGGAGGAAATTTTGATTGAACATCAATGTAGATAGCCACAATATAATCGCAAAACGCAATCACGTGTTTATCTTTTGTCATTATTTAAACAATTTCGTTGGCAAAAAAAATCAGGTTCCAAAAAATAAATACTAATAAATAATCTCAAAAATTGTTTTCTCGATTTAAAATGGTCATAAAATCCTCATCTCGTGAGATTAGGAACTATCTGGTCTTTTTGCCCAACTGACATATTACGGATTATGCATTGGGCCAAAAGAAGGCCAGAGATTCATTGTTTGCTGGGATCTTGCCAATCTTTTAAATAAAAAATAGTTTTGTCTTTTTTTTAAATTATCTAATCCAGAGTTGGTATTCATCGTGTTTATTTTGTATTATCCCGGGGCATCAAATTTCCTAAGTCAGCTTTAATTTGGAAATTACCAAAAGTAAATCCTCATTATTTCTATCAACTTTTGGAAATTATCACTACCACTGCACTGATTTAATGACTGTTTTCATCGTATTCAATTTTATAGTAATTAACTTACAATTAGAAAAAGTATTGTGTTGATACAAAAGAATTTATTTCTTATATATATATGTAAAAATATCTAGATTTGTTCAGAGACTAATTTGCTTCGATCGGTATTAGTAGTAAATACATTTTTGTTGTTATTGAGAATTTTTATCTAGTTTTAAGTTTAAATTATTTAAAAAAATGAAGCAATTTTTATTATTTGTGATATTTTCTTGTAGTTTTTTACAAAATAATGAGTGTGAAGCGAGGAGTAGCAGGAAGATTAATGAATTAAATAAAGGTGAGCAATTGAACAATTAAAGGTATTACTTTTAATGACTTTTATATATGGGGTAGATATCATCCCTCCTAGACCGAGGAACGTCCATGTTTACCTTTCTTGTATTTTTCTTCAAAAACATATTTAATTTTATTACTTTTCTGAACTGGTTAGTTAAACGCGTTTTTAAATGCTTATAAAAAAAATTATTCTTAAAGAATGGGAAGAATATACCAAGAAATTTTCAAAAAAATGATGTTTTTTAAATTTAATATATTGCAAAGAACAACGCGAAGTGGCTAGATGCAGGTGTTCATTTGCATAAATACGTGTCGGTAGTCGGGATCAGTAACCTGCTCCACAGTGTGCACTCTCAAGCCTTTTTTACTTTTACTTGATAATAAATTGGGTGATTAATGTTAAACAATTTTTTGAAAAATTTCCCCTTATTGTACAATTGAAATTATTATAAATTAAATATTGTTCGATTCGAAATTTAAATACCAATACTTTTTGACTTTATCAGCAATTTTTTGGGCGGCAACTAGTTTCGGTCTTACATGACCACCACCAGGTCTAGAAAATGAGTTTTAATTCAATTATGATTTACTAGATATGCGGGATTAATATTTAGAAGTTAATTTATTTCAACAGTAGTAATTTTACATTGTGTATTTATTAATAAATTGTCAAAATTTTCAGTAAGCCATGAAGTAATTATTCCTATACTCTATCCCGATGTAACTTCCATTTTAAAAGTGGTGGAAGACCCACAGGTACAGTATTATATAATTTTTTACACCACGCATTATAAAAAGATTTTTTTTTAGAATATAGGACATAGAGGAGTTCAAGATTTATTAAATTTTTATTATGCAGCGCAAACGAAAAAAGACCAGTTTATTTCATCGGGTGGTATTAGGAAATATCCCCTTATAGTTGTAGAAGGTTTGGCAGGTTCAGGTAAATATACTTTTTATTTTCCGTTAAAGTTTGTTTGAAGTAAATTATTTTTGCAAGATAAAAATTAAAAACGAAAAAAATTCGATAATTTTGAGGTTATGTTGAAAAATGATTAGTACAAGAGTTTTAGATTGTTTAATTATCTACAACTTCGGTATTAAACTTTTTTCGATAGGATGCATATTTCAGTCACAAATCGTAAAAAAACCGATATACAGCCTCCAACTTATATTTAGCTACCCCCACCCCCTTCCGGAACTTTACTCAGTTGTCTTGTAGCTAAGAAACAATTGCTATCTATAATAAGCATGAATAATTGTCTTTTTAGTTACCACAGAACTTAGTTTCCTCCAATTTTTTTCCTACAATAACTATTATTTTTTAGGCAAAACAACTACATCGGCAGCATTGGCAGAAAAAATTAATGGCACACAAGTACACTCACCTTTACTTCAAGTCAAAAAGTTGCAAAAAAGTTTTAGCAAAAATCCTATTATTTTTAACGCTTATCACCAACTTTCTCATTACATAACAGCATGGGACATTTATCCTTTGTTAAAGGATGGCCCAGTGGTTTTGGATAGGTAAATTTTAGAAAACTTTTTTCTAATTCAATTTAAACGTTTCTATGTACAATTAACAGTAATTTCTTGCATATATTTCCACATATATTTTATATTCATTGAGATATGTTTACAAAATTTCAGAAATTTTGAAATTATAGGTAGTAGAAAAAAGAAAAAAAAATTAAAAGTAAAAAATTGTATTGTTATAGACCTTTAAATATAATTAAAACTACTGACAACAACCATTTTCAGGTTTTGGCCTTCCTCCACAACATATAGCATAGCCAGAACAGTATTCTATAGTGCCGGAAAAAGCGTGATGCCTCCAAATGGAGACAAAATCTACGAGTGGCCTAACGATTTGTTGAAACCCGATATAGTATTTTTCTTGGACGTTGAAGAAGAAGAAAGACATCGAAGGATAACCAATAGAAACAACAAACCAAGATCGAAATTAGGGAAAAATGAGATTATGTTGCACAGTCATCCTGAATATAGAAAAAAGTAAGTATATCAGTAGTGAGTTGGGTATTTACACCCAGCGGATAGGTAAATAAAAATCGCCAAATATCCATTTTTTACATGATGACCACAAAGATACAATTCGCTGCGTCTAGTGTCCCGTACCTCCGGGACGCATGCGTATTGCGTGACATAATAAATATATTTACTTTAAATATTACTTTGTACATGATTAATATGAGCACACCTGACCTTATCTCTTACCTGACCTCATATTATTTTGTATATCATTAATCTAAGCACACTTTACCTTATCTTACCTGACCTCACCTGATCTGTTACATTTTAAATACGCATGCGTTCACTCCAGACGGGAAAAAAATTGGAGTCCTGAGGGACGGGACACTAGCCCTGGCCATTTACGCTTACCGATTTTTCTAACCTCAAAATTAATTAAGATTCAACGAAAATTTGTATTGGAAATAGAAGAAAAAATAATTTTCGCTTGCAAAACTGATTTATATTTTCTTTTTCTTTTTAGTGTGATTTTGGCCTACAAAAATTTGGAAAACCCACATGTGACATTTGTGAACGATAACGTATCACAAAAAGAAGTCGTTGAAAATATGTATTCTAAACTAAAGTATTTATTACATCAACAATAATAAACAGTATTTAAAAGATGTTAAATATTTTGTAAATAATTTATTTATTGACTTTCTCAAAATAAAGAGGTAGTTACTGTTATTTTTTATTTATACCAAGAGGATAAATTATTTTTAAGACTTTTTTATTTATTTATTTTTTTCAATAAATATATTTTTTAAACTTGATTTTTATTTAAAACATTCCTGAAATTTTTTCTCGAAGACGATTTGAATTATCAAATGTACAGGGTGGCCAAATAAGAATGCGAGGTACTATCCATCGTAGAGGCGTGCGGAAAAAAAAGTTATTACTAAAACGGCCAAGAAAAAAACCTGGAAAATATTTTCAAGTTTCTGAAATGGCCGCTAGGGGGCGTTATTGCAATCTTGAATCTAAGAAGGTGATGTTTCTGTGAATTTCGCTATATTAACCTAACAAAAAAATACCTGATCTTTAAAGTAGAGAATAATCTGAATCTTTTTTGTTTGACAATTTTTGCTGTATCTCTAAAAATAAAGTAGTGGGGGGTATTCAAAGGTTTCAGTAAAAAACAACCTGTATATTCGAAACGGCTGAGCCGATTTTAACAAACTTGGGCTAGTTGAAAAGAGCTATTCTTGCGCTACAAACGTTATAATATTTGAAGTTTTGTCAGTATCACATGTCGCCGCTAGAAGACTTTTTCTACATTTCGACAGAAATGGTTAATTTTCTCAAAAAATTAAATACATTGGTATGATTTCTTTTTCATGAAAAAGTAGCTAAATGACGCCTAAATAAGCTCGCGAAAACCGCATCTCGATATATTGTTCCTAACCTAAAATTTAGGCCAAAGAAAATTTTATACGGAAATCCCTTAATTTTTTTTTAAACTAAATAATTCCTTTTATTATTTAAGTTGT
Source organism: Crepidodera aurea (assembly GCA_949320105.2). Lineage (NCBI taxonomy): Eukaryota > Metazoa > Arthropoda > Insecta > Coleoptera > Chrysomelidae > Crepidodera > Crepidodera aurea. The sequence goes on from OX439472.1 coordinate 43,677,573, forward strand.
GGCCCTAAAAAGGGCCGATTTAAAAAAGAAAGGTTTTTAATGCCCCCTTAAATGCTCTGAATGCTGACCATCACGCTCTATGCATTGCTGAAGCCTCTCATGGGAACCTAGACAAAACTGCAGCTTCAATTTCGGCTCTTGTATGTTACGTAATGCATTACGAATCCAGTTTTTCATATCTCTCTGGTCGTAGGTTGGACTGAAAATCAAGACAAGTTAAGTCTGGTGATCGCGCAGGCCATGGAAATAGACTTCCTCTTCCAATCCACCGCTGTTGTAATACTGCATTAATATGCTCTCGCACAATAATAGCATAATGTGCAACTACAAAACAAGTTTTGACATGTTTCCAGTGGCACATCTTCCAACAACAACGGTAATTTATTGGCCAAACAGTCAAGAAAAATATTGCCGCTTAGGGATTGCTCGAAAAAATATGGCCCAATAATTCGGCCTCCCAGTATGCCACGCCACACAACTCCAACGTCCTTGGTGCTGAACTTCACGCAACCAATGCGAATTTTCTGCAGACCAATAATGCATATTGTTCAGATTTTAAAGGTGGCTTCATCGGCCTAAATAATTTGAAATAAAAACTCTCCATTATTGTGCGAGAGCATATTAATGCAGTATTACAACAGCGTTGGATTGGAAGAGGAAGTCTGTTTCCATGGCCTGCGCGATCACCAGACTTAACATGTCTTGATTTTCGGACAACCTACGACGAGAGAGATATGGAAAACCGAATTCGTAATGCATTACGTAACATACCGAGAGCCGAAATTGAAGCTACAGTTTTGTCTACCCATGAGAGGCTTCAGCAATGCATACAGCGTGATGAGGGGGCACTAAAAACCTTTCTTTTTTAAATCGGCCCTTTTTAGGCTCACAACTTACATAATAAAAGGAATTATTTAGTTTAAAAAATAAAGGGATTTCCGTATAAAATTTTCTTTGGCCTAAATTTTAGGTTAGGAACAATATATCGAGATGCGGTTTTCGCCTAACAAAACTTGAAATATTATAACATTTGTAGCCCAAGAATAGCTCTTTTCAACTAGCCCAAGTTTGTTAAAATCGGCTCAGCCGTTTCGAATATACAGGGTGTTTTTTACTGAAACCTTTGAATACCCCCCACCACTTTATTTTTAGAGATCTAGTAAAAATTGGCAAACAAAAAAGGTTCAGATTATCCTCTACTTTAAAGATCAGGTATTTTGTTAGGTTAATATAGCGGAATTTACAGAAACATCACTTTCTTAGATTCAAGATTGCAGTTACGCCCCCTAGTGACCATTTCAGAAACTTGAAAATATTTTCCAGATTTCGCATTCTTATTTGGCCACCCTGTACCTATTTTACCTAAAAATGACGCCCGCTTCAAATCTGGAAAATAAATATAATTCGTTAATCCGATTATTAAAGCAGAAAGTCGACCGCGCCTGGTGAACTTTAATTGAAATTATCGATGTCGCTAAAATGTGGTGAAAAAAAATAAATTTTGACAGGCAACTTTTCTACTAAAGCATATTTAATTTCATCCTCACATTCTGGCCCAAAAGTGTGTAACCTTGATATACCGGGTGACAATGAAGGAGGCCTTGATCAGGTCAAAATCTCGTCTAATTTACATCAGTAATTCTTAGTAATCGTCATTTCATCGATAAGATCAATAACAAATCCTAATTTAAATTTTCTGAATTCATTTTTAACGAATAAATCGTTTTTTTCAAATGGTAAGTACCTATCTTGGCATCTTGCCATTCGATAAAGAATTTAATTACCAATTCAACGATATACATATGTACGTACCATTTTGTTTTTGTTAAAACCTGAGAATTTTTGAAAAATAAAAAATTTGGCAACACTGTCGTATGTAATTTGAGCCATAGAATCCAAAAAATGTCAAATATATAGGGTGTTCCATTTAAAAAATCGAAGTTGGTGACATTTCTGGAGAAACCGGAAGTCGGCCATTTTGTTTTATACGTCTGTCAATCCAAAATGGTGTCTCATATGTATGTACCAAATTTTATTCAAATCGGTTGAAAAGTGGGAGATATTGAGACGAGCACAACTTTGAAGCGACACCACCGGTATTAATTTGAACCTTCACGAAAAGCATAATTTTGTTTGTTTACCTGCAAGTCGAACGTGTGTTTTGATTTTGTGCTTCGTGTATTTTGCTGTTATTTGTTAGTTAAACGTTAAAAATGCCCAATAAAAATAATACAAACTATTGCGTTTATGGGTATACCTCTAGGAAATCTAAAAATCCGGAATTACACTTCCATTATGATCCACCCAAGAAGCAACAAAAAAGGTGTCATCAAGGAAGTTGATCGTCGTAAATTCCGGAAAAAGTGTAATCAATTTTAAATCTGAAGATTATATTACAAAATCAGGTAAGATAAAGATTAGCATTTCTGAGATTATTTCTTGATTACTACTGAAATGTTTTTAGGAATTATTTTAAACAAAATAGCACCCAAGTAGTGCAAAAAGTGTGTGCCATCACATCATTTGCCCAGTAAGCCACTTGATGTTAAAACCATTAAATGTGCAAGGAATGATGGTTAGTTAGAAGTGTTGCCTATAAACTAAGTAAACTTGTCCTTACAAACTGTGTACAGTTTTACTTTTATATATGTAAACTTAAAATCTAATTAGGTGTGCACATCATTGCTGATATTTCAACTTATCATTTTTCTAAAGGTAATATTCAGTAAAATAAAACCATTGTCACATCATAATTTTAAAAATACCATTATTATGTTCCCCTCTTGTACAACACCTGTTTTCAATAATTATACAGTTACAATTAGTAATGAATTATTATAATAAAATGTTAAATACTACTAAAACTGAATAATTCAAAGTTAGCTTTGAACTTATGTTAAAATAAAGGATTAAAAAATATACATTTTGTGTTTATTTTGAAAAAACAAAGTAGATAAACAAAACAAAAAGTTTTGCAACAGATACATTTGATGGCCTATGAAGTGTTTTAAGCCAAGAAAAAATTTTCTTAATTTTTTATATTTTAATTTGATATTGATTTAAAAAAATAATTTTGAAACAAGGAATAGGATATATTTTACCATAAATCAATCAAAAGTAGGTTCTTAGAAATCATTTTTTATTTAAATCACTTTTACAATTACAATCATTATCCTGAAAAAATTGAAATAAAATTTATCAGCAGAAAACTGTTGTATGTTTCTTTGGCATATGATTTAGCTCCTTTCCAATCTCATTCTATATTAGTAGAGGAGAAGATGATAATACCTCTAGGCTATATTCACTATTTACCAAAAATTACGCGTTTCGTGTGAACAGCTGATCGACGACCATCGGTAATTATTTGTCTCAATGGCCCTAGTCTCATTGTCACCCGGTATAATAATGATCCCGCCTGTATAGTACCGTGCAGTGCTGATGTTTATTAACATAATTAACAAAACATCATTATACATTATATTATATCTGTAAATTTTAAATAAGCAACAGTTGTTTAATTTTCTTCGTCCATCATTCTTCTTTTTCCATCCAGTCTCTAATTTTTTTATTTCTGTGTACACTAAATCAGTCTTCTTCCTTTTCTCAGTTTATCAATCAGGTGTGTACTAAATTTACCATTTATTCTTAATTCAACATGACTTTCCGATCTTTTTGTTTTCTCTTTTGGATTTTGCTTTTAATTTTTTTAAATCATAGAAAACTGTTATTTTTTAAGAAAATTTTGTCTGACTCTAAAATTGTAAGATTTAAACCCCGACACGACAATATTTTTCGACTGGGAGCGTGGCGTCTCCTGTAATCGAGCTACTTCGAGGTCGGATTTAGTGGATGGTTTGAGGTCGGGAGTTCTGAGGTAGGGTTTCCTACGTTGACCGGGTGTCCACACTAAGCATGGCGTCGATATGGGCGTCCTGGAGGAGTCTGGGACGGCCAGGTCAGCTAAGGAGGGGCGAACCGGGCCAGGGGGGAAACTCAGCAGCCAAAAGTCCCCGCGTCGTGCAGTAGTGGGATCGCGCCTGGGAGTAGGAATCTTGTTTCAGCCCGACCAATATAGCTAGACCTGGATCCTTTTTTGTGTTTTTTTCCGTCTAAACATAAATTTTGGGAGATTTTGAAAGTACTTTTTAAACTTATTTTCCAATTATAATAAATTAACGTTTAAAAATAAATGAGAAAGGTGTCTGACGACGACAGCCATGTTGGATTATGATTATCTGTAACGTTTACCATTTAAGTTACGCTATTCGCATGTAGATGGCACAATCGGTATTATAAATTGCAATTTCAAAGTAATATAAAAATAGACCGTTTTTGGTGAGTTTTGATATCAATTTCCTTTAAAATATTTAAAAAAATTTCGGAATATGGAAAAATCGTTGAAACACTTATAGGTCAGAGTACAAGAAAAAACAAAATTAATCGGAAACCTTACCATAAAAATATAGTCACAAATTTTTAAAACTGTTCAAAAATTACAGTTTACGGCTATTTTTTTAATAATTCTAGTACGATTTTAGTTTTGACAGTTTGGTCATCAACACAACTATAAATCAAAGGAATCCGAATATGCACAACAAACAAAATTTCTTAATTATCCAACCACAATTAAGATTTACCTAAATTCAACTACACCAATAAAATAACAAATTTCAATAAAAATAAAACCCCATCGCTTCCCGCCCAACTGACAGGTCAAAGTACAGTTCTTAATTTCATCCCTTCCCTTCTAACTGATTTTGATATTATAATAAATACACAACTTGGCAATACTGTGTAACACAATCAGTCAACAATGTAAAATATGTGTGTTAATTTCTGGGAATTTAAAAACTTTTTTTTGATAAGTTTTCCACAAATTTCTTTATCATTTTCGTGTTCACTGACCTCTAATTAGTGTCTGCAAAAACTTTGTGAGAATTTTCCATATGCCGGACCCTTTTACTATAATTGTATTACATTTTAAAAATGTATGTTTTACGTTCTAACTGCTTTATTATTAGTAATTATAATTTTGGTGGTTCTTCTACTTAGGGCCATTTTTACCAACGTCCCTGTAAGGTGCCCAATCTGATAAATACAACTTGTCAACAGGTAGCAACAGCTACTGGGAAGTTTCTAGTACATTTTACAAAAAAACAGTTACATTATGACAGTTCTGAGTAACTATTAATGGGTCATTTTAAAGTTGTTAGGGTGCAATATTGAAGAGATATGTTGGCAGCACTGATTTATTTCGATGTAACGCAAATTTTAATTATTGTAGTTAAATTGTGCCTTTGTGATTTTCAAAAACGTCCGAACACAGGTTTTAAAGTGATGGACATTAAAAAAAAGTGGATTGTGGCTATAAAAAGAAATAAATATGAACTGACAAAAAATACTTGTATTTGCAATTTGTTCCATCAAACTACATGATGCTTCAGAAATCTGTTCTTGAATATGGTAAGTAGTTGCTGTCTCATTTGACCAATTTAAAAATTTATGTTAGATCACGTGACCCAAGGAACCAATAGGAAGTAACCTCTAAATATTTGTGGATCAGATAAAAGTTGTGCGATAACTTTATCCTGTCAATAAGCCTTATTGGGAGGTGGTGAAATCGACTTGGCTCTTTATCAACCAGATAACTTTATAGGGAGGTGGTGAAAACCTCCCTTAGTAAAAATTGTTTAGGTTATGCCTAGTGGCCATTTAAAAATTGGAGTTTCCTAGAAGTCAGGGCCGGTTTAGCCCTGTATTCAAAGATATGAATTTAAAATGTGGTAATGTAAAGATACAAATTTACAGAATGTATTTTTGTTCCAAACCGTTATTGCCCCATACTTTTATTATTTATTATTGGTATAAAAAAAAGCAATTTTTATTTTGTTTATTTTTGTATATTTAACAATTATTCAACAACAGAAATAAATGAAATAATTTTCTTCTCTTCATACATATTTAAGGAGGTAGTACTTTATAAGGATTAAGAATGCCGTTGGGATCCATCATTATCTTCAGCTTTTTCATTAATTCTATGGCTTCTGCACTCTTCGAATAATGGATATATTTTGGTTTTCTAAAACCAACACCGTGCTCAGCGCTGACGCTACCCCTCAATTTCGATGTGTATTCGTAAACGAATGGTTCAATTTTGTTTAAAACGTCTTGGGTGAATTCTTTTACTGTAACTTGAAGATGGATGTTTCCATCGCCTGAAATTTTTATAAATATTTATTCATTATTACTTAAAAAATTTAATAGTACAGTCAACCATTTTTTTTCAAATTATGGAGTTTTTGTGGTATTTTTTTTTGTGGCTATCTTCATTTTTTAAAATCACAATTTATTTTTGCAAAAAAAAACGATATCGGTTTCGATTTTAGGCTTTGACGTAATTTTCCAGATATTTTTACAATTTTTTCGTATTTTTCGCATGCTTTAATTATTGAAATATCAAATTTTGGACTCCATTTCTAATATAGGTAGTCAGTGAAAAAAAATTATAATTATTTATTTATTATTATTTAAAAATTATAATACTCAATCAAGTTTTCATTTAAAATAACCCCTTTTAGACCATGGTCGATAATTTTTGAAACCAAAAAAAATAATAGTAGGATGAAACCCATTGGAAAAGGAAGAGAATATAACAAAAATGAAAGGAAAAATAATTTAAGGGCGATCTGAGGTCGGGAAGGGTAGAAAACTGTTTATCTCGATTTCCGGCAAAACTACTAGTCCTATGGAAAAAATTTAAATGGCAAAGTTGTAGGTAACAAAAAGATCTACAACTTTGGTATTTACACTTTTTTCACATAACCTCAAAATTTATGTGAAAAATTTAAATAACCAAGTTTTTCGTTTTTTATTTTTTTATCTTTTACAAAAAAAATTTTTTCACAAAATTTGGTGAAAACTTACCTTTTCATGTTCCAAATACACTATAATTTTTTTGATTTAAAATATTTATTTTTTCACCTTATTTTGACTTAATATCGAAAAAGCACCCTAATTTTCAATCGAAAATTCTCTCGTCAAAATATCTGCTTTTTCAAAAAGCTTTTTGTTCATTGAAATAAATGTTCTCAAAAAATGCAAAGAAACGAAAAAAACTCGAATCCAAAATTTTGTTTATCAATGTAACACGGAATCTTACGTTTTTCGAGTAATTAAAGTATAAATTTTAATAAATAGCTCAAAATTTTACATGATTTAAAAAAAAATTCGGATTCGAGTTTTTTTCGTATTAAGTCAAAATAAGGTGAAAAAATAAATACTTTAAATCAAAAAAATTACAGCGTATTTGGGACATAAAAAGGTGTTTTTTTGTAAAAGAAAAATAAACCAAAAACTTGGTTATTTGAATTTTTCACATAAATTTTGAGGTTATGTGAAAAAAGTGTAAATACCAAAGTTGTAGATCTTTTTGTTACCTACAACTTTGCCATTTAAATTTTTTCCATAGGACTTGTAGTTTTGCCGGAAATCGAGATAAACAGTTTTCTACCATTCAAAACTCACCCGCTTCCACTTACCGATCTCAGATCGCCCTTAAATTATTTTTCCTTTCATTTTTGTTATATTCTCTTCCTTTTCCAATGGGTTTCATCCTACTATTATTTTTTTTTTCACTTTTTACCATTTTCAAAGGCTTCAGTCCTGGTCTATTTGTGTACTTATAGATTTTTGAGGTTCGGGCGATTTTTATTTGGAATGTCAATTTTCCTTGTCAAAAATTGGAAAAACTTACCTATATGCCCGTATCCACAAACTCTAACAGCCGAATTCCCCATTCTCTCCGTCATAATAGGAACCAAAGAATAGAAATTTTCTGTAGGAAGAGAAATATCATACTTAAATACATATCCATCGTGAATGCATGCTTCTGTTATTCTTTCTCTTAATTCCCATAAGGCCTGCAAGCACAAATTTATTTATCTAATGCAACACTGTGATGTGAAAGTTTTACGGCAGGTGAAAAAAAGAAGAATAAAAAGAGGAATAGAGAAAAATTAAAGTTACTAGAGAGAAAAAGAAAATAAAATTCAATGAATAATAAAACACTTAATAGAAAAAGAATGAGAAAGAAGAATAATAATTTAAATAAAAAAGACTAATAAAAGAAATAGAGCGAAATAACAAATCAAATAACAATAGGACATACAAATTTTCAAAAGAAACGGAAATGGTAGAAGAAATAATTTAAAAAAGAAACATGGAGTGATAAAACGAATAAGAGAAAAAGAAAGAAAAGAAAGAATAAGAAAAGTAAAAGTTACACACAGAAAAACAAATATTTATCTTCATATTAAGAAAATAAAATTCGATGAATAATAAAAAAAAGAATGAGAGAGAAGAATAATAATTTAAATTTAAAAAAAAGATGCTAATAAGAGGAATAGAGCGAAATAAAGGAAAAGACGATATTACACCTACAAATAACAATATACAGAAAAGGAAATGGCAGAAGAAATAATTAAAAAAGAATAGAAACGTGGAGATATAAAAGGAATAAGAGAAAAAGAAAATAAAGAAATAAAAGCGTATAAAAAGGTGCAAGTAAAACTACACATAAGTAGCAATTGACATTTTTCATACCTTCATTTTGCTGATCTCATTTGTGGTGGTTCCATCCTGAACAAGTCCATCTGCCATAACGTTTTCCAGAAACGCGTTCATTTTTTCTTCATCATGGCCAACGTTGCTGCCGTGTGTTTCGATTAGCATATAAAATGGAAAGACTTCTAAAGGAGATTTCAATTTTAAATGTCCAGTAACCAAGTCCAGACTTAACTCGTCTATTAACTCACAAGAGGAGAGGATTTCTCCCAACTGCTGTTTAGCTTTCTTCATTGTTTTAAGTACATCCTCAAACGATTTCAGTCCTTCATTTAAATTAAAAACTCATTTTTTTAATAATAATAAATACGTTTATTATAGTTGAAGATTCTAACGGCAGTCAACGTGTTAACTGTAATAGCATTTTTATTTATTTTTATACAGGGTGATTTAAAAACAATTGACAAAAACAAATTTTATCGTGGAAAGTTGAAAAATAACGAACAAAAAATTTATCCAAAAAAAAATATGACAAAAACAATTTTGTGAAAAAATAATCGGAATAAATAAAAAAATGGAGTAAAACATTTTGTGGAAAAACAATTGACAACAAATTTTTATTGTGGAAAGTTGGAAAAAACGAACAAAAAAGAAATATGGCAGAAACAATCTTGAAAAACTTTACTTGAATTTTGTGGAAAAACAATTGACTAAACAAATTTTTGTCATGGAAAGTTTTGTTGAAGAAAAAATTTTTATATCTAAAATGACGTAATTGTGAAAGAAACATTGTTTTTGGTCTGAAAAAATCATGAAAAAAAAATTACCAAAAAAATATATTGTTTTATTTCATTTTCACCATCAACAGTTTCTGAAATTTGTACTTGTATTAAAATAACGGTTTCTTTGCTTACCTAAAAATGCAACATTAATAGCGTTAGGCTTGGGAGGACAATGTATCGCCACTTTCGTGACAATTCCTAACGTTCCTTCAGATCCAATAAACAAATGTTTTAAATGGTAACCAGTGTTGTCCTTCTTCAAAGTACTTAAACAGTCTATCACCTCTCCGTCAGCTTTAACCTGTGATTAAATACATTTTCTACTAGACATCTTGATTATTGATAGACATATTTTTTTAAACAAAGTAGGTACTTACAGCTTCTATACCCAGAATACTTCCATGTAAATTCCCATACCGGACCAATCTTAATCCTCCTGCATTGGTCGATACATTTCCCCCTATGTGGCAAGAACCTTTAGCACCCAGATCCAGAGGAATCATTAAACCACGATCTCCAACGTAAGTTTCTAGGTTCTCCAGTATGCAACCAGCTTGGCACACCAAAACACCTTTTATAGAAATGAAAATAGAGGTGCCAAAATGATACTTAAGGAATAACGTTCTTAATATACAATTCTCGTACCTGACGTTTCATCCAAATTAATAATTTGGTTCATTAGTCCCGTCCAGATGACAACTTCATCAAAAACGGGAACAGATCCTCCTACTAATCCTGTATTACCTCCTTGGGGGCAGACAGCTATACGGTTGTTGTTGCAAAAGGAGAGGATTTTTGAGATTTCTTCGGTGTTTTTGGGTTTAAGAATACATTGACTAGACCCTAAAAAAAGTTTCCAGAGACACGTTTAGTTGGACAGATTAAAATAAAAATGTCATAGACATAGAGAATAAAGGGTAGTGACCCAAGATATTATCATTGAGAGATATACCAGGGTGTCTAGTGTACAGGGTAAAAATAAAGTGGTGGGGGGTATTCAAAGGTTTCAGTAAAAACACCCTATAGATTCGAAACGGCTGAGCCGATTTTAACAAACTTGGGCTGGTTGAAAAGAGCTATTCTTGGGCTACAACTGTTATAATATTTGTTAGTTTCACATGTCGCCGCTAGATGGCTTTTTTTTTTCGACATTTAGACAGAAATGGTTAATTTTCTCAAAAAAATTAAATGCATTGGTATGATTTCTTTTTCATGAAAAAGTAGCTAAATGATGCCTAAACAAGCTCCCGAAAACCGAATCTCGATATCTTGTTCCTAACCTAAAATTTAGCCCAAAGAAAATTTTATACGGAAATCCCTTAAATTTTTATTTTTTAAACTAATTAATTCCTTTTATTATGTAAGTTGTGGCCTTAAAAAGGACCGATTTAAAAAAGAAAAGTTTTTAGTGCCCCCGTAAATGCTCTAAATGCTGATCATCACGCTCTATGCATTGCTGAAGCCCCTCATGGGTAGACAAACCTGCACCTTCAATTTCGGCTCTCGGTATGTTACGTAATGCGTTAACGAATCCGGTTTTTCATATCTCTCTGGCCGTAGGTTGAGTCTGAAAATCAAGACAAGTCAAGTCTGGTGAACTGGACACAGACTTCCTCTTCCAATCCACCGCTGTTGTAATACTGCATTAATATGCTCTCGCACAATAATAGCATAATGTGCTGGGCAACCTTCCCCAAGTTTTGACGGGTTTCCAGTGGCACATCTTCCAACAAGAACGGTAATTTATTGGCTAAAAAGTCAAGAAAGATATTGCAGCTTAGGGATTGCTCGAAAGAAATATGGCCCAATACTTCGGCCTCCCAGTATGCCACACCACACATTTAAACTCCAACGTCCTTGGTGCTGAACTTCACGCAACCAATCCGGATTTTCTGCAGACGAATAATGTATATTGTGCAGATTTTAAAGGTGGCTTCATCGGTCCAAAGAATTTATTGTGCGAGAGCATTTTAATGCAGTATTACAACAGCGGTGGATTGGAAGAGGAAGTCTGTTTCCATGGTTCCATGGTCAGCACTTAGACCATTTACGGGCATTAAAAACCTTTCTTTTTTAAATCGGTCCTTTTTAGGGCCACAACTTACATAATAAAAGGAATTAATTAGTTTAAAAAATAAAAATTTTAGGGATTTCCGTATAAAATTTTCTGTGGCCTAAATTTTAGGTTAGGAGAGATGCGGTTTTCGCGAGCTTGTTTAGGCACCATTCAGATACTTTTTCATGAAAAAGAAATCAACCAATGCATTTAATTTTTTTGAAAAAATTAACCATTTCTGTCGGAATGTCGAAAAAAGCCCTCTGGCGGCGACATGTGAAGCTATCAAAACTTCAAATATTATAACATTTGGAGCCCAAGAAGAGCTCTTTTCAACTAGCCCAAGTTTGTTAAAATCGGCTCAACCGTTTCGAATATACAGGGTGTTTTTTACTGAGACCTTTGAATACCCCCCCCCCACTTTATTTTTTTTGTTAGGTTAATATAGCGGAATTCACAGAAACATCACTTTTTTAGATTCAAGATTGCAGTTACGCCCCCTAGCGGCCATTTCAGAACCTTGAAAATATTTTCTAGCTTTTTCTCTTGGCTGTTTTAGTAATATTTTTTTTTGCCGCAAGCCTCTACGATGGATAGTTTCCCAGATACAGTACCTCGCATTCTTATTTGGCCACCCTGTACCGCAAAATAACAATAGACGTCATTTTGTGCAATTTTACGAGAGAAAAAACATAATTGAGTGCCTAATCATCAAAATTGGTTCCTAATTAGAGCGATCACGATTAATATCAACGTCATCGTTAGTATGGGTTAACGTTACGGTATCGTAATAGTAGGTAGAAACTAAACTATTGCCAGTGAGTGCCCCAAAACGTTGGGGGAGCATCGAGGGGACGTCATAATATCTCTCGCTTCTCTGGTTCGTACAAATTACGGCCCATTTGTAATGACGCCATTCTGAACAATAAGCTGGATAATCTACGTGATCGTGATGATGGTGGGCGCTTGGAATATTATTAACGTTGGCGAGAAGCTTTAATTAGAGCAGTGGGTACGGAAATTAGAAACGTGTCCTACACGTATTCTGTTACTGATACGTATATACAGAAACGTACATTTTTTGGGACCAGATCATATATCGGTTTAGAAATGGGTCGACAATGGACCTTTCCACGAACTATGAGGGAACACCGTAATTAGAAAGTATATGTGCTAATATCACTGAGAATTTTGTTTTTTGAATTCTCTGTTAGCTAATTTTTCTATATATAATCAGGAGAAACATGTGTTTGTGACGTCACGTTCATCGGAATTAGATTTGGCATCGTTGTGCGAGTTGTGCACAATGGAACCTCGAATTGCAGTTACATCTGAATTGCACGGAGCAAAATATTGTAAATCTTTTTTCTCTCTTCAGATCTCTTTCCTTGCAATTATCTTAGACGAGATAATAATATGCAATAATGAAGTTAGAAATTGTATGTAATGTGTAATGTTATTAAAAACAAAAACAAACGTTAACCTCAAATCTCAGGCAACATACAACTTTTATTACTCTGAGCATACACCTGACAACTGTTGTTCCGTGAGAACTGTGTTTAGGATTTGCGGTGTTGCCAATAATCGTTCTTCATGAAAAGGTAGGCCCGTTCAGAAACTTCGAATGTTTTAGGTAAAGAAAACAGTAGCTAAAATGTGGAATTTTATAGATGAGTCGATCAATTGACAGAGTTCAATTATACTACATCAATGGTGTATATCAAGCAGTGATCTTTATTTTTGGGAAGAACAGTGATGTGTGTTTCTGAACGAAGATTATGGATGGGGGTGTTTCCGATGAACGTGACGTCAAGGGTACACTTTTAAAAGCGATATTTTTTTTAAATGAAAAATATATGGTGGCACTCATATGAAACGCCATCGACTTATAAAAGTTTTGGAATTTATTTTTCGTAAATGTAAAGGTCCATTGTATGATTTAAAAAAAAGTTTTGCTCGATTTGTTGGGTAAAAAAATTACACTCACTAGATAAAATTTCATAAGAAATCGAAAGAAAATTGTCTCAAACTCGTATGATTTTTTTGAAGCAACTTATAGATGACTTTTTGAAGTCAAGTGAAAATTTATTTTACTAAATTTTCCAGCGTTCATAACAAATTTTTTTGGATGTAAAATTTCACGAGAAATCGAATGAAAATTGTTCTAAACTCGTATGTATGCCTTTTCGAAGAAAATATAATATACAGTCTGTCTCAGTAAGTTGGAACCATATGGGAAACTTTTTTATTATTAAATTTAGGAAAAAAGTTATTCTTCATAAAAAGTTCTGCATGTTCCAAAATGTAAAATAAGATCATCAGATATCAAATTTTTTTTAGTCGTATACGAGGTTTGTCAAAAAATATGAATTTTGCTCAAGAGCAAAGTACCTTTATTTTTGTATGAAAAAGAAGTTATTAAAAGAACTTGTTTATAATGACATTTTATGTCAACATACCGATTTTGAACTTTAAGAAAATTTTCATTTTTAACATTTTTTGATACCTGATAACTGACAATTTTGAATTCATTGAATGTTCACAGGGACCTTACAAACCCATACTAGACTTCCGTTTATGAGCAAAAAGTTAGCCCGGATTAAATTTTTTTGATTTTCCTTCTATCTAGTAAATATTTTGCAAATTTAATGCCTGCATATTGATTTATAATGTGATGCAGAACTTTTTATGAAGAATATTTTTTTAAAATCAATAATAAAGGAATTTTTCATTTGTTGTCAACTTTTTCAGACATCAGTTAAGGGGGTGTATCAAAAAATGTTAAAAATGAAAATTTTCTTAAAGTTGGAATATCTTCTTCAAAACCGGTTTGTTGACGTAAAATGTCATTAGAAACAATTTTTTTTAATAACTTTTTTTTCATATTTCAAAAATAAAGGTACTTTACTCTTGAGCAAAATTCATATTTTTTGACAAATCTCGTATACGACTGAAAAAATTTTATATCTGATGATTGCATTTTAGGTTTTAGACCTTGCACAACTTTTTATAAAGAATAACTTTTTTTTCTAAAATTAATAATAAAAAAGTTTCCCATATGGTTTCAACTTACTGAGACATACTGTATAAGGATTGTTTATTTATTTATAAACTGAGTAAATTCCTCTCTGTTACGAACTAATCTGCATTTACAGCTTAACCATTTTAAAAAGATGATATACAGGCAAGTATATCAAACGGTAAATTTATAAACAGACTAGATCTCTGAATTCAAAGAAAGTAACAATTAACTTTAATAAAAGTGCACGTACCTCTAACGTTTTTAATCCAATCGACATTGAATCCTTGACATTCATCATCGTCAGTTATTACTCTATTGGGTCCGAGCAGATCCTTGAAGAACCCCAAGTGGTTTTGGTCTAATTTGGCAAATTCTCCTCTTTTTACATGAGGATAACGGTCCTAAAACAAAAATAAAAAAATTAGGTATTTGCGAAAAATTCTGGGAAACTAATAGAAAATAATATTAAAGCTATGACAGAACATCGGTCTGGTAGTACAGTCAGAAATTACAGATACATTTTTAGACAATTTTAAAAAATGATATAATGGTGTGTGTATCAAATAGAGTCAAGATTTGAGAGCCTGTTTATGAAAAACGGGCAAATACATTGCAAAAATATTTTCTTACCTTATGTCTTCATTTATTTCGCGAAAGATGAAAATACATGTTCTAATAATGCGTTTTTGTAATCCTCTATCGAGGTCGGCGGGTCCAAATTGCTGACCAAAAAGGGTGGACTGCCTGCTAGTATAAATAGACCTGTAATCCTATATGAAAGGACCCCGCACCTTTCTTATGGAAACGGGAGCACCGTCAAATTGTCTGAATTTTTGATATGTGGTAGTACTTGATGTCCTGATCAATAGTGTCCATGGGCCCAGTCCTATCCTATGGCTAGATTTCGATATACAGTGCGTTAAAGTTCAAAATCCAGAAATTTTAAAATGTGTACCAATAAGTCCCTGCAAAATATTTTTAAAAGTTTCTGGCGGATATATGTAGTCAAAATACATACGTAATAAATAAAATCAAAATATATTTCCTTACAGGGCGATTCATGTTTCCACGGTCCTTTTTGTTCAAAGTATGTATTTTTAACATGCAGAAATAGCCTGAAATATCGATTAAAAAAGACACCGTCAAAGTTTCTGAATGTTGGATATAATGTAGATCTGGACGTCCTCGTTCAAAATTGTAATAGGTAAAATTGGAACCTATGGCTTGTTTTCGAGAAATTAAACGATTAAACTGTACAAATATCAAAATATCAATTTTTACCAATAGCAACTTTTAGTAATAAGAAATAAACGAAATATTGTAAAGTAAATATGTTTACACACTGTATTAGATTATATTTCACCGTTATATTAATTAGAGGCAGGCTAAAAACTCATACTTACAGGGTGATCTCATTTAAGCTTGTAAGATGACAAACTCAACAAATCTAAAACAGCTATCGAACAATTAAAAGGTTTATTCTTCCAATAAATAAAAAGATAGGTAGGTATATTTGAGTTTTTTTTATTGAACCCATAATTCATATTTTTTTGGTTTACTTGTTATCCCTTTTTAGGAATATTTCACTGATATTTTTGGAAAATCATATGCAATTGTGGAAAATCGATTATTCCATCGAGTTTTGAAATACCCCCTATTACACCACCCTATACATTTATTTAATAGCGTTTCTTAATTTTTACAAGAGATTCTTCACATGAAAATTATATTTTTTATATGTAGTTTATTAAATCCAATAAATAATTGAATAATCTGAAAAAAATACAGTGTAAATAATTAAACAACCCACTATGTATGCGATATAAGTTTAAAGCTTTATTATGATATCAAAGCTGTTTCTAAGACCATTATTTCATTTTTTTTAATTATCAAAGTATCAAAAAAAAAATACTGAGCAACCCTGTATATATACACGGTGATTGATTATTGTGACAAAGCTCAGTAGATCTGTTATAATAAAAGATACGGAAAAATATTATTTACAAAAATTGTAGGCAGCTTTAAGCTTTACATTTTAAAATTAGTTACAATGTTACAGGGTGTTTCATAACGCCCTGCCAGATCAAAGTTTTTAATGGAACGCCCTATGTAACATTTTTAAAATCTCCCCAATGAGCTGATTTCAACGATATATCACACTTACTATCTAAGGTAAATAGTAAAGGATCTACAGCTACTAAAAATCACATTTTTGTACATTCTGGTGGCTGCTGTAGCTGTAAGATTAACTTCTTAAAAAATAAGTAAAAGGTAACAATTAATTATTGTTTGGCAGCTGTTTTAGATTTGTTAATTTTGTCATCTTACAAGCTCAAGTGAGATCACCCTGTAAGTATGAATTTTTAGCCTGCCTCCAATTAATATAACTTCCCGAAAACATGCCATAGGATCCAATTTAACCAATTACAATTTTGAACGAGGACGTCAAGATCTACATTATATTCAATATTCAGAAACTTTGACGGTGACTTTTTTATCGATATTTCAGGCTATTTCTGCATGTTAAAAATACATACTTTGAACAAAAAGGCCTGTGGAAACATGAATCGCCCTGTAAGGAAATATATTTTGATTTTATTTATTACGTATGTATTTTGACTACATATATCCGCCAGAAACTTTTTAAAATATTTTGCAAGGACTTTTTGGAACACATTTTAAAATTTCGGTATCTTGAACTTTAACGCCCTGTATATCGAAATCTAGCCATATAATAAGATTGGGCCCATGGACACTATTGATCAGGACATCAAGTACTATCAGATATCAGAAATTCAGACAATTTGACGGTGCTCCCGTTTCCATTAGAATGGTGCGGGGTCCTTTGGGCACCATCCCCCCTTTTTAGCTTTTAACAACTCATTAGGAAAACCCCCAAAATCATCTTGCTTATGTAGGTATAATTTTACAATTCAATCAGTAATCACGAGAAGGACCTATTAGTCTTCGAAAACTTTACGTTTTCTCGAAAAAAAAAATATTTGAAAAGTGGTGAAATTTTTTTGGGCCTAGGCCATAACACCATGAACAGCGAAAGTTTTTACACTTGTAACAATAACATTAGTCGAAGTCACCTTGTGCATAACCACGAACCGGATGAGAAAAAATTGAATCATTGCACACATCCATCCATTTATACAGGGTGTTTCACGACGAGCTTACACTATCTGTATATTGGAAACTACCTACACGATTTTTATGAAAATTGGGATCTTAAGTTATGGCGAATTCATTGAAAATATTTTGAAAGACATGATATTTCCGGTTACACCGGAAGTGAGCAGCAACTTTGTTATTTTAAATGGAACACCCTGTATATTATTAACTTTTCGAATTCTACATAAAATTTTTATGTCACTTTGTGTAGAATACCCTATACCTAAAATTTACACTTATCGAGATATTAATTTTTTTAATAAAAAATTGACAGGTGCAGACCTTCATATTGAAAATTCTGTGTGAACATCCCCAATACCAAATAAAAAACATCTTGTCTGGTTGATTAGTAGGACGATCAAGGTAATTGGTGACATGTTGAAAACTTCTTTTTTATACAGGGTTGTTAAAAAAAATGATGAAAAGTTCAAGTTCAAAAACGTCAAATATCTTCATTTTTTTTAATGAAACAACCATATTTTTATTCTTTTACTTAATTCTAAGGCCGAAAATAAGGGCAGTTTATGTTCACTTCCCTATACCCAATCTTAAGCGTTTTTGAGATATTAACATGTATTTAAAAATATTAATTATTTCAGCCTTATTGTTTCGGCGTCGGCCGTGTTATTTATTCTTTTATTTTAGCAGGCTGTGTATTTACCTGTCATAATTAAATAGTATTATTTGTCGTTATTTGAAGTCAATCGCATCGTACTGTAGTAGAAATGGCTCGTTTGGAATTAAACAATGAAGATTATCTAAATTTACTTTTAATACATGGTGAATGTGACAGAGTTGTTACTAGAACATGTGCTTTATTTGCTACAAGATATCCAGAACAATTTAACACAATTTGGTTGTTTTCAAGCAAAAGTTAAGCCTGTTATTATTAATAATAATAAAATTGAAATTTTAGTTATTTTTGCCAAATTGTTGCAATAATGACAATTAATACTATTTAATTATGACAGGTAAATAAAAAGCCTGCTAAAATAAAAGAATAAATAACACGGCCGACGCCGACACAATAATAAGGCTGAAATAATTAATATTTTTAAATACATGTTAATATCTCAAAAACGCTTAAGATTGGGTATAGGGAAGTGAACATAAACTGCCCTTATTTTCGGCCTTAGAATTAAGTAAAAGAATAAAAATATGGTTGTTTCATTAAAAAAAAATGAAGATATTTGACGTTTTTGAACTTAACTTTTCATCATTTTTTTAACAACCCTGTATAAAAAAAGAAGTTTTCGACATGTCACCAATTACCTTGATCGTCCTACTAATCAACCAGACAAGATATTTTTTATTTGGTATTGGGGATGTTCACACAGAATTTTCAATATGGAGGTTTGCACCTGTCAATTTTTTATTAAAAAATTAATATCTCGATAAATATAAATTTTAGGTATAGGGTATTCTACACAAAATGAGATTAAAATTTAATGTAGAATTCGAAAAGTTAATAATATACAGGGTGTTCCATTTAAAATAACAAAGTTGCTCCTCACTTCCGGTATAACCGGACATGTCATGTCTTTCAAAATATTTTCAATGAATTCGCCATAACTTGAGACATTTATATCCCAATTTTCATAAAAATCGTGTAGGTAGTTTCCAATATACAGATAGTGTAAGCTCGTCGTGAAACACCCTGTATACTCATGGAAAAACTTAAAGAGTTTCAAATACGTACGTGAAAATCGATAGACGAAAAGAAAACTCCAGACAACAACGAACTTTTTGCACCTTTTCTGGTGACAGGTAGTCCACCCTTTTTGGTCCGCATTTTGCATCAACTCGTCTCGAGTTGTGACGTTTATTTACATATCCCATTTGTTTATAAAACCGCATCAATTGGATTACATTTTTTACGTAATAAAAAAAATTATGAATACTAAATAAAACTTGAATAGATTTATATTGGAAAAGTGCATATACTGGCTGTAAATATTCCAATACATTGAATTGGATATAAGGTCCTTGAAGTACCCTTCTTTGACAAATTCTCCCCTTTTCAGGGGATCCTATCGATCTCATAATGAGAATTTCGGTTATTTCGCCGTCCTTGGCAGTTGGTAAACATGCTAGATGCGTAATGGAGGCAATTGTGTTAGGGGTGTGTGGATTTTTCGGGGCTGCTCATGTGGAAAAATAACGAGGTAGAAGAAGGTGAATGTGGGATCATAAAGATTTTTTTCTTTGTAAAGTTTTTTTTTCTATTGCTAGTAGTTCTAGTGATTGAAATATGTGTGTTTGCAGTGGGGGCAGTGAGAGGTGTTTTCTTTTTTAACTGATTTTTCAAGAATCAATTTTTTTCTTTTCAAATATTTTCACGATAATTTTTTTTCGAAATTTTTCTCGTTATTTTTTGTAACAAAATATTTCACTACAAAATTGTTTTTAAGAACATTTTTTCACGACAAATTGGTTTAATTAATTAAATTAAATTAAATAATTTTTTTCCACAATTTTTTGGTTTCGATCAAATTAGTTTTGACGATTTTTTCGTAAGTAATATCATAAGGGCATCTAATTTTTCCGAATAAAATCGAAAAAACACGTTGCTAAGTAATATTTTAACCAGAAGCACGAGTGCTGGTGGCAACAAAAATCCGAGTCGAAGACGAAGATTTTGCACGAATGTATTTTGTTAAAAAAATATTACTTTGCATTGTGTTTTTCCGATTTTTTTCACAGTAAAAATTAGATGCCCGAATGGTATTTGACAAAACAGGTAATTTATTTAATCACAAAATACTACAAACTTAATTATTTGTGGTACAGGGTTATTCACTATAAATTTCCCACCCCTAATTACCTTTATTAATGCCTATAGAAAAAAAAGGTTCAAATAAAAGTTGTATGGTTATAACTTTTTTTGTTAAAATGCTATCAAATGTACAGTAGCGTGCAGATTTCAGGGAATACAAAAAAATAATATTTTTTTTAAATAGGATACCCTGTATATTTTTACATTTTTATAATCCTCTCGACGAGCTGATTTCAACAATGTATCATACTTGATGTCTAATCTGAATAATAAAGGATCTACAGCCACCTGAAAAACACATTTTTTGGATATTGGAAATCCCATCTGATTTTTAATCACCCTGTATACAATATTTTTTAGTGCCACAGTATAGAATTTGAAAAGTTAGGATAGAGACATGTAAACCGTTTTTCTCGATTTTCAACCGTTTGGCTACTACAGCTACTTTAACTCAAAAAATGTGATTTTTCAGGTGGCTGTAGATCCTTTATTATCCAGATTAGACATCAAGTGTGATACATCGTTGAAATCAGCTCATCGAGAGGATTATAAAAATGTAAAAATATATACAATTAAAATATAAATTGCAATTTTAGTACACAGTAGGAGTATTGTTTGAAATCTTTGTTAACTCATTGATAACGTTGGGTTTAGGTAAATCATTAATGTTGTTGATGGGTCCAGGTGTAGAGTGAGAAGCTCGAGGAGTGGCTGCAGGATCTTCTGTTTTTTGGTTTTTAGCTGGAGGTTCTGAGGCGTCACTTCTAAGGGTGTTTACGATGTTGGAATAATGCTCATTATCCATTTGCAGATAAAGCTTAATTGAGTTAGCTGAACTGTCACCAGTAATTTTAATTAATTGTTGTTCACCCACCCCTCCTTTAGCCAGGTTACTGACTGCTGTCGACCGCATAGAGTGGTTTGTTATTTTTATTTCTTTTGTATTTAATCCTGCCTTCTCTGCTGCTTCTTTGGTCCATTTCGAAAGTTCGTTTTTTCCCATTGGAGTGTTTTTGTAACATCCACTTGATTGTTCTTTGTTCCATGATGGGTTTACTGTTAAGAATAATCTATCAGTTGTTATTCTAGATGAACATTTAACCATTAGAATTTTAAAGAGACGGGCTGGACAAAAGGTAGGGTTCTTCGTGTTGGGGACCAGCCATTTACTATCGGCCATTTCTCCACCCTGGTCCGTTTTATTGAAGAGAGGAATATATTCTACTCTTCCTAAAAAGAAGTATTTTTGAAAATCAGTTATTTTAAAAAATATGAAACTTGTTTTAATCTCAGAATTATCCACTTCCTCTTTAAAATAATGAACTCTGCAATTGACTGCTTCTCCACTTCTCTAGGCAAGTTCTACTGAAGCGATATGGTAAAATTTTCGCTGAAATCCCGCCGGAGTGTCTTCGTCCCATAATAAAACCATTGCGTAGTATAATTCCAATTTTAATGACGCAGAGCTCGATTTCCTTTTATTGGCGCACTTCTGCCAATTCCTTCGTTTCGCATTACGAGCTTCCCTACTAGACTTGAAGATAATATCTTTAAATGGATCAAAAATTATTTTCCACTTCATAGAATACATCTCTTGCATTTTTTTGCAACGGTGTTCCACATTGTCTTCACAACTAGTTCTTTGTACTATTCACCGTTTTCTTTCTTATTATTCCACGCCCAATGTTTCAGGATTAGGTTTAGTTGCTCTAAACTTGTAGTTTCCAAAAGCTCGTATTTCTTTGCCTTGCAGAATTCCGTAAACTGTTTCCATATTGACGTATGGGTTTTAACGGTATTGTATGGTACACTTTTCTCAATCGCCAGACTGATTTTCACTACATAAGCTGACTAGCACTGTTTAAAAACAATATTACAAAATTTATTGACAATAAAATCAGAAAAATTGTTTAGCGTCGTTTTCTGATGTCCTAGGAGACCAATTACTTGTTATCAAAGGTATTGTAATTTTTGGTGACAACAGCTGTCAAGTTTTGCCGCGGGTAAACTCGAAAAAACTGCTGACAGGAGCTGCCATACAGTTTTTTCATCTAGAAACCATTTGTAATTCAAAATTGTGCGTTTGTGATTGGTGGAAATTAAGACGAGGGAAATAGTCACTAAAAATTTTATGTCAATTTTGTTTTTAATGACATTATTGTTCTGCAGATACTTTCAGGACAATTTTTTTTGATAAAATTTCCATAAAATTATTTTTGACAATCAAATTTTTTTTTAAACAAATTATGACAAAATTAAATTGGCAACAAAAAAACACATTTTTGAAAAAAATATTAATTTGTTTTTGAATTGGAGCAATAACGATTTATTGGCTAATTGACTTCAACAGCCCGAAGTCATAGCCCAAAAAAAAAACAAAAAAATTTTTTTTGACAAAATTTTAATTTTTACGGACTGTTGGAGGTTCCGCGGAAAATAGCACGTTTTTGAAAAAACTGTGTTCTTAACAATATGAAATTTTGGATATTCGGGATTCCAGCTTTCAACTTTCGTCTCCATTTGAAATAATCTTCCCCTAGTTCCCACTGTTCCCAGTCCTACCATCATTATCAATAATCTAAAATCCCATTAAAGATACACCCGAGATTACGATGTTGCCAAAGGTATTGATTTTTCAATGCGAAGTATTTTATGAAGTAAAAAATATTTTTAGTATTTATTTTTCAAAAACAGGTGTTAATGTATTAAAAAATTTAAAAAATAAACATGTGTTTCATCGTTTTTGTTTTAATTTTAACTGTGTTAAAGTTTACATGCGGAAAAATCGAAATTTATTATGCTTAGGCCAAATTGCAGGAGCTGGAAACGTGAAATTAGGTAAACATAATCTACAATAGGAAAAATTAAACGTATTATAAATCCAAGCGCGCATAGTCGCGGGAAAATGCGAAGATTCAATCAGAAGTGCAATGTTTTTTCCTACCGGAGTTTTTTTCGGATCAATCCGGCAACACTGTAACGCTAGTGAATGCACTACCACGTCCAAATCTCACCTTAGTAAGTTGCGGAAGAGCGCCCACGCTAGCGAGTTGCCTGCAAAATTGACGATTGCGAGCCGGCAAGGGCAAGAGGGGCCCTACGAAGGGTCTCGCTGGGAAAGGGCGACTCCCTGGGGGCCGGGAGAACGTCCCGATCAACTGTCGGGCTCCCTTGACGAGCATGTGGCGCTGCTACGTTGCGTTCGGGAAAGGGAGGGCTTTCTGGATTATTCGCCGAATCTGGAAAAGAGAGACTTTATTAGTTCGATAGGATCGAAATAAACTGAAACTTTTTGGGAAAGAATTTTTATTATATGTGTTAATATTATTTAATGTAAGCAAAATGTTTCGTCCATCGACTAAATTTTTATTGATTATTTTTTTCTGATAAATACCTATATAAAAATGTTTATTTGACTGTGACATTCTTGTCACTTTGACAGCGATAAAACAGGTACATACTTTAATTAAATGTTTTGAAAAATTGGCAGATCCAAAATGGATAAAAATATTTGTTCCGTTAGACTGTTAAAATTACTCTTACAAAATAAAAATACAAAATTTAACATACGAACGACTTTTTAGCTCCAAATACCTTCTGAAAAACCATAAATTCTAAAGATTGGTATAAAAATATTTCATTAGCAATTAATATATTTACTTGGACCAAAAACTCTACAGCCGAAATTGGACTGTGCACTCTAAAAAATGGTTGTGAAAAATCTTGATAAGTATGGTAATTTTCACAAAATATACTATGTGACCTACATTTTACATTATATAAGTCTCAAAAGTACATAAAAGTAAAATTATTCACAGAATAATGTATGTGAAAAATACGGCCAACGTGAAAATACATTGTGAGAATTCATTCTGTGAATGAAATTGTACAGGTTTAGTTATGTGAATACCCCACCACCTGATTTCTATTTTTAGAACTCGTCTCAGAGGAAAGCTGATGTTAGGCAAATTAGTTGAGGGTTACGCGAGATTGGAACGCAGTAATATTGCTTTTCTCCCTAACCTACTAAGTAATATTTATTTGTATTCCAAGCAGTATTGTGGTGTGAGTCGACCAGAAATCGAGGTAGGTGAGTATTCAATCATATGAAATTGTAATTTTTCTAGTGTCCACAACAAATGTTGTATCACTAATGCTATCAATATTTTCTAGGTTAGAAACCAACTACGACACTTTATTTTGTATATCTGGAAAAGACAAATATAAATGATAATGGATACGAAAATTTCTTGATTTTGAAGGATTTATCCATAACCTACAACTATGGAATTCATACAAAGAATGTTCCTTAAGGTTCAAGAAAAGTGTCAGCCGTTAAAAAGAAGGTTTTCAATTTTATTAAGAAGTTAGTAGCTATGTGAATCATATATTCACATTAGTGTATTGGTATTTTTCATATAAATATCCTTATTCTGAATAAAATTACATGTTTTGTTTATATTATGTGTTTGAATGTCACTGTGAATTCACACCAAATAATTACCAAGTAAATTCACAGATTAATGAAGAAGTCACAGTAATCATTTCGTAAGATTACACAATAAATCTAGTGAGTTTCAATTGTATTTTTACAGAATTCGTAAGGTAATAGGATTAGTACATAAACTTTTTTCTCAGTGTGCATCACAAATAAAATAAATACAAATCATTCAAACCCTACTTTCAAATTGATCTTAATACATCAGGAAAATCTTTTTATTAACTTCAAAACTAAAAATTCGACATGTGAGAAGAAAATATTGGAAGGACCCCTGAAGTGGTTTCAGTCGGAAGGTCTAATTTATTTTATCTTGACAAAAACACTCGAGCTCAGCAATAACAATCAAATAGATGAAGCAACAAATTATATGTGATTTTATGTAACGGAGAAACATTTACCATACCTTTTATCCTTTTATCAAATACAAATCAGATTCGGAAATGTATTGCACGTTCTAAAACCTTTTGCAAGGAACATCGAGTTATTAATAATGAGAATCTGTTCCTTCACTATTATACGTGATACAAATTTATTAGTATACATCAAGGTCATTGATAACGATAAGAGCGGATTACAAGTGTAAACAAAAATTATCAAAAAAAAGGAAAATATTCATTGAACTCAAATGTGGCCACTTATTACATTAAATTCTTAAAATCAGCACCGCGCCATCTTTATTTGATATAAACTCATCTGGTCTTATCCAATACAGTTTTTCCTGCAATTCTGATTTTCTTATTAGAGTATAGAGGGCGGCGTAAGATTTCATTTGTTTTATCTAATCCTTTCACAACAAGAGTTTGGAATGATCCAATGCCAATGTTTATGCGGTCGACCGAAGTCAGTAACCTGGCTAAAGGAGGGGCTGGTGAACAACAATTAATTAAAATTACTGGCCACAGTTCAGCCAACTCAATTAAGACTTATCTGCAAATGAATAATGAGCATTATTCCAACATCATAAACGCCCTTAGAAGTGACGCCTCAGAACCTCCAGCTAAAAACCAGAAAACAGAAGATCCTGCAGCTGCTCCTCGAGCTTCTCATTCTATGCAGCTGGACCCATCAACAAAATTAATGATTTACCTACACCCAACGTTATCAATGAGTTAACACAGATTTCAAACAATACTCCTACTGCGTACCAAAATTGCAATTTATATTTTAATTGTACCATAAATAATTAAGTTTGTAGTATTTTATGATTAAATAAATTACCTGTTTTTCAGTTTTCAAATTAGTATCTACCTACATATTTATTACGTATGCAGTATGCATATACAGGGTGTTTCATTACTAATTGGAAATATTTTAACTGTAGAATCCTGAGCTTAAAATATGAAGATTTCTCCCAAATCACTTAAATAAAATGTGTCTCCTGTCTGAGTTTTATTTAAAGATTTGAAAATGATTTTCGACCATTACTTTAATCATTGACATTACATGCTGTCGTGGTATTAAAGTGCGTACGACATATTGAAAATAAGCTTAGATTTTGTATAGTTGGCTCTGGTCTGACTCAATTGTTTCGATCTAGTAGGTTGCTGTCATTGCTGTTAATTATTGTTACTGTCGCTTTAAGTTTGTGATTATTGTAAAATTTAAAAAGTCGATTAAGTGGAAATGC
Organism: Crepidodera aurea; assembly: GCA_949320105.2. Taxonomy (NCBI): domain Eukaryota; kingdom Metazoa; phylum Arthropoda; class Insecta; order Coleoptera; family Chrysomelidae; genus Crepidodera; species Crepidodera aurea. Next base: position 43,704,076 of record OX439472.1, read on the forward strand.
CGCGGCACAATAATTTTTCTAATCTTGAAATGCGAGACATGCTCTGTGTTTATGTAAACGAAAATTAGTCCTGCCTTGCTGCTGCTCGAAGATATCAAGATCAAGATATCCAAACAGAGTTCAACCCAATCGCCAGACTTTCAGTAATGTTTTTAGTCGATTAGGAGAAACTGGACAATTTAGGCGTAACAGTGGTATGGGACGACCGAAAATATTAACTGTGGATCAGGAGGATGATATTTTAGTGCGAATTGCTGATAATCCCGAACTAAGCACTCGGCGTTTAGCAGCAATGACTGGATTAAGCCACACTTGAGTTTTTAGAATACTGAAAAAAGAAAATTTACGACCTTACCACTTTATACCGGTACAGAATTTATTGCCTAGAGATTATCATGTACGAATTAATTTTGCTCATTGGATCATAAATAAAAAAAATGAAAATCGTAATTTTATTGAAAAAATAATGTTTACTGATGAGGCCACATTTACACGTAGAGGAGTTTTCAACTGGAGAAACAGTCACTATTGGGATATTGAAAATCCCCATCTATTCCGAGAATCACATTTTCAACACGAATTTAAGATTAATGTATGGTGCGGTATATTTCGAGATAATTTGTTGGGTCCTTATGAATTACCAGCAAATTTGAATGGTAACTCGTATTTACAATTTTTACAAACTACACTGTTCGATTATCTAGAGGAACTGCCACTTAATCGAAGGAGAGATGTGTGGTTCATGCAGGATGGAGCACCACCTCATTATCGTCTAATAGTGCGGAACTATCTCGATCATCTATTTCCTCATCGTTGGATTGGGGCAGAGGTGGCCGCCTAGAACTCCCGACGGTAATCCCTTAGATTTCTATTTTTGGGAACATATGAAATCACTAGTATACTCCCAAGCAATAAATACTCGTGAGGAACTTTGGCAGCAAATTGTAAATTCCGCTAATTTTATTGCCAATCAGTCAAACATATTTTTTAAAGTTAGAAGATCGTTCAGCGAAAGAATGGATAAACTTATTGAGGTCAACGGGGGTCATATTGAACATTTGTTATAAAAGCTTTTTAAGTTTTGTTCATATGCATTTTGATATTTTCTTGTTATTAACATTGTTCTTTTATTTAGATTATAACATTTTCAGAACCACAATTTGTTTTTAATAATTTAATGTGTTTATTCGTTTCAAGAAATATCGACAAATAAGATTTTCTTTTTGTTAATACGGATTAAAGGTTCATTTGTGTAATAAATGCAATCCAATGACCCAAAACACCGACATAATTAATACATATTAAAATCAAAATAATTGTGCAGCTTCATGTTTAACTTAAGATATCTCGAAAAATAATGATTTTATCGTTATGAAGAAAAAGTACGATATTTACGTAGAAAGTATTGGAGAAACCAAAAATCGTGATAAAATTGCAATTCCCCCAGTGACGTAGAATTTGGGAAGGATCAATCAGTCACTTGCCCCTGTCGTACGCCTTTGGTAGTAGCCAGAAACGTTTATTTAACATAATTTAGCAGGGTGTAGTACCTAGACTTACCGCCAAGTATGACAATAATGCGTTAAATAGTTTTAAAGTAATGGTCGAAAATCATTTTCAAATCTTTAAATGAAACACCCTGTAACTCCGACAGGAGACACATTTAATTTAAGTGATTTGGGAGAAATCTTCATATTTTAAGCTCAGGATTCTACAGTTAAAATATTTCCAATTAGTAATGAAACACCCTGTATAATAGGTAGTATGTTTTGTAAGCTGTATATATGCAGAATAATCTGTTACTCATGAAATACTCTTGTCAAATACCATTCGGACATCTAATTCTTCGTGTGAAAAAAATCGAAAAAACACAATGCAAAGAAGTATTTTTTTAACAAAATGCATTCGTGCAGGTGCAGAAATCCTCGTCTTCGACTCGGATTTTTGTTGCCTCCAGCACTCGTGCTTCTTGTTAAAATATTACTTAGCAACGTGTTTTTTCGATTTTTTTTAGAAAAATTAGATGCCCTTATGATATTACTTACGAGTATATTTACCAAATTTCGTATCTTCAGTTCCAGTATTGTGGACTGCGCATATTTATCGAATTTTATGTTTATAACTCAAACGGTTTGGGCTGGGCATTACATTTGTATAGATTGAATGATGGTAGCTGAAATTTCATATTCTGCAGTAAACAGAAAAAATATGAAATAACTATGTTCATCTGGTAATCATTATCATTAGTTGATTTAAAAATCCAATATCAATTCCCCTCCGGCATCCCCCTTGATACCTAGCAATCGTAACATCCCGAGCCTTCCCTCGTAAATCTCACCCTTCGTTAGGGTTGAGGGTTTATTGAGGGATGGAGAGCCCTGCATACGACCAACCCTAACCCTCACGCGAATGCGGGCAATTTTCTTGTCAAAAATCGTGTCCGTCTAGTCGTAATCAAATCAACTCCCCTGGCCTATATTTGAGAAGTGGGTCATTGTGTTAAAGGGTTGTTAATTGATCATCAATGAAGTGCTATTTTTGTGACAATTGGATCTCGTGTTCCAACAACCGCACAAAGTATGGCCGGTTTTTTTTTGACCAGCAGGAATAATTTAAAATTTGGTTTTGTCGATCGAAGAACTATTGTTTGTGTTTGACTTAATTAAGGAGTTAAGCCATAAAAAATAATATCTAATTGGGTAAACGAAAATGATAAAAAGAGAAAGATGTTTATTTTACTAAATTTTTATGGAGTGCATATTTTTTGTTACCATTTTTAAATGTCTATAGCTATAGCTATATATCTACCATAATCTTAAAAAATATGAAAACGAAACCTTCGGAGATCAAAGTAAGAGAAAAAAAATAGATTTTTCTCAATATATGATCAATTTGTGCTCCTCTCAATTTCGAAATATATCGAAAAGGTTTGCACCGTATGTGAACCTAAAAGAACTACTCCTTGGAATACTTGCCCCCACGGGTATAGAATTACATCGGTCCAGATACGTGTTAGAACCCAAACTTTGTCTGGAAAGTCCAACTCTTTGATTCTGTTACTAAACGAGCTTGTCATTTCTAGACAGGATTCAGACTCATCAGTAGACAGTAGGCAGCTCAACATAGAGGCTCTAATCCATGTTACTGTTTACGTTGAAGTACGTATTCAGCGCCAGAAAAGCACAACGCCATCTTCACTTTAATAATAGAATCAAAATTGCAGAAATCTACAATTGATCAAATATTGGATTGCGCCAGTTGGATACCATACAACACAACCAAACTGGTTTAAAGTTTTGGTTTTAAAATCTTATTACGCATTAAAGGCGAGCGTTTTGCCCAGAATCCAATAATATTGTCTGTATTTGAAATTTAGATATCTTTTTCTTCTGGACCTGCTTCTTTTGTCGCAGCTGGACATCCAAACTCATACCTATACATTTTGCTTCGATGTCATTAGAGAGTGTATATACCCATTAATATTAAGAATAAGGGGATGCGTTAAATCCCTATTGTTATAATAAACATGGATTGAATTATGTTCATATAAATTGATTTTTCCAGTTTTTGGTCCAATCGAACATTGTGTTATAAGATCTTTGTAATTTGGCTGTGAATTGTTCGACATTTTTATTCATATTATATCGCCTGCAAAGGTGGAAATTTTACATTAGTAATGTGTAATTATGTCACTTGAATATAGTAGGTACAAGATGGGTCCTATAATACTTCCTTGAGGTACACCAGCTTTAATTTCGTTTAGTTCAGAATATTCATCTTTTTGTTTTGTCCTGCATACCTGGTATAAAGGATGTTAAGATTGCGAGGAGGTCTGCAAAAATATATCAGGAGTATGTCATCTTCGTCTAGCTGTCCTTTTCTCTCTGATTGATTCCCCGATTTCAAGTGGGAATTTTACACCTTTAATCATACAGGATGTTTCATTGGGAGACGACAATATTTTAACAGTGGATAGGAGTCACTGAGGTGATTCCAAATAACCCATATCCCATATGTTATGGGTCTACAGTCCCTTATAGCTGAGATACAGAGTGTTTTGTACATTTTGGTCATTTCTTCATTGCCTCCTGCGCTTTTAACCACTCTGTATAATTTTATAATATTTGGTACACATACTCTCTGTATCTTAACAAATTAATTGAGATAGTATTAAGCCCTCAAATAAATACGAGGGAAGAACTAATTGAAAGAATAGTAAACGCCTGTCATGAGAATAAAACTAACGAAAACATCATTCGAAAATCTGTAAACCAAATTATTAAGCGAGCAACAACATGCATTCAACAGAATGGGGGTCATTTCGAACAATTATTATAATTTTTTTAAACTTCAGTGTTTTTTCTAGTCTTTTAAGTGTTGTGTAATTTTTGAATTTTGTTTATAACTTAATTAGATATTATTTACCTAAAAATGTGTTTTTATGTACTTTTATCCTTTACAAAAATTTAATTTTAGTTTTTTTTTACTTTTCTATTCCAAACTACACCATTTTTCATAAGGAAGGTTAAAAAAATAATAATAAAATGGGTGTTTCATAGGTGACATTTGGTTCCTAGTACGGTCCTGTAAATCTGTTTCCATAGGCCTAGAAGACTATAAAATTTTTTGAAATAACATACTTTTAAACCAAATAGTTAATTAGGCCAAATAATATTGATTACAACTTAATAGGATTAATTAAGCACGCCCCAAAAATTTAAGAAAACTTAACTATTTATGAGTAGTAAAATCATATTTGCAAAAATAAAAAGTATATCGTTAAATTCAATTTTTTGTCCTCTTTTTACATATGGTAAAATATTTTTGAAAATTTACCATACAGGGCGTTGTTTATGAGCAGAACGAATTTGTCAACTTTTAGTGAAGCCAGGCCTGGATTTTCAATATTCATAAACCAAATATAAAATTATACAAAGTGGTTAAAAGCACAGGAGCTAATGAAGAAGGGACCAAAATGTTCAAAACACTCTGTATCTCAGCTATAAGGGACCGTAGACTGTTAAAATGTTGCCCTCTCCCAATGAAATACCCTGTATAAGTAATTTTTTAGTAGAAAAAACAAAAATCCATTTTACCAATTCCTGTCAATCACCCACCATTAAATTCATCCTCATCACCTGCAAAAGCCGCAATGAACTCCTGCAGAGACGTCCCGACATCCGCTAATCAAAAAAATGTCTTCCATATCAGATCCCCGTCTGCCATTTCCGATTATACCACACATTAAACTCGCCGCCGTATCGCCGTATAGTATGCAAATATGATTAATGATACCCCATGGGGTCTCCACGCCATATGTCACAATCACAGACGTACGATCAATTTACCATTTACCCTGGAACGGGTAATAGTGTGTCAAGGGTGCGGGGCGTGCGTGTGTATGTATACAATGGCGATGCTCGTTTGTTCTCTTTAACTCCTTCATTACACGTCAATTTCAGAAGTGGGATATTTTGGAAGGGCGATGGAAAAGAAACTGTTCATACTTTGATACTGCTAATGAAATTCGGATGCTCAGCTGAGAGTTGTGCAATATTGTTAGTTTTATATTTGTCAAGAAGAAACTGATGATTTTTTTGCAAAAATGTCGTAAATCGCAAAGTGATATTGAGAGTATAATGTTTGTTCTTGTAAAATATTTAACAATTCTGCAAACTTGGAATTTTAATACTTCGCAGACTTCCAAAATAGTTGAGATAACCTGAAAGAATTAACAGCTTCCTTGTAAGTGGATGCGAAATTCAAAAGGCCACAATAAAAATTTAAAAAATCCCTGCTCACAGAAAATTAAAAATTAAAAATAAAGGTCAGTTTTTTTGAAATGCTTTGAAAAGATTTGAGGTTTTAATCAAATAATATTAATATATCATTATATTAATATCTAAGTTGAATTTTCTTACTAATCAAGAAGTCAAGGGCGGCTCCAGCCCAGAGATTGGAGGGGGCAACGTCGTCGGCTTTTAGGCTTATATCTATAAAAGTTTAATATTTTGGGTGTGTTGAGAAATATCCTCTCATTGCCGGACTTTGGGGGGCCGGAGGGGGGCAATTGCCCCTACTGTCTCCCCTTGGGCCCGCCTTTGGTTTCTTATGAATTTTTCATTCTGCGTAAACCAAATTTTAATTTTTGGAATTTTTTTTGTAGGTTCTAGTTCCATTTATACCCTAAGAAACTCTCAAAAATGGCCCAAACATTTTCTTTCGGTAATTTTGGCATTGCCAATTGTTTCTTATACAAAATTCATTCTGCGTAAACCAAATTTTAATTTTTTTTGAACTTTTTTTGTAGATTCTAGGTCCACTTATACCCTAAAAAAACTCTCTTTTTCTCTCAAGAATGGCCCAAACATGTTTTTTTCAGTAATTTTGACATTGCCAATCGTTTCTTATACAAAATTCATTCGGCGAAAACCAAATTTTAATTTTTTTTTTTAATTTTTTTCGAGAGTCTACCCTAAAAAACTCACTTTTTCTCTCTGGTGAGTCAGATCATATAATAATGAGGGTCCATAATGGGCTCTAAACTCCAAATTTTATTGAGAAAGGTTATAAAGAAGTTAATTTACATCAGCAAATTAAAATTTGTTAATACCTACATTTTATAATTACAACTTAAAAAACAAAAATGGGGGTTTTCAGATTTTCTCGGTCCAAAATGAATCTTTAAACCATTTTACCCAAATAATATTTTTTTTCAGAAACATAACGTCCATTTTTATTAAAAAAAACAACCCGCGAAATATAAACACACCAAATTCGTACTTGTTTACCCAAAAATATTATCCAACCAACACTTATCCCTCAAACCAGCCCTCTAAAATAAAACATCGACGCTTTCAACAACAACAACCCTTGATTAATCCAACCCACCCTTTCAATTCATTCATACTTCTACCCCTTCTGACGTCTCGAAGGTCCTTCATCAAGAAGCCAATGCTCGCTGATCCCTTAGGGCGCCTACTCACGCGCCCCTTCCCCCGCGACACCGCGCGCTTCCCAACCAGTCCATTGGCTTCGCGGAGTATTGAAAACTCCGCCACACTTTTGAGGGGAATACGGAAGTCGGGAGTTACGAGTTTTTTGATGAATGAAGGTTTGGGGGAGGCGTGTTGGGTGTTTATTTTGTTTCGGATTTGTGAATGGGCTGATAATTAATTGATTTTGATTACGTGACAACCACGGCTCCAGATTTTGGACCATTTAATATATATTTTAATATGAAAATTGGCTGCTGCTCCAATATCATTGCAGGGGTTTAAATTTTGTGATAAATACACATTTGACTGTAATGTTTTCTATTATCTATAAAGCTAAACGAAATAGTGCAGGGTCTATCCGACCGCTAAGAAGTTTCTCCTTTAGTTTGTAGCTCGGGAGTAATAAAAATCCACTAATTCAGTTCTTGGATTATTTAAAAATCAAAATTCTAACCTGATTTTACAAACTAGTACAAAAGAAGTGTTCTCCTTTAGATTATAGCTCGGGAGCCAGGGTGGAAAGAGTATAAACTAAGCACACGTGTAATCGCTAAGTGGTAATCGAATAATGGATCGAGTACGCGACCATTTCATTTCACGGTGCGGTGAATCTTAATAAGAACAAGAGAAATTCAAAATAAATTTCTTCTTTCTCCATGAGCGCAGATTTTCGATTGTTCTACTTCATGTAGGTATCCATAATTTGTTTCATTTTCAAGCTGGTCAAAGTATCAAACGTCTATACCTTTTTTATACAAATAAAATAAATGCGCTTACCTTTGTATAACATTTTTCAGAGTGTCTAGGCATAGGCGGATCCAGGGGGAGGGCTGTGGGGGCTGCAGCCCCCCATTTAGGTTACGTTTTTTAATATATTCCATAGCCTCTAGACCCTCAACTCCAAGTGATGTGGAAGACAGCCCCCTCTTGACAATCGGCTGGATCCGCCCATGTGTCTAGGTGCATGGGTTTTCTCTCTCCTTAATCACTTTTCCGGTGGTGTTATATGAGTTCCATACTTTATACTTTATATAGTCTATACATTGTTGCTTCCCCATCTCCGATCATGGGTTGAACACTTAGAAGTTATAGGTACTCAGTAGTAATCAGTGGCGTATTTACCGTATACCCTCTTGGCGCGGGCTCATCAGGCTTCAAAAACACATTGCCCAAATTTTAATATGTTCATAGTAAATATAAATTGATCCTCGTAGTTTTTTGAGACCCAAAAGCATATAGTAATGAGGATTAGTAATGAAATTTTTTATTGGTCCATATGAAACTGTATACATTTTCAAAATTGTTCCGCTTCATTTTTAAATGGGGCCTGGGAAATTAAATTTAAATTTATGAATCGTGACGTATTATGAACCGTGACGTAGACCAATGAAATAATTCCAATTGCCACATTTCTATAGTTTAGAAAGAGCGAAATAGATACTTCAAGAGTAATCGTAGCTAACACTAGACTTCTTTTAACGGAAACATACGACTATTAATCATATTTGCGGATTCCCGTTACATGATGTTAAACTCTGAATTTATATTTGTAGGCAAAAAAACCAAAGAAAGTTTATAAAATATTACTAAAAATGTTCATATTAATTTAATAGGTATTAATGTGTGCAATTATAAGTATTGCAATTAAAGGATTAAAAAAATTAAAAACTGTTAAGTACGTTTCAAGTCGAGACTTTTGAAACACAAAAGCTAAACCTTCAAAGTAAAATTATAAAATTATTTACTAATTTCTTTCTCGGAATCTTTTTGTAGAAAGTACAACATGGATTAAGAACCAACCAGACACTGACCTGACTCAACTGACGGCCGTGACATTTGGATATTATTCCGAAATACTGTGAGTTAAGTTTTTTCGGAAAATTTAAACAAATAATTACATAGTTAAGAAATAAAAAAATTACACCAGCAAACAGCAATCCAGAATTTCACATTCGACAATAACAAATAAGTATTCAACACTTCCTATGACAGACTTACGTCGAACTGGTGACTCGTGTAGGCACGTGCTAAGAGAATTTAACCGAGAAATGACAACATCGACGAAATTAATCGTATGAGATCGCCACGCCATTGGTTAGATATACCCGAGAGATTTAGTACTAATTATTCTTTAAATTGCAATTTCTCTGGAAACGGATAATTATATCTTGAGATATTTTTCCTAGAAACACTAAATCCCTTCTTTATCGTTTCTGCATAAATTGATTTAGAATGTCCGATCTGATATAGTATATTACTATATTGTACAACAGCGCGAAATGAAGAGTTCAATACTTTAGAGTGGGAAATGTAGTGTAGCATTATAGTGTCAGAAACTGATATCGCAACTTCGATTGGGTAGCTATTACGTAATAATCATACAGTAAGAATAACTTCATTTTATTTTTGCCTAGTATTTTGGTGCCACTTTATAACTACTAAGCGAGACTACTTCAAAGTTGCACATTAATGTGGACAATAATAGTTACGGCCACCAAACCATATCACTTAAATACCACTTAGAAGTGGCAGTGATCTTAAAGTGGACGTGATAGTCTGGTTTATTCCTGTTTCGGGCGTCGCGTTATGTGCGCTATCATAAAACCTTCTCGTTTCGGGCGTACCCCCTAGATGCGATAAAATCTATTTGCAATACCTTCTTGTTTCGTTCGCTTTAAACTGAACGTCGTAAAGTAAATAATTATGTAGGGACTTACCTACCTACATCCAAACCTGAGGTGGTTGGTACTTATATGATCTATTTTTGAGTCGGTTGGATTATAGAGAAATAACAACTAATAATCTTATATGCAGTAGATATTTTTTATTTCTTAAAATTTTACATTTGGAATACAAATAATAGTAGTAATTCTAGAAAAATAATATATATTATGTTTCTAGTATTGCTTATTGAAATTTTATTATAAACATTAATAAGTTTCGCCTAAGCTTACTTTATTTTGTACCAAATCGTCAACACCCTTATTTGTACGACAATCTAAGTCACTGTACTTTTTTGCACGCTTTGGAGTGTTCACATTTAGTCAGTTTGTTTTACTATAATATATTAGTACCGTATTTCATAAGTATTTTAAGCAGTTCATAAATATTTGGATGCGCTTTTCCAACACGGCTGTTAAGTCGATGATGCCATCCTTCTACCGATTTTGTTGTGCGATGTCGCTCCTTGTAGCACACCATATTAATTCGTTAAACCTCACCAGGGAACTCTTCCTGTGGGGTTTTCCATTATCAGAAGCCATGCCTCAGGAATGTACTCTTTTGGCAAATGTGCCAGGGCTGCACACATACGAACATGTTCCCTAATTTCTGTATTTTGTTTGTAACATGTAACCAAACCCAACTCTTGCACTTTTCGCCACAGGCATTGGTTGAAATGAAAATTACACCCTTTGATTTTTACTCCAAAAAAGTTTGTTTGAGAGCGTTTATTGCTGCCCGTTCAAAGTCAATGTGGGCTTTTTCTGGCTTAAATTTTGTAATTTTTTCCAACAATGTAAAAAGTATTTTATAAGTGGCTTCTTTTCTGTCCGGTAAGCGCATAGATGGCTGGAACAATCCTTGTGCTGACAGCAGTGCTTCCCAAGTCTACGTGTATTGTATAGGTGGTCGAACAGCAGCTTTTAAATGTCCCATCCATAAAAAAAGCATTGGGATAGAAGTGTCCTACCACTGCAAAAAAATAATATTCGATCTTCCCATCTGTTGTCTATTAGAACAAGGTGTTCCGGGATGACGATTTCTTGCCGTTTCTTTGGTAAAGATTTAACTCCCAAAGATTTTTGTAGAATCTACCTTTGACGCTTGCAAGTGTTGGTACTTCCACTACAAAGTTAAGTCCAGCATCAGCTCTTGTCGGTAGATTTCAGGAATTGGTAGCAACTCCTCCCGTGCACGTTTTTTTGCTTTATGAAGACATGAGTCTACATCATTTTTGGCTTCGTTCGGGACACATGTGTGGTTTTTCTCTTGAAGAATTTTATAATGCGTGGTTGTCAAAATGGCCCCTGGACATGACCGATTTGTACAGATCCATCAGCGCATAGTCTGGTTCTTGTTTATACACTTTATTGAAAAACGATATCCTGAATATACAGTGCCGGTCCTAGACATTTTTCTAGTGGATGCGAACAATTCACTGGCGCCTCTCATAACAGTGGCGTAGCGTGGGGGGCGTAATACGTGGGGGGCGTAATACGGGGGGGTCAGGGAAAATTTTTAAAATTTGAGTAGGTAGCCTAAAACGCTGTTTTGGACTATACAGGGTGGTTCATAACTATTAGGACATAGGCTAAGGGCAAGTTATTGGGACCAAAATATTGCGATAGGACCAAATATACCTTAATAAAATAAAAGATACAGGGCGTTAAAGTTGAATTTTTTTCTGATAATGTCCTTGTATATTTATCAATTGTTATCAAAATCGGCACAGAGGCATAACTTTGGACAAGGAATATTATTTTATGTATTATTTCACATTTTGTTATAGGGGGCGCCACGTGAATGGTTCCTGATGATGAAATTAAGTGGTATCTTTTATTGATGAAACTTTTTAGTGATTTTGATTATACACGATAATTTAACCCGTTTTCGAGAAAAACGCAATTGAACAGGTAATTTTATAATGTTTTCTTTGATATCCTTTATTACAAGAATTAGAAAAGGCATAGAGGTCGGAGGAGGTCACATAGAACATTTAATTTAAGTTTGCTCTTTTTATGTAAAATTATTTTTAATTCTGCTTTACAAACCGTTGTAATAGAAGCCTTATGTCACAAGTTTTTTATTGTCTGTTATTTGAAATCCCCTTCTCAGAACTGTTAAATCGCGTTTTTCTCGAAAACGGTTGAAATTATCGTGTTTAAACGAGAGTATCAATATTACGTAGAAAAGATGTTTACGTCAGATTTTCTAATCAAAATCACTAAAAAGTTTCGCCAAAAAAAGATACCACTTAATTTCATCATCAGGAATCACTCACGTGGCGCCCCCTATAACAAAATGTGAAATAATACATAAAATAATATTCCTTGTCCAAAGCTATGTCTCTGTGTCGATTTTGATAACAATTGATAAATATACAGGGACATCATCAGAAAAAAACGAAAAAAAAATTTCATTTTTAACGCCCTTTATCTTATTCCACAGCAATATTTTATTAAGGTATATTTGGTCCTATCGCCCTATTTTGGTCCAAATAACCTGCCCTTAGCCTCTGTCCCAATAGTTATGAACCACCACATTACATTCAGAAAAAAATTTCAAACTGTGGCGCCCCCTTGGCCGCGGCGCCCGCCTGCGGCCGCATCCTTCGCGTCTGCCTTAAACCGGCCCTGTGAATATAAAATTACAAGAATTTTATAAAATCTTCTAGGTAGGTAATTACCTACCCTAATCGGATTATTTATCTACGCACGAAACGAGAGGAATAAATTCAATAATTTTTAATCAGCCCGAAATGAGAGGGTTACTGGTAGTTATTGATTTCCGCACGAAACGCGACGCCCGAAACAGGAAGTCACCGATAGTTTTAGTGTCGTTTTGGGAACCATTAATATACCTTTAAAGAGGCGGCACTTGATTATATGATTGCAGTAATTCTCGCCACGTTTTTGCCACATTCATAAGTGATTTCCACATACCGCATGGAACCAAAGTAACTTCAAAGTTGTTATTAACAAAAATCACTTTAAAGTTTTATTTTCTAAACTTAGCCATTTTTGAGATCGCCGTTATGAGAAAAATAAACGCGCTATTTAAAAAACTTTTTTGTCAGTACGACTTCTTTACTACATTTTCGGTAATTAATGATTTTAATTAATGATAAGTATTTAATTTCCATGACGAAAAATTTACAGATTTTAACTTTTTTCTGGGGTTCACTCGTAAAGGGGTGAATTGAATGGAGTTTGTTATTATTATTCCAATGGCGCGTGCCCATATACTTACTATACAACACCTATATTTGACAGTAAACTTTCAATCGTTCCAACTTTTTGCCTTTCAGTATTGCTAAACCATTATTCTTGTATTTCCATAAAGTCCAATTATTGCCTTTACAACCATTGTAATTTTATATAAAAATTCAGAGTCGGCCTTCAAATTTTGTTGAGTCTGCAACTTCCCAAATGCTTAATCCGCCCAATATTAGAAAATATATTAAAAGAGAAACGTATAGGTATCTCTCACTTTGAAAGCAATAAGCTGTTATCACCATCACAGTTCAACCACAGATTAGCAATATAGGTACAGATATGAAGCTTCGCGTCGTTCGTCTAACAGCTTTCGCCATGCGGGAAAACATTAGAAACTTAAAATGATTGAATATGCTATTGTAATGTACAGTTTGTTCCAAGATTGTCTAAATATTGAAAATGTCACGTGAATATTTTTAAAGATAGATTGTTATTGAGAAATTGTTTGGAGCTTTATTTCTGATAATATTTTGTTGGAAATCGTTAGGTTCATCGAAGTAAACTGTTAATACAAAGTTTGTCGCATAATGTGACTAATAATGTAAGGAAAGCATTAGGTACATTTGTAACTTCGGAAGTTATCTAAATAAACCTAAACAAATTAAAACTTTGTTTACCAATCAGAGTCCAGGTTCCAACTTAGTGTTCGAACACTGAATTATCCGAATAAATATTCAATCTGACACATAGACTGCTGACAGCCCTCAAAGTGAGTTTTAAATTGGCGTGCGACTCTATCTCTGTCTAATTTCGTTTGTCTTGTCTGACCATCAGCTCCAAAGCACGCTCTAAAGGAATGACACTCCCAAGCGGAATACAAATTTTTCAATAAATCACGCAAAAATTAATATTTTTCCATGATTCAAAGTTCAGTTGAAAGAAGGAATCTGTAGCTATTATAATATCATGTTACTTCTCCTTTTATCTATTTCTCTGAATTATTGAAAAACCGGGCCAAAGTTTGTTTTTGCTCGATATTTTGACCCTCCTATAAATTTATTCATAATTTTTTTATCAAGACTAATTTCACCGAATCCTTTTGGATAATGGGGCTTTGCAAGGTCTTAAATGTATTCAGAAAGATTCAATAAATTATTTTTGTGTATTTTCATAAACAACATGTTTTTTTATGGATTTCCGGAGTTTTCGAAAATGCTCGGGTCTATCGGGAATTAATAGATAATCATGGACCATATCGGTTTTGAACGTACATCATTAGAAAGCTCAGCTTGTCTCTTTGTCGATGGCATTTTTCTTTTTTTTTATATTTTTTGGTTTTCCGGAAAATTGAGAAAGTTCTCACCCCTCGACATTTTTTACATTTTTTTTTGAGGATTATTTTCTTTTCATGCTAAAATTTTTTGGGGTTAGGAATTGTACTAAATAAAAGATCACATTCTGACCTTTTCATCAATATATAAGATATCGCGTATTTTATTAAGTGCACGAGAAAAAACTCTGCCTTGAAACTTTCTCAAATTGGATTTTTTTACAATAAATTTATTAATCAAGTGCAAAAAGTCAAAAAAGTTGGTTATTATTGCTTTATCTTTTGTCTTCAGACAAAAACGGGAGGATATTCAAGTTTTGGGACGATATTCAAATTTTCCGTTTTCACCACAATAATTTTGAGAATTATTAAATGAATTTTTGAAACGCCGTTTTTGCAAAAAATATTAGTATAGGGAAAAAAATCATAGAGACAACTTTTGTGTAATGAACTGCTCTTCATCTTTTGTCTAAACAAAAATGCTCTAAGGGTCACATTTCGGCAGATATCGTCGAAAACGGATTTTCGAGAATTCTAGAGCCATTTTCCGACCCTTCCACAAATTCCACGTAGCTGAGATTTTCGGAAGTAAATGTACCTATGAATAACTGCAAATTAAAAAAAAATTGACGGACAGACTTGTTGCTCAGGTTTGGGATTTTTCTGGCGTTAATTTACTGGACTATAAAGTCTGGATATACAAGTAAACCTTTTGATTGGGTTTCAACAAGAAGAAAACACACAAACCAAAATTAT
Source organism: Crepidodera aurea (assembly GCA_949320105.2). NCBI lineage: Eukaryota > Metazoa > Arthropoda > Insecta > Coleoptera > Chrysomelidae > Crepidodera > Crepidodera aurea. The sequence continues at coordinate 43,719,096 of OX439472.1, forward strand.
TCGTTGTATTGAATATTTTCTCAAAGACATCCCAAATTTTTATAACTTAATCACTTTGGTTACAAATTTCCATTAACTGATGCACCCCCCTGGAAAACACCCTAGATCCGCCACTCACCACAACAAATTAAGCGAGGTGTTTGCGGAATGCGGATGATACTGCAATTATAACGCTACTAGAGCGGAAAATTAATTTACGTCTAACATTCTAAAATTAAACGATAACAAAACTCGAAATATAATAATTTATCTAAGTTAGTAATTGAAAAATAAATATGTATCTAACATTAATAAACATTCAGATATCAACTAACCAAAACAAAGTTACAATTATGAACCTGAACAAAGACAGCGATAAGCTATCTATAAATGATATCTCAAGACAAATATCCATATCTCCATTCCGAACAACACGTCCACGTACACACATCCTTAAATCCTGACTCCTTATAGGCCGTCGCTGTAATTCAAATTCAACCAGGAGTGGTCAAATCATGTCAGGTAATTTGTGTTTGTGACATTACGATCGGAGCAATCTCTCACGCCCAATCATGTCAATCAGCCATTAGTAGATAATAATAAAAGAGAACATACACGCCGCCAATCAACCAAATATAATACAGCAACATCTATTCTAACTGCATCTCTTCACTGGCCTAATTCTCCAAATTCGCTTAGACTGCGCGATCGTGTACCGTTCGGCGAGTTGGCTCATGCGCGTTTGCTAGCCCCAATGGGTCTGCGCGTTTGCTAATACGCTTGCGCGAGTATGTCAACAGCCATGCTCGGGCGTTGTCCGGGAACCATATACGGGGGATCAGCAACAGCTGTCGCTAAGTTAGCGATTATTGGTTAGCGCGCCCCACTCTTCTACACAGTGACGGCGGATTTTAAGGGGGATCTTACGGGGAATTTCAATAGCCGGTTTGAAAATTAAACGCAACCTGAGTTTATATTACGCCATAAAAGATAAAATGGGGATAAAAGAAAATGGTTAGAATTTAGAGAACGGAGGTGTGGCATTTTATTGTTTATGATTAAGATCACATTTATGTTTCTAAATTCTAAATTACGGGTCCAGTTTAGTAAATCAGCTAACGATGGAAAATTTGATAGATAATTTTAAAATTCGCAGATTTTTCTACGATAAATATATTTGTCAATGTGATAATTGGGGTTTTAGAAATTTACTTTTGTGTTGTGTAGAAATTTCAATTTTGCACTGTTTCTGTTTGAAGATTTGGTAAACTTAGTTATCGGTCACTTAATTAATTACGAATTTGGAAAATTAGTTTTTTATTAAAAGGCTTTTTTTATCGTACAATTTACGTTGTATTTAAAGTTTTTCAAAACAGAAGATAATTTATCGATAAAATAAATTTTATATTCATTGGTTAAAAAAACTAATATTATTAAATCTCATCTCAATTTTTAACCAGTACCAACTGGCACACTTTGTTAAATAAACTTTTATACGAATTATTACGTAAATAAACATTACCCTTTAAGTGTAAGCGGCATCCTTTGTGTCTTCGAAGACAACTTTACTGAAATCTAAAAATCTGAGATTACCTGGACCCGACTCATCCTATTGGTTGGATATTCAAAAGTTCACAGCACCGTGAAATGCATTTGGTCGCGTAGCCGATCCATTTTTTACAGGTAAAAGTGAAACCTTTGTATTTTTTCCGCTCGTTTTGTCGAGTCGTTTAGCTTCCGTTCGCAAAGAAGTGTTCTCCTTTAGTTGATAGCTCGGGAGCCAGAGTGGAAAGTGTATAAACCAAGAACATGTGCAATCGCTGATGAGTGGTAATCGAATAATGGGTCGTCTACGCGACCAAAGGTATGAACTTATCTTAGCGCTATTAGCCACAGACCGCTCACACAACATTGTCTTATCACAGTGCTTCATTTGAATATCCAACCAACAGAATGAGTCAGTTCCACGTAGAGCCAGTCTTTTAGATTTCAGTGCAGTTGCTTTGGAAGACACAGGATGCCGCTTTAGCTTGAGGGGTCATGTTTTGGTAGTATCAAAGAAGCCGCGTTAAGTTGTTAATTGGGGATACATATATCTCCTGTTTCTACTATACGTAGCTCAAGGGCAGAGCCAAGTGTCGTGAATTTCAATCCCTTCAAAGGCAATTAACAGTGCTGTTCCTAAAGTGGCGATGGGAAACTAACAACGCCTATTTTTGACGAAATTTCGTTGAATTTTGGACATACAAACTATTATAAATCCAATATCACTACAGATTTTTAAAATTTACCGAAAAAACTAGTTCAAAAAATGGTTCCCGTTTTTGTATTTTCTCATATTTTATATTTTAGGTAATGCTAAACTTTTTTTTATTTTTTTTTAGGAAATTGATATTGCTATCAAGGCCACAGGTATGGGAAGAGGGGAAAAGGACAATAATGCATTTTATTTAATTGATTTGATTATGCTTGCAGCTTGTAGTATCTAAAATATAGGTACGGAGAACGACAAAAAATTTTATTTAATTAAAACAAAAAAGAGAAAAAGAAAAATAGAGTACAATGATGACACTATGTCACTATGACACCCAGTCATTGGCGGATCCTTTTCAACCCTTCGAGAGAGGATAGACTGTAGCTGTCCCTCCGCTGAGCAGTGAATATTCTATAACCTCCCGACCCACCCTCCCGGATGGAAGGCAGCCCCCCTCTTGAAAATCGCCTGGATCCGGCCAAGCACCCAGTATGGTCTGTCCACGTAATAAGTCAGAAAGAAAGGAACACGCCGTCAAAGGTAGGTACCGCTGAGACCGAAGCGCTCGGCTTTCCTTTGAAGGAGCCATGTGATTTATGACTGTATCTCTCTTTAAGGTCGCCGGCGCTGCGGCATTACACTCATAGGTTTATATGGGAAAGTAATCCTTTTTTGTCCATTTTTTTTAACTCGGCGGCATCTCCTTTCTTGTTGTCTTAAAGTTTTTTTATTTCCATTACCAAAAAAAGCATCTGGAAATGGAGAGAGACTAAGACATTCACAAAGTGGAGAAATATACCTACCAGGAACATTTTTCCAAGTTACGTGAGGAAATAAACCAGATAAAATATCAGACGGTCGCATATTCTTCGCGATAGGAATACAACGAGTTGAGATATTCTGATACTTCCAAGTAGAAATAGTCTTGGATTGTAGGGTGAAGTATGACATCAAAAATGGTCCTCAATAGAGGCAATGCAGGTCACGGTGCAGGAATCCCCAATGAAACCTAATTCAACAGGTTTCTCGGGACTTTTCTAAAGAGCCTTCTTATTAATAAATGATTTTTTACGTAAAACTAAAATATTCTGCGATCAACCCAAACTGCTTGAGATGGAAACATAAAATTTGGTAAATAAAATATGTAACTCTGAACCAAGATACAGAAGTTGTTTTTATATGGCTTAGGCACCCATTAAGAAGAGATTCTTAAATTTTACTCACATGAGGATAAAATAAATTAGTTAGTCAAAGGAAAGCAAAAAATCCAACTGTAGAATACGAAAGCAGTTTTATAAATATACCGCAATAAATTACTTAGTTACGTAAATTTATGATATGAAAGTAAACGACTCCATTTTGGATCTTCGACTAACATCCGCCATGAGCGCCATCCTTGAACTTTCCCGGTTGGACGCCACTGAACACTTCATTCTCAATTCCACATTTCCCCTTCTAGCATACCCTCTCCGCCTAACTCTCGCTACCAGGCCACGCCTGTCGTCGCACACGAAAGCCTTTCCCTACTGGCTAACAAGCCAGCCAATAAAATTCCTCTACAGTCTTCAACAAGAGGGTCTTTTTATAGGGCAAAGACATCTAGAAGTTCGTGCATCGTACATAGCGCGTTTTAACCTAAAAAATATAGTCGCGTAACGCCGAAATAGTGTTCTAAAAACTGATTGTGTAGTGCAAGAGGAATTTTGTACGTTTTGGATTACATTTGGGCAGAAAACTTGGCTAGAAAGGTGAGTGAATAAACACTGTTTAGTTGTCAGACGCAGCCATAAGCGGAACTCCACAGAAAGGGGCAGTGTTAGAGTCGGGCGAGTCCATTTTCGATAGAACTGGTTTTTCGGGTGTGGTCGGTTGTAATCCAAACACGTGGCGTTTAGACTGCGTATTTCTCTTAGGATTTTGTTAGAATTTAGATATGTTCTAAGCTTGCATAGTAGAGTCTAGACGTCGCCGAACTTTTTTTTCGGTGTCTAAAACTCGCATATTTTTGCAACGATTGTCTAACAAATACGCAGAATCCATATTGTAAGCAGTAGGCGAAATATGATTAGTTAAATAGGTAGGAACGTTGGGTTAACCGGGTGTAAGGTTCAATTTTGCTTGCTACGCGTTTATTTGCAGATTGCTTTATCATATAATGTGTTGATACATGTTGATGAGGCATGGCTGACCAAGTGTTTTTGTCGTTCGTCGTAAAACTGTTTAGCTTGCGCAAATGCGGTCGGTTTTTATGACTTATTTCGACGAGTTCGAAGTTTTACTCGGAATTTCGTAGTTCATTGTATTGCAATGAGTTGTTATGCTGTGTTTGTTCGTTTCGTTTGGTCGATCGCGCCGCTCTGTTTCTTTGGGAACTAATTCGAATTCGTCAAGTTACTTTTTTTTCGTAGATATTGCAGTTGCAATTTGTAAAAGTTTTCTTTGAGCTAATTAAACACCAAATCAGTTTTATTTCTTTAGGTCTGTAGGTTTAGAAAAGAAAAGGTTCCCTTAAGGGTTGCAAATTTTAAATTTGAACAACGGAAACACTACGATATTTTAACATCACATGAACGTAAATGTTACATAAATTACGTCTAGATTTAGACAACTCAGATGACTGGAGGTTTGGCTCATATGCAGGAATGTTATTTTTCCCAATGATAAATTAACTCCAATGTAAAACGTCATATACTTGGAAATACTTTTGTCACTTTGACATCGATAAAAAAGGTGCATCCTTTTTTATGGCGATAAAAACTTCTCTTTCTCAATATCTAGTAAGCGGACGTCACTATTTGTCAACTTTAGTTATAATTTCATAGCAATTAAGTGTTTGGCAAAACTGCAAAAAAATATCAATGAATAGTCTGTCAAATTTTTGAATTTTAATACATTCTTAGTGATTATGGGTTTGGGAATGTTTCTGAACATCGCGAAAATCTTGTTAGTAATTTAGAGACTCAGATTCATATCAAAATGAAAATACGACATATAGAGAAACCAAAGTGTTTTTAATAAATGTTCTTTTAATTAATTGTTCTGATAATTAATAATTCTCTTAATAAAGTTTTTGTTTTTTTTTCCTTATACAGGGTGAGTCGCGGTAGACGCGACAGTCCATTGTGGCTAAACGGTTAATATTTTGAAAATTTTGTTTATACATGGATATATGGGTTGATAAAGGCTACATTTTAAAATTATTTTGAAATATACGGGTTGTCCCAAAAAAGTGTGGCGTATCAAAGTTATATTATTTCTTATGGAAGACCCTTTATTTTATTGCATTTATAGATTGTACGTTAAAAATAAGATAAACTTTCTTAAGTATTCCCTATACCTAAGCTCATTAGTTTTCGAGATATTATCATATTTCTAAAAATGGAAGCACTTACAAGAAACCCAATAACTTCGAAATCTATGGAATCAGCCAAATCCAATTTTAACTGAAAAAATTAGATTAATAATTGAAAGCAATCATGTATTTAGAGTTGTTTAAAATTATACAGGGCGTCCGAAATGGGGCCATGCTCTAATAACATATTCAAACAACAATAAATAAATTATAAAGGTCTACTATGGCTATGTCTATTAATTTTGGAGTTATTTCTACTTTTATTAAATTTTCCACCGTAATGCCTAAATATAACACCCTGTATCCGAAAAAATTATCTTTGAAACTAGGTGTTTAGGTTTTGACATTATTAAAAAGATATTAGACCAAGAATGCTGTTGCAATTGGATGGGGCTCCAGCGCATTTTTCAAGAATGGCTAGGGAGAGGGGGGGGCCAAATGGTTGGCCACCTAGATCCCCAGATCTGACTCCCATTTATTTTTTTTTATGGGGTTATACCACCTCTCCTACAACACCAGAAAATATGAAACAACGAATTAGTGAGGCATTTTCGGACAATAACACCAATTATGTTGTGTAATGTGAGAAAAAAGGATCAGATGGTCGCCAATTTGAACAACAGTTGTAGTTTAATGTTTGAGTAAATTTAATATTATGTAATTAAAGAAGCTAATTTTATTTTTGGTATGTTGTTGTGTTAATTAATACGGTTTTTTCGCTATATTCGTACATCTTTAGATAGATATTTGAATAGGGAATTTGAAACTTTTTGGTTTTCAACAATGTTAAAGAATATCGTCACCACTAACCATCTTTAGATATGTATAGATATAAATGTGTAAGTCAACGCTAAATAACTACAAAACTAAACGAATTAGGCATAATAGACCTTTATAATTTTTAAAAGATAATGGAATTTGCTAGATAATAGGATTATAAAATATAAGGTGTCCTATTTAAAATAAGAACGATATTGTCGTTTGAATATGTCATTAGACGCCCTGTATAATTTTAAACAACTCTAAATACGTTATTGCTGTCAATTATTAGTCTAATTTTTCTCAGTTAAAATTGGATTTGGCTGATTCCATAGGTTTCGAAGTGATTGGTTTTCTTGTAAGAACTTCTATTTTTAGAAATGTCAAAATATCTCGAAAACTAAAAAGCTTAGGTATAGGGAATATTTAAGAAAGTTCTTATTTTTAACGTACAATCTATAAATGCAATAAAATATAGGGTCTTCCATAAGAAATAATATAACTTTGATACGCCACATTTTTTTGGGGCAACCTGTATATTTCAAAATAATTTTAAAATGTAGCCTTTATCAACCCACATATCAATGAATAAACAAAATTTTCAAAATATTAACCGTTTAGCCACAATGGACCGTCGCGTCTACCGTGACTAACCCTGTATATTCTGTCGTCAATTTATCTTATCAAAAAAGACGCGAACTTTTCTTTTATGGTCCATTTTTTTTATCTCAACATTTTTCCATCACTAATTTTACTGTCAGTTTTTCTCGTAAAATTACTGATTGGCAAAATGTTTCGATACAAAGAGAAATTTATCCGGTAAAAAAAAGCTCTTGTGTTTTTACTATTGATCATTGTTTTTTTTTTGAAGATTTTTTCTGTACTACAAGATGATCCTATTGAGAATTTTCTTGCGATTTAATATTTCATTTACATAATTATAAAAGTCGTATGCCAGATAAAGGAACGATCTTTTGTAAATACAAAAATACCCACTTTTCAGCTTCTGGGCATGAAATATTGGGACACTTTTTTCTAGTATAGTGCAGGGTCTGTCCGGCCACAAAGAAGTGTTCTTTATAGCCCGGGAGCCAGAGTGGAAAGAGTAGGTATAAACCAAGCACATGTGCATTCGCACTGACTGGGAACGCCACATTGTCTTATCACAACGCTTCATTCGAATATCCAACCAATAGGATGAATCGGGTCCAGGTGGACGCTTAAAGGGTCACGTTTTCTTGGTAGTATTAAAGGAGCCCCGTTTTAAAGCCGCTAAATTGGGGATATTGTTTCCCTATACCCTACACATTCAGGGTGTGATGCGTTTCTTTCTAATTTGAATTATTCAGTATTAACAAATATCGACCTAATTGTATACTGCACACGGCCAAGTAATGTAGATATAATGGCGGAAAAACTACAATTCCTGGCCGAGTGTGTTTTCGTATTTTTTACACGATATTTGGAGCTAAATTTTGAAAACGAAGAATAATATAGTAGGTATATTGTGTCATCTGAATTAATATTACTATGACTATTTCACGCACTTGTCAAATGAACCAATCAGGAGCTCTAGTAAAGTTCGGATTATTAATAACACCAAACTTGACTCTTGACTCTGATTGGCCTGTCAAGTTCGGTGTTTTGAGATTTGTGTATGTGACAATTAAACGTCAAATATAAATAATCACGCTGTGCACACATTTAAAAGTGAGCAGATTTGGGATAAATTTAATTAAATATGTATTTCGTTCGATGTCAATGTTTCCTGTTTATTAATTTCTCTGATCAACTTCTTAACTTTTTGCTATTTCCTCTAATTCTACATAATTTCAGATTTTTTTAAATTTAAAATTTATGTGAATTGAAGTACGCAATTGACAGTCAAAGGTATCTAGAATTTTCAAGGGGGGACTATGGAATATCCCGTGCTCAGGGAGGGACCTCTCGGCTTCTTGCAATATTTCTTTAATTTAAAAAACTCGACCTAAAGAGGGGCAGCAGCCCCCCCTGGATCAGCCAATGTCTAGATATACTTTACATATTTCGATGAAAATGAAAATTGCAATTCAAGTAAATATAACTAAATTCTCTTTACTCACCATATTACTTATTTAGAGATTAAATTCTGCCCAAGGTGGATTATTTTGGCAAACAAGAAAATTTTGAGGAATGAAAAGGAAGGATTATCATTAGGGCGTGTAAGGTCCTTATTTAGTTGTACGGTTTGTTTAGGGCCCGAGAGCTAAGCGTAATTTCGTGCTTGCAACATTGTAAAATGTTATGTGGGTTCGAGAGCTTCGGTTTGCCGACGGCTAATACCTCTACCTCTATATCTCAGTTTTACGGTTTTGGAACGTCTAAAGGCGCTCCTTCCAATGAACATTTTGAAAATTGTTTAATTAAAATGTTTGGGAAAGGGAAATACGATACGCGTTAAAAAAAGTTTTATAGTCAGAATAAAGAAATAAATTACTTGCCATAACTTTGTTTTAAAAAAATCGTATGGGTTTGGGTCTATAATCGATTTCTTATAAAATGTTTCCTCTTGTAAAGTATGTAAATTGATCCGAAAAAATTTCTAGTGAAGGTACAAAAATCCCAGAATCAAAGTATTCAAAAATCGTAAAAAAAATCTTCCCCGTCAAAGACGAATTTTTTAAAATACAATTGTGTTAACTTTAGTTTTGCTTATGTCGATGTCTTTTGACCTAAAAAAAAATCAACTAAAGTAGACAATAAGCTTTCAAAAAAAGAGGGAAAACAAGGTGGGTGTCCCGCAAGGGAGTGTGATGGGCCCTCTTCGTTTACTGTTTATGTTAATGATATTCATACAGCATTCAAAAGGCCATTTCAAATACTATTAAACGACCAAGGTTTGTATGTGTGTCCGGAGGATCTCAAAATTCACACGTCAGAATTCAATGATATTTTCAGGGTAGACTAATTCCTATCTAAAAATGCCAAAAATGCAGGTCTGATGTCTGTGAAAATTCGATCTTCCGAGATATTTACAAGAAAAATTAAGCTTTTAGTTTATTTACTAGCAACGGCAGACAACACAGATAATAAACCTGTTTCTATAGTAAATTTTTTATTATCTATTTTGTTATGTCATTTTGAAAACTACTTTCATTCAAGAAAGTCGAAACGTCAATTAAAGCCCACTTTTTCTTTAAAATAAGTGGTTTTATTTCCATTAGGAATTTGCCGCTTTTTACAATGCAATAGAAGATTCCATAATAACCTACAACTTTTGACAACTACTGACATGTACATCTCTGGGTGGGCTGGGATTTTCATAAAATTTTTACAGATGCTATAAAACATGATAAAATCAATATAGCAATAGAAATTTTTGCGCGGAAAAATATTTTTTTCATTTTTTTTTTAAAAATATATGTTGGGATACTCACTCCCAAGACAAACAAATTCAGTGCGTTGAAACGATTATTTAACATATTTTTCCAATACCACCGCTTACAAAACTTTTCTACAAATTTAAAAAAGACTGTATGACTATTCTTCTTTTCTACAAATGTCCAAGTAGCACTTTATAACCAGAATAAACCTGAAAAGTATAAAAAAGGGAAAAATGTTCATTTGACGGACATAAGTAATTTGCTTGTCAAATGACAGCCATCTCATAAATTCAAAGTTGAAAATACAACGTTGCCAATTCAATTTCAGAAATCATGGATTTAGATACCAAATATTTAATGGAACGTTGAGTAACACTGTTAAAATGGACACTTGTCAAAATATGCTGAAAATATGTGTAATAGTTTTGGTTTTAATAATCTTTTTCCGAGTTAAATATTCGTATGTCTATGCTAGACTTAATATTGGAACTCGGTTTGTTAAATTTAATAAATTTCGTGACTTTTTTTTTAAATGAAAAATGTAAATGTTTCTTATCGTTATACAAAATGCATGGTAGAATCAAAAAGTTTTGTAGGTCCAGATATTGTTAGTCTGTTTGTGGATGATACCCTTAAGTATTTGTGTAGCAGGAAATAATTTTAGAGAAAATGACAAATACTCTTAACAACGAACTAAAAATCATGTATGACCACAGAATTTCGATCAGTGTTCATGTATTCGATAAAATCTGATAAAACTGATTTTGTTAAAGAAAATTCTAACAGAACTTCAGAAAATCCTTCATATCTTTCTTTAAAAAAATCGAACAACTTTGGGAGGATAGTCGATTTCTTAATCTTTAATCACCACTCAATCATTTGGATCCGTTTATTAGATATTTATCTCGTATCCAAATCATGAGAATTTGATTCCAACAGAGTAACAGACTGTACTTTCTCCACGGCCACAGAAAGTAGGAATGCGGACGTGATATTTACAGCTAGGTAGATTCAGAATTTTCTTTCAATCTCAAGAGCAAGAATGTTTCTTTTCTGTTATTATAAGTGGTTTCAGAATAACTACATTCAGTAGTGGCCGTGGAGAAAAAAGATTCTAGTAGACATTGACGAAATTATAAAACGGAAGTTTACACTTTCACTGATTTAACTATTGATCGAACATCGATTTAATTTTTCGAATACATTAGACGTAAAGGTGAAGAATATGGATTAGGTGACGTTTTTTCCTTATCAGCTGTCTCGTTAAAAAAAAATCACAGGAAATGGTTGCCAGCTCGCATAAAAAACAATCGTGTTAAATCGGCGGATGTACTTGTTGCATTCAAATGTTTGAATCTATAAAACATGCTAAGTAGGCAGGTAGGCATATAGTAGTTGCGCTGCGCTTTTGTTTTATGTACCATGATGGTGAACACAATGGACACGGCCATGAATGACACACGAACGACGTGGTAATTAATTTTCAGGTGACAAAGAGACTCGGGTGTCTTATTTGCCGGATATGTCGCTGGAGACCGATCAAGTTAGGCGAGTCTAGAACGGATCTTCTCACAAATTATCATGAAGCAAAGTTATATAGCTCCGGAGCGATTGGATTTAATATTAAAGATAATCGTATTTAAAAAAAATCGTCTTTGGCGGGGAAGATTTTTTTACGATTTTTGCATAGGTACTTTAGATTTTTTTACATTCACGAACTTTTTTTAAATAAATTTATGTACTTTACTAGAGGTAAAATTTCATAAGAAATCGATTAACAATACTCCAAAAGTCGTACGATTTTTTAAAAGAAAGATACGAACGATTTTCTGAAGTTCTGTTAGAATTTTCTTTGGAAAAATCAGTTTTATCAGATTTTGTGGAATATATGATCACTTACCGAAATTCTGTGGTCAAATTTGATCTTTATAGGTTAAAATACATCGACATACGTGAAATTATAGTTAAAATAATCGTATTTAAAAAAATTCATCTTTGATGGGGAAGATTTTTTTACGATTTTTGCATACTTTGATTTTGGAATTTTTTTACATTCACTAGAAATTTTTTTAAATCAATTTATATACTTTACTAGAGTTAAAACTTCATAAGAAATCGATAAACAATACTTCAAACGTAGCACGATTTTTTTAAAGAAAGATATGAACGATTTTCTGAAGTTCTGTTAGAATTTTCTTTGGCAAATTCAGTTTTATCGGATTTTATGGAATATATGATCACTGATCGAAATTCTGTGGTCAAATTTGATCTTTATAGGTTAAAATACATCGACGTAAGTAAAAACTTAAAGTAATTGTATATAAAAAAACGTCTTTGATGGGTAAGATTTTTTTACGATTTTTGAATACTTTGATTTTGGAAATTTTTAGCTTCACTAGAAATTTTTTTAAATCAATTTATATACTTTACTAGAGTTAAAACTTCATAAGAAATCGATAAACAATACTTCAAACGTAGCACGATTTTTTTAAAGAAAGATATGAACGATTTTCTGAAGTTCTGTTAGAATTTTCTTTGGCAAATTCAGTTTTATCGGATTTTATGGAATATATGATCACTGATCGAAATTCTGTGGTCAAATTTGATCTTTATAGGTTAAAATACATCGACCTAAGTAAATTCAAACTTAAAGTAATTGTATATAAAAAAAACGTCTTTGATGGGTAAGATTTTTTTACGATTTTTGAATACTTTGATTTTGGAAATTTTTAGCTTCACTAGAAATTTTTTTAAATCAATTTATATACTTTACTAGAGTTAAAACTTCATAAGAAATCGATAAACAATACTTCAAACGTAGCACGATTTTTTAAAAGAAAGATACGAACGATTTTCTGAAGTTCTGTTAGAATTTTCTTTGGAAAAATCAGTTTTATCAGATTTTGTGGAATATATGATCACTTACCGAAATTCTGTGGTCAAATTTGATCTTTATAGGTTAAAATACATCGACATACGTGAAATTATAGTTAAAATAATCGTATTTAAAAAAATTCATCTTTGATGGGGAAGATTTTTTTACGATTTTTGCATACTTTGATTTTGGAATTTTTTTACATTCACTAGAAATTTTTTTAAATCAATTTATATACTTTACTAGAGTTAAAACTTCATAAGAAATCGATAAACAATACTTCAAACGTAGCACGATTTTTTTAAAGAAAGATATGAACGATTTTCTGAAGTTCTGTTAGAATTTTCTTTGGCAAATTCAGTTTTATCGGATTTTATGGAATATATGATCACTGATCGAAATTCTGTGGTCAAATTTGATCTTTATAGGTTAAAATACATCGACGTAAGTAAAAACTTAAAGTAATTGTATATAAAAAAACGTCTTTGATGGGTAAGATTTTTTTACGATTTTTGAATACTTTGATTTTGGAAATTTTTAGCTTCACTAGAAATTTTTTTAAATCAATTTATATACTTTACTAGAGTTAAAACTTCATAAGAAATCGATAAACAATACTTCAAACGTAGCACGATTTTTTTAAAGAAAGATATGAACGATTTTCTGAAGTTCTGTTAGAATTTTCTTTGGCAAATTCAGTTTTATCGGATTTTATGGAATATATGATCACTGATCGAAATTCTGTGGTCAAATTTGATCTTTATAGGTTAAAATACATCGACCTAAGTAAATTCAAACTTAAAGTAATTGTATATAAAAAAAACGTCTTTGATGGGTAAGATTTTTTTACGATTTTTGAATACTTTGATTTTGGAAATTTTTAGCTTCACTAGAAATTTTTTTAAATCAATTTATATACTTTACTAGAGTTAAAACTTCATAAGAAATCGATAAACAATACTTCAAACGTAGCACGATTTTTTTAAAGAAAGATATGAACGATTTTCTGAAGTTCTGTTAGAATTTTCTTTGGCAAATTCAGTTTTATCGGATTTTATGGAATATATGATCACTGATCGAAATTCTGTGGTCAAATTTGATCTTTATAGTTTAAAATACATCGACGTAAGTAAATTTAAACTTAAAGTAATTGTATATAAAAAAACGTCTTTGATGGGTAAGATTTTTTTACGATTTTTGAATACTTTGATTTTGGAAATTTTTAGCTTCACTAGAAATTTGTTTAAATCAATTTATATACTTTACTAGAGGTAAAACTTCATAAGAAATCGACAAACAATACTTCAAACGTCGCACGATTTTTTTAAAGAAAGATATGAACGATTTTCTGAAGTTCTGTTAGAATTTTCTTTGGCAAAATCAGTTTTATCAGATTTTGTGGAATATATGATCACTTATCGAAATTCTATGGTCAAATTTTATCTTTATAGGTTAAAATACATCGACATACGTAAAATTATAGTTAAAATAATCTTGGGAAGATTTTTTTACGATTTTTGCATACTTTGATTGTGGGTTTTTTTTACCCGTTACTATAAACGTCGTGAATATCGGAGATTCAAAAAGTACAGTTACAGTTATGCAAAATTAACTTAAATACCCATTTTACCACAACAAAACCAAAAATTCAAGGCCATAACGAAAATAAAAGTGGCCCATTTATGTTTTAATTGTTCAACGTCATTTCTAGGCCAGTTCCAGGTAGAATTTTAAAAGAATTTCGAGACCGGGTTATTAAACGACCACGCCTACCGTTACCTTTTCTATACCATGAAAAATATAGAGGAAAAAAAATTGATTACTATTTTCTAACCTTGACGGGAGATTGGTTTCAGATAACCGTAGAATAACTGCAATAAAACTGAAATTTCGATTAAGGTAGCTGACCAGAACTCGTTATTATTGGAAATTTATCAAAAAAATTGTACGTTTTTATAACGCAATAAATTGATTGGCGGTGTGTCTACGGGGTAGACGTCATAAATAATAGCGGAGTTAGGAGTAGTATAACAAAATTAGAAACTGTTAAAAATTTAAATTATGCATTTGGTGAGCGAGGCATTCCTAAACAATTTCAGAATTTCACTCGTAAAATGCTTTAAAATTAAAAAAAAACTCTCAATTTAAAAACTAGTTAAAAAACTAACACTAGCACTATCAAAAACTTTAATTTCTTTAAATCAGTAAAGGAGCAACAAAGCTTCAAGCTCAAAAACCCTCATTTTTACGTGCAAATCTTCATAAGAAAATTTAAGGTCCAATCTGACAAAAATTGGCGATTTCAAGGTCACGTGTCATTGCTCAGAGATAACGTCGGGTGTCCATCTTATATTCACTTTTTGACAGGTGACAAGTGACCGCCAATTTTTGCCAGATTGGGCCTTAAATATTCTTATGGAGATTTACATGTAAAAATGAGAGGTTTTGCACTTAAAGCTTGCTGATCCTTTATTTAAATCGTTTTTTTGTATATTTGATTTTAAGACATTATCTCTCTCCACGGAATTTTTACTCGGTCGTCTTGATTTTTCTTAATTTACTTATAATTTACGTTAAAGCATACACTTTCAAATAAGTAATAGTAGGTACATAGAGTTTGACAGCAATATCCATTAACTGCCATTTTAGTAAGGTCACTTTCTAGACTGCCACTTCATCCGTTAGTCGCTTCTCAAAGTTTACCAGAAAGGCACAAACCCCATTTGCATATCTCTTCTTCGAATTAGAAATTATAATTACTAATGGCCTCCCTGACCTTCGTTCCCCGCCTGTCCTAACCCATGGGTACGGTTAAGACCCTAAAGGTGTTTATTGCTTGGGTATCTTTGACAAAAACGCTATTTGAATTTCAATTCGAGCCGGATTGATCTGATTAGGAAGTTATTTACATAACCCCGGGTATGTGTCTAACAAAGTTTGGAGGTCTGGAAGTTACCAGAGATTTTTTGTTTGGTCAATCAAAGACAGATTTTGTTCCAACTTCATCCAAACTTACTTCCATATAAATTTCTTTACTTAGAAAACAATTTTTTATATGAAATTTAACTTACGGCTACAGGTGGGGTTTACTTGGAAAAGCTAATTAATAAAATATTTAGAATAGAGGGACCATTCGAAAGTAAACAAAATCAACTGCTAAACCTTAGCAGGATAGAACTCAAGACCATATTCTAGGGATATCCGAAGGTTCCCTACGTAGAAAATGTGAAGAAGGGGAGGAAATTCCTATTCACATATGGGAATGGCACTTCTAGGAACAATCTCTGGAGCCTGACGAAATAGCCTGATATATCTTTGAATAATACATCAAGAATATTAACCTGATGAGGTAAAAACTGAGAAGCTTCAGTACTAGAGAGCTATGAACCGCGCCCTAATTCAGATAGATAAAAATATTATATCTTCGGATTGTTTATAAAATTTCTAATTGCAAATAAAGCTTTAGGTGTTTTTATAACCATAACGTACCCCGAACAATAGAAAAAGGTTTGGACAGACCGAAACATAAGAGTATTACAGATCGCTCGTCTTGGTATTCTTTGCGAAAGTTCATCTTCAGATTCTGATTTGGTTTTGTAAGAACTATTTAAAATGTTAGGTTTTAATGTAAATCATTTATTATATTGTATTTATACAGAAATGTTGCCCCAAAATGATAAAAATATCGTAGTTACGATCAGTCATCTTTACTAGCAAATGTTATGTTTGTCCCTCTAATAATTAAAACTATAACCGACTTATATTTAACAAACTGAGTAGGCACAATTAAAAATAAACAAAATAGATCAGGAGAAAGTTCAACTAGTTCGTTTGTCAGTTCGCTCGTTATCGTCAATCATTTGTAATTGTAACGATAGCAATAAATTTATAAATAGACTTTAACATCAAAAATAATCAACGCAAGACTATTAATATCGGTTGACATAGTCGTTAATTACTTGTAAACAATAATTTTTCGTTGACTTCGATTTAATTTCTGGTTTTAAATGATTTTCCCAATAGAAAACAATTCTTAAACAATGGCATAATTGTATCCATTTCGACAAAAAGATCAATATGATATTATATTAACTCATTTACTCATACAACAGGAGATATAATGCGGGGGTCTAAGAAGTGTTCTCTCCTTTAGTTTACAATTTGGGAGCCAGGGGCTGAAAGAATGTAAATGAAAAAATATAAATGCGACCAAATGCATTTCACGCTGCGGTGAACTGAACACGTGGACTCGACAAAGGATGCCGCTTACGCTTAAAGGGTCATTGTACATTACAAGGGGGTCAATTGGCGCAGTTGGCCTTTCCATACAAGATCTTTTGTGTATACATCTATGTTTTAGTCCAAAGAAAGCCTATTATCCGTTTTGGAGCTAGGTTTGTAACCTGATCAGGCTCTAGGTAGACCTGTTCCACCGTTTCATCGGGTGCACATAAACTCGCCAGGAGATAAGAAAGTTATTTACGAACTAAATTTCCTTACTTTAATCCCGCCATTAAACTCGCCTGCAAACAAACTAGGGTCGCATAAGAGAAGTATTAAACTCGCCTGGAAAAGGATTGAAGCAAAATAATGATCGAATGCAATTTAAAAAATTAATTTATCTTAATCATAACATAATTAACACTAATATAATTGGACAAAGATGATATTCAAACATATTCCAATACAATTATACATTATTTCTTACGGATATTTTACTATATGCAAATTTCACCATTTTGATATTCTTCTACTTTTTTGTTAACTAGTTTTTGTCTTTTACGCGTTGACAGATCTTTGTTTCTAGCAGGTTCATTGAGGCTTTGAATTTTTATATATGTATCAATCTGCAAAGTTAGAAGAACATCGATAAAAATAAAAATTGAGGGATGCGTAGAATAAAAGCTTCTATTAAATTTTGAATGAAACGCTTCGCATGCGTTAGTGTTTCTGTTAATGCTATCAGATAATTCAGACCACAATTCTGAAGGAAATTTAGATTCGTTTGAAATATAAGTGTCCACTAGGTAGTCTGAAAATTTTGTTACTTTTTGGTTCTGAGGTTGGATGTGGAGTAAGTCAAACACAAGACTGTCTCCAACCTCCTTAGGGTCAAGAAAAATTAAACCACTGCAACCACTGTCCAACTTCACTATCATTGTCCTTATATTCCTGAGCTAAGCCCAATTTTTGAATTTTCATAAACCATGCTTGTGTTAAATGAAATGATTGCAATTTATGTAAAAGATTATAGATTTAGATAAAGATATTGAAGAAAATATACCTGATTCTCACAGGCGAGTTTATGGGTCGGATTATATAGGTCAGTAGTTTTCGTCCAGGCAAGTTTAATGGTGTCATTGAGATCTCATACCTGCTTCCAGGCGAGTTTAATGCCGCCCGTTTCATCTGCATGTTCCACTGTCCACTTTGCCCATCTTACAGAGATGGTACCTCAGTGAGCAGTGTCCAGTGAGAATTCCTGTGATTACTCTGAGATCAGATTTCTGAAGCTCCGTACTAACCTTTTTGCCTGTCTTTGGCCTGGAATATTTTTCCAGTAGACTGCACCAAGTTCCTTTTCCCAAATTTCAGACTTCACTATGCGACATTTTGGGATGCCACAAAATGGTTCTGGTTCGATAAAAGGAGTAGAAGCTCCTTAAGGGGTTGTGTTTTTTATGTAGTATCAAAGGGGCCGCCTTTAAAGCTGATAAATTGGGAATACACATCTTGCCATGATTGTCTAAACACCCTAGTTTCGTCGAGCAATACTGACTTATACCTGGACTAGACCAGCTCTAAGTGCTATATACTTAAAATTTTAGTTTAGAGATATAAAGCAATCGTTATCTAGATTATTGTTCAGTTATATGGATGTAGTTTGGATAAGAAGGCATTAATAGGATTCCAGTTGTAACTTTTTATCAGGTTATTGTATTACTATGGTTTTTCTTTACTTTTTAGTACGACTAGACGACTCAAAACAATGTTTTCCCAAAACTTATATAAAATCCTTTTAATCCGTGTTAACAGTTAATTTTGAAACTTTTTTAATGCTTAAAACCAAGATATTGCATCTAAATATAATTTTAAAAGATTTTTATCTATTTTAATGACTTTGGGCGTACTGGTTTACTCACTTTGTTGGTGATCGGTGAGTCCTGCTAGTAAAACCACACAAAAAAAAGAATCTCTTAAATCAATTAGATATATGCTTGAATTAAATAATCTTCTCCCAAGAGTAATAATTTTAGATTTACTAATATACTTATATTTTCAACTAATTTCGTTGTTTGCCTGTTTACATGAATTTTCTTGAAATGAATTTGGTTGAACCGAAACATCCGTACTCTTCACCAATTTCAGTCAATAGTCAATCATAGTTCTCTCGGTTCAAGAATAACATTTCTTATCAAATGTGTTTCTATGACGAAAGCACGTACACGTGACTCCCTCGACCAATAAGCAGAATTAAGTATTAGCGCCGAAGATGCGTATAGAATGTAGAATCACAGACACATGTGGATATTTGGATATGAAACAACGCCATGGCCGCCATAGTGAATAGTGAACAAGTGCGTTTGTGTTTTTAATGGTGCATGGGCCCGCGCTCTGTTCTGTTTGAAATTATTTAAAACGAGCCAGCATGGAAGTTAAAAGTTTTTTGGAAAAGAACCATTTATAACACCTGAGGACGACTTATGTAGGCATGTGGGGTCTTTTCAATCAACTGTATACATGGCGTCGTATCACTCAATGATTTTCATTGAGTATCATTTGCAATGTTCAGTCATAACTATTTGTATGTTGAGAATGCTTTGTTTTGTTCGTGAAATAATGATTCATTGCTGTATCCATACCGCAGCCCCAATCAAATTCCTCTTGAATCAAGAGGATCATTGTTCACATAGGCTGAGAAATCAGCTTCATCCAAGAAAATTGTTTCTCAACAAAATTGAAATATTCTTGCCTCAACCAAACCACATTATTTAACAAGATTATGTACATTTAACACAAAACTTTCTGTTACCAAGTAGTCAAGAATATTTTGTTAAAAAATCAAACTAATATTTGGTTGGACCTATTCAAGAATACCATTCTCTTGAATTAATGCGGTTACAATTTGATTTAAGATATTCTTTTTTTCTGTGCACACTTGATACGGCTTCAAAATAAAATAAATTTGGAAAAGGAAAAAGAAGAAGATCTTCTTTTGAAATGTCATTATTTCCGCATTCAAAGGAAAGCCACAATTATTTTTTTGAAATAAACCATATAACACAATAAATGAAATGTCTCAGTTACTAACCAAATCGATATCAATTAAAGTCATCATTTCTTGTGACGTCATCATCCAAGACATAAACCTCGCAATTACTCGTCGTAGCCGTCACCTTGAACGTAACCGTAAAACAAACGACGTCGCATCATCAACAACAACAGCGACGTAAGACGACCGATTACATTTTTTGTGCTACTGTTTACACGTCGGTCGGGAGTACAAACTGGGTCAACACATCGAGTTGGCCTTGAAAGTAAGAAGCGACGGTTTGATCGTCAATGGCGGGTGTCTACTGCACCAAAGTTGGCGACGAAAATCCTAAATCACAGCTTGTATTTTTTTTTTTGCTTTTTTACTTTACTGAGGCGTTTACATACTCTGACATAATGGCCGGTATTCTAACGCTTTTCACCCACAAATTGTTCAATCTTTCACAAAAGCGCCATCGCGCTAGAATGTAGGATCGTTCAGTTTAAGATCCAGCAGAGGTCGAGAACTATTGATAGTTACTGCTCGAAAACAATCGATAGTTATCTTCTTCTTCTTTTCCGTAACAGGCCTCAGCAACTAGGCTATTGGGCGCGTTTTTGGCTTATATGAACTCCGTTCATGGCTTATTTTTGTTATGTTTATAATAATCTATTTGTCCTAACTTCTAACCTTTATTTGTGAGTTTTGTGACATAGAAAACGATCTTTTTTCTCTAGGATATAAAACCATATAAATGTATTAACTACAAATATTGACCAAACGCCATAAGAGCGATGTTAGAAAATTGGAGCCAGATTTTATACGTTTTTCCTTGTCTAATGGACAACGATGGTTATTATTTTCGGGGGTCGAGGCTTATTTATCTTGTTTTTTAAGTACACAGAAGTTTTATTTTGGTCAACGTTTGGTACGTCGACGAATCAAGAAATTTTTACGCAAATAGGTTCTAAGATTATTTCAATTTTACTAGGCCAGTTATTCGCGACCCACTGTCACTGCTTGTCTCACTTCCCCCTTCCGCACACCTCCTCTCGCCCGCCTGACGCATTCTGTGATTCTGGAGGACGTTGACCCTCATGTCACTTCAGAGTTGGTAATGACTTTCGAACCCTTTTTGAGGCAGTTGCTACACGACGGAATTTTCAACTTTTTGGCATTTAGATTTACTCTCGCACTTATAAGACGACGTAGCGGCCTTGAAAGTTTCAAGTAGTTTTCTTTTGTTTTATGTTTCGGAGAAATTGGTTAGATGGGCTTTTTTTGTTTTTGCACGAATCCTAGCGGCAGGGTCTGATTTTATGTCTTTTAAAGTTATTCCTCCCGGATTACACAATTTTATTTCTTTAAAGTTTGTCGATATATTCTGCGTTTTTCCATGGAATGAGATTTCGTCTTTATTATACCTGTTTGATGGTTTGTTGTTCGTCGATTTGCTTGTTTTCTCCTATCCTATGTACGATCTTCAACTAGGGCCATTCTTTATAAAATTATTTTATTTTTGGACACCTCTTTGTTTTATTTTATATTTTTACAGCAGTTTTTATTTGTTGTACGAGGATAGTTAAACAAACCAGTAAAAAGTCCGAGAGATAACAAACCACTTCCAATTGTTCTATTAATATGAAACAAAATTAATACTCTTTCTTGTATGATTAAAAAGTGGTTTGTCGAATTTCGTGATGGAGTTAACACATAAACGTTATTGTTATAATTTGGAATGTATGTATAAAACAAATAAATTCATCAATATATCGTGAATTTATTGATTCAGCTTAATCAGGAAAGCAAAGAACGGAAAATAAATAAATCTTCAATTAAATTTTTAATCTGACAACGTCGCTTTATTTCTCTTGTTCGGAGTGGAACCATACATCCCCTTTAAAAATGAATTTAACCAAGTAAGCAGGTAAATTTAAAGACGAATAATTTCGCATAATTTACGGTACTATTTCTTTGATAAGTTAGTAGTTTATATATTCTTCTAAAATTGCTATAAATGGATATGTATATAATTTTTTAACTGGTGAGAGCTTGAGAGTTAAATAAACAAGGAATTTTACAAAGCAATATTTATTGTGTATCAAACGACTTGTTTGTAGCAACCTACCTCTAAGATTTCTCGAATTTACAAGTCAATGACTTAAAACAACTGCGAAACCGAAGTTTCGCTGGAATAACAACAAAACCAAACGATAGCACATAACCTCACTCCGCTAAACACAACTTAGCGTGGTCGTAACAATAACAAAACAATACAAGTTTAATTTCTGTTATGTTTTTGTTGGGAATTTGCGAACACCATCACTTGCACACACGCGAAGTTCGTTTGTAATCACGATGACTTTGGTATCGCTAAATATATTATTCGAAGCGAGACTGACGTACATCTTATCGGGTGTATTTTGTAGATGGTTGAGTTGAGTCGGAGTTCGGAGTCGGAAAACGTAACCGGTGTATGTTGGCTGCATGACGATCGGTGCGACGTTGCCGGACCTGGATATAATAAGATGTAGATTTAAAAATACAGGTAGAAAATGTGGATAAAGAACATTTATCCTAATCATAGGATTTACTGAGAAAGATGTTTCTTTTCGCTTCAGTCACACACAACGGATTTTTGACGTACGGTAAAAAGTCGGACGATATTTTGCCATACATTCCTTTAGTGGCCTGAAGAAATGCATGTATATCAAAAATCCGTTGTGTGTGTATGAGGCGTTAGAAAATAATAAAATTTCCCAATAAATGTCTAAATATCTTTTACCGTCATCCTGGTTGCTCCCCTACGATGAACCCGATCCGCATATCAGTGGTCACTCATCCACAGTCTTTTTTTTGACACCAGGTACTTGTTCTGCCTTTCCCTGGCGAGAGGGTACTCTCAGGCAATGGTGTGCAGGCCCAGACTACCCCAATAAAACTCCTTCTGTTTACCTACGTCCTATGCTGGAACTACTTTTGGTATAACATCACCACAACACGCCTATCCGACTTACCATCTATTTATATTCTGACCTCAAATTACCTATTTTATGCTCTAATGGCGTTGTTGCTCCTCAGTTTCCTTTTTCATCATTATATCTCTGATGAGACTATGAATGTTGTTTCATTTCCATTTACTGGCCATCATTTCCTGTATAATGTTATTATCAAGTGTCCCAATTAAGCCACCGGTATTTGTCTGGAATCGTACTCTCTCTGTATTCCATCTTGGACACACAAATATAGTGTGGGCTGGAGTATCAGTCACGACGATAGACACAGCTGCCGTTTGGGGCCTTACCTATTCCATGTAGGTATGTGCTGAATGATCCATGGCCTGTCTGAAATTGAGATAAATGGTAGTATATCCTCTTATGTGGTCACTGGATCCATTGCTCCGGATTTGGTACTAGTTCTTTGGTCCATTGATCCACCTCTCTGGTTTCGTCCCACCTCTCTTGCCATTTTTGTATGGATCTGGCCCTCATATTGACTCTCGGCTCCCTTGGTTGTTCGAGACGGGCGTTATAATTTGCTACATATTCTTCTATTAATATGCAGTATGGCAGCAATAACCTGTAGTGCCTTAGTAGAGGTTGTCTTATATGCTGATGTTACCCTCAATAAGCTTTTCCGTTGGACTGCTTCTACCATTTTCCTGTACTTTCCGAAACGCAGGACCTCTGCTCATATTGGTGAACCGTATGTCAATATTGATTGGGCGACTCTCGCCAGAACTTTTCGCTTTTTAGCCGATGGGCCCCCTATATTGGGCATTAATCTGGACAGTGTCATTGTTCTGTCTGCGGCTTTTCTTGTTGTGGCCTTTACGTGTTCCCTTCATCCAGCCAGATACCAAGGTATTTGACACATTTTTTTGGTGCCACTTGTATTCCACCAATCTGGAAACTGATTTCCTCTCTTTGCCTCGGACTTTTTAGAATCACAGTTTCCGTCTTTTGGGGTGGGCCAAGTTGAGATAATTTGTTCGCATCCATCTGTCTACTATCATCAAGGCGGTATCAGCCTTCACAGGCATATGTCTTCCTCATTATTGGCTTCGACTACGAGTCCGAGGTCATCTGCGTACGCTACTGTTTTACAGGCTTGTGGAAGTTCGGCTCTTAATACATTGTTGTATAAGACATTCCAGAGAGTGGGTCCGAGACACCGAAACACCTATACTGTCTCCACCTCTTATTTCCACCGTTCGACCTCAGAAATAAGCCTCTATCACACTTACGAGTTATGTGCTAATAACAATATCTCTCAATTTCTTGATTATAATACTCCATTTGGCGTTATTGAAGGCATTCTTCGCATCTAATGTTTAATGTTCACACCACTTCGCATCTGAGGTTCTAGCAATTTCTTTCACCCATAGTACAGCTTGTGTTGTAGAGCAGCCTTTACGGAACCAAACTGCTTTGGGGACAGTCCCTCATTGCGATCCAATTCCGCCGTTAACCTCTCCATCAGAAGTTTCATAGAGTTTACCCATAGTGTCCAGTAGACATATTAGTCTGTAGGATGAGCAGACTCAGTATCAATATCTTTAGGCTTTGGGATTAGTACTACGCATGCTCGTTTCCATTGTGGAGGAAATCTTTGGGACGTCAGAAGAATATTCATGATTTCTAACACTACAGTGGGAGCGTCTTTTATCGCTATTTTTATGGTTTGTACTAAAGTGCCATCCAAGCCTGGGGCTTTCCCAGCTTTGAGCTTACTACAGGCTAACTCTAATTCCTCTATTGTGAAAGGGGGCGCTTCTTCAATTCCTATGTTTCTGACCCATATATCTGTTTTGCTTGGAAAAATATCCTTCATTATGGGACCCATCCATAGTCTAACCATGACTAGATATGCTTAGCTATTAGATCGATACTCCTCAACCTGTCCTGACGAATAAAGAAAGGACCAAACGATAATAACAGTAAAGAAAAAACTACCAAAAAGTTGGAAGGAATGAATAATATGTAAAAAAAAGGAATTAAGTCCAATAATACCTAAGTGTACCAGGAAAAATAAAGGCTGGGGTATTAAAGAACACTTAGAAAGCTGTTACAAAGATCAATTAGAAGATATGCAGTGTGGATTCGGAAAGTAAAAACTCACAATACCTCTAGTAAAAAATAAATATATTAAAATAAAACATTTGATAGAGTAAGAAGGGAAAATATGCGAGTAAAGAGGAGGAGACAATGGCAAAGTTTAGAACAAATACGATTATAGTAAAAACAAACGACGAAGACTCAAAAGTATTTAGAACATAGATAAAACAAGGATGTATCTTGAGCCTACGGTTGTCTTCGGTGATCTTAAACGAAACTGTAAAAGAGGCAAAAAAGAGGATGAAATACTGATTTGCTTATAACATAGTCATTTTAGCAGAATCAAAAAAAACAGCCTTACACCTAACGGTAAAATGGTTTATTTCGATTTATTTCTATCTAAAAATAAAAAATTTTATGTCAAATTTTGGATTAGCTTTCTCATTTTACAAAAAAAAGAAGAAAACTACATTTTTGTTAAAGAAAATCCAAAAACAGAGTTTCCCAAAATGTATACTTCGAAATGTACATACAGAATATCAGTATTAAAGTTAAAACAACCTTCTCTGTTATTGAGCCCATTAAGTGAAATGAGCACCGTCAGAAAATTAATTCCGGGGGGTTATTTACCTCTATCAATCGACTCCTGCATTCTATAAGCACAAAAAAATGTTGGATATTCTGTAACATTTTAAAAACCTTTTCATATTTTTACAGTCCATTTTCAAGAAATTCCACCACAAACCCCATTTGCATTTTAATATTTTTCAGATGAAAAGGTGTTCACTCAGCTCCGGCGCTTTTGATGTTCATTTTATACTTACTTATCCCCCCCGAAAAAATATTATTTCTGTAATATACAACGTGATAAACGGGGGAAAAACGACTCGCAGCTATTTTATTAATGAACCGTAAAAAATGTATGTGCTCAGACCCTGTCGTCGAAAATGTTCATCAAACTTGCACGAACGAAGGAGATACATAATCTATGTGCCGGTATGAAGAATATATTAGTTTAAAAATATTGTCAGACAATGCCTCTCTAGTCTTTCCCTTTGCCTGATTTTGAGGAGGACCTCTCTTATCCTGGATCAATTGGAGATTCACAGAAAGATGTCCTGCAATATCAGAGTTGGCCAATTTAGAGTTTTATGAATTTTTAGTGAACCAGAATTGCATTTTAAACGTTTGGTATCATGATTAATACGTTTTTATTAAGTTCTCCAACTAAATCCACCATTTTTATCTCTTAACACATGTATGCATGATATTAACAGTCACTTATCTATGAAATATTGTGCCTCCACTTCTTCCTATCTCATTTGCCATATATTTTAGCTTCAACTTTCAGCATCAACATACCGGCACGTATCATAGAAAAATTGATGGCAAATCTCTTACTGAGGATCTCTGAGCCATGCACTAGTGCAGTGCGCGTTCTACCAAGACGCGCTGAGGATTTAGATACGTGTTTTCTCTATTATTCTTCC
Organism: Crepidodera aurea; assembly: GCA_949320105.2. Lineage (NCBI taxonomy): Eukaryota > Metazoa > Arthropoda > Insecta > Coleoptera > Chrysomelidae > Crepidodera > Crepidodera aurea. The sequence continues at coordinate 43,745,479 of OX439472.1, forward strand.
TGATCCCTGTCTGAAACCTCCGCTAAGTTTTCCTTTTTAACATTTCTATTTTCCGTACGTTTATCCACTCTAACGTCTGCCTCAAAACTTTTAAATATGTTCTTTCTTTTTAGTAAATTTTAATTTTTGTGGTAATATGTTTTACATACTACAATATAATCAACAGTGTATCACCACAAAACATATTTCTTTACTAAACCCACTAATAAACGCATTTTCATAGGACAAAAATATCCAAAAATTTTTACTCTGGAAAATCAAAAGAATCTCTCAATAAATGTTGTAAATATTTCTCTGATGAAGAATTGATGAATCAAAACACGTGTTGAGGTTACTGGAGTGTAAATAAATTTCTCTACTTTTCAGTCAGGAGTCTGTGGCAAACTTGCTTTCGATATTAGAGAGAAATTTACAAATCGACCTTTCATAGAATTTTTTCAGAAATATGGTTGAATATAATTTTGCAGGGGTACGCTTAATTTTAAATCCCAACTTACCAATTAAGCACTCTTACCCAAAAATTGGCCAGACCAAATAGTCCGAAAACAAACAAAACTTTTGTATACACGCCTTGCATATTTGATCCCACTTCTGAAAACGCGTAGAATTTCTAAATACCCCAAATTTCGTACACTTTTGAGCCAATTAGAATTTCTGGAGCTTCCTGTGTACATTGTGTATCAGTGACGTAACCGAGGGAGAAATTTAGGAAGCAGAAAATTTTTATCAATATGAAAGTAGTTTTTGATATTACAAATCAACAAAAGCTGGTAAAGATAAATCGTAAAAAATCTACTTAATCATACTGACAAGTTTTACGATTATTATATTATTTTATTTACTGACAGTAGTTGTGTTGACATATATTTTTTGTAATCAGAAAACGCAGGTTCTATTCCTACAAAAGGTTGTTCTGAATCGTGCCTAGCCAGTTGATCTGCACGAGTTTTTTTACACATAAGAAGTCCTTTACAAGATCTTTATATATCTGCCCTATTTGGAAGTACATAAACCATCCTTGAAGTTACCTTCACCTGCATCGTTTTTGTTTTTGACATATCCTATAGAAATGAAAAATCTATGCAGGTATTTTCATCAGACTTTAATTTATATATTTTCTATTTATTATGAGAAATGGGCATGTGGTCATTGTTATTATCCTGCTGACTTATCTACAGAGTATATAATAGAAATAAATCATTTAAAAAACATATTGAATCTAAGTTTACTAGCTACCCGAATAAATATTTGACAGCTACTCAATATTTCTATTTCTAATTCAAAGCCAACTTGAAATACTTATAATAAGTAATATTTCAAAAGAGATTTGTAGAAGTAATTCTAATGTTATTGAAAGCGGCTATATTTAGGCTGTTTATATATACAGGGTATATCAATAAATATACAGCGTATATCAAATTACCATTGGTGTACCTTGGCTAGGACCAATCCTTTTATTTGAATGATCTTTTCTCAGTTCCTACGTCCGGTGAAATCATAGCATACGCTGATGACACTTGCAACTTCTATAGTAAAACAATCTTGATGTTATTCAAAAAAAGTTCATAAAAGCCATGTATAAAAAAAGATTTTTTCCTTACTATATCCGAAAGTAGCTTATACCGCATAAATAAATACGTCAGAAAGTTGACAATATATGTCACATTCAAAACAGTGATGATATGAACTTAAAACTGTTAGGATATGAATATTTCATAACTGTTTTGAATTTTGCATTTTTATCTAGAAGGCAGGAGCTGTCAAATCAATGACACAAAGTTTAAAAGTAAGTACTAACATATTAAGTTCATTTAATTGTTGTTTCTTATTAAATAATTTTTATCTTTGGAATTTGTTGTAATTATTAGTCGTAGGAAAAATTTAGTATATAACGCGTTAGAAAGTGATTTTCACACTCGTTCCGTTTCCGCACTCTCCGCTACGCGGCTCGTGCTAAACTTTCACTCGTGTGAAATAAGTCACTTTCTACACTTGTTATGTAACATACTATTATCTGTTACTATTATTTAATTAGTATAAGTAATATTACTATTATCATTGTTGCTGTTGTTTTGTCTGATATTCATGTGTTTATAGATATGTCACGCACAGGCTTAACCTTTAGTGACTTTTTTCTTAGTTTATTTACTTTAGCTAGGTATTAATATTTATTTGTTGTTCATCGCTGAACGAAAAAAGTACATCAAATCAATGGACGTAATTTTCAGCCGACGACAGCTATAATATCAATACAATAAACGTTCGTACGTAAATTTTCTTAATCCTTAAGTTACGATTTTTGTACGTAAAATCAATAAAATATGAGCAGAGATTTATGATCGCAATGATAGGCATATGATAGCTGGTTATCAATGTTACGAACGATGGATATTAATCTATGGTTAATGTTTTTAAAAACAATGAGAAGTAAGTATACACCTATGATCTTACATTAAAACCATAAATAGAAAGCATGGTTGTACGATCGTCGGTTATTAACGTTAGGGATGATTGACATTAATCTATAACACCAGTACATTAAAACAATAGATAGTGAGCATAGATTCATAATCACCAGTTATTAATATTATTAAGTTTTATTTATCAGACCTCGCTAAATTAGGTACTAGTAATTACTTTATCAAAAATATTAAAACAAAACGATATTTCTAAAAAAATTTAAAACACCTACCTACTAATCATTGGCTCATTTATGTCTACTGATTTGATGTGTCGCGTTTTCCCAAAACCTATATTTCCGAATTTCCCATATGAACAATCAAGATTCAACCAACTGGAAGAGGATTATACAAAAAAATGTATTAGGTAGTTATTTTTTATTGTTCTAATGTTATTGCTTCACAAATCATATGTGCCCTAGGGCTTTCAAAGGGTACAGCATGTTTATAAAAACACTTTTCCAAAAAGTTCCAAAACATTTTGCTCTCTTGTGGAAAATCTAAATTGAACAAGTAAATAATTTTAAAACATATATCAACTGCCTTAAGTATATGAAAAAATTTTAACGAATTTCGTTAAAGTAGACACAAATATTTGAAATTTTCGAGATGTCGTCTCCAAGGCATAAAATAAAGGTTTGAATTGCTGATTGACAAAACAAAAATGATTCCCGGGAGTACTTTATTGTAAATTTTATATGGGTCGTCTTTCCAAATGAATTTTTGGAACAAAATTTGGTCGATGGCACCAAATATAAAAGTGAAGCATATTTTCCATCTAAAAAATTACAAAATTAATATGCTACTTTTTGGCATATTATGATTTGAACTTACTTTCTTCGCACGTTTCCTTGAAGGCGTTATCTAATAGGGCTCTAGCAGCTTTATCCTTTCTGCAAAAATGCCAGTATTTGCGGAAAATATTTTTCATAAAAAACAGCAATTTTTTATTTTAACATCTTAGCCATAGAATTTTAGTATAATTTTAGGTATAATGTGTGCCAAATAATATTTACCAAGCGGTAACCCCAGTGTTTTTTGTAACTATCAGAATGTCTTTGTCGATCTCCAGTCCAGAATGAACTAATTTGGCACAATAATTATTATTTTACTGTCCACAAAACACAAACTGTATCGGAACACCTAACCTCTGCATGTGGTTGCACTTATATGGGCTATGGGCGCGGCGCGAAGAGTTAAAATCTACGCTAGTTATTCGTAATATTAATGTTCGTAGAGATTGATTTACTATTAGGTAGCACTATTTTGGCGCGTTTTTAAGCAGTCAATGGTGGCATTCATTGATTTAACGTTTAGTGTTCATCAAAACAATGAAAACCGTTAATTAATTTTCAAAGTTTGTAGTTTTTGGATTTATAAAAAGTTTTTATGGTTTTAATGGTAAAGTACATAGGTTTATAGTCGCAAAACATTGATTTGATTAATATTTGTATTATATTAAGGATACAGTTAATTAGTTTTTGATGTTTTGCCTTTATTGCTTAACGATTTTTCGGTTATTGTTTTAATGCACTAGTTAATTGTTTTATGACGTGAAATTATTCTCCCAATCACCGAATCATAGCATTAATGTCCAAAAAATTGACGACGATACTTTATTGATTTTACGTACAAATATTTTTTCAGTGATTGTGATACATATTTTGTAAATAAACTTATGATTATTATTATTATTATATTGAATCAAAAAAGTTTTGAAAAAATAAACATTTGGAATTTGAGTTTCTCTAACCTCGTCACCATATTTTGAATTATTTCTAAATCTATAGTAAGTTATCAATTCTATATTTCGATGATTTCACGTACCGCCGAGTTCTTTTTCCTGGCGAGCCGCTGGTCTGCGTATTCGAAAGCAATCCCCTTACAATGAGCTAACAGGAACAAACACTCCAATTACGGCTCTTTCTCCCTCCTATTTAAATATCCCCGCAAACCTCATATTTAAGCCAGAGGCTTTTACATAATTGAGAGACTACGTCGAGACATCTTATGTGCGAGAAAATATTCGGTTCCTGTAAAAAATCTCACCCAACCAGTCTGTTTGAGAAAGTTATTTGGAATTAAAACAGAGAGTTATTCCTTAATGCATTGTCTACTATCATAAAAAGAAACTTTTTGGTTTAAGACGTTAGTTTGACTATTGACTATTAGACGGCGCTTTAATATTCATTGATAATCTACTGATCTTTACGTAAAAAATAATGGTGTAGTCTGTCCACCTAATAAGTCAGAAATAAAGGAACACACCGTCAAAGGTACCGCCTATGTCGCCCTATTTGAGTGTGACGTCGCAGCGCCGGCGACCTTAAAGAGAAATACAGTCATAAATCCCATGGCTCCTTTCTTCAAAATAAAGCCGAGCGCTTCGTTCTCAGCGGTACCTTTGACGGTGTGTTCCTTTCTTTCTGACTTATTACGTGGACAGACTATAGGCTGCAAGCTTTTTTACACATTCCTATACGTCAATATATACTCCTAACTGACTAGGTCAGAAGGAAAAATTTGATTAAACCGTCCAACTTTCAAGAAGAAAACCTCTCGGGCGAAAAACCACGGAAAATAAACAAATCTCGCTAGTTCGCTACAAAATGAACAAAACAGAAAAGTTCTTCCCAACTTTTCATCTCGTTATATGATGTTCGGCATAATAAACTTTTCCAGTTATCTAATAAAAGAATTCCAACCGAACTCTCATGCAAGGAAGTCGGTTGGCGGTTCGCGTTGACGGTTTTCTAATATTGTTGGAAACGATGAGTAAAAGGCTATTTTTGGGGTAAAATAGCGCGTTATTAAATTTTTCTGTTAGTAATGGTGACTACAACTGTTTAATAATATCAATATTTTGAGGACTGTCTACTAAATGATAAAGTCAGTAGGTATATAAGATATGAATTTCTTAAGAGTCCTCATCTGCAGACTCATCGGGGATGAGAAGGGGTAGCGTCGTGAACGGACCTCAAGTGATCCCCATTTCGCCAAATTTTGCAGGACGTATTCAGATTATTCAGAAGATTTGTCGATTTAGCGTAGTGAAATTAGAATTTTATATGGATGTAAGAGCTAAGTCAAACTTTTTTAATTTTTTCGAATTTATACATAAAGAGAAGCTTGTAAAAAATTTGTCAATGGGCTTCGCGAGATATGTGCCAAAAACGGCATTTTTGATATTTTTCGAGTGGATTGCTTCACTATTTTTTAAATATCTCCGGCTCTAAGAGTCGTGGAAAAATAAATAAAAATTAAAATGACCGCGATGAAGTAGAGTATCGATCCGTAGAGGAGAGTCGCCAAATATGGGGTACTCGCCTATTATGGGGTACCTTATTATTTCCGACGACAAACTTCCATCATGTATTGTGAAATAGCGTAACTTACACTTTGATCTTACGTTGTAACATGTAGGAGTTTCGTTTACCATCACTTTATTCTAACCAAAAAGTATTAAGCTACCCCGTCGAAAGTTTTTCATGTCTATTTTAGTTAATCGCAAGCCTAAGATTCTGTCTATCTACTATGAAAGTTTAAATAGCTCCATGTTTCAGCTTGTTGATATTTTTGTAGGGTTTGTTTTAACTATATAATGTGCCTAATACGGGGTACCATCCTTTGCTTATATTAGGAAATACATTAGATAGTCAAATACTATTGCATTATTTCAGATGCCAAGTCAACGAAAAAAATGGAACAAGGAAAACATGATAGAAGCTGTTAAAGCTTGTCGAGAGAAAAGAATGGGCTCATTCTGAATGTGCTGGGTACGATGATACAAATTATGTTTGTGATTTCTGTAAATAATATGTATTTTTATATTGTTTTTATTAAAATCTCTTTTTTTGTATAAATATCAGATTTTTGCAGCATTATTCATTTATTTTAAACACTTGGTTGTGCACCTCAGATTCGGAAACACTAGTACCCCATATTATGACAGCAAGTGCCTAATATGGGATTTGCAGTAGATATTGTTATGCAGTGGTTTTGATTAGTAAAATCAAATAACATTTTGAGTGACCACAATGACAATACATAAACTGAAGTGTAAGTAGACGTATTTTTCTAGAAAAAATATTTCTATGTGATATTTAACTTCAAAAAAAAGTACCCCATATTTGGCGCTTCTCCTCTATAGTAGTGTTTTTTAAAAATGCATCCTAACCTCAAAAAACAAATTCGCGCACGTTATTTTTTTTTACTGAATTAGCAATAAATAACCAAAGAATCCTCGAATTTTCTTAAAAATTGGAGAAAATATGTATTTTTATGTCGGGAAAAAAAGGTAAAAATTAAAAAAAAAATATTTGCCCAGCCTTAATCGGCATTTTTCGAAAAAAAAATTGAATTGGCCGCCATTATTGGAAAAATAATAGCAGAGAAAAAAAATTTATCTTAAAAAGAAGGATTTTGTGTGTACTTTTGTCTAAGAAAATCCAACATTTTATTTCTTTATTTAAAGTGCCCAATTTAGGGAATAATAAAAAAATAAAAATTCTATTTTCATTTTTTATATTGATTCGTTTCCTCACAAAAATCTTACTTTAGAACCAGAATTTTTTTTTTAACATTTTTTGGACTGAAATACAGTTTTCCTAAGAGAATCAAGTATAAATATCGCGATAAAAAAATTGAAAAAAAATGAAAATCGAATTTTTATTTTTTATTATTGCCTAAATAAATAAAATATTGGATTTTTTTAGACAAAAGTACACACAAAATCCTTCTTTTTATTATTGTTTTCCCAATTCATTTTTTTTTCGAAAAATGCCGATTAAGGCTGGACAAATACATTTTTTTTTTAATTTTTACCATGTCTTCCCGACATAAAGATATTTATTGCGAATTCGTTTTTTGAGGTTAGGATGCATTTTTAAAAAACCCTACTATACGGATCGATACTCTACTTCATCACGGTCATTTTATTTTTTTTTTATTTTTCCACGACTCTTAGAGCCGGAGATATTTAAAAAATAGTGAAGCAATCCACTCGAAAAATACCAAAAATGCCGTTTTTGGCACATATCTCGCGAAGTTCCAGCCCAAATTTATTGACAAATTTACAAACTTCTCTTTATGTATAAAATCGAAAAAATTAAAAAAATTGACTTAGCTCTTACATCCATTTTCAGAATATTTTCGTCTAATTTCACTCCGCTAATTATCCAATATCTATTTTAAGTTGGGCATTGGCACAAACTATTGCTGGCTTTGTAGGAGGAAATAATATCAATGTTGACGACAAGTAATGTGTCGTTATTTGAATGACTTTTACATGAAAAATGAAAAATAAAAAATGGCAGCAACAAGTCCGGAAAAATTTATTTGTGCATAAAAACAAATCATATCTCTCATTTCTCACAATTAAGAATTAATTATTTGACAGCTGTACCTACATTTTCATTTTAGTTTCAAAGCCTACTATGTTGAAATATGTTAAAGTAAATTAAATAGATACTGTGGTTAGAATATTTTAAATGCAAATATCTCGAAATGAGCTGGATTTATAGCATTTAAGTATACCTTTTTTGTTCAAATTTACAGGGTGTATCTAAAGACTTGAAAAAAAAATAAAAAAAGGCCAGGAATAAAAAAAATTGATACTTTTCTTCATCCAATAGAGTGTAGGTGTGGCGTCCTCTTTATCTAATCTCAAAATTGATAACACGCTTATGATTTACTAACTTAAAAATATAACCATACCAAATTTCAAGTCAATATATTAAAATAATAAAGAAATTATTGCAAAAAAACGAAAAATTAATTTTATCTTCAACACCCTGTATCTTACTAGTAGATAACATTTGACCCAAAGTTTAAAATATTTTATCAAACAAAAAGAAAAATTTATGAAATATTTTGTTGAAAAAAAAATCTTCGTTAAAAAAATACATGAACATTTAAAAAAATTTGTCGTAAAAAACAGTTAAAAAAATATTCTATCATGAAAATTTTTGACATCCACAATTTTTTAGTAGTTAGGGTTTTAGCTTTTTAAACTAGAAACATTTTTAAGTTACCCGTAAGTTTCAATCATTAATTACCAACATAAATCATTTTTTATGCAAATACATCTTTCACTCAGCTCATGCAAAATTGATTTTTAAAAACGCTTTCACCACCCAATGCCTCTTAATGCCTTTTTTATAAAATACTCTCGGTCGTTGCCTTGTTTTATACGCATCAGTGAGCTCTGCTTGTCAGAAGTGACATTTTTCCTTAACATGAGGGTTTTTCCTTCGCCCTAACAGAAATTTTTAATGCGTTTTCTCTGAAAAACTAGTAGTCCTGGCGATATACAAAAAAAACTTCGCTTTCATTTGTGCGATTTAAAAAAATACTTTAATCTGTAGTCAAACTCCAACAGCCGAAAGGGTAGAAAAAGTAATTTCTAGGCGGCATCTGAAGGAAGAAAATATATATGCTTAAAACTTTGTTATTTTGCATTAAGACGAGAAATAGGATCAAATACATCTGTTAGATACGGCGATCGAAACACAAATAAGGAGTAAAGTAACAAAAAAAAGTTCGTTATTACATCGTTTAGTTTGGTGATACCACTAGGACTATTACTGCTGATATATGTGTTCGAAGGGAAAGGTTATAAAATATTAAAGGTGAAAATGTGTTCTTCTATAATACAAAACTTCAGCGGATGTATGGAAATAGTGGTTAAAGGCGAAATATGAAGAGAAAAGTATGGAAAAGCTTTTTCATTAATTCTCTTCCGGATATGGGAAGCTTTATGAACTTACGTCATGTATAGAGCGCGTTTTATGAAAATGTATTTCGTGTAAAATGCAAATTATTCGGCGATATAAATATTTCATTTGTAAGAAGGGTTGTTTGGTCTAATGTTATAGACAACCGATCTGGAAAGATAATTACTAAACACAAATATTTTCTGTTTCAGGTAAATACTTGATGATGTAATTATTGGCTGTAACAGGTAAGAGCATATTTAGGCTGGATTTTTTACAACGAAGGTGGAATTTTTTGAACCATAAAAATTCCAAAAAAGGACCATGGGCGTACCAAAACTGCCTAAGGATGTAAAATAAAATCACACATGTTCCCAAAGACAAAGACATTAAATGTCCTACACTGCACCAGCATCTGGACTTCAACAACTACTCCTTGGGTTATATGCCCCACTAGGTATTGAATTACGAACGTCCAGACGTGGTTTGGTGCCCGACCAAGTCGGGGCTTTAAACCACAAACTTCGATTTTGTTATTAAAGGAGCTTGCCATTCTTAGACCGGTTTCGGAATAATTGTTCCTCATCAGTAAGAAGCATGCTAGCTTGACATCCTATCGCTAAAGGATGTCTCAAAATGAATTCGATTCGCCTCGTTCTTGATAAAAGTGTTTGCGTTAGAGCAAGTGTATCACGAACGAGGAGAGCCCAACGCCATCTTCACTTTCATAACAAAATCAAAGCTTGCAAAACTATAGAAAACTACAACGAAGGTGGAATTTTTTGAACCATAAAAATTCCAAAAAAGAACCATGGGCGTACCAAAACTGCCTAAGGATGTGAAATAAAATCACACATGTTCCCAAGAACAAAGACATTAAAAGTCCTACACTGCACCAGCATCTGGACTTCAACAACTACTCCTTGGGCTATATGCCCCACCAGGTATTGAATTACGAAAGTCTAGACGTGGTTTGGTGCCCGACCAAGTCGGGGCTTTAAACCAAAACATGATAAATATTATGTACTATTTTCTAAAATTACATCTCATCATTGTGGTATCAAATTCTTTATCAGATAAATATCAGTTTAAGAGAAACTACAATAAAAAATGTCATTTTCGATAGTCGATAATTAGTGGAATAAATTCCGGTAACTCATAAATAGTTTGAATTAAAAAAATTAAGAAAATATATGTTATATAAAATCTTCTGCTCTTGAATCACTACACTGAAAAAAATATTTGGATCACATTGTGATTTTTACAAGTACGTTGTGAAAAAAATATGTTTTTTAGAAATATTGCGAAATTTCATATAACCTGTAGGATTCACAAGATATATCAGTAATAAAACACATTGTTTGTTGTAAAATGCTACACAAAATGTAGAATCGCAATGGGAAATCACAGGTACCTATTTTAAATCAATTTAAAAAAAAATAAAATCGAGATGAGCTACCATTTTTATCTGCATCTGAATTACAAACCAAGAAAATCTTAGAACTACTTTAAATCAGACTGTTTTATAACTTTCCTTACAAAAACCTCGCCCTCCTACCCCCCCTAGCTGTACTTATATATTTATTTCTCCAAACTTTCTTCGACGTTTCGGAAAAGTTATGGAATTATTTAAGTTCCAGCATTCAACAGTTATCCCGAGAGGATCGGAATCAGAGATCGGGTCCCGGGCTTTAATTTTCCTTGAAAACCGTCATGGGGCAAATTAAGAAGTTTGCATGGAGAAAGTTTCGACACTTAAGGGTGGAAAACTCTTGTACTTTCTGGGAGATTTTAGTATTACGACTGTGCGAGCATGTGGCGCCGTGTAATAATATATTTAGGCCGGATGGCCGAAAGTTTCTAATAATAGTTATAAGTATACACAAAGAAAAAACGTATTTTATGCTTTTGTTTGTGTACATACATCGCAATCAAGTGGTTATTATAGAGACACTATACTTTTTCTACGATTATTCACAAAATGAAAGCTTAAAAATAGTTTATATTTTGATATAAAATTAATTTACCAATTTTGTGCATTTTATCTCTGAAAGTACGACATGTAACAATGTCGAAACGCACCGCACCGCGTCTGGACTGCAAACAACTACTCCTTGGGCTACATGTGCCAACAGGCATTGGCTTACATTGGTCCAGACGCGTGTGGAACCCGAACCCTCTCGGGACTTAAACAATTAAGATAATTGATTTGATTGAATAAGAAATTATAATAGATTAAGAAAAAAGTGTATATACTCTAGTCTCTATAGTGAAATCGCAATCGAGCCGGAGTAATAGATCTGTCAGAACAGAAAAGTTCAGGTGTGTGTGCCTATATATTATTTACGGGGTACATAAAATGATCATTTAAAAATATATTATTTTTGAATATGTATTAATGAGATTTGTTTCGGTATCTAGGTACGTTACAAAATGCTTTTTGAGTTATTTGCAATTGTTGTGAAACGTATAAAAAAGTGTGCGTTGTCTGTTAACGAGAAAATATTTGTAAGCAATATTTATAATTGCCTAAGAATGGAAAATTCATCATTTTCTGTTGACGATACTGTTGAAAAGACAACTAATATGATGGGTATAAGCAAATCAACGATATATAAAGTTATAAGTGAATTAAAAAGTGGAGTTGTTAAACCCCCAAAGAAAAATGCATTAGGTAAGAAAAACGTGGAATTTACTGAACAAAGAAAAGTTCACGAATTTTATTTTAAAAAAGAGATACCAACACTTGCCAATCAATAGATTTGAAGTTCTAGTGGGATAAACAGGACTGGAAAGCAGAATCAGAATCAGAATTGCTTTATTGTTTCGAAAAAATAACATTTTCATAAAGGAAGTAACAGGAATTATATAGATGAAAAACTTATTAAAATAAAACATCACAACTACTTACTTAAAATAACAAAAAATGAAAAAATTTAAAAATGTTTTTCTTTTTCATATATAAAAGTAGTTTAAAATTAAAGTTAAAACATACAAAGGTATAGTAGAACCCACCGCTTTACGAGAAAGAAAAAACGCTATAAAAACAGCAAAGGATACCGCCAATAGAAGAAATGCTAATTGATCTGGACATTTTTGAGTATTTTAATGTCGAAAACACCGTACACTGTCCATATACATAAAAATAAAATGATATTTTGTCTATTAGGACCACCGTGCAAAGATTCAATAACCAACTTACTGGAGATCGTAATAGGGGTAATTGGCGTGAAATTTCTATATTGGTTAACTTTCTTTAATATGAATTTACATTTTAATTTCTATAACGCATATTAGATTTGAATAGAGGTTGACCACTCCACCTCGCCCATAGGTTCATTTTCTGATCTCTTGTGAGATTCACAAACGTTGCTAATTAAAATTTTTGTCTCAAATTTTAATTCTAAAATTAAAAACACGGTGAATAAAGTCACAAATGTTATAAATTAATTAAGCTTACCTACCCTATCTCAACCCTCACCATTGGATTCACTGTCATCAACGTTGATAATCAATTTGGTCGGACTCGTTATATAAGAATTTTTTTCTTTGATAACATGTTTGATTTTTGTCTGCCAATCATCAGCTGAACTTTTGTTAATTTCTTCTTTTACCAAATTTGCTATCAGCCCGTCAAATTTGGGAAAAGTTTTATAATATATATATAAAGATACCCAAACGATATGTATAAATGTTTAGAAGTGTCATTTCAAGTTGACATTTTTACTTGATTCCTTTTTCAAGTTAGAAAAATGACGTCGAATGATGTAATTCCTGCTGGAATAAAAGTTGTAAATAAGCTAATTGTGGATGGATTACTAAAAATCAGAGAAAAAATTTCAAGTTGAAATTTTTTTGTAAAATAAAGTGTAGAATTTTTTTTCTGATTTTTAGGAATCCATCCACAATCAGCTGATTTACAACTTTTATTCCAGCAGGAATCACATCATTTGACGCAATTTTTGTAACTTGAAACAGGAAGTTGGTTATTGAATCTTTGCACGGTGGTCCTAATAGACAAAATATCATTTTATTTTTATGTATATGGACAGTGTACGGTGTTTTCGACATTAAAATACTCAAAAATGTCCAGATCAATTAGCATTTCTTCTATTGGCGGTATCCTTTGCTGTTTTTTCTTTCTCATAAAGCGGTGGGTTCTACTATGACAATCACATGTAGGTTAGTAATGTGAACCATCGAATAAAAACTATCGAATAATTCGATGGTTGCGAATTATTCGATAGTCAGAAAAGTATTCACTAATGAATGAATTAGTAGTAGCAGTAAGTAAATAACAAAAATTAGTAACTAAATCAAATCATTCATGATTCATGAATACATTCTGTTACTATTTTTTTAATTGTTTTTATTTTACAATGAATTCAGTTTTTCTTGGGTAAGTGACTAAATAAAGAATGAACTAAGTCAATTTTTCTATTTTATTTTTTAAAGATTGAATGTTACTATTTACAAAAATTATGCTGTCCAAATGTTTACTAGACAGTTTATTTCTGGAATCATTGATTATTTGGCCACCTTTAGAAAAAAATCCTTCTGATGACTGGTACGGAAGCACCTAAAGCACTTTTGTGATATTTCCAAAAGTCTAGTGGATTTTCCAGTCTTTTTACATACAATTAGGCTTGGTTTGTTTGGCACAAAATTAGTAATGAATAAATTATTCGAATGAATTCATTCGATGGTTACATTCATTCATTTAGTAATTATTCGATAGTTCAAATTATTCGATGGTTCCCATCACTAATGTAGGTACAGTTGAAAATGTTTCAGAATGAATCCAAAAGGTACTCTTCGAGTGCATAATAAGCCCTTTCAAGTAAAATATGCTTGACTTTTCGTTTAAATATACTTGTACTAGATATATTTTTAATTCCCGAGGGTAAGTGATTGTACATTTGTACATTCTGAGGGAATTGTTTGTTGGAGACGGAGTTACCTCAGAACCATTTTTAAATTACGTGCAGAAGGCAAAAAAATATTTTATTTTGACGAAACCTGGGTGAATGAAGGTTACACAGTTAGCAAAATGTAGCAGGACACAAACATTCAATCTTCATGACAAGCTTTTTTGGAAGGATTATCTACAGGATTGAAGGTTCCTTCCGGTAAAGGACGACGTCTAATTATAACTCATATCAGAAGTGATGACGGTTTTCAAAACGTGATTCTTTAATATTTCAATCTAAAAAAACCAGAGAATATTTTCAGCAGATGATAGAACATTTACCAAAGTGTTCAGTTATAGTAAAGGACAACGCTAGTTACCATTCCCGTATAATTGCACGTGTGCCAAATACTTCATGGAAGAAAGATGATATCATTAAGTGGCTAACAGACAGAAACATTACCTTTCCAGAAAAATCAATGAAAATAGAACTACTAGAAATTGTGAAATAAGCCTCCAGTACGTTATGTGGTGGATGAACTTGCAAAAACACATGGTATTGATGTTGTGCGTCTTCCTCCCTATCACTGCAAACTAAATCCTATTGAACTGATATGGGCACAAGTTAAAGGATATGTAGGTCGACATAATACGACATTTAAGTTAAAAGATGTAGAAGCATTGTTAGAAACCTCCATACCACTTGTTACGAAGGAGAATTGGCAAAAGGCAATCAAGCATGTGTTAAAAGAAGAAGAAAACATGTGCAATCTGGACAAAATCTTGGATGTCGATACTACAGTGCCATCTTTAATAATATCAGTAAATAATGACTCATCAAGTGAATATGGTGATTCAGAGACTTTCACGTTTCCTGATCTTCGAGAGTAGGTAAGCATATCTATTTTATATAAAAATGTTACAATCATATTAGTAAAAAAGGAGTAGGATCTGATGGCGCGGCCTTGAGACCACCGAAAAGCTCGAAAGCGTGCAAGACTGCAAAAACGCAAGCAAAACCGGAGCATGTCAAAAAAGTGGTGAAAATATTGAATTTACCAAGTTTACCCACCAAAAAAAACACGAAAAACAAAAAATTGGCCTTAGTGAGGGAGCTCACCTAAAACAAGCACCCCGGCGGTTAAATTACAATTATTTAAGTTTAAAATAGTAACAAAAAAAATAATAATACAAACAAATACACCCTAATTTACCCAACGGTGCGCTCATCAGAGTCTTAAAAGGGATTAAAATACGGATAGTCTATTGTTATGTCCAGCACAGGCCAAATTCTTAATTTTTAATACACCTTTTAACTACCGGCTATTTAAAATTACAGATTTTGTTTGAGCAGCCTGTGCTGTACAACCCCCATCAAATTTTGATTTATTACTCCGTGTCGATTGCAATCCCAACTAACAATTTTAGATTATGTAATGGCTGTAAGAACGTTCTAGAAAAACTTTATGCAGAAATGTATTGATTCTAAGAACGTTTTTAATTCATTCTTACAACTCTTATAAACACGAAAAGGGCACCACCTTATAAAAGATTTTGTTGTTATAAGTATCTCCTGTAAAAGATTTGTTAAACACAATAAAACAGTTTCAGGAACGTTTATGAAGGAGCAATGAAAATAATTTAGAACAGCTACAAAATTGTTATATAGAACTAATTGATTATTTTTATAAAACAGTCAACATTTAACTGTTTTATTAAGATTTTATAAAGCTTATGGTACTAGGATTATACGATAAATTTGTATTACAAAACATCATAATAGAATTAAATTATTTTGTAAATGTCACATATAAATGTCTTACTTGTTAAATAACAAAACATATCTAAGATGTACGTAAGATCTGCCATGTACAAATATAAATATTAAATAAATGACTCAAAGTTCCCAGAGAGTTAATTCGTATGCACATCAACTTTTACTGTTGATACGACAAAAATTTTATGCGCCACCAATAGGATGTATATTTTTAATAAAAATATAAAATATTTAAAAATAAATAAATGATGTTTTACGTACAAATAAACATGGCCGCTCACTATATAAACAATCTTAAATATATAGGAATATTTTAAAAAATACCATTGTGTTATTAGGGTCCAACAAGAGATTTGTATAAAACATTTTTCTTTTATAAGATCTTTATAACCGTTTTTGGTTGTCAAGTCGAAACTGTTTTACATTACGAAATATTTCTATAAGCCGATTAATGTAGAAAACTGAATCGATAATTAGCAAACGATATATCCTCTTTTATTTTAAAATTACTTAGAAATATAACGGGATTACCTACCCAAAATAAGTGTTCTATATTTGTTGTAGAATTTATTAAGAAATAATTATAGAATGAAATTATTGCTTTACACAGTTTATATCGTATAAGTGTAAGTCTTATAAATGTTTTGTTAGAGTTTTAAAAGTAATTGTATAATTCATTTTATAAACGTTCTTAAAACTTATTAAAACAGCCTTTTACTTTATACGACAAAATAATTCTTTTTGTAGAGCTTACACAATTAAATAGTATTTTAAACGCTGCTATACAGCCGTAATAAAAATGAATAGTTCTATTATTTAAAGCTAATAAAACACTTTTGCTAGTTGGGATTTCACTATAGTATAAGCGATGGACAATGAATAGAAAATATTGGTGGAGGATGAGATATACAAATAAAATAAATATTATCCTAATTAAACTGAAAATATCGCAACATTTTGACCACTTTTCGCGAACCTTAGAGGGCTCATTATAAATAAATAACAATCACTTAAAATCTGAGAGGAAGGGCGGTAAACATTATAAAGAAAAATTTTACTTTCATCTCATTGTTTTGATAAGGTTGTTGGATGGCGACGGCCGGAGGGGTATTTCGGGGCGAAAGTGTCTCTTTTATGCGATTGCCACGGAATAATGGAACGGACCCCCGACCGACGTGTGTTCGTTCATTGCTTGGCAACAAATCTCCTGTCGAGTACGAACGGCATTAACAAGAAATTGGATTCACCGACTGTAATCAATAAAGATGGTTCCTTACCCGATGGGCCTTTTACGGCGTTCGGATGATGGATATTAGCCATTTCTCAACTTTGATGGTTGATGGTCGTTTCGTTGAAGCGACCATTTGTTTTTCATGGTTATTGTCATTTTTTTTCGGGGTCATACTTTTAAGTTCCTTTATATTGAAGTTTATAGTTAAGAATGTGAGTAACCAATGGCGTAGATATAGTTCGGTAGAAGGGAGAATATTATAATACTATACTCAGGGCCAGCCTAAAAATGAGTTTTGGCGCCCCTTACAATGAAAATGGGTGTAGAAAACCCCCCCAAAAATGTTATTTGTGCTATAAAACGAATTTGTCAGAGCTTAATAATTATTGAATTTGGCACAATCATTGTACTCTGTAAAAACAATGAAGCGGAGCGTTCAGAACCAGTTGAACAGAAGTTATGAACATATTCCAATGGCTAATTTGCATTAAAAATAATAGTCCAATAAACGAAGGTGCCAACCCGGTCTGTCCGGCACCATTTTTTTTTAATTTGCAGGTATTCATAGGTACTTTCACCCCCGAAAATCTCAGCTGTCTGAAATTTGTGGAAGGGTGGGAGAATGGCCCATTACTCTCAAAAATGTGTTTTTTTTTTCGCCTATTTTCGCCGATATTTCCGAAAATATGACACTTAGGGAATTTTTGTTTAGACGAAAATGAAGATCAGTTCATTACCTACAAAAATGATCCTTATCATTTTTGTCAAAAATATGATAATTTTCGACATAATCGGCTACAAAACACACCCCCATTTTTACCCTGCATTTAGAGAGCACGCTCTAAAGGAATGAGACTCCCAAGCGGATTACAAATTTTTCAATAAATCACATAAAAATTAATATTTTTTCATGATTCAAAGTTCAGATGAAAGAAGGAACCTGTAGCTATAATATCATGTTACTTTTTCCTTTTATCTATTTCTCTGAATTATTGAAAAACCGGCCTAAAGTTTGTTTTTGCTCGATATTTTGACCCTCCTATAAATTTTTTCATATTTTTTTTTTATCAAGACTAATTTCACCGAATCATTTTGGATAATGGGGCTTTGCAAGGTGTTAAATATATTCAGAAAGATTCAATCAATTATTTTTGTGTATTTTCATAAACAACATGTTTTTTAGAGCGTTTTTTTTTTATTTCCGGAGTTTTCGAAAATGCTAGTGTCTATCGGGAGTTAATAGATAATCAAGGACCATATCGGTTTTTAACGCACATCATTAGAAAGCTTTTTTTTTCATATTTTTTGGTTTTCCGGAAAATTGAGAAAATTCTCACCCCTATGAAAAATCGACATTTTTTTTGAGGATTATTTTCTTTTCGTGCTAAAATTTTTTGGGGTTAGGAATTGTACTAAATAAAAGATCATATTCTGACATTTTCATCAATATATATATCATATTTCATTAAGTGCACGAGAAAAAACTCTGCCTTCAAACTTTTTCAAATTGGATTTTTTTACAATAAATTTATTAATCAAGTGCAAAAAGTGAACAAAATTGGTTATTATTATTGCCTTATCTTTTGTCTTCAGACAAAAACGGGAGGATATTCAAGTTTTGGGAGGATATTCAAATTTTCCGTTTTCACCACAATAATTTTGCTAATTATGATAAGGGAGCGCCGTATTTTCAGATTCTTAAAATTGCGTATTTTTGAAACGCCGTTTTTGCAAAAAATATTAGTGTAGCGAGTAAATCATAGGGACAACTTTTGTAGGTAATAAACAAAAATACTGTAAGTGTCATATTTCGGCAGATATAGTCGAAAAACGGATTTTCGGGAACTCTAAAGCCCTTTTCCCACCCTTCCACAAATTCCACGTAGCTGAGATTTTCGGAGGTAAATGTACCTATGAATACCTGCAAATTAAAAAAATTTTGGCGGATAGACTTAATGTCCAGGTTTGGGGTTTTTCTGGACTATAAAAAATTCTACCGAATTATTTTTTCATGTTTTTTCTTATTTCGGCGCCCCTTCCCAAATAATCCGCACGTGTGCGACCGCACACGTCGCACACGCCTTAGGCTGGCCCTGACTACACGCTACACTGAAAAAAGCGTTTTGTGAAATTACAGAAAAATCGATTTTGATTGCTGATAATTGATTACCTTCGTAGTTGTGAAATTTCATAAGAAAATTGAAAAATTCCGAAATTCATTGTGGAATCACAGTGAACGCTGTGGGCTTGAGCAGATTCCAGAATCTTGTGAAATTAATATTATTTGTATTTCTACGTTGTGAAATTACTCGAAACTTGTGAAATAACAATGTAAAATCACAGTTCAACTAAAAGAGTATTGTGATTTCACATGTTACTTTCACTATAAGTGTGTGAAGGTACTCACTAATTTTGCAAACGTGTTGTGAAATTAAATTGTGGAAATGATTCAATATGGCGAATTCACAATGTAAGTGTTTATTTCTTTTATAATCACATCAATTGAAAATTTGTATGTATTTCTTAAAAATGCATTTGTTAATTAACAATTAGGTAAATATTAATATTAAGCAACTGTTTTTTCTTCAAAAACCATAATTTTTTTTATAATTTTTTATTTGTTTATTTAATAAACAAATGGTTAAAAATAAATAAATTTTGATGTTATATTTTTTGAAATTTTATGAAAGAGCAATATAAATTATAATTTTTGAAGAAAAGACGGTTTCTTTATTAATATTTACCTAATTGTTAATTAACAAATGTATTTTTAAGGAATACATACAAATTCTCAATTGATGTGATTACCTATACAAAAAATTAATACTTACATTACATTTCTACAATTTAATTTCATAACACGTTTACATTTTTAAAAAACCATTTTTTTCTTAAAAATTATTATTTTTCTCATTGATTCAGTTTCCAGAAAAAAATTCCATACGTAAAAATGTGAAAATTTCAACACTAGGTATACAATGTTATATTTTTGTCAATGTACCTAATATTAAAATGTAAGATTCTTAACAGTGTGATATTCTTATCAACGTAATATTCTTATCAGGATGCAAATTCACAATCCATTGGTAAATTAACAATAAATTTGATTTTACTTCTCAGGTCTTGTAATTTCACAGGAGGGTGGGTAAATTGGTTGTATTTTCGAAATGTGAATTCACAAAGTCTATTGTAAAAACACATAAAAATGGTGAACTAACAATATGTTTTTAGAAAACAATAAGTAGGTACCATTTGAACTTTCCCGCAAGCAAATATCTTTACTCCTTCTGGAATACTTTTAAATCCCAGTAATCCCTGAAAGCAAAAACCAATTGCAAATGTAAAAACTAATACAGATAGATATTAAAAAGCGATCTTCAACAAAACATTTCTACATTCTTTCTTAACGTCGTTTCCAAAAATAAAATGCCTACATCTATTAGTTTTAGACTTATGACGAAAAAATAGCGACATGTTAGTAACACGAAAGTCTAATCTTCGCCTCCTCCTGTCAAAACCAAGAAAGATATTAAACAGCTTTCTTCAACAAAACATTTATATGTTCCTTCTTAACATTTCTTTCAAAAATTAAACATATACAGTTATTTTATAAGAAATTACGAAACAAGGACCGTGTTTCTAGCTGTTTATAACAAATTTTATAAAAGGGTTGATTTTGCGCTTTCCAATTTCTACAAAAACTGCACGTTCTTCTTTGATCTCCGAATAAAATCCTATCCGATCGAACTTTTTTTTTCTCTCTTCATCGGCGTGCTTCGTTAGGTTCGATTGTTGTCGTGCACCCGACCGAGTGCTAAAACGTGTCCTTTATATCCCGCTCTCCTCCGGCATATTTCACTTTTTTATGGCATCTTACCAGACCCGCTAACACACACGGAATTTAAATTTTATGTTTATTGTGTCTACTGCGACGACGAGATGGCTTACTATTCTTTACACATGGGCGGGTACAGGTGCTAACTCAGAAGGAAATATTTTCTTAAATAGATACAACAATAGATATAGAAAACTATAACGAAGGTGAAAAAAAGGACCATGGGCGTAACAAAACTGCCTAAGGATATGACATAAAATCACACTTGTTCCCAAGAACAAGGACATTAAAAATGCCCTACACTGCACCAACGTCTTGACTTCAACAACTACTCCTTGGCCTATATGCCCCACCAGGTATTGAATTACGAAAGTCCAGACGTGGATTGGTGCCCGACCAAGTCGGGCCTTTAAACCAAATCTTCGATTTTGTTATTAAAGGAGCTTGCCATTCTTAGACCGGTTTCGGTATTATTGTACCTCATCAGTAAAGTGAAGATGGTGTTGGGCTCTCCTCGTTCGTGATATGCTTGCTCTAACGCAAACACTTTTATCAAGAACGAGGCGAGTCGAATTCATTTTCAGACATCCTTTAGTGATAGGATGTCGAGCTAGCCTGGTTCTTACTGATGAGGTACAATAATGCCGAAACCGGTCTAAGAATGGCAAGCTCCTTTAATAACAAAATCGAAGTTTATGGTAGGACATTTTTAATGTCCTTGTTCTTGGGAACAAGTGTGATTTTATTTCACATCCTTAGGCAATAGATATAGAATTGACCCTAAATCATACAGTTCACAAGAAAATATAAATAAATAAATCGCTATTTTCTTTCGATCGCCTTTAAAAATGGTAAAGAGTGAAAAAAAATAATAGTAGGATAAAACCCATTGGAAAAGGAAGAGAATATAACAAAAATGAAAGGAAAAATAATTTACGGGCGATCTTAGGTCGGGAAGTGGAAGGGAGTGAGCTTTTCAGGGTAGAAAACGGTTTATCTCGATTTCCGGCAAAACTACAAGTCCTATGGAAAAAAGTTAAATGGCAAAATTGTAGGTAATAAAAAGATCTACTTTTGTATTTAAACTTTTTTCACATAACCTCAAATTTTATGTGAAAAATTCAAATAACCAAGTTTTTGGTTTTTTATTTTTATCAGTGTAACACTGAATCTTACGTTTTTCGAGTAATTAAAGTATACATTTTAATAAATAGCTCAAAATTCGGATTCGAGTTTTTTTCGTTTCTTTGCATTGCCCACCGAGTTTTTTAAAAAAGCAGATATTTTGACGTAGGAATTTTCGGTTGAAAATTAAGGTGGTTTTTCGATATTAAGTCAAAATAAGGGGACAAAATAAATATTTTAAATCAAAAAAATTACAGTGTGTTTGGGACATAAAAAGGTAAGTTTTCACCAAATTTCGCGAAAAAAAAAAATTTTTTTTGTAAAGGAAGAATAAAAAACCAAAAACTTGGTTATTTGAATTTTTCACATAAATTTTGAGGTTTTGTGAAAAAAGTGTAAATACAAAAGTTGTAGATCTTTTTATTACCTACAACTTTGCAATTTAACTTTTTTTCATAGGACCTGTAGTTTTGCCGGAAATCGAGATAAACAGTTTTCTACCCTTAAAAGCTCACCCTCTTCCCTCAGATCGCCCGTAAATTATTTTTCATTTCATTTTTGTTATATTCTCTTCCTTTTCCAATGGGTTTCATCCTACTATTATTTTTTTTGGTTTCAAAAATTATCAACCCTGGTCTATCTGATCAATATTGGCTTTTTGTTGTATATAGCAGCTGCCAGGACATGGTGCTCTTTAATAAAATTATTTCAGTGTACGTTCGCTTGACAATTCGAATGTACAGATTTGAATAATTCCGCGAATTTTTCCCGCAATCGTAATTCTTCCCGTCCCTACGAATTATTTCGAAATTACAACATTCTCCATGATTAATCGAGCAATCACACCCCCCAAATCTGGCATATATCTCGGACTTTCTTTCATAAATCACCCCCAGAGCGCACAAAAAAAAGACATATTGTCAAAATCCATCTCCCGGCATTTGTCTCGTATTTAAATGCTAAATTATTATACATCTTTTTGTCCCTTTTTTCGTAAAATGGAGTGGATATTAGTGTTTTCGTACGTTTTATGCAGAATGCTGATGGGTTTTATGACGTGAAGGGAAAATCAGGGACGGACTTTCTATATTAGTACTACACCAAAAAAAATACGTTTTCGGCGTTTTGAAGGTTATTTTTTGTAAAAAAAAACATAATCCTACGAAGTGAAGAAAATTAGGTACATACAGCGAGTTAATTGATATAAGAGGCGTCACATTTATAGTCCATATTCGTAACTACTTTATTATTCAATAAAACAATGTTAGTCTCTTCCTTTTCCAATGGGTTTCATCCTCCTATTATTTTATTTCAATTTTTACCATTTTCAAAGCTATCTGCACTGGTCTAAAAAGAGACAAATTGTGGAAAACTATACATGAATTAGACTTCGTTTGGGAGAAGAGCGATAGAAAATCTGCGCTCATAGAGAAAGATGAAATTATTTGTTGGAGGAGGCAATATTTGAGGGAAATTAGAAAATTAAGAAGAAAAGACAAAAATATTTTTTATTTAGATGAAACATAGATAAATGAAGGACATTTTGTAAAAAAAGTTTGGCAAGATAAACAGGTTACAAATGCAGGTCAGGTATTTATAGAAGGTTTGTCTACTGGCTTAAACTTTCCAATTGGTAAAGGTCCCCGTTTAATTATCACTCATATTGGAGGAGTTAAAGGATTTGTTGATAGAGGATAGAGGATGTTTTTGAGGAATATTTCAGTCAAATGATAGATTTATTACCGACCAATTCTGTAATAGTTATGGACAATGCCAGTTATACCATTCAAGATTAAAGGAACCGTTACCTAACACTAAATGGAAAAAACAAGAACTCTCCGATTGGATTACTCAAAAAAGAGCTATTGCAGTTATGTAAACAACATTCACTAAAATTTACGAAGTATAGTGTAGATGAAATAGCAAAAGAACATGGAGTTAAAGTGTTGAGGTTACCACCTTATCACTGTGAACTTAACCCCATTGTAATCTGGGCTCAAATGAAGGGACATGTCGCGAGAAACAATACAACATTTAAACTTCAAGATGTTCGTCAACTATTATGTGACTCCATATCAAAAATTTCACCGGACACTTGGCAAAACGCTATAAGACATGTCATAGCAGAGGAAGAGAAATTCTGGAAACTTGATATGTTATGGTCTATTTTTATGTATGAGAGAGTAATAAAACAACATTTCTAATGCAAAACTTAGTACGGTCATTTTAAATATTTTTACGGAATAATCTAAATATTTCCTAAAATTGTCATAAATGTACCTAAGCTAATACAAGTTTTGCGTCTTTTATTGGTCTTTTATAACCATAAGCGGTACAGAACAATAGAAAAAGGTTTAGACAGGCCAAAAGCCCTGTGTATTAAAGATAACGTAACATCTTAAGATTATTTTCAATAAGTACCTATTTGCCAATTTTGTTTTATTTTAATTCCAAGAATTTCTTACAGTAATCGAATTATAAGTAGATAAATCCCTTACCAACAAATTTCACCGAAAATGCGATTGTAGGTTTTCCATTTAGTAAGGAGGTCCAGTTGTGTATTCTTGACAGCTTACTAAATGTCGTTTAGTTGCAACATGCAAGGTGCAGTGTGCAGTCTATTGTGAATTCTAGTGTGATCATGAATTTGGAAGTACCGCGTAAACGACAAAAAATCGGTCCTTTAACAGTTAATGAAAAAACATTAATATTTAATTGTTTTAAATCATTTACAGACAAACATTTATGTAAAAGTGTTGATGACACAGTGGAATTAGTTAGTAGTACGCTTGGTGTTGGGAAATCTACGATTTACAGAGTTGTTAAAGAAGAGAAATGTGGCGAGTTTCAAACAGCACGTAAAGCTGCAGGAAAACCAAAATTTCAAATAGAAAATCATTTGAAAGAAAGACTTCGAAGGAAAGTGCATGCGTTCTTCTTTAGAAAAGAATTTCCGACAGTAGACAAAGTTCTTGCCACGGTTCGAGATGATAAGGATTACCCTGAAATGAGTCGAAGCACACTATGGAAACTTTTAAAAGAAATAGGTTTTCTATGGAAAAAGCATTCCAGAAAGTCTATTTTAATAGAAAGAAGCGATATTGTAGTATGGAGAAGAAATTACCTAAGGACTATAAAAGAAATGAGAAACCAAAAAAGAAATATATTTTATTTAGATGAAACATGGATCAACGAGGGACATACACCAAATACATTTTGGCAAGATGAAACTGTTACAAGTCGAAGACAGGCTTTTTTAAATAATTTATCTACTGGTTTAAATCCACCATCAGGAAAGGGGCGCAGACTGATAATAGTACACATCGGTAGTTCAAACGGTTTTGTTAAAGGTGGTTTATTGACTTTTGAATCTACTCGTACCGGTGACTACCATGAGGACATGAATGCTGATGTCTTTAAAGAGTTGTTCGAACAAATTATAGATCTTCTTCCTCAGAACTGTATAATAGTAATGGATAATGCAAGTTATCACTCGAGACTTACAGAAAAAATGCCCACAACCAAGTGGTTAAAAAAAGATTTACAGAATTGGCTAAATTCAAAGAATATTAAGTTCCATCCCGGTTCTGTGAGAAGAGAACTGTATCATTTGTGTTCCCTTCATAAAGAGAAATTAAAAAAATATGAAATTGATGAAATTGCAAAAAATCGGGGGATGACGGTGGTTAGATCACCACCATATCATTGCGAAGTAAACCCGATTGAACTGATATGGGCACAGATAAAGGGAGAAGTTTCAAGAAAAAATAATTCTTTTAAAATGAGTGATGTTAAACAGTTGTTTTTGGAGGCTGTAAATAATGCGAAGCCTGAAAACTGGGAAAAGGCAGTAAATCATACGATTAAAGAAGAAGAGAAAATGTGGAAGTTGGACAATATTACTGATGAAATGATCGAGCCACTCATTGTAAATATTGGTCTTCTGATTTCGATTCTGATTTGGATTTGTAGGTAAGAAGTAGTTTTTATATTAAAATTATTATTTATGAACGTAACGTTGTTTAAAAGTCAAAGTTTAAACCCTTATACCTACATAACCCGTTTGACACAATGTTCTTAACATACCTTGTGGAAAAATAAAATATTTTAGAAAAAATTGCACTTTTTTACCTTCAGCTGCTTAGAAGTTATAATCAGGTTAATTAGGTGAAAATATAAGTGTACACCCGATATATTTATTATATTTATACAAAGGTTATTTCATACGAAAATACTCGAGGTATAACTTCACAAAATATTTTAACTGTCTACTAAAAGAAGTGGTACGCCTATGGATTACGAACGCTTTATTATTTTAATACTCTCTCATACATAAAAATAGACTATAATAGAGGAAACAATAGAACCAATTATTATTTCTGTGGGAAGTGAGGAAACTGATGATGCTGACTCCTTATCGGAAGAAAACGACTTACCTATTTAGGTATGGAACTCTATATTTATATTAATTATAATAAGTTTATATGACGCTAGTACCCGAAATACAAACAAACAAATGTATATGGAATCACCCCGTATTTCTAAAAACGAAATATGAGTGTTTTATGAGAAAATATTTTTTTGCAAAGATTTTTTTTAATATCTATATCATATAAATTTGGTTGTGTGTATAGTTTTTATTAAATTTTAAGGAAATGTCCTAACCTAATATCTAGTAGGTATACTATTTTTATAAAAATAAATGTGGGTACTTAATATTGATAGTTTACTATTTTTTATATTAAAGTAATTTCGTGTTCCCCGTCACTGAGGTATAGAATTATTGGTTAATTCCTTAGGGTTTGCTTATTTACATTTTATGATGTATTGCATTCGAGATTTTTCGAGGTGGTCATACTAAAATCTAGTGAAAATCCGGTATAAAGACCTTTGCCATAAAAACTATGCTATCATGCATTTTCAAACGGAGTATAGCCTTACTTTCTCATTAATGTCTCTTTGTAGACGGCTGCCCTTCTAAAGTCTATAAATAGCAAATGTGTATCTTTCTGGTGTTGGTATCTTTCTGCCTGCCTGAATCTCTTTGAGTGTAAAAATTTGGTCCACTACTCCTCTTCCTGTCCTAAACACGCACTGGTATTCTCCTATCGTTTCTTCCATTTTTTTGTTAGTTTATTCTTTAGGCAAGTTGCTAATACTTTATATCAGACATTTAGTAATGCTATACCTCTGTAATTTCCACAATCCATTTTCACAATCAAAACATTGAAGTAGTGCTGGAAATAAAATATCTTGGCTTTAAAGTGGACAACGTTCTTAATATTTCAAATACATTCATAGCAAAATAAGTAAAAGAAATATTTTTTTTTCCTTTGAAAATTGACTTTTCCTCCCTATTTTTAGGGTTGAAAGTGACACTTTTCGTCTCTAGAGAGGAAACACTTTTAAACTATTTTTTTGAACATCGTAGAAGTCCGGTTCTGTGGTATACAATCAGACTACGTCCAAAAAAAATGTCAGAAGGGTGCGTAAGCCAGCAACATGCAGCAGTGGTAAAATAATCCTTCGCATCTGAACGAGTTCAGTAAATGGAGATTTTTGGGCCTCGCTCCGGCTATACGGGATTGATAAGAAAGGAAATCGTGATTGCAACCAGTAGATCGTGAAAGCCGTTTTTGGGTTTTGTTACTTCGAATTCGAACAGAATCAGCGTCGATGATGATGATGAATGATATGAAATTCTTGTAAATTGAAATAAATTAACATAGACTATCGAATAAGGCCTTGAATTTATTTACAGGGGTAAAAAAATGTTGAATTTAAAGATTCAAAAATATTTTGCTGGTATTTACGTATTTAAAAATCATTTCACTACATTTTTCTCAGTGTAGATAATTAAAAAGTACGCGCTAATGTCAGCAGAAACGTTAAATTTATCACTAACGAACTGTTATCCCTCTTCTCCCCATGGAAACCTCCACATTTAGAATCAACCCAAGAGAAAATGAATGAAACTTCAACTAACCAATTTCTGTGCCCCGGTTTCAGAGCAACGTTCTCTCTACCCACTCCCATACCACTTCTAATGAATCCCGCTTTGCCTCGCTGGATATCGTACGGAACCATCAGCTTTGATATGCCGTGATAACGTGTAAGATGATCGCGAGAGGGGAAACCGACACCTGACATATCCCACTTCTGATTCCGAAAACGGATCTAGGATCTCGCCTCTGGCAATACGAACGCCGTCGTTTTCGGTTTGACTGAACTTGAATCTTGCTGGGAAATTCTTGTTTGCTCAGTTTATTGATAAAGCCAGGAATGTTTATTGAAAATTTCAATCTCGGTTCCAGAACAAAATGAATTGCGCTACAAGAAAATATCGTACGTGGAGTTAGAAGTTTTATTTTCAATGATTTGGATGAAAATTTGTTTATTTTCAAAATTGAAAAATTCGAGTGCTATACTCAAACCAATCTACTGTTTAGATTTTATAAAAAACACATTTATTTTTTTTCATCTGTCAAAATAGTCAGAACTTGTGGTTTCAGCTCACGATCCTAACCAATCATTGAGTTTTATACTGATTATTTTTTTCATCTGTCAAAACAGTCAGATTTTGTGGTTTCAGCCAATAACAGCTCAGGATCCTAACCAATCATTGTGTTTTATACTGATAAAACCGCTTCTTCGTATTTGTTTCTTGATTAAACTGTGTTTACCTTTTTGAAATGTCAAATGTAAACATTTAACAATTTTTATTATACTAAAATGTATTGCAAATCTATGTTAATAACCAAATTTCAAAGTGTATTTGTAAACTAACCTGTTTTTATTAGTTTATTTCAAAACTCCTTAAACATTGTTAGATACCTCACTTTAACACTAAACTTAAAATTAATTAAATTAAGAAAGACTTCATTTCATTCTTCTTCTTCGCTTTTATTTAAGGCGCCGTTTCACGGGGTAGCCAGTCAAAAAATCGCCTTGGTGGCCCTGTATGTAAAACTATAACAGCTCAGGTTTCAATTTAAATTGGTAAAGAAAATTTTCAAAATTTGTGTGTAAAGTGTCTTTTGCATAAATGTCTATGTTCTCTGTTTTTAATACAAAATGATTCAAAAAATAATCCTTTCAAATACGACTCGTCCTCTGAAATTTTATAGATTAAATTTTTGATCTTCATACTCAAACGCCTTTATTTTAGGCAAAACCACTCAAACAAACTGATTTAAGATAAAATCACTCGTCCTGCGGACTCGTGATTTTATCAATCAGTTTGTTTTCGTGGTTTTTCCAAATAAAGCCGTTTTCGTGAAAACCAAAAATTTAATCGATAAAATTTGGAGGACTCGTGGTATTACCTTTGATAAAACCGCCTCTTCGTTTTTGTTTTTTGATAAAGCTTTGTTTACCTTTTTTGAATTATCAAATATAAACATCACAACTTTTATTTAGTATTATCAATTATTATTATACTAAACTGTATTGCAAATCTATGTAAATATCCAAATTTCAACATGTATTTCTAAACTAACCTGTTTATTCGTTTATTTCAAATCGCTTTAACACACACATAACTCACTCACTCAACATCAGTTTTTGAACACCTAAATACTTCAAATTACACAGAAATCTCCATAAATCCCTTTAAAACTAACAAATGTCAAAGTATAAACGAATTAATCCAATCGCAATCGGGCATGTATTGGTGGCCTTGTATTTAAATCTATAACAGCTCAATATTTGATGTTTCAATTTAAATGGATAAAGAAAATATTGAACATTTGTATGTAAATGTCTTTTGCATAAATGACTATATTTTCTGTTTGTAATACAAAATGATTCAAAAATAACCTTTCCAAATACCACTCGTCCTCTTAAATTTTATAGATAAAATTTGGAGGACCTTTGATAAATTTTTCTCATATTGTTTTCATTGTTTTTTCGGCATTTCACATTTAAAAAAAAATCAAAAAATATTTTACATTCTATATCAATTATTTTTGTCAAATTTTTTCTATAATTCATAAAAGTTTTTTCATGTAAATTTTCTACATTTATTTATCACATCTTTAAGATTGTTAATAATTTTTTCACCAGTTCTCACATACCTACATTCAATAAATCTATCAGCTATAATGTATCACAAAATTCATGGTTATCTCTAGTAATCTTCACGTCAATTTTTTATCTAAAATGTAAAATATACTTATATACAAATTATATTATAAAATTTGTTTAGACGCCACCTAAATTACACAGAGAAAAAATATTTCTTCAAATCTCTTTCAAATCGATATTCAGTTTAGTTGTTTCATCTATGAACTTAATAAAAAGATGTTTTGACTCAAATATTGAGATAAGAATTAAAATTAAAAAAATATACAAAAGATCTTTTGTTTAAAATATTTTGTTTTACTTATAATTATCTACATTCTTATACATAAGCATACTTAGTCAGTGCCGGTCCTAGACATTTTTCTAGTGGATGCGAACAATTCACTGACGCCCCTCATACCAGTGGCGTAGCCTGGGGGGGGGGGGGTAATACGGGGGGGTCTCGGAAATTTTTTAAAATTTGAGCAGCCTAAGACGCTGTTTTGGACTACTTTTTATTATATTAAATTCAGAAAAAAATGAAAAGACAAAAAAATGTTTCAAACTGTGGCGCCCCCCTGGCCGCGGCGCCCGCCTGCGGGCGCATCCTTCGCGTATGCCTTAAACCGGGCCTGTACTTAGTACAGGGTGGCCAAATAAGAATGCGAGTTACTGTATCTGGGAAACTATCCATCGTAGAGGCTTGGTAGAAAGCGATGTATCTGTGAATTCCGCTATATTAACCTAACAAAAAAATACCTGATCTTTAAAGTAGAGGATAATCTGAATCTTTTTTGTTTGACAATTTTTGATGTATCTCTAAAAATAAAGTGGTGGGGGGTATTCAAAGGTTTCCATAAAAAAATACCCTGTATATTCGAAACTGCTAAGACGATTTTCACAAACTTGAGCTGGTTGAAAAGAGCTTGGGCTACAAATTTTATAATATTTGAAGTTTTGTTAGTTTCACTAGAGGGGGATTTTTTCAACATTTCGACAGAAATGGTTAATTTTCTCAAAAAAATTAAATGCATTGGTATGATTTCTTTTTCACGAAAAAGTAGCTAAATGTTTCCTAAACAAGCTCGAGAAAACCTCATCTCGATATATTGTTCCTAACCTAAAATTTAGGCCAAAGAAAAGTTTATACCGAAATCCCTTAAATTTTTATTTTTTAAACTAATTAATTACATGTAAGTTGTGATCCTAAAAAGGACCGATTTAACAAAGAAAGGTTTTTAATGCCCCCTTAAATGCTCTAAATGCTGACCATCACGCTCTATGCATTGCTGAAGCCTCTCATGGGTAGACAAAACTGCAGCTTCAATTTCGGCTCTTGGTATGTTACGTAATGCATTACGAATCCGGTTTTTCATATCTCTCTGGTCGTAGGTTGAGTCTGAAAATCAAGACAAGTTAAGTCTGGTGATCGCGCTGGCCATGGAAACAGACTTCCTCTTCCAACCCACCGCTGTTGTAATAGTGCATTAATATGCGGCGACATGTGAAACTTACAAAACTTCAAATATTGTAACATTTGTAGCCCAAGAATAGCTCTTTTTAACTAGCCCAAGTTTGTTAAAATCGGCTCAGCCGTTTCGAATATACAGGGTGTTTTCACTGAACCTTTGAATACCCCCCACCACTTTATTTTTAGAGATACAGCAAAAATTGTTAAACAAAAAACATTCAGATTATACTCTACTTTAAATATCAGGTATTTTTTTGTTAGGTTAATATAGCGGAATTCACAGAAACATCACTTTCTTAGATTCAAGATTGCAGTTACGCCCCCTAGCGTCCATTTCAGAAACTTGAAAATATTTTCCAGGTTTTTCTCTTGGCCGTTTTAATAATAACTTTTTTTCCGCAAGCCTCTACGATGGATAGTTTCCCAGAGACAGTACCTCGCATTCTTATTTGGCCACCCAGTACACTCAGGCATTTTATCACTCGTTAGTTTTAATGCTGTGAATCGTAATTTGATGTAACCACCTGTCAACTCTGAAGTGAATATCTAGAATGTTGTTTTTCGTGTGTAGTTTAAAGAAAATGTCGTGTACGAACGGAGCTCTCTTGATTATAACTATTAATACGATATTATAAGGTTGGCAGTAGGAAATTACGGTGTTCCTATCAAGACTCCGCGTATATGATTACACGTTGGCTAACCTGTGATTAAAGTGCCCCACCCTCCCACTGCCACCCCCTCGTTCCCCGGCCAAGTCTCAGGTGCTCTCTGCCTTCGCTCCCTGCGGGGCTTAATTTCATGTCGTAGTAATCTAGAACTATTAAACAATGGTTTTTCGGTAATGTTTTATAGATTGCATACAGATTACAGGATCCTTGTGGGATTTAAATGGGAATGGAGGATATAGAGACCTGTTTCTCGATCTATCCATTTTAATAATCGGTTTGGTATGTTTTTTACATACCAAATTATAAATTTACCTAATTTAATTTAATTTATTTATTAAAAGTGTAAATACAGGGTATTCCATCAGTTTTTGCAAGTTATAATTCAAAATTAGTATAATTTATATTCGAAAATTTTGTTATGGTATTTTCTTAGCCGTCGAGTAAGTATTCTCGGAATTCAAACTGATGTAATAGTATTTTTTATCCATATTAACATCTTTTTTAATCATTTTCAGCAGGATTCTTTTTTATATTACGTAGAGAACCCTAAAAATGTTTATTTCCGGCATGTAAATATATCAAGTGACGGGCTTACCAGAGGCTTGTCTGTCATTACGTTCGCATACATCAATTTTACTTCCAATTTTATTTTCAACAAAAACCTTACTCCTTCGTATCGTAGAACGTGTGGGGAACTAATAGAAAAAAAGCCGGGAATTTATTGTCTCGAACCAATAAAGGTCGAACTTCGTCTTTTGCACGCATCGTTTAAAAGACAAACAGCCAAATTGACAGGTCATGTCGCGGACAAAACACGATCGGAATAT
Organism: Crepidodera aurea; assembly: GCA_949320105.2. Taxonomy (NCBI): domain Eukaryota; kingdom Metazoa; phylum Arthropoda; class Insecta; order Coleoptera; family Chrysomelidae; genus Crepidodera; species Crepidodera aurea. The sequence continues at coordinate 43,778,555 of OX439472.1, forward strand.
CGCAAACGACCGAAAACGATGGCCATTTGTTGGCATTTACAAGAAGGATCCTTAAATTTATAGCTGTATTTTCTTTTAGTGGGAAAAATGTTATGCTTTTTAAATAAAAGAAAACTACATACAGTAGGTTCCATATATTATAGTCACGCGAAAAAAAAAAATCTGAAATAAAGTCAATGAAGAATGATTAAAGAAATTATAAGTTACCCTTGTACATATATCCAAAAAGAACGGTCCTGATATAAAACCAGTAAGATTACTGCCGAAACTTTGACAAAGCACCTTAAAAAGCTTTTGTTAATATTTTATTTTCTAAAAGTTAATTCGACTTTGATAACTTAAATCTCTAGTTGCCGTTCTTGTTCTTGAAGACGGGTTTTGGCATCTTAGTTGAGGCGTATGCCGATGGGATTATCTAAGAATCAGGGATTCATCCAAGCATGCCATGTGCATACAGGCCAATACACAGTGACTTTAAAACATAATTATGTAAAAAAAATGTTATTTTAAAAATTATTATGAGATAAACTTATTTTTTATTCGAATATGTCAAAAAAGTCAAATACACAATAACAAGAAGAAGAACTTTTCTGTCCTAGGACTTTTTTCTTACTTTTTCGGACGGTGAACTGTCCGGAAAAGTAAAATATAGGTATTTTGGCTTACCTTTTTATTTATTTATTTATTTATTTATTAACGGATAAACCAATTTACAATAATAGAGCAATAAATAATCCTTAATATTCCTAATTACATCCATATTGAAAAATTACATTCATAATTACATATTCAAATAAAATATAAAATTTAAAAAGTTCTAAAAAATTTTACGCTGAGTCGAAAATATCGAGATTATGTTGATAGTTGTTAGCAGTTCTCAACAGTCTAGTTATAGGTTCATTCCTGCCGTAGTTTGCCTGGTGAAATGGAATATGAAGCAATTCAGAGTTACTGGTTCTTCTGTCATTTACGTTAAATCAAATCCGATTAAACGAGCAAGGTTTGTATGATGTATGTGTGTGTGTGTGTCCGGAGGATCTCAAAATCCACTCTTCAGAATGCAATGAAACTTTCAGGGTAGACTAATTCCTATCTAAATCGGCAAAAAATGCAGGTCTCATGTCTGTGAAAATTCGATCTTCCGAGATATTTACAAGAAAAGTTAAGCTTTTAGTTTTATTTCCTAGCAACGTCAGACAACACAGAGATAATATAACTGTTTCTATAGTAAATTTTTTATTATATATTTTGTTATGTCATTTTGAAAACGACTTTCATTCCAGAAAATCAAAACGTCAATTAAAGCCCCCGTTTTCTTTAAAATAAGTGGTTTTATTTCCATTAGAAGAGAAACTGATAAATATTAGTTTGTCAGTTTTTGGCATTGTCAAAAGTAGTTAATTGTCAATCACATCATATTTTTGTGCGAGGGGTATTCCAAAGAAACGTTCAGTAACGTAGTCCCGATACATAAATGTTGGTCTAGCAGTGGTCGGCGAAAACGTTGGAGTGATGATGGAAAATCGTCATAAGAAAATAACCTATTTTTGTAAATATCAACCTCAAGGTTTGACTTTATTTAATTTCGCCATACTAACCTACAAATTTTGACAACTACTGACACGCACATCTCTGGGTAAAGTCAGCTCCATGCCGCTCCGTTTTTTTTTATGGCACTATGAAATTATAAAAAAGGATCATTTTTTTCAAACCCATTTTACCGCCCGGGGCAATTTCCCCCTTTGCCCCCCCTCAATCCGGCACTGGTGTAGTCTATATTACACTGACAGAACCGATCAGCTATTCGCAACATTCAAATTCAATGAAAAAGTTCTAATAACATTGGTTTAGTTTGTTATAACTCAAAACTTTGTGTTTATAAATTCTACTTGCTATTTTGGTTGTAAAAGTATTGTGTATATTTTATTTATTTTAGTACTTCTTACACTATACAAATGCAATGAAACGAGTTTTTTTAAGAATTGTGTTGTTCCGTACTACACTTTCTAACACAAGCTCCATTACAATTGGCAAAGTTTTTTCTTTTTCGGACTCCATACTCGTCCGCAAAAAGTAACACTTCTCGTCCTTGCACCATAAACTACTATTTTATATTTTGCAGCTATAATATTTTACATTATGATACGCATTTGAAAACTCTAATGTTTCATTAGAGTACGCAACTTTTTGTGTTATACGGTTGGTAATATGAATCAACAAATGACATGAATTGACATTTGTCTATTGAAATTAAATCTCAAATCTGTCAAATTTTAAAAATTCTACAACAGTGCTACCAACTCATTTTTTTAAGCAAACTTCTCTATAATATGCAAAGTATAAATTTATTAAAAAATTAATAAAATGGCAAAATATAAAAAGTATTATAAGCAACTTATTTCATATGGCTGTTGTGACACTCGTCCTTTAAAAAACTCATCGCTGCGCGATTCGTTTTTTAAACTTGGACTCGTGTCATAACAGAATGCCATATGAAATGCGTTGCTTAATGTACTATTTGTGCACTTGTTAATAAAAAATTTGGGTCATCACCTAGGAACTTTTTGCTTCACCCTGTAAAAGTTAGAAGTCCAAGAAAGGGAAAATCTGTGTATTGCACGCATAAAGTTGTAATCAGTAGTTGTGACGAACAGACGGTTCAGATTATCTGAAAAGCCCACACTTGCCTTCTCCGAGGCGGGCGGGCTGTGGGGCTTTATCTCCAAAATGTGCCTTCCTGGCTTAAATTGTGTTTGTAGATACGTGGTGTTAAGATAAAGATGAGAAATTTCGTCTTTCGGCACAAAGCAACGAGAAGATCGTTTTCTTGACGGATATAGCAGCAGCTATAGCATAGTTTCCATTTTGGTAATAAAAATCCACAAATTCAGTTCTTTGTTTCAATTAAAATCAGTAAAAATGAGAATGCAGTGATTATTTAAAAATCAAAATTCTAACCTGATTTTACAAACTAGTACACAAGAAGTGTTCTCCTTTAGGTTATAGCTCGGGAGCCAGAGTGGAAAGAGTATAAACCAAGGACATGTGCAATTGCTAAGTGGTAATTGAAAAATGAGTCGGCTACTCGACCAATTGCATTTCACGGTACGGTGAATTTATCTTTACGATCGTATTCGCTATTATCCACAGTCTCATTTGAATATCCAACCAAACAGGATGAGTTGGCTCCACGTGGACTCGACGTGGTCATGTTTTGGTAGTCCAAAGAGCCGCGTTTTAAAGCTATTAAATTGGGGTTACTATATCTGCACTGAACGAAAAAAGTACGTGTAATTAATAAAAAAGTACATCAAATCAATGGACGTCAACATTAATTTTCAGCCGATGACAGCTATAATCAATACAATAAACGTTCATACGTAAATTTTCTTAATCCTTAAGTTACGATTTTTGTACGTAAAATCAATAAAATATGAGCAAAGATTTATGATCGCAATGATAGGCCTATGATAGCAGGTTATCATTGTTACGAACCATGAATATTATTCTATGGTTAATGTTTTTAAAAACAATGAAAAGTAAGTATACATCTATGATCTCTGTACATTAAAACCATAAATAAAAAGCATGGGTCTACGATCGTCGGTTATTAACGTTAGGGATGATTGACATTAATATATGAAAAAATTTTAAACGAATTACCGCAAAGTAGACGCAAATATTTGAAATTTTAGAGATGTCGTCTCCAAGGCATAAAATAAAGGTTTGCATTGCTGATGTTCTCAATTTCCAGCTCTTGTTGGGTTTTAGCACAAAACAAAAAAGATTCCTGGAGTCCTTTATTGTAAATTTTATATGGGTCGTCTTTCCAAATGAATTTTTGGAACAAAGTTTGGTCGATGGCACCAAATATAAAAGTGAAGCATATTTTCCATCTAAAAAAATACAAAATGAATATGCTACTTGGCATATTATAATTTGAACTTACTTTCGTCGCACGTTTCCTTGAAGGCGTTATCTAATAGGGTTCTAGCAGCTTTATCCTTTCTGAAAAAATGCCAGTATTTGCGGAAAATATTTTTCCCAATTTTTTAAAAAGAATTCCCCACTTTCGAAAGCGACATTATAATCCATCAACCTAAAATAAATATTTAAGTTTAAAAAACAGCAATGTTTTATTTTAACATCTTAGACATATAATTTTAGTATAGGTATAATGTGTGCCAAAATAATATTTACCAAGCGGTATCCCCAGTGTTTTTTGTAACTATCAGAATGTACCTTCCTTTCTTTGTCGATCTCCAGTCCAGAATTAACTAATTTGGCACAATAATTATTATTTTTCTGTCCACAAAACACAAACTGTATCGGAAAACTTAACCTCTGCATGTGGTTGCACTTATATGGGCTATGGGCGCGGCGCGAAGAGTTAAACATCTACGCTAGTTGTTCGTAATATTAATGTTCGTAGTGATTGATTTACTATTAGGTAGCACTATTTTGGCGCGTTTTTAAGCAGTCAATGATTTAACTTTTAGTGTTCATCAAAACAATGAAAACCGTTAATTAATTTTAAAAATTTGTAGTTCTTGAATGTATAAAAAGTTTTTATGGTTTTAATGGTAAAGTACATAGGTTTATAATCGCAAAACATTGATTTTATTAATATTTGTATTATATTAAGGGTACAGTTAATTAGTTTGTGATGTTTTGCGTTTATTGCTTAACGATTTTTCGGTTATTTGTTTTGATTTTACGTACAAATATTTTTTCAGTGTGCTGTGGACTATTTCTAAAAATTTGGAAGGAAAAATGGCTTGCATAAGGGTAAGTGCGGTAGAGGGTACTTCAGAAATAAAAATTGATTACCCTGAAATGGAGGAAAATTCCTATAGGAAACTGAAAACTTAATTTAAAAAAAACTGTTTGAAAGTACTTGTGTTTGTTTCTTATATAGATATACTCCTGATAAAATTGTATCCCGACAATTTTATTTATTTGTACAACACAAACTTTTGTAGATACTGTATTTTTTCTGAATTTTTGTCGGGCTTCGTTTGGGCTTATTATTACAGCGGCTGGGTTTCCGATATATCCAATACAATAACATCAATTTAATAAGTGAAAATTACTCTGGCTTGATCGAACTCTTGTGGAAACCGGTCCGTTTGTGTAGTTTTATTGATATTTTACAGAGTGGACAGAAATACAAGAGCATTTTTTATATAAAAACTAGCCGTTATGAGTGATTTCGTTGTTCAATATTTTTTCATACGAACAATATATTTTTTTTCATACCGTCTTAAAGTCGAAGTTTCTACGAAGAATATGAGGACTGATAAAGTTGTATACCAACTTTTTTTTAATTTAAATTCGTATAAAATCGAAAAACAAATATGTTGCATTGAAAAAATTACAGCTTATTTAAAACACAAAAAAGAACATTTTCACCAAGTATCATAAAAAAAATTATTTTTGCGGGAAATAAAAATTAAAATGGAAAAAAGCCGGTTTTTAGCGTTCTTTTCGATAATTTTGAGGTTATATTGAAAAATGATCAATACAAAAGTTTTAGATTTTTAAATTCTCTACAACTCTTACATTAAACTTTTTTCTATAGGATGCATATTTAAGCCACAAATGGTAAAAAAAACCAATATCAAACTCTCAAAACTTATATGTCAGAGAGTTTGACCTAGCATAAAATGTGATATCGATGAAACTTGGCATTTAAGTACTTGAATTGTGTATAAAACGATAAAAAAATCTTTGCTGCTCTAAAGTGTATATATAACTTCACAATTTCGAAAATCGAAAATTTGGTTTTTCCATTATATAAAAAAAAATCAAAAAACTAATAGAACCACGTGAAAGAGCGGAAAATTTTACTAAAAATTATTTTTAAAATAAATTAGTATTACTATAAAAAAATATTAAAAATAAGACAGCAAATTCGAAAACTCTACGCGCGCCGAGCCGTTGAATACAAATATTCAGGCGAGGCGTTCGGAAAAACTAATGTATGTTTGCCTAAAATGTACGCCAAGAAAAAAAAAAGCATTTTAAAGAGGAGACTCCGGAAACCATTAGTTTTTATTTTTTTTTGTTTTCTCATTGAAAATTCTCACTGATTTTTATAAAACTGAAGATATCTATTGATAGAGGCATAACAAAAAAAATCTTTGTATACTTATCATTATACTTTTACTTTTGATTTAAAAATGATTAAAATGATGAACATTATCTCTGTTTAGTAAAACTTGTGTTTTAAAATTATCATTTTTTTTTACAGTATTCATTCGACGCAATTTTTATTTTCAAAATAGTGTTTATATAAATCAGAAATTAATTTTTTTGTTAAATAAAGTTAAAAATAATTTAGAAATTGATTTATATAAAAAAGAATTATCATTTTTAAACATAAGTTTTATTAAACAGTGACAATGTTTATCATTTTAATTATATTTAAATCAAAAGTAAAAGTATAATGATGATAAATCTAGAGGGTTTTTTTTGTTATGCCTCTATTAATAGATATCTTCAGTTTTATAAAAATCAGTGAGAATTTTAGAAATTATAACTTCCGGTCAAATTTTCAATGAGAAAACAAAAAAAAATTAAGAACTAATGGCTTCCTGAGAAAGCTTAGAGTCTCCTCTTTAAAATGCTTTCTTTTTTTCTTTGCGTACATTTTAGGCAAAGGTACTTTAGTTTTTCCGAACGCCCCGCCCGAATATTTGTATTCAACGGCTCGGCGCGCGTAGTTTTCGAATTTGCTTTCTTATTTTTTATAGTAATACAAATTTTTTTTTAAATAACTTATAATATAATTTTTAGTAAAATTTTTCGCTCTTTCACGTGGAGCTATTAGTTTTTCGAAATTTTTTTTTTTTTTTCGAGATATAATGGAAAAACCAAATTTTAGATTTTATTATCGAAATTGTGAAGTTAGCATTCACTTTAGAGCAGCAAAGATTTTTTTATCGTTTTCTACACCCTTTCAAGTACTTAAATGCCAAGTTTCATCTATATCACATTTTGTGCGAGCTTTTGGTCAATATCCTTCTCTGGCAACTGGGCTATCAGTTGTCTTGATTTTTCTTAATTTACTAATGATTTACCCTAAATTTTCTGACCATCCACATACTGCTACGAATTCGGCTATTTAAAATCAGTTTGACCCTGGTCTAACGATCCAATAAAAAATAGGAATGTTTCCAAATAAAGTTACAGTTACAATCTCTAAATCGTCCCTCAAGTTCCAGAAACAGGTTTCTTAATAAAAGACATGACACTTATTGTAAATGCTATTTGCGATTATTTTTGTAAAATAAAAATATATTCGGGTCCAAAAATGTACACGTGAACCACCCTGTACAAATATGGCGTGCTAGGATCAATCTCGTATATTTTATTTTTGCTTTTATTTTGATTTGATTGGTTGAAGCATGTTTTTGATTGAAGTAAAAAGTCGAATGACGAGGGAAATGTTGCGGAATGAGTTGTTTTGAAAATTCTGGTGAGAAATACGCGGATTGGGTTTTTTTTTAATTTTTTTGTACGTTTTTGTTTGGATTTGATATGGAATTAAAAGCAGCTTTTAATTGATTGGGTAGAAGAGAGTTATTGAAGTGCAAGTGGATATATTTACTCCAATTTACAAAAATTCATTCTTTTTTTACATATACAAACAATATTTTTATATCTACGTATTTTGATACAAAAAAAACACATTTAACCCTCATTTCAATCATTTCATTTCAGTTTTTTGCTATTTTAATAAGGAAAACCACTGTAAATAGTTGAAGCACTACGAATTTCTACTTATCTTTTGTTATTTAATTATTTTTTGGTTTGAGTAAAATATATTGAGATGAATTATAAGATTTTACTTTTTTAATAATTTATTTTCCATTTGTCAACTTTGACATTTTTTAACATCTCAACACTCTCAAACTAGCTTTTCTATTAAGTCCGCAACACATAATTTAAAATTACTAAATTCCCAAAAGACAAATTACAACATTTACATCATTACAATATGTATAAAAATTTCATAAAAACCAAAAATTCATTCAGTAACTTGTTATAGAATGAAAATACATGCAAATCGCATCAGAAGCAAGTGGGCAGTGTGAATAAAATTGTTGTTCGTCGACCTCTACAAAAATAGTTATTTGTGTAACTAGTGCAAAAAGTGTATATTTGTTGCACGTGTAGCACACAACATTTTTTCTATGATCGAAAATAAAATTTTACTTTAAACTAACGATAATTTTATTAAACTAGTTATTTACTTTTTTCGAATTAATTTCAGCCTTCACTGAATATTCTGACTATAAGGTCGATGGCTTTAGTTTCTCCAATTTTTCTTTCAAATATGCTAGGAGGATGTTCTGACTACTGTTCTTAACACCATACCAGTCTGTAAAGCGTTTATAACAAATTTCATAATTTTTTTTGGATTTTTCGGATAATAAATCTGCTGTGGCTTCATTTGCTGTTTGAATTAAATCTGGAGGAGTACAAATATATTCTTCTTCACTATTCGAATCAGACATTTTTAATAGCTAACAAAATATTAAAATTTTAAATTGACAACTTGAAATGAATTACGTAAACTGCCACTGTCAGACGCCATCCATAGCTAACTATGAATATGCTTTCGTTAGTAACAAGATTTGGATTAATCAAAACTACAGTAAAAAATGTTTCTTTTTAATATCAAACAATAATGTTTTTAATAATATTTAATGGTACCTAAGTACCTACCGTTACCACGTTTATAAGTATACTCAAATTACATGGAAAAAATGTTTTCTTCAGATCGAACTCCTAATTACAGAGTACCAAAGCAGTTTGTTGCACTAGTGCAACAAAGTAAAACTTTAACACAGTTGAGAGTGCAAAAAGTAATAACTTTTTGCACGATCGTAGAAAAATGACATTTTACGTACTAATTTCCCATTGAAAAGTTAACTATTTTTGAAGGCAAGTACTTTTCGTCCTCAAATGACTCGCACCGTGCCGTATCCTAGTGCCCACATCGGACGAAAAGTGTTTGCGGACGAAAAATGCTTGCTTTCAAAAATGGTCGATTTTTCTTTCGGAAATTAGTACGTTTTTGTAGAGATCAACGAAAAAATGTAATATGCGCCTCGGCGAAAAACTGTCTATTGTCTCGCCTGCTTGCTAGCCTCGGCTATCAATTTGCAGACTCGACTATAGTAGACAGTTTTTCGTCCTTGGCACATAAATAACTATTATGCAGAAACTATGGTTTAGGTGAATAATTAGCTTTAGCTTAAACTGGTGAGGTTAAGCTGTTTGCTTGCAGCATACTCTATTTTTTTTCAGTTAAAACTTAATTGGGTGTGAATAAAACATAGCAAATAGTGCAACTTTCAAGCAAAAACTAACCATTTTTAAGCTCAGAAAATGTGAAGCTTGAACTGATATTTTAAAGCTTACACTTATAAGCATAAGATAATGCTTATTCACATTGCTAGTACTTATAGCTGAAACTAAAAGTTTATGCTGGTGCTAAAACTTAATACTTCAAGTAAAAACTTATTTTTTATTCACACTGCCCAATATTTTTATGAGAGAATGATCATCCGACATGAGAATTTATTTTTTGTGTTGTATCACAGTTTCGATCAATAAATTCACCATCGCATCGAAATTAGTAATTCAAATTGGAAACTTGCTTACTTGCCTGGCTCTGTATAGGGGGAACAACCATCAGCGGAGTTTGACGGTGGCTTTTATAACTATTACCAATAACTCATTTACCCTCGGCTAAATCATCTAATCTCGCGGAACTTATCACGGCCTAGTTCGTGGTACGGAACGCGGAATTCAATGAGGTGAAGAGAACAAAGCCACAATTTCGGAATCGTGCCTCTATTGTTTCATCTCAATGTATGGATATAGAAGATGGAAGGCGCGGGGAATACAGGAAGGCTCTTATTTGTTCACTCAAATATAAAATATATGCCGTGTTTGTCTTTTTATTACTCTTTACTTAGCTTAGTTGTTTGTTTTTTCAATAAACCGAAACCTGCATACTCCTGATTCGATCTTTTCTCCTTACTCTTATTACTCTTTTCAGTGGCTCGGATTTTAAGTTTTTTTACTGAATTAACTATATAACTCATCTCCAAATTCTTATTTAATCTGTTTTTGGGACAATCTGTATAAGAGTATGCGTAACTAAACGTGGATAGCCTAAAGTGATACATTTGGAAGCTGCAGACGATTTTTACTGACGTGTCAAAACTGTTCTATCGTCCACTCTATATATAGATAAAAAACCGGAAAGCTATCGATACAGGGAGGCCCTTTAGGCCCTTAAGAATTGCTAGAGCATGAAGCGTGTATTTCATGATTCGGGGAGACTGCTGAGATTTGGATTCAATATCACAATATCAGGAACTGCGGCGTTAAGAAAGGGTGAAATTGACTTGAAATGTAAAGGGATTATGATGAGGTAGCATTTTTTTTATGTACAGTTGTGCCTAAAATTTTCTTACCCATCAAACAATATTGAATACAAGTTTCATATGCGCCATCCAGTAATAACCATATACAACTATGTATTACATGTACATGTATTACATAGTTGTATATGTAGATAAAATTAGTGGGAAGCAGTCAATAGTCGTTTTAAGTCGAGCTTTCGAAAATGTTTATTTTCTTTATCAAGACAACATGAATTTCAGAAAAAATTACATACAAAAAGAAACATCAGTGTTAAAATTTAAAATGACAAAATGACAATTTCTAAAAAAATCAGTATACAATTGAAACATACAGAGTGAGATTATAAAATGTATAAGTATGTATAAATATATAAAAAATCAATTCAAGGAGGACGAGTTGAGAAATTTTCTTTATGTTTTTTAATAGATATGTATATATTGTACTGAGGTTATTGATATCTGTTCTTTTATTCATTGATTTTTCATTGTTATTTAGATGAACCATTTCAAGAAAGAGACGCTTATTGAGATTTCGCTCATTATCGAGAATTTTAGCATTATTATAGTCAATCACATAATCTTTATCTGCAGTCACTTTTATGAGAGGTTATTCTATCTTTAAGCATTCTACTTGTTTGACCAATGTATACTTCATCACAGCTGCTGCATAGGATTTCATAGATTATATTTGATATATTTTTGACTTGTATAGGTGTTTCCAATTTTGAATGTATTTGTGAAATAGTTTTCAAATTAGTTTTAGCTATTTTAATATTGTCTTCATTTTTGAACAAATGTATGAGTTTTGATGTCAAACCATCTATATGTGGTAAAGATTTAAAAATTGAAATTTGGTCAGTTGTTGGTGGATGGTTTGAATTTGAAACAGAAATAGAGGTAGTAAATTTGGGATATGAGTTTTCTAAAAGAAGTTCTTTCAGGCACTCATCTCTCAAAGATGGATGAGTGACCTTAACCACTTTGTTTTTGAGGTTATTAATTAAGTTTATTTTGATTACTATTAATTGGTTTTCTGTACCATCTAGTAATGATTATATTGTCGTTCGTTCTTATTAGTTTTAAATCCAGGAATGGAACTGAATTATCAGTTTCTTTTTCAACAGTAAACTAAATATTTGGATCGAAACTGTTAAAAATATTTAAAGTTTCATCGATACAGTTTTCTGGTACAGGAAAGGAATTTCGAATGTGATTTTATTTGTGCAATATTTTAGGAGTTCATCTAAAACGTAACTTGATATTAATGGAGAGATATTAGAACCCATGGGAGTACCGAAAATTTGTTTGTAGAATTTTTGATTGAAGACAAGGCAAGTAGAGTCAAAAATGAAATCAATTATATTCATAAACATTTGTTTTTTAATATTGCACAGGTTGTTAATTTTGTTCCAATTTTTGTCGATGCAGAGTTTAACTCTAAAGGTAAGTTAGTGAATAGAGATACCACATCTAAACTTATAAGAACATAATTTGGTGCTAATTGAAAATCGTTAATGGCTTCACGAAAGGAGAAAGAGTCACTAACATGATATTTGTTATCGTTGTCATATGAGTTGGTCAATATTTCAGTAATAAATTTCGTTATTTTACTATTTGGGGAGTCTATAGTAGAAACAATTGGTCTCATTGATAAAACGGGGTGTAATTGAGTTATAGATAGTTAACTTTCTAGCAGTTATTGCATCAATCATTGTTTTCTTCTTTAGTTCAGAAACAATTTTATTAGCTTTCTGTTGTAGAGTGCTCTAAGTGGTTTGTAATATTTTGTACCATTTATAAGTATTTGACTTTTATTAATGTATTCGTCTTTGTACATTGCAACAGTTACATTACCTTTATCACTATTGATAATGCAATCTTCAGAATGTTGTTTTAGATATATCTTGTACTTATTGAACATAATAGTAAATTGATATATGTGATTATTATTCATGAGAAAAGTTTGTGATGAATTGTGCACGATATAGGTTTTTACTTCTCTCATTGGAATTTTCTATAATGTTTTCCAAATCTATTCTTAAATCTTTCATAGTTGGACACACGCTAAACTTAGGACCAAGTGAGAGACATAATGTTTTAGTATTAAAAAATATAACTAAGATCCTTTAGAAAATCCTTTTGACATATTTTTTTTAGATGGAAGTATTTTTTTTGTTTATAAGGCATGTTTAGCCAGTGGCGTTCATATTTGTATAAATTTTATAGTAGGTTAAAAATATAAAAATGAAATTATTCTGAGACTCGTTCTCTTGATTTTTTTTTCGAAAAATCAGCAGTGAAAATGATAAAGTATATTGCTACACATGGATTCCTCTAGACATCACAATATAGTGAGGGACTCGTGAACCACCCTGTATGAGGTCGTTTGGAAGTTACCGAAAAAAATCTAGTTTATCACACTTTCCACAAACATTTAGTTTGTTTACTCACCGAGCCCAACATGGGTCGTTCTTATCGTCGTTTTTGTGTTTATATTACATTCGAGCCTTGGACCTATTCAGGCATACAGCCCACACACATTTGTAAACAATATTCGGACCGAATTGCAAATGCCCATTAGCCATAGTGTTTATTGTTTATTTAACAATGACAAATATTGGATGGCTAGCGGTGTACGTGTGTGTTGTTATTTCTGTTTTTCGAATAAAACGAATCAGTAAAATGCGGTGACAAAATGACAGAAATGCTGTTTGCAGACATAATATTAGTAGCTGATTCGGATGATAATTTACTTTTTATGTATTTATTGTAGAATTACTTTTTTTTCCAATACCTTTAGAACAGAACTGAGGAAATCTCATTAATCTTTTCACTGTTTACTTATTTATAACCCTGAGGATGGTCGCAGGCCTTTGTTAAATAAATTTGAACGCTATAGGGTTTTGTTTTTATTTACATAAAAATAAATATTGAGAAGACAAAAAGCATGATTGTATCAACAGAGGGTAAGTAGGTAGCATAAAATAAATTTAAATGGGAAAGAGATACAACAGATGGAAACTTTTAGTATCAGTAATTGAGAAGAATGCAAATAAATGAAAGAATATGTAAAAGTAAAATATTTGGGGAAATGGGAAGTACGAAATAACATTACAAGTAAAGCTAAAAATTGAGCAGACCATCCGTAATGTACAATAGTGAAACGTGGACTTTCAATTTTCAATGAAGGTTTGAAGATTTATTGTTTTCTCTCTAGTATTCTTTAATATCCTTTTAGTTTATTCAATTTTCTGTTGCAAATTCTTTTGATATAGGCCAGCCCCGCATCGGCTGGCGCGACTGATCAAAAATTCCATTAACCGATCTTCTCTACTTGTTCTTCCTTGTCTCCTATCCTCCTGTTCTTCTTTTGCTACGTCTGTTTCTTTCTTTGTTTCCTCCATCTTTTGGGTTAACTCAATTTAAATGCCCCACGTTGGGCCCCAATTGAAATGAAATTGAAATTTATAAGTTTTTTACTTTTTAATAATCTTTATTTCAATTAATATCTGACATTTCAAAAATCATCTCCCAAAACAAACATGTCATAACAACCCTCACCTTTTTTTTAAAGTCCCTTTTACATATTTTTTGTTTAATTCGTTTAAAATACACTTCCCATAATTTTGTCTCATTTTTTACGCCATAACACTATATAGTTCTATCGTAATTTTGTGTAATTTCTTTATACTTTCCCAAAAATCTTTCCTAAGAATTAGGTGTTTAACTCCAAATCTAACCTCATTTGTTTTATATTTCTAATTATTCATACTTAATTACTTTCTACATAATTGCATGTTTTTTTATGTTTTTTTGCTTAAAATAGATAAAAACTAATAAGAAAAGATTTGAGATTTTATGCAACTGTTAATACAGATACGTCACTGGTACGGTACTGATTTGCTTTACGGTAAACGATTAAAAAAGAAGAAACATAACAGACCAAGACCATCACTAGTTTCGAAAAACGAAGACGAAGAAGAAGAAGAATATAGAAAAACGATTTTTAAGTCGGGAAAACACAAATACACTAACTTAGAAACAAAGAAAATACTATATACTAACTAAAAAATATTAATAAATCAAAAATAAATGCAAAATCAAAAACCCACGCTTCAACAAAAATCAAAGAAATGACATTATTGACAGTGACATTTAACAATTTTAACTTTGATGTCGAGTGAATTCGTTGAACTTTCGATTCGGCTTATATCTAACTTCAGTTACGCAACCAGTGACGTAATTTCAACAATTGCGTAATATTTAAAAGGCACATTATAAAAATTAACAAATTTCTGGTAAAAATTATGTATGCAACTAAAATTAAAAAAACATATTGTGTTGTTAATTATTCATATAGTACTTGTTATTTATAAGGTTTTAAATAGAATCTGAAAATTAGTTAAACACCCAATTGAGTCAAGCTGCCTTGAGATCTATAAACGTTGCTAAAATTTCCCACTTTGTTCTATTTTCCCTTCCATCAAGCCTTTGAGTGTCATAATTTTTTTTCTTAAATTAAAAAAATTATTTTTCTTTTTAAAATGTGCCTTAAGGGCATTCAAATTTTTTACCTTATCCATTATTAATCAACCTATAATTATAATTAACGCGTCCTCATTAAATTTAAACTATCAAATTTATCTATACATTTTTATTACCAATCGGCATGTGGAAATTCCTTAAATACAAAAAATTCACCCGTATTCAGCCATAAACGTTAATATTTAAAAGCATATTTTATGATATAATGTCTACATATTACTTTAGACGTTATTTAACCCAATTATTTTAAAATTTTGACTATACGGGGCAGCTGGATGTGTAATTCGTTTTAATAATGTGTAATATGTCGATAAGTAAGTGAAAACATGAGATAATTATAGTCTAGCTGGATTACAAACTATACCAATTAATTAGTTAAGAATGGGCGTCGTAAAATTAAGAAAAGTCGTGGCCAGAATTATTTTTTGGAGGATGCATTGATATCATAAAAACCGGATTCTAGATCTGAAAGAAGCTCATATAATATTCGTAGGCCAAAAAAATCGTTTTTTAGTCATGAAATATCAAATACTTGCAATGTTGGGCTATGTGCTGCACCTTGCTTCGAAATATATGATGCAACAGAAAATTTTGAACAATTTTTTTCAAAATCCAAGATTAAATTTAAAATTTTGATTAATTTTATACCTTTTTTAAATTTTTGCCAAGGGGTTAAATATGTAAAAAAATAATAGATTTTAGAAGTCTCTGATTATGAATATAATAAAAACATACTAAGAGGACGAACAAGTGCGAATTATTTTTACAGCATACCGTGACAAAATCCGTATTTTTATATTATCCAGGAATAAATTTAATTTTAATTTTTTGTTCAAAGAATGCGTCTAACTACACCTATTTTTCTTAGTGTAACCAAATACTGGTTATTAGAAGAAATTTGTCTGAAGCAGAGACATTTTCTGAGATTTAACGGGTTGAGGGGAATGTCTGGAGTCAGCTTTCCTGCATTTTCGTCGCCTCTTAATTAAAATTAAACCATTTTCATCACGATCTTGATTTATGGTACTTCCCGAAGCATTTTTAATTAAGAGACTTGATATCTTGTCGGCCAGGATTGTCGACAGCTCACAGGAATTTAGATGGAAATTACAATTTCGAAATTTCAACATTTCAACGCCCCCATAAAAGAGTGAATTTTACCTTGAGTAAAGTCTTAAGAAATTTAAAAAATGTCGATTACTAAAAGAATATTTTTTAGTATAATCTGAACTAATACTATTCTCCAAAATTTATTCTAGATAGAAGTAATTGTATATTGTAAGTAGGAATCTTTAGCCACAAAAGATTCGTAGATTGAAATAGATAAAAAGCATATTTCGCATTTTTTATACTTGCACACCCTAATAATTACCCAGGAAAAATTAAATCGTGTGTTTTTGGGGATGTAAGGCGCCATTTTATCAGTTTAAATGGCATTATTTCCATGAAAGGTTCGAAGAATTAGCAATTTTTTAATGAATCTACAGCGGCGTTGCCAGTTGTAATGGTTTATTCAAGAATTTAAAGAAATGTCCTCTGTTCACTTATTATTTACGCAGGAAAAATTAAATCGTGTGTTTTTGGGGATGTAAGGCGCCATTTTATCACTTTAAATGACATTATTTCCATGAAAGGTTCGAAGAAATATCAATTTTTTTAATGAAGCTACAGCGGCGTTGCCAGTTGTAATGGTTTATTCAAGAATTTAAAGAAATGTCCTTTGTTCACTTACGCAATAATTAAAATATACCGAACAAACATATAATCAGATTGATTAATTAACTACTTAGAGGAACAACTATTCACAGAATCGTTCTCGCTCTCGAAGGAAATGGAGGGAAGCGTATTTTCGAAAATATAACGCGCTGAGTCGTTTGAATATATTGCATACATGTTGCCATGGGCATCTGTTTCTAGGCGACCACCGAAAGCTAGAATTCCGCAAACAACCTTTTTTAGGATTACATTAAAAACCATCATTCGTTCAATTTACTCATAATTTTTCTTTATTATTCTGAAAAGCATGAAGTAGTGAAACCACGAAAACGGCCGCCATTTTTAGTCAATTGGCGGAAATGTCGCATCCTTAAAACTAATTTGACAGGTTATCGGGCATTTTATTATCAAATTACTATATGTTTACTGTAAGAGCTAAGTCAAATTTTTTCGATTTTATAGATAAAGAGAAGCTTGTAAAAAAATTTTCAATAAATTTGGGCTGGAGCTTCGCGAGCTATGTGCCAAAAATGGCATTTTTGGTATTTTTCGAGTGGATTGCTTCACTATTTTTGAAATATCTCCGGCTCTAACGTTCGTGGAAAAGTAAAAAAAATTAAAATGACCGTGCTGAAGTAGATCCGTACAGTAGTGTTTTTTTAAAATGCATCATAACTTCAAAAAACGAATTCGCGCACATTTTTTTTTACTGAATTGGCAATAAATAACCAAAGAATCCTCGAATTTTCTTAAAAATTGGAGAAAATATGTATTTTTATGTCGGCATGACACTGTAAAAATTAAAAAAAAAATGCATTTGTCCAGCCAAAATCGGCAATTTTCGAAAAAAATTGAATTGTCCGCCATTTTTGTAAAAACAATAACAGAGAAAAAAATTTTATCTTAAAAAGAAGGTTTTTGTGTGAACTTTTGTCTAAGAAAATCCAACATTTTATTTCTTTATTTAAAGTACCCATTTTTCATTTTTTTTCCAATTTTTTTATGGCGATATTTATGCTTGATTCTCTTAGAACAACTATATTTCAGTCCAAAAAATGTTTAAAAAAATAAAAAAAATATTTCAGCTTCTAAAGTAATATTTTTGTGAGGGAACGAATCAATATAAAAAATGAAAATCGAATTATTTTTTTATTATTTCCTAAATTGGGCACTTCAAATAAAGAATTCAATTCAATTTTTTTCGAAAATTGCCGATTTTGGCTGGAAAAATGCATTTTTTTTTAATTTTTACAGTGTCCGACATAAAAATGCATATTTTCTCAAATTTTTAAAAAAAATCGAGGATTCTTTGGTTATTTATTGCCAATTCAGGTTAGGATACATTTTTTTAAAAACCCTACTATACGGATCGATACTCTACTTCATCACGGTCATTTTAATTTTTTTTTTATTTTTCAACGACTCTTAGAGCCGAAGATATTTAAAAAATAGTGAAGCAATCCACTCGAAAAATACCAAAAATACCGTTTTGGGCACATATCTTGCGAAGCTCCAGCCCAAATTTATTGAAATTTTTTTAACAAGCTTCTCTTTATGTATAAAATCGAAAAAATTTAAAAAAATGACTTAGCTCTTACATCCATATAAAATTCTAATTTCACTCGACTAATACTAATTCTTGAAATATCAATGTTTTCGTGAATTTTATAATACTATTTTTTATCGACTTCTTCTTTGATCTTTTTATATTTTTTTTTCTTTGGGATAAAATCGAATTTGCTCTTCTCCCATGTGAACATGGCCGTCGAAAGCCGAATTGCCTTTGTCGGGCCTTCTAGCGAGAAAGATTTATAATGTTTTTTGTTAAATGGAATTTTCACTGTTCGAGCACTCAAGAGGAGATTTGCATATTTCCTACTCCTATAGCCGCGCACCCGTGTTGTGTATTTTGTTTCTTATACGTAAAAGACCATTTCAATGGCAGTAGCGCGCTTAAAACTACATAATATGTCCAAGAAAACGTTTAATTTTCTATTGAATATAAAGAGAGAAAAATCGAAACTATTACAGAAAAATGTCTTACATAAAAAATCTCACTTTTCAGGAAAGACAAAACAAAACTTGTCCTGGGAGTGACTTATAAAGATCGAAACGTATCTATCCACAATCAAAAATGTTTTACCCATTTGAGTCACGCTTGTTTTTTCAAATTTAGACAAAAATTAGATATAAAATAAATTATAATTCGTTTATACCTTAACCTAAAAGTGAATTGTCGATTTAAATAACGCATCTCCTGGGAGGTGGATTGAAAGAAAATAACACATTAAATAGCCCCCAAGGTCACCTGACGTAAACCATTTGGACTATTTTTAATGGATGTCAGTTAAAAAATACTGTTTACAAAATAGGTTGTAGAAAATTCAGTTTTCTGACTCTCGCATTGGTGTGGAACAATATTTATCCATTTTAAATACCTGGGGTAATAAATAGTGACTTCTGATTGGTTTGTTTATTCTAATCTGACAACTCCTAGTTCCTTATATGGAAGTAATCTGATTTGCGTATATAAGGTGCTGGGTTGTTCCGCCGCTTTAAAATCCAGTCGCTTTTTTACTATTGTTTTCGTGCGATACGCCACTGTTTTCTTTTAAAAAGAATCATCTACCCTAACAGCATGAGCATCAGCATGGATCAGAACCCGTTTTGCAAAGTATATGAGGACTACGTCTGGGCGTGGGGAGTGATAGATGTTTGAGATTCAATCCTACCATCCAAAGCCAATGTTTCTTTGTTATTTTTGGAGAATTTATTATACCATTAGTTTCTTGTACATAAAAATCATGGTTGCGATTGATCAGATCAAATGGCAAGTAAATCTTGGAATAAAACATTTGATCAAATTTTATTGAGCTTACGCCACATTCAAAATGTAAAACTGTTTTTGTCCTGCATTCTTTTAGGTATTTAGTTCAATAAAACCATTTATATATGGTGATTTAGTGCAATAGCTTATATAAAAAATAAAAATTAAAATATAAAATTAAACTATGTTGAAAATTTCACACCAACATTTTTTAACCAATAAGAACCGTACGTTTCAGCTCGTTACAGCAGCAACCACAAAACTTTTTAAAAAATATTCATTCTTTCGGAAATATTTATAGTAATTCAAGCTCTAGGGAGATTACTAGTGAAAGTGTATTTAATGTTTAAGCATCTCTGACGTATAGTCCTGTATAGCTTTCCAAAAAGAAGAGAATCTTGATCAATGATATTAATATCACTAAAAAGTAAGAGACCAAATGATCGCTACTTAAAAAAATAAAATAATGACAAAATGTCAAACTTAAAAAAGTGTTAAGTAGAAATATTGTGTGCTCATAAAAAGGAGACACGAGCACCACAAATACTCCCTCCCGCTCTTAAAAGAAAAAATGAAATAATGACATAAAATGTCAATCTTAAAAAAGTGTTAACATGTAGAAATATTGTGTGCTCATAAAAAGGAGACACGAGCACCACAAATACTCCCTCCCGCTCTTAAAAGAAAAAATGAAATAATGACATAAAATGTCAATCTTAAAAAAGTGTTAACATGTAGAAATATTGTGTGCTCATAAAAAGGAGACACGAGCACCACAGGTGATTTATAAAGAAGTTGTAGTATTACTTAATTGTTAATATGTATTTTCAATATTTTGTTCTATTTTCTAATATGTTAATGATTTGTCTAAATTAGGAATTTGCTCGACCATTTTATCTGCATGTTTCAAATTGTAAGAAATAGCCCAGTTGTCAGAGACTTTCACCTCGCACAAAATGTGATATCGATGAAACTGAGCACCTAAGTAGGTACTTGAAAGGGTATAGCAAACAATAAAAAAATCTTTGCTGCTCTAAAGTGTATGCTAAGTTCACAATTTCGAATACAAAATCGAAAATTTGGTTTTTTCATTATATCTGGAAAAAAATTTATAAAAACTAATATCACCACGTGAAAGAGTGGAAAATTTTACTAAAAATTATAAGTTATTTAAAAAAATGTATTACGAAGTATAAAAAAATTATTAAAAATAAGAAAGCTAATTCGAAAACTCGACGCGCGCCGAGCCGTTGACTACAAATATTTAGGCGTTCGGAAAAAACTAAAGTATCTTTGCCTAAAATGTACGCAGAAAAAAAAACAGAAATCATTTTAAAAAGGAGACTATGAGCTTTATCAGAAAGCTATTAGTTTTTAATTTTTTGTTTCGTTTTCTCGTAAAAAATTTGACAGGAAGTTATCGTTTCTAAAGTTCTCATTGATTTTTATAAAACCGAAGATATATATTAATAGAAGGCATAACAAAAAAAAATTCTAGTATATTTATCATCATTATACTTCTAGGTACTTTTGATGTAAAAATAATTAAAATGATGAACATTGTTCCTGTTTAATAAAACTTTTGTTTTAAAATCATCATTTTTTACAGCATTCATTCGATGCAATTTTTATTTTCAAAATAGTGTTTATATAAATCAGAGATTATTTTTTTTAAGATATAATGAAAAAACCAAATTTTCGAAATTGTGAACTTAGTAGAACAGCAAAGATTTTTTTATCGTTTTTTACACCCTTTCAAGTACGTAAGTGCCAAGTTTCATCGATATTACATTTTGTGCGAGCTTTTGGTCAAAATCCTTCTCTGGCAACTGGGCTAAAAATACTTTTTCCTTTTGTATTAAAAACTTTAAACGTGTTTCGCTAAAAGCATTTTTAAAATTGGTGTACGAAACAGTTTTCATCTATTTTTTTTTACCATAAATTCTTAAATGTTTTCTCTCGAGAAATACGCAATATTTTTTTGAGAAAATCAATATTTTGAGAATATTTTGGAACATTTTTAAATGAAACACAAATATATTTGCAAAACACTTTTATTTACACATTGTTAAAAATATTTTTGGAATTTTAAACGTAAAAAACTTTGATTTTTTAAATAAAACACCCTATATTTTATTAAATATTTGGACAGCCTATTCCATAAGCTTTCTATATCTATGTGTGTGTTTAAATGAATCAGTTTCGAAGTGATTAAAGTACATTAAATGCTAAAAATGTCGTTTTTTAATTTTAGAGGTTTTCGGTCCAAATAAAACGTTTCATTATGATATCTCAACTATGGTCTGTTCGCTATCAGGAGATAGTAATAAAACATTTTTAAAGTTCCAACTAATAAATAAAAAGTAGGCACTATTGAATTAATAATTTGAAAAGTAACTAATACCACTATAGATGAGGCAGGTGCGTGAAGTACGTATTTTAATATTCTAAAGAAACAACATCAACATTCTATAAATGCTATTTTTAAAATGCCATTAAGAAGGATACTTGTGTTAAGGATTAAGATTTCAGAAAAACTTCAAAATTATTATAAGAAGAAAGTTTCTTAATTCATTAGAATTGTTCTTCCAGCTACCAATAGGTAATGTTATATCAGAACAATATACAGGGTGTATCATAAGAAATGGTCAATATTTTAATAATAGGTTCAGGACCTCTAAATATTAATATTTTACTAAATAACTTTGGGTCAAATGTTATCTACATTGACAGGGTGTTGAAGATAAAATTTATTTTTCGTTTTTTTGCAATAATTTCTTTATTATTTAATATATTGAATTGAAATTTGGTATGGTTATTTTTTTTGAAGTTAGTAATTCATAAGCGTGTTATCAATGTTGAGATTAGATAAAGAGGGCACCACCTACACTCTTCTGGATGGATAAAAGTATCATTTTTTTTTTATACCTGGCCTTTTTTGAATTTTTTTCAAGTCTTTATGCAAATTTGAACAAAAAAGGTACACTTGTTTTAATAACATAAATTAAGCTCATTTCGAGATATTTGCATTTAAAATATTCTAGCCACAGTATTTATTTAATCTACTTTAACATATTTCAACATAGTAGGCTTTGAAACTAAAATGAAAATGTACAGCTGTCAAATAATTAATTGTTAGATGTAATTTTGTTCACAAAATTCCATCTAAGCAGGTAATGAAAATGCCACGACACAACCATTTCTCTAATTCAGAAATGAGAGGTATGATTTGTGTTTATGCACAAATAAATTTTTCTGGACTTGCTGCTGCTATCTAACAATTAATTATTTGACAGCTGTACATTTTCATTTTAGTTTCAAAGCCTACTATGTTTAAATATGTTAAAATAGATTAAATAGATACTGTGGCTAGAATATTTTAAATGCAAATATGTCGAAATGCGCTGAATTTATGCTATTAAATCATGTATAGGTACCTTTTTTGTTCAAATTTACAGGGTATATCATAAAGACTTGAAAAAAATTCAAAAAAGGCCAGGAATAAAAAAAAATGATACTTTTCTTCATCCAGTAGAGTGTAGGTGGCGCCCTCTTTATCTAATCTCAAAATTGATAACACTCTTACGATTTACTAACTTAAAATATAACCATACCAAATTTTAATTCAATATATTAAATAGTAAAGAAATTATTACCAAAAACGAAAAATAAATTTTATCTTCAACACCCTGTATTTTAGTAGTAGATAACATTTGACCCTGAGTTATTTAGTAAAATATTAATATTTCGAGGTCCTGAACCTATGATTAAAATATTGACCATTCCTTATGATACACCCTGTATATAGATATTTAGTGTTTTGTAGTGTTTCTGTTGTGATACATGAAGTAGTGACTAGAGTTTAGTCCTATGAAACGCATGAAAGGCCTGACTATCATTAAATGAGAAAACTGTTATAAAAATTGTGTATGACTAGGTAAGGAGAGAGCTTTCATCTGGAACAGTGGAAAGTGACGTCCAAAGAACATCAACAATGGCAGGTGTGGGAACATCTACTACATACAGAATCCTTCATGAGCAAAAATCGGGAGTCCTGACTTCACCAAAAGAGCATGGAGGAGGTAAACAAAAACAGGATCTTCCAGAAGAAGTGTCAAAAGAACAATTGGACGAAAAGTACATGAATTTTATTTAAAAAAAGAATTTCCAACGTATGCAAAAATTGAAAGTAGCACTTACGCAAGGATTAAAATTTTAAAACGCTTGTTTATGTTTTGATTTGTTTCTATAGAGCATTACACTGGAATATTAAATTACCTACTTTTTGAGTATGAAAATGTCCTTTGTCTTATAGTTTAAAAACGTATGCAATGATTCAGTTTCACTATGTGGTCAGATAACTAAAAGGAAAGATGTAATACAACTTCCAACTTAACAAAACTCCCAAATCTGAGAAAAAGGCCTTGAGTCAAGTATCCCTAGCTTCCCCTACATATAGTTGCTAGTTATTGTTCAAATTATCAATTCAATAGTGCCTACTGGATTTATTACTCCTCTCCTGATAGCGAATTGAGTATTCAGGTCATTTTATCTGGGACCATAAAAGGGTCGCCTATTGTTATATACCCGATACACTGAGTGGCACTAATAAAGTAAAATGAATTAATATTACTCTATGACAAAGCTTCCGAATTATACATTTTTTTCTTTGAATACAAAATTAGATTTTGTTACTAATTCCTGATAGCGAACAGACCATAGTTTTACTCCGCGGGGAGATAATTGGCCAACCCTTTATAAGTATATTGACCGAAATTTTTTTTCGAAAAGAATGGTTTTTTAAAATATGTTGATAACCACAAAACTTTCATTATGAGACAATGCAAAACAAGCGATTCTGTTTTCTAGCAATTTTAGCCGATTGTACTAACAATAAGCTGCAGGTACATCAAAGGAATACATTTTGAAAATATTTAGTCTACCCTAAACAGACATTTATTTTTCGAAAACACACTGACAATCAACTTTGGTCTTTCACTAGTTCAAAAAAAAACATCGGCTAAAAGCTTTTTTCTTCGCTCACATTAACAAACACCTCACTAAATCACCGTCCAATAAAAATAAATAAATCCGCGCCGGTACCGAAAAACGCATTAAACAAAATCCGAAAAAAGAAAACTTTTCCTAAAAGCCACACCACACACACCAAAACTCAACACATTAGGATCAAATGTTTGTGTGCCTAATCTCGCCGCTTGCTAGGAAAGAACAAAAAGTTCGAGCGCCACGGTTGCTAGGTCACAGAGCGATAGGCGATGATTGTTCGTTACCAGGACGACGATCATATCGCAGTTACAGACAGCAACGCAAAGTTGTAACTCACTTCTACAGCTGACTGCATATTTGCTGTTGAGCTGAATCAGCCGAACCAGATATCGAAGGCAGCCATGCCTTGCCTTTTGGTTATACACTGTTGCCGCAATGCGACGAAAGTCTCTAGATTTTTTTATTATCTTTTATTAAGATTGCCACAAAAAATAAAGCTGGGCAGTGTAGCTGTATACATGAACAAGTACTTTTTTAATTAATTTTCAAGAAATTTATATTAAATAACTCATAAATTTGATTTCTGGATTCTACATGAAACGATAATTCCAAGTATATACTTCAACTGGGCCCTAAAATTGAAAGCTGTCATTGCTCAGCGATAACTTGTCTGCTTTATACATTTTACATTTATTTATTTATTCAATAAATACAATAAATAAATAAGCGCTACTTCACTTGTTTCGCATGAAAGGCATCATATA
The DNA here is from genome assembly GCA_949320105.2 of Crepidodera aurea. NCBI lineage: Eukaryota > Metazoa > Arthropoda > Insecta > Coleoptera > Chrysomelidae > Crepidodera > Crepidodera aurea. The sequence continues at coordinate 43,803,859 of OX439472.1, forward strand.
ACATCGTCATCAACATTATAAATAGAATTATACCCAAAGACCAGACATTTGTATGAACCTTGACCGATCTTCTTTCCAATTAAGTATTCCCTTTTTTCCAGAGCATTTACTTCAGAATTTCGAGGACTCAAAAGGGTCGCCATGTGTTATTTAAGCATGTTTTTTCTTTACCTTTGATTTTCCAAAAAAATCCACTAAAGCAAGTCGTTCCCGCATATACACCTACTTGAATTTTCGTTCCAGTCTTTTGGTATTGCTCAACATAGATTTAAATTACAAACATTTGGGGAAAATGACATTTCGTACTTTTATTAGTTTGACATGCAACCCGGGTTCGATACGCGAGATAATTAAGTGGTTTAGAATATCTTGGAGAGCATGTAAAACTGTCCCTTCTTCGCAACTTTTTATATAAAATCCAAAAATCGAATTTACCCGTTATTTCACGCAAAGCACCCTTAAATTTAATTTATTCTTGGAAAGTATTTTGGTGCATTTCCAGATTTTTGACAGAAAACTATTTCATTATTTGAAAGATTATGAACGGCAACAGCGTAATAACGAAACATCTGTATACGTCCTACAATCTATTGCCGGCTGAGGCGGAGAGGCAGGTCGGCACGGCAGTCGTTCGTGCCCCCCTCACAGTTGGTTTTCTTTGTCCTTCGGATGGGAGAGCGAGTCTGCCATCGACCCACTCGCTCGCTCCTCACTTGTTTTGTATGCACAGTGGCGGAACTTTTAATTCCCCGAAATTCTCATTGAAAAACCAAAGACCAAATCTTCAATTCTAATCATCTAATTAATAGTAGAATAAAGTTATCATATAATAAAATTACTCGGATATGAAACTTTTGTCAAAATTATTAAGTTTCTTTATTATCTTCCGCTCCCCTATCTCTAGTTCGCTTTGCATCCATAAGTAAATGTGGTCATATTATATAATTATATTGCGCCACTTTCGCTTTCTAAATCCATCGGTTCATTATTGTACTTGTTCGCTGATTTGCCAACCATTTAGATCTGGATCTTCCACGCCTTCTCTTTCCTCCTGGCTGCCATTGTAGCATATCCTTTGTTACTGCTTCTGGTCCTTGTTTCCATATATGTCCCAGCCTCTTGATTCTTTGAGCTTTAATTTTCTTTATTGTCTTCTTCGATCAGTTCGTTTTTCTTCTATATTCATGCTCTCCTATCTTCACTGGACCTAGAATTGATCTTAATAACTTACGATCGTTTATCCTTAGCTTAGCTTATCTTCTTCTGTTTTGTTTGTTGCCATTATTTTTTCCTCGACCTCTGTTCTTCTTTCCCCTTTAAGCCTCGTCCAGGCTTTACAAGTTACTTGAATTCAAGTGCAATAATTGGTGCAACTTGAAACAAATTGAAAGGTGTGAACATCATTTCACTTGAATTCAAGTAATTTGAAAGGTGCTTTCAAGTTTCAAGTAGAAGTAGAGACCAAGTTAACTTTTGCTTTCAAGTTGGGGACTTGAAGGTCGAGTTGAAACACATTTGTAAGGCTCGTTCAGACTTTACAAGTTACTTGAATTCAAGTAACTTGAAGGGAGTAACCTGAATTCAAGAGAACGTTCATACTATTTCAATATTTCATTCAAGTCATTTCAAGTTGAAATTTTTACTTGAATGATTTGTTTCAAGTTTACAATACCTCACAATTAGAACCCTCTGTGAGTGGTTGACTAATTTGCCGCAGTGCAGAGCCACTTTCACTACTTCCAGTGACTTCAAGTGCACTTGAATATCATTTCACACTATTCAAATGTGATTCAAGTTCCCAACTTGAAAGCCAAAGTTAACTTGGTCTCTACTTCTACTTGAAACTTGAAAGCACCTTTCAAGTTACTTGAATTCAAGTGAAATGATGTCAACACCTTTCAATTTGTTGAATGAAGTGTAGAATTTTTTCTCTGTTTTTTAGTAATCCATCCACAATTAGCTTATTTACAACTTTTATTCCAGCAGGAATCACATCATTCGACGCCATGTTTGTAACTTGAAACAGGAATCGTTCAAGTAAAAATGTTAACTTGAAATGACTTGAATCAAATATTGAAATAGTATGAACGTTCACTTGAATTCAGGTTACTCCTTTCAAGTTACTTGAATTCAAGTAACTTGTAAAGTCTGAACGCCGCTTTATTGTTTATCGTATTTAAATTTTTGTGCTTCTTCGAATTTTTTATTTCCTATTCGAATTTTCGCTTTCTTTACATTGATTTTTAGTTCCAACTTCATATTACCGTTTTATTTATGAGTTTTGCCTTTCTTGAGATTTTTGTTAAAAAATCGGTACGTCACTGGTAGGCTGTGGGCTCAAATGCCAACTGCCAAGTGTTTGTTTAGGGAGAATGAGAGATGGGTGAATGGGTGGTTGTAAGGAAAGATGGGAGGGGAACGGGGAAGAGGTGGAAGTGCTGGTTCAAGTTTCAAGTTGAAGGACAGGCCCAAACCTCCAAGCGGTCCGAATTTTAGACGAAACTTGTAAGACTTCGGCTTTTTTTTTTCGGAATATATACGAATAGAAATCGTTGGATAAACATGCTAACTTTCCTTTTATTATCTTCGTACACGTTTTTTTCTGATCGTCTTCAAAGTTCCCTATTGCTGTTAGTAACCACTTTTGTATTTCCATTCGATTAATTCAAAAATATAAACAGTAGATGTTTAGAAATCCAATACTTTTTCTCAAGATTAATTAACAATCGTCAAGGTCTAATTAAGAGAAAAATAACCTTTTATTAGCACTCTGAGTTTAAGTCCGAATTGAGCCTAAGGGCACATTCAGCATTTCGAGGTCTCTAATGATACTAATGGCCTTGTTTTTTCCTTTCCCGTGGTAAAATTCGTAATTTTCATTTATTTTTAACGAATCCCAGTGAAAAACTGAAAAAAAAAACCGGGGAAATAGCGACTTTCCCTCTTGTAAATTACAACTTGGAGTAAATGAAGAAAGAGATTAAGACAAATAATCATGAAAACGTTCTCGGAATGGAAATTACTGTTTTTTTTTTCATTTCTCAGTGACGTATCTTTGCAAGTGTAGGTGGAAAATATATATATTTTTACAAAGAACTACAACTTCCGTTTCAACATCATTGATAGAGTTTGTTTAAAACGTTTTCTTAAAGAAGAAGTTTTAATATCTTGAAATATCAAATTCATAAATTTGCATTTATAACAAATACGCTATTTTAAAACTACTTGATGTAAAAGTTGTAGATTGTAGATGTAGAGATATATTTTTACTACGTTATATTTATCTTAGATTTTTTTCACACTTTTTTTATCAAATAATATTAAACGAGGAAGGTTTATATGTATGTGTGTCCGGAGGATCTCAAAATCCACTCGTCAGAATTCAATGATACTTTCAGGGTAGACTAATTCCTATCTAAAACCGCAAAAAATGAAGGTCTCAGTTTTTGACATTGTCAAAAGTAGTTAATTGTCGATCATCGATGGAAATTATATCATATTATTGTGCGAGGGGTGTTCCAGAGCAACGTTCAGTAACGTAGTCGCGATACATATAATGTTGGTCTAACAGTGGCCGGCGAGAACGTTGGTGGAATGATGATGGAAAATCGTCATAAGAAAATAACCTATTTTTGTAAATATCAACGTCAAGGTTTGACTTTATTTAATTTCTGGCGTTTCAATCTGAAAGAATTCCATTTTAAATTTGCCGCTTTTTACAATGCAAAAAAGATTCCATAATAACCTACAAATTTTGACAACTACTGCTACATCTCTGGGTAAACGTTAAGAATATGGGGCGGGCTGAGATTTGTTGGGATACTCACTCCCAAGACAAACAAATTCAGTGCGTTGAAACGATTATTTAACATATTTTTCCAATACAAACGCATACATAACTTTTCTACAAATGTCCAAGTAGCAATTTATAACCAGAATAAACCTGAAAAGTATAAAAAAAGAAAAATGTTCATTTGACGGACATAAATAATTTGCTTGTCAAATGACAGCCATCTCATAAATTCAAAGTTGAAAATACAACGTTGCCAATTCAATTTCAGAAATCATGGATTTAGGTAAATATTTAATGGAATGTTGAGTAACACTGTTAAAATGGACATTTGTCAAAATGTGCTAAAAATATGTGTTTTGTTTTAATCATCTCTTTCCGAGTTAAATATTCGTATGTCTATGCTAGACTTAATATTGAAACTGGGTTGGTTAAAGGACCAGGCACCTTTCTTATGGGAAAATGGCTTTCCGTCAAATTTTCTGAAAAGTTGGTATGATGTAGAACTCGATGCTCTGACAAAAAGTGTCCATTGGCCCAAACCGATCCTATGGCTAGTTTTCGAGGAAATGTCACTTTTTTGTAACCAGTTTTCTCATAACAGACCTGTTTTATTCGCGTTTGTTGTAGAAAACGTGAATTATAGATTATTTGGCTACAATATTTTATAAAGAATTACTGTACAATTTGATTATTTACAGAGTGGTTCGAAAATAAATAATATGGTTTTTTTGAAGAAATTATTTTTTTTATAACAGCTTTAAAAATACGAGCAAATGTCATTGCATTATTAATATATAGTTTAAGTAATTACTTCTTGGCGATGAATCATATTTTATACAGGGTGACTCATAAATGTAGTTAGAGAAGGCATATAGCGTATTTTAGCTTTAGCGAATCGCCCCGTATAAACGATGTGTTATAAAATTTTTGTATTATCTTAAACAAATGTACGACCTGTCACTCTACCACCACTCTATGTCATACAGAGTGTTAAACTGATTGCAAACACTTTAAAAATTAAAAAACCTGTGTTTTGTGCACCACCGTATTTTAAAAGTTTCTCCGTCAACTTTATAAATTAATACATTTTCACATTAACAGAAGTTCAGAATTTAACTGAGCAAAATTTTGTTGTAATCCTATGACCAGTTTTCCTAAAATGTGTACCCATTCTTCTGTTTCCATAATTAGTAACCTTTTTTTATATTATTTTAGAACAACTAGTAACTAGGGGTACACATTTTAGGAAAACTGGTCATAGGATTGCAACAAAATTTTGCTCAGTTAAATTCTGAACTTCTGTTAAGGTGACAAAGGTATTAATTTATAAAGTTGGCGGAGAAACTTTTAAAATACAGGGTGGTGCACAAAACACAGGTTTTCTAATTTTTAAAGTGCAAGTTGCAATCAGTTTAACACTCTGTATGACATAGAGTGGTGGTAGAGTGACAGGTAGTACATTTGTTTAAGATAATACAAAATTTTTATAACACATCGTTTATACGGGGCGATTCGCTAAAGCTAAAATACGCTATACGCCTTCTCTAACTACATTTATGAGTCACCCTGTATAAAATATGATTTGCTTGTATTTTTAAAGCTGTTATAAAAAAATAATTTCTTCAAAAAAACCATATTACTTATTTTCGAACCACCCTGTAAATAACTAAATTGTACAGTAATTGTTTATAAAATATTGTAGCCAAATAATCTATAATTCACGTTTTCAACAACAAATGCCAGTAAAACAGGTCTGGCATGAGAAATCTGTTTACAAAAAAGTGGCATTTCCGATGTTTAACACCCTGTACCTCGAAAACTAGCCATAGGATCGGTTTGGGCCAATGGACACTTTTTCTCAGAGTATCGAGTTCTACATAATACCAACTTTTCAGAAAATTTGACGGAAAGCCATTTTCCCATAAGAAAGGTGCCTTGTCCTTTAATAAATAATAAACATCGTGACTTGTTTTTTAAATGAAAAATGTAAATGTTTCTTATCGTTATACAAAATACATGGTAGAATCAAAAAATTTTGTAGGTCCAGATATTTTTCTTTAACTGCTTCTTCTATTTTTTTAACTTCTTATGTCCTTGTTTTCTAGGTCGCAATTGCATCTGTCACAGACTGTTGTATCGACTTTGTTAATAAATATTCATTTGTTCGTCCAATTTTGGAAAACGAATTAGTGCGGGATCTATCCGGCCGCAAAGAAATGTTCTCCTTTAGTTTATAGCTCGGGAGCCAGAGTGGAAAGAGTATAAATGAAAAAAATAAAAACGTGCAATCTCTCTAAGTTGTAATAGCAAAAAAATTGTACAATCTTTCACTGCTTTATTTTTTTTAATTTTACTTATTTTGAGGTATATCAATTTATTTTTCTAGTTATTGTAGTAAATGATATATTTTTTTCTTCGTTGCACACCACTGCTTAAAAAAAGAATTAATAATGCTTTGTTATAGGGAAGAGGAGTAAACAAACAAACGACTTGAAGAGTATTGAATTTCCAATTAAAGAATTTTAAATGTGGGGAGACGACGAAAAGTAATGGTACAGAAAATAATTACGACTTGTAATTTAAATAAACCGCGATTAATTTTTCAAATCCAGCTCAAGAGAAATCATTACTTTAGAGGAGTTTTATGGTCATCTTAAAAACTAGAACTATGCCTTCTTATTGTGTATTGAGTCTATTTTTTTGTTTTTTTCTTTTATTTATTGTTCTATTCAATGTATATGTGTGACTTTACAGTAAATTGTTAACTTGTCCAATGGCCATTTGGCTCTAAATGTTATATTTATGGATAGATAAATAAATGAATTTGAAGGTTTTTGAGGACATTCTGGAAAAAATTTAAAAATCAGGCGATTATATACAGTGTGTCCAATTAAGTCGGCCCCATATGAAAAACTTTTATATTATTTGTTTTATGGAAAAAATGCTATTTTTGATAAAAATTTCTGAATAGCCTAAAAAATTCATATTTTTTGACAAACCTCGTATGCCAATGACAAAATTTGATATTTGATGCAGAATTCTTTATCAAGAATACCTTTTTTCATAAAACAAATAATAAAAAAGTTTTCCATATGGTGCCGACTTAATTGGACACACTGTATATTCCCCAGCGCATTTTTTGAATAAAATCTGTGCAATAATACGGAAAAATATAAAACTGTCCGATAAATCTTGTTAAATATTGTTTACATTGTGTTTCATCAGTAATGGACTTCCATAATAATTATTGTAAAGGTTTTTCACGAATTTCTCTCAATTATATAGGGGAATATTAATTATCCTCTGTAACTGGGACCGCGCAGTAATGTATAAAAATATAAATATTTGTACATGGTTAATATTTTGAAGTTAATCAAGAATAGCTTTTTTATAAATAAATGATACACACTCTAAAATTTAATAAGAAACTTTTCAAATAATGACGGCTTTTGAATATGTTGTGGTTAGCGCTATTTATGAGTTTTTTAAAAACTAATAAAAAATATTATTTTTTACAAAAAAAATGGGTCTAGCCAAATTTTCAGAATAATTTTAAGCATTTATATATTTCAGTAAGGCGCGAGATGATTGTTTCTAAAATAAATTTTGTTGATATTTTGAGACACACTGTATAATTAATGACGACATTTACATAAGAATTGAACGCTTACAAAATGTGTTTAAAATAAATAGAAATGAACCAGTAAAAGATCAACATCAGCCACTTTATAAATAAATCACTTTTAGAGCCGATAATACTATCGTAAATAAACTTTGACGTTTGATAAAAATATCCACCTACCCATCTATCACTTTATTCTTATCTAACTTGTCACTCAAACTCTGAACTGAAGATATATCTATACCCACAAAAAAAAGAGAGAAAAGTTGCGGTATAGGCGCCTTGTGAAATATATAATAATATTTTTTTATAGCAATGTTTGTAAATGAAAATTGACTGTGCCTGGTAATATTTTCATAATTTACGCTACAATTTGAAGAGGAAAGTCATAAGGTCAAAACGAGGTAAAAACATGGGTCCGGAAAATAAGGATTTACATGTGGTTCAACGTCCTTTTTTAAGGGTTCTTTAGATTCCTATACATCATTATCATTCAAGTACACCACACACACTTCATTTGTAAATACAACCCAATTACTATTTTCTTTTTCTTCAACATGATTTTCCTTTCGCCCAAATCTTCGCCAGATACTTCCAAAGGTGCTGCAAAACATTTAATCTGGGATTCGTTTGACACAAAGGGTAGAAAAAACAGAAAGGAGAAGATAAGGAAAATGAAGAACAAAAAACATATGGAACAACCTAAAGAAGAATGATCCAACATGTCAGTAGAAAGAAAAGCACGCGAACAAAAAGAAAATACAAACGATACTGAGACAGTATTTATTTATTTATTTTTATAAGAATACAAACAGGACGAGCCCAGTACAGTATTCTCTGTTTACTAAACTAATACAAAATGGATAAATCCTTATTAAATGTTACTTAACAATAAAAATAAGAAAAAATATATATTATATAAAAAGAAACTAGTCAAGATGAGATAGATTTAATTTGTTAATAGTGTTTGTAAAAGTTATAAAAGAGGAAGAGAAGATATCCACATCGGTGAGTGACGAGATTGTATTGTATGATTTACTGCATCTTTGCAGAGAAGAGCTTTGACTAATTTTGAAAAGATTTTTCCCTCGCGTGTTATAGGATGGAGTAATGAAATTAATTTTACTTAAAATTTCGCTAGATTCAATTTCCCGTTAACGATTTTGTAGATAAATTTAACATCTGAAAGTTGACGTCTGTCGACTAGTGATATGAGCTTCAGTTCTCGTTTGCAAATATCGAAGTCTGCATAAGTATGAAATTTTTTTGAAACATTTTATAAATTTATCTTGGACTTTTTGTAATCGGTCGATATAACAGTTATAATAGGGATTCCAAATAGAAGAACCGAAGCTTAAACACTATTGACATATGCTATGTATAGATTTCTAACAGACTCTACCTCTTTGAAGTCGTGACAAACGCGCATTAGGAATCCTAGTGCTTTATTAGCTTTTTTTGAAACATATTCGATATGTTGGTCAAAAAAGAGTTTGGAATCGATATAAATACCGAGATCTTTGAGTACCGAAACTTTTGTTAAAAGTTCATTATTGAGGAAATATTCGTTTTCGAGAGTGTCTTTATTCCTTGAGAATGTTATACATTGACTTTTTTTTGTGTTCAGATAAAGATGGTTTTGCTGGCAATACAGAGTCAGACGATTTAAATCTTCTTGGATCAGGAGTTTATCGGAAGAATTAGATATTTTTCGAAAAAATTTCATGTCGCCAGTAAACGCCAAGAATTTTGTATTCATTTATTTACAAACGGGACTAACCCAAAAACAGTATTCAAAGATAGGTAATATACATAATCTATATAATTCTAAAATTAATTATGAAAATTTAAAAATCAAAAATCAATTAAAATAGTAGCAAATAAATAAGTAAGTAAGTAACAAGTAAAATTCAAAGTCGTAGGTAAATGAAAAACACCTATTCAATAAATATAAATTAACACTGTGAAGCGAGAAAATGTACGAAAATGAAACAAGAGGAGATATCGTTAATATATATGTTGAACAGAAGGGGGCCCAGGTGTGACCCTTTAGGAACCCCTGAGGTTACTCTAGAAATAGGAGAACGAAACTTTCCGATGGATATAGATTGGGATCTGTTGCTGATGTAGGAACCAAACCACCTAAGCAGATTGCCATGTATACCGACTTTATCGATTTTATCGAAAGCCTCACTAAAATCGGTGTAAATGGCGTCTATCTGAGTAGAGGAAGAGGATACTATAAGTACAAATATTTTCTAAAAAATAGCAATTATGTATAAGGATTTACATATTTTTAAATAAAATTTATTTATTTATTTAGCTTCTGAAAATGGAAAATTGAAAATTGGATATAGACAGTATTTCTTTATCTCTCTTCTCACCATAAATGGCGTTGATGGTCATCGTATGTTTCTTTACTAATTCTTTACTCGATCAATCAGCTCGTAAACAATCGTCCAGTGTGTTTGTCTGTGTCATACAAACCTTTCAAATTATTCTTAGAAACAACTGAAATAACACAGTCCAAGTTGAGCGACCATCAACTAAGCAAAAGGAAACTAGACGTGATTATCCGTAATCCAAAACACATTTCTTCTTATTTTACCCCACAACAAAAACTAAGAACATTATCATCGTCTACCAGTCCGTGTTCCTAATGATTGTACGACGGCTTTGAGAATCGCCGACTTACTATCTATCATTGACGGTGCGTAAATAGGGTAAAAGGAGAAAAAACTCGAAAATAAAAAGATAATATCTCAGCGTACGTTGGAGACCTAAGGAACTGTTTTTTTTTGTTGGAAAAATAGACACTATGTAAAATTAACTACCTGGAACTTAAATGGCCTCTTAGGCAGTCAAAAAGTTATACAAGTGTCTCTAGAAGCTAAAAAAATGAATCTGCAAAATATTGTGTGGTGTATATGTACGAAACAATCACGTTAATCAGAATCATGCCTATCCAGAAGCCATCCAACTACTGGATAATCGTAAATTCGCCAAAAGGTCAAATAGAGAAGTTGTGTTGTATGAGTCAAGTAGAGTACTGAGGGGCTAGTTTTGAAGTATTTCACTATAGTGAATTTGCAATGTTTCGAACAACCCAAGTTTTGTACTAATTTCGTCGATGAAATTGAATTCGAAATCGAAATAATTTCACATTTTGTTTGATAACTACCTACAATCTACATGGTATACATTTTTTTATAATATTTCGTAGTCGGTCAATTTCTTTAATAAAATGGCAAATTTGGAGGAACTTCAATAAATTATAGTAAATAATGTTGTGGAACTAGTGGAAGATGACTTTTTCACAGTGCTTCATCATTTAAGGCAAGACCCTTTTAATCTAAGTGATCGTAAATGTCTCAAATTTTACAGACTTTCTAAAGAACCAGCTCGACAACTAATAAATATGTTAGAACCCCATTTGACAGCTCTTTTGTTATTTAGAGTAGCCATCACTCCAAACAAACAATTTCACACATGTAGTTATATACAAATACCAAAAACAATATTTGAAAAACTATTGCCACGAGCCGAAATCCAAAATCTTATAATCTTAAATCAGAATTATTCTTCTTTTTTTGTATTTTAAGGTTGGAAATTAATTATTCCATTGTTGCCAAATCGCTTCGTTCGAATTAAATTCATTTGAGTGAATTTATACAAATTTCATATCATTGCAATTGAAAACTAGGGATAGCATTTCGAAGATGAATTAAAAATCGAAATATTTCACATAAGAATTGACTTTCACTTATATTCAAAACTTGGTCTCCTGGACCCAAGTGGGTTCGAATTCTACTGAGAGCTAAAATCACTTTCTGATTTTTAATTAAATAAAAAAGTTGGAAATTGATTTTTAGATACTCGTTCATTGCTTAGGTTATAATTAACAGTAATGTTTGAAGAAACTTTAAAATTAAATAGTTAATCATCTTGGCAACAATATCGACTCGTTCTATCTTGTTTTTTCTTATCAAATAGAGCGACAAGCGTCTAACAATATTTAATTTTGTTTCAGGTTATTGGTATCGGATTCTAGACCAAGAATTTAAAATATTTTTCTACGGTAAGTTAAATGAAATCATTTTTTACCATACGGTGTGATAGGCTAACACTGTTTTTTTATTTGGAAAATTATTATTAAAAATGTTTTTTAGATAATAATGGAAAGCCCTCAGAAAATGCATAATTTATGCTATGGGCTCCTGTGTTTTCCAAAATTAACTTTTTCAATGTATTTTCGCCCAAAGAGAACATTTTGACGGCGATTTTATAAGATTTGATGTAATTTTCCGCACATTTTTACCATTTATTCGACTTTTTCCATAAATTTTCACCCCCTTTCCCAATATTTTTTTATTTTAAAAAATATCGGTACAAAAAAATAGCCAAAAATAACAAATAATTTTCGACAAAAAAACTGAATTGGAAGAAGAAATTATATAATAAAAAAATTCTCAAACAAGCTTGTGGAAAACAAATTAAAGTTGGTCGAAAATAATTTGTCCAATAAAAATTGTTTCAATATTTAGTTTCACGGAAAACACATTTATAAAAACTAGAAAAAAATAATTTGATTGACAGTTGTCAAAGATTAAAGTTTGTCAAAAAAGTAATGTTTTTGAAAAAATATTTTTGGAAACAAATTTTGAATATTATGCGGAAATGGTATATTATACAACAAGCGCGAAATGATACTCTACGAGTGGAAAATGCGCATTTCGCGCGAGTTGTACACTATACTTTTTCTACGATTATGTATTTGTACTGGCTATTTGGGCCATTTCTTTGATGCTTGGAGTTGAGGTAAATGTAGAGATCTCTATAAATGTAGTGATTTTCTATAGATATAGTTTGTTTGAAAAATAAGGTGAAACAAATTCTCTTAACAAACTGGTTTTTTATATAGAATTTACTTAGCCTTATTTTCGAAATAAATTATAGGGAACTTTAAGTTAAGATGTCTTCTATTTTACCATTCTAAAAATCAACATTCAATCAATCATCAATCAAATGTGCTTTATTATCTAAAGAAAAAACTTGACAAAGCTGTGTAATAAGAGAAAAAAAAGTAGAAATAAAAGGCTAAAAACACCAACACAGTTCAAACAAATAAAGATTAACATAACATACAATTTAAAAAGAGTTAGATAGATAGATAAATTACTTTACTTCATTGTCGAAAGTTAAAAACTCGTTGACAAAGCATCGTTACAGCATAATACTAATACTAATAATAACAATAAAAACACTAGTCAAAACAATGACTCATTTATATTTTATAAATTAATTTCACTCAAGACTATCCTCAAAAAACTCTCCAAGCAAATAATATGCTTTTCCTACCAGAAGGTTTTTTACTTCCCTTCTAAATTTACATGTGTTTTCAATTCTTTTTATATTTAATGGTAGATGATTGAAAATCTTCTTACTGTTATAAAAAATCGACTGTTTGATTAGGGTGGTAGTAGGAATGGGAAGTGGGATACAATAAGTACGTCTTGTATTATGATGAGAGTTTGCGCTGATTTGATTTTTATATTTTTTGTGCATGATCACTGACGTTTCCAAAACGTAAATGCTGACTAAGGTTAAAATTTTATGATCTAGAAATAAAGGCTTACATGAAACATCCACGTTCACTTTGCACAGAAATCTAAGAGCCCTTTTTTGTAACACAAAAACTCTAGTAAATAGTTCCTGATTACAGGATCTTCAAAAACATATTCCATACCTTAGATGTGATTCTACTAGTGAAAAATAAACACTTTTAGCTATTTCAAATTCGAGAAATTTAGTATTTATTAGCTTCTGTATGTTTTGTTGACCAAGAACAATATCTGATATATTACATTTGAACGTTATCAAACTAGTTTTAGATACATTGAAGCCTAATAGGTTAGAATCACACCACTGTTTTATTAAAATTATATCATTACTAATTTTGCTAGATAGAATGTCTTCGTGTTTGTTGTGCCACATTATGATCGCATCATCAGCAAAAATAGTAAATGACCCATTAATATTAATATCGGGTAAGTCATTAATATATAATAAAAAAAGTAGTGGCCCCAAAACAGAACCTTGAGGTACACCACTGTCAAGAGAACGACGATCTGCGTGATCTTTTTTAACAACTACCCGTTGACATCTGTTTGGCAGATAAGATTTTAACCAATCCAAAACCATACCTCACCTCTGAAACCATATTTTTCCAGTTTACTCAACAATATTCTATGATTTACACAGTCAAACGCCTTAGATTAATAACAGAATATCGCTGCAGCAACTGACTTTTCATTTAGCTCTAGATATAGTTTCTCTAGAAAAGCAAATATGGCGTCATATGTATTTTTTTTGGAAACCAAATTGTCTAGTCAAAATTTATCATTTGACTTTTTAGCAATTTTTCAACGATTTTTGCCAACGTATGCAGTAGAGATATAGGGTCAGACGTATCGAAAGTTGTTCTAAACCTCACGAGTTATCAGAAAATAAAGTGTAATTTTGATATGGTCTATGTTTCGCTGTGTTTGAAAAAATATTATGGATCCGCTCATGGTCTCAGATAATGACTGTCAGTTGCCTGGTATCTTCTTGCTACATTTGTTCTTAACGGGCAAAATCTTTCATATCATTAATCACCGTTAAAAATTCTGTGTTGCTGGCCTGACGTCCTTATATTGAATTCGGTACTTTTTGGGAAATTGAATTGTGCAATGGTTCGGAAAACTACAACTAAGTAAAGGGAAGTGGATTCGGTGCTTTCATCAAGGGGTGATCACCGATTGGAAAAGACATCGTATTTGTAATGGAGATTTCGTTTAAACGCAAGATAATTTGATAACTTTCATACGCGAAATTGCTAAATTATTTCATTGTTACGACTTTATTATTAATTAAGTCGGCACTATATGGAAAGTTCTGAACAAATAATAAAAAAGTTTTCCATATGGTGCAGGCTTAATTGGACAGTGGACATACTGTATATATAACCAGACATTGAAACGCTTCTGTAGTTATTGATTTGTTGCGGAACTGAAGATAATGTTAAAATACAAATTAAATTTTATTATTTTATTTATTCTGACCTCTATTTTATATATTTTTTTGATAATTCTGTTTTTCTTGACTGTTTGACAAAAACCCTCTTAATATTTTGATTTCTCACTTCTAGTTACTAAGGAAACCGGGAAAATTAAAATTTGGTTTACGCCGAATGCATTTTATATAAAAAACTATTGGCAATGTCAAAGTTACCGCAAAAAAATGTTTGGGCCATTTTTGAGGGAAAAAGTAAGTTTTTTAGGATATAAATGGACCTATAATCTACAGAAGAAATTCAAAAAAATTAAAATTTGGTTTACGCAGAATGCATTTTGTCTAATAAACGATTGGCAATGTCAAAATTAGCGAAAAAAAATGTTTGGGCAATTTTTGAGAGAAAAAGTGAGTTTTTTAGAGTGTAAATGGGCCTCGAATCTACAAAAAAAAATTCAAAAAAATTAAAATTTGGTTTACGCAGAATGAATTTTGTATAAGAAAGGATTGACAATGTCAAAATTACCGAAAAAAATGTTTTTGCCATTTTTGAGGGAAAAAGTGAGTTTTTTAGGATATAAATGGACCTATAATCTACAAAAAAAATCCAAAAAAATTAAAATGTGCTTTAGGCAGAATGAATTTTGTCTAAGAAACGATTGGCAATGTCAAAATTACCGAATAAAAATTCTTGGGCCATTTTTGAGGCAAAAAGTGAGTTTCTTAGGATATAAATATACCTAGATATCTACAAAAAAAATAAAAAAAAAATTAAAATGTGCTTACGCAGAATGAATTTTGTATAAAAAACTATTGGCAATGTCAAAATTACCGAATAAAAATGTTTTGGCCATTTTTGAGGCAAAAAGTGAGTTTTTTAGGATATAGATGGACCTAGAATCTACAAAAAAAATTCAAAAAAATTAAAATTTGGTTTACGCAGAATCAATTTTGTCTTAGAAACGATTGGGAATGCCAAAATTACCGAAAAAAATGTTTGGTCCATTTTTGAAAAAGTGACTTTTTTAGGATATAAATGGACCTAGAATCTACAAAAAAATTAAAATTTGCTTTAGGCAGAATGAACTTTGTCTAAGAAACGATTGGCGATGTCAAAATTACCGAATAAAAATGTTTGGGCCATTTTTGAAGCAAAAAGTGAGTTTTTTAGGATATAAATAGACCTAGATACAAAAAAAATTCAAAAAATTTAAAATGTGCTTTACGCAGAATGAATTTTGTATAAGAAACCACAGGCAATTTCAAAATTACCGAAAAAAATGTTTGGGCAATTTTTGAGGTAAAAAGTGAATTTTTTATGATATAAATGGACCTAGAATCTACAAAAAAAAATCAAAAAAATTAAAATTTGGTTTACGCAGATATGAGAAATATCCTTGGGGGGAGGGGCAGTAGGGGAAATTGGAGCCTACGTTGGGACTAGGCCATTTGTAATTTAGACTTTTTTTAACAGTAGCTGAACGAAAAATTACAAGAATGTTAATAGAATAGAAACTATTTTCAAAAGACACTTTTATTTCGAACGCGTATCCGGCGTGGGAAAACTTATAACAACGAACGCCCATTCAATGCCTCAACAGAAGAAACAAGTAACACTTCGAACGTCGCTCATCATCGTCCTGCAACTGCGAACTGCGAACTGCGATCATCATCCTATACATTTAATGATGAAAACCGACAATGCCAATGGTGGATGGACCTCTGCCATTGCAGATATCAGCCAACGCTGGCCCTCGAACTGGAAAGCTTCTCTTCAAAGATTCATGATAAAACGGAATCACAATCGATCAGCTGAGCGGGGCCACTGACCTATATCCGAGGGATGACGACAGGGAGCGACTGAGTTCGGCGGGATTGGATGATGTGTTTGTTGCATTCGTCAGGATATTATCGGTTGGGTACTTAATATTCTGTTGCGGTGTCACGTTACTATTTCTGCAAGATAAAAACGTTTTTAGTCTCAACGAACAGTTGCAGACTCAAGAAAATGATGTACTATTCCCCTCTTTCACTTGTTTATATTCTTCTCTCATTTTCAAAGGATATTGTCACTGTCAATCAGCTTTGCTAACCTATAAAAACTAAAATCGGTAGAACCAACCGTAAAAAACGTTAGAAATAAAAAAAACATGCAGTGAAGGTTAAAGATACATAAATAAATGTTAAACCGCTAAATCAAGACGATAGTGACATTAAGCTAGAATTAGAATAGTTGTACATACGAGATGTTTAAATAATTACGGTAAATGTAACAGTTGATATTATGTCACTTACCAAGCAAAATGTTTATTACAACATAGCTCCTAACCCACTGAAATCCTAACGACAACCGTTTGTCAGCCAATTTAATTATTTTTTCAGGAATAATACATTCTCGTTCAATATTATATGAAAAACACGCATATGATAACAAGATGGTCCAAAATGCGGACCAAAAAGGGTGGACTACCTGCCACTATAAATGTCCTATAGATGAAATTTATGCACCAGACCCCCATTTTTAATATATACTTGTATTTTTTTTATTTATTATTTATAAAATAGAAAAAATTCTTAAGCTAAATAAACGAAAATCTAATTAAACGGTGTTTCTCGTTACACAAGGGTAAACTTCCTCGAAGTCAGTAGATTACCATTCCATCTTTCCAGTACAATACACAGTTATTTGCTTTTCTATACGACCTGTGAATATACCACTTTTCACTCGGTTGCCTCTCAACGTATAATATTCTTCCCCAAAGATCCAGTGGAGAAAAGAAACTTTTTGGAACTTTCATTTCTAGGAAAGTGCTTAGCAACAGACTATAATCTCTTCTCTTTTGACAGAAAGGCACTAAAACCGAGTTTGTTAACAATAGGGCTTAAGAATATGCAAATATTTTTCATCATTATCGCTATTTCGTTATCTGGTTTAGGTAGGGCCTTGAGTGCATAGGCGTAGATATATGGGTACTCAAAATTTTTTTTTGAATCCTTTAATTAATTAATAAACACTAAAAATAGATTAATATTTGTAAATGACACGTTTTAATTATTTAAAATTATTTATAACGAATTAGGTAAAATGTGAAAATCATAAAAATCTAAATTTCGACTTTGCCACCTCGTCCTTAAAAAATATTTAATTTTTTTAAATATTGAGTCCACAAAACAAATTATATATCTTTTGTATATATCATATTTATTTTTAAAACGGTGGGATAATAAAGACGAGAGTGTAAACATTACAAAAATCTAAATTTCGACTTTGTCACCTCGTCATTAAAAATACATTTAATTTTTTTAAATATTAGGTCCACAAAACAATTTCTACATCTTTTGTACACAGTTATCCCAAATTATAAAGTTTTATCTTGTTTAGTTTTAAAACGGTGGGATAATAAAGACGAGAGTGTAAAAATTACAAAAATCTAAATTTCGACTTTGTCACCTCATCATTAAAAAAACATTTAATATTTTTAAATATTGAGTCCACAAAACAAGTTATACATCTTTTATACACAGTTATCCCAAATTATAAAGTTTTATCTTATTTAGTTTTAAAACGGTGGGATAGTAAAGACGAGGGTGCAAAAATTACAAAAACCTAAATTTCGACTTTGTCACCTCGTCATTAAAAAGACATTTAATATTTTTAAAGATTAGGTTCACAAAACAATGTATACAACTTTTGTGCACAGTTATCCTAAATTTTAAAGTTTTATCACATTTAGTTTTGAAACAATGGGGTGATAAAGACGAGAGTAAAAATTACAAATATCTAAATTTCAAATTTCGACTTTGCCACCTCGTCATTAAAAAGACATTTAATATTTTTAAATATTAGATCCACAAAACAATTTATACAACTTTTGTACACAGTTATCCCAAATTATAAAGTTTTATCATATTTAGTTTTAAAACAATCGGGTGGTAAAGACGAGAGTGTAAAAATTACAAAAATCTAAATTTGGACTTTGTCACCTCGTCATTAAAATGACATTTAATATTTTTAAATATTAGGTCCACAAAACAATTTCTACATCTTTTGTACACAGTTATCCCAAATTATAAAGTTTTATCATATTTAGTTTTATAACAGTGGGGTGATAAAGACGAGAGTGTAAAAATTACAAAAACCTAAATTTCGACTTTGTCACCTCGTCATTAAGAAGACATTTAATATTTTTAAATATTAGATCCACAAAACAATTTATACAACTTTTGTACACAGTTATCCCAAATTATAAAGTTTTATCATATTTAGTTTTAAAACAATCGGGTGATAAAGACGAGAGTGTAAAAATTACAAAAATCTAAATTTCGACTTTGTCACCTCGTCATTAAAAAGACATTTAATATTTTTAAAAATTAGGTCCACAAAACAATTTCTACATCTTTTGTACACAGTTATCCCAAATTATAAAGTTTTATCATATGTTGTTTTAAAACAGTCGGGTGATAAAGACGAGAGTGTAAAATTACAAAAACCTAAATTTCGACTTTGTCACCTCGTCATTAAAAAGACATTTAATATTTTTAAATATTGGGTTCACAAAACAATGTATACAACTTTTGTACACAGTTATCCCAAATTATAAAGTTTTATCATATTTAGTTTTATTTAAAACAGTGGGGTGATAAAGACGGGAGTATAAAAATGACAAAAATCTAAATTTCGGCTTTGTTACCTCGTCATTAAAAAGACATTTAATATTTTTAAATATTAGGTCCACAAAACAATTTCTACATCTTTTGTACACAGTTATCCCAAATTATAAAATTTTATCATATTTAGTTTTAAAACAGTGGGGTGATAAAGACGAGAGTGTAAAAATTACAAAAATCTAAATATCGACTGTGTTACCTCGTCATTAAAAAGACATTTAATATTTTTAAATATTGTATCCACAAAAGTATTTCTAATATTTTGTACATATTTCTCCCAAATTTTAAAGTTTTGTCTGTTGGGAACGTCTATGCCCGGACCATAAATCTAAAAGTACTTTTCTTTTCCTATTCTTTCTTTTTTCGGAAGTTCGGTCCGGTTTCACCCTCAGACGGTGGAAAAGTGATTAGGGAAATGGCAGTTAATGAAAGTGGGGTGGTAAAATTTGTATAAAAGGGGTTGAAGAACGTTTCGATTAAATGCATGGAGTGTTCCTCTCTCATCTTAGCTACATAAAGGATTTTTTAAGGATCCATTTATTAGCGTTTTAATTCGAGTACTTAAATATCAATTTCTTTTGGCAAATAGATAAACATTAACTACGCATAGTCTCAAAATATTTTTTTTTCTAAATACTGACTTTTTTATTTTATTCTAGCGTAATTTTAAGATAATCCCCGAGGACATCAAAACCGTCATCTGGTGTATATTTTCCCAAAAAGTAATAATCTGTTAACTTCTCCACCGACTCGGGAATATTGAAAAGTGTCAAATGACGGTGGTGATCGGCAATCGGCAGGTGAAAAGTGCCACATAATATTCCGTCCGAATAAACATCGGAGTCATTTCATCGTTTCATTTTCTTTTGCCTTCTCAATAACGTAGATTATGAGATCGAGGAAAACAGGACCGTAGCCAAATAAAAATTATGACAAGAACTTGATTTGGGAACTGATTCTCGTTGAGAGGGTAGTCCGTAATGGGTGAAAATTAAGTAAGAGCGTGGGTTTCTAATTCGTCATTTTTATAAAAATTACGTATTTTTTAAGTTGAAATTTTTTGGTCATGAGACAATGTTTTTAAATTAAAAAAGAAGATTTATAGTCCTATTACAATTTCACCCGTAATTTTACCAAACAATATCGTAAACTAAAACATGATAAAAAATATTATTTATTTTATTTATTTATTTATTCAATAAATACAATGAATGATTAGCGGTAAGTAACATTATAAATAGAATTATACAATTATACCCAAAGACCAGACATCTGTATGGACCTTGACCGATCTTCTTTCCAATTAAGTATTCCCTTTTTTCCAGAGCATTTACTTCAGAATTTCGAGGACTCAAAAGGGTCGCCATGTGTTAATTAAGCAGGTTTTTTCTTTACGTTAAGAATGTCTCAACGATTAGAGCAGTTCCTCCAGTCCTTTCAAAAAGTTCAGGATGTCGGTAGGCTTCAGGTCAGGTAGATCTTCCTCTTCTATTTGATATTCTCCAAGGTATCGTACCCTTGGATTTTGCAGAGTAATGCATTTTGAGAGAATGTGGATAGAGGTTTCCTCCTCTTCCTCGCAGAATCTACATTCTTCTTTGTCTACTAATCCGAGTTTCTTTAGGTGGCCTCTCAGACGGCAGTGCCCTGTTAGGATACCCGTTAGTATTCTGAGCTTACTTTTACTTTTACTGATGCAGTCGTCAGATCTCTTCTGGTTATAGTTCCCCAGTAGTGTCTTGGCCTGCCTCATTCCTTGTAGTCCTATCCAGTATTGGGATCTTTTCTTATTTACTTCTTTTCCAAGTTCATCAAGTATTGTACTGGTGCTTATATCGCAGAAGGGTTCAGGTCCCAGAAATGGCGTTTCAGCCCCTTTTTTTTTGCGAGTACGTCTGCTATTTCATTACCCTCCACTCCAGTATGTCCCATAGCAGGGTAACAGTGTTGTTCTTGCCTAGTTCGTTTAGATTCTTTAGGCACTCCCAAACTATCTTGGAGTTGATTACGTGGGAGTTCAAGGCATTAATGGTTGCTTGGCTGTCTGACATGATGATGATCTCTTGTCTGCGAAAATTTCTTTCTATGTTGAACTGGACACATTTTCTGATGGCGAATATTTCAACTTGGAAAATGCTCGGAGATTTGCCTAAACTGTTACTTAGCTTTGTGTTCCCGCATATACACCTACTTGAATTTTCGTTCCAGTCTTTTGGTATTGCTCAACATAGATTTAAGTTACAAAAATTTGGGGAAAATGACATGTCATACTTTTATTAGTTTGACTATCTAAACTGTCAAAAATATAGTTGATATTTATATTCTTAGACTAGGACCAATCATTTTTTTTTGTCTTTATTTGATTAACAATCAGATTTACCATCTATAAATTAATTTGCTAATTTGTACAAGATATCTTGGATGCTTGAACTGGTGACGTGGTGAAGTAGGATCCATTGATTCAACTTCAGTTTGCACTTAAATCTAATGGCCAAGATCTCTCTAGTCTTCGATAAGGGGCAGGCTGTAGGAGTGAGTCTATGAACGCATTTTGGTGAGCTTCTAACTTCTGTACATCTTTCGTACATCTTTCTTGGATAACTTCTCTAACATGGTGTATTTTGAGATGTGTGTGTAGAGTATGATTGGAAACATACGACGGTACGTTTGTGATGGCTCGTAGAGCTTTAGACTGAGCTGTTTGTACAATATCCAGATGGGATTTACATGCGCAGCACCAGAGTTCCACTACATATGACCAGATCGGTTTTATAATAGCCTTATATATAAGCAGCTTATTGTAATAATAATAATAATAATAATAATATACGCCCTGCAATTCACTCCCTTACGAGTGAACCCCAGAAGCTCTGCAGCTTGTGCGGGGGAGGGACGGCTATTATTATTATTTGCCGTGGCGCTCTGGGGCGACTTACTGATGCTTGATGGTGCATTTGCTTTACAGTTGTGGGAAAACCCAGAAAAACCACACAACACCATCATCGACAACGATGGACTCCCCCAGGATTTTAAATCTTTGCAGCGTAAACTAACATCAAAGTAATTAATGGTAAATACGCTACAAATCATGCCCTATTGATAATTTAGACTTACGCCCTATTAGCCAGTTCAGCTCTTTGATTTTCAAATCAATCTGTTTCCTTTTTTTTTGCCCACAGTTCAATTTATTATCTAAGTTTATTTCTAGGTATTTTACGACTTCTACTTGTGGTAGTGTTTCTTGATTCAGTCTGATTTCTGGGCAATGCCCTTTTCGTAGTGTGAATGTTATGTGAGACGATTTCGATCCATTAAATTTTATTTTCCATTTTGGAAGCCAATTTTCCAGATTTCTGAGATGTTCCTGTAGAATATGTGATACCACGATGCCAAATATGCTGTATCATCTTCAAATGTTCCTATGGTGACCTCGTGATGTCGGTAAGTCAGATGTTTATAGGATATACAACAATGGACCGAGTATATTTCCCTGTGGTACTCCCGCATGAGTTGTGTATCGATTGGAAGTTTCATCATTAAGTCTTATTTCAAACTCTCTTTGGCTTTTAAAAGTTTATAGTATTTATCTGGTGTATTTCTTTTAATTTTGTACACTAGTCCTGAATGCCAGAATAATTTTTGAAACAAAAAAATTCTTAGCAATATGTGGATGATCGGAAAATTTAGAGTAAATTATAAGTAAATTAATCAAAAACAAGACGACTGAGTAAAAGTTCCAGAAGGGGGGTGGGGGAGCTAGATATACGTTTAGAGCGTTGAAAATTTTTGAATATTCTGGAAAACTATGTAACTTTGTAAACTCCTATACCGCAAAATCTAAAAACACCTTTTATGATATTTATAAATTTAATAATTTATGCGCCTCATTTACAAATACCCCATACATCATAAAGTTTGTGTGCGAAGAGCAAAACAGGAAAACGAACAATAAATAGATGTTTCCACAGATAGCGCAACAAAGTAAAACATTTCAGCATCAATGAAATAGATAATAAACGAGCTAAAATTACGGGTACGAGAGATAATTTCCTCATTTGCCGCTACCGCAATTTTTTATCGTTACGTGTTCCCCTTATGAAGAATTACCATATTTTCTGCAGGCGTTCGACGTATAAAAGAAGAAGACGATAATTTGTTTGTAGGTTGCCGACCGGCCGGGCGCGTATCCCGGAAGACGTGACTTTAAAGTCATCCAACGGTTCTCTCAAGTGTCGCGTTAATTCTCGCTTAATTGCGTTTTAATGTCGTAGGATCGGTTATTAAAATGACGGGAGATGAAGAATAACCCAAAAATATTGCAGTATAGTAGAAACAGGAGATATAGTATCATCCCCAATTATAGTTTAACTATTTTCAATTACAAAATAAAATTTATGCCGCTTTATACAAGGATCATTTAATAAATTATGAATATATTGTTACGTACTATCTTTTGTGTAAAAGAGAAAAATTACTTTTGTTCAATATTTAATTTTTATTATTTGATTTATTTTGAATTTTAGTTTTAGTACATAACCTATTAAATTACTGTTGAATTTTTTATTGCCTTTTGTCGTAATCTCAGACAGAATGTAATCATTTGTTATTGATGGTTTTATTGGGCGCCATCTACTTTCCAATAGAAAAATTGAGAGTCTTAATCCCAGGTAGTGCTTTAGCTATTGGTCGCGTGATTGTAAAAATCGATAATAACGACTTAGTAAATATGAAAACATTTATTAATAATCATAAAAATAACGATTCACCTTTTGGTTTATGTGAGAATAAGAGTTGTTGCCAGAATAAGGTAAGCGTACTAAATTTCTTATTTATAAAATCAACACTTAATACAAATCTTACAATTACTCTCTTACCTTATTGTAATCTAAATTATTTAGTTATTAATTAAAATATAATCTAACATAATTAAATAAAATATTTGTGGCCTTTTTTATTTTGAAACGTTTTTAAATATCGATATTTAATATTTTGAATTGGTACCTTTAATACGACTTAGATTTTATTTCTAATTCTGGTTACTTTCCTAGTCAATTCAAAATTCAATCAGTATTGCTTTGATTTTAAATTTGTTTTGTTTTTATTACGAGCACCGATGCGAACAGTTCAAGAGTTTTTGATCAAAAGCCTCGCTTGACAGCGAAAAGTAGTTTTTATAATCCATCATATCACGGCTCTCTAGATTAAAATTTGACAGTTTTTTACTTTTTTTAAAAATTAAAAAATTATCAATTTTTGCTTATTACCAAATCATTTTCGATACAAAAAGAATGATTTTGATATAATTTATTTACAATTCCTACTTATATTATATTTACACACAGACTTTTTAAGCTCGTCATTATCGATTTCTAAAATTCTTTACAACTTTATTATTACGGCCTTTTTTACAGTAATTCTTTGATTTTAGAAGTCCCAACACTTTATTTTCCCGATTTATTGTATTTCCCCTGAATTTAAATTAATCATATTGATACATCATGATATTGAAATTTGAGGTTAAGTTTAAAATTTCTTTGGGACAAAATATAATGAGCTCTACCTGTATAAATTTATTCTTTGCCACACCCTCATTTAGTCCATGTTAATTTGATTGACAGGTGTCAATGTGCAGAATTAACCAATTAGAACAAAGCTCGTCGCTTGGGGAGGCATTCGACTGGCTAAGAAGTGTCGACTCATAAATAATTTTTTTATCTCTGTGGTTTCCGAAAAGTTTTGATATGAATATGATTTATTGAAAAAATGTTATAAAACTTTTATTTAGGTGTTTACAGCGTTTGTTTGCTGGTTCATTTTAGTTATAGAATCTTGAAATATCCAAAAAAATAAAGTTCCAATCCTCTGAACAGAAACTCCATCAACCGTTAATGTATTTCTATACCGAGTGTTTCCTAACGAGTGGTAATATTTTAACAGTAGGATAATTTTTTTTTGTCTATTAGAGATATAAGAATTAATTTACATTTACCATCTTTATTTTGTACCTTGCAGTTTTTGTCAGAGTAGTTTAGAATATTTATTAAAAGAGGCATCCATAAAGAAGGCGTCTTGGTTCAACAAAGACCTTTTTTTCGTGTTTACCCAACATGACTTCAAATTTAATATACTTCAGAGGAATTCCGAATGTCAGTAAAGTTAATTAAAATTTTGATTAGTATTTAAAGGAACGAGGAACAAGAAAGGGGAAGTAATTTTTAACTTGAACGAATTCCGTGACTTTCCTACAAAAAAGGATTTCTATTGAAAAGTCTCGTCCGGTTCGAGTTATAAATAAAGGAACCTTAGTAGGGGGGAGTTAAATTTTTTGTTCGTTTAGTTCGTGTTGGAAATGATATCTAGTTAGTTAGCATTCGAGGAGTACTCGAGGTAAAAAAAGAAATGGGACTAAAATCAGAATTTTAGAGAATTAAAAGACTAGCAAATTTTCTAGCTGGGTTGAAAAATCAGCAGGGTTGCTTAACCATTTCTATAAATAAGGAGCGCGAATCTGGAATTACAAGAAACGTGTTGATTTTTGGGTAATTTCGATCTAAAAAGATTAAAAAACTCAAAAGTCGGTATATAGTCAAAATCGAGGAAAAAAAATTATAGTAGTTTTGACGGGGAAAACATACTTTTTGGGAGAATTTTGAGAATAAAAAAAAGCGAAAATTCTGCATAGAGGTAGAAGAAACGATTGTCCAAATCAAAATCCAAGAAAATAAAAATTGTTAACTGAGTTTTGTATAGCAGAAAAACAAGTATATAAATCCATCGAGAATTAAAATTTTTAGCTTAAAACCATCGTTATTTCCAGAGATGTGATGACCAAGATTGAAAGTACAAGAAATAGGTTGAGTTTTGAAGGAATTCGAGATTAAAAAAAAATAAAAATAAGGAAATGAATTATGTACAAAGGGTAGACAAATCAGTCAAAATGAACAAAAAACACAAATCTATGGAAACCGAAATTCCCTACAAAAATCATCAAAGCACCAGGCAGCCGGCTTATGGAGAAATAGGTTCCGGTTAATTTGCCTGAATTTTTGGTATGTTGAAGATATCGACTTCCTGAACTATAGTGTCCATGGGCACAACTCAATCCTATGGCCAGTTTTCAACTTGCAGGGTGATGAAGTTGAAAAAAAAATTTTTTTAAACGTATTAAAATGTAATTTTTTTAAACGTATTAAAATGTAATTTTCTTAATGTATTAAGGATTTTTTGCTGTAATAGTATTCTAATAACATCAAAGAATATTGCTTTGTGTAGAATAAGTATTATATGATACAGGGTGATTCAAAAATTACCAAAAAAATTGTTGATGCTCATATTTATTTGAAAATACCGCCATGCTCGTAGTTCTGGCAGATACAGTGTGGGGGCGACACTGACAGAAACTGAGTAACCTCAAACCTCAATTTGCAGTACATCGTAATAAGAGTTGCCTGTCTTCATGAATCAAATTATTCACATTTAACATATAATAAATACTCTTATTACATATTTGTACTCCTAAATGTTCCATATCTGATTTACAATACTTATTAAAAATACGCAACACTTATGGATATTTTCATTCAACACCCCCCCCCCCCCCCCAAATATTTTCTGTGTGCGCCCCTGGAGCCCACGATAAGCTGTAGGTTCCGTCCAGTTTAGGCCATTAGGTCAGAAAAGAGACGTTAAAATTAACAAACAACAACAACAAAAACATTTTATACAGGGTGAGCCAAAAATTTGATCGACTCTGCAGGTTATTTTTAATACAATTTTATATATTTTGTAGTCGACATTGAACCATTTTCAAAAATATATAACTTATAAATTAAATACAGGGTGATTAAAAAGATATTTAAGGTAGAAAATTACGAAAATTGATTTTTTTGGCGAATCAGCCTGTAATTTAATATTTCCTCCGTTAATTTCTCTAATTTTTTCTTATTGTCTAGAAATTTGCGAAGTTACTATGATCAGTTTTTTTATAGCGACTTTGTGATATGTTTTTATTTTATTTAATCATTCATGATTTATGTCATTCTAACGTTATTTGTTTAAGGAAACAAATAATATATAATAAATCGTTTCATCAGACATAACCAAATCTTATTCATAACTAAACTAGTTGCTTGTCGAGAAGGATATTGAAATATAATGGCCATTTTTCAACTTCATTACCCTGTAAGTTGAAAACTGGCCATAGGATTGAGTTGTGCCCATGGACACTATTGTTCAGGAAGTCGATATCTTCAACGTACCAAAAATTCAGGCAAATTAACCGGAACCCATACCTCCATAAGCCGGCTGCCTGGTCCTTTCAATTTTGTTTTCGAATATATCGATTAAACGATGTTGTCGACAAAACATTCGTGCAAGCTAAATATTCATATAGAGGCATAATAAACCCCCTACATAAATATTTTGTTGACAGAACTAATTTCGCCCTATAATAATTTCGATAAAGTATGCGAAATAGCTGCGATATAAAACGAGTTCAGTGCCCACTAGCGGTCGATACGGTCCCAATTTCAATCTATACTTTAATTAAAATTTGATCCCGTGCAGGAACGCATTTTGATTGCTATCTAACGGTCTGCTCGGGGATTCCATAAGCGTACATATCTAGGAAAATGGTCATAGGGAAGTCGATTAATAAACAGCTACTCAGGATATGAAATTAGAAGTTATCCGGAATTTAATTTGAGAACGGATGTATACGTTAAATACTTATTACATTACGTTTTCAATATATCATATTTCCAGTTTAATCTAGTTTGAATTTAAATGCAAAATTGAGAATCTTCTTCATCAGCCTGTATTAATTCACTCCTGGACATAGGCTTCTTCCATTTCCTTCCATGTTGACCTGTTTTGTGCTGGAGCATCCAGTTCTTTCCCGCTCTTCTCTGTATGCCATCTCGCCATCTTAGCATGGGTCTGCCTCTGCTTCTCTTTGTTCTCCGAGTTGTGAATTTTTCTATGGCATATTACAAACTTCTTCTGGTTGTTTCTCCAGGTAATTTTCTATTCCCATTTCCATTTACATTTACGTACTCTGCTGTACCACTGAAAGGTTCTGATACTAATAGTGTCATTACTCCTTGTTTGGCACTCACATTAGAGTTAATTTGGATCCCAGAAGTTCCTTTGTAGAACTTCTTAAGGATAATGCTTCACTTTTTACGTTTTTGTGTTTTTTTTGCTTCTAGTAATCGTTCTTTAGCTTCAACAAGCAATTTATATCTGCTTCTAGACTTAATTTTCCGTTTTGTATTTTCCAATTATTTTACAACTTTACTTCATTATTAGCTGTATTTTGAATAATTTTTCTTTCTTGATTGAAAACGCAATTCCTACCCTCTAGTTTTGTTTTTTCTACGTCTATGTATCATTCAATTTTGCAATATTTAGTTACCGCTTGCCCGCGTTGTGGTTTCCATGTGCTTCTTTATTTATCGCTCTGAATTTTCCAGTTGTGTGGATTTTGGATATAGACCGGTATTATTTTTTAATTATCGCTTCATTAGAGGTAATGGCGAATCTCTGCAACGCTATTTGGACCACAGTTATTCTCTAATTATATCAAATGGGCAATAGCTGCATTTTTTTTTTCAAAAACTAGCTTCAATTGACAATTTAATGGGGTGATATTTGGTAGCAGTGAAAAAGTGACAATTAAAAATCAAATGGTTGTATACGTTAAAATCTCAACGGTATAACGACTTGTATATTTTTTCCTACGACTATGTATGCGCATAAATAAATACGTCAGAAAGTTGACAATAGTGATGATATGAACTTAAAACTGATACGATATGAATATTTCACATCAGTTTTGAATTTTGCATTTCTACCTAGAAGGCAGGAACTGTCAAATCAATGACACAAAGTTTAAAAGTAAGTACTACCATATTAAGTTCATTTAATAGGGAAGCAAACTGTCAATTCGTTCTATGTAGAGGGCCAAGTGTTTGTCATCAAACGGTACATTACTTGTATGGGATACATTTTGATTTTTCGTTTTTATTCAGAGAAATGGGTCGTTGTGCTTCTTTTGGGTGGGAGTTTATGAGTTTCCTAAGTATTCGAATTCCGAGCATTATATGTATATAAAATTTTACATTTCTAATTCGTTTAAGAAAAAAGAAAAAACCTTAGATACGGTCCTGAAACGGGGGAATTCGAGGAGGAAACGACCGAAAGTAATAACTAGTCTCGAAGAGAAAGTCTGATATCGAATTGACGAACGAATAAGGGGGTAAATATGCCCTGGAGATTTTCTTGCTTGTCATATGTTGGGGTCTCTGTTTCTTAGTATGTGACGTGCCTTGGGTCATTTGACAGGACCGAACTTTCAATTAGTATTTGCTTGAACTAAAAGTATTATTTGAAATTTAGACGTCGAATGTTTCGGATTTTAATATTCGATAAAATATGCATCCTATCGAAAAAATTTTTTTGTATCTAATGATTTTTCAACATAACCTCAAAATTATAGAGACAAATGCTAAAAACCGTTTTTTTTTTTGTTTTTAATTTTTATCTCTTGTAAAAATAATTTTTTTCTCTCGTAAAAATAATTTTTTTTCTGAAAATTTGTAAAACAATTTTTAGAGTGTACCTAGACGTCAAATGTTTCGGAATTTAATATACGATGAAATATGCATCCTATCGAAAAAGTTAATGTAGATACATTTTTGTACTAATCATTTTTTAACATAACCTCAAAATTATAGAGAAAAATGCTAAAAACCGTTTTTTTTTTCGTTTTTAATTTTTATCTCTCGCAAAAATATTTTTTTTATGAAAATTTGTAAACCAACTTTTTCGATTGAGTATTAGGCTTTTTTTTATTTAAATTCGTATAAAATCAAAAAATAAATATTTTACTTTGAAAAAATTATACCTACCAAGTTTCATAAAAAATATTTTTGCATGAGATAAAAATAAAAAAAAAACTCTTTTTAGCATATACTATTATTTAACAAATCGGGTCCCCCAACAAATAATAAAGAGATCATTAGATGACAGGGTGATACAAAATAACAAAATACATTTTATAATATAAGGCTAACGACAGTTAATCAGCTAATTATCAGTTAAAACTTGAGAGAGAAAAGAAGAAAAATTAATTATTATACAACAATAACACATTTATCGATAAAATTAATTAACTATGCAGCTAGTGTCCATCCACATTGCCTTAAATTCAAATTATTTAGGAGACATTTTTTACGAACCTGAATATTTAAATAGAAAACATCTGTATAATTATGCATTTCAGGCAAGAAATAAAACGTTAGAAGGTATAAGTAGTTGCGTATTTTTGGTCTTTCTCTAAAATTTTACCTCTTTATTTTTAACGATTGGATCTGACTCTGGCTACGTCTGAATACATAGTGGATGCCAAGAGGACATTAAATTTAAAAAAAAAGACCCGCCCACTAATTCAAAACTTAACTACCTCTCTAACAACTGACCCGATAAAGAACAAAGACAAACTTCCACTAATATTCTAAATCTATCTCTATCCCTCCGTTAACGAAATAAAATGAAGCCTGCCTGCAGTGTCGGCCATTTTTAATGATCCACGCTTAGAGAGCTTGACAAGGGTACCGAAAATGATTAGTATGTGTGTGCATTCCTATCTCTCGCCCCACTCGCCCCCTCTCTTCGACGGGCGAATCTAATTTGGTTTCCGAGGTATCCTATGGCGTGTATGGCCTCTCTTGTAGGGATTCTGTTTTTCAAGTCATCATGTTAACGTTGTTGGCTGGCTTATTCCTATAGAAATTGAAGGATGCCGTGAATGAATTATTGGGTTTTTAGAAAATTACGGTTTTTTTTTTGACAAGTCTCAAGGCTTTCTTTTATATCTCAGGTACTGCGGAAAGGATGTAGGAGGTTTTTGACCTTTAGCAAGAGAAAATATTTGTAAGGATAATTTTCAACACGTCGACTACCAAATACTTTACCGAGATATTAAACATAACGAAGAAAATTTAAATCGCCCAATACTTCATTCAAACATAGTAAAAATCACTTATAATTGCCTCTCTTACAAAAAGAGTTAATAGCAAAAAGAATATCCTCTATAAGGATAGTACCATAAGTTTTTTATCTGGGTTTTTTTCTTATGATAATATTATAAAAACTTCATTTATGACGAAGTACTGAAGTACGAAGTTCCCAGTAACGTCACAAAAATATGTTGACAACAGATTTTGACATATTAAATTTCAAAATCTATTTCTTTGTTCCATATTGTTATTATATCTTGTGAAATTGCCAATTGATCTGTTTCTATAGTAAATTATTATTATTATATTTTTTGTTATGTCAATTTTTGAAAACGAGATTAAAAGTCCAAACGTCAAATTAAAAACAATTTAATATAAAAAAGTTTTATTATCAAAAATGAGGAACATTATTAGTTTCCAAAAACAGGAGGATTTGTTTTAAATACGTTTATAAGGGTTTTCATTTTTCAGGAATTCTCAACTTGCATTGTTGGTTGGTTTGGTATATTCAGTTCCTTCTCTCTCTAAAAAACTAATTAATTAAAATAAAATAAACTTTGGAAAAATGAGGTGTTTAGTCCACTTCTGTACTGTATGTTTGGGATAGAGGGGGATTGGACAGAAAAAATATGATTTCAATAGCTTCCTGCATTTTTGTTGTGTTGTTTAGCCACGTAAGTGTTCTATAAAAAGTTTTCTCTTACTTCAAACGGACTAAACTGTCAAACAAATTTGATTAACTATTATCAGAGATATTCTCACCAAACTGTATACAGAGCGTTTCATATACAGGGTGGCGCAAATTTAATTGAACACTATTGGGATTTCGTAAACCTTTATAGACACAAAGTTGATTAAATGGGGAAAAAGATGTATATTTTCAAGACGAATTTATTGGTTTTTCAAAATTTTGTTTTATTTAATTAACACCCTATTTTTTTAAGATAGAAAAAAGTTTTTTTAAAATAAAGAAGGTATCGCAACTTTGCGAGTTTAAATATATACAATATAATATATAATATTAAAATCCGTAAAACTGATTTGGTACTAAAGAATACACATGCGCGTTTTTTGGAATTGAGTGAGTTTGGAATTTTTTAAATTTAAATGTATGCATACTTATCCATTTTAAGCAAAAAACACAGTTCTGTTATTTATTTTACATTTCAACTTCTTTTTTGTCACTTTTAGAATTCCAAACCTGTACGACATTCCGTTGTTCCTTGATCCAGTCACATTTTTCAAATGCACGCGACATCAATTAAGGACAAAAACCCCAATTTACACCGCAATTTAATTAACCCCCCCTTCTCTTCCTAAAAATCCTAAATAAGTCATCTCGGCGCTTTAAAACAGGCTCTGAGAACTCGACAATGGATGGAAATCTAAATTTGCTGCTTGGTGTCAGTGCCGGACTTACAAAAAACTTCACCGAATTCAATCTATCAAAATCTTATTTTATAATTAGTATATATATTATAATAACGTGTTGTTTCAATTATTATTAGAGTCGTAATATTTTTTAAATAGCGATGAAATAGTCGTAAGCTTCATTTATATCAAAACAGATAAAAAAAGTCTGGTGCGCAATTTTCATCTACACTACTAAAAAAGTTTATGTAAAATCACATAATATTACATTGGCCACCAACGTAAAATCTTGTGAAAATACAGATATTTATGTACTAATCATATTACCTTATGAATTCTGTAAAAATACAATGGAAACTCAATAGATTCAGTGTGTAATATTACGAAATGATTACTGTGATTTCTTCATTAATCTGTGAATTTACAGTGACATTCAAACACATAATATAAAGAAACATGTAATTTTATTAAGAATAAGTATATTTATTATATGAAAAATACCAATACACTAATGTCAATACATGATTCACATAGCCACTAACTTCTTAATGAAATTGAAAACCTTCTTTTTAACAAATGACACTTTTCTTGAATCTTAAGGAACATTCTCTGTATGAATTCCATAGTTGTACGTTGTGGATAAATCCTTGAGGTATTTTATTTTCAAAATCAAGAAATTTTCGTATCCATTATCATTTATATTTGACTTTTCCAGATATACAAAATAAAGTGTCATAGCTGGTTTCTGACCTAGAAAATATTGATAGCATTAGTGATACAACATTTGTTGTGGACACTAGAAAAACTACAATTTCATACAATTGAATAATACTCACCTACTTCAACAATTGTTGGAGTGCGAGGTAGAACAATAAGTAGGTACTTAACTTCGATTTCTAGTCGACTCACACCACAGAACTGCTTGGAATACAATATTACTGCGTTCCAATCTCGCGTAACCCTCAACTAATTTGCCTAACTTTGAGACAAGTGTTGCCGGACTCGTCATATCAAAATACCCCTACGAACAAGCGAACATACCCGCACATCACTAGATGATAATTTTATTAATATATGTCTTACCAATAACTGTGTTTTAACTTGAATAATGATGTTTTGGTTCTCTCTCTTTTTATTTCCGTGATCTAGAAAGAGAGAGAGAACCAAAGGGTGGTTAGAGCTATGTATAACCCGTTTATTTCATGAAGGCAATTACCGATCATTCCTAATTCTTGTTCTTGACTTATGGTGCTTAAGAGCCAAAGTCAAAATCCCCCCAGTTTATTATTTCACCCGCAAGATGGTCTGAAATTCCCGCATTTCGGGTAAAATACCCGCAATAGGCAACACTGCTTGAGACACCGAGTTCTAAAAATAGAAATTAAATAGTGCAGAGTCCAGGTGGAGGGGTATTCACAGAATGAATTCTGTAAACTAGTAATTTTCACAATGTTTTTTAACTTGGGAGATATTTTTCACATACATTATTCTGCGAATAATTTTACAGTGTAGGTACTCTTACGGCACATATAATGTAAAATGTAGGTCACATAGTATATTTTGTGAAAATGACCATACTTATCAAGTTTTTTCATAACCATTTTTTAGAGTGTAGGATTACATGACCATTTCTAGTGGCAAGTAATCCACACTTTTTGGTCCACATTTTGAACTCGTCGTATTAAATGACGTGATTTTCAAGTACTTTTTGTCTGTTTAATAAATATTTATTAAAATTCTGGATATAATACCAAGTAATACATGTTTTTTCTTTTGGGAACGCTCCTTTTTTTGTTCATATTGGGATTGGACGAAGGACAAAGGAAAATTACGTTTTTCAAACAATTAGCAACGATTTTCATAAAAACAATTTTATACCTCTACAAAATGTTTGAAATGTCTAGTTTTAAAGACGGCACTGCATATTGCCCCCTTTGCCCTCCTGATGGCTCGACACCCGTTGACCAGAACAATAAAAAACCCCAGGTAGTCGAAAGCCATCATGACTAGACGATCCTCAAAATGACATATGGCACCGCAGGCATTCTTCTTTTCTGTGGCGTTTTTGGATAGTGCCCTTGTCTTTCATAGTCTGGGACATCCAGTCGAAAATATTAGTTTTAGAAACACCTAAGTTTGGAAGTGTTTTTTAATCGGATTTGTAAATATTTTTGTGACAAAATAACAAGAAAAAATGGCGGCAGCTAGCCGAAAAAATATATCCAGTATGTCTGAAAAAGTTGACAACATATGTAAAAAAAAATTATTTGTAAAGTTACGAAAAAAAGTTATTCTTTATAAAAAGTTCTGCATGGCCAAAAAAGTAAAACGCAAATGTCAGATGTCAATTTTTATTATTTTTTTATTACTTATTTATTACTGATTTAAGTTCATTGCTAAAATATTTCAAATCAACAAATGAAAATTTGAGGTGTGTTGACTTGTTAAATAAGATAAAAGTTGACAACTAAAAATTTGCAAAATTTAAGTTAAAATTGAAGTGGTCAAAATATTCCTATTAATCTTTTGCAATTTGTGGACACCCTGTACTAATGTCAAATGTAGATACCTGAATATTATTATTTTCGAAAGCAGAGATTTTCATAAAGCATAACTTTTTTTCGTATAATTTACAATAAAAAAGTTTCCCATATGTTGCCAACTTTTTCAGACATACTGTATATAAAAAAAAAGAGGCTCCTAAAATTAAGTTTAATTTCCTAAAAATGTAAGTTCAGTTTCCTAGATTTCAAACACGAATCCTTAGAGAGTCAAAACTTTTTTGATTAACTAAGAAAATTGAGATCTGGAAATCAAAATTAGACTATGTAGTAAAATAAAATTATTAATTTATTTTTTATTTTGAAATTGATAATTTTTTATATGTACTTTTAAAAAATTGATTTTTTTTCCAATAACGAATTAGTGAATTGTCACAATATTCGATACTGCAATCCCCTTTGGAATACTATCTCCGCTAGCCAATAAAAATCAACATAAAATATCATCCATCCTATATTGAACTCTAATATCCAACGGGAGTATATATATTTTTTAAACTTATCCTCTACCCGAAATTACTTATTTATATGCATACTACAAATTTTCCTAAGAATGCGTGACCGGAATTTTGTACGTCGCCATCGACATCATTTGTTTTTTGAATTAGACAAGTAATAAATTGCATGAAAAAATTCCTCCGGGACGAACGTCAAACTTTTTCTGTTTCGTCCTCTTTTATAACGATATCAAGAAAAGTCCAAAACAGGATTAGGATTAGGGTAGGGAGGGTTGTAAATAATGTTATGGTGTTTCCCCTTTTCTGAAAAATAGAAGTGACAGGATTCTACTCGCGCACGGATATTATGGATTGGATAAAGAGAAATGTTGATCTCTTGAACAATCGCAAACGCGTATGTTTTGCGCATAAACTTTTTTTTATGAATGAATTAAATTTTCCAACAGACACACGTCTTTGTAATATCAAATAAAATAAAATCTGCTAAGACAAAACATTTGTTTAGAGCATACGATCAGCAACAAAAAACATGCATACTTAAAATAAAATTAAAATTAATTGACATTTTAATAGTCAAAGGGCGAAAAAGTGAAAAAATCGGGAAAATAGTGAAAAAATCGGGAAAATAGTGAAAAAATATGAAAAATTGCCAAGTAATTAATCGTTCACTCCCCTTTAAATTTTTTTCTTCGTTAAAAACTAATTTAAAATCTTAACTTTTAAAAACTAAAGATACTAATTTGATCGCATTCCCATTTAGACCCATAAGAGATGTAGCGATAATACAGAACCCACTACATTCAAATCAACATGCGTCCACCCCAGGAAAGTCTACAGATTCAGCACTCCACCTTGTGGCCGGCCATATCGAAAGATCGCTGGACTCTAAAGAGTCTACATTGGGTGTATTCATAGACATTGAAGGTGCGTTTGATAAAACCACTTTTCCCAGCAAATAAAGTATGCTCTCAAAAAGAGCAATAAGAATCAGTGTAGATGATGTCACCATAAGAGGCCTGGTTGTAAAAGGATGTCCACAGGGAGGGGTGCTCTCACCACTACTGTGGAACATGGTCTTAGACACCTTAGTCAATCGCCTCAATGATGATAATTTCTACACTAGAGCTTATGCAGACGACCTAGTGATTCTGCAAACAGGAAGATTTGAAGGAATACTCTGGGCTAGAATGCAAGAGGCCCTTAGCATACAACAGTGGTGCAAAGACCACTCACTGTCAATAAACCCAAAAAAGACAGATGGTTCTTTTTATGAACAAAAGGAAGTTTGCAAACATCGAGGCCACAAAGCTCCTAAAAACTAAATTAAACTTTTCTGCAGAGGTGAAATATTTGGGAGTCACCTTTGACAGCAAGTTAACATGGAACTCTCATCTAGAAAAGAGCATACACATCTTATGAACAGTGCCGAGGAACCACAGGCCGCACCTGAGGAATGTCACCTAAGGTTACGGCCTGTTTCTACACTGCTATCATAAGACCTATGCTAACGTACGGTGCGATATTGCCTGAGTCAAAACTAGCCAGCGGACAGTCGTACGCAAATTGGATCAAATCCAACGAATAGCATGCCTAAACATAACAGGGGGCATGAGAACCACACCAACTAGAGCAATGGAGGTGATCCTTGGTCTCACCCCCTTGATATATTTATTAAGGAGGTTGTTGTGATGACCATGACACGGCTACGCTCTACTGGTATACAATCTGACGTAGGATCCGGTAAGTCGAGGTGTGACTTGTGGCACGAGGTCCGTGGGGATGTCACACTGCTACAAGCCAACATGGATTCGATTGCACCAAGATATGCATTTCATTGCAGGAGCCTTGTGAATCTACACCGATGGGTCTAAAACAAATGAGGGAGCAGGCTGTGGAATTTATACCAGATCCCTGAATCTTAATATAAAATTGGCAATGGGTTCAAATGCCAGTGTAGCTCAAACAGAGCTCACTGCTATCTTACGGATAGCAGACAGGCACTACTAGTCCTGAATAGACCACGCATTACATCAGGTCTAGTACTAGAATGTCACCAGGCCTTGATCGAAGCTTGCAACAACAACGTGGTCACTTTAGCTTGGATCAAAGGCCATGGAAAATCAAAAGGCAACCGTATAGCTGACTCATTAACTAAGAAAGCAGCCTCCCAAAAACTCTTGGGACCTGGCACTTTAATAGGCTTATCGGCATCTGCTGTGGCGGTCCTACTAAAGAAGTACTCCCTTGAAAAGTTTAAGGGTAGATGGTACGACGAAACAGGCTGCAAGCTAGCCAAGGAAACATCTTCAGTATCCGAACAGCCAAACAGCCAAAAAATATATGACTATGAACAGACAGAACCTGCGCACAGCCACTGGTATCCTGACTGGCCACTGTCATCTACAACCTTCAGGCGACGTCATCACTTACTTTAAACAAGTAGACTGGCTGACGAGCTAGAAGGAAGGCTCAACCTCAGAAGGATGTACAATGGGCCAAATGTGGCCTCCGTGCTGTGGGGCTCCCACCATTCTAGCTTTACAGTGCGCAAAGCTATACTTTTCCCACGAGCGCAAATCAAGCGAGTGGGAAAAGTGCTTTGCGTACATGTTGTACACAATACTTTTTCTACGACCACACTTTTTAAAGACAACAAAATATTAATGTTTATTTACTTCAATTTTAGAATGTGATAACTACAATATATATAACGTAACATAATTTATATATGTTTTTAATATACAATTTTCTTTATGCATACATGAAAAATTGTCAAAAAAAAAATAAATAAAAAAAATGAAAAAAAAAATAATACATTTTCTGAAAATGACTTAATTTTGTTTGTTTCCTTCCAACTCATAAATTTGGAGTACTGTTTTTCGTACTTTCCCTTTGAAATATCTGGTAATAAATTTTCTGTGGGCAGTCTAGCTATTTCTTCAATTTTCGGTGGTGTATTCTCCACATCAGAATCATCAAAGCCGGATGATGTATGTTGGTTCATTTCCTACGGAATATATTTGTTTATAAACCAGATAACATGTCTAGAAATAATTAGGTAAGTAATAAAATACTAAATATATCAAAATATACTTACGAAAAGATAGCAAAAGTAAAATTCTAAAAATTTAAATTTAAAATATTGGAGCCAAATGTCATTCGACAACGAACTGTCAGTTTATAGAACACAAATCAATCAGAAATTAGGTGCCAGCGACTCTGTTATTTAATATGTCTATGCACTTATTTTGACATAACTGTGCGCAAAGTAACTACTTTGCGCACAGTTCTGTCACTTTTCCGCACACATATGTCATTTTGTCCTTGCAATGTGAGCAATTGCCTACTTTGCAAATGAAAATTTGTGCAGAAAAGCGTACTTTGAATGGTGGTCGTAGAAAAAAGTGTATTGTTTAAAAAATGATTGGCCCTGGTCTAATTTGTTACGCATAGTTTTACCTACAAATATATGTAAAAAAAAAACTTGAAAGCATCCTTTGTCAAACCCCCAAACTCCGGCCACGATTTTTGGATGGTACATGCTTGACATTCCTAAGCAGACAATAAATTTTGACCACAAAGAACAGTGATACCATTATGTGATAAGACGAGATGGATGCGTTTGACCCAACCTTG
This sequence comes from Crepidodera aurea, assembly GCA_949320105.2. Classification (NCBI taxonomy): domain Eukaryota; kingdom Metazoa; phylum Arthropoda; class Insecta; order Coleoptera; family Chrysomelidae; genus Crepidodera; species Crepidodera aurea. The sequence continues at coordinate 43,843,041 of OX439472.1, forward strand.
ATGACACAGGATCAGAGCGATTCACTGAAAATCGTCTGTCCGTCTTAAACAGACAATCTAGTAGATCGATGGTTTTTTTTCTTTTCGTACGCATTAAATTCAATGACATTTAATTTTTTTGGATCGTATCTAATCAGAAATTTAATAATTAATACCAACACAATGCTTTTAATTTATAAAAAATGGTCAAATAAGTAGATTTATGTAGATTTTGTTTAATTTTTATTTATTTTACAAACTGACTCGAATCTTAAAACAAAATAAAAAACAAAGTTTTCTAAAATCTTTTTCCGACAATTTAAATTTTATTTTCTCTATGTATTTTCCAAAAAAATATATATGACACTATAGACAGTTTGATGTAATAAAATAAAAACTCATTAGGTAAATGAATATCTTCTTCCTCGTTATTTTTAAGCCTAGATAACTTTCACTCAGAACAAGTAGTTCACAGGGTATTTTATATTTATACATTCTACATTTTTTTATCCCCTTTTCAGAATCCGCTGCTGTCTTATAACCCAATATCTGTACCAGTATCAAAACTTTCACCCCTTTCTATTTGAACTATTGGCATATTGCCAAATGCCATTATTAACCGATGCGTTAATCCAAATCCGTGCAAAATCCAACCCTTTTTCTGCATTGTCGGCAACAATCACCGACCGAACTGGAGACTGTACACCTGGTCTTTCCCTAAACATAATGAATCCGTGTGTCATTCAACTCTTATCTGTTATTGTATCCTAAAAGAAGAACGTACAGAGACATATTCGGGGGTGCAAAACCTCATATAATAAATGAAATACAATTTGACAAAAAGGTTGAACATAAAGTATTATTTATATACTTTAATGTATCGCTCTTCCCAAAGTATAGAAACCTTGGAAGATAATAAGCCCGCTAAATTATAATTTAGCTTGACTATTTACTTTTTTAAGCAACTCAATTTTTTACATTGAGTAGTATTTCTTTAAAAAGCTACAATTTTCAGTAGATATGTTTGTTACTTCAAATGAAAGAGTATTAAAGAAAAAAATTAAATGTTCCTCATATTTTTTTTACAAAATAAATAAAGGGTTAAAACCAATAAAGAAATCCAAGAAAATTGGTACATATGTAGGAGTCCAATAAAAATTCCAAATAAGCGACAAATTTCTTTCAGAAACTGAAAAGGGACAGTCGAGGTTTTTCCGGGATTACAGGATTTTTAAATCCGGTACATAATTTTTCGAGATCAGATTCACATTTTCAGGCTAAATTATATAAGTAAATAAGAAAACGAAGAAGAAAAACATAAACTTTTGACCAATCCTCTCACTTTCTTCAACTGACAAAGCCGAACGGCAGAAACGGTGCTTGGGATGTCGGTTCAACACCTAACTCCTTATAAAGGGTATTGAGTATTTTTTCATTTTCTTTTTCAATTCTACCCCGATTTAAAAGATTTTCCGCTGTGTGAACCTTCATAAAAAAAATTTTGATACACCATTGTACAAGACATGCACTTATTATATATGAATAGAAGGTCGGGAGACAAAAAAGGGAGAGGGACTATCGAAAGATTAATATAAATTGAGAAGGTATCGATTTTTGGTGGCTATATAGAAAGATTAATAGTGTTGGTTTCCTGCATTTTTTCAGATTAAATGGGGCAATTCTAGATATAGAAAAGAAACAAAAACTGTTTATGATGTAAAAGTAACTCTCTAAATTGAAGTTTGTAGCAGGAGCTTCAATACTTTGTGAGAAATCATTTCGCGCTTGTTGTATTCTGAGGTTTGATTCGAAAAAAATAAAGCTATCGATCTTTTTTTGGGGCTTTGGTGTTCCTAAAAGATGGATGATACTGGAAAAGAGCAGTTTCCGCCATATTTTTTAGGATTAACTGTACCAAAATCAATGATAGAGAAGAGATAACAAACGCTTGGAAATGCCTATTTTTCTTTGAACCCCCAAATGAGCCTCGATGTCTTATCTAAATGTCTATAAGCAGCCTAAACAGAAACTTTTAGGAATTAATATTTTTTATTTAAAGAGAATATTAAATGAGGTGTTAATTAAAAATAAGGCTATACATCTTAATTTCATAGATTTTCGATATTTTTTCTAAAAATTTTTAGCAGAAATATTTCTAATATCTACTATTTTTATGATGTATTTTAATCTGATAAAACGAAACTCGAAAACTATGTATCGTCTTAAAGAATCCTATAATCTCCGAAAAACCTTCATTTTCTCCCAATTTGTCTTTAGAATTTGGCTTATTAACTTCATATTTCTCCCTAAGTACTGACTTTAAAGTTTCCTCTATTACGGAATAAAACAATTTGAGACTTCTAGATTTCTGTTTGTATTATTATAAATTAGTTTAGCTATTTGAGTTTTCCTTGCTAAAATGCCGGTGTTTTTCTATTAGAATATAACAAAGGAATGTCAAAAAAGTTTTTGTACTGTACCGATATTACCGAAGCAAACTATATGTGAATTTCATAGTTAATTAGTAAAAAACTTGGCCACTACTGAATGTAGTTATTCTGAAACGACTTATAATAACAGAAAAGAAACATTCTCGCTCTTGAGATTGAAAGAAAATTCTGAAACACTTGTCTCTTATGTATTTTAGTATTTTTATACGTATTTCATTCTTACTCTAGCGTCAGAATGTTCATTCTGTACCACCTATCTGTAAATATTACGTCCGTTGACAGTTCTACGCGATGTGTTATTTATTTAGTTTGAATTTGCCTGAACAAAGATAAGCTGCTTTTTTTGAGGTTTTCTTTTACTATATTCAATTTCTACTTTCCGTGGTCGTGGAGAAAGCACAGTCTGTTACTCTGTTGGAATGAAAATGAAAACCTTGTTACATAATATACTATTTATCACCCCTGAATACGCCATTGTTCTAGGAAACCCCCGTTCTTATTTGTGAGGCATAAATTGATCCTGACGTTATAGTAAGTTTATTATAAATCACTTAAAAATTAATAAAAATTTGAATGAAAAGCAAATCACCTCCTGATGAATTTAGCATTTTGCAGACGGAGAAAAAACCTCGACGCTTAGCAGCATTTTTAATGTTTTTCCAATTAAATCTCGTTTGGACGCGTACAGGAAATTTAATTATAAATAATTGCTGAAATCTCGAAGTAAATGAAGCAAACTGGATGCCATTAAGAAGAATTTTAATTTTGAGGGAAACGGATAAGGAAGTAATTGAATTATGTGAGAGGGCCCTAAAAAACGCGGCGCCACGGCGACCGTTCCGAAAATCGGAAGAAATAATTCGATAAACTTTCAATCGCGCATTTTTTGTCTTTTTTAGTTGTTACAATTATGAAAATGCACTTTTTCATTGAGAAATTGTGAACGAGACTTTAGGAAAACAACAACAATAATAACAAAAAAAAAATTACTAGTAAAATTGTATAAGAGGACATTCTGTATTATTTAGTAGATTTGATTTTGTAAATAGTAACATCGACCATCCTTTGTTTCAGATAAGGGAGAGACCAACCCAATAGAAGAATTTTCAAGGGTGCAATGTTTGGATAACACCCACAGGTAAAATTTTTCTTTATTTGTTAACCTTATTATCATTATTGTCACCCCATTTTTTAAACTGGTAAAGAATACTAGCATATGAGGCTCTTTTTTACTCGGAAGATGATTAAAAATTATGTATGATATTTTTATCATATTTTGAATATACGAATACACAAGTATTAAATAAAGAGCAAATAATAAATCGAAGTTAATGTTTTAAGTAACAATTTAAGTTTGTTCAGTGCCCAGAAACTTGTATTTTACGAAAGACGTGGCCATAGAGGGAAAGCTACTAGTTTCATTTGACTATCCAACCAATAGGATGAATCGGGTCCTCGTGGACTCAGACAAAGGATGCCGCTTACGCTTAAAGGGTCATGTTTTTTTGGTAGTATCAAAGGAGCCGCGTTTTAAAGCTAATAAATTGGAGATAGTATCTCCTGTTTCTACTATACGTATTAACAATTCAAAAGTTTTTTTTGAGTTTAATATCAAAGGAAAACACAAGAAAGTCCGACAACGAAACACACACACTTTATTTCTGCACTTTCATTCGACCTTGTGTACACAATCCTCTTTCGAGTTTACTCACTTTCCAACCCAATTAACCTGCGTCCCTAGCAGCCGACAATCGTCATCCTAATCCTGAAATCCTGCAGACTCGTTCGCCGCAACTCAGCCCATGGGGGAATACGGGAATATGAGGGCTAGGGAAACGGGATGCGCTCGCTATGCCAATATTCCGAATTTCAAACTCTGTCCGTACCGCACGAATACAGTCTGTTCAATACGAGGGTCAGACGATTGTTAATCTTGGGTTTTTGCTGTACGATAAATATTACAAAATAGGAGAAATACATTTTATGGAATTCTTAAATACCGATAAAAATTAGATGAAAAGTTTATATGACCCAAAAAACCCAAAAAGAGTACAGATGAAATAAAGTAGGACTAAAAAAAAGGTAAAAGTATTTAGTACAATGAAAAAAGTGTTTGATGTGGCCAGTAGAGATGGAATATGATAAAAAATTAAATTAAGATCCAAGATCATATCTTCACATTTCAATAAATTATAAAAAAATGAAACTATTTTGCTAGATTGTTGGCAACCCTGTTGACAAGTGACATATGACAGGTATCAAAAGGGGGGCGTGGAGCGGCCATCTGGAAAAGGGGGCGTGGATTAAAAGTGGATTAGAGGGGGTCCTCCCAAGCGACCACGTTACTACTAAAATTTTAAACAATTTAGTACCTTCTACTTCATAACCTAAATTTTTCATCGTGTCAATTAAAAGTTTTTAATCGGATTTTTTTTCGTTATATAACCAAATTTGTTGCTGTAAATGTTTTGTAAGCATATATTTTCAACCCCTCGTATTTTTCCGCGTGTTTTTGGTATAATCTGGATCCCTGCTGAGAATATACGAACCGAAGTGAAAACGTCGAGTCCAATGCGATCGCACAGTTAGTTGCATAGTGAAAATACAGTCGCAAGTTCATTATTGTTCTAGAAAATCGTCAACAATATTATTTATTAGATACTAAAAAAAAGTGTATTGAATTGTCTTTTACGTCATCCAGGTTTCTCCGATTTTCCAGCACGTCTTATTTATTAATAGGTGTTTTTGACGAAATCTAGCTCAATTTTGTATATAAAATTGTGCTGTTTTTTTGCATTCAATCTTGTATTTTCACCCAACAAACGGTATCTATATTCGTTCTGTGTGTATGTGGCTTTTTTGTGACAGAGCATCAAAAAGTAAGCTTAGAGTTTGATGTTGCCCGTCGTACCTCTTCAGGAACACCTTCAAAACCTTTAAAACTTTGATTTTATTTTCACATAGAGCATCCAAATGTAATTATACTTTCATAATAATTTTAATGTTTGGTCTTTCATTACAATTTGATCAGTCTATGGCAATGCTAGAAGGGTATTCTCAACTGGTTTTTTCTGCAGTACCCACACCATGGAATAATCACATTTTAATGAAATACCGGATAATTTTATATCCAAAATTAAACGATCGACACTGGGAAAGAAACAACAGGGGCTCCAAGGGGGGGGGGGCAGTAGAGTCAATTGACAGGATATTTCTCAACAAACCCAAAATATTAAACTTTTATATATATATAACCCTAACAGCCGACGACGTTGCGGTCCTCCCCCAAATCTCTGAGCTGCCCTTGTAAGAAACGATTGGCAATATCAAAATTACCGAAAAAAAATGTTTGGGCCATTTTTGAGAGAAAAACTGAGTTTTTTAGGGTATAAATAGACCTAGAATCTACAAAAAAAATTAAAAAAATTTAAATTTGATTTACGCAGAATCAATTTTGTCTAAGAAACCATTGGCAATATCAAAATTACCTAAAAAAATGTTTGGGTCATGTTCGAGAGAAAAAGTGAGTTTTTTATGGTATAAATGGACCTAGAATCTACAAAAAAATTCAAAAAATTTTTAATTTTTTTTACGCAGAATGAATTTTGTATAAGAAACGATTGGCAATGTCAAAAGTACCGAAAAAAAATGATGGCCCAAACATTTTTTTCGGCAAAAAAATTAAAATTACAGAAAAAAATGTTTGTAGGGTATAAATGGACCTAGACTCTACAAAAAAATTTAAATTACCGAAAAAAAAATGTTTGGGCCATTTTGAGAGAAAAAGTGAGTTTTTAGGGTATAAATGGACCTAGAATCTACAAAAAAATTTTAATTTTTTTTACGCAGAATGAATTTTGTATAAGAAACGATTGGCAATGTCAAAAGTACCGAAAAAAAATGTTTGGGCCAAATCCGGTAATGAGAGGATATTTCTCAACAAACCCAAAATATTAAACTTTTATACATATAACCCAAAAAGCCGACGACGTTGCCCCCCCCCTCCAATCTCTGGAAAGAAACAGATCAAAGAAATTGGAACTAAAAGTATTTTTGTGTTAGGTCTGTTTTTTTTAAAACCTTTTTTATTTTCACATACATATAATTTGCTATAATTGTAATTGGAACAAACACATAAATGCCCATAATATTACCATAAAAAATGAGATAAAGAAAAATTTCTCCTGTTGGACCGCAGTTTTACTCATTTTTGGTTCATATTTTAAATAGTTATATAGAGGAAGTATACTTCAACTTTTAACCGCATGTTTAATTTTCAGACAATTAAACATGTAAACTCACATTCATTCAACCGGAAACACCGCACCGGGATGCATTTGCAAAACAGCGCTCAAACACGAGACATCGACAAATAGTTTTTTTTAGTCTTTTTTCCCATTACGCTACGATTAACACGTAGGCCAATATTTACCGCGTAGAATCTATAATGGATTTTTTAAGTTTACGCTACCATAGTCACGTCCGCCCTGAAATTCATGATGACGTAATTTGAGTTAATCCTTGTCTTCTCAAGCGGGAGAGAGAGACAGCATAAAAAACTTACAATCTTTCTAGAAGTAATCGTGCGACCCGGGAAGGGATAAAAATTTGAAGCGAAGAGCTTCGAGACTTTTTAAATCAGTGCACAGCGACGCTCCGGGGCAACAAGGCCTCGTCAAACCAGTGGGACTTAGCTGCAATCAAGCGGTCCATTTTATTTTAAAAATATTTCATCGAATCAGTGGGACTTAGCTGCAATCAAGCGGTCCACTTTATTGTTCATTCTATATTCAAATCAAAACTCAGTGCTTCGAGAATTTAAACAGTGTCTATTCATCACTCATGCAGAACACATGCGAAAAATATTTTCTGACTGATGCGGTCTTTTTAGTTTTTTACTTATGTGCTAGTTTTTGTTAAGCATATAAGGTACTTAATACTTTGTTCATTGATTACTAGTTTAATGTTATTCATTTATTTATTTAACATTTTAATAAATAGGTAAATAAAAGTGTTCATTGTTTTTGTTGAATGGAGTTGAGAAGATAAAAATACTACAGTACACACATAACCAATATAAAAACTACAGTCCATTTTACGAATACAACGATGCAGTTTAAAAAGGCGATAACACATTGTTGGTCGTCCTGGGAAACTGGCACAACATAGGGTTTATTCCAGAACCCTCAACACCGCATATATTCTTCGAAAAAATCACAGTAAAAAATCAGAGATCCTAATTCCGGAATATCGGGAAAATTCCAGAAACTTGGCGACACCGCTACCGAAATCTACGCAAGTGCGAACCACTCGTATGCGTGTGCCGATACCGTGCCAGCTTCGGTCCCCTCGAGCCGGTTTGGGAACCGAAAACCATCGATAGCACGATGCAGATGGCCGGGCGATATAAGTGAGGGTTTGATTTACGCCGATGACGATAATGATGAGAATGAAGAAATGACGATGTCGATGACTGAAATATCGTATCGATTGCTCGATGCGATAACGTTTGTTGTAGGTTATGGTTCATGTCGGTTTTTCGGCCGAGAAGCATTTATACGTCGGCGAGAAAAGTGGTATAAGCAGAAATTTGATTTACTGATTTTTAAAGTTAATTTTTAAAATTTCCTACGGCGCAATAAGAAAATCTTCCTTTTGACAATTTTTGTCTCTTTAATGGTCACTCACCTGCAGTTTTTTCTTTTGCATTTAATGCTCTCGACGGATACTAAAATGGAGGGTCAAAAGTAACCGTATATCACTGCTGATTTTGAACTATGTGAAAAACATAAACCTCAGATTTTCTTATGAGGATTTGCATGGAAAATTTTCTCAAAATTTTCGGGGGTAATACCACTAGAGCTCAGATTTTGTCGGATATTTTTCATAAGTTTGATGTAGAGTATTTACTTTCATTGGAATTTTAACGAGATCTGTGAAAAAATAACGAGACCGCAGAGTTAAATTGCCTATATGAAAGTAAATACAAACTTACAAAAAATATCATGCCCAAAATCTGAGCTTGAGCTGGTATTTAGTAAGACAATTCCGTCAATTTAAAGTATTTAAACACTGAACGAAAAAAGTACGTGTAATTAATAAAAAAGTACATCAAATCAATGAACGTCAACATTAATTTTCAGCCGATGACAGCAATAATTAATACAATAAACGTTCGTACGTAAATTTTCTTAATCCTTAAGTTACGATTTTTGTACGTAAAATCAATAAAATATGAGCATAGATTTATGATCGCAATGATAGGCCTATGATACCTGGTTATCAATGTTACGAACAATGGATATTAATCTATGGTTAATGTTTTTAAAAACAATGAAAATTGAAAAGTAAGTATACATCTATGATATCTGTACATTAAAACCATAAATAAAAAGCATGGGTCTACGATCGTCGGTTATTAACGTTAGGGATGATTGACATTAATCTATAACACCAGTACATTAAAACAATAAATAGTGAGCACCAGTTATTAATATTATTAAGTTTTATTTATCAGACCTCGCTAAATTAGGTATACTGGTAATTACTTTATAAAAAATATTAAAACAAAACTATATTTCTAAAAAAAATTAAAACACCTACCTACTAATCATTGGCTCATCTATGTCTACTGATTTGATGTGTCCCAAAACCTATATTTTCGAATTTCCCATATGAACAATCAAGATTCAACCAAGTGGAAGAGGATTATACAAAAAATGTATTAGGTAGTTATTTTTTATTGTTCTAATGTTATTGATTCACAAATCATGTGTATCCTAGGGCTTTCAAAAGGAACAGCATGTTTATAAAAACACTTTTCCAAAAAGTTCCAAAACATTTTGCTATCTTGTGGAAAATTTAAATTGAACAAGTAAATAATTTTAAAACATATATTCCCCACTTTAGTACGCCACATTATAATCAACCTAAAATAAATATTTAAGTTAAAAAACAGCAATTTTTTATTTTAACATCTTAAGACATAGAACGTGTGCCAAAATAATATTTACCAAGCGGTATCCCCAGTGTTTTTTGTGACTATCAGAATGTACCTTCCTTTCTTTGTCGATTTCCAGTCCAGAATTAACTAATTTGCCACAATAATTATTATTTTACTGTCCACAAAACACAAACTGTATCGGAACACCTAACCTCTGCATGTAGTTGCACTTATATGGGCTATGGGCACGGCGCGAAGAGTTAAACATCTACGCTAGTTGTTCGTAATATTAATGTTCGTAGAGATTGATTTACTGTTAGGTAGCAATATTTTGGCGCGTTTTTAAGCAGTCAATGGTGGCATTCATAGATTTAACGTTTAGTGTTCATCAAAACAATGAAAACCGTTAATTAATTTTCAAAGTTTGTAGTTCTTGGATTTATAAAAAGTTTTTATGGTTTTAATGGTAAAGTACATAGGTTTATAATCGCAAAACATTGATTTGATTAATATTTGTATTATATTAAGGATGCAGTTAATTAGTTTTTGATGTTTTGCGTTTATTGCTTAACGATTTTTCGGTTATTGTTTTAATGCACTAGTTAATTGTTTTATGACGTGAAATTATTCTCCCAATCACCGAATCATAGCATTAATGTCCAAAAAATTGATGACGATACTTTATTGATTTTACGTACAAATATTTTTTCAGTGAACTGACTTGAAACATAAATAAATAACAAACACACATCGTTAACCGGGCAACGTGGTATTATTGATTTTTTATCCAGTTATATTTTCTCTTCCTTCCTCATAGGCTAAATATCCGATAGCAAACTACGATTTTTTAATTTTCATATTACATTTTTTACATGCGAGTGGAATTGTCTAGTTTATTTACTTAAAATGTATCAAATATCCTCTTTTCAATTATGTGTACGCCCATGGAGAGGAAAAGGGATGACAGGGTGAAATAACTATCAGAAATCTAATGATATTGGGTGGTCGCCAGCGGCGGTCATAGTGGTGGCTAGTGGCTGTCAGTTGAAACGATTGACACGTCGCTGCAGATGTTGAGTTTATTATGATTCTGATTGTCATAGTACGGTATTCTTATACTAAAAGCTGGTTTTAGTAATCGCTCGTTAATATCTTTATCTGAAATAAAACCGTTAATTTGGATAATTTTCCTATTAAATTGATTGAAAGTACCTACTAAAAAGGTAGTTAATAAAATATATTTTGCATATCAGTGAGAGGTCGATTAATTTGCAATTAAAATTTAATGTGAATAATGTGGCGCTGGGATTTTTGCAAAAATCGGAGGCTTCTATAGACAGAGCGATTAAAAGTTCATGTTAAGTTAAGTTCACCGCACCGTGAATTGCATTTGGTCGCGTAGCCGACCCATTATTCGATTATCACATAGCGATTGCACATGTTTTTAACTTATACTCTTTCCACTCTGGCTCCCCAGCAACTTCTTTGCGGCCGGATACATCCTGCACTATTTCCTTTAGGTTCACTATACCAATTCCATGTTAATATTCAATCTGAAAGCAACTTGAGATAATCTCAAAACATTATCCGAGAAAAATTGCACGTATATCTCATAAAATCTTTCCCCTACGTGTTAGGCTCATTTTAATCGCACTCAAAAATGTTAAATAAACAAATGGGTATTATAATTCTCGAAACCCCTTCCACCATCAACCTGTCACGTTACATTTCACCTTCCCTCTTCTAAATATAGTCACAAAACACGAAATTTACGTCCTGAGAGATGAGAGATTTGAAAGAAAGATAGGAGAAGAAAAAAAACGAACAGCCCGACAAAACTATTTATTGGTCGCAGCCGAAATTACAACCGAACCGTGCATAAAAAGATGAGACCAAAATAAAGAAAACGAGAGACAAAGACGGAGATAAAAATAGAATATGTTGAGGTCGGGCGGACGCGACGGTTTCAAAAAAGTTGTAGGTGATTTAGAGATGGGAAATCGAAAATATTAATAAAACAGAAGTTAGTTAATAAAGAAAAGTACAAGTTTCATATGCGCCATCAATAGGGAGAGGCCTATATAAATTAGAAATATATACATACATGTATCCCTCCTCAGTATAAAAAAATGAAAAAAAAATATTTCTCTCAAAAAACGATTTTAAAATAATTGAGTTTGAAATTCGCGCGTAAACACATTTTAGTCGGATATCAAATTAGTGACGTCACTCCCTCCCTTGGCTCTTTAAATTTTAAATGTCACTTCCATCCGCGTTTATAAACTCACCTTTCTCTCAAAAATGGCCCAAACATTTTTTTTCGGTAATTTTGACATTGCCAATCGTTTTTTATACAAAATCCATTCTGCGTAAACCAAATTTTAATTTTTTTGAATTTTTTTTTTTTAGATTCTAGGTCCATTTACACCCTAAAAAACACACTTTTTCTCTCAAAAATGGCCGAAACATTTTTTTTCGGTAATTTTGACATTGCCAATCGTTTTTTATACAAAATTCATTCTGCGTAAACCAAATTTTAATTTTTTTTGAATTTTTTTTTTGTAGATTCTAGGTCCATTTACACCATAAAAAATACACTTTTTCTCTCAAAAACGGCCCAAACATTTTTTTTCGGTAATTTTGACATTACCAATCGTTTCTTATACAAAATTGATCCTGCGTAAACCAAATTTTAATTTTTTGAATTTTTTTGTAGATTCTAGATCCATTGACACCCTAAAAAATTCACTTTTTCTCTCAAAAATGGCCCAAACATTTTTTTTCGGTAATTTTGAATTTTTTGTGGATTCTACGTCCATTTATACCCTAAAAAACTTACTTTTTCTCTCAAAAATGGCCCAAAATTTTTTTTTGGTAATTTTGACATTGCCAATCGTTTCTTACATGGGCAGTTCCAGCCCAGAGATTTGGGGGAAGGGGGGGGGGGCAACGTCGTCGACTGTTAGGGTTATACATATATATGTTAGACACAGTAAAACCATTTTATTATTTAAATAAAAAGAAGTATTTTCTAATTGCAAGAATTTATGCTATTCGATCGCTTTAATGATCAAAATAATATTATGTGCAAATTAAGTTTTACTCCTCATATTTTGTTATGGTTAAAACAGTAATTTGTTTCCATGAATTCCATAAGCATAAAACTATTTACTACTGGTGAATTATCACTTTGTGCTCGTAAAAAAGCCATAGTATTGAAAAAACACAAAATTATTTTCTCTAGTCTTCTTGACAAATTCAAAGTATTACAAAATGTAGAAAAATTATAGTGTACAACTGGCGCGAAATACACCTTTCCCACTAGTACAGTGTTTGATGTCCTTACACGAACATCTACTCAACAGTTTTGATAAAAAATTGAAAACTTCATCTATTTTCTTTGATTTCCAAAAGGCATTCGATGTCGTCAACCATGCACCCGCTACTATTAGACAAAATAGAATCGTAATATGGAATAAGAGCTTGGGTCAGATCATATCTCTCACAAAGAAAGCAACAGGTTTGTGTAAAAAAACGGGATTTCATCGCAAGGCAGCACCCTGGGTCCAACATTCTTCATTATCATGATAAATGACATTTGTCACAATATAAAAGATGGACTTATGACTCTGTATGCTGATGACACCTCAATAGTTATCAATAGCAATAATTATGAAGATCTTGTCAATAAATCATCAAACTGTGTCAACAAAATGAACAATTGGTGTGACATTAATGGAATAATTTTGAATGTAGCAAAGACGAACTTTATCTTATTTGCACCAATAACATCAAAATCTGACCTCAGTCTACTAGTGAGACCTGGTAGAGATAATAATGAATCACCAAAGCAAAGTAATTCAGTAAAATTTCTGGGTTTATATGTGGATGAAAATCTTTCATGGCAGACCCACACTCAACAGTTAATCAAATCATTGTCATCAAAAAACTTCGCTATATTTCAACTGAAAAAAGTGACAAATATTGAAGCTATAATGTCGTATTACTATGGATGTGTACATTCTCAACTTATGTATGGTATACTTTGCTGGGGTAATAGATCTAGTACTGAAAGGGTATTCATTAGCCAAAAACGTATCGTAAGAAGCATATTTGGTCACAGACCAACAGATTCATGTCTTCAGTATACTCATGGAATTCCAACATATGTGATGTCTACATTTTAACTGCTGTTTGCTTTATTCATAGTAATTTGAATAATTTCATGACATGCGGTGAGGTCAATCATTACACAACAAGAAATCCAAACAAACTCTATATTCCTTTAGCTTCAAACTCACAAATAAGAAAAGGACCAATCATAATATCCGTCAAAATATACATATAATCATTTACCTGAAAGATCTCAAGAATCCTATGTATTATTTATATTTTACTCATTTTATCAACAGTCCAAATGTTTTTATAGTCAATGTTTTTATATTTACATATTTTTAAGCTTAGGTTAGCTTTAACTTCAATCATAACTATCATTTTTTTGACGATTTCTATACTTGTACAAGTCTTATGAAATAAATATTTATTTATTTATTATTGAAGTTGAATAAATTGAGAATTTTTTTCAGAAAGTGAGTAAGTCGAAACAAAAATCGTGTGATATTAAACTTTTTAAAATCACTCTTTGTTATCTCATCTCCCACCTCTATCCTGCGTAACTCGATCTTTACGAGAGCCACCGCTAGCGAAGAGCGCAGATGGCAAGAGCAACCTGAACCCGATACTAAAAGAATATCCTCGTCGAAAGGAGAAGGACGGAAAGGACCAAAGCGAGTTCTAGGACGAGGCGAGCCCTACAGGTGTTTTATACGTTTTTAGCACGTTGTCGGGCATTTCCGGTCAACCCTTTGCTTTCCGGCATCGAAGTTTTTAACGAGTTACGCACCGTTGGTGGTGGCAGTGGCTGCAGCCTGCCAGAGTTTGTTGTCGAAATCAAAGCCTTTATGAGCATTTAGCATTAATTACCTTCGGGAGGTATTTATGAGGGGTAATTAGACGTGGCGAGATTTTTTATGAGATTTTGTTTCGGCGCTCGCTGCCAGTTTAATTTTTATTTCATATTAAGTAGAATGTTTGTTATAAATGAGATACGTTTTTTTCGAGCAACAATATATGTATGCGTTCGTCTACAGAACTTAATGGACGACGCAACAAAACAGGCAAGAGGCAGAACGCATCAATCATGGCCTGCTGCGTGTTTTAAGGTGAATTGGGGAAATGCTTTGTTCCTTTTTTTTCGGGGTTTGAAAGAAGAAAACAAAGATGACTTGGGCACCATTTCAATTGTATTGTTTTTTTATTAATGCTTTTCAAGATGTGTATTGTTATTTTATTTATGTTTATGGTAAACGTTTTTCTTCCTAATAACAAAGAATAAATAATATTAAATTTACGAAATTTTAACTACAAATCGCGTATTTATTTATCATCGAAGAAGATTTATTTAGGTTTCAACTATACAGGATGTTTCATAAGGAATGGTCAATATTTTAATCATAGGTTCAGGACCACCAAATATTACTATTTCGGCGGGCGTAATTTCGGCCGGTAATCCCTTGGCCTACCTGCATAAATCAAGGGGTACCATTTATGACAGGGGTAATTTCGGCCGAGGGGCCCTCAACGCCGTCAGCTTCAACGCCGGACTGCGTAGCCGGAGCAAAGGACTGCGTAGCCCGCTGAGGTATACTTTTTTTATCAATAGCCGCAGGCTGTTGTTGTTTTGATGTCTGAGGCGGAGCCTCCGTATTATCTTCGTTTTCACTTTCTACGTCTTTGAAATAAAGAAATATTTTAATATAAAGCATTCTGTTATTTTATTTGATTTGCGGCCGAAAATACCTATGAGATAAGGAAGCAACTTAAAACCTCCGGCCGAATTTACCTACCGGCTTTTAGTACCTGCCCTTTTTCCGGCCGAAATTACATCCGCCCTAATATTTGACTAAATAACTCTGGGTCAAATGTTATCTACTACTAAGATACAGGGTGTTGAAGATAAAATTTATTTTTCGTTTTTTTACAATAATTTCTTCATTATTTTAACATATTCACTTGAAATTTGGTATAGTTATAGTTTTAAGTTAGTAAATCATAAGCGTGTTATCAATTTTGAGATTAGTTAAAGGGGGCGCCACCTACACTCTACTGGATGAAGAAAAAAGTATCAATTTTGTTTTATTTCTGACCTTTTTTGAATTTTTTTCAAGTCTTTATGATACACCCTGTAAATTTAAACAAAAAAGGTATACTTGTTTTAATAGCATAAATTCAGCTCATTTTGAGATATTTCCATTTAAAATATTCTGGCCACATAGTATCTATTTAATTTACTTTAACATATTTCAACATAGTAGGCTTTGAAACTAAAATGAAAATGTACAGCTGTCAAATAATTAATTGTTAGATGGCAGCAGCAAGTCCAGAAAAATTTATTTGTGCATAAACACAAATCATATCTCTCATTTCTGAATTAGAGAAATGTTTGTGTCGTGGCATTTTCATTACCTACTTAGATGGAATTTAGTGAACAAAATTAGATCTAACAATTAATTATTTGACAGCTGGACATTTTCATTTTAGTTTCAAAGCCTACTATGTTTAACTATGGTAAAGTAAATTAAATAGTTACTGATGTGGCTAGAATATTTTAAATCGAAAATGAGCTGAATTTAGGCTATTAAAACAAGTATACTTTTTTGTTCAAATTTACAGGGTGTATCATAGACTTGAAAAAATTCAAAAAAGGCTATTTTTAAATTTTAATTTTTTATATTAAACTTGGTGAAATCGTTCTTTTTTGTGATTTAAATAAGCTGTAATTTTTTCCCAAATATTTATTTTTCGATTTTATACGAATTTAAATTAAAAAAAGCCATATTTAAGAAAATGAGCATTGATAAAGTTAAAAAATTGAAAATTTGTAAACCAACTTTTTCGATTGAAAATTAGACTTAAATTCGTAAAGAAACGAAAAATAAATATTTTGCTTTGAAAAAATTACAGCGTATTTAAATCAGAAAATATAAGGTTTTCCTTGTTTCATAAAAAAAATCTTTGCTTGAGATATAAATTAAAAACGAAAATAAAACGGTTTGTAGCGTTTATTTCGATAATTTTGAGGTTATGTTGAAAAGTAATCAATACAAAAGTTTTAGATTTTTTTAAATATCTACAACCTTGACATTAAACTTTTTTCGATAGGATGCATATTTCAACCACAAATAGTACAAAACAGCAAAAAAATGAATTTTTAACCGTCCAAAAAAGGCTGGAGGGTGTTTTATTGATTTTGCCCACACTCCTCACTGGAAGCGTTTTCTCTTTTTTTTTTCATTTTTGTTGTTTTATGTAAGTATGACAATCATCCAATATGCCAATCCTTCAGTATATTAGTTTGAGGTAACGTGGTTTTGAATACATTTTGAATACAATATTGTGGGGAAAAAGAATAAAAAACATTATATTCCCATTATGCGTGTTTCAATTATTTAGCAGTAACTGAAAACAAATCTAAAACCGCACCTCCTTTGTAATAATCCTTTCGTAATAAAGATTATTAATACTGAATTCTCGGAACACTGACACATAAAAATAGCCCCACCTTTATAATATAATGGAGAAAATGGCGAATATGCGGGTAACGACACGTCTCAAAAAAAAGTTATTACGTACATTAAGCCGTTCATAATGGTCCGTTTCTGGAGTATTTCCTTTTTGATGACGTCTCCTTAAATCCGTCGTAATCCCCGCGTTTGCAGCCTACTTGCACGTGATACTGCCATCAAGCACTCCTCGAGAGGAGAGTGAAAAACCAAGATGAGCATGTCTAATAAAATTACGCTGTATTTTTTTGTTTGAAATTTAAAATATTTTTGGTTAATATAGTCTACAAACAAAAAGCTTAAGACATATACCAAACTTCCCGTCCCCAAAGAATACCTTCATGCGAAAAAAAAAATGGCCGGAAGAATCAACCATGCAAGAGGAGCTGAAAGCCGAGATATGTATGCCGGCGGCACACACACACACGCTTAGATCTCAGGAGGCGGCGATTCCGCCTGTCGTTGATTGATGCCTTCGCTTAATGATGTTGGGCTATACGGAGATGGCTGTGGCTCATAGAGACATGTGACGGGCTCAAAGCCTGCTATGTGGCTACAGCTTTTCGTTAATAGGGGAATAGCGAGCTCGAATAGGAAATGAAATCATTAACACGTTAACTGCCAATTTTCTATAAACTTTAGTACAACTTATAGCGATAAATATAAAAACTAGAGTTCGTTTATAAATATACCGCAATATTTACTTATTAGTTGCGTAAATGACAGGGTTAGATTATTTTAGTGGCAATTTATCTCGAAGAGATAAGTTGCAAGTCTTTTTATTCACTTATAGCTGAACTGAACTGAAGCATTTTTGGAGACTTGGCACCATCTTGCAGCTAGTTCGGGAGATTTATAGAGGCTCTAGAGGTAAGTTAGTGAACAATTAGGATTTATTTTGGGAAATTTTGAGCAGAAAAATATTAAATCAGAACTTCAGGTGGCTGAACTTTCGAAAAAGTGAGTATTTGTGATAGAAAAATCGGTTGGCGATATTAAAATTGGTCATTGAGTATTTCAAAATTGTATTTATTTAAAATTGACCAGTTCGAGTCTTTTTTTATAAATAATTTCCGCGGTATATACACAATGAGGCTAAAGGCCAATTTTATAAATTCACGAAAGCGATCGAAATATTTCGAGATTAAAAAGCAATGACAAGACCTAACGATAAATGAAGACATTTGGCTAACATGGCAACAAAAAAATTCTTTATCCTTTTTCCACTTCACCTCTCATCGTATCGGCGAGTAACCAACCAACATTTTTCTCATTTCCTCTTTTCGAAATCACAAGTAGGTACTCCTTGGCGAAGAAACCTTGTCGATCACACGATTCCAATATTACATTCCTATGAGTAAGCAGGGTAGGCTCAAGGCGATATTTCTCAATAATCGCCACCCAGCACACTTTTAAAATTTCATGTTCATAGAACAAGCTGATCTTAGAAAGGGATATAGCACTGTTGTTATACCAACGTTTTTAGATTTTACCGTTTTTCTCGATAATGTTGAGGTTATGTTGAAAAATGATTAATACAAAAGTTTTAGATTTTTAATAAACTTTTACATGAAATTTTTTTTAGGATGCATATTTATGGCCCCAAATCGTAAAAAAATCAGAAGCTTTGGAGAAGGGTTGCCAGATTGATTCTGTGTATACTGATTTTTCTAAGGCTTTTGACAGAGTCAACCATAATGTCTTACTTCAAAAGCTTGATAAATATGGTGTAAGTGGGGTTTTACTGCAATGGATTAGTAGCTATCTAACGAACAAGACTCAAATGGTTAGAGTATACCATCATTATTTTAACTTAATTCAGGTAACATCAGGTGTTCCTCAAGGGTCACACCTCGGTCCCTTAATATTCAACTTATTTATTAATGACATCATTCATTGTTTCCGGCATGGCAAATCACTATTATTTGCTGACGATTTAAAAGTTTTCCTAACCATTTACGATGCCCTCAGCCTTCAGTCTGACCTTGACAACCTGTCCAACTGGTGTTCCGTAAATGGTATGGACTTGAAGGCTATAAAGTGCCACGTCATGCGTTTTTATCGATCACAAATACCTACTACTTTTATTATAACTTAAATAGTCAGATCTTGGAGTCTCTTAATCAAATCAAAGACCTTGGAGTTATTCTAGATCCCACTTTAAGCTTTAACCAATACATACCTATAATGGCTAACCATAAATCAATGAAAATGTTAGGTTTTATCAAAAGGCTAACCCACGATTTCACTGACACTACTGTAATTAAAGTCCTATATTGATCACTAGTCAGACCCCACTTAGATTATTGTTCCTCTGCCTGGTATCCACATTACATAACATATAGCAGGAACATCGAAAAAGTGCAACACAATTTTCTGAGATACATAGCTTATAAACTGGGTGGCCCTGGCGATTATGAAT
This sequence comes from Crepidodera aurea, assembly GCA_949320105.2. Taxonomy (NCBI): domain Eukaryota; kingdom Metazoa; phylum Arthropoda; class Insecta; order Coleoptera; family Chrysomelidae; genus Crepidodera; species Crepidodera aurea. The sequence goes on from OX439472.1 coordinate 43,862,457, forward strand.
CGTTAGACCTTTTTCTTAACATCCCCTCCTTAGAAACTAGGATGAAACAGAGAGACCTCACATTGTTTTTTAATATTATCAATGGCAGATGCAGCTGTAGTGAACTTCTACCAAAAATAAATCTTCCTGTTCCTTTCTATCGTTTAAACCAAGCGTTTGCTGTATCCCAAGAATGTTAATATTAGCCAATACTCACATTAATCTTGAGATGTTTAACACCTCCCTTCATCATTTTAAAACTCAATTACTGAGTACAGAACTTTAACACTTAATGTTTTAATGAACCTTTTCTGTCTTGTCCTTTATATTCCTTGCTTATTTTTACTATGTATGACAGGTGATTTTACTTTTATATGTTCTTTGTTCTTGTTCTTTGTTCTTGTACTTTGATTATATTTTATACTGTAATCTTTATCTTAAATGGGCTTGTCCGTAAATAAATAAATAAATCAATATCCAAACCTCAAAACGTATATTTATGATTTATGATTTTTCTAAATTAGGTTAAGTCCATAACTCATAACCACCCAATTTCTTAACTTACAATGCAATAAGAACTGAAGGCTTGAAAATAAGACGATTATCATCGGCTGGGCAAATATATTAAGAATTCGGTCCTGCAAATGCGTGAAATAATATCGATCCTGGCGAGAGGAGCATTCCCGAAAGTAAATGCCCCCTTTTTCGTCCAATCGAATAGTGAGTGCTTGTTCCTGCTGGCATTGCCGGGTGCGTTCATGCCATCGCCCATGCCGTGAGGGGAAAGGGGAGAAGAGATGAACCGTAATTACACTTCCTGAATCGGTACGTTGTTGGCAATTCCTCTTTGGCAACGAATTGGCCGTTGGAAATGCTAATCCCAGCCTGGAGGCGGTTTTTAAGAATGACAATTCTTTTAAAAATCTTTTTTTAACTAATTTTTTTATATTTCGAGCCTAAGAATTATCACTTTTCAGCTACATCGTACATTTTTACGAATTTTATTCCGAAAAATCCTATTATTGTAGGAACTGTTTCCTAATATCTAAGGACACTTCCAGATATAATCTAATATTAATTTTCTTATGTATTTTGGTCAGAAAAAAAATGTATCTTATTGGAAAATCCCATAATTCTCTATATTTTTCACCTTTAATATACTACTGACAACGGTTTTCTTTTATTTTAAATTTGGTGTTAGATATCAAAAGAAAGGAATTGGAAAGTGGACCCAAAAATATATATAATTTACGTGGGGTTATCGTTATAGATTTAAACAAATAATCTAGAAAAAAAATCGCTCCCAGGAACGCTCTAACAATGGGATAACATTATTTAATTCATCACGCACTTGTAGAGGAAAAAGTAGCTATTTTGCCTAAACTAGATACATTGTCAAAAAACTAATGGTACGTCCGTCAGTCGCAGTCAGTCGTCACTAGTGCAGACGTCGATTTTTTTTGTTCTCTTTTGTACTACGGGTAAAAGGCTATATTTTATTCTTGAATGAACAAATGTTATAGCTTACAATCCTATGTATTGTTATTTTCGAATTATCTCGAGTGTGTAAGGTTTGGCGTGTTTAGCGCACTCGAATTAACACGAAAATGTAGTAACTAGGTACCTATATAAATTATAATTATTTTTCGTTTTTGAGCCAGCCATTAAGTTATATTCAGATGGTTTACAAACAATATTCACGGTTATTATACGCAGTGAATTTGGACAGTAAAATGCCAAAAAGTAGATTCCTGTCTTCCTCAAAGTGCAGTCGATACCACTGCATCTGTAGAACGAACTAAACGAAGTTTCTCAACGATGAAAAGACTGAAATCATATTTGCAGAATAATACAATTGATCAACAGGCCTAGCTTTGATGTCAGACAAACTCGCAGAATTGCCTTTGAATAATGCTCATTCAAAGTTCAATCTTATATTAATATAATTAGTTGTCTTTTAATCTTATATTAATAATTAACAAATTGTTGTTAATTAAAATAATGTATTTAAATAGCCTGCATTGTATACAGGGTGACCCAGGGTTAAACCTTCAAACGTTCAGGATCGGGTTTTCAGGAAAAAATAAGATTTTTATTTCCGAGTTTTTAATTTTTTTCTCAAAAACTAAGCGAGATACGAATAAAATTGAAGAAGCAAAAAATTCGTGTGTTCAACTGTTTAATCCAAGAAAAGTAACGAACATACAAAAAACAGTGGCGTACAATGATTTGTCCTAATATCAATTAGATTACCTTGTGGAACGTCACTGGAATTAAAAATTTAGTTCTAATGATATTTAAAGTTGCCCCTTATTGCCGCAAATAAGCATGCCAAGTTTTATCAAAATCAACCAAATTGTTTTTTGAGCAATTCATAAAAATCTCTTTTGTTCTAAAATCAAAACAAATTAGGACCCAGGATTATGGGAATAAAAAATCTTATTTTTTCCTGAAAAACCGATTTTGAACGTTTGTCGGTTTAACCCTGGGTTAAAATTCGTATCTAGCGTCTTTTTTTTATAAATATGGACTATTTGTCAAGCGACATTTTTTTAATAGATAAATGTTTTCTAAATTCCATTACATCGAAACAATACTCACAATTATCCAATATTTTGATAAAAATTCAAATAGTGATGTTTTCAATATCAACCGGTTGATTTGTTACAAATACTGTTTTAATTAATCACAATCAATAAAACCGATATTTTCTCCCCCTAACAGAAAAATAAAAGCTGCAATTAGCAAGCCAATTACATCGGACCAATACGCCAATAAAAACCATTAAAGAGTTAACGTTATACCCTCCAAAAATAATAATTTCAATAGAACTAAAAGTTACGATTACTGTATCGTTACTGTGTGTCTAGAAGGGTAACGCTTAACTTTTAATTAATTAAAAAGTTAGAAATTGGTTTTCATATATGCATGATTCCTCACTGGACCATTCACGGTGCTGTTCCTAAAGTGGCACTGGGAAACAGTAACAAAGCCTACACAGAACATGAGGTTAATAACCATAGTTGACTCAGAAGTAAAAAAAAAACAATATGGAAGCTAAGAAAAAAATCTTTTTATTGATATTTATCATTGAATTTATATAAAGGCCATTATTTCTTATATTTTACGATTTAGTCGTGAAATATCAAATACTTGCAATGTTGGGCTATGTGCTGCACCTTGTTTCGAAATATATCATACAAAAGAAAATTTTGAATTTTTCTTTTTTAAATACCATTATCATTTCTGTTGAAAATGTATAAATAAATATTTTTTACTGATAAAAATAAATGTTTTTTCGAAAAACAAAATCGTATATTAAGCAAAGGGCCAAAAAAGAACCAATTTATGGCCTCACCACAACCCTCCTCGGTTCACTCTCTTATAAATAAACTCTATCTCTCCAGAAGACGTTTATAGTATTTAAAGTATCCAAAATATGAAGAAAAAAACTTAAAACATTGAACATTCTCTACGTGTAAATGTTCAATGCTTGACGGCCTGCATGCCGATCGGGATGTCCTTTTGGCTGTATTGAAATATCATAAAGGTGAGGCCCCGTCCTTCCCTAACTCGAACAAGCCTTCAAGATGACGGTAAAAGACAAACATTGTGTTTTACATAACCTCACAAGAAAAACTCAAGTGGGGTAAAATCTGGTGATCTAGTCGAGCATTACATAGTGCATCTCTTTCTATTGTACTGAAATTTTTGTAAGAATAAAAACAAAAATAGACATATTTAACATTTTTTTGTATATATCAATATTGAGGACAAAAATGAAATTATTTTTGGAATTATATCTTACAAAATTATTTTGTTCCTCATGTGCTGGTGTTATATACAGGGTGTCCCAACTAAAATTTGTAACCACATTTCGATTTTTGTTAAAATTTTGGTCAATTTTAACCTAGAGGGGGCTCAATTTTTATCGTAGTTTCAAACTTCATTTTTCATCCCTCTAGCACCTAGAACCACCCCTTCAAAAATTTTAAATGGCAAGGGGTGCTAAGTGACACATTATTTTGAAGCTGCTTTCAATATCTAATGCAACCCGTTCTTTTTTCATTTTGAATGACTTTTTTTGAGAAAACTGCTTAGATTACAGCCCCACAAAAAAAATTCACTACTGTAACTAGGGGTTTTTGGGATCACCGAATCCGAATCCGAGGTCCGCTTGACCTCAGCAGGTCAGAGTCAAGGTCATTTGAGTGCCAAATTGAGGAAATCTTCTGGGAAAAATCAGAAGAAATTCAGAAAGGTTTTCAGGGTCGCCGAATCTGAATCCAGGTTCCGCTTGACCTCATCAGGTCAGGGTCAAGGTCACTTGAGGGTCAAATTGACGAAAAATTCATACAAAGGTATTTGAATTAAAAAAAACCTTGAATTGAACAGTACATTCGTTAAACTTAAAATGTTTCATAGAACTACTACTGTTTTCTTTCACAATAATCTAAGCAGTTTTCTCAAAAAAGAGTCATTCAAATTAAAAAAAAAGAACGGGGTTGCATTAGATAATGAAAGCAGCTTCAAAATGATCACTTAACACATCTTGCCATTTAAGATTTTTCAACTGGTGGTTCTGGGCGCTAGAGGGATGAAAAAAGAAATTTGAAACTACGATAAAAATTGAGCCCCCTCTAGATTAAAATTGAACTATTTCGGCATTTTTTCAAAACTCGAAATATTTGGGTGAAAATTTTAATTGGGACACCCTGTAGGTATTCTGAATTAAAAACCATTTTAATGTATATAATTATCATATGTCTTTTTTAATAGTTTTCTAGTATTGCTTTTAAAGTTTCTCATGTAATGCATTCAATCGACAGTACTGGTAATAGTAAAAGTTTTTAATAGTATGAGCAACCCTTGACTTTACCCATCGATTGAAATAAAGAGCCACCACGATCCATAAACCGACCAAAAAACTTGTAGTTCGGAGCGCGCTTTCGTGCGTTATTAATTCATCAATTAAATTGAAAGGCCCTTCGCCGCTGCCTTTCGAAGAACTTCCATAAGGAGACTCCCAACTTCTCCATAATTCCATTAAAATTTTCCTTCTGCAGTGACGTTTTTCCTGTCTTTCTTGCTTCGGAAAGACGCCAGGCTGTGCAACGCAATTTTGCCTTATCAGCTATTGTCGGTGGGAACTAATGAGCCCGGTGACTACGTGACCGAGTAGACATTGCTCGCCTGGTATGGAAGAATTGAAAAGGTTATTTTCGTTTGGCCAAAAATGGATAACTCCAAAAAAATTTCTACGTATTTAGTTGGTTCGAGTTCAAAAAATTAACATCACATCACGAATATATTCGTAAAAAAATCACGTTAATATACGTCCGCAGACTTAATCCTTGATATGTAGTGTCAAGCAATAAAAAAACTGGTGCCTTCATAAAGCAAAAAGAAATAGTTTGTAGAAATGGAATGTAGACGTTTTGTTCCAAAGTTCACTTTGGCTACCGACGGCCCTAAAAAGAATCATGACACTGACAAAAGGGCTAATAAAACTTATGTCATAAAAACACTAATCCCCCTAGTTGACTTATCGATGCTCGAACGGCTTTATCAGATCAAGTTTGTAAGATCCAAACATTTTTTATATTGACGAAGCGAGAACCACGAAGGGGAAACAAAACGATAATCTCTCTTTTATTAGCTATTTTTTCTATTTTACACTTCCTTTCCTCGTTCTAAATCCGGTAAATGTTTCAAACGAGCTTAATTCTTGTGGAACATAAAGTTGATCGTTAAAAAGAAAGGTTTTGTTAATTTTGGATTTTCAGAAAAACAACAAACATATTAATACATTCAAGGACGGCTCCAGCCCAGAAACTGGAAGGGGGGGGGGGGCAACGTCGTCGGCTTTTAGGGTTATATATATAAAAGTTTAATATTTTGGGTTTGTTGAGAAATATCCTCTCTTTGCCGGATACAAAATTCATTCTGCGTAAACAAAATTTAAATTTTTTGATTTTTTTTTGTAAAAAAAAAACTCACTTTTACTCTCAAAGATGGCTCAAACATTTTTTTCGGTAATTTTGACATTTCCCATAGTTTCTTATACAATATTCATTCCGCGTAAACGAAATTTTAATTTTTTTTGTACAGGTCCATTTATACCCTAAAAAAACTCACTTTTTCTCTCAAAAATGGCTCAAACATTTTTTTTTTCGGTAATTTTGAGTTTGCCAATCGTTTCTCATACAAAAGTCATTTTGCTTAAACCAAATTTTACTTTTTTTGTAGATTCTAGGTCCAATTACACCCTAAAAAATACACTTTTTCTCTCAAAAATGGCCCAAACATTTTTTTTCGGTAATTTTGACATTGCCAATCGTTTCTTATACAAAATGCATTCTGCGTAAACCAAATTTTAATTTTTTTGTAGATTCTATATCAATTGACACCCTAAATAACTCACTTTTTCTCTCAAAAATGGCCCAAACATTTTTTTCCGGTAATTTTGACATTGCCCATCGTTTCTTATACAAAATTGATTCTGCGTAAACCAAATTTGAATTTTTTTGAATTCTTTTTGTAGATTCTAGGTCCATTTATACCCTAAAAAACTCACTTTTTCTCTCAAAAATGGCCCAAACATTTTTTCTCGGTAATTTTGACATTGCCCATCGTTTTTTATACAAAATTGATTCTGCATAAACTAAATTTTAATTTTTTTGTAGATTCTAGATCTATTTATACCCTAAAAACTAACTTTTTCTCTAAAAAATGGCCCAAACATATTTTTTCGGTAATTTTGACATTGCCCATAGTTTCTTATACAAAATTGATTCTGCGTAAACCAAATTTTAATTTTTTTGAATTTTTTTTGTAGATTCTAGGTCTATTTATACCCTAAAAACTTAATTTTTCTCTCAAAAATGGCCCAAACATTTTTTTCGGTAATTTTGACATTGCCAATCATTTCTTACAAGGGCAGCTCCAGCCCAGAGATTTGGGGGAGGGGGCAACGTCTTCGGCTGTTAGGGTTATATATAGAAAAGTTTAATATTTTGGGTTTGTTGAGAAATATCCTCTCTTTGTCCCCCCCCCCCCCCTGGAGCCGCCGTTGAATATATTTTATGTTTGCAATTTAAATACATAAAATATCGAACTTCTGGGTAATATTAATGGAAAAGTTTTACAATGATAAAATATCCTGAAACCGTGTGGGTGTTCTAGCACGGGGCCAAAGTTTCCGCGTCGCAAAATCAAGTGGTTCACAACTTCAGTAACCTACCATGCCTCGGAGACATGTAAACACTTCGGTCCTGCCGATATAACAGTATAGTCAAGAGTAACATAACGGGACTTCTGGGACGACTCTGAAGTTAGCTACAAGTACAAATCCCTGACAGCGCCCCCAGAAACGTTCGGTTAAGGTCTGAAGTTAGCCCCGTTAACAGATTGTTGCCAACCCTGTTGACAGATGACAGCTTGTTGGCAACCCTGTTGACAGATGACAGGCCCATTGACATATTGTTGGCAACCCTGTTGGCGGATGAGAGATTGTTGGCAACCCTGTTGGCGGATGACAGATTGATGGCAACTCTGTTGACAAATGACAAGTCCGTTGACGGATAGAAAGCGGTAGTCGAATTTACACACCACCCGCTGCACTCACTTACTTCTATTTTCCGAAACTGTATCAGAACTTACGTAAGAAGCGCAGAATATCATGGAGCGAAAAATATATGTCGATCCTGGAAAAAACGCCGTTATAGCAATTTTTCCACGAAGCCAGGAAACTAAACTGGACCTCACTTCTTCAAAAAGTCTTTAACAAAGGTAAAATGGCAGTCAGGCGAGCTATGAGAAAAAATTTACCATTTTAGAAAAAACTATAGAATGTTTATAATTAATCTAATGGAAATGTCAGAAATCCTTCTTTTATCCTACTTTTTTTTCTAAAAATTGACTTACATTAAAATCATATTTTTACCATACACCTAGTAATTATTAAAATTCTAATTTAAATGCTGTGTTATTATTGTACTCTTGCGCGCTAATGTATTGATAATTATATGTAAATTCCGTGGATTACTCAGACATGATGAATAATTATTTAGTAATGAAACGTACGTACAGGGTAATCTGGAAATCTGGTTTAGCTGAAAACCAATTTGCGATGGATTACTAGAATAAATGAGGAAATTATTTTTCAAATTCTTGTAGCAGCTCGTTTTTTTTAATAAATGAGTAGGTACATTTATTTTCCTTATGGCAATTAAAATGTTTGGTATATCATTTCACTTCTCAGATCTCCAAAGAAGCTCATTTTACAAAAAATCCTACATACAATATGTTCAAATGGATTCTAAAAAGCAACCTTGCTTTATAGTGCAGCTAAACGAGAAAAAGTACAGGGTCTATCAGGCCGAAAAGAAGTGTTCTCCTTTAGTTTATAGCTCGGGAACCAGAATGCACATGTGCAATTGCTAAGTGGTAATCGAATAATGGGTCGACTACTCGACCAAATGCATTTCACGATGCGGTGAACTGATCTTTGCGATCCTATTCGCTATTAACCATTAGTTTCTTTCCTTAGAATCGCCCTGTATATTGCGGTGATGTCCAGGTAGAAGTGATACGAAAATTGCGTAGGATATGATAATTTCTTAATGCATTTATCTAGATGGTTTTTTAAGTTGGCGATTATGGTGTTTAAAATGATGATATTATCACGAATTTTAATAAAACCACCGTCACGTTTGTATGCAAATTTTTTCGGTTCGTGCTGGACAATTATTTTATGAAAAATTAGTAATAAAGTTTGTTTACATCTTCTTTAATGGTAAGAGTGGTGAACGAAAGGTTTTGTTTATCTTATTTCAACCTTAATTTGGGAATTTCTAAAAATTATATAAATAATACAAATAGTAAATAATACAGTGTGAATAAAGTTGAAAAAAAAGTGCAGGTGCGTTTCTTTGGATAAAGAAAAGATAATGTAAATTAAAAAAACTACTAAAGCATAAGTAGTGGTATATAAAATATAAATATACAGAGTGGTCCTTAAGTAATTGTACATAGGACTATGGTAGATTCCTCACTTTAAAATATTACGATTTGAACCAACTTGCTCTAATAAAATGTTGCTAATAAGGAATATACAGGGTGTTAAAGGTTAAATTTTAAGATTTATTTTTTGCAATAACTTTAGCGTTTTTGTATATGTATACATAAAAATTTGGAACTGGGGGTTTTTGGGAACGAGAAATCAGAATCTAGTAACTACTTCGATGTAATTTGTAGAGGGCGCTAGTTATGCCACATTTGTGGCATAAATGTGCGATACATTTTGTGCTCTTTAAGTTAGCGCTATTTTTGTAAAAGAATATTAAATCCACGTTATTTTAGTAGAAAAAAAGTATATTTGTTATTAACCTTAAAACTTAACGGTTTACGAGATAATCGCATTTTAGGGATCAGCTGCATGATTACACTGGTCGGCAAATTTTTAATTAAAATTTATCCTTTAACACCCTGTATATTCCTTACTAACAACATTTTATTAGAGCAAATTGGCTCAAATCGTAATATTTTAAAGTGAGGAATCTACAATACTCCTATGTACAATTACTTAAGGACCACCCTGTATATGAAAACTCTTAATTGTATAAAAGTTTCCAAACTCTGTTTGCCTATTTTTTTTGACAAAATTTAATTGGCCTTTTTTATTGATTTTCACAAACTTCAAGTTTTTGTTTTCGGCAAAAAGAAATCTGTTTTGGCAATTTTATTTTCGTAAAATCTTTTTAACAACAAAATTTATTTGCCCGTTTTTGTTAATTTTAACAAATTTCAATTTTTTTTTACAAATTTTTTATTCACAAAATTTATTTGGCATTTGTCTATTAATTTTTACAATTTTTTTTCAACGAAATACTTTTTGACGTGTTTTTTCCACAAAATTTATTTTTCGTCAATTTTTTGACATATTTGATTTTTTTTTAATTCTTTTTACCATCTTTTTTTCGAAAATATTTCTTTTTCGACAAAATTTATTTGCCATTTTGTTACCGTTTATACAGGGTGTTACCAAGTTTTTAGGGGATGAATCCTTGACGAAAATTAAGGGTGATCTTTCATATAAACAAACGCTCTTAGGCCATTTCAGCGTTAGTGTAATTATTCATATTGAAGATTCAAAAGACACAGTTGAACTTTCAACTATACCACATAGGAATCAAAGCGACTTGACAGCCACCTACTAGATTTTTTCGATTCCATTTACAGAAGATCCCTTCAAGCACAATGTTGTATTTTATTTTTTTAATAGGAAACTATTGCTTTTACGGATACAACACAAGAGTTAAAAAAGTTTTGCAATGAATCATTCATAAATTAAGAAATTTTGTTTCGTTAAAAAGTTCTGGTAAAAAATAGGATGGGGGTTGCACAAAATTAAAAAAAATATTCATAGGTAGCCTTTTATTGGTAGAACATGCCCACAAAATGCCATTTCTTCAACTCTTCATCAATTTCAAGAAAAAAAATAATATTTTTTTTCTCATTTTTGGAAGCGTATAACTTTTCAAGGAAAGGCGTAAAGATCTTTTGTTTACATGAAAGACCCCTTAAGGATTCACCCCTAAAAACTTTCGCACTTATTTGGTAACACCCTGTATAAACGTCTATGTAAACATATTTCTAATTAGATATACTTCTTGAGTCTTTTTCCTACTTACAATGAAACATGCTTCATCTTTATTGCAGAAACATGAACTAAATCTTAAATTCCACCCTTATTGTAAAATCTACTTATTTTCGAAATGCTTAAAAAAAAATAGGTTTCCTGTAAACTCTCCTGCTGAATTGAGTGGGATGATGAATGTAACAACTGCAGGGAAAAAATTATTTCGATAACAAAGTTAAAAAAGTTATATTGAAGTATCCGCGGGGGACTTGCAGAGATGTCAGATATGTTGCGTTTTTCTTTTGTTTTTGTTTTTTCTCGTGCGGACTTTTCCTGCTGCGTTCGACGTTTTTCCTTTTGTTTGGAATGGGGTGATTGACAGCGATATTGTGTTATATGTTCGATATTATTAAGGAACCGATTGTTATGAGATTGAGGAAGTTTATCCTGGATGAAAAGCTTGATGTTTTAGTGGTATTAAGATTCGGTCTATTTTTTTCGCGTTAGTCAGAATATAACCAAACTTTGTCAGCTAGCATTATTAGACAGGATTTTTCAAAAGAATGTCTGTAACGAGAAAAACTAACAGCGGTCCTTACGATAAGACTACGATGTTTGGCAGAGATTTCCTTCGTTTTGATGATGAAAATTTAAACTTCCATATGGTGCAGTTTAAATACTGGTGAAATTAAAAATAACAATTGAGTCTCTAAACTGCAAAATTAGATTTTGACACCTCGAAAATTAAAAACTATTTAAGATATCAAAATGTAGTTTTCAAGAAACCATTTCTACGTCTTTTTTGCATACCTCTTCCAAAATTTAAAGTTCCACATTGAGTAGTGTTAAAAATGGGAGTATACATAGACAACTGTGTTTAAATAACTAAAATTCAAATTTGATTCCTCCTAAATTTTGTTGAAGAAGACTTTTTTTTCTTTGATCCATTTTTTCGATAGAAATTGCCAAGCACACCAAAACAAGTCTAACCTTTATATCTCTCAAATACAAACTAAAAATGCAAAAGGCAGATCATGTAAACATATTATGCTAGGAACATATACCAAAATAACAAAGAAAAAATCGAGAATCGAGTGTATGTTGCCAGCGAAATTGGAAAAGTCACCTTTTTTTGACAAACCTCGTATGACTTTTTCGGGATCAAGCATGCAAAGCGCTTGTTTTCGTACCCCCTGATGACACGAGCTGTCATTTGAGCTGATTTTAAATCATTTAAGTCCAGCTAGCAAAAAAATTTCATTCCAAATAATATGCAAGATTGTTGGAAGGTTGCTTGAATAGTAGATAAACATTTTTGTCAGTAATAGCAGATTTTGAGTGCCCTTACAAAGCTCATTTTTCAAAAACTCAACTATATCAAGTTGGCCGCCTTTGTGTAAATGAAAATAGTTTGTAGTGAGGCAAGAAAGTTCTTCGACCATCTTTATGATTTTTTTCAAACTTAGATGTTTACTTAACTATTCCCACCTCTGACCTAATAAAAAATTCTATTACCTACAATGCAAAAAAATTGTATAATAACCTCCCGATATAGCTAAAATCTATAAATTCATATGATAAGTTCAGAAGATCGACTAGGGATTTTCTTCAAGAAAGACCATTTTACACAGTGGCAGAATTTTATAACGTGCCTTAGACTTTTGGGTTGCAGCATATAGGAGCAATAATTAAATTAAGTTAATTTGAAAATTTTAATTTGAACAATAATTTATAGTGACGGATATTGCATATCCAATGCAATTGTTATTGATATTTTGTTTGTGTTTTGTTTTGTCTAGTAATTTATTTTTTTTATGATTAGTTTCGCTTTGTCTATAAAATTTTTGTAATTTTTCTATGACAGTAAAGCATATTCTCTCTCTAGACACATACGGACTAATTTTTATATTCATATAAGACTGACCACGAAAGCTAACAAATATGCGAGCAAATTGTAATATGAATTGCAGAATATCTAACATTATTCTTCAGCATTACTGCGTTCAATCACGCACGCGTTGCCAATAAAATTTATCCAAAACACGCCAATACCGATTCCACGTTTTCCCAACGATATACCGTACCCCCAAATCTCCACACGTTATCTTATCTCCAAACCGATCTCCCCTTTCTCTCCCACTATATATACATGGGCGTCGCCAACGAACCTGTTAGGGGGACAAATATACAAAGAAAAGTAAATTTATCAATTAAGTGGATAGCAAAAAATTTGATATAATAGATATATTCAACAGTGTGAAAAGTGTATATGGAACGGTATTTTTGTAAAAATTCCCGAAACCTTATCCATATTCAAAGGATTACGATTAGAAATGCAAAATAGCCGTACACAAACGTCATCAAAATTAAATATGGTGGCTGATATTGGTAATTGTGACATTAGGCTAGAATTATTTAATGATAATATTAATGAATCAACAATATCAACATGTCATAATTTTCTTCAAGACATTCTTGTTCACCACTATGAAAATTGCAACAGGGAGGCACTCAGGTCAAACACTACGCGCAAAATTTCTGAAAATGCAAATTTTAGTGATGAAATGACAATATCTATGTACATTTTCAATATCAGACGGGGTGTTATAGGACAGTCGACCAATTTTTTTTTCACAGCAGAAATGGCCACCCGCGAAGATGCTACACTTCTGGAAGTTACTATTCACCAGTCGGCTCTAGGGTCATCTGATCTATCGATTTTACACGGTTTTAGCCGGGGTGCTACGAAACATGGTTTTGGTTGTCATCTCTCTAACTATTTATGTTTCTCGCCATTTATAGTTCTCGCCAATATTTTTATTTCGTCTAGAGCGTTCTCTCTCAACCTTTCTGATTCCATAGTTTGTTCTATTTTATCTTTTCTCTTTCAATCTTCCTCTAAACCTCTTCTACATATATTTTCCTGCACCATCCTTAGTATGTGTCCAAAGGAGTTTAAATGACTCATATCTATTTCTTTCAATTCTCCAATTTTGTTTTGTTTGCTATTCTCAGTAGATCAACTAGGCAGAATCCACATCAAGGAAAACTAGGCAGATTCTAAATCAAGGTATAAAAGTGGTTCGGAACACGAGCGAACTCGCCTAATGATGGCGGCACAACTGCTGCGGGAGCTCAAAAAGTACCGTTACCAAAAGGGCCTTAACTAATATCTCGGTTATTATTGATCCGATTTGCACGGGGAAAACGGCATAATATACGAAGTGTACTCTCTCTTTTTCTTTGTCAATAAATCTCAAACATATTTATTAAAAATGAATCAAGAAGAAATAAAGTATGTAAAAATATCTCCAGATCTTACTCCAATTCGATCTGTATCAGAAAATTTTGCGAAAGGTAACAAATAAATCCCCAATGATAAAAAGCCTGGAAAAGTAGGAAATCAATTCAGAAATGTCCCAGTACTGGACTTTAAGCCTGGTATAATGGTAAAACGTTCAAAAATCGATACTGAACGCATGCTGACAACGGATACCAGTTCTGGTAACTTTTCATTTTATAACTAGATATCTATACAATAAAATATACACAACGATTACCGATTACTGGCGTCAGTCATCAGTCATCAACACTGCCACATTTGTATATACCAGACATGTACCAGTACTGATGGGTCAATGCTGCCTTACTGCTAGGCGATATGGATCCTGATGATTCCAAATAAGCACTGGTCTAAGCAGACCCGGATCCAGAGGCGGTGGCGATGTGGCGATCGCCACCCCCAAAGGGTCATAGTTCCCTCTGTAAAATCTCAATTAAGCATTGTGTCAGGGACGTACGATATTGAAGAGTTCTTACACGCCACAAATATTGACGATTTTACAAAGAAAAATTTGTTAATTAACCATTGGAAGCCAGACAAGAACTACTGATTCCCGTTTTCCGACACGAAAGGAAGAACGGCACATATGAACGGCGATACGCGAGTCATGGCCACCTGGAGAAGTTTTCAAATTGGTTAGTTGTTTTCGCGGGCAAAGGGCGGGTATATGTGTAAATAATAATCTTGGTGGATTTGCAAAAAATATCGAGTTAGGACGTTTGGTCACTTGCTCTGTTACAAATTTCAAGAACTTAAATGTTTTGGCAAATCACGGGACTAATCATTACCATCAACAAGCTATTGATAAGGGGAAGAATTTTTTATACATATTGGACAATCCATCGGCCTCAGTCATCAACCAAAAATGTCATATATATATACCATACCAACAAGAACGTTAAAAAAAATAATTTTTTACTAGCTCGTAGTTCACTGTCCTATCTATAAATTAAAAGTAATTACGTGTTTTCAATTTCGGCAACCTCGGGGGACCAGGACTCCTCTCTTGCCCTGCAGCCGCGGCGCCCATGCCAGTCGCCATGGCATACGCGGCTCCAAATACAAAATACCCACAGCCTACTGCGTGATTCGCCATGATTACTTTGAAATCCTTGAAAATAGCATGGCAGACCGTCTCGTACGGACAACTTTAAACTTTTTCATTTACCGCTCCTCGCCCTCTCCCATAGCGGTAGCGTCATTTTCCGCAGGCGACCAATGGCGACGAGGGAAGGGCTAGAAGCGACGCCATTGGTCCCGCGAAGGACGACCAGTAACTTTTGTCGAAGATGTGTATGTAGAACGGCAGTAGTAACTTTTGTTCGTCCGTGTGCGAAGGTGATGTAGAAGAAGGGATTTTTTTTCTAAGTGTAGTTTTTATATGGTAGTGAAATACGAGTGTGTGTGTGGATTAATTTTTTTTCGATATTTTGAAATTTTTTGTTCTATGATTTCTCTCGAGTGATATGGAACGGAGAGGGTTTGGTTTTTTTACTAAAAGGTCAGTCTTTGGTTTTTAATTTTTCTTTTTCGTAAGTTTTGTTAAAAGTGATTACTTGGTAGCGGGAAGAGGATTTGTTACTTAACACATAGCGGTACGTGGTTATATTAATGTAATTTTGGTGTGATTGTATACAGGGTTCACCAAAACTTATGAAACAACAACAATTGTCAGACGAGTTCTGAACTCGGAATGAAAATACTTTTAAATTGGTTATACGTTTTTGATTTAGTGCTTCTGCTACTCATATCTGCTACTTATAAATAAACAAAACATCGTACAAATAAAAAAACCATTTGGATTTCGCCAGTGGTTTCTACTTGAATTTTTTACTTTATTATTTTCATGATAAACGCTTTAACTGATTTTTATTTCATAATTATCTTGTGAAAAACAAAAAGAATTTGCTTCAAATTTACCAAAATACTAAATTGCTTAAATGATAACATTTCTCTCGCTTTAAAAATGAAACATTAATTAGTTATTAAGAATAATTCATATATCAAAAAATGGTGTGAGGTTACGCCTCCGCCAAATTTTAAAATATAAACTAAAATAAAAAATTAGGTATCAACACCAAAAGTTTTAACGTTCACCTGATTTTAAAATATGAACTAGAAAAGCTAAAATAAGTGTTTTTCACTATTGAATTCTAATTATATTTTTAAGAGACTGCGAAAATTGGTATTTTGTTTGCATGAATAAGTATTTGGTATTGTTCTAAGATATACTTTATCGTTGGTTTCTTCGCATTATATTAAACTATATTCATACTTTTTGGTAGCCCTGTAAGACGCTTTTGTACTAAAAATTAGATTTTGCTCTGTTGTTTTTGTTATTTGATGTGCGGGCTTCACTGTATATATGTTTTGTAATATAGAAGTAGTTTTTAAAATGCCGATATAGTTGAAATTGTATAGACATGTATTTGATTTTGTTTTTATAAATATTATGTTGCTATCTGGTTGGTTTATACTTTGTAAACACAAAGATTATCAGGAACTGTTATATCTTAATCAAATATTTTGCGATATGTTGTTACATACCATTGTTTTGGTATTCTATAAAAATGCGATTTATATGTAAGAAAATTGAAATAATGTTTCTTATCATAAGAACATTATTTATGAGGTATTTAAACTATTTAAATTTCTTAAAAATCTGTTCAAATAATTTATGACTATATTAAGTAATATTAACCGAATTTAAATAACATTTAGAAAGTAGAACTACAAAATTCCAGTATTTATGACCATAAAAAAGAGAAATTTAACGCCAGCCACTTTGTGAAAGTCCGCCATTTTAATTCCCCAAAAAATACAACCTTTTACTCTACTATTTCAAAAAAAATAGGTGAAACCAATCTTCTATTTAAAACGTTTAGAGATGGAACGTTCGTTGACCTATCCCATCCCCAGAGTTTTACCTGCTTCCAACCAGCTGATCGAGGTCGAACAGGCTTCAGTAAATCCTATTATTTTTACTATACGAAACTTTTTTCTAAGAACTGTTTACCTTCTCTACTTGCTTATGTGTCTCCCAGGTAAAAATATCCGTTTAATGACTGGAAAAAGTACTTAAATTGCTATTAAGGTACCATTTAAAATTGGAGCTTTGGGTACTTATGACTATTATAATCTTATTAAGCATGTACAATTTTTTTTACCTAAAGAACCGTTCACACTACGTTGGGCCCTGAAAAACAGCATTGTTACAGCAATTTTTTAACTTTTTTGATATATTTTGTAATTTTTATTATGTCATGTAGTTTATTAAATTGTCTGGGTAGATCAATAGATCTTAAAATCATCGTGGATTTTAAAATTATCTCAAAACCTTGTGAGGATTTAAAATAATATCTCAAAACCTTGAAAATATCTAAAAAGTCTCCAAAAAACCTTCTGGGAATTTAAAAAAATATCGAAAATTCTTCGTGGGAAAAATATCTAAAATCGTTTAAAACAAAAATAAATTTTGTCATGTAGTTATTATAACGCCCATATTTAAAATTTAATTATAACATTAATTATGCATTAAATCAGAAAACTTTTCACACCAAGAACACTCAAATCATTTACCGGCTTCGTCAGCAAATTCGAATCCAAAAAATCAGATTCCAGTGCTTCGTTAAGTTGTCAAAATTCTCTTCCCGGGTATGGTAGCACAATTACGTAATTTATAGTAATATTGGAACAGTTTTTTTTCACTAACTCTAAAATCCGAAAAAAGCCTTTTGCTGACATCTGTTTTCGTAGCTATATCGAGTATTCAATATAACCTTCAGCTATTTTTGATGATCTCCAACCCCTACATATTTTTAGCACTTTCTAGAATATAAATGTAGCAGAAGTGAGGTGATTTAAAAAATTGTTTTTCTAATTTTTTTAAATTCAGTTAGGTACGTATATATGTTGAAAAATAAGGCGAACTAAATTCTATATTAATAAACCAGATTGTTAGAAGAATTTACTTCGCTTGACAGTTCATTATCCTAAATTTTACCACTTACATTAGTTGGTTTTCTTTTGGCATAGGCAAATTGCAATTTATTATTTTAAACTTGGTCTAAGACTAAAT
This sequence comes from Crepidodera aurea, assembly GCA_949320105.2. NCBI lineage: Eukaryota > Metazoa > Arthropoda > Insecta > Coleoptera > Chrysomelidae > Crepidodera > Crepidodera aurea. Next base: position 43,880,499 of record OX439472.1, read on the forward strand.
AAACAGCAATAACGTGTCAAGGATGCCCAGAATATGTATTATAAGATTTTTTATAGATACATAATTTTTTAAAAGTATATTTCGCCATTACTAAACTTTTTCGCGTACCACGGGTTGATAATTGCTGGTCTAGAAGCTTCATATTCCCAGCAAAAATTGTTTTCCCCAGAACAAGAAACATCAAAAGTGTTAACTACCCAAATTATAGCAAAACATAAATTTTCGCTTTGCCAAATGTACGCCATAGCAAATGAATTCATCTTTCAACCCCTAATACACGCACTTCATGCACATTCCCAATTATTGCATTGTGTAATTGTATATCGGCCACCCCATCCCTTCGATACATGCGAAAACTTGGGGTGGGTAAGGGTTCGAGGGTAAGTACACCCCGAAACCATTATTATTAATAGGGCAGAGCGGCAAATGTAACCAGCGGCGGCCATTTTGAATTTTTGAAGCTTTGCAAAACATATGGGATATCGCAGAGGAGCGACCTTTGTGTTATTTCCTGTATATACACCATGGGGGTGGCCGGGCTCTGAAAATGTTAAATGGCAGTGTGCAGGTAATTTGTGCCTAAGGAGAAAACGGGGTTAAATATGCCAGGAGAAGGAGACTACCCTCCTCAATTTTGGAGAAAATCGAAAAAAGTTCATTGTAGAAATTGCCACATGACTCCGTAGTTCGTAATTTTTTTAAAAACCGTTGAACTTTAAGCCCGATATCGTTTCTAGCGAGATACTATTCTTGCCTCAGAAAATTTCTCGTGAATATAAGAAAATTCTAAAAACAAAATTTGCTGAAGGAAATAGATGAACTGAAATTGAAAAAGTTCAACTTCTAATCGCTTTATTTAATCCTGAAAATAATGAATTTCATCTGAAAATTAAGATCAGGTGTGGTATATTCGAAACAATTATAGAAAATTTTTAAACAATGATTTTTACGTGAGTAACTAGAAACATGATGAAGATGATGAAATTCCAACACCACTTATGAAAGAAAGTAAAGTGGTATTTAAATATGATAAAAATATCCCAAAAAAACATGAATTATGTCATATATATTTGTAGTATCATTGGACGTGAATATTAACTAAACCTTTGTGAAAAAAGTACTTTTAAAAATATAGTCTTCATCAAAATATAGTGCAATATTCAATAGCATTATAGAAGATTTATTTTTCGAAATTATGAGAAAATACAACATTTAAAAAAGCGACTGAACGTTTTCGAGAGTTTTTGGGTGATTTTGGTGCGAAAAATTGAGTTTAAAAAATTGAAAACCACAATAAAAATCTTAAGAGAGTTGAAATTTGACATAAATGGACAAATAAAGTGAAAAAAGCGTTTGACCAGATCAAAATGGATGAAAAACTTTTTTTTTTAAGTTTTAGGGTGATTTTAGAACAAAAATTGAGATACAAAATAAAAATCTTAGAAAGTTAAAATTTGACAAAAATGGGCAAATAAACTAGAAAAAATGTTTGAACAGATCAAAATTGACGAAAAAACTATTTTAGAGGGTTTTAGGGTGATTTCAGAGCGAAAAATTGATTTTTTGAAAACTAAGATCCACATTAAAAATATCAGAAAGTTGAAATTTATTACAAATAGGTAAATGAGGTAAGAAAAGCGATTGACTAGATCAAAATTGACGATAGAAGTTTTTCGAGAGATTTGAGGTGATTTTTTAGTTTTCTTAACATAAAATCGTATTACATTTACATTACGAGGTTTTCCGACGGTCCGACTGATTTAATGTCTTGAAAAAACATACCCATTTTCCTATAATTTAAAAAACTACTTTTGTTTGCATTTTTTTTTAATTTTTGATAAAGAAAAGGTTATTTTTTTAATGTAGCTTTAAAATTTTGAAATAACCTACCTACGGTATCCAAAATGGCGCGGCGTCTAAGCCCCAAATACTCATACGATTTAAGAAAATTTAACTAACAAACAATACGAATACTCAACATTTATTTATACATTTTGTAGTTACTAATAACAATAAAAATACACAACGTTCTGCTATAACTAGAGTTTTCACCGTTCCAATCGAACATAACCTAAAACGGCAACTATAAAACTCGTATACATCCATCAAATAACCTAAAATCGCTACAAATACGATTCAACTACAACCACTAAAACGATAAAACTAACACTTAGAAACATAACACAATCAGAACGACGACGAAAATAGCTCGAAACGTCCGTCGCACTTTTTGGGTCCTTCGAGCTGCACGACCAAAAAAACTACGAAACTCCCAGTAAAAACAAACGAGCGACGATATTAGAAGTAATAAGAAAAACGGAAAATCGTTTCATAGACACAGACGACCGTCGTAACAATCGCGTAATCTTGAAAATTACCTAACAGTTAATCAAACAGGCCGATATCTCCAACAGCGTTCTGCGCGCTGTATTTGTTTCGGCATGGAAAGCGAGCAGTGTTGCCAGCTTTCCGGCACTCTGAATTGAGTCTCTAGGTTCAAGATAAGTTTGTGTCAAGAAAAGCAAGCAAGGGTATTATTATCATCATCTTTAGGCCAAGGAAGAGTGTCCTCAAGATGGGCTCTTATCATCCACTTTTTGGACTATTCCAAATCGCTCTAGATGTGCTAAACCCTCACAAAATCACAAAAAGTACTGGACTAGAAGCAAAATAATTTAAAATCATCTTTGACCGGAAGGTAACATGGAAGCAACACCTACAAAAGCTCATCCAAACAACCATAATTGTCTTTAATAAGTGATGAAGGATGTGCGGGAAAAGTTGGGGATTACAACAAAAAAATAATCTAATGGGTAAGTGGTGTGGTTGCCAAAGACTCAGCAAGCTGTGGTGGTCCAATTGTTAGTGGTAGAAGGGACTTCCTGCTCTTGCCGAAATAAAATGGTACAAATACGGCTCAAAAACTAATGAAGGTTCATAACCGGATATGGTTCCAAGCAAAACACACGGATCTCATTGTGCTTATACGACGTAAGTTTAAAAGTGGAGATCTTATAAAGAAAAGTGCTGAAATATATCTTTGAAGGAAAAAAAAACAGAAGTAGACTGGTTCAGAAAAACGAGCAAAAAGGAATTGTACCAAAAATCCTTTATATCCTCAAAGATAAGAGCACCAAGAATCAAATGAAACGGTGAAAGCAAAGCGGGGATACAAAGAAAGTACCAAGGGGAGAAAATACGAGGAAGACCAAGGAAAAAATTGTTTACTTCAGTGGAAGAGGATCTTAAAACAATGAACGTATGGAGAAACCTACAGGCAAGAAGGAATTGCGAAATATTAGCAGCAAGCTTTGTGTTTACTCCTAACCAAAGGAGTAAATTCCACGATCTGCTTATCAATCGTCTGCTTAGACAACGTCGCAAGAGGTAAGCGAGAAGAGCGAGTGAGAGGTGGGGATGAGAGCGAGAGAGCGACAGAGAAAGGAGACCAGTCGGAGTCGGTCGCACGGCGAGTAAGCAGAGTAGCGCCGTTTTAAAGGGGATAGTCTGGAACGGAAAGTTCGGCTTTAAAGCGGATGGACGGTTTGCGGATGTGGAACGGCAGCGGGTAGCTTTAAGGTGCGGTGGTGCTAAGTCGTGAAAAATGTCTTGGATTTGGGGAACTAAAGTGAATTCTTGATTGTGTTGTTTGGGAAGTTCATTGTGATGTGATAATTTGTTTTGTTGATATTATTGGTAAATATTTGGTTTGTTAATTATTTTGTATTACTGCAGCGTTAGGATTTCATCGTAAAATTTTTCAAACTGTGTAGTAGTTAGGATGTTAAAATGTTGGTATTTATTGAATACATTAAAAACTATATTAACATGAATAAGTATATTAGTAATTGATTAAAAATGTATTTTGAACGTTCTAATTGATTATATATTTATTTATAATGATACTTAAATATTTAAACTTGACTAATACGATAAGTGCCGAGCTTAAAATGCCTTTGAATTTTCTTAACAGTTTGTAATTTTTAATCTTACTCGATTTTGATCGCAAAACTATTACACCTCAACACATTGCTAAAAGATTTGTTAAATTAAAATAACTAAATGCTTTTAGAGTTTCATAGTTGGTTACAATTATTCCTTTGTGTTGCAAAAAACTAATACAAAGAGTTTCCCTGGCGATTTTGCTACAAGAAATTTTGCAAAGCAGAATTAATTGAGAAAAATAAGAAGGGGGAACCAAGAAATGAAATTACGGACTTGAATTTCATTATAAAATGCGTGTCAGAACTGCATTTTGCAGATGATCTTGCTAAGAAAAAATCTAGGTAAACGGCAACACCGCAATCCAATTTACTAGTGCTGTAAGCTCGTACAGTTTACGGTCCGGGGCATTTTATAAACTATGCAGTAAAAACGACGACTGCCTTACACCGCGGGAGGGGACAAATATTAATAATAAGCACTTTAAAGCAGTTATTCTCCAGCTGAGAGAGAGACGGAAAATATCATAAGCAAAAAAAACATGATAATAAGATTGGCATTGATCACGATTCACGATTAGGACATTTTTTCTTTCTTTATCGCGTTTTTTTTCACTTGCGATTTATTAGTTTTATGCAGCAATTTGAAAAAGTTTTATTAATTAAAACTAACCGGTTTAATTGTGTGGAAATTAAAATTAAAACCAATTATGTGTAAATCTATGTTTCGTCCATATATTTGGATTTCTTCAGGGCTCAAAAACAATGTACATATGCAGACAGTTTTTAAAGAATGTTTTGGAAAACATGTGTATGAAAAATAGGTTTGGTAAGTGATAAAACAGACTTTTTGCATCAGTGCTAAAATAACCATAAATAAAGAATTACGCATTTTAAATGATAAAACTAAATCAACTTTATAGAAAACTTCCTATCAAAAGCGGTTTAGAGATTTTAAAAAACTGTGAAGAAATTCTAAGATACAAAGGACGATGTGTGATAAAAATCACTAAATCTGCTAATGCCATCATCCTTTTACCACCACAAGACATATGTATACCAAATTACAAAGTCAGCTGATGATCACCAGCTAGCAAGTAAAAAGACCTGACCTGACTGACCCCAGAGGAGTTGCATTCATTTTATTAGATTTTCCCTACATATTTTTCTCCTTCAACCATTTCATAGAGCTATCACAAAACCAGTTGAGAATGCTCTTCTAGCATTGCCATAAACCGAACAAATTGTAATGACATTATTAATAAAATTTTAGATTGACAGTTCTCATTCTAATCAACACAGCCAACAGCCACAGTCTACTCGCTTTTACCAAAATAGTCACTCACTATGCGTCTACTTTAAATTCAATGTCATTTTAAACTTCAAAATTTTCATATTTTGGACCCCATTTTGAAGGAGTTCCCGAAGTGGTACAGAGGGACACATCAAACCCTAAGCTTACTTTTGATGCTCTATCAAAATCTGAAGGCAGAATTTTAAAATTCACAAAGACAAAGAATCAACACACATACATACACACAGATCGAATTCAGATACCGAACAATTTGTTCGGTGAATATATCGTTCTATAGCCCAGTTGCCAGAGAAGGATATTGACCAAAAGCTCGCACAAAATGTGATCTCGATGAAACTTGGCATTTAAGTACTTGAAAGGGTGTAGAAAACAATAAAAAATCTTTGCTGCTCTAAAGTGTATGCTAACTTTACAATTTCAAAAATAAAATAGGAAAATTTTGATTTTCCATTGTATCTGTGTTTATTTATTTATATAAATCAATTTCTAAATTATTTATAACTATATTTAAGAAATAAATTAATTTCTGATTTATGTAAATACTATTTTGAAAATAAAAAATGCGTCGAATGAATGTTGTAAAAATGATCATTTTAAAACATCATTTTTATTAAACAGAGATAATGTTCATTTTAATTATATTTAAATCCAAAGTAAAAGTATAATGATGGTAAATGTACAAGGATTTTTTTTGTTATGACTCTATTAATAGATATCTTCAATTTTATAAAAATCAGTGAGAACTTCCGGTCAAAAAAAAAATTAAAAACTAATGACTTCCTGAGAAAGCTTAGAGTCTCCTCTTTAAAACGCTTTCTTTTTTTTCTTTGCGTACATTTTAGACAAAGATACTTTAGTTTTTCCGAACGCCTCGCCTGAATATTTGGATTCAACGGCTCTGCGCGCGTAGAGTTTTCGAATTTGCTTTCTTATTTTGAATAATTTTTTATAGTAATACAAATTCTTTTTTAAAATAATTTATAATATTATTTTCTAGTAAAATTTTCCGCTCTTTCACGTGGTGCTATTAGTTTTTCGATTTTTTTTTTCGAGATATAATGGAAAAACCAAATTTTCGATTTTATTTTCGAAATTGTGAAGTTAGCATACACTTTAGAGCAGGAAATATTTTTTTAGTGCTTTCTATACCCTGCCAAGTTTCATCGAGATCACATTTTGTGCGAGGTCAAACTCTCTGACAACTGGGCTACTAGGGATGTTGAGCGATGCCACGATTTCAATATACAAGGACCCAACCTCGAATTTAATATAGTAAAACAGAATATTTCATTCATTCAATCGAAAAGACTGAAGCTGATCCTTCAAATCTTAAAACGCACAAACGGATATTCCGTTCGTATTTAGAAATAAAATTATCAGTTACTAAAAAATGTCGGTTATATTTTAAACCAACGTGTTTTATTTTGATCAAAAATCACCACCATGGCGCAGAAAATGTACTCTCGCGTTTAAAAACAAAAAAAAATAAAACTTCACAAGATAAAAATACGAATTGAAAGTCACTCTATAAATTCAATTAAAAAAATAATAAAACGCAGAGATCCTAGAACGTTGCGGAACTCCAAAATTTGCGTAAAATATATGAAATAAGCTTTTATGAAATGTAATTTCATTGATGTTTTGGAGATATTATTATACTTTTATCGGTGATTGAAATTATGGTTAATATTTTTTGCATTGTTATTAATTCTGTCAAAGGCTTTTGCTAGATCAGTGTAAATGACATTAACATGAAAACTACTGTCGCCATACACTCACTAAAACAACAAAGGTTTGTTGTAACAGTTGACTTTTTACTAATAAAGCCGTTTTGTTTTTACAGTAATAGGTTTTATATGACTTTTATTATTCAAAATTATCTCTTATATTTTGGACGGACTGGTGAAAAATGCGGACCGAAAAGGGTGGACTACGTGCCACCAGAAAATGTCTTATAATCCTAGATGTAATTTAAGCACTTTTATGATGATTTTTGAATGGAAAAAATATTAGTTCAGTTAATTTTACAATGAAAAAGTTTATACTCATTTATTAAACAAATATATACAATGTAATTAACATTAAACTAAGGAATAAAATGATACACATCTCAAAAAATGTAGTCTTGTGATTTTACCAGAGTTTAACTGTTCGCATAAGTTCGTTATTGTTTGGAGTTTTCTTTTCGCCTCCATGTCCTTAATTTTTCCTGTGATTTGAACACTATTGATTTTCACACGTATACGGATCTATTTGAAACGCTTTAAGTTTTCCATGAATATATAAATGAATGGATGTGTGGAATAGTGCCAGGAAATTCTATTTCCAGTTCTTTTCTGGCGATTTTTGATGATTTTTCGGAAATATCATCTTGAGCCGGTTCGTGGTTATGTACAAATTTCACCACTTTTCAAATCTTTTTTTTTTTTCGAGAAAACGTATAAAGTTTTCCACGACTAATAGGTCCTTCCCGTGATTACTTTTCACTACAAACGTCTCCATAATTATTTAAAAAATGGTATGTGATATATAGGTACACTTACACAAAGTTGTTAAATAAATAATCTCCCAAATATTGAATGGTTTGTAAAATTGCACATACAGCGAGGTGAACTCAAAATATTCAGTAGTCTTTTAAATCAACTACAAATAATTGTAGATAAACGTGGTCCGTTATCACACTTAATATACTGTCGCAGGTGTTAATTATTACAAAACATCTCCATGAAAAACTACAACAGATTTATTAAATGTTTTCACGTGATCCTCAAAAAATTGTTGGCATTCTTTCAATGCGATATTTAATACAGGTTGATTCATAGGATACGAATTATGAATAAGTAAGATTTTGTAAGATTTTAAAGTAAACTTGAATCTACAAATCTTTATTATATATGTAATATATAAAAGCTTTGTCACATTCCTTTTAGGCCCTGAGCTTGGTGGATTTTCTTCAGAGTTCTCTGTCCTTGGACTTTGGCTTCGATTTCTTGATTTCTTTCTTTAATGTCTTCTTGAATTTTTTGTTTCCACCGCTTCCTTGGCTCCCTTTTCTTTGGTTTGGTCACTGACATTCTTTCTATATGTCCCAACTACCGAAGTCTTCTCGTTCTTACTTCTTCCACAATGTTTTGCTGTTCAAATATCTCATATACCTCCTTGTTTTTTCTGATTTTATAGACATCTTCTACCTTTTTTCTTCCGTAGGTTCTTCGTAATATTTTCCTTTTTCCCTCTCAATATATCTTCTTCTGGTTTTTTGTTTGTCACTCAAATATTATAGTAAGGTTGGGGTGAAGATCGTTTTATATAATCTTATTTTTCCTCTTACAAACATAAAACACATTCCGGAAAAAAGAAAACGAGCAAAAATAAATAAGAAAGTGTGTGTAGGTGTTGTGGGGGGGATTTCACAAACTCGTTTTCTGAGAAACTTGAAAATTGCATGTAATCTTTAATAAAAACATTTTTTAAATCCTTTTAAATGATATTTTTTTAAATATGCAGCACAAACCTATCGATTATTGTTCATAGAAAGGGGTGATAATCCTCTTTAGCCACCATATTGAAATAATGCTTTCAAAATAAAAAAATTTTAACAGTAAATTTTCAAATTCGAAAACAGGAGAACTAAAGATTAATACACGTTATAGTTAACCATCCTGTATAAAATATGCACATAGTAATGATTTCACACTTAGTACAGTTACAATTAAGATTTATTGAACTTTTTTTTAGTTATTTTTGGACGTATTCGAAAAAAGCTCTCCCGCGTGGCTCTAAAAATACAACGACCGTCGGAAGACTACCAAATGTATTAATTACAACGTTAATACAGGGGGTTTGTAAATTTATATAAAAAGTGTGTTTTTAGATGTATTTTTTTTATAAAATCTTGCAAACTTGGCAAAATTAAAAACCAAAAAAGAATTTTTTAAGAATCGTTTAATTTATCTCAACAACCTCTAATACATACTAGCATCTCTCACTAGAAGTTGCATGTTGATAATGTCGATATGTTTCGATTACCGCATAAATTTTTTGCGCTATATAATAACTAGTTTGCATCTAAATAGTTTTTCTTCTATTTTTTTTTTGTAATTTTCTTCATGACCTCCTTTATCATCTTTTTTTCTTTTGTAAAAGTATTTCTAGACCAGGGCCAATCATTTTTGAAAAAATAATTAAGCAATAAATTGCTTTTAAAAAGTTTTAAGAGTGTACCCATCAACTCTGTCAATTTCATATAAAACCTCGATATCCTCGCCCCTTACGTCTTCGCTGATCCCCCCCCCCCCCCCTAACTAAATAAATTGTGAGGCAGCATGAAATACATCTGTGTATTTGCGGTTGCACAGTTACCAATTCTCGGATAAGGACGACATCTAGACGTAGCATTTTCAGTCGTGGATGAAAATTAGATTTCTATTGACATGAGCACAACCTTATGCGATCTAGCGGTATTAATTTGAACTGCCCGAAACGCGTAATGTTTGTTTATCTGCAGTTTGACATTTGAGCATTTGAATTTGAGCGCGAACGAAACTAATATGAGTAACTTGTATGGAAACCGCTTTTCTATAAATTTTGCATACTAACTCACAGTTTTTATTCGGGACAACAGCTTAAGGCTTACAAAAGTTTGCAAGCCTATAAGCAGTATGAGGCCAGGGCCCAGGGGCTGTTCATAGTGTTTTAGCCAAATTGTGAAAATTGTGTTTAATATACAGAAATAATACAAATAAAACAAATTGTAAATCTTAGATGTTTATATAGTCATAAAATAAAATGATTTATGAAAAAAAAAATTAATTCAATGGTATTTGCGAGGGACACATATTTATAAATGCACTACACACTACTACAATTTTGTCCAAAGCAGTATATAACCATCTCTTTTTTTAGACAACATACTCATTGGTATATTGTTTCATGAAAAATCTTATTTTTTTTAAAAGACCAATAATTATGTGTATTTTCCAAATCAGTGGGAAAGTGTTGATTTTTTCCCTTTGTAAAGGCTGGTATATTTAAATTCGCACCTAATATTTGTAGAGAATCTTATTAAAAAACCTCTGTCGGCTAAAACAATATCACCTGGTACAATTTTCTGTCAAAAATTTGTCACTAGTGTTTTAGCAGAGCAGGTTTACCGAAAATTTACACAAGTAATAATAAAAAAATACATATAAAAGATCGCCAAAAATACCTGTTATAAAATGTCTAGAACAAACACGTCTGTTATTCACTTGGCTTTCAGAAACTGTACCTCGTTTCAAAGCTTTAATCCAAGCATTTCTTCATTCACTAGACAACGCATTTAAATGATCCCCTCCCTTTGTAAAAACAGCGGGAAACCGGAAAAATGATACATTATTTCTTTCAAAGCGCATTGAGCATTTAATAACACTACAAAAATGTGGCATTTCCTATTTATTTCTTCTGAATAAAGAACTTTAAAAAAAATCTTTCTGATGTTTACAAATGAAACGTTGTGTCATAAAGTTGTGTGCCTCCCAGCAAATATGGCCGACCTGTCACCTACGTCATCCTGGAATGGTCTATATTCAAGTCAACACAACAATCCAATGTAAATAAATGTAATCAGAATAACTGTCGTCTTCAATTAACTTCCGCGTTTGCATTAACGAAACCCGAATTCGGGTTTCGCCGTACAATGACCTTTTCTGATTGGCTAGGATTCTGTAAAAATCCGACAGAACACGAGCGCCATGCGAGAGGTCCCGGGAGCCGCTAAACACAAGACAAACCTTTCGAAATATAAATATTCTGGTAAAATTTTAATTTTTAATTGCTTTAAAAGAGGACCGCCGGGGGGCAGCACCTCCCAGAAGCCTCTGAGATTTTAGAAAAACTACTTATTTATTTCAAAAATGGTAAATACAAAAGTTGTTCAGTGGCAAATGAAGAACGGCGGATGATAACTTATATACAATACGTATGTGACTTTTTTATATTTTTTTTCATGTTATTTCTTTTATGTATATAAAAAAAAGTGATCATCCGCAATTCTACGATGAATAATAAGCTCGAATACAAAAAAATATATTTTTTGTTGAGTATTAAGCCCACAATTTTAACATTAGCAGTTCCAATATGGCGGAGGGTATAGAACCCCCTTAATGAATCTAAACATTTCTTAATTTTCCTCAGAAAGTATGACCACCCCGCGATTACACCCCTTTACAACTAGGGTAAACTCCGCACACAAAACTATCTTACACACTTCATCCAAAATGAAGATGGCATCTATTCACGTATATTCGCACCCCTCAGTACGATATCAACCCTCCTACTAACGTTGGTAAAAAATAAAAACAACCCCAGCTGATATATTTTTTTCATATAGAACTTCATAATCTACCCTCCGATATAAGCCATTGGTACAGTTCGACAGATGATCAGAGGGGGTTGGTCAGCATCTCGTCCCCTCTACACCGCCAGCCTGCGCCTCTGCGAAGGTTGCGTGCACCGGGTGCGACGGACAGGAAAATAACGAGGGTTGTATTCGTGCGGGGCCGCGGAAAGGGGTGGGGAGGGAGCGAGGAAAGCACGAGATGAAAGTAAGTGAGGGAGACGGTGGGAGTGTAGAGAGAAATAGGGATAGTTGTTGCTGGAAGTGCATTTTTTTTGTGAAAAAAATATACTCCTTATACGCCCTTATTTTTTTTTTAATTAATTAAAATCAGAATGTCGTATATTCAAACGCTCAAACGTTCTTTTTTGTGTTTTAAATAAGCTGTAATTTTTTCAAAGCAAAATATTTATTTTTCGATTTTATACGAATTTAAATTAAAAAAAAGTTTACAAATTTTCAATTTTTTAACTTTATCCGTGCTCATTTTCTTCGTTGAAACCTCGACTTTAAGTATGAAATATGAAATAACTATATTGTTCGTATGGAAAAATATGAAAAATTAGGCTTTTTTTATTTAAATTTGTATAAAATCGAATAACAAATATTTTGCTTTGAAAATATATGTTTGCGGGAGATAAAAATTAAAAACGAAAAAAGTTTACAAGAGTTTTAGATTTTTTAATTATCTACAACTTTTACAGTAAACTTTTTTCGATAGAATGCATATTTCAGCCACAAATCCCCTTCCGCCCCCCTTCCAAACCTTTACTCAGTTATGGATATTAAAACCACTTTTTTTGTTAAAAAGTCCTTAATCGGAAGTCGTTTTCAAAATGACATAACAAAATATATAATAAAAAATTTACTATAGAAACAGAACACTTGATAATCTTACAAAAATATGACAGCAATATAGGACACGGAGAAAGATTTTGAAATTGAAGATGTCAAAATCTGTTTCCATCATATTTTTATGACGTTTCTGGGAACGAATTTTGTAAGAAGGATCGCGCATTTGCATATTATAAGAGAATTTATACTTCGTCATAAATGAAGTTTTCTTAATAATATTATCATAAGAAAAAACCAGATAAAAACTTATGATACTCTCCCGATATAGGGGGTATCCTTTTTGCAATTAACTCTTTTTGTAAAATAGGCATCCAAATTTTTGAAATATCGACCGAGCAATTAGAAACACATTCGTTATTATTTAAGCATATCAATGCTGCTTCTTTAACTTTGCGGTTATAATTATTAGGTTCTTTTAATAATCTAGTTGAAGAATTCCATTGTATTTTATGACGAACATCCAACATCCCACGTATGTTCACATATTTTTGATTTTTCGCATTGTTTATTTTTAATGTATAATTGGTGTTCATTAAGTCTAATATGAAAAGGTCTAGATGTTTCTCCTATATAAAATTTATTACATTCGCACGGAATTTTGTAAATACAATTTTTTTTATTTTGAATTTCATTAAAAGGTTTTGTATTTCCTTCTAATTTTTTCGGATAATTTTGGAGTATACTATATTTGAATGAAGTATTGGGGATTTAAATTTTGTTCTTTATTTTTGATGTCTACGTAAAGTTCACGATTTATAAATTTCCATGGGTAGTTGTTCTTAATCAAGACAGATTTAACAAGTGATAATTCATTATTTAAAATATTGTCATTTGAGCAAATTGTTTTTGCTCTATCGGAAAGAGATTTGACAATACCTCGTTTAACACAAATTGAGTGGTTTGAATTAAAATTAAGATACCTATTTGTATGTGTTTCTCTTCTAAAAACTGATGTTTCAATACAATTGTTGTTATTGTGCATTAGTACATCAAGGTAATTTTTTATTATTTTCAATTGTAAATTTAATAGTAGGTTCCGACTTATTAATATTATATAAAAATGTGTCAATATTTTCCCTATCGTGTTGTCAAATTGCAAAGATATCATCTACGTATCTAAACTAGACAGAAGGTCTTAAATTTTGTTTATTTACTATTTTCATTTCAAAATCCTGCATGAAAATATCACACAATTTTGGTGATAAAGGTGAACCCATTGCCATACCAAAATTTTGCTGATAAAAATCACTATTTAATTGAAAATATGTAGTTTTAATACATAATTCCAACAATTCTAGAATTGCTAAGACGCTTAATTTAGTTCTATTTATTAATGTATTATAGCTTGTCAACTTTTTTCTCACAAGATTAAGAGTTTTATCGACAGGAACATTTGGAAATAAACTAACTACATCAAAACTAACCATTATATCTGAATTTGTAATTTTGATTTTTGATAATTTTTCTAAAAAATGTTTTGAATTTTTGATAAAGGAATTAGTATTTCCTGATGATCTATTATTTTAAATAGAAATCTTGCTAAATTTTGACAAGGTGAATTTATAGAACTTATTATTGGTCTCTATTTGTTGTTTATGAATTTTAGGTAAACCATAAAAATGTGGAGTTTTACTATAATGAGAAGTAAGAGATCTTCGTTCTTTAGGAATTTTTTATTTTTATACAAAGTTTTGTAAATTTTGTTTTCAATACTAGTAGTTGGATCTTTATTTAATTTTGAATAGCTTTTTTCAATAATTTCGTTTACTCAGTTGTCTTGATTTTTTTAAATTTATTTAAAAAAATTTAAATTTTCCTATTTTCTATATTAATTTTTTTAACAATTTAATATAAAAAATAGTTTTTTATCCAGAAAGAAAACATTACCAAGGAAATGGTAAAAGTTTTGCAATTTTCAAAACGTCGCAAATAAAAAATACACTTTTAAAAGTAACTTTTGACAAGTTTCTGGTTTTGTGGTAAATAAAAAATGTTTTGAAAAATATTGCAATTGAAACATTTCACTTCTATTTATTAAATTATAAAAGGTTAATAAAAACAAAATAAATATTTAACTAGCGATTGTTAAAGGGCGCTAACGGTGCTAACAGTTTCCGGTTAGTTACACCCAATTACTCAAAGCCATGTTGGAACAATAATAACGGGCGAGTTGCCATCATTTTCACGTACATAACGAAGTCTTCGTTATCGGCTTCTTAGAAACAATCCGAAATGCCAGTGGCAGTGTCACTTTTTCTGCCAGCGCACCGCCACACGCCGCCCCCTACTACTTACAGTGCCGTCTTTCTATAATCTTTGAAATTGAAAAACTTTTCATACTTTAATGATCACAAACGAATTGTTTCCAAATGCGGATATCCTGGGGTGCAATATAGAGATCAGGAAACTTCCAATGTTGTTGTTCCTGCTGAAAACTTTGCATTTTTCGAATTTTTGTCATAGAACAATTCTAAGAATTTTATACGCAGGCAGCGCAGAATTTTTATTCTTTTGCTACATTTTTAAATTCCCAAAAAACCTATTTTAGAAACACTGTTTATACTTTCTACCGTAGAGAGTTTTTATTCTCCTGCTACATTTTCAATTGTACAAAAAAAATGTTGTTTTTTTCTTGCTGGATTATTTTTTATGGTCCAGGTGACTGGCAGTCCGGCTCTGTCTCGCATTCACACCCGTATACAATTTCCGAAGTTACATCCTGAATATTTATCGATCTGTTTTATCTTTGAGGCTTTGCTCAGATTTTTTTGCTTTTAGAATACATAAATTATTTATGTCTTCTTCGCATTGTTCGAAATATCGTTAAGAAGGTGCTGATTCGAGTCCAAAATCAGCGAAGATGGCATAAGTAATAAATACTACAAGTGGTTTCGTTATTATTGATAATGAGTTATTTATCATGTAGCTCCACAGAAATAACCCAAAAGCTTCAAATCAGGACTACGAGTTGGTGGAGAAAATTCGCTTCCATGCCAACAAAGACAATTTTTAAAATGCCAAAATAAAATCTCAACATATTGAAAAAGAATGAAAATAGTTTTCTAATATGATCTCTAAATACCTAGACGAGATCTGAATTTTGTAGGTTCGAATTGAAAGTAAAATTTCCAAAAGTCGACAGTCGACTAACTTTAAAATATCAACATGAACTTCGACTTATCGAAAGAGAAAAATTTCAATGTTTTACGCTAAGGAGGACATTTTTATAAAATTATATTTTTAGTATTTTATCCAGTAAATGCCAGTACTAAGTGGTAGATGGATATTAAACAATTTCCAAATATAATTTTTTTTATTATTATTAAACAGTGACTAATGAGCAATTTAATTCTAACTTAAATCTAATAGAGTTTGAAACTTAAAACTAAGGTATACTCATCAGCGTTCCTTAGGTTCTGTAGAATGCATAGCACTAAACTTTAACGTGCATACACAAGGTCTGCTTTTGCACTAAAAACTCTAAACTAACTCAAAGGGCTTGATCCTCTTAAGTCTTCTTTCTAACCCAGTATTGTTAAGGAGCTGGATAGCCTCGACATTGACTTGATGATAAAGTCTTTCTTCATGACTCTTGGCTAATTTCTTGATGGTCTGGTCAACAGTGTCCATTTCCAGATCCCTATATGGAGGTCACTATTGCGAATGTACCAAGGGGCATCTACTATGTTCCTTAGCTTTGTTTTGAAATCTTTGGATGATTGCTAAGTTGCTTGCTTTGGTGCATCCCCATAGTTGGATACCATAGGTCCCATACATGCTTAATTATCTGCTTATAAAGCATAAGCTTATTATGTAGAGACAGAGTGGAGTTCCTTCCAATTAGCCAGTATATTTTTCTATATTTCAGTCCAAGTTCTCTTTTCTTTTTAACATGCACTTTCCATCGGAGTTTGGCATCTAAGGTAATACCTAAGTATTTTGCTGTGTTTGAATATGGAATCAGCTTATTGTTTATTCTGACTGGAATATGATCTATCCGTTTGTTTGTAAAGTTAATGTGGAGTGATTTAATTTCATTAAGTTTAATTTTCCATCTCTTCGTCCAGTCATAGATAAGGTGGACAGCTGTTTGTAGCTTGTGGGTTGCTTCTTCATTGTTCTTTCCTACTGCTAGAATGGCAGTGTCGTCGGCGAACGTCGCTATGGTATTGTTTTCTAACTCTGGAATATCACAGGTGTACAGTAAGTATAGGACAGGTCCTAGGACACTTCCTTGTGGTACTTCAGGCTTAATTTCTTTAAGATCGGAATATGCTCCTTCTTGCCTAATTCTAAAGTATCTTTCGGATATAAATGAATGGAGGATATCTGTATAATGTTTTTGAAGGAAAAGCTTGGCTTATGTATTAAGCCTTCATGCCAAACCTTATCAAACGCTTGTGCTACATGAAGAAAGATGGTAGCACAAATGTTTTTCTCTTCTAATGATTTCTGTATAATGTTGGTTATAAAATTGGTGATCAGGGATAATTTCTTTCTTCGATATGTGGTTTTAGTCTTTTGAGTAGGAGTTTCTCAAATAGTTTCACAATAACAGGCAGTAATGAGATCGGTCTGTATGAGGATGCCTCATGTGGTCGTTTCACTGGCTTGTATTAGGTTAGTTAGTTTAATTATTGCTTTTTTGGGTAATTGTTTTAAAATTTCTCCAGTAATTAAGTCAAAACCTGGAGCTTTTTTCGGATTGATATTTTCTTTTATTTAGGTAATTACTTCTTTGGGAGAGGTAAATTCTATTTTTTGATCAATCTGTGGATGTTCTTCCAAAAACATAAATATAACAATATTTTCATTCAAATAATTTTATTCCATAAGCGTTTTCCACGCCGTACGAATTTACATTTCAAAGTTACATTTTTCTTTGCGCAATAAAATACAAAAACAAAATAACATAATTTGCTTACGAAAACTTCGTTTATACCCTTTAATTCTTTTAAATAAACATCCAACGTTGCAAATTTGTTAACGACCAAAAACATTTCTGCCAACTTCAAACGCCGAACCAAATGGAAAAAATTCACCTTTTCGGTTACCCGCCGGGTATAAATAATTTCCCATTTCCACAAAGTGGAATTTTTTCATAAAGATTTCCCAGAAACCGAATTAGCGGATTCGAAACACCTTCCACTACGGCACGCATCACACACGAAACTTGTTTAGCAGCCCGCTCCTTTGATCTTTCGGTTTTGTACATGCAAATGACACTTGCCGAAACACCCTCTTTATATTTATGTATAGAGCCCATTACACTCTCGCCTTGGCGTTTAGAGTTTTAGATAAAAATGCGAACGTCGAGAAATTGGTCCTTCGAGCCACCGGCCGCGTTGGAAAGTGCAAATGAAATTTTACGTAATAGTGACATATAAATAACGGCTTATCAGCCCAAGTTATCGTAGTCTGTGGCTAATAGCGAATAGGATCGCAAAGATAAGTCCACGCACCGTGAAATGCATTTGGTCGCGTAACCGATCCATTATTCGAGCACCACTTAGCGATTGCACATGTGCTTGGTCTCCACTCTGACTCCCGAGCTATAAACTAAACTTCACTATACCTTTAAACACAATTAAAAAGTATCTTTAACAAATTTTTTCTTATTAAAGCTGTTATTGTTGTTCGCAAGCTTGTATTTATTTCTTGCCGAGATACGGCTCTCCAATTTGGCGTATTAGGTTGTAATTCTGCATTATGGTACTAATTTAACTTTCTTAATTAAGACTAACAGGGAATTTATAATCTACTTGTTCAAAGCACCAGAAATACAATTAGGTAATATAAGCCGAAGAGGGATTACTTGTAATAGTCATTTCTCTGAATCGAAAACGGAATCTGTACGAGTATATATACATTTCAACGAAATTGCTAGCAATTTACATATTTTAATCAAAACAAGTTAATTAGACGGAAAAATTGTAAAATCAAGAAACTTAAGGTTTTAGACTGAAATTTATGTTTTTAGATTATTAAAATTATATCTTTGCATATATGATGAGACTACAATTTCTGGAGTGGGACGCAGTATCTTTGACATCAATTCTTCCTTTTTTTTTTTGGTTACTGCGAATAGAGGACAATCCTTCAGGGTATTACCCACTTTTATTACTATTTTGTGCATTTACTTATTGTAATTCTTTCTGATAAGTAAACGAGCTTGGGATAACAGCAACATATTTCAATGTCAGGGACAGGACGCGATCGGAAAGTGTGGCAAGGGTAGGAAGGAAGAGACACGCGGGTCTAACGACAAGGAGGCGGAACAGGACAACGGGACAGTGAAATATTCAAAGGTCCCAAACGGTCCTTCTCGCTCGCTTTCTCGGTTCTATGCAGACATGTCGGATGTATAAAGTATTGTATGGAAATCACCGCTAGTCTGTCGTCCTCATCGTCAGTTCTCAGACATGCACAAGTTTTGTACGCTAACTGATGTGCGATGTTGCCAGGTTTGTTTTAGATTTTTTTTTATAAATTATCGGGGGTAATACCACTAGAACTCAGATTTGGCCGGATATTTTTTATAAGTTTGATGTAAATACGAGAAATCAAACTTACAAAAAATATCCTGCCCAAGATCTGAGCTCGAGCCATGGGCGGATCCAGCCGATTGTCAAGGGGGGGGGGCTGTCTTCCACGTCAGTTGGAGTTGAGGGTCGAGAGGCTATGGAATATATTAAAAAACGTAACCTAAAGGGGGGGCTTCAGCCCCCACAGCCCTCCCCTGGATCCGCCTATGGCTCGAACTGGTATTTGGTAAGACGTGATACATAAATAAATAACAAACACACATCGCTACCCTGGTAACGTGATTTTTTATCCAGTTATATTTTCTCTTCCTTCCTCATAGGCTAAGTATTCCGTAGAAAACTACGATTTTTGAATTTGTACACACAATTTTTACATATAAATGGAATTGTTGTCAAAATACTCAAATAGATTATTCTCCAACTGATTATCAATTTCATCCTAGTGCTAAAACCATAGTTATAGGAAAAAATTATAGATAAACTTACTCCAAATGCCCGCAGGGTTGTGTTGAATTTATGCATGTTTACGTATTTCTCAAACGAACTGGAAGAGAATATTGAAATTTGACTGCTTACTCAACTTGTTGTAATTGAGCTGCGGGCGGTTTTGGAAACGCATGGTAGGTATCAATCATATTTGCATTTTGCATACCGATGAATGTGAGCTGTAGCTACAGGGGGTTCGATATAAATGTATTTGCGATAAGATAGCGGTATAGTGTATATTTAATGAACTGATCGGGATCTAAGAATTTTAGTCTATTTTATCAAAAAACATTATCTTCATTAAAAAACTATTTATAGGCCAAACATATGAAATATTGAGAATATAAAAATCAATAGTTAGGTTTGACAGGTGTTCATCTAAAAACAATTAGGTGTTGTAGAAGACGTAAAATTGCTAATTTTTTTATAAAATCCACTTCAAATCCCAACTATATTCATCGTTAAGTCCTCTTTTTAGAATGGAGTGAAATTAAACGAAAATATTCTGAAAATGGATGTAAGGGCTAAGTCAAATTTTTTTAATTTTTTCGATTTTATACATAAAGAGAAGGTTGTAAAAAAAAATTCAATAAATTTGGGCTGGAGCTTCGCGAGATATGTGCCAAAAACGGCATTTTTGGTATGTTTCGAGTGGATTGCTTCACTATTTTTTAAATATCTCCGGCTCTAAGAGTCGTGGAAAAATAAAAAAAAATTAAAATGACCGTGTTGAAGTAGAGTATCGATCCGCGGCGGGCGTAATTTCGGCCGGTAATCCCTTGGCCTACCTGCATAAATCAGGGCGGATGTAATTTCGGCCGGAAAAAGGGCAGGTACTAAAAGCCGGTAGGTAAATTCGGCCGGAGGTTTTAAGTTGCTTCCTTATCTCATAGGTATTTTCGGCCGCAAATCAAATAAAATAACAGAATGCTTTATATTAAAATATTTCTTTATTTCAAAGTGACGTAGAAAGTGAAAACGAAGATAATACGGAGGCTCCGCCTCAGACATCAAAACAACAACAGCCTGCGGCTATTGATAAAAAAATTATACCTCAGCGGGCTACGCAGTCCTTTGCTCCGGCTACGCAGTCCGGCTTTGAAGCTGACGGCGTTGAGGGCCCCTCGGCCGAAATTACCCCTGTCATAAATGGTACCCCTTGATTTATGCAGGTAGGCCAAGGGATTACCGGCCGAAATTACGCCCGCCGATAAATCAAGGGGTACCATTTATGACAGGGGTAATTTCGGCCGAGGCGTCTACTGTATCAATTCCTTCGTCAATCATTGGGGAGTAACTAGGACTTGGGCCCTCAATGCCGTCAGCTTCAACGCCGGACTGCGTAGCCGGAGCAAAGGACTGCGTAGCCCGCTGAGGTATAATTTTTTTATCAATAGCCGCAGGCTGTTGTTGTTGTGATGTCTGAGGCGGAGCCTCCGTATTATCTTCGTTTTCACTTTCTACGTCACTTTGATTTTGATTTGCGGCCGAAAATACCTATGAGATAAGGAAGCAACTTAAAACCTCCGGCCGAATTTACCTACCGGCTTTTAGTACCTGCCCTTTTTCCGGCCGAAATTACATCCGCCCTCGATCCGTATAGTAGGTTTTTTAAAAAATATATCCTAACCTGAAAAAACGAATTCGCGCACATAATTTTTTTTTACTGAATTGGCAATAAATAACCAAATAATCCTCGAATTTTCTTAAAAATTGGAGAAAATATGTACTTTTATGTCGGGAAGACATGGTAAAAATTAAAAAAAAAATGTATTTGTCCAGCCAAAATCGGCATTTTTCAAAAAAAAAATTGAATTGGTCGCCATTTTTTGAAAAACAATAGTAGAGAAAATTTTTTATCTTAAAAAGAAGGATTTAAAATATAAAATTTGCTCAAATTAGATTTTGAAGAACAGACTCCAGAGGCATCACATAATAAAACAAGTGTTTCTCAGTTTATTTTTATCTATTATTATAGCGATAGTCCATCATATATTTCTTTGATGTACTTATATTATATTACAACAAATCCTGTGTCCAGCCTTGCACAAATGCCCAATACCACATTGAGGCTTTTTAGTTTCGTAGAAAATTTCGTCACTGCATAAATATAAAAGATTGATAGCCTGGCATAACCGACAACTTAACCAGCGCCATCTGTTTCGAGATTTTCAGATTACTTCAATTCACACCATCATACAAAAAAATATAAAACATATACCACAATATTTATCTTTTGTCCAGTTGCGAAAAATAATACAATTATCTTGTTTTAAAAAATTTCTTAGACACCAAAAATTTTCATGACCACACGGTATTTAACATTTTAAGAAATTAAATCTTGCATTTTATCAAGGTAAAACGTAAAAATTATAAATACCCTTTGGGGTAATTTGTACCTGGAATTATATTTTACTTTTACGATTTTTTTTCTCGGAGGGACGTATTTTTTTAAACCGCATCCACTTTATTCTGCAGGTCGTCCGAGCTACATCAAAAATAAAACTTTACGATATTTTTATTAAGCGAAAGCCACATTTTATATTTTTATTAGTTTTGTAAGAGAGGCACGGCCATGGACGACACAGAAGATGCCTTTACATTTAAATTTTGTGATACGGGTGCAGTAAAAACGAGAATTTTGTTTGCAAAGGCGTATCAGAAATAGCCAAAATTTTTTTTTGGCAGTTTATTTTTAAACAACATTTTAAACCAATTTTTCACAAAAAAATTTACTTTATAAGATCCAAATATGTAAAAACAACTCAAAATATACAGGGTGTCGCATTTAATAATTGACGATCGAAGCGAAAGTCTGCTATTTTGAATTTTTGCAATATGATTGGAAATTTCTACCCTAAAATGAAGAAAATGACTTTTTTTTAGTATTTCGACGCAATAATGATGTGTTGATGGGATACATTGGCTTGCAAAAAAAAATTAATAAATAAATAAGTTAGTAAACGAGTAAGGAATTTAATTTATCAGATTCGACATCCTAAGACCGGTTTCTGCCTTTCGGCTTCGTCAATTAAGCTTTTCGAATCCAATAAATAAAATTCTCTCATATTTTTCTCACTCGTACAAGTCAATAGCTACGAATTTTATTTATTGGATTCGAAAAGCCCAACTGACGAAGCCGAAAGGCAGAAACAGGTCTTAGGATGTCGAATCTGGGAAATTAAATTCCTTACTCGTTTACTAACTTCGTATTAATCTCTTAAAGGGATAGGAAGAGGAGAGTGACATTTTGACTAGAATCAGTCAAATAAAAGCTCTGCAACACACAATCCAAATTGTGTATGCAACCCCAATACATGGGGAATTTTTTGCTTTAAAATTTGTCTATACTCTCTTCTAATCATAGATGGTAGCACATCTATAAATAAATAAATTTAATAAAAATAACACAATTTGGATTTAAGGAAAAAAATTTAACAACCATTATAACATTAACAAAAAATTCTCAGAGTGCATATTTATAAATCTGTGATACAGTAGGCAAATGAAAAAAAAAATAGAAAATTAAAAATTAAAAATGAAAATAAAATTATTCACACAGTTAAAAATGCCCTAGTTAGTATATAACCATGGATACACTGTACACAAATATTTATTTATTATTGAAAAGGATAAGGTGTTAAAAATTGGCCGATTTTCAGGGAATATAAATTTTTAAAAAAACTACATAAACGTACTGTAGTTTTTTCGGACAAATAACTAACAGCCCAAAAGGTCCATTTCAGGCTCAGGGTAATATTTTAATTAGCATTTATTTTGGTTTATTTACGATTCTTTGGATTATCCCCAGCAATGTCCTGTTTATCGGCAATTATTTAGGATCTTAAACAGGATTACCTTTTACAAAATTTGGACAAATTTGTAAACTGCGTCAGACTACTAATTGTGGGAAAGTCGTTGAAAGTATTCTGTATAAGAGTTTTTGTACTAAACCTACAGCACGGGGACGGAATAATGAAAAAAGAGCCAAGAGCATTTTTGAGAGAAAATATCCTGTACCTACTGTTTATTTATTAGAAGCAATGTGTTAACAATCTTCCAACTCGCGTCTAAATCGATGTAATTCAACGCCTGTGGGGGCTTTTGCCCCAGGAGTAGTTGTTTTCGATTTGGACGGGATTGCATTACAATATAATTTATTATATTATTTGTTGGTACCGACTTTGAGATTTTTTTCGAATTTTTTCGATATTTAATTTTGGAAGGTTTATTTATTAGTTGGAGCGCCTATGGAATAGACTATAATCATCAATATAAATATTACTGTTTTTTTATTCAATTCTGCATTGCGAATGCCTTAATCAAGGATAAATAAAGTAATTTTTCACCAGCTGAATCATTCGTTACTAGTTACATTTAAATTTCTTTAATATTTCTTTTAATACAAAACATATGTTTCGGAAGTATTGTGTTCGTATTCTCCATTCAAACTTTCTGCTATTGTTAGAGAAAGCAGCATTGACACTTAAATTATTGAGTATTATTTACGGATGATGAAGAGGTAGATGTACATACTGTGTGTCAGAGTTATGAAAGGATGTTCTGTTAGTGGGTTTTGTATTTTAAAAAGGATCCCATAGTTTGGAATCAAAATTACTGAAGACTCATATAGGAAAAACTTTTTCATAAAGTTTAATTAGTGTATTTTCTCTGGCTATAAAAAATAGTACGGGAAAATCCTATAACATTTGATTAGTAACTAATTAATTTAATTTGTAGAAGTAGTACAGATTTAAGAGGTAGACATTTTATTTTTACTTTATCCTTCAATGCTTATTTGTAGTTAAAATGAAAATTTTTGATACATTTGATCGGCCTAATAAAAGATTTCGTTTGATTTAATCATGTTTCCATGGTTTTTACTGTAATAATCCTGTTCTTTTGACAGATAAGTCAGACTTTATTTATTCATAGCCGTATCGTATGTATTTTAATTGATTCGGAATTTTATAATATATATTTCAAAATGCCTTCATTCTAAATCCTTGAAGGCTGTATTACTCGTAATAGCAAAGCAACATAAAAGCAAATTCAAAAAATATATTATAGATGAGGTGGCCCGAGAAAAAGGAATTAAAATTCTCAGATTGCCTCCTTACCATTCAGAGTTAAATCCCACAATTAAAAGGTTATGTTTCTCAAAACAATACAACATTTAAATTACCTGATGTGCGAAATTTGTTTTTGAAGGCAGTTTCAGATGTAAATGGAGAACATTTGAGAAAAGTGGAAAATTCATTTTGGAAAGTGGGTATAGCAATGGAAAACTTAATAGACCCTATAATAATAAACCTCAGAAAAGACAATATTAATGATATCAGCAGTTATAGTGAAGCCAGTGACTTTTAAAGATAGTTCTTGAACTTTTTATTTTTTTTAATCTTTGATTTAAGGTACTGAAGTGTTTTAATACCAAAGATTAAAAAAAGTTTAATTCCATTAACATATAATCATCCGTGTTATTTATTGGTTTATATTTATTTTTATTTTGTCTATGGAATGTGACGTTATATCCCCACTTTTAATGCACACCTCTTTTGTTCGGAGTATAGTTTTAAATGGAAATAAACTTCAACACAGGATACTCTACTTTTCCTTGTCAACCAGTTAACATTTGTATAAATCATTCATAAAACTTTGTATATTAAAGAATTTTATGGTATTTCATCATCCCAAGGAATGATTTAAAGACATGTGTCTAGTAGAAGCGGTTTTGGAAAAAAATTTAAAAAATTAATAAATTCGGAGTGTTTTTTTTAAATCTCTGTAGATATCAGACTCAACTGATGAAAACGATTTGATTCGTGGAGTAGGCAGATTGGGGTCATGTAACTGAATAATTTCTTACCCCTCCTGAAGATGGCTTCAAAAGAGAAGCTGAAACGTCGAAATTTTTGCAATCTAAATTCCGAAGACCTAGGATTTCATATAGGTATATATTTATAAAAATAATTTCTTTGAAACCATATTTTTGAGTATTGTAAAAAAGTACCTCTCCCACTATTGCTTTAAGCCTCATTGTTTCTAATCCGTAAAAAATCGAAACTGAACGAATGGTATTATGTTGCTGTGTAAACGGGACAGCTGTTCTTTCTTACTCGCTGAAATGGGCATAATTATACCCCGACATGCAATTTTTTTCTGCTGTTCATTCTTTATTGAACACACGAATGATGTGAGTTCGGTTGAAAAGTCCTTATTTTTCAAAAACGTCACCGGAATTCATTAGTGGTGAAAGAATGTTAAATCTTTTCAGCAATTTCCGGACTACAAAATAAACATCGTCGTGTTGAATGATAAAGAAAATGCTTACAAATTAATTAACGCTAACATTCAATGGGGGACATAAGTTTGAAGAAGTCGTCAGTTGTGTTTATCTAGAAAACACCAAATGTAAAGGATAAGAGTGATAAGACCATAAAAGTGTAGTAATTTCAAGGATGCTGAGGTACTGAATATACATCTCTAGAGAGAACAATAATTATAGTAAAATCGCAATCGGCACGGAGTAATAAATCAAAATTTTATGGGAGTTTTACAGCACAGGCGTTGATTTTAAATAGCCGGTAGTTAAAAGGTGTGTTAAAATTAAGAATTTTGCCTGTGCCGCCCGGTTTTGTTGGACATAACAATAGACTATCCTTATTTTAATCCCTTTTAAGACTCTGATGAGCGCACGGTTGGGTAAATTAGGGTGTATTTGCTTGTATTTTTTGTTACTATTTCAAACTTAAATGATTGTAATTTAACCGCCGGGGTGCTTGTTTTAGGTGAGATCCCTCGCCACTCACCCCTGAAAAAAAATTTTTTTGGTTGGCTAAGGCCAATTTTTTGTTTTTTGTGATTTTTGGTGGGAAAACTTGGTAAATTCAATATTTTCACTACTTTTTGACACAGGTGTAAACTTTGAACTTGAACCACACTGAATTTTTCAATACTACTGTCACTATTAACCACTATTACCACAACGTCTTACTATAATAGATAATATAGAAGGCTAATCAAACAGTGTAGGTAATATTGGGAACTTATCAAGATACTAACTGCAACTAGGTGGGTAACCATCTTATAATCCCACCCCCTTGTTATCATTTTGGTTTTTCCATAGCATTAGTAATCTCCAAGAAGATGATAAAATAACGATTTACCCTTAGATTATAGATTTCTATAATCTAAGGATTTATCCCATTTACATTTTTAATACTAATAATAGTCACATTTATAGATTTTGAACACTCAGATTACTTTCTATAATCTAAGCTAAGCTAAGATTTCCAAGAAGTCGATGATGAATAACGATTTAAACAATTTAATGTAGGTAATAGTCAAATTTATACTTCTTGAAAAATATTGTTGTTAATTTACTCAAACAGATAACTGTACCATTTACATAACAATTGCAAATATTTCAAAAAACATTTTGTAAAGTACCTACATACCGAAATAATACTCAATAATATATATTCAAAAAAAATATATTTTTAAATGATGATTTTATGTACCCCGTAGATAATATATAGGCACCCACATCTGAACTTTCCTGTTCTGACAGATATATTATTCCGGCTCGATTGCGATTTTACTATAGACCAGATAATTTTTTTAAAGGTTTAAAGTTCTACAAAGAGGTGTATAATTAAAAAATAATTTTCTCACTTCGAAATTTGTTTAAAATACTAAATGTATATTTATTTATTACATATGTAGAAAATTCATTGTCGCAAATAGAAAAAAAATCATCATTCCTTTGTTTCCAAAAAAGGGCAAATCGCATCCCTTCTGACCAATGAGAATTATTTCCGCTAAGAGGAGTGATGGAAGTGACAGAAACACATAAAAACTTCCCTATTTTAGAGCAGACTAAACTTTTACCATTATTTTCTAGCTCGGCAACTTTTTATTGCAGTTCTCTATTTTTTAAATCTAAATTATACTCTAGTACAAAATTTAGAAAGTAGGTATTCATCTTTATGCACCCTACTACCTACTGTCATACGTTTATGTGCCATCGCTAACAATCCCGAAGCTAAATTTTAACATATAGCGAAATAATTATTTTAAAGAAGACTTACAGAAATGTCTCTGATACAGTGACTTTTTTAATAAAAAATGGACGTAAGAGTAATAGTCCAATAAACGAAGGTGCCAACCCGGGCATCACGTCTGTCCGGCACCATTTTTTTTTAATTTGCAGGTATTCGTGGGTACATTCACCCCCGAAAATCTCAACTGTCTGAAATTTGAGAAAAGGCGGGAAAATGGCCCATTGGTCTCAAAAATGTGTTTATTTTCGCCGATATTTCCGAAAATATGACTCTTAGAGAATTTTTGTTTTGACGAAAATGAAGATCAGTTCATTACCTACAAAAATAATCCTCATCGTTTTTGTCAAAAATATGATACTTTTCGACATAACCGGCTCCAAAACGCACCCCCATTTTTAGCTCCTGCCTTGCATTTAGAGAGCACGCTCTAAGGGAATGACACACAAGCGGATTGCAAATCTTTCAATAAATCACGTAAAGATTAATATTTTTTCATAATTCAAAGTTCAGATGAAAGAAGGAACCTGTAGCTATAATATCATGTTACTTTTTCCTTTTATCTATTTCTCTGAATAATTGAAAAACCGGGCCAAAGTTTGTTTTTGATCGATATTTTGACCATCCTATAAATTTATTCATATTTTTTGTATCAAGACTAATTTCACCGAGTCCTTTTGGATAATGAGGCTTTGGAAGGTGTTAAATATATTCAGAAAAATTCAATAATTTTTTTTTGTGTCGATGGCATTTTTCTTTTTTTTCATATTTTGTGGTTTTCCGGAAATTTGAGAAAATTCTCACCCCTATGAAAAATCGACATTTTTTTTGAGGATTATTTTCTTTTCGTGCTAAAATTTTTTGGGGTTAGGAATTGTACTAAATAAAAGATCACATTCTGACCTTTTCATCAATATTTATATCAAGTATTTTATTAAGTGCACGAGAAAAAATTCTGCCTTCAAACTTTCTCAAATTGGATTTTTTTTAAATAAATTTATTAATCAAATGCAAAAAGTGAAAAAAGTTGGGACTTATCTTTTGTCTTCAGACAAAAACGGGAGGATATTAAAATTTATTTATTTATTCCCAGATTTTGATAAGGAAGCTCCATATTTTGAGATTCTCAAAATTGCGAATTTTTGAAACGCCGTTTTTCGCTGTAAGTGGGCAATCACTTTAAAAAAGGAAAGTTTTCCAATTTTTCAAGGAAATCAAAAATTTAGAAAAAAAATCTGATGTTTAAGGGAGCCGCGGAAAAAATCCGATTATTTAGGGAGACACGAACCGAAAAAGATTGGGAACCTCTGCCCTATCCCTATTAGAATAATTTTTTGGTCGTACCTCGTATATCTCGCACAAGAAAAAGTTCATTACGCTTTGGAAGTTTAGGTAGGTACTAAATTCTCGAGGGCAGTACCCCACCTCCTTCTCACAAATGAACAGAACACTAATCCCAAACCTGCTAGTCATATTTTATCTTAGCATAGTTTCCTTTTCTATAGATGCCTAAACCCTCGACCTGCCGTCCGAAATGGATCCATGGGTGTAGAAGAAAGGAGGGATATACTTATTTATAATAAATTTACATGCAAATGAATTTCAGTACAGCGAGACGTAAATTTTTTTATTGAATCGATTGAAAATGTTCCCAAAGTCGTATAATTTTTTTAAGACAGTTGAAAACGATTCGTAGACAACAAAAAAAGTTCTTAGCAGTATGGGGATGGTCGGAAAATTTACGGTAAATTATAAGTAAATTAAGAAAAATCAATTCGACTGAGTAAAAGTTCCGGAGAAAAAGTTGAAAAATTTCAAATATTACAAATTCTCTTAATTACAAGCTAGATTAAAAAAACCTAATAGGCTAATTGATTCCGCCCGCAGTGATAAAACCCAACAATTATGAACCATTTTTTTTAGTCGCGTTAAAATTTCTTTTCAATTTTTTCATAAATTTCACCCCTGATCTAAATAATTAGACCAGCCTTTGAAAATGGTAAAAAGTGAAAAAAATAGTAGGATGAAACCCATTGCAAAAGGAAGAGAATATAACAAAAATGAAAGGAAAAATAATTTAAGGGCGATCTGAGGTCGGGAAGTGGAAGCGGGTGAGTTTTTAAGGGTAGAAAACTGTTTATCTCGATTTCCGGCAAAACTACAAGTCCTATGAAAAAAAGTTAAATGGCAAAGTTGTAGGTAATAAAAAGATCTACAACTTTTGTGTTTACACTTTTTTCACATAACCTTAAAATTTATGTGAAAAATTCAAATAACCATGTTTTTGGTTTTTTATTTTTATCTTTTACAAAAAAAAATTTTTTCACGAAATTTGGTGAAAACTTACCTTTTTATGTCCCAAACACACTGTAATTTTTTTGAATTAAAATATTTATTTTTTCACCTTATTTTGACTTAATATCGAAAAAGCTCCCTAATTTTCAATCGAAAATTCTCGCGTCAAAATATCTGCTTTTTTAAAAAATCGGTGGGCTTTTTGTTCGTTGAAATCTCTACTTCTTGATGGTGTAAAAAAATATACATTACATTATAAAAAATAGCAGCAGTCACATTTTTTAGATGAAATCCCCTTTCAATCCTTTCTTTGATTATATTTAGAACAACTATTTTCGCATGTTTTTTGCAATCTTTATGTTTTATGGATTTGTAATTTTTTTGTTTATCAATGTAACACGGAATCTTACGTTTTTCGAGTAATTAAAGTATACATTTTAATAAATATGATGATTTAAAAAAAAATCGGATTCGAGTTTTTTTCGTTTCTTTGCATTTTTTGAGAGCATTTACCATAGTAATGCATATTTTTTTACACCATCAGAAAGTAGAGAGTTCAACGAACAAAAAGCCCACCAAGTTTTTTAAAAAAGAGGATATATTGACGCGAGAATTTTCGATTTTTCACGCAAATTTTTAGGTTATGTGAAAAAAGTGTGAATATTAAAGTTGTAGATCTTTTTACTACCTACAACTTTGCATTTAACTTGTTTCCATAGGACTTATAGTTTTGCCGGAAATCGAGATAAACAGTTTTCTACCCTTAAAACTTCACCCACTTCAACTTCCCGACCTGAGATCGCCCGTAAATTATTTTTCCTTTCATTTTTGTTATATTCTCTTCCTTTTCCAATGGGTTTCATCCTACTATTATTTTTTTTTGTTTCAAAAATTATCGACCCTGGTCTAAATAGTTATAATTCCCCACTGAAAACTTATCTAACTCCGCTTGAGTCTGCAATATACAAAAGACCAAAGGAGGCAGGTCAAAAACGGAGCCACCATATTCGAAAAACGTCACCGTAGAATCCATAAAACTCATCGTACCCTCTCGATGTTGAGGTCTAACCTTACTTTTATTGGTCCCCGGCTAAATAAGGCCAGGCCTTTTCATAGAAATACATACGAACGTATACATTCCTGGGTCTACCCATTAACCCATCGTGGTGGTTTAGTGTTAGTAAAGCACTCGGTTTAAGATGTCTATAGTGTGGGAGCGGACCATGATGTGCATAGATTATAGAAACTTGATATCGTTCGATGTTATCTATGAAACTTTTTGTATTTTGTGATGTTTCTTTTAAGTGATCGAAGTTTTTGTTTGCGTTTAGTCAAAATATTATCGATTTAGTGTGTTTTAATGGTAATCTGTGTATACTTTTTTTATTAATATTTTTACTTTAAACTTGTGTTCTGTTTTTCGTTTTCGTCATTTTAAAATGGGTCTAAATCACATTAGTAGATCATATAAATTGTTTTCTCGAATCGCAGAGCTTAAAAAGAAGTTTTTACTAATAAAATATTTCAAAAAATACATGTTTTTGATTCTACGTTATTAGATTTCAACAATTGGTACCGCATTCGAGAAAAATCAAATTTATTGTGAGTGGCGAATTCACCAAAATTTATAGTGTTATCAAATATATAAATAATGTATTTTTTATGAAATGGAATTCAAACACCAAATTTAAACTAAATTAAGGATAATAAAACATAATTCTGGATAAAATCCAACTGTTTCATGGTTATATATTTTCTCAATCGATGATTATTAAGAATAATAATACAATTATGAAAATTAATTATTCTATATCTAAGGAATCCCTTCACATTGGTGAATAAATAGTATATTGTATAACAAGCGCGAAATGATATGCATTTCCCACGATTAAAGTATTTGTCTATGAAATCTGTAGGAAATGAACTATATGTTTTTCTTTATAATCGTAGAAAAGCTCTATTTTCCGCATCTGTTTGGCTAAAAACCACTCTGTCAGGAAAGCAATATTTAGGATTATTTTCTGAATAAGGTATGGGTGAAGAAATTGTTCCTGTAAGATATTATGAATGGCTAATTTTGAGGGAGCTACATGGTCAAATATTTGTCGGAAGCTTGTGCTTAGATTTTCATGGACCAAAACATTTTTTTTTCATTTCAACATTTCGTACAGTTCTTTGAACACCTGCGTTGTTTTTTTTTTAATTTAATTCATTGTTCTGTTAATTTTTGTAAGTTTTTGTTTTTTTATTTATATTCTGTCGTTAATTTACCTTATCAAAAAACACGCGAACTTTTCTTTTAACTCAACATTTTTCCATCAGTAATTTTACTTTAAAAACTGACATTACTGATTGGCAAATTGTTTCGATACAAAGAGATATTCCTTCCTAAAAAATATTGACCATTTACCATCATCTTAGAGTAGGTTGTGAAGTCAGTCTTATGTTTCGAAGTCTATCTAACCTAAGAAAGAACTTTTTTAATTTGTTAAATCAGGGATTCACAGTATACATTTTGGTGAATTCGGCTCTCTAAAGTTTTCTTCGCGAGAAATAACATTGAAGATTTAAATCCCCATACTCCACAACCTTGGTCGTCCAGAACATATTTATTTTCTCCATTCGGGTTATTAAATTTGAACTATTCTACCCACATTTTCATTCACTAATCCTTTGTATATCAATATTGTTTACATTTATTACAGGTGTTTCACCTAAAAGCATTTTTTATAGTAAAAAGAAGTTTATTTGATTATTAAATCTTTCCACAAAACTACTGTTCTGGTATCTATTGATTTTGAAACTTTCATTTAAAGAAGAAGAAGTTATTAATGAGCTCGGCTTATTAGCGATATATTTCGATGCTCGTAATGGATTTTTTTTAACTTTAATTTTCTCCTTTGCACGGCCCTGCCTTAAAGTTAAAAATCAACGGTTTTTTTAGAATTGAAAATAAAAAAAATCCTCTACTCCGTATGCGAAAACGAAAAACAACATACAGGGTTTTAAAAAAATCTCCATCGCTCACTGTCTCTCTAATTTAGTGACTTTTGATCAAATTAGTAGCGAAGTGAAAAGAAAAAAAACTCGGCGGCACTTGATGATAATGAAATCGGAGAGCAGAGTGCGAGGCGTCTTCAGAGTGAAATACAAAACTCCCTTCAAGGTTAAAACTTTGAGGGAATACAAGAAATTCGTGGAACGATCGAAGAGAGATAGAATATTGAATAATAATAGGTTCTACTGTTTCAACCAAGATGTAATTGACACGTAAGGACTATTAAATTTTAAATTTAACCTAAGACGAGTATACACGTCAGGCAGAAAAGCAAATTTGGTGCCGTTGACGAATATATACGTCGTGTTAACAAAAATTACCTTTTACAGTAATAAAATTAAAATTTCAATGAACATAAAAGGACGAAGTTTATTTTCATCGTCAAGCATGTAGTAAAAATAAAATATATGAAGTATAATTGCCTAAACTACGCCAAAATCAGTTCTATACTACAGTACGACTCAAAAAGTGTGGGAAAATTTTTATTATTCATTTAACAGAAATTTTTATTCTTGATAAAAGTTGGTGCATTGCGTAAACCTGCTATTGCAAGCGTCAAACTTTCAAATTTCTAAATTATATACAGGGGCGGGCAAAAAATAGGAATTTTGACCAAGAGTAAAGTACCCTTATTTTTGTTAATATCATTTCGGATGCACTTTAGGGGCCTCCCTTCAATCACTTTAATATATTTTGGTTAAAAAAAATTTGGTTTCTTCGTTATTTTTACACCATTTTTTAAAATTTTTATGATTTTTGGTTTTTTCTTGGTGCAAAGTTGAAATTTCACCGTGTACATGTACATAAAAACTACCATTTGTTTTTATTTCAATTTTAAAAAGCTTAATCTTGTTTAGTTTAGGTTTGATTTTCCACCTTTAAGATTAATAACCATTATTTTGTAATTTTTATTTTCTTTTTTTTTATTTTAATTTTCAAAGCTTCATTTTGTTTAGTTCAGTTTAGTTTAGTTTAGTTTAGGTTTTGTACACCGTTAAATTTAAAAATATTTTTTTGACGTAAATAAGTGAATGTTATTTACATTTTGGTACTAAAAACCATAATGGTAGTTTTATGTACAACATGGTGAAATTTCAACTTCGCACCAAGAAAAAACCAAAAATCATAAAAATTTAAAAAAAGGCCGAGAATGGTGTAAAAATAACGAAGAAAACCAAATTTTTTGAACCAAAATGTATTATAGTGATTGAAGGAAGGCCCCTAAAGTGCATCCGAAATGATATTATTTTGAGCTAGGCTAAAAACATAAAAAAAATGGATTTTTTGCGTAGGAGGCTGTGATTAAATCTGAGTGTAATTTTTAATTCTAAACAACTTTCCTAAATAAATTTTTTTGATATTGTCAAAAATAAGGGTACTTTACTCTTGGTCAAAATTCCTATTTTTGCCCGCCCCTGTATACCATTTAGAAATTTTAAAGTTTGCAATAGCAGTTTTACGCAATGCACCAACTTTTATCAAGAATAAAATTTTCTGTCAAATGAATAATAAAAAATTTTCCCATATGGTGCAGTCTTTTTGAGTCGCACTGTATATCCAACTTAAAGGCAAACGATGCCAATTTTAGCAGGTATGGATTAATTAAACACAGTGAATACTTCATAGCTTGATGATGTTTCTTTTCTTAAATTTTTCTTGTGATTTTAAATTTTGTTTATAAAAATAACAATCACGTTTAATATGGTTTGTTCGCCCACAATGAAAACACTTTTTCACGTGCTTATCTTTAAATATGAGCATATTTCGTCTCTTGAACTTTTCATTTCATTAATTTCTATCATGTGCTTTTTCAGTGACATACCTGGCTTAAGTTTGCAATTAAACAATCGATCCTGGAGACATAGCTGTGTTGATACCTTTTTACAACCGTAAAGACCATCAAATTTCCCCAAAATTTGTAGCGATGTCGCTGGACCTGTCGGTATTGCGATATTATTGTATGTAGGTACTCGATTAATGTTCCCATTTCATCCACTCTTCAGTTGTTGGTGTTGGTGGATTTTCAAATAGCACGTTACTAGCACCTTCTTGTTCAAGAATTTCTAATAGTCTAAATTTCCACAGTAAATAGTTTCCACCATTAAATAGTTTTAAATTGCGTTTTTGTGCAGTTAACACTCCACCACTAGCCATCGTTATTTTCACTGTATTTTTTATAATACTGTCTCAAATGACTCAAATTACTAATTCGCAACTCACTTTTAAACACACACGGTTACTGGGCCCATAACCTTTTAAATGGATTAATTAAACACAGTGAATATTAGTTCTTCGATTTATTTATATACGTAACTAATATCTTTATAATACAAGAGCTCTTATAAGACTAATAATCTTCTGTAACATAAAAATTGTTATGATTCATTATTTGTTTAGTCTAAGAACGTTTAGAAGTTAATACAGTGTTTGTCACTTAAAACCAACAGTAAACACAGCGAAAACATCTAAAGTGCAACAACTACAGATGTGTATTAAGGATTCACTTTTAAATAGGATTTTTTTTTATAAGAACTGGTTACACAGGTAGTTAAAACCCTCAACCCTTCCGTTGCGGAAAGCGTGCTTGTGCGGCCTGTTGATATTTGGCCAAATGCGGACTATTCAACTAATAGAATTTTATAAAATCCGCAGTTAAAGCAAGTGTACAAAATTGGACCCATAATTTGCCGCAGCGAAAGGGTTAATACAACCCTGTGTACTAGAAGCGTCACGATCTCAGCACGTGCAAGTTGGACAAACTATATAAATATTATTATTAGTAAGAAAATGTGTAGTTGTACTCGTTTAAAAAGAGTAAAATATAAGCAAACTCATAAAAAAATCTTTTTAATAACCAAAAATAAATTTAAAAAATGTTGGAGGAGTTGAAGTAGGATATTTATTATTTCCAAAAGCTTTCAATTTAATCATTACTGGCTCCGAAATGAGAGAAGTTGCAAAAGGAATAAAATATTTCGAGTTCAAATACAAAGATCCTGAGAGCGGGATAATGTAATTCCAAATCCCCTTTTTCCCGGTCTTGTATTAGAGAAAGTATAACAGATGTACGAAATTATGTCGCAGTATCCTATAGGGTTATTCCAAAAATTTCTCAACAAAGATAGGAAGCCATTATATGGCGCACCAATTAATCTCATCTTTGCAAGTAAATGAGTAGAAAATATTTTTTAATTAAAAAAAACCAATTATCGTATAAATAATTCTAAATATTTATTACTTATCTCCAATTAGACGAGGTTTCCCGGAAACTTTGCAAAAAACAGCCTTCTAAACATGTACATCGTATAATCAGACTCGCTGTTGCCAAACTTAAACAAATATCTAGTATTTAATGAAAAAAATCAATTTGAAGACCCGCATTTCTTTATTTGTCCACTCGATTTTGAACAGAAATAAAAATAGTTGAGGTAGAGAGTTCAAATTGGGAAGGAAGTCTCTTGTCTTCTTTCTGGAAACGCCGTTGGACCTTTTTTAACACACGTGGTATTTAAAGTGTACTTGTAGGAAAAATATCCGGTTTAAGAACAAAAGAGAGCTGTTTCACAATATAGTTTCAATACAGGAAGTTCTAATGTTTCAGCACTTTTTCGTCATCACTGTGTAATCAAGAACTCATAAAATCGGCGTGGTTTTGCAATTTTTTGTGCACGGTGAAAAAAATTAATAAAAATGTTTTACCTATATAGTCCTTTTAGCTGATTAGTAGGAATTTTTTTAATTAATCCATTGCGCAACGAAAATAAATAATTAATTTTAAAATAGAAAACAATATCTAATATTATTAATAAACTTTACTATAAATAAACCGTATCATCGAACTGAAAATAGAGTTCTTTCTGATAATGACTTAAGATTTATTATTATTATTTACTATTGTTAGTCTAAGCCAATCCTTATCTGAATTTTTAAAATTACACAAAAGATAAAAAGAACTATATATATACCCTACTCAGTTGTTCTTTAAATTATCTTGTAGAATTTTAAATTCAACAACACATAAACGTTTATATATAAAAAAGTGGAAAAAAGAATATTTAATCATAAAAATACTTTTTTTATTATTTAAAAAAATAAATTAACCCCTTAACGTTTGCACTCGAGTTAATTCGAGCGCGCTAAACAGGCTAAACTGTGCATACTCGAGAAAATGTTATTTTATGCTGCTGTAATTTTCACTCTCGAATATAATCGAGGTTTGAGAAAAAGCTTAGAAGCTTAGCCTTTTACCAGAGAATAAAAGAACACACCGACAGCCCGCCTTCTGCACTCGTGACGACTGACTGCAATCCATCGTCGTATTTTCGTGAATTTATATAATAGTCATTGTTTCTTATATTTTACCACCATTACCACCAAAATAAAGCTATTAAGCGCAGCACTTTTTGATTTGCTAATGTTCAAAACTAAATATGATGTGATTCATTATATTTTTTCACTGAAAATATAAAACTGACGTGCTGTATAGCCTTAGCAAAAACGGTTCTATTTAATAAAATTGTTTTATGAGCAATTATTGTTTTATTGTGCATGTGAATTTCTAATATATTACCATCATTTAAAATGTAAATGAACCCACATTAATAACCATGGGATTTTTAAAACCCAACACCCACTATTCATTATATGCAAAAAAAAGAAATGAAATTATTCAGAAATGTAAACCGCCATTAACAATTATGCTAGAGCACGCATATTTTTCTTCAAATAAAATGATCAATGCGCATGAATATAAATATAAATTATTATTTCCGAGGTGAGAAAAACACGCTAAAAATTTTTTTCTAGAATTTTTTTTTTAATCTTCATAATAATCCCCTTTAATATTTAATTTCATCGCAAATATACCGCACTGATAACAGGATATTTAATACTTTAAACAAGAATGCCATCGGTATTCACGTCACAATCTAGAATGCTTAGAATGTGCCCCCATCTCATCATCCCGGTAGGCCAGGATCGGCGATGCGTTGGTCCACAAAACGCAATTACATTTTCGCTAGCCTGAGGGACCACTTTGGTCTTCCTTTTCTTTTTTCCCCTTTTTTTTACTGCACCCTTGCATCCATAGATAGAAACCAGGGCCGGTTTAAACGCTAAACCGGAAGACATTGTAATTAGAGGTTTTTGATTAAAACGATATACTTTGAGCCAAAATATCAGTTGATTTCACGAATTGTCTCGAAATGGGTATCGTCAGACCTGAAGATGAATATATGGACCAAGATACATGAAAGACATGAAAATACCCCGGACGGCGGGTCCAAAATGCGAATCAAAAAGGGTTGACTTCCTGCTACCAGAAAAGGTTCTATGGAGTTTTCTTTTCGCCTTCATATTCTTAATTTTTCATGTGATTTTCACGTACATATCTATTTGAAAAGTCTTTAAAGTTTGGTAAAGTCTAGTGCGCAAATTTCATCTAGGACTATTTCTATTATACAAATGGCAGGTAGTCCACCCTTTTTGGTCCGCATTTTTGGCCCGAACATCTTCCTTCGCGATAATAACAAAGAACGGTCCTGATGGGGTCCGTACCGAGTTAAATCTTTATTAGATTGGGTCGGTAGCGGGCCGCATCTATATAGGCTATTTATTTTAAATCTCGTACCAGGTCGTTTTCAATTTGGATCATGTCTTTCGGAAAAAGTACAGGAAATTGGAGACAAGCACCGCAGCGAATTTATGGGCTCGATTCCCATCTTCATGACGATTTTTAAGTTAGGAGTGAACGTAAAAATGGCGTCTTCTGATACCCGAAATTGGAATATATCGCCTTGGGGATGAAGTGCTATCTCATCTTTATTGATGGTTTACTCGTATTTTGATTTTTATGCCCGGCTATGATCTTTATTTCGTATGTCCATTTGAAAAAGATTCATCCTGAATATTTAAAAATTAATATGTGCATAATATACAATGCGCATCACAATGAGTGTATTTACATTCTTCTTTTTAATATCTAATAAACAGTGAATTTAGTTCGAAAAAAATTAAATGCTCTGAATTTGTGAAAGAGGGTCCAAAAAAAATCATTGGTTGCTTGACCACATCAGAAAAAAATAATATTTGGTAGGTAGATTCCCTTATTTTTTGGGGGTTCAAAAATATTTTTTCAAAATTTTTACTGTGTACCATTTGGAAATGGCTGCCATATTTGTTTTAGGCCGCACGCTATTTTCCGCGTTTGCAGACATCTACGATTTTTTAAATTGTACAGCAATGGGTTGTCAAATAAACTGCATTGAGTTCAGTACACTGTGGCCTACAAAATAAAATCATAATTAACTAATTATATGTATTTATTCATATATTTTTTATAGCTCAAAATTATTGGTCGGAAATTGGCAAAATTCAATTTTTGAAGGGTAATTTTTCAAACTTCTCAGACTGAATATTTTTTTGCTGTTACACTACACAGTATAGTTACTTTTTATACAGTATTTATGGTGAGAAGATATGGATTTTTAAAAAACAACTTTTTGAACTTTTTTCAAAGTTTAACCTGCAATGTTTTTGTTGGGGGACCAGATAAAAATCTGAAAAATGCATACATAATAGGTCTTCATGATATCAAACTTAAGTATAAATTTCAAATTTGAGATTCAACAAAAAAATACGTTATTTTCGCATCCGCTATATACAGTACGTATAGTAATTTTATGATTATCAAATTAAATACAAACTTTGAATCTCAAAGTTGAAATTTATACCGAAGTTTGATATCGTAAAGACCTATTATGTGTGCATTTTTCAGATTTTTATCTGGTCCCCCAACAAAAATATTGCAGGTTAAACTTTGAAAAAAGTTCAAAAAGGTGTTTTTTAAAAATGCATATCTTTTTATGGGTAAGAGTACCATTAATACTTTATAAAAAGTAACTATACTGTGTAGAGTAACAGCAAAAAAAATATTAAGGACGAGAAGTTATTCCTTCTTTGAAAAATTACCCTTCAAAAATTGAATTTTGCCAGTTCCCGACCAATAATTTTGAGCTGTAAAAAATATATGAATAAATACATATAATTAGGTAATTATAGTTTTATTTTGTAGGCCACAGTGTACTGAACTCAATGCAGTTTATTTGAGAAGGCTACCACAATCCATCGCTGTATAATTTAAAAAATCGTAAATGTCTGCAAACGCGAAGAATAGCGTGCGGCCTAAAACAAATATGGCCGCTATTTCCAAATGGTACACAATAAAAATTTTGAAAAAATATTTTTGAACCCC
Organism: Crepidodera aurea; assembly: GCA_949320105.2. Taxonomy (NCBI): domain Eukaryota; kingdom Metazoa; phylum Arthropoda; class Insecta; order Coleoptera; family Chrysomelidae; genus Crepidodera; species Crepidodera aurea. Next base: position 43,920,685 of record OX439472.1, read on the forward strand.
CAAAACATATTGGAATCTACATACCAAATATTAATTTTTTCTGAGATGGACAAGCAACTAGTGCTGGACCACTTGATATGGATTGACCCAAGAATGAATTATGAAAAATGAAGGCTGCACCTTTTATAAACAAACCCGTCGTTATTTTTAAAACTAAGAAATATATTTAAGAAAATTAAGGATTGGATAGATATTTAAAAGGCCTTTCAAATAAAGTGACACTCGGTACTGTATGTTATTTATAAATGAATGGTTTAGGAGATTTATATGGGAGGAGTGAATTTTGTTGAAATTCTGGATGAAGAATCTGGATATTTTTGCAGTTTTTCAAAATCTTAAGATGCGGGGTTTGGGTGGGTCGGTAAATAAGAATAATGAATTGCAATATAAAAACCCGGAGAATCTGAAAACGAAGTAGAAAGCTTGTAATTGCGATGATAAAAATTCCAAAATGAACATTCGCAGAATTAATGAAATAACATCGTTAATTAAAATACAAAAATTCCACATTTTTTCTTTCAATATTAAACACTTAATTTACTCATAATGAGAATGCACGAGTGGGAGAAATATATAGGTGTTACAACCAATGAATATTTAACAGATGGTTATAAATAGATAATTATTAATCATTATATTAATATTTATTGCTATTTTTACCATCAAGTTTGCAATTTGCAATTAAATAAATGTTAATAATAAGAAAGTCGTTTTATAAAAACGTAGTAAACTTGACTTTAACAGTATTTTTGTTTGATAATTCATGCAATATTGGTAAATATTGTACAATTAAAAAAGTAAAGTCGATTGCAAGAAGGAATGTACCAAAAGGAATCTTAAAACATTTCAAAAACAAACGATAAAATACAGCCTAAAAAGGTGCCAAAAAACTAGAAAAAAGAAAAAACATACCAATGTATTAAATACTAACAAATCTAGTTGTCCATCATCAGGTTCTTAAGTTAAGAGTTCCCAAATTACAGAAAATGTAACATATTATTATTTCAAAATAATATATGTCACAATTTCAGTAATTTAAGACTCTCAACATATAAACCTGTTAATGAACAGAGACTGATACTTGGTGAATTAATGTTCAATATATTGGTGTGTGGACTTACAGAGTTTTTCTCCATTTTTATTTTAAAATTTCATGTTCTGACTACAAATTTATCGTTTAAAACAATTTATAATTATACTATACTATACTATACTATATTATATATACTATACTATACGTTTGAAAAAGCATGATAGCACATTTTTTATGGCAAAGGTCTTTATACCGGATTGTTATCTGAGTTTTCACTAGATTTTAGTATGACTATCTCGAAAAATCTCGAATACAATACAATACAAACCTAAGGGTTTAACCAATAATTCTATACCTCAGTGACGGGGAACACGAAATTACTTTAATATAAAAAATAGTAAACTGTCAATATTAAGTACCCACATTTATTTTTATAAAAATAGTATACCTACTAGATATTAGATTTCGTTTTTAGAAATACGGGGTGATTCCATATAAATTTGTTTGTTTGTATTTCGGATACTAGCGTCATATAAACTTATTATAATTAATATAAATATAGAGTTACATACCTAAATAAGTAAGTCGTTTTCTCCCGATAAGGAGTCATCATCAGTTTCCTCACTTCCCACAGAAATAATAATTGGTTCTATTGTTTTCTCTATTAACATATCAAGTTTCCAGAATTTCTCTTCCTCTGCTTATAGCGTTTTGCCAATTGTCCGGTGAAATTTTTGATATGGAGTCACATAATAGTTGACGAACATCTTGAGGTTTAAATGTTGTATTGTTTCTCGCGACATATCCCTTCATCCCAGTGATAAGGTGGTAACCTCAACTGTTTCATCAACACTATACTTCTTAAATTTTGGTGAATGTTGTTTACATAACTGCAATAGCTCTTTTTTGAGTAATCCCTCTTCTGCCACTATTTCTTTGGTTATTAGCCAATCGGAGAGTTCTTGCTTTTTCCATTTAGTGTTAGGTAACGGTTCCTTTAATCTTGAATGGTAACTGGCATCGTCCATAACTATTACAGAATTTGTCGGTAATAAATCTATCATTTGACTGAAATATTCCTCAAAAACATCAGCAGTCATTTCTTCATGGTAGTCTTTCGCAGAATTTGAAACAAATTCTAACAAGCGTCTATCAGCAAATCCTTTATCTCCTCCAATATGAGTGATAATTAAACGGGGACCTTTACCATTTGGAAATTTTAAGCCAGTAGACAAACCTTCTATAAATGCCTGACGAGCATTTGTAACCTGTTTATCTTGCCAAACTTTTTTTTACAAAATGTCCAGTTCTCCATGTTTCATCTAAATAAAAAATATTTTTGTCTTCTCTTCTTAATTTTATAATTTCCCTTAAATATTGCCTCCTCCAACAAATAATTTCATCTTTCTCTATGAGCGCAGATTTTCTATCGTTCTTCTCCCAAACGAAGTCTAATTCATGTAAAGTTTTCCACAATTTGTCTCTTTTAACGTTTAGCAAAGTTTCGTCTTCATTAATGTCTATTAAAAGTTTATCCAAAGTAGGCATCTTTTTTTGTAAATAAAACGAATGCACTTTTCTTCGGATCAGTTGTTTCATAGTACCGTCTATTTGAGTGGGTTTTCTCCCAGTTGACGTTTTAGGTGTTACTGTAATACTTCCATCCTTTCGTTGCTTCAAAAGTCTATAAATGGTTGTTTCTCCAACTCCTGTCATATGTGAACACTTAGAGACTATACCTCCGGACAGTACTATTAAAATGTTAATGTACAAGAGCGTCATGTAAATTGCACTTTAATTTCACAGGAGTATAATTAGACGTTTGTGCCATTTTTATTGCACAAATTCACTTGATCAATATTGCTTTTTATCGCCTATTATTACAGAACTAACAATTCTGCGTGTTACAATCACAGGAATACACAAACAGAAATGTAAATTTTAACTAAAATAATGTAGATACAATCTGCACACAAATTTTAATCCTTTCTAAGAAAGTTGAGGGCTACTTAAATTGATCTTGAATTATAAATATTTTCTACCTGTAGAGATTACATACTTACCAAGAATTGAAATAAATTGGTATTTTTAAAAATTTTAGGAAGAAACCCAAGATTTCATTTTGAAACAAATAATTCTAAACATTTTATTTTAGAAATTATCCGCCACTGATTTATGATGTTATATTGGGGTTTATCTTCTGGGTCATAAAAATTTTGCTATCAATCATTTTCAAGCAGAGTATACTAAGTATTCATTTTCCAACTATTTGAATGTAAAATACATTGGCAGTATCAAAATTCATGAAAACTTACATTATCAAGAAAAGCGAAATTGTAAATTTAAAAAAGACAGACAATTTAATTAGCAGATTTTTCCAAGATAAAAAAGTGATAAACTATCATTTGATAAAGATAAGCTTCATTCATCAAGTAAAAATATGAAATATCAACATAAATATCTACTCAGGCCCTTAGAAGGCTCAATAAAAAAGAAGATTGTTACAGCGCCTTATTTTTAGCAAATTTTGATTTTGAAATTTTCAAAGTACCTCAAAAATTTTTTCTGCTCCAAACATGCCTCACCATATTTAAGATTTTATGATAAATCATCTGCGAATGATCCTGGAACCTTAGTACGATTTTCTTGAAGAAACTAAAAGATATTTTTTTTAAATCCATATAATTTTTATTCCTTGGGGTCTGGATCACTTACTTAGTGTAATTAAATTAATTTGAACTAGTTACTAGAACGTCATCAGTGAACAATTTAAAACATCGTTATGGCGCGAACGACTTATCAACTGTCAGCGGCTAACGATATTTTCGACGTTCGACATCTTTCCGAGACACAAAAAGGCGCAATTTTTTTCATCGTTATCCACAAAGTCGACTTGGATTCGAGAGATAATGAATGACGACAAAATATGAGAAATAATAGTGATAACGAGTTCCTGTTGGCTTCACAAACGGAATTTGTAATCGCGAAGACGGAGAAAGATGATGTAAATAAAAGATAGAAATATAGCAATTGTTAGAGTCCTGTTTATTTTGCCAGGAAGTGTTGTAATTTCTAACGGCATTAAATATAGGTTTGAAGCTTTGAAAGAACTAAAAAACATTTTTTTTATTAATAAATAGGAAATCAGAGTTAATTTTACAATTTCAAAAATAACTGCTAAATTTCTCTCTTCAATGCTTATTTTATCAAAAATATAGATAAAAAACTAATATCCGTTTACGACATGAATATAATAACAGACCCTGTTCGAAAAGGGAAAAGTTGAGCAATAAAAGGGCCTTCAATAATTTAGTGCCTCCACATATTAAATCCCTACAGGGTCATTCGAACCGCAGGATATTGATCTCCTGTCTATTTTTTTATTATTAACTTCTTTAGTTTCTGCAATTGTATATTGAGAAGATATAAAGTTTGTACCCATTATTGACAGAACAAGTATTTTTCTTAATATACCTTTCACTCAGTCTTCTTGATTTTTCTTAACTTACTTTTGTTTCAAAAATGATTGGTCTCGGTCTATATTAGATGTAAAGTTTAATTAAAGTGGACTATATTTTTTTGACATCTGTCGTTGCTGCGGTAGTATGTAAAAAAAATTCTTCTTTACCATGACTGAGTTTTAAGTGCAGAGCCGTAACGATTATTTTACGATGCGTTAAACTAAATGTTTTTATACAAAATAAGAGGGTGAAGTTTCCTTTACAATGTGCTTAGAACCGTATTTGTAAAAATGTATGTTAAGCTTTACATGCATGGTGGTATTATTTTTTACATAAAATTTTAGTGACAATTAATAATAACTCATGATTGTTTTTCGTTATTTACAGATCTCAGCACTACGATAATCTCCAGCAAGTCGACAGCCAAAAACAGCCTCTAAAAGACACCACAAACACACCATCGAAGGTAAAGCTCGAAGACAACAACAATCAAGAACCTGAATCGACACAACAGGACAACAACGAAGTATCAAATAACAATAACAATAATAACGCCCAACAACAACAAGGCAGCAGATCCTTGCAGTGCCTGGAAACACTTGCACAGAAAGCAGGAATCCACGATATCACACCTGACGATTGTAAATACGATGTTGCCAATACTCTGCTGAATTTGGACAGAGGACACGAATTTATCAAACAAAGTGTGGATAATACGGGTAAGTTATAAACATTCTTTACGTCAAAATTAATTTTATAAATCAAACTTAACAAGGTACATTTTATTTAAGGCCATCTGACGATAACTATGAGTGATATAAATAAGCAACAGATGGATGCCAACGCGCAAGCCCAAGCTCAGGCACAAGCTCAAGCTCAGGCCCAAGCTCAAGCTCAGGCTCAAGCTCAAGCACAGGCACAAGCCGTACAGCAGCAGCAGATGCAACAGGTTGCTTTACAACAACAACAACAACAACAACAACAACAACAAGAACAACAACAGCAAGCTTTGGTTCCCTCGCAGAGCCCACATTTGCAACAGGTCACTGTTGGAACTTCCGGTAAGAAAATAAGAAATGCGTAATTAACACGCATTTTATATTAATCTTGCTCCTAGGTGCCCAATGTGCAGTAACTTCTATGGGTCCACCACAACATACGGTCTCAATGCACCAACAGGTAGCCCAACAAGGTCAAGTACTTCAAACGCAAGGCGCTCAAGTTTTAGCCGCAGCTCAACAATCGGGAAGCACCACAATCACCACCATGTCACCGCTCCAACAAAGTCAAGCTGCGCACCAGCAACAAATAAGCGCCGATTGGAGCCACGGTAGAGCTGTGCAAGTTATCCAGCAACCCATTCAGAATCCTACCTATCTCCAGCAGTTATACAACGGACAGGGTCAGTTATTGATGCCCGGAAATATCAGTAACATCGCGTTACATCCTAGTATCAACCCCCAGATCCAGGTTATCGCTAAACCCTTTCAAGGCAACCAGCTTGCACCACATATGATAACCACCGCGCAAGGGAAGCAAGTGATTCAAGGTAGCCAACCAACGACGTTCCCCGGCTACACGACTCTTCCCACAATTCCCACTACCCAAAATCAGCAGACGTTGGTGTTCAGCCAGTTGGGCGTCATCAGCTCTCAACCTAATATTTTGCCCAATCATTCTCAGGGGAACGGCCAGGTGGCGCAGCAGAAGCCTCAAGAAATGCATAAGGTACGTCAAATGAGTTGCTGAGTGTACGTGCTTTGTTGGATGAATATTTTTCATGTTGCTTGTGTCAAGTATTAACAGGTGTTTCAGTGTGTTAACAAAATTTTGTATGACTCCCTAATGTGAAAATTTTTTTTGGCGATAATTTGATATTTATATTCGCGGTTTTATTAGCAGACGGTCAAATTTAGCCCTAATTCGTATTTGTGCATACCAAAATGATGTCAGGTGATGAATTAGACGAACAAAAGTGAGGTTAGGTTAGATTACACACACAATTGCTCGATATATCCCAACAAAGCAAATGCGCTTGGTACTATTTGTCATAAAATGTTAAGTTGGTTGATTCGAGAATGCCGAAAACTATATGATAGCAAAGTTATTTTTGAATTTCTATAGGTGATGGGAACACAAAAAGTGCAAATGCAAAAAGTGGCTAGTAGTACGGGCGCAGTTGCTCAAACACAACAGCAGGGACAATGCGTTCAAGTTTCGCAGGCTATGATCGGCTCACAGCCGACCGCCCAAATTATCAGTCCGATCCAAGTAAGAATTTTCTGTTAAAAAGCAAAGGAAATTTAAGTAGAAGTTGATTGTAGTTAGAGCATAATCCCATGAAGACCGGGACGTACATTTCGTAGATTCTTAGACTTTTATTTTGAGAAGATAGGAAAAGATCCGATCTGATTTCCGAAAATTTGACCTTTTTTCTAAAATTCACTAAGTACACCTTCTGAAGTAAATAACGATACTTGAATTCCTACTAGAAAGACTTCAAATCAAGGAAAACCCCTCGAGTGACAGGACTTGTTGAATTTCTGAAAATATCTTTCCTCTCGTTCCATATTTTAGTCATCTATACCTCGAAGACAAAATTATAAAAGATAAATAGTAGTTTTTAAGCTAACCGGTCTTCGCCTATCAAAGGACACGAACAAGATAGTTTAATTTTGGATATAAGTATATATATAGACGGTTTTTAGCGTTTTACTAGATAATTTTGAGGTTATGTTGAAAAATGATCAATACAAAAGTTTTACATTTTTTAATTATCTACAACATTTGCGTTAAACTTTTTTCGATAAGATGCACATTTCAGCCACAAATCGTAAAAACCAATATCCAACTTTCAAAACGTATATTTACCTACCCCCACCCCTCTTCCGGAACTTTTACTCAGTCGTCTTAATTTTTCTTAATTTAGTTATGTTTAACCTAAATTTTCCGACCATCTTTTTTGTTTCAAAAATGATTGGCTCTGAGAATATCTCACTGTTTAATAACACTTTTTCCATTGAAAATATCGCTTTCCTTGGATTTGTATACTGGCTTTTACAGCTTTATATAGTAACCATTTTACTTGTCATTATATTTTTTCGGAATTTTTCTTATCTCGGTACACTGTGCCAAATGCTGTTTTGAGATCGATAAACTTTATACAGGGTGTTTCATAGTTAAACCGACAAGCGTTAACTGTAAATAGAGGGTACTTAGGTGATTCCAAATAACCTTGGTTACTGGGTCTAACGCCTTCAATAACCGAGATACGGGGTGTTTCATCCATTTCGGCCAGTATTTTGATAAGCCGTAACTTTAGAACCACCCTGTAGATTTCTCTCATACTTGGTACAGGTATAGTGTGTTAATAGCCCAATCCTATAGTGTAAGAACTACAATTAAAATCCAGATCCGGATTAAGAAGAATTTGTAAAATTTGAAAATCCCCAAAACAACACCCTGCATATTAGATTTTTTAAAATTGGGATGGATATTTGAAAAGAACGGAAAAAAATGAGTTAAAATAAATTTTTTTTTTAAGTGCACATCCCATTCTACTAGTTTTAACGTCAAATTACATCAAATGCATTATTTTCATTTTCACAAGCAGTAACTTTCGAAATACCTGGTAGATTTCTTTCATATTTGGTACAGGAATCATTTTTTAGTAGTCCAATTGTAGAATGTATCGACTACACTACAGTTAAAATCCAGATACGGATTAAGAAAAATTTGTAAAATTTGAAAGTCCCCAAAGCAACACGATGTACATCAGATTTTTTTTAAATTGGATCAGACATTCGAAACAAATGGAAAAAACTGAGATATTGTGACATATTTTTATAAATGCACATCTCGTTCTACATATTACTAAAGACTTAAAGTTAATATTCAATTAATGCATTACTTATTGTTATAACTTTGGAAACACCCTGTAGATTTCTTTCTTATTTGGTACAGGTAGATTGTTTAAATAGCCCAATCGTACAATCAATACAAGAACTAAAGTTAAAATCCAGATTCGGATTAAGAAAAATTTGTAAAAGTTGATAATCTCTAAAATAGCACTCTGTATATCAGATTCTTTAAAATGTAATCGGATACCTATTTGAAAAAAGAAAAAAAGAAAAGAAAAAAGATGTGTTATTGCCAAAGCATACTTGATAGATTAATGAGTTTTGTATTCGGAATTAATCCGAAAAATTAAATCTGTATTTTTTTCTAGAACGCTCTTGTGCACTCATAAAAATATTTCAATACATTATAAGACATCTTTTTTCATTTCTTTTTCTTTTTTTTAAATTTAAAAAAATCTCATACAGGATGATATTTTAGGGATTACCAACTTTTAAAAATTTTTCTTAATCCGGATCTGGATTTTAACTTTAGTTCTTGTATTGTACGATTGGGCTATTTAAACAATGTACCTGTACCAAATATGAAAGAAATCTACAGGGTGTTTCCAAAGTTATGGCTTATGAAAATGACAATAAATATTGCATTAATTGAATTTTAACTTTAAAAGTTTAGAAATATGTAGACCGAGATGTGCATTTATAAAAATATGTCAGAATATCTCAGTTTTTTCCATTCGTTTCGAATGTCTGATCCAATTTAAAAAAAATCTGATGTACACCGTGTTGCTTTGGGGATTTTCAAATTTTACAAATTTTTCTTAATCCGTATCTGGATTTTAACTGTAGTGTAGTCGATACATTCTACAATTGGGCTACTAAAAAATGATTCCTGTACCAAATATGAAAGAAATCTACCAGGTATTTCGAAAATTACTGCTTGTGAAAATGAAAATAATGCATTTGATGTAATTTGACGTCAAAACTTCACTAGTGTGCACTTAAAATTTTTTTTCACTTTAACTCATTTTTTTCCGTTCTTTTCAAATATCCATCCCAATTTTAAAAAATCTGATATACAGGGTGTTGTTTTGGGAATTTTCAAATTCTACAATTTCTTCTTAATCCGGATCTGGATTTTAACTTTAGTTCTTGTATTGTACGATTGGGCTATTTAAACAATGTACCTGTACCAAATATGAAAGAAATCTACAGGGTGTTTCCAAAGTTATGGCTTATGAAAATGACAATAAATATTGCATTAATTGAATTTTAACTTTAAAAGTTTAGAAATATGTAGACCGAGATGTGCATTTATAAAAATATGTCAGAATATCTCAGTTTTTTCCATTCGTTTCGAATGTCTGATCCAATTTAAAAAAAATCTGATGTACACCGTGTTGCTTTGGGGATTTTCAAATTTTACAAATTTTTCTTAATCCGTATCTGGATTTTAACTGTAGTGTAGTCGATACATTCTACAATTGGGCTACTAAAAAATGATTCCTGTACCAAATATGAAAGAAATCTACCAGGTATTTCGAAAATTACTGCTTGTGAAAATGAAAATAATGCATTTGATGTAATTTGACGTCAAAACTTCACTAGTGTGCACTTAAAATTTTTTTTCACTTTAACTCATTTTTTTCCGTTCTTTTCAAATATCCATCCCAATTTTAAAAAATCTGATATACAGGGTGTTGTTTTGGGAATTTTCAAATTCTACAATTTCTTCTTGATCCGGATCTGGATTTTAATTGTAGTTCTTACACTATAAGATTGGGCTATTAACACACTATACCTGTACCAAGTATGAGAGAAATCTACGGGGTGGTTCTCAAGTTACGGCTTATCTAAATATTGGATGAAATGGATGAAACACCCCGTATCTCGGTTATTGAAGGCGTTAGACCCAGTAACCAAGGTTATTTGGAATCACCTAAGTACCCTCTATTTACAGTTAACGTATGTCGGTTTAACTATGAAACACCCTGTATATATCTTTTTTTTATATTCATCATCTGTTTGCTCTAAATGAAGCTTGATTCCTATAGTTTCAAGTCTAATTCCATTATTTTTTCTAATAATCTTTAATAGCTCGTGATAAGAGACATTTGTATTCACAATTCTCCCAGTAAACGAATTAGAAGACGCATATTGTGTTATACAAACTTCTATTTCAGTCTTCTCATAGTAAAGTGTTCTATATGAAACAAAAATATGGCATGCAATAACATTTAGCAGTAGTTATTTATTAACGTTTACCCTCTTTATTTTTCATTCTGTATATATTTCAAAATCACTAACTGATATCAGCAGTTAGTTTTTCATAATGGCTATACTTCAAAATTCAAAATAAAGAGGGATACTCAATAAAGAAAAATTAAACGCTTTTCAATTTTCATCATTTTATCACCTAGACTTTAATTAATATTATCAAGGTACTATTTCATTTAGAAAAACATCTTACACAATATTTCATTCCTGCTACACCATTTTTTTAAAAATCCTATCGTATTTCGCAACAACATCTCTACTTTCAATCTTTAAAATTACGCCACTGCAATTTTCAGATTATCGTAAGTAAGTATTAATAAGCAAACCAGGTGACCAAAATTGTCATAACGTCCGACAAACTTTAAAATTATCTTTTCAACTTTCAGCCTGGCGGTCAACCAATGCAATTCGCTCCTTGGCAGTTTGCAGCCAACGGTCTACAACAAGTTTGGACTACGACCAATGGCCTTCAATCGCAGGCTCTGCAAATCGCTCCGAACCAGATATTTATCAGAGGTACCCAAGCCGATGGTTCGCCCGGCCCTGGAATGTTTATTCAACAGAATCCTCAAGCTGCCACCATACAAACGCAGCAAAATCGTAAGCAATTTATAATTATTAGATACAAACATCTAATTCAAAAAAACGTGGAATTAAATATTTCCTCTCTTTTAATTATCATCATGCATGCCGATTCCGGTGGAGCAACATACAATTTCTTTATTTTTTTTATGTTGGGGTCGATTTTAATAATTTATTTTTTTGCAGAAACCATTGCCACCCCAGGAACCGTCCAACAACTATCAAAACCTAGACCAGCTATCGAAAATATTCAACCTAAACAGCAGCAAAATAGGCCGTTGAACATATTACCCTCAAATCCTGCCAATATAAGACCAGCTAGCTCTGCTGTGTCTACTCAAACCATTGGAGCTCAAACTCCCGTAAGTTTACAACAAGTACATAAAATGTAGTTTCGAATTTATTGGAATTTATTACGCCTTTTTCTTTGCCCTCCATGCTGAGTTAAATGTAAAAAATTCCTAAACGATATGGGAGATCTCTGTGAGACAATGAGAAGGCTTAGTTTGTCTCTTCGTTCCCCTCCCTACATTTTCTTTTTAATACCCCTTTGACTTAAAATTAAAATAATGCGCTCAAAAATCTATTATTATATATCTGGTTTCTTCTCCAGGCTTCCATGGGAGGTAAACCTGTAGCCAAAATTCGCACGAAGGCCCCTCAAATAAGGACCTCTCCAGCTCCTAAAGCAGACGCAGCTAATCAAACCCAGATAAAACCTTACTCAAATATTCCCCAACAGCAACAGCATATCAACAAGTAAGCCATTCCCTTACGGTTATTTAAAAATGTTTGTTCTAATGAAACAATTTATATTTCTTACAGAATGCTGGTAATGAACCCCAACGGTATGACTGTCACTCCTGGTTCCCCAATGACGTCTGAAAAGGCCCAACAACTTGCAAACCAAAAAAACCAACAACAACAAAACGCTCAACAACAGCAACAAAATTCGCAGCAAGTCGTCATGCAACAGATTCAACAGCAGCAACAAGCTGCAATGCAACAGTATCAGCAGATGCAACAACAAAGCCAGACGCAAGCGCAGCAGGGACAACAAGCGCCCCAGCATATCCAGCCAAAACCTATGATGAGTAAGTGTTTTTGTAAGTTTCGTTCTACTTCTTTTAGTAAAAAAAGTGTATTACATTGATTGAAATATAATATAGGAAAACATTTACTAGTTACTCGTGAAATCAATTATAAATTTGGAACAGCATGGCTTTATGAAGAGACGTTCCATAGAATTTAACTTATTTATTTACATAGATTATATATCTGAAACTATGAACTCGGGTTATCAGGTAGACGCCATTTACACCGATAAAATCGATCATAGCATCCTACTTAGAAAGCTTTCCGAAGTCGGTATACATGGCAATCTACTTAGGTGGTTTGGTTCCTACATCAGCAACAGATCCCAATCTATATCCATCGGAAAGTTTCGTTCTACTATTTCTAGAATAACCTCAGGGATTCCTCAAGGGTCACACCTGGGCCCCCTTCTGTTCAACATATACATTAACGATATCTCCTCTTGTTTCATTAATACCAAATTCTTGGAGTTTGCTGACGACATGAAATTTTTTCGAAAAATATATAATTCTTCCGATAAACACCTGATCCAAGAAGATTTAAATCGTCTGGCTCTGTATTGCCAGCAAAACCATCGTTATCTGAACACAAAAAATGTCAATGTATAATATTCTCAAGAAATAAAGACACTATCGAAAACAAATATTTCCTCAATAATGAACTTTTAACAAAAGTTTTGGTGGTCAAAGATCTGGGTATTTATATCGATTCCAAACTCCTTTTTGACCAACATATCGAATATGTTTCAAAAAAAGCTAATAAAGCACTAGGATTCCTAATGCGCGTTTGTCACGACTTCAAAGAGGTAGAGTCTGTTAGAAATCTATCCATGGCATATGTCAATAGTGTTTTAAGCTTCGGTTCTTGAATCCCTATTATAACTGTTATATCGATCGATTACAAAAAGTCCAAGATAAATTTATAAAATATGTTTCAAAAAAATTTCATACTTATGCAGACTTCGATATTTGCAAACGAGAACTCATATCACTAGTCGACAGACGTCAACTTTCAGATGTTAAATTTATCTACAAAATCATTAACGGGCAAATTGAATCTAGCGAAATTTTAAGTAAAATTAATTTCATTACTCCATCCTATAACACGCGAGGGAAAATCTTTTCAAAATTAGTCAAAGCTCTACTAACTACTACCTAAATTTTCCTCTGCAAAGATGCAGTAAATCATACAATACAATCTCGTCTATATATTTATATCTATCTCATCTTGACTAGCTTCTTTTTATATAATATGTATAATATACATTTTTTCTTATTTTTATTGGTAAGCAACATTTTGTATTAGTTTAGTAAACGGTCCTGTTGTATTCTTATATAAATAAATAAATAAATAAATTACTGGCCAGAAGACCTTACTGAGTAAACCTGTCAATTGAGTCCTGTCAATTGATAGGAACCGTCTCGATGTATAATCGTAAAGGATATTTCCTTTTCCTTGCTTGTGATATAAAATGCACATACAATTTTCGTATTAAAACAGTATTTCAGTCGAATTAGGAACTATAATTGGGATAGAAAAAATAAATTCAAAATTGTACATTGAAGTAAAATATAATCATAAAATTCGTAAGTGTAAAAAAAGTTCTTGGCAAAATATTGTCGTGTCTAAGATATAAGATCCTGTTTGTGTTGTTGTACGGTTCACTTAAGGGATGATATCTGTTTTAGTTCAAACAATACCCACATTACCTGGTCAACAAATATCCATGGCTGGAGAGAGACCCATCATGCCGGTGGTATCTATGTCTGCTCAGGGTAATCCTCAACAAGTTCAACAGATGCAACAACAAAATCTTGGTACGATACAACAAGGACTCCCTCTACAGTCCAATCTTGCTGTTACCCAGCAACCGATGCAGATGAATATGCAGCAGCTCCAGCAAGTAAGTATTATTTAACCAGTTGAGAATACTCTTCTAGCATTGCCATAAACCGAACACATTGTAATGACATTATTAATAAAATTTTAGATTGACAGATCTCAGTTTTCATTCTAATCAACACAGCGAACAGCCACAGTCTACTCAATTTTACCAAAATAGTCATTCACTATGCGTCTACTTTAAATTCAATGTAATTTTATCAAATATTAAAATAATTGTTCTGGTCAAATCTGAGGGAATGGGCAGAAAAAAATTATCAAAAAAGTATTTCCTCCAAACAACAAATTTTATGAAAAGATAAAAACAATAAAAAAAAAATTCCTACCTTTTCATCACATTTGCACCCAAATAAATTTCTTGAAACAAAAATTTTGTCCAAAAGAATTGTCAAAATAAATCTCTAAGTTGATAAACCAAAGGTTTCAATTTCCCAATTTAAAATAAATCTCGTCAAATTGTCAAAATTTTGAAGTTTTACGAAAAAAATTTCTCCAATTATTGACCAAATTAAAGTCGGTATTTTTAAAAAATTCAGAATATCCTATTTATTTTTATAAAAAAAAAAGAAGTGGGTAAATTTTGAATCATGACTTCACATTTTAGGGAACAAATTTAAACATCATAAAAAGGCGTTCTAATAATTTTCTAGAATATTGATATAATAATATTGATTTTAAACATAAAATTAAATTACCGGAAGAAATTATACTAATGATCTACTTTTTACCCATTAATGACTATTAATGCAAATGTTACTCATTCTTATCGAATATTAAATAACGAGGTTGAAATAAAATAATGGCAAATTAAAAGCTTCACTCAATATATATGACTAACAGTTCCGTGCGGTAAACAAATCTAAATATAGGTATTAATATTAACAGGAATTTTGCAACACGTTGTTCAACAATTTTGCTCCTGAAAATAATGAGTTTAGTTTTTTTATATATAAATTGGTGAGTGAAAAAACTTAAACACAAAATTCAGTTAATACCATAATAATAATTTTTTAATGCTAGGACAATTTGGGTCATTTTTTCAAACTCAATTTGTCGACTATCTTGAAATAATAAGTAATAATAAATACCTAATTAGAATCTTTATTTTTAAAATGCAACATCAACATCAAACAGAGTAAAAGTTTATCAAATGTGCCATGAGAAGACGAGTGATGTAATTAGTAATTGTAATAATGCAACAAATGCTAATTTAGTATTTTTTTTTACTTTAAATCTATTAATTAATTATTAGAAGCCCATGAATCTAAACTTGGACATAATTTTTAACTGGTAGCAACATTTTCAAATGACTTTAAATTTAAATTTAAAAGCACTTACTCTTCAGCATAAATCAATATTTTTGATTTTCCCTGTATACCATTGTGCAGATATATAACACGCTTGTTTAAATAAACAGTGTGGATAAAGATTCTTCGTCTCATATTCATCAAATCCAGTAGTACTTCGTTATTTCAAATGGTTTTATTTTATAGGAGTTGACCTTAACCTCAAAAACTATAGCAAGTTTGTTCTAACAAACTTCTCTTTTTCCCAGTTACAGCAAATGGCCCCACCTGGCACAATAATTGGCCAAATTCAGACGACCCCCACTCAACCCTCAGCAATTCCCCAGGTTTCAGCTAGTCCCACGCATCTCCAGCAAATTCAAGCTAGCGGACCTCACCATATAGCTATCACTCAAGCTCAACAAGTACCTTTACCTCCCTCGATACCACCTGTACCTAAAGAAGTACCTGCCGAGTCGAATAGCACCGACAGTACAGTATCTAACGGTGGTTTAACAGTAGATAGCAGCAAGGATAATAACGGTGATGGTAAGTACTAAAGATTATATTAGTAAAGTTTTTAACGCTTCAATTTATATTGTAAACAATTGTGTAAAAAAAAATTAAATTTACTTACCCCATTTTCAAAGGTTCACTACTTGTAAATATTTCCAAAGGAACACAGATGCGCGTAAATATGATAGATCGACTTTAATTTTAAAATTTTCAATTCTGCCAACCCCTTTAACCATATCTCTGTCACTTTTTTAATCAAACAAATAAAACGTACTAGATTGAGTTCTAATTAGTAAAAGTTTTGCATCGAAAGGTTGGCTAACCTGCTAGGAAAAATACGAATCAAGAATGCGTCATTTGAAATCGGATTTTCCATGAATCTATAGTTAAGATTTTCTTTTAAAGCGTTTCTGAGAAATTTGAAACTACGCGTTTGTTAGTTTTAGAATAAATTGTGTACTTACAAATGGTGTACCCAATGAAATATTTTACGTGCTAAAAGTTAAAAATGAAAATTATTTTGTTGTTAAGTTCAAGAGGTTTGTAAAAACTTTTCCTTAGTAAATACAAAGTGTATATATATTTAAGTCAGTTACATAAATATTATTTTAGTTAGAAAAGAGTGATATTTTTGTTTATCTTATATTTTACCTTTGGCACTTTATTATAGTATGAGTTGACAACCAGGTAACTACATTTTTTAAGATTTGAATTTTTTTGCGAATTTTACAAATAACAGCCAACTATTCTATTCAAATAGAGTAGAGTGAATGTTCCCGCTATAACCAAATAATCGATCGGTAAATGACAACGATGCCGGATTTACGTATTTGTCAGCAGATTTCGAACTTTTAAGTGAATTGCTTCAGAGATTAACAATTGTTAACACCCTATATATTTGACTTTTTGACGTATTACCTGAAATTACATGAATTATTGCGTAATTTAAATAAAAGTTCAATTCAAAATGGAACTAAGACAACGTTATAGTTTTAATAAATTAAAATGTTGTCAAGGTTGTCCAGTCTCCAAACAGATCGGTGATTTTTTACATCTTTCAAATTATATTAATCGGCGATTAATTTTATTAAATTTGAGAAGATAATTGTGAATTTTTTTTTAGCTACTTCCACCCAACCGGAACCGAAAGACCCCCCACCAATTGCGGAGGCTAAACCCATTCAAAATGGAGTGGAGCTGGTAGTTCAAACAGCTCCTATTCCTGGCACCGTCCCATCATCCCAACCAAGCAGTAACGTTTCAGAAGGTATTCTTCCTCTGGCAATTACTGCCGAAGAGGTGAAGGAGAGATGTCCTCCCAAGGCGATGGTTAAACCCCAAGTGTTGACGCATGTCATCGAAGATTTCGTTATTCAGGAATCTTCGGAACCTTTCCCTGTTCATAGGAGCAGCCTCGGTGATCTGAAACCGACGCAGTCTTCCAATGAGAAGGATAATGAAGAACCACCAAGTGAGTTTTCTTTACTTTTTTACCTATAAATCGGTCAATTTTAGAAAAATCAAAACGGGCAGATTCAAAGAGCAAGAAAAAAATTTATTACCAATTTAGTTTTAAAAATAAAATTAACATTTGTCAAAAATATTTTTTATTTCCTTATAAATTCAAATCAACTTTATATATCTGTATGTCTGTTTGTTTCTCTGGCCTGTTTGTATATCTTTTTGTTAGCTTGTCGGTCTTGCTTTGGATGTCTGCATGTCTGGTTGTATGTCTGTTTATGTTTCTTTGTGCCTGGCCTACTTGTCTGTCTTTCTGTCTGGTTCTTTGTCTGAATGTATTCCTCCTGTATGTCTTGTTTTCTGCCTGCCTCTTTCTCTGGTTGTATTCTACATGATTGGGTGTCTGCCTGCCTGTCTGTCTCTCTATTTGTCTGATTGTGTTTCTTTGTGCCTTGCCTACTTGCCTGTCTGGTTGTATGTTTTTGTGCCTGGTCTACTTGTCTGTTTTTATGCCTGGTTGTATGTCTGCCTGCCTTTCTCTCTACCTGCCCATCTGTTTCTTTCTCTGATTGTATTCTGTATGTTTGCGTGTCTGCCTGCCTGTCTCTATCTGCCTGTTTGTATTTCTGCATACTCTGCCTGTCTCTTTATCTGGTTGTAATAATAAAACATAGTCTATATTTAAAACCTTATTTCGAATATTTTATTGAAGTATGACGATATAGTAGTTAAGACATTTTAATACTGAGCGGAGGGTCGTTGGTTCAATACTTGGTGAGACAGTATTTTTTTTATTTAAAATTATAGAATTGAAATACATTATCATTTAATTTATAATAATTATATTTCGATGTTTGAACCATCTCACCTTTTAATCTAACCAAAAATGGCTCTGATCCTTTATGTTTTTTGTTATAATTTTTACCTACAAAAGTGACTCTTCCTCTTAATTATGATGTACACGTCATGGCGCAAAAGAATCAATCAATCACATATTTAACCATTCTTCCCGACGACCTTCCAGCTATCGATTCTCGTTTTTGTTATAACCGTCTTTTCATTTAGTTTTCTCACAATATCATGTTTGTTTCAGGAAAGAAACGCGCTCCATCTCCTTTCGGCGGTCTCAAGAGCGATATGGCAAAATGCGAAGCTTGCGGAACGATCGATCTCAAGTCCAAGTTCAAGAAGAGACAGAGATTTTGTTCCGTGCAGTGCTCGAAAAGGTAATTTTTTTTATCGCTTAATTGTGTAAAATCTTTTACTATTATGGAACCTTTCTGAGGCTCTATGGGAACTTTAAAAGTTTTACTAAAATAAATAAATTTTCTAGTGGAAAATACAAAGGCGACGACAAAAAGAAGTGGGACAAAGATGGAATGGAAGTGGATTCCGAGTCTGGCGCTTCTGGTGCTGAAAGCAGTCTAAGTCCTCATGTCATTGAAGATGAGAAGCCTAAAATAGATCCTATTAAATGGAGTGTAAGTTTTTTGCCTTATTTTTTTTTAACTTTTACGTTACTAAGTTATAACTTGTTTGTTTACTGAATGGTTATTTTCTCATAAATAAAATAAGTAGACACAAAATTTTCAATAAAGTCAAAAATGATAAAGAGGAATGCATAATTTCATCGTTTTGCTTCAATTACAGCACATTTAATAAAGAGTACACATTATCGGTTTTTGTTGGTTCAGACCTCGCGTTCCGTTCAAATTACCGGAAACTCTTTTTGTTGAATAATTCCGAATAATACCGGACTTGACTGATCTTGATCTCACGGTCACTGTGAATTTTTAACTTGCAAATGACCATGAGCGTGCTTAATGTTTTTTATCTTTATTAGAAATGTAATTATTTTATTTTAATTTTATTTGTTCGATTTGAATTTTATTTAGTATACAGGATTGACTTTTATTATTTAGATTAGTTTTCCAACAGTCCTACTGAGTGGTCCGGAAGTTTGATTTTACACTCATACTTTCACTGTTTCTTATAACCAGAACAACTTCAGTTATGTGAAAAAAAAGTTGAATGTTTCCAAAATGTTCTGTTTAATTTCTTACACGTTTCGACTTATTCGAAGTCTTCATCAGAGAAAGAGAGAGGGAGAGTCGAAACACAAAAAATTTATATTTAATGATTTTTCACATAGAATGTTTATCAAAATATTTTACAAGGAGTTTACCGGGGTTTCTATTTCACTAATCAGATCTACTGGACCGATTTTGACAAATGAAGTGTGAAAAAAATAATTTTGTTTAAGACAAGTTATATTGGAAAAGAATTTGTTTATATAAATTAATTTTGACAATTTACGAAAAATCTTTTTTTGGTATATTTTTGCCCGAGAAAATTTGATGTAAAAAAAATTATGACTAAAATGGAAAATTTTGTGGAAAAAACTTTATAAATAAAAAGAAATTATTAAAACATTGAAAAAAAAAATACTTTTGCTAATACTAATGCATTTTTGACTAAAAAAATGTTTAACAAAATTTCAAAAAAATTGTCGAAAAAACTTGGTTCTGTGACAAGATATTCCAGACAGTCATTGCATATAAACACCATTATTTCCCGAATTTTTAAAATATTTTCGTCATAAGCCAGATTTCTTCGGAGAAATTTATTTATACTGAAATCGCGATCGACACGGAGTAATAAATTATGGGAGTTTTTCAGCATAGGCGGCTCAAACAAAATCTGTGATTTTAAATAGCCGGTAGTTAAAAGGTGTGTTAAAATTAAGAATTTTGTTTTTATTGAACATAACAATAGACTATCCTTATTTTAATCTTTTTTAAGATTGGTTGGCTAAGGCAAATTTTTTGTTTTTTATGTTTTTTGTGGGTAAACTTGGTAAATTCAATATTTTCATTTTGTAAAGTATCTACATACCGAAATAATGCTCAATAATACATATTCAAAAAAATAGTAATTTATGTATCAAGGGTACAAGGGCCTTAATTCCCGAAGGCAAAGTTTGCATCCCGAGGGCCTCTGACATTAACTAAATATAATGAAACATTGACAGGAATATTCAACAAACTTCAAAATATCCTAACAACGGGAATTAAGCCTGACAACGGGAAATTACGGCACCTCTAATATCCCAAATGTTTATTGATAGCGTAACCATGATGATATAAGCTTATAATAGACCGGTCAGGAATAAAAATATTTTTAAATGATGATTTTATGTACCCCGCAAATAATATAAAAGCACCCACATCTGAACTTTCCTGCTCTGACAGATATATTACTCTGGCTCGATCGCGCTTTCAGTATAACATTGCAACCTCATGTAGCGACTCCGTTGTAACTAAATTGCAACCGATATCAACAATTTGTGCATGATGATGATGATGATGTAATGTGTTCTCCTCTATCAATTTCCACTTTAGACTATTTTTATCTTCATTAAATATTTCAGGTCCAAGAAGTTTTCGACTTCATTAAGAACCTCCCGGGTTGCTCCGACTACGCGGAAGATTTCTTAAGAGAAGAAATCGACGGTCAGGCTCTGATGCTCCTCAAAGAAGACCATCTCATGACCGCCATGGCCATGAAACTGGGTCCCGCTTTAAAACTTGTCGCCAAAATAGACGATATGAGAATCGACAAAGAACCCCCCAAGCAGACGTAAATTTTGTTAAGATTAAATTAAAAACGATGTTGTTATTATATTTTGTGTTGGGCTCTAATGACGTTTTAACATTTCGGGACTTTAATAAACCACCACGCCAAGCCAAATCAATTAAACGAATTTTTACTAAAACTGTTGGAAATTAGACAGGAATTGTGCTGTTTCAGCCCTAATCGCCTTAATAGTTGGCTAATGGCTAGCCAAGACAAAAGTGGACTGTATAATTTTTGGCAATTGTTCCATCTATCTTCAGGAGTGCACAATGTGAATCCTGAAATGTTAAAAAATGATTTTTAAACCCGTTTATAGCGTTATTTTTTTGTTTTTGTATATAATTAGGTTTATTTATCTTTCGATGACTACTACAAAGACTGCTGATGAGAATCTAAAAAAGTTTAAGATTAGGACAGGTGCACAGTGGGACGAAACGCCACTGTCGCATTCAAATTACTCTACACCTCACATAGTTCCACTGTTTGAGGTTGTTTTTTTTTGTAAATGTTCGTCTTGGATTTCCCTTATTTGGGTTTTTTTATTTCGGTCTTTATTTTTCTGAAATTCGACTCCAAAATTTGATTTTTATGGAAAAGAAAACTGATTTTATTCGCAAATGTGGTGCAAGATGTTTTTCGAAAAAATTTTCAGAATGCTTGGATATATTTCAAAATTTTTGAATTTGGCCATTTTTCGAAATGTCCCAAAATGTGTCCAAAAATTCTGTATTCCTCGAGTGATTCTAAACAATTTTTGTTTTGTCTAATTTTTTCCCAGGTTGCTGAATTTTTGAGTTAAAAAATCGCTTCTCCATGAAAATTTTTGGAACAAGGTCGTTTTTTTGAGAAATGAAAAATTTTTCTCCTTACTTTCACGCACATAGTTTTGTAGTATTTATCAAAACGAATATTTTCAGCTGAAAAAAAAATTCGAAAAACATCATCATCTTTTTTTTCATAAAAACCAAATTTTGGAGTCGAATTTCAGAAAAATAAAGACCGAAATCAAAAATCCCAATTGAGGAATCGATAGGCAAATCCAAGACGAACATTTAAAAAAAATCCACCTCAAACAGTGGAACTATGTGAGGTGTACAGTAATTTTAATGCGACAGTGATATTTCGTCCCACTGTGCGGTGATGTTTTTATTTATAAATTTCTTTTGACTCTGGATTTATACAATATTTTTCGAGTCGCTCGTCTAACTGTATTTGCGTGCTGAAAGGTAACACTTTGCGCACCTGTTAGGAAAATAACTATTATCTCTTCAAGTAAAAAAAAATGACGGCATAAAAAATTGTATGAATCCACCAAATGTTTAAGAGGAACAGTACAATTTACCAAAATTAAAGCTTCAGGCAATTTTTTTTTGGCTATTTTAAAAAGTATTGTATGTGTTTTTTATTGTGATATTTATCATTTGTATATTGTTGATGAAGATTAAAAAAATGGGATATACATTTTAAAATTAAAAGTTGGGTCCTGTGATCTCTCCCATTATAATCTCTACTGTTTCTTACTAGACAAAAATTGGTTGCTCTTAAAAAAAATTTAATTAAATACGATCAAACATAATTAAATTAAATATATGCCTTTATGAGGAAAAATAGTTATTTTCCTAACAAGTGCGGAAAAGTAACACTTTGTGATCGTGTTAAGAACAATGACAATTTAATCAATAATATCTTGTCCGCACGGCGTGCGGAAAAGTACTACTTTGCGCACGCTCGTAGGAAACCGAAATTTTCAGATATTCAAGAAAAGGACAACCAATAAATGAATTCTATTAATGTAATATGTAAAACTACATTTAAAAAAATATTACAGTGAATAGATTCTAACATAGTCCAGCGGAAACAATATCCTTTTAGAAGATTTTTTTCATTTCTTAATATTTTACAGTACAGTTCAAACTTGCACAACCAATTTTAAGTGATAAAATTAAAAACGAATTCGTTAGTTAGTGACATCTCCAACAGGCAACAGGAGATCATCTTTACATGTTTTTCTTCCAAATTCTACTTCAAGTAGTATATAAAATGTAAATTTCGACTTTCGCAACTCGCCTCAAGATATTAAAAATCATAAACAAGACATTATGTTTTCTTTACATTTCTTCAAAATTTTAAAATTCTACCTAAAGAGTTTTAAAATTGTGAGATTATAAAAACAAATATGTCAAATCAACAAATGTACAAATTTCGAACTTGATAGCTCGCCTTTTTCAAAATTTTCAATTTTTTCCCTCTGTCATATCTTGTGAGTGACTTCGTCTGTAAGTGATATAACTAAATATTTATTTTTTACCCTGAAAATTGGGATTGTTCAGTTGTGGAACGTTTAAAAGTATAATAAAGATAAAAAACAACCTCTGCAGGATATATTTTCGCTTAACTATGTTAATTTGTAAATAATTGTACATTCGGCATTTTATATTAAAATGGTTATTTCTTTAGTTTAATTTGTACAGAGAAAAATATATAAGTTTATATTAGCAAATATCTTTGATGTGATCAAAGTATTCAGCATATTTTCAATAAGAGAATGAGACAAAATGCGAAAAAAACATCGGTCAATTTTCTTATATTGGAAACGTATTTATTTATTTGTGCAATGTTCTATTTCCAAAATCGTGTAAGTTTCTAATATAGATTAAGTTGATATTTGTTACTATACTGCCACTAATGATAATAAATTTGTAATTTGTAGTTGGTGTTTTCTTTAATATTAACCCTTATGCATCCATTAAATACGGGGTATTGCTAACGCAATATTAGAATTTTTTTTAAAAAATAGATCCCAGATGGTGTGGATACGCAATGATAAAAGTCAGCCACTAGTCACAGAGAGAGGAGTTCTTCAAGGATCGGTACTGGGCCCTCTGCCCTTTCTTTTATACATAAACGATTTACCTTCAGTTTTTCGACACAAAAAGCTCAAATCTTTCATGTATGCTGATGACGCCTCATTTGGTATCAGCATAGAAAGAGGTGAGTGCACAGACCTGATCCTTCAGGAAACTATAGAACTAGCAAATATAAAAATTCTAGGTGTATTCATAGATAACACACTTACATGGAATGATCACATAATTCAGCTATGCAAAAGACTTAACTCATCTACATACGCTATAAGGAAAGTAAGGCAACTTCCCAGTAAACACAAGATATCTGATGGACATCCATCAAAAGTCCACAATTGGTCCATATGGACATGTACCAGAAAAGGACGTCCGATGGATGTCCATTTATAAGTCTATAAGATGTCCATCACTGGTCCAGGTAATGTCCATTTATAAGTTCAATAAACCTCCATCAGAGGTCCAGATAACATCCATGAAATGTCCATCGAAGATCCAATTATTGTCCATTTTGGTACAATTCACGTCCAAACTGTGTTCATATTAAATAAAAAATGAACATCCATTGGACGTCCAAGTTGGTGGCCAATGGATATCCATTGGACATCCTTTGTCCATCAAAGGACATCCAATGGATGTACATATTGTACGTTTGGGATATACATTGGACATCCTTGTGTTTACTGGGTTGTAAACCAACCCGCAGCCATTACTATGTATTATTCATTATTTGAATCAACCATACGATACGGTTTGAAAGTTTGGGGTACAGCTGCCCAAATCCATTTAAATAAAGTTTTTATAATCCAAAAATCAGCTGTAAGGAGCATTGTAAATGCTCAACATGATGATTCGTGCCGACCAATATTTGTAACTTTAAAAATATTAACTCTATGTGCCTTAATAATTTATATAAACCTACTTACTAGACGTGAAACAAAATTTAAATTCTTACATTAAAGCTGGTGATATTTATTCATTCACACAATACAAGAAACAGAACTAATCTAGTCTTACCTTTAACAAGAATCAAAAAAACAGAAAATTTTGAAATAAAACTTTTTAATTCACTCCTTGAAGTATTTAGAAATCAAAATATTGCTAATTTAAAAATAAACTAAAATCTATATTAATAAATAATCCTCTGTATAGTATAGGCGAATTTTATGCCTTGGTGCAGAACAGAAATATCTTATTGTAAGTTTAACATAGGCATTTAAAAATTTAATGTTATTTAAAAAATATTTTATTGTGTGATATGTGTTTTGTAAATTCTTTTTTCTGCTCTGACGTATTTACAAAGTCTTGTACTTTTTTTAAACTAAATAAAAAACTATTGAAATATTGCTAATAACACTCTTGTCTACATATATAAATAAGAATTTGAGAATTCTTCCTGGCTAATTTTAAGGGTAAGTATGAAATTTTAGTGGCATTACTTTTTATGTGCATTGAGCGAAAATGACTTCATAGTTATTAATTGATAAGCAATCTTAGCAAGGAAACTGATTTACTCCTATTCTTAGTTTTTTTGTTAGACAAAATTGAAACGAAATAAAAGTTTAAACAAAAATTTTCTTTTATTGTCTAAACTTCTGGGGTAGAATCTTTTCAAAACAGTGTATGAAATAATGTTGGGAAAACTATTTTTTGAGCAGTTCTTCCCAGTCAAATTTTTTTCCGCCAAATTTAGGGACACCATGTATGTATATAATAGAAATAAAAAAAGAAATTGTATACTCAAAATGTATATTAAAGAACAATTTTTAACAAAACATTTCACCTATTTCATCAACTAACACTCTGTCTTTGGGGCCCCTCCCTCTCCGTTTCATACTCTATTTCTACCCTGGATCTGTTTCCTTTCTTAGAAGATTCAAATTTATCCTTCTTTTTAGGTGATTTGTTCTTCTTAGACGTAGTTGGTGCTAAATCTTCAATATCTGATCCATCTGATGATTCAAAACTACTGTCTAGGTCAACTGGTTCTGCATTTCCACTAACACTTTCTATATCACTGTCATCATCTCCAGATTCAGCTGCTATGAACTCTGGTCCTTCTTCATCTTCCATTTCTATTTCTTGCTCAATTTCTTCTTCTGATTCTAGTTCTTTCTCTCGTTCAGCATCTTCAAATGTTTGAGGTGATATATTGTATAAATCTTGATATACACCTTGTTTAAGCCTATCCAATAACGTTTTTTCAACACCCTTTTCTATTCTTGCAGCTATTAGGGCTTTCTCTTCTCGTCTACGTTCTCGTCTTTCTACCTTACTCTGTATTGGAACTATTAATTTCTGTCTTCGTAGTTTTAATTTTCGCATTCGTATCAAATACTGCGTTATTTTCACAAACCTCTGTTTACATTTTGATTTTATGAAACCCGGCCAGTACAGCAAGTTTTCATTGATTTGATGAATTGCTTTTTCGAAGTTTCTCGATAGTTTTACCTTTTCCCAAGTTTTTCTAGGGAACGCAGACCTTTCGGCTGTTTTCATAAATAAGTATATTATACCATTTTCTTCCCTTACCGTTGCATACTGACTATTTGCTAGTGGACAAGACGATCGGTTACAGAGACCAGTAAGGTTATATTCGTTTCTGCAAAATTTTTGGCCCTTTATTTGTGATTTGTAAGAACAAAACGATTTATTGATGATACTCCACGTAACATCATCGTCCTGCATGTTGAACTTTTCTTTAAAATAATACTCTTTTCAGGACTAATTCACACGTGTTTATCTTGAAAAAGCTAACCTTTAAAAGAAATGTCAAAGTCAAATATAAACCACCGTGAAGTTAACGACAAATCCAGTAGGCAGTAGGCACCATTAACTGAAATCGCACAATGGCGTATCTGAATGTATTTTTCTAGGAACATCTTATTTTTTTGGGATGAAAATATTCATATATAACTTTTGCGAGAGGCGCCAGTAAATTTTGTTATAAACTCCCTAGAGGTTCAATAGATCAATTTCTTGATGCAGGCTTGAAATTAAGGAAGGCATTCATTTTTTTTGTTTTGTAATAGGTCACTGAATCAGAGTTTATCCATAATTGTACATTTTCTTATGAATTATAAAGTATATCGTTGTCATTTCATTCCTTAAGCCGGTCTCAGATAATCGGCGAATATGGTAATCGCGAGTTGTGTGGGACAATACACTCGCACATAGTGTATTGTATATTGTATGTATTACACAACTCGCGACTACCGAATTCGCCGATTGTCTGGGACCGGCTTTAGACGAATGTATAGATAAAAAATTTTACAAATTTAGTTACGCCAATGGGGATTACACGGCTATTTCAGTAGGTCAAATATCGGAACAGTGACACCAACTTTAATAACAGGTATAGGCAACCCAAACTGAATTTAATTGTAATTGGTGCTGCATATATCGGAGAAGCAACCATTGTAGGCACGTGTCTAATACCTCCAATCGTATTTTTTTTTTTTTTTTTTACTTGTGTCAACGGCATCGACTACTATGGCCATTAGCCTCGTGTTCTGTGTAGGCTTTGTTGCTGTTTCCCAGCGCCACTTTAGGAACAGCACTGTTAATTAGAACCCAACAGTGAATGGTCGAGTGAGGAATCACACCTGGTATATGAAAATCAATTTCTAAATTTTTAATTAATTAAAAATCAGAAAAAGATTTCTGCCTTTGATGTGATTCGAACCCACAACCCTTGGATCCAGTGCTCTACCGCTGAGCTACCCACCCCTCTCCAATCGTATTATTTTACAAACCATTTTTAATAATAGTTACAGTTTGATTTCATATCTGTCTTAAAATATTAATGTATAATCCGTAATTATATTCAGTTTATGCGTAAATAGTTTAATTGCAAGGTTAAAATTGTTCTATTTAAATGCATTTTTTTATGGTAAAATGTGATCAAAATAATCCAACCTTGCCAAGTATATCTATAACCAAATCAAAACAAAAATATTCAAATATGTTTTCAACGGTTTTAAAAGGACTTGAAATTAAAAAAAAAAGTCCAAAAAAGTTTTTATTAAAAAATAAAACTTAAAACATAATATCAAACAAATAAATGATTATTATTTCAACATTAAAAAGGAACAAGTAAACTTAACACTAAGTAAAAAAATAAAAATGTACTCCGAACGAAAAGTAAAAATTACTTTTATCGTTCATGTGTCGGTTTTATCGCCAGAACAAGCCAAGTCTACGACATCTTTTAAAACCCCCTTAACGATAGTTTCGGGTTTTTCAGTATCTTTTTTCTCCAAACCAACATCTTTTTTTGGGGAAACCGTTTTCTGAGAATCATTTTTGACAGGACTTAATTTTTTTGGACTAAGAATCTTTGAGTCAGAGAGAACCTTTTTTGGCGAAACTACAACTTTCCCAGGAGATTCTTTTTTTATGGGCGATTTTTCTTCTTCTTTCTTAGAACTGAGAACTTTAGGCATGGAAAGTGATGTTCTAAGTGGTGCTGATTTCGGAGATGTTTTGGTATCTTTATCTGCTCCTTTTGAAGCAGTCGTTTTAGATGCAACATTTTTTAACACGCTTTTAACCGGAGTACTCTTTAAAACCTCTTTACTACTTACTGGTAATGATTTTTTCGCAGGTAATTTTGAATCTTTTACACCAGAAACGGTTTTAGCAGTTTCTTTTGTAACTTTAACTGGTGAAGGCTTTTTAACCTCATTAATATTTGAAACTTTCTTTTTTACAGGCGATTTTGGTTTGCCCAATACTTCAACGTTTTCAGTAAAAAGTTTTTCTTCCATCAAACACTTTTCTGTCATTGGCAAATCTGCAACTACGACAGGGTCCTCTGCAGGTATGTCTGTCAACTCTTCAGCACCAGTAGATTGATATAAGTTAATTTCTTTATCAACAGTTAAATTCCCTTCTTCTTCTTCTTCTTCTAAAACAGCACTGATCTGAAGATGATCAGAAGACACATTTGTAGTAGAAGTATTTTCATCTATAGTTTCTCGTTTAACCGATTCTTGATGATCTATATCAGAATCTTTCAGATAGTCTTTTTGTTCTAATTTTAAAGTGGAAGATTCCTCTACAGCAGGTTGGACGTCAGCAGAAGATGAGAAATCATTGATATCTTCAAAAAGAACAACTGGGGTTTCTTCAGAATCTACATTCTCTTTTATATCTCCTGATTCTAAAACTAAAGTGTTGTTGTCCGCAACTAATAAAGAAAGATTTTTTTTTTCCACTGATAAAGCTGTCTGTTCAATATCTTCTATTAAATCAGAAGATTGTTCTGCAATATTAATAGATGGTTTGGTGCTATACTCTTTCAAGATAAGATTTGGTTGTTCTGCATTTCGAACCTTAACTTCTATTCCTCTAGTATCTTGCACAGAAGAGTCTTCTGATTCTATTAAAGGACGATTTGTTTCTTCTAATGAAGATACATGATCTTCAGTATCGTTTTTTAGATCAGATGGTGCGAAATCTTTGGGGTCAGTTGTCAGTAAAATAGAAGCTTCTTCAATATCTATCTTATCGTTACTATTTTGTCCTGAAGAATCGATATGTTCTTCAATGTCAGTCTCGTCTATATCTCTTATTTCTTCATGTTGATGGTCTAAGATAGATTCTGAAACTGAAATATCTTCATTTAAGGGGGGACTGTTCTTGGTTTCATTTTCTCCATCTTCGATTTCGATATTATCAAATTGTTTTAATTTTAGATCAGTCTCATCTTCAACTTTAAAAAGTGCCTCTGCTTTTACTGTTTCTTCTAACGAATCGAAATCTTCTTCAATATCACTATCGTGCGACAAGTCTTTAACTTCAAATGCTATTGGTTGCGGAACTGGTTCATCAATTTTTGTTTTGATTGAAGCTTTATCGCCTTCTTTAACAAACGGTAATTCTTCATCAGATTTCTTTTCATTTTCATCTAGACTGGTACTTATTTGTTTTTCATGAGACTCCGAATCAGAAGCATTTAACTCTTCAAGTCTACATTGTGGATCAGGGTATCCTGCTAGGGTTTCTTTATTATCCGTATCATTTTCAACTATTGGTTCATGTTTAGGCGCATCAGATTCTTGAGTAATGGCTATTTCATGTTCTTTAGCATCAAACTCCAAGTCAGTCTCAACATAGTCTATTGGTTCCTCTTCTTGAAAAGAATTTTCGTCATAATTTTGACTAGTTTTTAGATTCTGAACATCATCAACTTGTATTTTTGTTGTTTCGGCGTTACTTTTAACAGTTTCAATACCAAGCTCGTTCTCTGAACTGGCTTTAACATAATTTTTTTCCCCAGGGATCGTTTCTGTTTCAACAATAGTTTCATCAATGTCGTCTTTAGGAGATTTTTCGATATCCTCAATTTGTGATCGAGTATTAACGTCATTTAAATCACTATTTGCGTCTAAATCTTCAGTAATTGTGGTATTAAGTGGAGGATTTTTAAAAGATCCCAATAGCGGACGGATGTCTTTACCACTGAGGTATAACCTTACGGATTTTTCGCCGACAAATTCTATCTGGAACATGGTGGTACCTGCAAAATGGAAACTTATGTTTTATTATTAAGTTATAAATTGATATATAAAAGGATTCTACTGTATTAACAATTTTGGCGAGTATCTCAAAGTTCTTTAATATCATTAAATATTATAGTATACGCAATTAATTTAGCTAAGCGCTTTCAATCAAACAGGTCATCTTAAGAGCTAAAACGTCAAACTAACAACAGGTATGAAATTTAAATTTCCTACCTCATGGAAGGTTGATTAAAAAAATAAAAAGATTTCTTTCCCTCGCATATATTTTAAATCGATTTAATAAAATTACAGATAAAATGTGACACAACAGATTTAGAAAAAAAAGAAGTTAAAGGAGCAAAGAAATACTCGCAAAAATTCGTTTTGTTCCGAATTAAAAGTGAAGTGTAATAAATTTTAGATATTGTTGTCTCTTAATAAAAAAGCATGTCGTCATTGTTAGTTTGCCTTTGCGAAATATTTATTATTTTGGTTATTTTTAAATACATGCCCTAACCAAGTTGGTTAAAAATATTAAAGGGTTAAACGATTAAAAAAAACATATTTATGAGAAACTGGCAATAAATTCTGAGTGAACAAAACAATTTTAATTTATCCTATTGCAATTCAACATTATTTCTCTTTTCTTGACTTATTATTGACAGTTAACCTTAAATATGTTAAATATTAAACTCCAACAATTCAAAAAAATAAACATTTTAAAAATTTATAATTAAATTCTACGATATCCATCTAATTTCCAGTGGCCATTCATTTGTTTATGGCGTTACAAGACTGTCATAGGGTTATGTCACAAAAACCCAACGTTTTTAATATATTAGTAGTTATTCACATTCCAGTTTTGATATATTTAACAGAAAGTCATTGTCAATACACTTGACCTCATACTGAGAACAAGGTTTCTGCCTTTTGACATCGTCAGTCCAATAAATAAAGAGCTGTTAAATAAAAATGTATAATTATTATCGCCACATATGTGATTATTGAAGTTTGGTATTATTCATTAAAACTTACCAAATATTAGGTATAACCTTTTTGTTTTCTTAGAGTATGGGGAAATACTGCCAAAATAAATAAAAGGGATTGATGTATAATCGATTTTAAGAAAATATCAATATCAGTATTATTTTTTCATATCTACTTACCAGCTGTAAAGTAGTTTTTAATATTTTTCTTCAATTTTTTTTATCAAAATCATATTGATATTTAGATATTTACTTTTTAATAAGGTAGCAGAGTTATATTTATGTTGCATTATAAATATGTCTCCAGAAGTACCACTTGGGGTGTTGTTTTATTCATATATATCTGAATTTCGCAAATTTATTGCACAAACATCACTTGTCAATAGTCATTTATTTATGAAAGGAACAGGTGACGTAAAATAAACATTTATTTTATTTATTACATAAAAATTGTGCTTCATTTTAGATGATTTAAAATTGTACTTTTATTGAATATTCAAACATATAGCGTTGATATTTAGAAAATTTTTTTTTGTCGAAAGTGTTAAGAAAAATTTGTTGGTAAAAAAGCTAGAAAAGATTTTGAAAGAAAAATTTGTTGAAAGTACCCCGCAGTTTTTGATACGGAAATGGCTTTCGGTCGATTTCTCCCAAACTTCGGAAATTTATTCGTCATCCCATCCCAATCAAAAGTGTCCACGGGCCCAAGTCAATCCTGTGTACAGATTTCGAGCTAGCGCGAGTTTAACCTGCTTAGAGCGAACTCGATATATGCGCATTTATCGGCAAGTTAGGTGTTCGCTGCTTTACGTTTATGGTTTATATGATGGATTTATGTCATGCACATACACATACAGTATTTAATTTTGTACTTATTTCAAGGTGGTCGGCTATGTTTAACCGTTAATGAAACATCCATGTCGGACCATAGTAAAGCTCTATTCATGGTAGCAAAAAAGTGATATAAAATAAAAAATGTACTGTCAATAAAAATAAATTCTTAAAAAAAAGTTTAGAAAACAAAATAAAATCGTCTAAAAGACGCTGTAACTGTGCGTGTGTGTGTATGTGGGTGTGTATGACAGTATATCTGAAAAAGTTGACAACATATGGAAAAAAAATTTATTTGTAATGTTGCGAAAAAAAGTTATTCTTTATAAAAAGTTCTGCATGGCCAATAAAGTAAAACGCAAATGTCAGGTGCAAATTTTTTTTTATTACTTATTTATTAGTGATTTAAGTTCATTGCTAAAATATTCCAAATCAACAAATGAACATTTGAGGTGTGTTGACTTGTTAAATAAGATAAAAGTTGACGTGTTTCACAACTAAAATTTGCAAAATTTAAGTGGTCAAAATATTCCTATTAATCTTTTGCAATTTGCGGACGCGTACATCTAATGTCAAATGTAAATGCCTGCATATTATTATTTTCGAAAGCAGATTTTCATGAAGAATAACTTTTTTTCGTAAAAATTACAATAAAAAAGTTTCCCATATGTTGCCAACTTTTTCAGACATACTGTATATCCATCATACCATAAACGTAAAGCAGTGAACACCTAACTTGCCGATAAATGCGCATATATCGAGTTCGCTCTAATTAGGTTAAACTCGCGCTAGATCGAAATCTGTACATAGGATTGACTTGGGCCCGTGGACACTTTTGATTAGGATGGGATGACGAATAAGTTTCCGAAGTTTGGGAGAAATCGACCGAAAGCCATTTCCGTATCAAAAACTGCGGGGTACTTTGGTCCAGATAGATTTGGAAGAAATAAAATCCCAAAAAGCGGTACTTCTTATTAATCACTGAAAATTTATTAAGAGATAAAAATGCCTCGACTATACAACTGTTTTTAAATTATTTCATTTTTTAAGTTTATTGCACAACCATCTCGCGAAATTCAGATGTAAACAAAGGAATAAATCATCGAACGAACAGAACGAACACTCAAAGACAAAAGACGGATCACAAAATAAATGGAACTTCTGTCAGGTCTGCACAATTTATTTGAATCATACAAATTATACAAAAAAACGTAAAAAGTAAATAAATCTCAAAGACAAAAAAGTAAAAATGGAATTAAATCAGTTATAACAATAACAATGTAAATAACCTAACAAAAGGCACATAACTGGGTAGTACACAACAATAAACTAAAATAACTTTTTTTTAATAAAAAAAAAGTAAAATTCCAATGTAACTAAAGGACGGTTTCTAGTAAGGACAAATTACTCTAATTTATTATTAATTCCAAAAATAACAAAATTTTGGTTTTTTACATTTAACATCTGAGTAAAAAACATTTAGTTTTTGCAAATTTTTAGCAGGTTAACAGGATATAAAAATTCGTAAATTTTTTTTGACAAAAAAATTTTTATGCACATTATTCCGACAATTTCTTTTATCAGGTTTTTTCCAACAAATTTCAAAATTGTTTACCCAATTTTTAATATTGTTTCGGTAATTTTTAAGTTTCGCAATTTTTTTTGTCCCTGTATCAAAAATGTCGAAATTTCTTTTTAACATTTTTTTTTACAAATTGTTCACACATTTTCCTTTTGAAAAATTGTTCCCTAACAAATTTTTCTTTTGACAAATTGTTCTCTAACAATTTTTTTTTTGGACAAATTGTTCCCTAACAAATTTTCACATTATGTAAACTCTTAATCAACAAAACATTAATTATTTAATCATCATTCAACGAATAAAAATCAATGTAATCTCCAATAAATTATTAGCTGTACTTGATTTTTTAATTAATTTAATAAACGTTTGAATAAACAAGAAACCGTACTCCATTAAAAAATCTAATCCTAAATACCTTGCTCATTTAACTCCTCGAATTTTTCTTTCGCTTCTTCGCCCAACTCTTGCCCCTCTAGCGGTTCCAAAGCCACTTCCTCTACTTTTTTCCCGTTTTCCATCTCTATACTCAATTTCTCTAACGTTTCTACCTCTTTGACGAATCCCTCTTCGGTGGATGGTAATAACATGGTCCTTACGTCATGACCATCTACTAAAAGATGCACTACGGAAGTTTCTCCAGTACTAATTTTTTTTACGGTAAATATCGTCTGTCCGTCCGCCGATATTTCGGCGAATTTTTCCGCAGCTTCGGAAGACCAAGTGGGGATTCCCTCGTTTTTCTGTAAGCTGCATTTTAACGCTAACGGAGCAGTTATTACTAAATCTTCTGGCAACTGTCTTAGGCTCGAACTGGTGCAAGAATTGCCGTAATCTATAAACAACAGTTCGATTCCGGCTATGGTGTTCGATAAAATCCGAGCACGATACCACATTTGATCGTCGGGGAAAAGGGCCGCGCACAAAGTGCCAGGAGTTAGATCTTCGAGTTCCGAAAATGATTCTGCGTTGCTGAGTTGCTCGGCGATCCACTCGAGCTCGTCGACGCAATTTTCTAATTGGATCCAGAACTCCGAGGGGGAGTTTAAGTGACTGACGAACCCGGTCTGAAAAAAAAAATTCGGTTAATTATTTAATAGAATTCCGACGAGGGAATATACTCATATAAAAATCAATATTTTGTGAATTTGTTACAATAAATGTGAATATTTAATGGTAGGTAGTGAAAAAAGCTGAAATAGAGCCAGAAGGATGAAGAAGTAGGAATAAAATGGAGGCGAGAAATTTATTTATTTATTTATACACGGGTAATATCCATTTGAAGTTTATACATTAGATATAAATTAAGTTACAAAGAGAATTTTTATATATAATATACAATAGTAAAAGTATTTATGTAGAATGTAATTTACGTTTAAGAGAATATAGAGATGTATTAAAGAAGTCAAGAGTATTTTTGTTTCCATTGTCCATTAAACAGCACAGTGGAGAGAATCTTACATAATTAGTTCTATGAAACGGTGTAGCAAATAATTCTGAGCTTCTGAAATTACGGGGTGGTACTCGAAAAGAAATCATAGACAGTAATTCAGGACATTTGATGAAATTATTGAAGATCTTATATAAGAACAGTATATCAATTGCATATCTTCGTTTATCTAATTCCTGAAAATCTGGAGGAAACAATTATGGAAAGAATAAATGAAGGATAGAAGAAAATGAGGCGACAGATGTAACAACATCCGTCATATATTGTTATGGTTTAAAAAATGACAACAAAATTATGGGAAGTTTATTTTAAAAGAATTAAAAAAAATTATGTAAAGGATCCTTAAAAAAAATGTTTGAGATGTGAAAAATATAAAAAAATTTGAAATAAAGGACATTTAAAATGTAAAAAATCTTTTGTCCACGACTGTTCTATAAAACATTCATTATACTTGTACTTCCTTAAGTATAATAATACCTATTATTCACTGTATGACGTCACCCAGTGAATAATGAGTCATTATTCACTGGGTGACGTCAATGACAGCTCAGCATGTTTAAACTTGATGACGCGGGCGGTGAGATAACCTCATTGAAACATCATGGTGGATGAAAATCAGTTCTGTTTCAATATTTTCATAAAAAAATAAAGTGATACCTAAATCTGGTTAAATTTATTTGACAGTCGTGGACAAAGTGTATATTCGCATATAATGGCTATTATATGCTCGTTGAGTATTATACTATTAATTTCAATAATCATCTCAAATGTCGCCAGCCAACGTGGGGCAATTAAATTAATTTAACCCATTAATTGCCCAAAAGATGGAGGACTCAAAGAAATTGAAAAGATTCAGGCAGGGAAGAATCACCTGAAATAGATTTGGACGCTACAAATTTTAATGAGGAAAATAAAAATAGCGATAATGAAGAAGAACAGCAAGGAAACAACGCAGAACATAATACAGAAGAACCGGAAAGAGAAGATAGAAGATCAGATGAACGACTTATGCAAACGTTGATTGGCTATGAATCAAAATAGAAGTTGTAGAAGAAGTAATAAACAGAAATCAAGAAAAGAACATGAAAAGAAATAAGGAAGAGATACAAACAGGTATTCGAATGGATATGATAGAATTGAAGAACGATTTGAAGACAGATATATTGCATTTAGAAGAAACTATGGTAAAAGAAGTAAGAAGTGTAGGAAATAGCTTAGAAGAAATCAGACAAGATATAAGAAAAGATACAGATAAAAAATAGAAGAAACAAGAAAAGATGGTAAAAAAGAAATGATTGCAAGAATAATAGAGGTAGAGGAATTACCGGAGCAGAAAAATTAGAAAGTAATAGAAACAGGGTTTATTGAAGAAATATATCAAATAAAAGAGGATGGAATGAAGATAAGAGAAATGTGAAAAATTTAGATCAATCCTTAAAAAAAGAAATTTTAAACAATAAAATAAGGAGGGAGAAATTAATGAAATTTCACAAATAAAATTAGTACAAATGGAAAATAAAAATGAAGAAATAAAACAAGAAAAGGAAAGAGAAATGATGTTGAGAAATAAAAATAAAAGAAATTAACACAGATAGAAGATTAAATTAAAAAATATTCTTGTAGGATCATAGGAACTGGAATCAATGTGTTTGGAAATCATAGATGAAGTTCCAAATGTGGAAA
The DNA here is from genome assembly GCA_949320105.2 of Crepidodera aurea. Classification (NCBI taxonomy): domain Eukaryota; kingdom Metazoa; phylum Arthropoda; class Insecta; order Coleoptera; family Chrysomelidae; genus Crepidodera; species Crepidodera aurea. The sequence continues at coordinate 43,957,687 of OX439472.1, forward strand.
ACAAAATTGGTAATATGGAAGACAAAATAAATAATATTAAAGAAGATTTGGGAAATATTAAATATGAAATGATTAAAAACAAAGAAGAAATCAAAGAAGATTTGGGGAGCATGATGAATAAAGAAATGAAAGTAAAAGAAACTGAGAACAAATTAAATAAAGAAGAGATAAAGTAAATAGAAAGAAACATTATGAAAAATAATAAAAATCCAAATATTGGAAGAAAATTTAAGAATACGAAAAGAAATCAAAGAAAAATACAAGATATTAGTAGGAAAAATAGAAATTAAATTTTGGTTCTTATTTCTTTTCAAGATAAAAATAAATTAAGAAAACAAATTTTGGGAATGTTGTTATGGTTTAAAAAATGACAACAAAATTTATTTTAAAAGAATAAAAAACATTATGTAAAAAGGACTTAAAAAAGGTGACATGTTTGTTTATGAGATGGTAAAAAATGTGAGATGGACAAATTTAAAATAAAGGATATTTAAAAAAGTAAAAAAATCTTGTAATTTTCATAATAATTTCAATATATTTATAAAATTATATAGGGCAAACTAAAGAACCAATAGAGACAAGGTTTAAATATCATACAAATAAATTGTTTATTAGAGTTTAACCTACCTGTTTGCCCTCACTCGTATTTGTAACGATTTTAGCTAGGTTTTCTTTAACCAAAGCGTCTTTAATGTTGATACCATCAGCGTACAGGTCCACATAGGTGCATTTTTCGTCCTGTTCCAAAAATTCGGCGGTTAGATTTCCGTCCTTGGTTAACGTTTCAAAAACCACTATTGATGTACTGCTCCACTCATCTTCGACACTTTGAATTTTTAGGGCACATCTTGTCGCGTAGATTGCCAATGACAACAACTTAAAGAAAAATAAATAAATTTTCCTTAAGAGAATGTCAAAGAATTTTATATTTTCGTTCAATCAAATCTACCGTTATTTTTAAAAAGTACACAGAAAATTAGGAATTTGAACAATATAAATGTTCTGAATTTTGTCGAATTTTTGTTTTAAAAAAAATAAAAGAAACATTTTATTACACATTTTGTGGAAAAAAATTTGTATAAAAAATTTTGGGCAAAAAAATTGTTACATATATATATATATATATATATATATATATATATATGCAAGAACATTTTTGGAAAAAAATTTGAATTAAAAAATCGCTACATTTTGTTGAAAAAAGAAATATTGTGGAAAGCAAAACTTTTGGGAAAAGAAATATTGTGGAAAAAAATTATAAATTTGAAGCAAACATTTTGCATATCTCAAATGTGGCCCTATTTTTCAAAATTAAACATCGAAAAAATTCGAAAAATTCTTAAAGGCGGTACCAACAAATAATATAATAAAATTATATTGTAACACAATCGCGTCCAATTGAAAACAACTACTCCTGGGACAAAAGCCCCCACAGGCGTTGAATTACATCGATTTAGACGCGAGTTGGAAGGATGTTAACTAAACCAACACTTTGATTTTGTTATTTGAGGAGTTTGTCATTCCCACTGATGTCCCAGGAGTGGATGTTTTTGATTTGGACGTGATTGCATTACAATATAATTTTATTATATTATTTGTTGGTACCGACTTTAAGAATTTTTCGAATTTTTTCGATATTTAATTTTGAATTATAAATTTGCTTCTAAACTACTCACAAAATTAACTTTAAAAAATAGAAAGTTACTTTTGGTGGCAAAGTCTTCACTTTGGTACTATTGTTGTCGATAACATCGGTGTTGCCAAAGTCTATAAATCTGACCGTGGTAATATCTTCATCGGCGTCTAGAACCTCGGCCCTATACCATTGTTGATCGGCAGCATACGGTGCTGCACAAAGTACACCGGGCACTGGATTCTCCAAAACCTCCATCTCGGCAACGTTCTCTTGAAGTTCCAATTGTAGGGCTTCAATTTCGCCGAGCGTTTCATGGAACTGCAGGTAGAAATCGCTGGGGCTATCGATGTGGCTCATGAACACCTTTAGAATTGGATGTAAAATAATGAAAAATAACAACATTTTAACATTTGTACCTTGAAATTAAAAAATTGATTTGAAATAACTGTGATTAAAAACATACATAAAAGTAGTTCATTTGTACCAAGTTAAAGAAATCGAACCTAGAGGGCTTTGGTTAAATTGTATCCATTAAAAGTAGTTCATTTGTACGGAGTTAAAAAAACTTCGAAATTTAAATGCGTAATGTAAATTTGATCCGTAAACGCTAGACAATATTAATTTTCGTCACTCACCGGATTTCCTATCGTTTTTGGTTCAACAGGAGCAGAAACAGGCTCAGGCTCAGTTTCATTCACAATAGCACTTTCAGAAACTTCAACTGCATCTTCGATAAGTTCTTCGTGTACGTCTTCGGTTTTTTCAATACTTGATGTAGCGAATCCGGTATCCGTACTCTCGGCAGATTCTACATTTTCCACTTGTGTAATTAAAGCCGTAGAGGAAGAGTCCACAAGTTGGACTGTCCCTTCCCAGCCCGCATCGCCGTAGTAGATATTAGCGAGCACTTCTTTGTCTACAAAGGTTTCACCTTCAGAGAGAACCGTCACCTAAGGATTTAAATGATGTAAATATTTAAAAATATTAATTTCAATGAGGCTAAAAAAATGACACATAAAAAATGTAAAATCAAAATTTGTCAATGAAGTTCACCTGCAAACTCAATATGGCAATATCCAAAAATTTGGCATCTAACTGCCTAAGTTCGACAAAAGCTACATCTTCCGAGTTTCCATAATCTACATAAGTGACAGTCGCTTTTTCGTCGTCAAAGCTGATGACTTTGCCCCTGTACCAATTGCCATCTTGACTGTGCACCGCATAAATCATACCTAAAAATCGAATTTATCACCAGTCATGCAGATATCAAAAAGTAAAGTGCATAATAAAAGCCAGTTGGCATGTAAGAAGTTAATAGTTATTAAAAGGTTGTCATAACAAGAAGGCAAAAAATACGTTGAATTTAAAAGTTAATGTATGGTTTGTCGATTACTAATTGTAATTTTAGGGTTTTTAAAACTAGGTCCTGCTTGAATATAAAGGAAACGAATTAAATGAAAAAATGTACTTACCTTCTTCGGGTATTATGGTACTGTCATGATCTTTTCCATCATATTCTTCGAATAGTTGATCAAGTAAAGAAGTGACAACATCTGCATATTCATTGAGCTGAATAAAAACTGTGGATTCGTCCGCAAACGGCACGTAACCAGAAATAACGGATCGGAGTACGAGCGTAGGACAAGGAATATCTACTGTTTCAAATGCACCTTCATCAGGGTTTAATATAACATGTTTATTGCCTTCAGTATCGTATAACGTAATTTCTAACCTAAAAATGTATATTTTTGTTTGTAAAAATTATACCGTTACTTCCATCAACTATTATTACCTATAATCTTCTAAAACATTATCAACATAAACAATCACAGCCTCTTCCAATAAGCCTTTGAGTGTATCCTCGAAAGACTCGGTAGCAGTCTCTAAATTGTGCATGGTACAGTTGACCGCCAATCCGCATTCCAGTGCTAAAATAATGTCGGTGAGATTGTTGACACTTTTTACGGTCGCTCTGAATTGCTGTCCTAGTAAAAGAGGTATTTCGATATCGGGAATGGCGGATGCGGTCGATACGGCGAAACCGTCTCGGATCAAGAGCTGCCCAACGTCTTCCGTGTCGAGGAATACATTTACGTATGTCCTGAAAATATTTATTATAATAATAATTCATTATTTCCTCAGATTTTTACAAGCATGGAAAACGTCAAGGATAATAAATACATCCATAAAGATACTGGTTAGATTATAGATCTCATCTGCAATTAATTTCAATTACAAAATTAATTAAATTAAATGAAAACAAAAAAATATTAAATAGGAATGGCGCCAGTTAGGACGACCCCCCACTCCTCTTTTGGTCACATCCGCGTTAGATAGAAAATAAGTTTTTAAGGTGGGACGTCGGGAATATAAATGTTTCTTTGAACACAACTTAATATTGATGTGATAACAAATTAAGTTACAAACAATACATTACGCTTAATTATCTATATCAGGGTTCCCACAATGGAAGCGAGAAAATTTTCCATGACGTTTCCAGGTTTTCCTTGACCATGCACAATTCAGGACAAGAATCCATCTTACCAATAGTTAAATGAAAAATTTTATTTAGGTATAATATATAAATGAAAATAATGGCATATAGTGACACAAAATGATAAAGAAAACTGATGAAAATCTAATTCCTTGCAAGGTATAAAAATAGGGTCGTATAGAAAAAAAAAATAATATTATGATTCTGTTTCATTAAACTCGAGCCTAAAAAAATTCGCAAAATTCGCCAAAACGGTTTTTCGTGAATAAAAAAAAGTATAACTCCAATAAAAAAAAAGTAAATGAGGAAGTTGTAGATAATAAAAATATCTTTTGAAAAAACCGTCCAAAATCGCATTTTTTTCTTTTTGCTATAACTTCATCAAACTTAAATAAATTTATTTGATACTTGACAAAAATATAGCTCGTGTCATGTAGAATAGGTACGTATTTCAATATTGAAAATTTGGTTACATCTCGATCGACTTATAAAAAATGAGTTGGAAGATATTTTTATTATCTACAACTTTCTCATTTATTTTTTCTTATTAAATTTTCAGTCATTTTTTGGTACTTAAAATTTAAAAAATTGCTATAAACTGTTTATAGGATGAAAGTACAAGTCTTTTCGCAGAAAATAAGCTTAAGATCGTTATTCTACGATCACTCCTTGAGCAAGAGTAGCCGATTTTCGCAAGCGCATGTTTTTTCGAAAAATCAAAATATCTCGAAAACTAATAAATATTTTAAAAAATTTGAAATACGTACCTATTCTACATGACATGAGCTAATATTTTTGTCAAGTATCAAATAAATTTATTTAAGTTTGATGAAGTTATAGCAAAAAGAAAAAAATGCGATTTTGGACGGTTTTTTCAAAAGATATTTTTATTATCTACAACTTTCTCATTTATTTTTTCTTATTAAATTTTCAGTCATTTTTTGGTACTTAAAATTTAAAAAATTGCTATAAACTGTTTATAGGATGAAAGTACAAGTCTTTTCGCAGAAAATAAGCTTAAGATCGTTATTCTACGATCACTCCTTGAGCAAGAGTAGCCGATTTTCGCAAGCGCATGTTTTTTCGAAAAATCAAAATATCTCGAAAACTAATAAATATTTTAAAAAATTTGAAATACGTACCTATTCTACATGACATGAGCTAATATTTTTGTCAAGTATCAAATAAATTTATTTAAGTTTGATGAAGTTATAGCAAAAACAAAAAAATGCGATTTTGGACGGTTTTTTCGATATATTTCGATCGAGACTTATAACAAATGAATCGAAGATATTTTTATTATCTACAACTTCCGCATTTACTTTTTTTTTATTGGAGTTATACTTTTTTTTATTCACGGAAAACCGTTTTTGCGAAATTTAGGCAATTTCGCCAACTAGGGCCGTGACATATTGATTGGACTATCAATTATACCAAGATATCTTTGAATTCACAAATGAAATGTAAATGAAAAAAAAACCATTGATGTATTTTTTGTGCAGTCATTTGATTTTCCATATACACTGGTTGAATTCCCTGACTTTTCCTGAAAAATGCAAAACTCCCTGACTTTGTCACTTTTTGAATTCCCTGAATTTTCCGTTTTCCCGGTCTGTGGGAACCCTGTATGAATATAAACAAAATTTTTTTTTACGTATCGCGTCAACCAATCATGAGCAGTCGACTGCTATTGAAATCCGACAACGCCGTAAAACTCTCGTGCTAGCGCGTGGGCACTGTTTCTGTTTTGTGAGGTTAGATCGCTGTTTCACGTTTCATAAGTAACTGTCGAAATTGAAAATCAAACAGAACCAGCGCGAATTATTTTGAGATACCGGAAAACACCTAAGAAATGTTAACATTTGTACTTACTTTTCTTCATCCTTATTAACAAATCTGCATGCAAAATTGTCTTTATTGAAATAATTGCTGTACAAATCGGGTTCCGCCCATGCTCCGGTGGTTGGAGCTAGGCCGTCGAGAGCGCACGGTATCGCTTGGGAGGGGAGGTTCATAAACTTCTTTTCAATGGGGTACGCCTTGGAAACGGTCGAAACGTTGCCGAAATCTACGTAGTAAACTTTGTACTGCGTACCAATTACTTCGAGCACTCGAGCTCGGTACAGCACGTTGTCTTCGTCGAAGAGAGCTATGATGGGGGCTCCTTTTACAACTCGCTCGGGTTTTTTGTCTTTGTAGAAATCGCAGATTTCTTCCATCATGGTTTTAAACGTTTCCTATAAATTTTTTGTTCTTGTTAAGAAGGAAGAGATTGAGTAAATATTTTAAAGAGTTGCAGTGGTAAATAGATAAACGAAAATGGACGAAGAAATTAAGATTTTTTGACTTAATTGCAATTTTTGATCGTTTTTTCTCAACTTTTGTTTTCAATTTTTTTTTAACTTTTTTCTGCATTTCAGACGTTTTTAGATTTTTTTTTTTTGTAAATCTTTTAACTTTTTTAAATTTTTCGACTGTATTTTTATCTTTTCTCGAGTTATTACTAGTTTTTCCGATTTTCACAATTTCGATTTTTTTAAATTTGTGACGTTTTCTTTCATTTTCTACTTTTATATTTACATCTTTTTTCGATTTTCCCGATTTTATCCTACTTTTCTTCACATTCTCCGTCTTTTCTTTACTTTCATCGAATTGTTTAACTTTTTTTTTCAAAATTTTAATGAATTTTCGGTGTTTTTGTTTTCATAATGAGTTTTTTTAAAAGTTCTCCTTTCTGGTGAATTTTTTTTTATTATCCAGAAAGAAGAAACCACTAAGAACTACAGAAACGAATTTTTTAAAGATATGGAAACCTTTTTTTTATGATCCAATTCTGGGAAATTATCAAAAAATTTTAATTTGGTTTACGCAGAATGAATTTTGTATAAGAAACGATTGGCAATATCAAAATTACCGAAAAAAAATGTTTGGGCCATTTTTGAGGTAAAAAGTGAGTTTTTTAGGATAAAATGGACCTAGAATCTACAAAAAAAAAATTCAAAAAAATTTAAATTTGGTTTATGCAGAATGAATTTTGTATAAGAAACGATTCGCAATGTCAAAATTACCGAAAAAAAATGTTTGGGCCATTTTTGGGGGAAGAAGTGAGTTTTTTAGGATATAAATGGACCTAGAATCTACAAAAAAAATCAAAAAAATTAAAATTTGGTTTACACAGAATTAATTTTGTGTAAGAAACGATTGGCAATGTCAAAATTACCGAAAAAAAATGTTGGGGCCATTCTAGGGGGTTAAAGGGAGTTTTTTAGAATATAAATGGACCTACAATCTACAAAAAAATTAAAATTTGGCCCCCTACTGCCCTCCCTTGGAGCCGCCGTTGTTCCAATTAGCAATTAGCAATCTCAACCTATGTAATGTTTTAGCGACTGACCTGAGAACTAACTTGTTGAACATAAAACAATCCAGGATTATGGAACCAACTTATAATAATGTTTCCCTCACTGCCGACGATATCATAACTGACGAAGGTAGCAGTAGCGGGGGCGGCATCTATGCTAGGAGCCACAGAGCTGACGTTCCAAGAGTCTTCGGTGGTGGTGTTGTTAGCGTTCCACGTATCGCCACCGCCGTTTCTATTATCTCTATAGGATTTTCTGGGTTGGTCGAAATTGTGGCCACCGCGTCCTTTATCAATGCGAGAGCTGCTTCTGGGGCCTTTGTGGAAGCTTTTTTCTGAACCGCTCGAACTCATTTCTGATCCGTCCCTACGTGATTTTTTTAAAATTAAATTAAATCAACAAATTTAATATAAACTCTTACTTTCTAAAATCTCGTTTCTTGAAATTGCCATCTCTAGGTTTTCCACCGAAGCCACCGCCCCTATCGGTGTTGTTATATCTATGGAGAATTATAATTAATAATATATAATAATAAAAAACAATTTATACCAAAATCTTTAAAAAAATTGTGACTCACCCTCCCTTCCTAAAATCGTTTCTTTTGGGCCTAGAATCCTCAGCGTTTTCATTAGTGTCCTGTTCATTCCATGAATCTTTCCCTGCGTTACTATTAGTATCTTTCCATCCTGACGCATTAGTTTTTGAAGTTTTCTGAGTATTATTCTCCCAGTCAGTATTTTCAGTCGTTTTCCAGGAATCATCCTGGTTTTTATATTTTTCAAGTCGGGCATTAGGACTGCAAATCGTAAATTGCTAAATAAATACCAAATACGTTTTCTTTTTTTAATAATCAATAGATGTATCTACGTCGATTTCACACAAAGGCGTGTGCGTCTATCATTATCATTATTTTATAAGAGTGAAAAGTTCGTGATGTACTCCATTGATTTTTAGAAAAGAAAGTAGAATTCCTGTATTTGTGATCTGCGGTATCAACACTTTTTAACATTACAAGTAACACACCAAATTAAAACTAAATGTTAAAATAGAATATTCATAAAATATTTTTAGTTTTATAAAAATTATATTTAAAAAAATACAAATTAAAAGCTTCTAAATCAATAATAAATATTGACAAAGCATCTGGATTTAAATTATCACAACCTGTATTGTGGAATATTTATATAAATTCAAAACTTGACAAAGAAATCATAGATACTAACCTAAATCCTTTATTAGTTTGTCTCCAAGAGTTTCTATCGTTATTTTCGTTCGAATTATTATCGTAGTTTCTGCGAAAACAAAATTTAATGTATTTTCAGATTCTCAAAAGATATTTAAAAGTATTTTAATATACCTTTTCTTGAATTTTCCTTTATTATAGCTTGCAAAAATAAAATGATACTGTTAAATTAAATTTAGCATTCACTGGTATTTTAAATATGAGGCTAGTTTGATAAATCGCTGATTATTCCGATAGATGGAGCTTTTATATTACGAAAGAGATATAATTTTAAGCAAATTATTAATTTGAAAAACAGCGCTCTTATAATTAAAAAAACTCACCTATTTTCCCTGCTGTCTTGTCTCCAAGACTTTTCGTTTCTTTCGTTTCTATCATTTGGTTTATCCCAACTTTTGTGTTCACTGAAAATTTAAAATAAATAAAAAAAGTCATATAATATAATTATTTATACTTACCGGCCGGTGTTATAGTTTCTTTCTCCCTTGCTGAAATTTTGAGTGTCTTTTTGGTTAGTGTAGGATTTTCTGTGTTCAATTTTGTTACCTGCTTGGACAACCAGCATGGGACTAACCTGAAAGCAATTTTTATAAATAAAAATGAAAGTTCTATGAAAACAATTCAATGTAGTGTTCCTCAACGTTCTCTTTTAGGTCCTATACTCACTTGTGATTTAGCAGCCGCCAATTTTTCCAACAACAAAGACGCCACGTTATAATTAGAATCATCGAACAGATCTACCAAAGTTTTCTTATTAAAAGTATCCGCTACTTTCATGGTAAAAACTCCTTCCAAAATTAATTCTTCCAGTAAAGCATCTCGTTCTTCGTCCGGTTCCATGTTTTGGTACCCGTTCAAACAGCATTCGATAGCTTGAGGTCGCAAAACCGTTAAAATCTCGCCGCAGATCGATTTCAGTTGATCCGAGGATATGGATTCCTCGTTACCGTAATCAATATAACGTACTTTAATGGTGTTAGCAGAGGCTTCTACTATTTGTGATCGGTACCACTGACCGTCAGCGCTGAATGGTGCACAACAAGGAACCCCTTCTTTGATGGAATTAGGGTCCAAGAAATCGCTCGTTTGACAAATGTTTTGAAGATCGTTCATTAGAGTTGTTAATTCGGAATCTTTGTTGACCAGTTGTACGTAGAACCTAAAATGTATTTCTAATGTACATTCTGATACTTTATCAGGGTTGAGCTATATGAATCTTTCTTTTTGAGTTGTTTGAGTTAATTTTATGATTTAAACGGATACGTTTTTAAAATTAAATATAATTTATACTCAGTATGTCTCACTAAGTTGGAACCACATGGAAAACTTTTATTATTAATTTTAAAAGAAAAAAGTTATTCTTTATAGAAAGTTCTGCATGTTCTAAAACCTAAAATACAATCATGAGATATTAAAGTCTTTCAGTCGTATACGCGGTTTGTCAAAAACTATGAATTACCTTTATATTTGAGAATATAAAAAAAATGTTCAAATATGCAATTACATTGAAAAATTCGGTTTTGTTATTTTTTACTAATTTTTCTATTTTGAATGAACATTTATCTCTTGTGATTATGAAACACATGATAACCTTTTCGTTTCTAAATGTCTTCTAACAATGTTGCAATTTAAAAACGTTTATTTTGCAAATAAGAAAATAGATACAAATTCAAAGTTGTGTAACTAACATAATGTTAATACTAGAAATAAATAGAAATTTAATTTTTACTCATTCCACTAATGCCTCGACATATCCAACCTCTCGTTCAATACATTTAATCGTTCTATTGGCAAATTCACGTAATACATTCCTTATCATTTCTCGAGAAACTTACAGTAATTTGTCCCAAAAAAAAAGTTCGTTTTCTCTTACCTGTTGCAACTGTACACAAAACTGACTTTAACTGGCTGGCTGAAGCCCCTAGTAAGTGCGACTGGTTCAGGATATGAATGTTTGGCAGACCTAATTACGACATCCAGAGCGCTGGTCTTAGTTTCAGGATCCCAAAGTTCACATTTAGGTAAAGCAGTCCTGGTGGCCGATGGCAATACTTTCATATGCAACAATCTGTTGTCTACAAACTTTTTAAATGCTACTTGCATGTCCATAGTGACAGTTGACTTGTCTACTCCGGCTAAAGAGAACCGGATTGCCATCACTTTAGGAAGAACATATTTGAAAGGAATTTGGTAAAGGGAGTCTAAAGGTAATACTTCGTAATTTCCAAAGTCAACATAGAAAACCTGAAAGAGAATAAGATGGTGGTGTAGCTGAGCAACAGAGAGAAATTTCTTAAAACTATTAACATTATTTTTTAACGAAACCGTTATACCAATTCCTGAAAATCTTTAATCCAATCTAAAAATGAAACTTTATTTTCATCACTTACTTTGAATTGTGTGTCAACTTCATTGGTAACAACGGCCCTACATATGTTACTGTCCTCTGTACACATTGCTAAACATATTGTTCCTGGAATAGGAGTATCTTCCAATAATCTTAAATTTAAGCCATTAATGTCATTCATTAACATAACAAGAACGTCTTCTGTCTGTTTAAGTTGTACAGAAAAATGACAGGGGCCATCATTTACATAAGATACATAAACTGGATACTGACAACCGGGTTCCAAAGTGCAGGCTTTGTATGTGTTGATTTGAGGAGTTAAACCACCAGAGGTTGGATTTTGGGACATTGTGCCTTGTTTTTGCATACTCATGCTTAAGAGTACAGCTTGCTGGGCTTGAAGTGAAATAGGTTGCATCAAACCCCTTTGTATTAATACACTACATAAGTCAGTCCCTGTAAAAAATATCAATTGTTGGATAATAACAGGATTTTCGTTCGTAACAATGTTATCAACAAAAATAAAAATTATCTAAACTCCAAATTCATACTTAAATAATTTTACTTAAGAAGAAAATACAGGAGGTGAATTATATGACAAACATTCAGGAGTGGGTAGAAAGAGAATAACAGTATCTCATATATTTTCACCAAACAAATTGTTCGGTATCTGAATTCGATCTGTGTGTATGTGTGTTGATTCTTTGTCTTTGGAAATTTTAAAATTCTGACTTCAGATTTTGATAGAGCACCAAAAAGTAAGCTTAGGGTTTGATGTGCCCCTCCGTACTTCGGAAACTCCTTCAAAATGGGGTCCAAAATATGAAAATTTGTTGATTGTTGATTCTTTTTCTTTGGGAATTTTAAAATTCTGACTTCAGATTTTGATAGAGCACCAAAAAGTAAGCTTAGGGTTTGATGTGCCCCTCCGTACCACTTCGGAAACTCCTTCAAAATGGGGTCCAAAATATGAAAATTGTGAAGTTTAAAATGACATTGAATTTAAAGTAGACGCATAGTGAATGACTACTTTGGTAAAAGTGAGTAGTCTCTGGCTGTATTGATTAGAATGAGAACTGTCAATCTAAAATTTTATAAATAATGTCATTACAATTTGTTCGGTTTATGGCAATGCTAGAAGAGCATTCTCAACTGGTTTTTCATAAAAAGCAGTTGGTAATAAAATTAAAAGAAAAGTATATAACTGAAATTTGTTGAATTTTAGTAGACCTTTGCATGGAAATATAAAAATATTCAAATAAATAAAATATAAAATTAAATTATACTCAATAACTTTAACTTAAGTAATTTATAAGTGTAAGGTTAATAAGCAGTAAAGGTAGGATTTAGATCATTTTAATTCATTTTGTTTTGGATACAAAAAAACTAAATTATGAAAATCAATGGCATTACTTAATTTTGGTATCCAAAAATTTAAATACTAAGCTAGACATGGATAAAACCAAACATAATTACAATAACCATTGGCTACTAGAGAAATACAAAAGTACACATGAATGACATCTTCAAATTCTTTAAAAAGAATTAAAATAGATACTAACTAAAATTGATTTTTTTGTTTTCTATAAAAACGCATTTATTCTTGTTCTAAATGAGGTAAAAAACAAGTTTGTATATTGTAGGATACATTTTGTAAAAAAAATATTTATTTCTGTATGCAAATATTAGTTTACAACAAATGAATGTCCATAATTTTAAAAAGTATTATGGCAAGCATATAGTTAATAATTGGCGTCAATTATTCTTAACTTACATGCTACAGATTTTGCTTAAGCTTAAAAGCCAGATGGAGAAATGGAATTTAAATTTTACAATAGTTAAGATAAATTTAATATTATAATACCAATTAATCTTTTAATAGTATATTTAGTACCTTCAACAGATATCCTCACTAAGTAATAATTGGTAGCTTGTGTAAGCAAAGTGCAGGCAACTTCCCTGTACTTAATTTCTTTAGCAATGCTCTCAAAAATGGTGTCGTTCCATTCCCCACCACCAACACAGTGGGCTTCGGCAAAAATAAAACCTACAGCTAGAGGAGGAATGCTTACAATGGAAGGTTGAAAATTTTGAAGAGATCTAATAAAACTGCTAGACACTAGGCCTTTATTTCCAAAGTCTATAAAGTTAACCTCCAAACTACCATCGCGCACAAATGCGCTATTTAATATTTTCGCCCGATAATATTTGTTGTCTTTATACTTTGCGCAAACTAGGGATCCAGGTGGTAATGTTTCTGGAGAAACTTTTCCTACACCAAGATCAAATTGAGGAGCAATTTGAGCAAGAAATTGTTCTATGTAAAGTGCGTTGTTCTTATCAGTCTGACCCCACAATTTTAAAAACGGCCCTTCTTTTTCCACATATGTCACATATAAGTTTATTCTTTGGGGTGATTCCATCTTGCTGATAAATTAAAATTTCTGCTTAATCAGTTTTAAAAAACACCGGCATCACAAGAAACCAGACATATCTTTTTTGAAAACACTGCAAAATTATCTTTGACGCGATTGACAGATTCGGTTTGACCTCGGCCGATATCGTATATCAACTTTAGTTTTGCCAACATAACGATAAATAGTGGGATATTCAAAAACATTGTTGCGTTAAAGTAGACCATTAATAAAAAATAATTGGAGTCGATGAATGATGACTCATTGTTGAAGCAAGCATTATTAACAGTGTAGTTTATATTCTAGTTACTTGAAATATTAATAAGAAATAAAATTTGGAAATATCCTTGATACGAATTTAAAATTACTGTAAGAGTATTTTTTCCAAAATAAATCAATATAAAAGGTGTTAACAGTTTAATAATTAATTGTTATATTTTACTGAATTTTTCTTACCTTTCAAACTAACTATATAAAATCACTAAACTCTTCCACTTGTACCGAAGAAACTGAACTATTCATAAATGGAAACACGAACAGCGCTACAATTAATGCATGGAAGATAGTCTATCTTTTAGGGGTGACATTCCATAATTATTAGTTACTTTTGTATCTGGCATAGGTAACGGTAAAAGTACAGGAAGCGTTTGTAAGCCCGTTCAGCATAGAATATAAACTAAAATTAATAATTGGGTAGGACCTATCGCGCTTGACTGATCAATAAAATTGATCTTTAATGTGAAGGACAGGCAATACTTATTTAATATTTATTTACACAACGGGCTATTTTTAGTTTATCAAATTTTTCTGCAGATGCAACTACAGGAACATTCAACACATGATATATTTTTTTAACAGACATAAATCATCTTATTGGCATCTAACTATTTTAACAACCACTTAAAACCGTCGACCTGTCGAGTATATTTTATCGTCAACTTCAACACCAAAATTAACCCTGATTTTACACATAAAATGTCAACATTCTGATAATATGGCGTTAAAAGAAATATTATTTATTTTAGAGCAAGCCATACTTATACACTTGTATTTTCTTTAGATTCTTTTTCTTTTAACACGTTGACTGCCTCGGTAATTTACAGTAGTCCGGTCTAAAAAGTCAATTTAATTTAATATTAAAAACTAATTATAGTAGTAAAAAAAATACGTCTTCTTGAATGTGTTGTTTATTTGTATATTAATTTGTGCCCAAGATACAAAACGCGTAATTCCTGTTCAATCTGTGAAGGGAATAAGCAAGCCTTTTGTGCGGACAATTGATTTACAAAAATTTTAGTATTGTCTAGTGTGTCAGGATTTGGAGAAGACTGAAAAATTGTTATGATTTTGAAAAGCAATAGCTTTTAGATAAAAGCCAGTCATTGTCTTTTTAACCTGATACTTTACTTTTACTAGACCTTCCAGATAATAAACATAATAAAAAACAAAAATAAATTTTCAGTACTTTATTTTTGGTCCATTTAAAGATACAGTACATAAATAGGAGTAGCTATTTATATTTTATAATATTTTTGTAACTTTATAGAAATTCAGTACATGAAGATTTGGCCATAAGAAAGTCTGAATAGTTTAAAGAATCTTTTCTTTTTTGTTTAATCGTTTCAAATCACTATAGCGAAAATGATTTGATCCACTAAAAACGAGAAATTAAAAAAACTTTTTGTCCGAATTTTAAGATGTTTAAATTAATCTTTTCAATTTTATACTTAAATTCCAATATTGTAAACAGTGGCTTATTAAACTTTGTTTTTTTCATAAAAAAAAATACATTCATGTTAATAGTTATGAAAATATTCAGGATCCCTGATTGCAATTTTAGAAATATAATATATAGATCTTTAAAGTCATATTATAACTACCAATGTTAAAAAATTACATTGTTCATTTAATTTAATCATTGACTAGAATTTTTAAATTTGCTTATTTAAAATTTTCTGTGTAATTTAGATATAAAAATTTGTTACAAAAATAATACATTTACAATGAATCTCAGATCTAATCTATCACAAAAGGTAGATGAGGTAGGATGGAAAATTATAAATTTTTGTATAAGGTAATGCTTGAAGCATTTTATATACAAGATATTATTATTACTACTTTAGGAATGTACATTTGATTCATCAGGGTACAAAAAAAATTGTTAAGACTATATAACGCTCCTACGCTAGAAGAAAAACGGTTGTTGGAAAATATCCAACATATTTAACTAATCTAAATAATAAGGGCCAATCCTGTATACTAAATAAAAGTCAAATCGAACAAATTAAAATAAAATAATTAAACTAATAAAGATAAAAATATTACGCACGCCCATGGTGATTTGCAAATCAAACAAACAATTCACAGTGACCCTGAGATCAAGTTCGGTCCGGTCCTGTATTATTTTTTTAAGCATTAAAAATGTTAATGATTTATTAGCTGTGTCAAGTGTTAACAATCTGATTGACAACAGTTGCTCATCACAAATGTCACAGCCCAATAGAGCTGCGCTTAAAGCTTCAAAATAACTTTTGAAATACTTTCAATAGAAGGTATTTGATTTTAATCACTTTGTATAGAGATACTTGAGCAATTTTAAATTTTATTTCAAACCCAAACAAGTACAAATTGAGTCTTTGTAGTACCTCAAAATGCAAATATGAGATTGAGAAAGTAGTCTAACGAAATATTAAAAATAATCTGGAGGAAATAGTCCATACTCAAAGTGGAGTTTCACTTATACAACCAAAATAAAACTCAAAGTCGTCTCAACAAATATAATATAAGAATTTTAAACTCTCAAGGGGGAAGTAGATCAGTTAAAGTCAAATACTAAAACTGTTACAAGCAGTAAAACATGTTTTCGAATACAGAAGTATTCATCAGTACAAAATTTAAATACAGGAAAAAGGCTGAAACAATGGAGAAACCAATATTAAATATTGAAAGAATGCTACAAGATTAGACTGTAATAAGATAAAATGGCTACTTACGTTTAAGAGACGTAAAATATTTTTGTGAATCAAAAAAACTATTAGGTAACATTATAATTAAAAAAGAGGGGGGCAATTAAAAAGCCTGCCCACCTACGTTAAGAGGGAATTATTGGAGACCACCCAATTGTAATATTTTCATCCCTAGGGGAAGGCTTTTTAATCGCCTTAACCCCCCTCTTTTTTAATTTTTAATTATAATTCCGATTCACAAAAATGTTTTACGTCTCTTAAACGTAAGTAACCATTTTATCTTATTATAGTCTAATCTTAATGGAATTGTAGCATTCTTTCAATGTTTAATATTTGTTTCTCCATTGTTTCAGCCTTTTTCCTGTATTTAAATTTTGTACTGATGATGAATACTTCTGTATTCGAAAACATGTTCCCCCTTGAGGGTTTAAAATTCTTATATTATATTTGTGGAGACGACTTTGAGTTTTATTTTGGTTGTACTAAAAATAATGTATAGTATGTTGCAATTTTTAAGAAACCAATCTTTCAGTTAGTTTTAAATGTTGTAAGTAACAACACTTGCAGGTATTTTGTGAATGGTCTATTGGCGAAAATTTTTAATAGTTCAAATAGCAAACAATAAACCAAAATTATAATAAATATTTTTCCAATATTTAATTATTTTTATTCTCGCTCACACTTCTAATTCTGATCTAAACTCATCTTATTGAAGAGTTTCCAGTTCCTATATTTTGCAACACACTATAGAATAGATACCCATATTTTAGGGGTAAATATATACATATAAAACTTAGTTGCTATAAAGCTAAACTAACAGGCACTTAATATATATATATATATATATAAAATTTCTATCAAATATAACAAAATATAAACTAATAGTCAATAAATTCTTTGTCTCTCTCTTACTATCAATTATTTGTAGGAATGTTTTTCACAATATTGGCTGCATCTTCGCCAGGCAAGAACAAATAAAAAATAGGTAATAAATACTATAAATGGATTAAAATGCAGCCAATTTGTTAACATAAAATTGATCAAAAAGTTTAGACTTTTGGTCATTGGCTGAATAAAGTCAATTGGATCTAGGTCTGGTCCGCGAGGGTGTTGCAGGGCAAGAACTGAAAAAAAGATAAAACAATGTTAAATTCAACATTTTAAATATGTCAAATGTATTGAAAACTTACTTTGATTCAGGAATGTTTGCACCACGTTCTTCTAAAAACTTGTTTACATCTATATGTGGCAATAACTTAAAAAAAGGAAAAAACATTTGAAAAATTATGTAAACAAACTGGTTTTGTTTAAGATACAATAGTAGTACAAAAATAAATTTAAAGCTTAAACAGAGATAAAATAAAAACTTACTTTTGAAGTATGTAAGAATCTGGCAGGTATTCGATTACTCTTCTCCGATTTCTTACTTGGCCCAAATCCAAGTTCCATGAGAACCTCCTCAGGATCGGGCCTTCTTAACTCTAAAAACGATTCCACACTGGAACAGACACTAGTTCCGTCGTCACTCTGGAAAGAATAATCCCTGGACAGAGATTTGTTGTTCTTTATGGAGGGATTTCTTTTTGGACTAGCTGGATTCGGGCTGTGAGGAGGAAGATTTTCCACCCACTGTTGCAGTGGACTTGTCTGCATTTTCTAAAATTAAAGCGGAAGAACTAATCGATCTAATTCTTTTATCGAATTTGATAATGAAGTGAAATCAACAAGTTGCTGTGACTATTTTTAGTAACTTGTGACGTCCACCCTATTGTGATGACGTTTGCCAGATTCTAATTAGAAATGTCATCAAACTATTTATTTAACATACTTTTATGATTGTTTGATTCTCCTTGCTACATAGTTTCATTTAATTTATGAAATTATGCTAAAAATAAAAATATTCCATTGACGTTTTACCACATGAGTTTGACACAACTAAGTTTAGCAATTTTTATATTTTAAAATTGGCACCTCTTGAAGAATGACAGTGACAGCTACGTCACAATCTTTCAGCTTTCAATTTTAAGAGAAAGCTTATCTACTGTTCTACCGGAGAAATACATGACAAGTTTGTGATAATTATTTAATTAGTTAATTTAAAATTCAATGAATATTGTTCGGATGTTTAGTTTATTCGGTTGAGCAGCTCTTTTTGAATAACTTGCCGTTTTTCCGGTTTGTTAAACACGACAAATTTGACAGATGTGAAAGGTTCTTTGAGTTGAAACAAGTGTCCCGTTTAAAAAACCATAAGATATGTTTTATTAATAAAGTATATTGTGAAATAACTGATGTAAGCGTACAATAGACTATTTAAATGTCGAAAAACTTTACTGAGTTGAGCTGTTACGAATTCAAAAAGAAACTAGAAGAAAAATAACCACTCAACATGTCCAGGAAAAAATGAACGATGACGACAGTTTGGTCAGTATTTTTTTGTTAATTTTTTGCAAGAGTAACCTTGAAAGATATATTTTGCAAATACTTCCCGGTTAGAGGTTTTCCGTACCATAAACTTTCTAATACCAATTTTAGCGTACATATTGCATTCTTCGGTTCATGTATTAACGTGAGAACGTACTTAAACTTCGTTTGTATATTTTGAATCTAATTAGTCATGTATTTTTTAAAAGGGCCTATATAAAGTTATAGTTTTTTTTCCACAAATATAATTTACGAAATGTTATATTCCATACAATTTTTCACATTTACGACGAATTAATAGCTTTAATTGATTAATATTTGTGTTTCTTCAAATTTAACAACACCAACGCAAATTATTAATGTATTCTAATTGAACTTCTTAAAAAGAAAGCTGAGGGAACATACCAAGCATTAAAATTCACGGTCTAACTTGGTATTTTTTCGCAACATAATAAAAATTCTACCCACGTTTTCCAGAAGCTATTTCAGTACATACCACTCACTTTTTATGTCCTAGACTTAGGTATTTCTTTTCAGCACAAATTACACTGCAAAAATAAATTACATGCAAATATAAACGTCATTCTTCTCTCAAGCTCCCTAGACCATTGCACACCAATTGACTTTTACATGTAAATATTTAGTTTATACGATTTTTTCCCATTTAATAAACAAACAAATTTACAATCATAATCTTTACTTCTGGTTGCCTATCTATTGGTAAAAATTATATACATTGCGGATCACGATAATCTGTTTTGGCAGTGTATAAGTTTTTAAAACCGCCAACATAAAGTTGGGGGTTTCACTTTTAGTCATTTGGAATTTTTCTCCTCCTGATTGGCCCCGTGGGAATCGAGTAGAAAATGGCTAATTGAATAGGAAAGTTCGCCCTTAATTGGGAAAGCTTTTCAGACGCACCACTTGAGATTATAGAAGGTACACTGAATATAATTGTGGGGATACTTTGACAAATATGGCGAAATTTTAATATTAAGTTGGAGATGTATTGCTAAATTTAAAAAAATCTTAAAATGCGGAAAACTACAGTTTTCCTCAAATTCATTTTCATTTCATATTACAAAAAATAATAATTTGGTTAATTTTTAATTTAGGCTATACAGACATTTGCCGAGAAATTTTTAAAGATAAAAATATTCTGACCCTTCCTTCCCTGTATCTATACAAGTTGTTATCTTTCACTTTCAATAAAAGAATGATTTAACATTTAACAAAGCACTGCGATGTGCATGGATATAGCACTAGAAATGCTGAAAAGATATATCTGACGCAGCATAACCATGCAAACTTTAAGAAATCACCCTGTTATGCTGTTATTTCAAAGAGATCTTAAAAAGATGTTGGCAAATAATGCTTTCTACTCTCTAGATGAGTATCACACTTGCTATTATAAATACGGATATATGAGATTTTTAATTTTTGTTTTGATTTGTAATTGTCTAATTCTGAATATCTTTTACTTTGATTTTAATTTTGATTTGTAATTTTGTTAATTACTGCATATCTTTTGCTTTTTTTGTATATTTTTATATTTTTTACATTTTTACTTTGACGTGGCTTATTCTTCTTTATGTATGACAACAAAAGGTCAATAAAAAACAAACAAACAAACAAAGTATAAAAGGAACATTCATAAGTACACTAAGAAAAATAATTATTGAATATTTGAAACACACAACTTAGTTATTAAATAAAAGACTTTAATTGAATATTAAAACATCATTTAATATAAACGGGATAAATGTAGAGGTTTTAATGGTTAATAAAATGTACATCAAATGAGATAGAGGTAAAAATTTACTTATATTTTAGCAATATCTGGGGTATATTGCATGTTTTGTGTCATCTTCCTTGGAGTGGAAGAAACGATTCTTTATTGAAGATAACAGTGTTAATAAAAACGAGTAGTTCAATTTTAATTAATTTCTCGCTTATTACAAAATACCCAATAAAAAAGTTGTTTTACCTTCGAAATTCTTGCTGGCCAACAGTTGGCCAATCTTTTATTTTTTCGCTACCAAATTGTACTGGATCAATCCAAACAATATTATTTTGTTAATTTTTGTTGATAGACATAAAACTTTTATTTACACACTAATGAAATTTTAATTTTTTTGTAAACTTAACGTTGACAAGAAAATTGGATTATAACATTAAAAAATGTAGGTTATGTTGTGGGATTTCATGTCGAGGTTGCTGATATCCTATGGTTTGCAAACATTTTTATGGGTTTCATCCCATTAAAGAATATATTTTAAATATTTTAATAGATAATATTAGCATTTTGTAAAATGATATTTACAGGTAATTAGGTTTTCTATGCATGTCCTAAAATTATATATGAATTTTTACGAGACAATAAATAATAATAATAATAAACTAATAAATTCAATTCACCCCTTACGAGTGAACCCCAGAAGCTCTGATTATACAGTGTGTCTACGTAAGTTGGAAAACTTTTTTGTATATAATATAATAATTTTATATAATGTAAATATGAGTTTTGGTATCGCGAATCTGAACTCAAAATGGCATTTTAACATAATGAATGTGTCAAAAATGCTAAAATAGTGAAAAAGTCGATTTGTTGTACATAGTTTTTCGAGCCACTGATAAAGAATCTGAACTCAAAATTCTAGATTTTTTCCACCGACTATTCGAATCAGAGATCGAATGTGATCTGGTGATAGGAAACGTGTGGTACGGAACAGAATTTGATACTTTTTCAACTGTCCGCTAATCGGTTTTTTCACGCGAATATCCTCGCCGCTTGCGTACGATTCGGTGAGTTATCATTTCCTGGCGTCAATCTCTGTTTTGACGCCTTTTTCACAGGAAAAAATTTTGATAAATGGCACTTTGGGGAAAAAACGTCTACCGATATGATGATGTATTAATGACACCGAAGCTACATGTGCTGTAGGAGTGTCGCTCACATTAATTTTGAATTTAAATAGCATTTTTGTAATTTTTCTTTATATTTTATTACTGTATATCTAGAAGGGTTTTCGCGGATTTTCCTTAAAACGTGCTTTTATTATAAAAGTTATAAGCCACGATGAGTTACATATATAAACTGAAGGAGTAATTTTATCGTAAGTAATATCATAAGGGCATCTAATTTTTTTCACAGGAAAATTTAGATGCCCGAATGGTATTTGACAAGACTATTTCATGAGTAACGGATTATTCTGCATACACATAGCTTACAAAACATACTATCTATTATATATGCATATATAATAAATATGTAGGTATTAATTTGAAAACTGAAAAAAAATTATTGTAGGATTAAAATATAAATTGCAATTTTGGTACACAGTAGGAGTATTGTTTGAAATCTTTGTTAACTCATTGATAATGTTGGGTGTAGGTAAATCATTAATGCTGTTGATGGGTCCAGCTGTAGAGTGTGAAGTATCTTCTGTTTTCTGTGTTTTAGCTGGAGGTTCTGAGGCGTCAGTTCTAAGGGTGTTTATGATGTTGGAATAATGCTCATTATCCATTTGCAGATAAGGCTTAATTGAGTTGGCTGAACTGTGGCCACTAATTTTAATTAATAGTTGTTCATCAACCCCTCCTTTAGCCAGGTTACTGACTGCTGTCGACCGCATTTATTATCGCCATTTATTATCGGCCATTTTTTTCTCCAGCCTGGACCGTTTTATTGAAGAGAGAATTATATTCTACTCTTCCTAAAAAGTAGGATTTTTGAAAATCAGTTATTTAAAAAAAATGTTATCTACCTGTTTTAATCCTAGAATTATCCACTTCCTCTTTAAAATAATGAACTCTGCAATTGATTCTCCACCTCTCCAGGCAAGTTCTACTGAAGCGATATGGTAAAATTTTCGCTGGAGTCCCGCCGGAGTTTCTTCGTCCCATAATAAAACCATTGCGTAGTATTCTTCCAATTTTAATGAAGCGGAGCTCGATTTCCTTTTATTGGAGCACATCTGCAAATTCCTTAGTTTCGCATTGCGAACTTCCCTACTAGTTTTGAAGATAATATCTTTAAATGGATCAAAAATTATTTTCCACTTCATAAAATACATCTCTTGCATTTTTTTTTGCAACGGTGTTCCACATTGTCTTCACGACTAGTTCTTTGTAATTTTCACCGTTTTCTTTCTTCTTATTCCACGCCCAATCTTTCAGGATTAGGTTTAGTTGCTCTAAACTTCCAAAAGTTCGTATTTCTTTGCCCTGCAGAATTCCGTAAACTGTTTCCATATTGACGTATGGGTTTTATCGGTATTGTACGGTATACACTTTTCTCAATCGCCAGATCAATATTAGTCATAGATTCACTTCCAAAGCGACTCATTTTCACTACATAAGCTGACTAGCACTGTTTAAAAACAATATTACAACATTTATTGACAAAAAATCAGAAAAATTTTAGCGTCGTTTTCTGGTGTCCCAGACAGTGGCAGCGCCACGGGGGTGGCAAAGGGGGGCAGTATGCCCCCCCCCCGCCCTTTACAAAATGTCGCTTTTAGCGCCCCCTTCGATTTTATAACTAGTGATGTAATTGCCGAATACCAGGCTTTTAGTTTATTATTTAGAGAACTTAAAGATAATGAAATTAATGTAACAACTAAAGAAATATTACCATATATCATTTCAAATGATCTTGAAAATGCATTTCCGAATCTAGCCAAATTGTACCATATAGTGAAGTGAAATTAGACGAAAATATTCTGAAAATGGATGTAAATTTTTTTAATACATACAAGAGAAGCTTCTAAAAAAGTTTTCAATAAATTTGGGCTGGAGCTTCGCGAGATATGTGCCAAAAACGGCATTTTTGGTATTTTTCGAGTGGATTGCTTCACTATTTTTTAAACATGTCCGGCTCTAAGAGTCGTGCAAAAATAAAAATCCGTATAGTAGGGTTTTTTAAAAATATATCCTAACCTCAAAAAATGAAAATTGGAGAAAATATGTTTTTTTATGGCGGGAAGACATGGTAAAAATTTTTAAAAAAATTTATTTGTCCAACCAAAATCGGCATTTTTCGAAAAAAATTGAATTGGCCGCCATTTTTGGAAAAACAATAGTAGAGAAAAAAATTTTATCTTAAAAAGAAGGATTTTGTGTGTACTTTTGTCTAAGAAAATCCAACATTTTATTTCTTTATTTAAAGCGGCCAATTTGGGGGCTAATAAAAAATAAAAATTCGATTTTCATTTTTTTCCAATTTTTTTATCGCGATATTTATGCTTGATTCTCTTAGAAAAACTGTATTTCAGTCCAAAAAATGTTTAAAAAAATAAAAAATATATTTCAGGTTCTAAAGTAAGATTTTTGTGAGGAAACGAATCAATATAAATCAATATAAAAATGAAAATCGAATTTCTTTATTATTTCCTAAATTGGGCACTTTAAATAAAGATATAAAATGTTGGATTTTCTTAGACAAAAATACACACAAAATCCTTCTTTTTAAGATAAAAAATTTTTCTCTTCTATTGTTTTTTCAAAAATGGCGACCAATTCATTTTTTTTTTCGAAAAATGCCGATTTTGGCTGGACAAATACATTTTTCTTTTTTTAATTTTTACCATGCCTTCCCGACATAAAAATACATATTTTCTCCAATTTTTAAGAAAATTCGTGGATTCTTTGGTTATTTATTGCCAATTCAGTAAAAAAAATAATGTGCGCGAATTGGTTTTTTGTGGTTAGGATACATTTTTAAAAACCTACTATACGGATCGATATTCTACTCCATCACGGTCATTTTAATTTTTTTTTTATTTTTCCACGACTCTTAGAGCCGGAGATATTTAAAAAATAGTGAAGCAATCCACTCGAAAAATACTAAAAATGTCGTTTTTGGCACATATCTCGCGAAGCTCCAGCCCAAATTTATTGAAAACTTTTTTACAAGCTTCTCTTTATGTATAAAATCGAAAAAATTAAAAAAATTTGACTTAGTTCTTACACCCATATAAAATTCTAATTTCACTCCACTAATAGTGTAACTGCTGAACGCACTTTTAGTAGATTAGTAGTAGATTAGAATTAGATCATTAAAAAAACTTGTATGTGCCCCCCCCGCCCTTAATTTCTAGAACCGCCACTGGTCCCAGACCATAATTACTTGTTATCAAAGGTATTGTAATTTTTGGTGGCAACAGCTGTCAAGTTTTGCCGCGGGTAAACTCGAAAAAACTACTGACAGGAGCTGTCATAAGTTTTTTCAAAGGTAATACCACGAGTCCTCCAAATTTTATCGATTAAATTTTTGGTTTTCACGATATCGGCTTTATTTGGAAAAACCACGAGAACAAACTGATTGATAAAATCACGAATCCGCAGGACGAGTGATTTTATCTCAAATCAGTTTGTTTGAGTTGTTTTGCCTAAAATAAAGGCGTTTGAGTATGAAGATCAAAAATTTAATCTATAAAATTTCAGAGGACGAGTCGTATTTGAAAGGATTATTTTTTGAATCATTTTGTATTAAAAACAGAGAACATAGTCATTTATGCAAAAGACACTTTACACACAAATATTGAAAATTTTCTTTACCAATTTAAATTGAAACCTCATGATGAGCTGTTATAGTTTTACATACAGGGCCACCAAGGCGATTTTTTGATTGGCTACCCCGCGAAACGGCGCCGTAAATAAAAGCGAAGAAGAAGAATGAAATGAAGTCTTTCTTAATTTAATTAATTTTAAGTGTTTAGTTATTCAAAAACTGATATTTAATGAACAAAAAGTTTAGTGTTGAAGTGAGGTATGTAAAAATGTTAAAGGCGATTTGAAATAAACTAATAAAAACAGGTTAGTTTACAAATACATTTTGAAATTTGGTTATTAACATAGATTTGCAATACATTTTAGTATAATAAAAATTGTTAAATGTTTACATTTGACATTTCAAAAAAGGTAAACATAGTTTAATCAAAAAACAAAAACGACAAAGCTGTTTTATCAGTATAAAACACAATGATTGGTTAGGATCCCGAGCTCTTATTGGCTGAAACCACAAAATCTGACTGTTTTGACAGATGAAAAAAATCATCTAGAAACCATTTGTAATTCAAAAGTGCGCATTTGTGATTGGTGGAAATTAAGACGAGGGAAATAGTCAAATAAATCGTTCACATCTTTTTTCCAAAAAAAAAAACAGGAATTTTCCACTGATTTAATTGGTTTGAATATCCATAAAATATTTCTCCGTCTAGACCTTTTGAAATTAAACCCTAAATCTGCAAGCGAGCTCCAATTGCGCTTATCCAAAAAAAATAAAAGAACCTTACATTCTTTTCTGTGGAGACATGTTTCCATTAATTTTCCATTCCAAAAGTAGTTTTTGTTTCTGAAGTCCCAGACGTCGCATGATCAAATCGTATATTCCCGGCTTGCTTCTGATGTTACAGGGTATTATTAGTGGTTTTCTTAACTTTGGGATTATTTCTAGTGACATCTCTCAGCTTTTCTTGTGCCAGTGGTTTTACTATCTGGAATTTTTATCTTTTGAGTATTTCGTAAATCTTCAATATTGCCTAAAATTATTAATATATTGCCTTGTGAATGTTTCTATTTATTTTGTTGGTTTCTGCATTTGAGTGCTACCATGGAAATAAAATAAACATGATTTTTATTAAAAAAAATTAAACGAAATTAATACTCCAATACAGAATTTTATTTTGACATATTAACGTGAGAATTTTCGCAATGTTGAATTAACAATATTGCGTGACAAGTAAAACAGGAATGTTTCATGTTTTCCTCGTTTATTCTAGATTTTGTAGGTTTAAATTTTTTTAAAGAATTTTCTACGCTTACCATGCATATATGTATTAATATTAAAGTTGGTTTATTCGGTTCGTGAAATAATGGTAAGTGTTAATAATATTTGAATTCGTAATTTATGACATCATTCACATAATAATAATTTTAAAAAAATGCAGCCTTTTTTTGGAGTTGTTAATATGATTTTTTTATATCATTTTAATTGCATATTAACTGCTGTTGGAACCTGAAATTTGGAAATTAAGATCTGGATTACTATTTATTTTTATAGCTCGGGAGCCAGAGTCGAAAGAGTATAAATGATAATTGACATTAATCTATAACACCAGTACATTAAAACAATAAATAGTGAGCATAGATTCATAATCACCAGTTATTAATATTATTAATTTTTATTTATCAGACATCGCTAAATTAGGTATACTGGTAATTACTTTATCAAAAATATTAAAACAAAACAATATTTCTAAAAAAATTTAAAACACTTACCTACTCATCTATGTCTATTGATTTGATGTGTCGCGTTTTCCCAAAACCTATATTTACGAATTTCCCATATGAACAATCAAGATTCAACCAACTGGAAGAGGATTATACAAAAAAATGTATTAGGTAGTTATTTTTTATTGTTCTAATGTTATTGATTCACAAATCATGTGTACACTAGGGCTTTCAAAGGGACCAGCATGTTTATAAAAACACTTTTCCAAAAAGTTCCAAAACATTTTGCTCTCTTGTGGAAAATCTAAATTGAACAAGTAAATAATTTTAAAACATATTAACTGCCTTAAGCACATGAAAAAATTTAAAACGAATTTCGTCAAAGTAGACGCAAATATTTGAAATTTTAGAGATGTCGTCTCCAAGGCATAAAATAAAGGTTTGAATTGCTGATTTTCTCGATTTCCAGCTCTTGTTGGGTTTTAGCACAAACCAAAAATGATTCCTGGGAGTACTTTATTGTAAATTTTATATGGATCGTCTTTTCAAATGAATTTTTGTAACAAAATTTGGTCGACGGCACCAAATATAAAAGTGTGAGCAAATTTTCCATCTAAAAAAATACAAAATTAATATGCTACTTTTTGGAATATTATAATTTGAACTTACTTTCGTCGCACGTTTCTTTGAAGGCGTTATCTATTAGTGTTCTAGCAGCTTTATCCTTTCTGCAAAAATGCCAGTATTTGCGGAAAACATTTTCCCAATTTTTTAAAAAGAATTCCCCACTTTTGAACGCGACATTATAATTCATATCAACCTAAAATAAATATTTAAGTTAAAAAAACAGCAATTTTTTATTTTAACATCTTAGACATAAAATTTTAGTACAGGTATAATGTGTGCCAAAATAATATTTACCAAGCGGTATCCCCAATGTTTTTGTAACTGTATCAGAACCTCTGCGTGTGGTTGCACTTATATGGGCTATGGGCGCGGGCGAAGATTAAACATCTACGCTAGTTGTTCGTAATATTAATGTTCGTAGAGATTGATTTTACTATTAGGTAGCCACTATTTTGGCGCGTTTTTAAGCAGTCAATGGTGGCATTCATAGATTTACCGTTTAGTGTTCATCAAAACAATGAAAACCGTTAATAAATTTTCAAAGCTTGTAGTTCTTGGATTTATAAAAAGTTTTTATGGTTTTAATGGTAAAGTACATAGGTTTATAATCGCAAAACATTGATTTGATTAATATATGTATTATATTAAGGATACAGTTAATTAGTTTTTGATGTTTTGCGTTTATTGCTTAACGATTTTTCAGGTATTGTTTTTAATGCACTAGTTAATTGTTTTATGACGTGAAATTATTCTCCAAATCTCCGAATCATAGCTTAATGTCCAAAAAATTGACGACGATACTTTAATGATTTTACGTACAAATATTTTTTCAGTGTTTTAAAGCTGATTGATCGGATTTAGGCAACACTGTTTCTGGATTTCTAGGTTCTAGAGATAAATGTAAACCTCCTGATTTTGTACATAAGAAAATATCTCAAAATTAGGTGTTATTTTTAACCCTTCGAAGTGACCTAACTCCTTAAGTTTTACACCAACTCGTACATTGTAAATTTCTACTTTTAAGCACGTGTCGTGCAGCTGCGAAATGAAAAACGTTTCACAATTAAGTTGATTCGAGATGCATAAAGGAGTTCGTGAAAATTGCGCAATTTGTTCTGCAACATAAAAGCTTTTTTGCGTGTCTTATCATCGGGCAAACAACATTTGCTTATAACGAAACGGGTAATGAAATGCATTGAAACCGCAATAAATTTTAAATTTCATTTATAAAAGAAAAACAGTCGAAGTATGTGAATTAATATGAAACTATGTAGTTTTTATTTGGCATAAAAAATGTTCATTTAAATTTGCACAATTTTTAATCCAATTAAATATCTATTTGCAGATGACCCCTGACTATATTTTTACTTAGGAGATTCGGTGGACCTTGCAAATGCTATAAATAATGTGGTTAAAAGGTGCAATGGTAAATTATTAAAACTAAAATTTCGATAATAGACCAGTGAAATAAAATAATAGTAGGATGAAACCCATTGGAAAAGGAAGAGAATATGACAAAAATGATAGGAAAAATAATTTACGGGCGATCTGAGGTGGGGAAGTGGAAGAGGGGAGTTTATTAGGGTAGAAAACTGTTTATCTCGATTTCCGGCAAAACTACAAGTCCTATTGAAAAAAGTTAAATGGCAAAGTTGTAGTTTTACAAAATTGGTATAATTTGTTGTAAATATTTAAGTAGTCCAGGGTCAACAGATTTTGTAGATTAATTGGAAATTGAACTTTTTCAAGAATCAAATATTGATATAGCAAATTTATTTCATTGAAATTTAAAGGGCATTCTATAAGTATATGTTGTAAATCTCATCACAAATACATTTTTCGTTATCTACTCTATTCTATGTTTGTGGGCGGGGTATAAAGCGCGATTGCTCTTTATTTGACTAATTATTCTAATACTTAAATGAATAAATGACCTTTTGCATGTATTTTCAAACCAGGGCTTAATACGGATTTTCGGCTGATTAATGAATAGTAGAAGCCAAACTATAACCTAATGCATGAAACATATCAAAAATTAATAAAATGTAACAGATCAATAATTTACAGGGTGAAGTCAGGTAAGATAAGAGTACATTAGGTCAGCTTAGCTTAAAAAAATGATGTACAAAGTAATATTTCAAGTAAATATATTGTATCGGCATTTGGCAACACCGTGGACACTCGAAAAAAGGATCGGATGTAGACGCTAGTGAAGCTTCGTAGTATTTTTGTTGCCAATATATCACAGCGAATATTTTTGAATTATTTACAACATTTTTTTAAAGTAAGGACTTATCCATTACACTAAAGTGAAACTGACTCCAAGTTATAACTTTTTGATGGAAACAAAGTTTATAAAATTGAATAAATAAACCAAATTATATACCTCGATAGTACATTTTCTTTTTTTAATTTTGAATTTTTTACTTTTAATTTTGATTCAACCTTTTTGAAACCAATTTCCAGCATAACCTGTGATTCATTTTAAAACACGTCTTTCTTTGAAATTAATGTTTATTTTCCTGTAATTAACAATAACGATGATTAATGTAATTTAAATTGTTTATGCAACGCAGTAAAATTTCAGAGAAGTGAATCGCTCTACAAAAGGAAAAAATTTAAAAAAACAGCAGAATTTATCCAAACAGCAAAATTCTGTTAAACTCGTTTCTCGTTTCCACTGTTTACAATAAAAATAATGCATAGAAGTGCGAAAATTCTAAAGAATTTACACGGTACAGGATGGCTCACTTTTTAGTCGTTTAATACAGATTTTCAAGTTCGTCATCTTTATCTATAACCATTTTTTCTGTATGGCTAGTTTTGGATTTATTTCTTATAATTATTTTATGTATTTTAAAACTTAAAAAAACAATTTGATCTCAAAAATAAGTTATACAATTATTGTTTTTTCGTTTTGTCTTCTTCTTTTTTGAGAAATTTTACTTAAACTGTACGTCAAGGTTAATTTTGGGGACCCTTGCTGCCGATGATGCTATTTTTTATCTAGTTGCAGTTTCCTCGTTTCCTCTAGTTTTGGACAATTTTTCCCAATCCCGAAAAATCTACTTTTATCCCAATTTCACCTTCCCCCTCCACCCCTGCATTCATTGTTTATTTGAGCCACTTGTGCTGTTGTTTGCACACAAAATTAAATTTTCTGATATCGGTGTAACAGTATCGAAACAATAATTAATTTTTTATATTAGTCCATCCTGTATATACAGTACAAATAATGCATTGAAATTTTTAGCAAACGGAGGATTTTCCGTACGAGGTTACATCGGAAAATTTTAGAATAATAACGATTAATATCGATATTAATTTTGTTTACTTCTGGGCGTGCTAGTTTGTTGTGTCTAGGTACCATATAAATAATATAATATTGCAAATATTTTTGTTTATGATATCGCGATGCAAATATGTGGGTAGTATGAAAATAAAAAGTCTATGAGTGATTGACCGATAACCGCTATGGCATCTTTGGTTACTCTACATAAAGTGTGTGCGCAATTCGTCAGATAAATAAAATAATTTAGGTTACATTATAAGTAAATTAAGAAATATCAAGACGACTGAGTAAAAATTCCGGAAAAATATACGTTTTGAGGCTGAAATATGTATCCTATCGAAAAAAGTTTAATGTAAAAGTTGTAGATAATTAAAAAATCTAAAACTTTTGTTTTGATCATGCGGAATTTTGGTGCAGTAAGTCAGATTGAGATGGGGATGTTTGCATTCGCTTCGTTGCGTTAGCTGCATCAAAAAGTGTATTCTTCTTTCCAAGCGTTGAAGGAAAAATTCATATCGTGCACAGAAAACATCAGAACCATACGAATTTCAGTATCCGGGGGTGTTTTGGGTTGGTTAAGACCTGAATATGATTGTCAAATAACCCCCCGGTGTAACTGGAGGTCAGGACGGCGCCGGCGTCAGGAACGTCATCACCTTGAGTTCCTTCCCTCTTAAATCAATCGAATCTCTTTACCCAAGGCTACCTGGCTAAAAACGTCATCTGCTGGAGTTTTAGTGAAATTACTTACCAAATCGGTCGAAACACCCACCCGGAGATTTTTCGAACTTGTTTTATTAATAATATATTGACTAGCATTCATTAAAGCAATGTTAGACAGTTTGACGACAAAATTTCAGTTTAGTCTCTTTTTTTTAAATTTAAATTCGTATAAAATCGACCATTTCCCTCGTCTTAATTTCCACCAATCACAAACGCGCAATTTTGAATTACAAATGGTGTCAGCAGTTTTTTCGAGTTTACCCGCGGCAAAACTTGACAGCTGTTGTCACCAAAAATTACAATACCTTTGATAACAACTAATTATGGTCTCCTAGAACACCAGAAAAACGACGCCAAACAATTGTAATATTGTTTTTAACAGTGCTAGTCAGCTTATGTAGTGAAAATGAGTCGCTTTGGAAGTGATTCTATGACTAATATTGATCTGGCGATTGAGAAAAGTGTACCGTACAATACCGTTAAAACTCACACGTCAATATGGAAACTGTTTACGGAATTCTGCAAGGCAAAGAAATACGAGCTTTTGGAAACTACATTTAAAGATATTATCTTCAAGTCTAGTAGGGAAGCTCGTGATGCGAAACGAAGGAATTTGCAGATGTGCGCCAATAAAAGGAAATCGAGCTCTGCTTCATTAAAATTGGAACAATACTACGCAATGGTTTTATTTTGGGACGAAGACACTCCGGCGGGACTCCAGCGAAAATTTTACCATATCGCTTCAGTAGAACTTGCCTATAATCCTCTCTTCAATAAAACGGCCCAGGGTGGAGAAAAAAAAAAGGGCCGATATTAAATGGCTGGTCCCCAACACGAAGAAACCTTTTGTCCAGTCCGTCTTCTAATGGTTAAACGTTCATCTAGAATAACAACTGATATGTTATTCTTAACAGTAAACCCATCATGGAACAAAGAACAATCAAGTGGATGGTACAAAAACACTCCATTAGGAAAAAAACGAACTTTCCAAATGGACTAAAGAAGCAGCAGAGAAGGTAGGATTAAATACAAAAGAAATAAAAATAACAAACCACTCTATGCGGTCGACAGCAGTCAGTAACCTGGCTAAAGGAGGCGTAGGTGGACAAAAATTAATTAAAATTACTGGCCACAGTTCAGCCAACTCAATTAAGCCTTATCTGCAAATGGATAATGAGGATTATTCCAACGTCATAAACACCCTTAGAAGTGACGCCTTAGGACCTGCAGCTAAAAAACAGAAAACAGAAGATCCTGCAGCCACTCCTCGAGCTTCTCACTCTAGTGCTGGATCCATCAACAACATTAATGATTTACCTACACCAGTGCCGGTCCTAGACATTTTTCTAGTGGATGCGAACAATTCACTGGCGCCCCTCATACCAGTGGGCTTGAGGGCGCGTAATCAGGGAAAATTTTTAAAATTTGAGTAGCCTCAAACGCTGTTTTGGACTACTTTTTATTATATTACATTCAGAAAAAAAAATGTTTGAAACTGTGGCGCCCCCTCTGGCCCGCGGCGCCCGCCTGCGGGCGCATCCTTCGCGTATGCCTTAAACCGGCCCTGACCTACACCCATCAATGAGTTAACAACGATTTCAAACAATACTCCTACTGTGTACCAAAATTGCAATTTATATTTTAATTGTACCATAAATAATTAAGTTTGTAGTATTTAGTGATTAAATAAATTACCTGTTTTTCAGTTTTCAAATTAATACCTACATATTTATTATGTATGCATTGTAATTGTAACTTCTAAATCCTAAATTGTAAATTTAATAAATAAATAAATAAATAAAAAATAATAGGTAGTATGTTTTGTAAGCTGTGTACACAGAATAATCTGTTACTCATGAAATAGTGGGGCATCTAATTTTTCCTGTGAAAAAAATCGAAAAAACAATGCAAAGTAATATTTTTTTTTACAAAATGCATTCGCGCAGGGGCAAAAATCCTCGTCTTTGACTTGGATTTTTGTTGCCACCAGCACTCATGCTTCTTGTTAAAATATTATTTAGATTTTTTTCGGAAAAATTAGATGCCCTTATTACGAAAAATAAATATTTTGCTTTGAAAAAAATTACAGCTTATTTTAAAAGACAAAAAGAACGTTTTCACAAAGTTTCATAAAAAAAACCTTGAGGTTATGTTGAAAAATGATCAATACTAAAATTTCAGAATAAAAAGCTTCACCGATTCGACTAGGTATATAATTTTTCAGAACTTTTTTATCCCCCTCGGTAAAACTGTAAATTGCGCACGCGCCCCTCGTACGCAAGCATACTCCACGCTCTCCACTCTAGAATTTGGTGTGACATCTTATTTGTTTGTATGAACCGCTTTTAGTTGATCGAAGAACGGGGGTCTATGTAGAGCTGCTTATCATTTGATTCCAACGCACCGGCAAATCGCGTCGTCTTATCGATTTTCAGTTGTTAGCCGCGAGTTTTGAGTTCTTTCATCGCCTTTCTCTTTGAAAGAGTTGAATAAAAATGAATTAAACTACATGTTTTTGTGTTTTAATATTATTCTTGGATGTTAAATAAATTTTTTAAAGCAGAAGTTTTTGTGATTTTTTTTTGTTAACAAACAACTTTTATGATTTGATAAAATAGTGGATTTGTTTCGATATATATTTTTGTTTTGAATCGATGTTGTTACCGACGAATTCGTCGCCAATTGGATTTCAGCACGAACTTTATCACAGCGTTACGGAAAAAACAAAATTTTTCGCGTCAAAATGCGTGAACAACAAAAGTCCCGCGAAAGAAAAAAGCGCCGAAACTTTGAGGAGGAACAGGTTTAGGTTTTGCGTGTGTACGGGGCCTAGGAAGAGTAATAAGAAAACCGCCAAGTGGTATGTTAAGGTAAGAATATTACTGACGAATTTGTCCAAAAATTTTTATTAAAAAAAATATACTTTTCTGGTACTTACCCTGATTAATAACGCTCTCCATGTGAATTAATACTTTTTTTCATTCAAGAAATTTCCATTTAATATAGTAAAAAATACATTAACGATATGCCAGGGTCAAAATTGACCCTATTTATTTTTATGGGCTATATCGACGTCATTAAATTTGTTTTACAGATATACGTATTTTTGGAAGAGTTTAGGTACCAGATTCTTTGCATTGGGTGTAAAGTGCACTTAAATACCTTTAATATGAGGTATCACTCGACCATATTTCCTAAATAAAAAAAAATTTATCTGATAAGTTGCGATGTTTCGACCGTGCTCTTTTTTTAAAAGGTACTATTTTTGATACAGTTTTATCCACAATTTCTCAACTAGTTTCTAAAATAATAAAGGGATTGAATGAATGAACGCACTGTATATAACTATATAATTAAAAAAAACCAGTTGAGAATGTTCTTCTAGCATTGCCATAGACCGAACAAATTGTAATGAAAGTATTAATAAAATTGACTGTTCTAATTCTAATCAACACAGCCACAGTCTACTCACTTTTACCAAAATCGTCATTCACTGTGTGCGTACTTTAAATTCAATGTCATTTTAAACTTCAAAATTTTCATATTTTGGACCCCATTTTGAAGATGTTCCCGAAGTTGTACGGAGGGGCACATCAAACGCTAAGCTTACTTTTTGATGCTCTTTTGATCAAAATCTGAAGTGAGAATTTTAAAATTCATAAACACAAAGAATCAACACACACACATTTGTTCGGTGATAATTGATCTGACAAAACTAACATTAGATAAAATAAAAGTTAAATTCATAAATGGCGGTATAGTATCCAGAACTGTCACAATTAATAGAATATTAAAATAAGGGAATTCCCACTCGTCCACTCAACACTGTTATTTAATTTATTTTTATGTGGATCATACAGCGGGGTGTAGCAAGAACAAAAAAGAAACTGAAGACAAAAAACATGGATCTAAGAACAGGAGGATGGGAATTGGGAGAAAAATAGATAATAGATAATATCACTTTGAAAAACTACAGAAAAATAAGGGTTATAGAACACTTATACCTTCTTCACTTAGATCTATATATCAGTGAAACTTGGACTATGAATAAAAATATAACAAAGAAACTGAAAATATTGGAGAGAAAGGTCCTAAGAATATTTGAAGGAGTAATAAATAAAGAGGATGACAGATCAAGAAGTAATACAAATATATATATTGAGATGGAATTTAATATTTTAAAATGAAATCAAAAATTAACATTATCAAAATTAGAATATTTAGGTAAAATTAAATTATAAATTGAAGAAAATAAATACCAAGACTATGCCCAATCCTATATATTTTCTTAAGATTATTTTGTCAGCTAAAAGAAAATGCACGTCACCTAAAAATAAAGAAACCATATTATTAAAATACAATTTAGAAAAATAAACAAAATAATACTTTATAGATAAGGAGAAACGTTAAAGGTGAACTTACCTAAGGGATTGATTTATTGTGAGATCCTTATTATTAGAAAAATCCTTCTTAATAAAGCTCTGATAGTAACCTAAAAAAAAAATTAAAATCAAAATTAAATCATATTCAAAATTCAAAATTTTATTAACATTTTAATTTGGGACAATCTTTATAATAAAAAAATAATCATAGGACAATCTGTATAGCAAAATGAAATAAGGGTTGTGACAACTATTTAAAATGAAATAACAGCATACCAACTAAATTATAAATTGATAAAATGTAGAGAATTGAAAACCAGAATATAGATGGAAATTATCTTATTTGTTATAATAGAAATTATGAAATTTAAAATACATAAAATCGAAAATAAAGTATAACATAATCAAAAGTTTGAAATAATTTGAAAATTTCTGCATGACGTAAAAGGGTAACATAGCAACAGAAAAAAAAAAGAAAGTTAGTTGGGAGATAGTTAAAAAAAGAAAATTAGGAAGAGAGTTTTCTTGATAGAAAAAATTAAGAAGATTTTTGAATTCAGAAAGTTTATAAAAAAATTAGTTTATCAGAAAAAATGGTAGAAGGAGTTTGGTAGGAGAATTTGAGAAAATTAATTTTGGAAAAAAAAACTTATTAAGAAAAATTATAAAATTTGGGAAAGTACGTTTATATTCTGGAGGAAAATTATTTCGGCGAATTGTTTATATTTAGTAAGTGATTGTATTAAATAACACGTAGACAACTTACCTGGAGGTTGTTTGTTTTGTTGCGGAAATCATTGGGACATCAATTTCGTTAAGAAACAACAGAAAGTGGAAACAACACATAACTATAAATCTGGTTATAACTCATCACTGTTGTATGAGAAAGAAGAAGGAATAGGAACATTCACAAGGTATAAATTCATTATAATTATAAACAAACAGTGTGGTTGTGCATTTGTGAGGTTAAGACTGACATTTTTATTACTGTATTTCGGGTGTGCCAACCTTCACAAAGTTAAAATTTAGTGCGTAAAATTTGAATTTCTAGATATAAGATATCATTGAGTGTGTGTGTGGCGTGAATGTAATTCATACTAGTAAATAGTCTTTTGTGTAAATAAATTTTTCTTCGAATCTATATTAAATAAAATCATTCTAAATTTGAAGCAACACTTTATTTTTTGCAAATACAGAAACTATCAGTAGTTAGAGGAACTTGAACTCACAATTGAAGAATCCCCGAGATTGGAAGATTGACAGATATAAAATTGAGCATAGTCGTAGTGGTATAAAAAAAATTTATTATTAAAATTATTAAAATTTTACATTTTTTTTGAAATATCATAACAACATTATTTAAAATTCTAAATTAGAACAATAACCAAATAAAGTTATTAGTAAAACATTATTGAATTAAAAGTTACGATTTCGAAAAATCATAACAAAAAAGTTACGATTTCGGGCAAATCATAACAATATTTATAAAAATAAATGGAAAATTTACTCACTTATAATTACACGAGAGCTTTTTTTTGTCGAAGTAAACTTGACATGTATCAATAAGAATTTTGTTGCCTGGCAATTTAACGAAAAAAACTGCCTCTCAAAAAATTACGAGTCCGTAGGACGAGTAATTTTTTCTGGCAGTTTTTTGAGTTGAATTACCTAATGGCAATAAAATTCGAATTATAAATGTCAAGTTTACTTCGACTCAAAAAAAAGCTAGAGTGTAATTCGGTAAGACAATTTAATGAATATGTAAATCAATAAATTAAAAAATGAGATGTAAATTAGTTTATTTAATTTAACGGAAAAGTACAATTGTTAAAAACACAATTATTAAAAATAGCTTGATTTTCAGAACTTTCGTGTCTTTTGTTAATATTTTGCTGCATGCTAGTATTTTGAGCGGTGGTAGTAACTGTTTCCTGGATGGTAGTACGAATGGAACCAATGATTTTTCTATGATGTTCTTCATCTAACTGAAGGTACGGTTTTAATGACGATGGGTTGCTATGTCCCGTAATTTTCACAAGTTTTTGTTCACCTATACCACTCCTGGACAATTCAGTTACGGCGGCAGCTCGATTAGAATGGATAGGAGATAGGAGAATTCTTATACCATCCTTTCGAATTTGTTTTTTGCCAGAAAGGATTTGGAGTTAAAAAAACTGTTCACATGTGATATGGTTTCCCCGTCTTCCCATAATTTGTTTAAACAATCTTACTGGACAAACACAATCTTCTGCAGTGTTTGCTACCAACCATTTACTGTCGGCCAACTTCTGATTTCCCCCTTTGTGCTGTCTTCGAAAACACTGGGTTATATTCAACTCTTCCGGTGTCTCTTCCACGGTTGGCTGTCTCGATTTTAAAATAGAATACCTTACAATTTGCTGCTTCTCCACTTCTCCAAGCCAATTCATACGCAGCAATGTGATAAAATTTTCTTTGGAGGCCTACAGGTTCTTCTTCACTCCAGGACAGTGCCATTTCAAAAATTTCTCGTTTTGTGAGAGCATTAGAACTCACCTTCCTTTTTTCTGGGATTGCGTGTAAAATTTTGCGTGCATTTCTCGCCTCCTTAAACTGAATGTCCGTGAACGGATTAAAAATTCTTTTATAATCTTTAAAGTACTTCTCTTGTAACATTTTTGCTGAAGTGTTCCAAATCGTCTTGACTGCACTCTCTTTATAATCTTCTCCATTGTTCTTCTTCATGTTGAATGCCCAGCAGTCACATAAAATAGAAGCTAACTCTTCAGTGGAAGTTTCTGCAATGAGTTCATATTTTTTTCCAAACAAAACATCGCAAATTGTCGCCAAATTGATGTAGTTGAATTCACAGTTTTGCGAGGCACATTATCATTGATGGCTTTTTCAATTTCTCCTCTCGAAGACTCTCCAAATCGCGACATTTCCACAAATGAAAACTTTTCTGACAACGCAAGTTTGAGAAAAATTGGCATAACGTCATCAAAAATTTGTTTACAATGCTGGTTGTCATGCTTTCAAAAGTTAGGTTCCGTTATTGCCGCTGGAAAAGTTAGGGCAAACTTTTTTCGCTGTCATAATGACAAAATCACGCGGCTTATGGGATTTTTTATACATGAATTAAATTGTCGGTGAAATAGTTTACAGAGAAAACTATTGTGTAATAAATTACACAAATATTTTTTGGAAACCTTTATATTCAAATGTTTTCTCTATTTTAAAATTTGCTCTTAACTGTAGTTTTTATTTTTAACATTTGCAACATTAAATGTTGAGTAAAGTCCAGCAATAAATTTATGATAATTATTCGGAAATGTAATTGCGACACGTGATCACCAGACCTTGAAAAAATATGATGAATTATCAAAAACTAGTTACATCTAATTACAGGAATTTCTTTTAACACATTTACTTCAAACTTGTATGTGCTTTACATTATTTATTTATCTAGTTACCTAACCATATTTCCTATAATGGAAATAAACGATAATATTGTGAAAAAATATTGCAGAAACAAAAATATTTAATTTTGGTTTAACCCTTTAAGGTGTGCACTCGAGTTAATTCGAGTTAACAGGCCAAACTCGAGATAATTCGAGCGCCGTGAAATTAGACGAAAATATTCTGAAAATGGATGTAAGAGCTAAGTCAAATTTTTTTAATTTTTTCAATTTTATACATAAAGAGGAGCTTGTAAAAAACGTGTCAATAAATTTGGGCTGGAGCTTCACGAGATATGTGCCAAAAACGACATTTTTTGTATTTTTCGAGTGGATTGCTTCACTATTTTTTAAATATCTCCGGCTCTAAGAGTCGTGGAAAATTAAAAAAAAATAAAATGACCGTTATGAAGTAGAGTAAGTATCGATCCGTATAGTAGGGTTCTTTTTAAAAATGCATCCTAACCTCAAAAAACGAATTCGCGCACTTTGTTTTTTTTTACTGAATTGGCAATAAATAACCAAAGAATCCTCGAATTTTCTTAAAAATTGGAGAAAATATGTACTTTTATGTTGGGAAGACATGGTAAAAATTAAAAAAAATGTATTTGTCCAGCCAAAATCGGCATTTTTCGAAAAAAAAATTGAATTGGCTGCCATTTTTGGATAAACAATAGAAGAGAAATTTTTTTATCTTAAAAAGAAGGATTTTGTGTGTACTTTTGTCTAAAAAAATCCAACATTTTATTTCTTTATGTAAAGTGCCCAATTTAGGGAATAATAAAAAAAATCGATTTTCATTTTCAATCCAAAATACCAATAATGCCGTTTTAGGCACATATCTCGCGAGGCTCCAGCCCAAATTTATTGACAAATTTTTTACAAGCTTCTCTTTATGTATAAATTCGAAAAAATTAAAAAAAATTGACTTAGCTCTTACATCCATATAAAATTCTAATTTCACTCCGCTATAAGCAATAATTGACGTAATTTTTAAATTAAATAATTGGTAAATTAATTCATCCAATATTTATTATTTTTTGTTAAATATGAAAATATAAATGATTTTTTTCTGTCAGATATTATTTCAATTTTGCTCGTTTTGGAATAGATAAAAAACCCAATCATCATTTTTATCATTTTATCCAACGGCCACCTACATAACTTTAAAATATTTATTTTTCACAGAAATATGAATATTTAGAAAAAAAATAAGTTTTTTTAAATATTTATAAATATTTCTTTACCTGTTGATTATACTTTCTGTTTTCATGTTCTTGAGACAACTCCCAATCGATTATTGAACTCCAAATATAAATATTCAAAAAGTACTCGGAGAATTTTACCATCATGTGAAATTAAAGTACATTATTTAAGTGCATTTCTTAAGGGTTAAGACAAGATGTTCTTACTATCTACTGTTACTTTCTTATGTCACATTTAGTTATAGCGCCATCATCTACGAGCGATATTTGCATGTACGCAAAAAAAAATCAATGTTGCTGCATCGTATAACATTTGTGGTTTTCTGTTATATAATCTAGAAAATTACAACACGCTCTGGATAAGTGGTAAATTCGTTTTTATGTGGTTTTAAAATATTGCGGTTACTAAGTAGTACTTCAATCGAATTTTTCATGATTTTTGATAACGTTTCTTATTGATTGTTTATCAAATTTAGGTATAACATAATGTATTTTTAAACGGCTCCGGTTTGATAATTTTTTTTACTGTCTAGATTTAGGAAGCATTAAAATAATATTATACGGTGTGTCTACGTAAGTGGGAATCTTGTGGAAAACTTTTTATTATTAATTTTAGGAAAAAAGTTATTCTTCATAAAAAGTTCTTCATGATTTAAAACCTAAGAGTAATTGTTATTAAGAAAAGTTGATCAGAATTGAAAGTTACATTCAGATATGCAATTACATCCATTTACATCTTATTGGTATCATTGCATTTGCCTGAAATGTTTTAGCAGATAAAAACTTTACTAGTGGAGTGAAATTAGACGAAAATATTCTGAAAATGGATGTAAGAGCTAAGTCAATTTTTTCTATTTTATACATAAAGAGAAGCTTGTAAAAAATTTTTCAATAAATTTGGGCTGGAGCTTCGCGAGATATGTGCCAAAAACGGCATTTTTGGTATTTTTCGAGTGGGTTGCTTAATTATTTTTTAAATATTTCCGGCTCTAAGAGTTGTGGAAAAATAAAAAAAAATTAAAATGACCGTGATGAAGTAGAGTATCGATCCGTATAGTAGGTTTTTTTTTAAATGTATCC
Organism: Crepidodera aurea; assembly: GCA_949320105.2. NCBI lineage: Eukaryota > Metazoa > Arthropoda > Insecta > Coleoptera > Chrysomelidae > Crepidodera > Crepidodera aurea. The sequence goes on from OX439472.1 coordinate 43,999,554, forward strand.
TAACCTCAAAAAACGAATTCGCGCACATTTTTTTTTACTGAATCGGCAATAAATAACCAAAGAATCCTTAAATTTTCTTAAAAATTGGAGAAAATATATATTTTTAAGTCGGAGAGACATGGTAAAAATTAAAAAAAAAATGTATTTGTCCAGCCAAAATCGGCATTTTTCGAAAAAAAATTTAATTGGCCGCCATTTTTGCAAAAACAATAATAGACAAAAAATTCTTATCTTGCAAAGAAGGATTTTGTGTGTACTTTTGTCTAAGAAAATCCAACATTTTATTTCTTTATTTAAAGTGGTGCCCAATTTAGGGAAATTCGATTTTCATTTTTTTTCATGTTTATTGCGATATTTATGCTTGATTCTCTTAGAAAAACTATATTGCAGTCCCAAAAATGTTTAAAAAAATAAAATATCAATATAAAAAATGAAAATCGATTTTTTTTTAATTATTCCCAAAATGGGACACTTTAAATAAAGAAATAAAATGTTGGATTTTCTTAGACAAAAGTACACACAAAATCCTTCTTTTTAAGATAAAAAATTTTTCTCTACTATTGTTTTTCCAAAAATGGCGGGCAATTCAATTTTTTTTGGAAAAATGCCGATTTTGGCTGGACAAATACATTTTTTTTTTTAAATTTTTACCATATCTTCCCGACATAAAAATACATATTTTCTCCAATTTTCAAGAAAATTCGAAGATTCTTTGGTTATTTATTGCCAATTCAGTAAAAAAAATAATGTGCGCGAATTCGTTTTTTGAGGTTAGGATGCATTTTTAAAAAAACCTTACTATACGGATCGATACTCTACTTCATTACGGTCATTTTATTTATTTTTTTATTTTTCCACGACTCTTAGAGCCGGAGATATTTAAAAAATAGTGAAGCAATCCACTCCACAAATACCAAAAATGCCGTTTTTGGCACATATCTCGCGAAGCTCCAGCCCAAATTTATTAAATTTTTTTTTACAAGCTTCTCTTTATGTATAAAATCGAAAAAATTTGACTTAGGTATTACATCCATATAAAATTCTAATTTCACTCCACTATACTTGGAATTTTTAAGAATCGGGGTATGGTAAAAGTACTGATGATGGAGTAGGGTCAGCAGTAAAACAAGTATGTGAAATGTTAAGTATTTTAAACTTCTATCTAAAAAATGTTAGTTACTCTTTATTTTTAAAATACCAGAGAATTGAAATGACCCTGCAATTGATTGCTTAACTCTTTTTCATTCCAAAAATGTTTAAAACAAGGTGATCCCCTATCAATAATTTTATTCAATAAGGTTTTGTACTGATAACATCGCTTTATTCGTATTGGGTTTATTTGTGGCTATTTAATTTTAATTTTCAACACAGTGGAAGGCCCTGCTAAAACCGTAGCGGGGAAATTCCTCCCGTTTTGATAAATTGAAAGTAGTAAATCTAGCACCAAATAGCTAGAGCTGACAACACTGTCTAAACGCTATAATTAAAGTGTCCCCCCATTACCGTCTAATTTATTATGCACAGATCTAAATTCAAATGTTCAACACAATAAATTCTGCTTGATGAATCGATTTTGTCGCCTACAATATAGTCAAAATAATAATAAAATACCGCGCTAAATTTATCTCCACATTGCCAAAAAATTCGTTGACCCCAATTTGTTAAAACAATGTTATCTATTTGTTGTATTAAATTATGAATTATACAAGTCGTGAAGTACAATTTGCACCAGATATACGTCGTAGATTTTTAAATAGGTATACTTTTTTACTACACTGAAAAAAATGTTTATTCAAGAAACGTTTCGTGCATGAAAAATTAGAGATGTTCTAAATATAGTACCCATTCAAATATTAGACCAAAGACAGCGCGCCGTCTGCACTCGTGACGATTGTGAATTTATATAAAGGCAGTTGTTTCATTTATTTTACGATTTAGTCGTGAAATATCGAGTATACATACAAAATTGATTTTTTTTGTGTGTAGAGGGTTAATTTACATAAAGATTGCCTACTTGTTGTTACAAAATAACTCTCGAAATGGAAGCATATCTCTTAATTTCTGACCTACTTAGATCTTAATATTTATTTTCGAAGCATTTGAAAACGAAGCGTTTAAGAACAAATTAATTATTTTTAAATAATTTCTTGGAATTTCCCAACATTAATGATCAAATAGAATTTATCGATCAATTAATTTATATAAATAACTTTATAAAAACAATGAAGCAACTTTGGTAATTACTCAATGAGAAATCATTATTTCCAGTGACAAATTGTGATATATTTATAATTTTAAAGTAGAGTAGGCTAAATGTTGTACACTAGTGAACAGAAGAAAAACAATTTATTAGAGAAAACGTCAAGAAATATTATCTCTTGAAAACAAAGCGGGAATTATCGCTTAGACTATATTTTTTAGTACTTTGAATAAATAACAAATTAAAAATGAAATCTCAAAAATTCGAATTTTTCTAACATTTGAAGACATATTTTAATGTTTTATTAACTTTTTATCTTTCAGCAAACCACAAATATCTAATTTATTATATTTGAGCTAATTACCAGATGGTAAAGGTGTTATGTCTCACCAACAACCTCTAGCTGTTAGTTGATAAAGATGTCATGGCAACATAACACCTTTATCCACCTTTGCACATGTGCATAATTTTAAGTACAGCAATCTAAAAAGCTCTAAAAAGTCACTATCGAGTGTTCTACTTTAATATATAGCTCGGGAGCCAGAGAGTCGAAAGTATAAATTAAAATAATAAAAACATGTGCAATCGCTAAATTGTATAGGACTAAAGGCTAGGCTACACGACCAAATCATGGTTTAATTGTTCGGCATCCTTTGATGGCAAAGGATGCCGCGTTGGCTTAAAGAGTGAGATGTTTTTGGTAGCATCAAGGGCGCCGCATTTTAAAGCTGTTAAATTGGGGCTACTATATGCATTACGCGAACTATAGAAAAGCTCTAGTTGTGTTTGAAGTGTTGAGGTTATAGATAATGTTAAATGGACCAGAGTGGAAAAATTTTACGCCATTTCTACAAGTTGAATTAACAAAAAAAGGCACACGAAAATTAGTTATATTTTCATGGCAATATTTACGCTATTATAGTATAACTTTTTTTGTCAGTTGTACAGGGTCTATCAAAACCTGAAAAAATCACGCATAAAAATTGCAGAAAACTTTTGACTACGCGCGTATGTAATTAAGACTTGAGAGAACAAATGAGTTAATTCTTTTCAATCTTTGGTTGAATGAGCCCCAAATAAAAAAATCGATACTAACAAATAAAAAAATCGATACTAACAAATAAAAAAATCAATACTATTTTTGTGAAGTGACTCAATACTAGTTAAAAAAAAATATGCATTCCACACAAAAAATTCGCGATTTAATTCCTGCGAATTCCTAAGCTGATGACGATGTCGATTTAAAATTAGTTCTAACGCATTTTTAATTATCTAAACAATTCCGATAAATCGACGGTCCAAAAAAATAAATATTTAAAAACTATTTATATTTATCTGATGATGATTTTTCTTTGTTACAATCCATATCGGGAGTTATATATAATGCAGGAACTCACCCACACATTAGATATGGACGATTTTTATGGGGAAATCTTATCAAAAATGCTAGTAGTTTCGAGTTCCTACATTTTTTTAATTTTTTAACTTAAAATATATATCGCCGTCGTATTTTTTCCTGCTGTAATTTTCACACTCGAATATAATCGAGAATAGAAAATAAGAATATGGAAGCTAAGAAAAAAATCGTTTTACTGATATTTGTCATTTTAGAATAAAATATAGACCAGAGAACAATAAAACGCACCGAAGCGTGACGCGACGGGGCGACAACGCGCCGTCTGCACTCGTGACGACTGACGACTGCGATACGTCGTCGTATTTTAGTGAATTTATATAAAGGCCAAATACTTGCAATGTTGGGCTATGTGCCGCACCTTGCTTCGAAATATATCACACGAGAAATTTTTGAATATTTTTTTTTAAATAAATACTATTAACTATTATTAGTCCAATAAACGAAGGTGCCAACCTGGGCATCAGGTCTGTCCGGCACCATTTTTTTTTAATTTGCAGGTATTCATGGGTAAATTCACCCCCGAAAATCTCAGCTGTCCGAAATTTGTGGAAAGGCGGGAAAATGGCCCATTGGTCTCAAAAATGTGTTTTTTTCATTGGTCTCAAAAATGTGTTTTTTCCCTCCTACTTTCGCCAATATTTCCGAAAATTTTTGTTTGTTCATTACCTACAAAAATGATCCTCATCATTTTTGTCAAAAATATGATACTTTTTGACATAACCGGCTCCAAAACGAACTCCCATTTTTAGCTCCTGCCCTGCATTTAGAAAGCACGCTCTAAAGGAATGACACTCCCAAGCGAATTACAAATTTTTCAATAAATCACGTAAAAATTAATATTTTTTCATGATTCAAAGTTCAGATGAAAGAAGGAACCTATATAGCTATAATACCATGTTACTTTTTCCTTTTATCTATTTCTCCGAATCCTTTTGGATAATGGGGCTTTGTAAGATGTTAAATATATTCAGAAAGATTCAATAAATTATTTTTGTGTATTTTCATAAACAACACATTTTTTTAGGGCGATTTTTTTATTTTCGGAGTTTTCGAAAATGCTCGGGTCTATCGGGAATTAATAGATAATCAAGGACCATCTCGGTTTTCAATGCACATCATTAGAAAGCTGGAAAATTGAGAATTCTCACCCCTATGAAAAATCGACATTTGTTTGAGGATTATTTTCTTTCCGTGCTAAAATGTTTTGGGGTTAGGAATTGTACTAAATAAAAGATAACATTCTGACCTTTTCATCAATATATATATATATATATATATATATATATATATATATATATATATATATATCAAGTATTTTATTAAATTCACGAGAAAAAACTCTGCCTTCAAACTTTCTCAAATTGGATTTTTTTACAATAAATTTATTAGTCAATTGCAAAAAGTGAAAAAAAGTTGGTTATTATTGCCTTACGGGACGATATTCAAATTTTCCGTTTTCACCACAATAACTGCGAATTTTCAGATTCTCAAAATTGCGAATTTTTGAAACGCCGTTTTTGCAAAAAATATTATTTTAGCGAAAAAAATCATAGGGACAACTTTTATAGGTAATGAACTGCTCTTCATTTTTTTTTCGGGAACTCTAGAGCCATTTTCCCACCCTTCCACAAATTCCACATAGCTGAGAGTTTTGGAGGTAAATGTACCTATGAATACCTGCAAATTAAACAAATTTGACGGACAGACTTAATTTACTGGACTATATTTCGTTTGAAAAAGTATAAATAAATATTTTTACTTTCATAAACAAAATAAATTTCTATATTTTTAAAAACACGAACAAAATATTTAATTTTAGTTTAAAAATCACACAAAAATGTTGGAAACATTTAAATCCAAGGTATTTTAAATATGTATCAAAATGTTTTACGAATGATGCACACACACTTAATAAAATCAAAGCGATGAAAAGTTAAAAATGTATTTTTAAGCAACCTGCCAATTGGTGTTACATTTTTTTACTTGAACTTTGTCTCTTAATTTAACCGACCTTGAATTTTTCGCGCCTGACATGACGGGATCGCGGTAATAGCGAGAAAATCTTATTTGGTTCACCTTGTAAATCATGTGTCAGGCGACATTGTTGGTCATTCATAGTTCTATTATTACATGGAGTATTAATTATAATAGAATACAGGTATCACTCATGTCATTGCCATATTGAAATGTATTGATAGTAATTCCGAATACTAGAAACTTTACGTCGAATTCCTGCAATTTACTTATTTTCTGCTAACCGACCATGTATTTGTATTCTTAATTTGATAAAAGTTTTTCCTCCCAACAGTATTTATAGAAGTCATATGCAGAAAAAACGGTTTTTAGCGATTGTCTCGTTAATTTTGAGGTTATGTTGAAAAATAATTAATACAAATTATTATCTACAACTTTTATATTAAACTTTTTTTGATAAGATGCATATTTCAGCCACAAATCGGAACTTTTACTCGGTCGTCTTGATTTTACTTAATTTACTTATAATTTATCCTAAATTTTCCTACCATCCACTTAATGCTAAGAACTTTTCAATAATTCGGGTATTTAAAATCGGTAAGGCCCTGGTCTATTAGGGCAAAATGGTCAAATAATTTACTCTCTTTTAGAAGTTTAAGAAATTTTTTAAACCATGATTTCTAATAACCTTTGTTATTAAAATTACAAAAAACAGATTATCGCCATTAAAAACACATTTCAAATTACAGTAAAAAGTGTATAAATTTAGCGTACCTACAGATTTCACTAAGCATTTTTAACAAATAATATTTCAACTGGGAGTCAGTTTATCAAGAAATTACCCGAAAATGGCTATACCTGTGCTGTTAATCGAAGTATATGTTCGATCGAAAAAAATGCCAAAGAATCAGACATAAAAAAGTTTTGGTTAATGATAAATAATTTTAGTTTTTGCACAAATAACAAAATCAAAGTTTGGAATTAAATAGAAAACTGTATCGTATGAAGAAATGAAATATTTTGGATACCAAAAGTCTGGACTTCTGTAATTCAATACCTGTTGGGGCATATAGCCCAAGGAGTAGTTGTTTGAAGTCCAGACGTTGGTGCAGTGTGTGACATTTTCTAATGTCGTAATTCTTGGGAGCTGTAATTTTAACTTATTTCACATCATTTGTGCAGTTTGATTACTCCCAGTAAAATATTTTGATATACAAAATATTTCATCTGTTCAATTTTAGACTTTCGCCTAGAATTATACAATTGTTTACTATATTTTATGAAAATCTAGACACGTGACTGAATATATAATTAGTGTCACTTTGATCTTTCAACCAAAGTATAAATTATGTGTATGTCGTGTTTTTCAAATGGAAACCTGCCGATACTTTCTTAATTGTTTATAGTTGTTATTACTAAAAACCTTGCGGAAGGAAATTACAGCTTTTTACGTGAAAATAGCGTTAAATTTTAAATTACCGTTATGTTTATCAACCTTGGACAGAATTTAATAGTTGCTACTATATAAACCAGGGCCAAACAAATTTTAAATACCCCAATTCATGGAAAATTCTTAGCAGTAAGATTTTTTTGTTTAAAAAATGAATGGCCCTGGACTATAAAAACAAAATTTTGGAATAACCTCGACACACAAAAAAATATCAAAAGTTTAGAGTTTTTAGGAAATTTTGGTTATAATTAACAGTACCATATTTTCTAGTGTTCCTATTTTACTTTAAAAGAAAAATACTTTACACATTCTGTTCAGATTTCAACTAGGACTACTTGTAAAGGAAATTGTGTACATCCGGTACTTAATATTTCTAAAAAAGGTCAACATACACCCAACAACGAATTCACCTTCTAGCTATTTTTATTTGAAAGTAGTTCCCACCCATTCAAACTTAAGTACATACATAGCAATTGATGAAAGAATAATTGTTTCGAAGATAACATCCATGTAATAATTTTGTTTATTTTCACTTGAAGGTAACTCGATTTTTCTGTATTTTTGTTTAACGAACGACGATGAATCACCTGGACTGATAAGAGTATTTATTTTTCTATTTCTAAATTTTGATATAGAGTTATCGAATATTTGAGTGCATAGAATGTTGTTTCAGCTGTTAAAACTTCTTATTGGGTTCTTTTACAAGATATATCTATATTTGTAAGATTAACTCGAAAAAAATCGATGTTTTCCACCCTTCAAAAAAAAGTCATTTCTACATATGTTAGTTATTAAACTCATAAAAAATCCCCTTTTAAAAAGCGTATCCACAGATTTTTAAACCCCCGTAATAAGACCCGATGTCGAACATCTGGAAAACGTAAATCTAGACCAAGATACCGTTTGCTAACTACCATCATTTGCATGTCTCGGTTAAATTGGGACTAAAAAATTAATTCAAAAGCAAGCGGATCTATTATTAGCAATATTGCAGTCGATGTTTTGTGTTAAGAACACAATCTTAATGTATACAGGGTGTTTCAGGACGCATTGAATAACCTGAGGTTGGTGACATTAAGAGGGTTCTAAAAATACCAAGGCTTTCATTTCATACATAAAAAAAATACTTGAAGTGCTTGCTGATGTGCATCCAGCATACAGGGTGTCCAGTAAACCTTGTACAATATTGGAACTGGTGATACACCAGGTCATGACAGTTCAGAATATCAGAATTTCACCTCAGTAAAAATCTCACCGTTTTCGAGATAATGGACATTTTTTGAATTTCTGGAAAATCGCTACCTCACCTAGGATTTTTGAGTGCCATGGCGCTAATCAGCAGTTAAATAAATTGTGTTTTAATTTTAAAATAAACCCGATTTCAAATTAAAAATATTTTATTTACATTTTCAATTTTTTAAATTACAAATATAATGGAAAAAGGTCCAGAATGTTTTACATTTGGATATTGATGATGCTATTCAGCTCGTTAAACTCCATTTGTGCCAGCTTACTGATCTCGTTGCTAGGTGGCATTCATAAGCCTTTTTCCTCTTTCGTATTTAAGGGTGAAAAATCAGGGGTCCTAATTTGGTCTATTCCCTTCTGACCTCTCGGTTTCTCAGGATTTTTTTTATTAGTCCTGCTGGGCTTTTATTTAATGTTTTTCTTAAAGGGATACGAAGAAGAGAGCTACATCTTGACCAGAATCGGTCAAAAAACTCTGCAACCCCCAATGCAAATTGCAACCGAATGCAAGTTGTTTTGTAAAGTTGTCAAAGCTCAATTTTAAGCATCATTTATCAGTTTTACTGAAAGATGGTAGCACATATGCGTTTTTATGATTGTTTACATCTATCGTGCTCTGGCTACAGCACCCTCAGAGCAATAAAAGACATAGAGATGCCTTGTATATATTTAGACTATACTAGAACCAAAAATGATTGAGGGTTTTATTGGCCCTTGGCATATTGAAGGCAGTGGTGTGCTTATTAATTTTTGAAAGGGTTAAGAATTAACCCAAATAATAGTTAATTATTTTTACAATAAACTAAAAACTTTTTTTTTGATTTTATATTTTTCTTTTGTTTCTTTATACATACCTTTCGTCTAATCTTCCACCTCAGATTCGTCTGATGCACTGTCGCTACCGCTATCGTCAGCAAAGTTGATAAGTTCAATATTTTGGTCAATCCGTTGGTCTTGTCCCACATTTTTTGTTGTTCTTTCAGAACGTGCTTGATGCATTTCTTCCAGCTTTGAATGGCTTCTTTAAGGTAATTTTGTACATCCGCCATTTTAAATGTTCTGTTTTCTCGTGCTACTTGTCCTTTTACTTGCGCCCAGATCAATTCTATAGGATTAAATTCTCAGTGCTAAGGAGGTAATCTAAAAACTGTCATTCCACGACTTAACGTCATTTCATCAACTGCGGATTTTTTATATTCATAAACATGTAGTTTTGTAATCTGTAGTAATTCCGCCTTTAGACTATCTTTGTTATAATGGATGTTTTTATGTATTAACCATTGTTGAATTTCAGCTTTTTTCCATGATTGTTTCCTTAATGGTTCTAAATGCCGACTATGATAGGGGACATTATCCATGACGATGACAGACCCAGGTTCCAAAAGTTAAATGATACCTTCAAACCATTTTTCAAACACCTCTGCATTCATCTCCTCATGTTTTCTTAGAAGAAAATATCAATTCACCGTTTGGTGTGTGTAACTATCAGGCGGCTACCTTTTCCAGGCGGCTGTTTTAACCCAGTTGACAACCCTTCAATAAAGGCTTGTCGTGCACTGGTTATTTTTCCATCCTGCCATACTTGTTTGACCGTATGTCCCTGGTTAACCCATCCATGTAGTAAATTTTTTTTGTTTAGTTTCCGAAGTTCGTTAATTTTTCTGAGATAATTTCTTCTCCGTACTATTATTTCTGGACGTTCAATGAGAAAGCTTTTCTTATCGACTTTTCCATACTTAAATTTCATTCCATGTAATATTTTCCTCAAACTTTCTTTACTCATTTGTGGGATGAGTTCATGATCCCTAACAATCTCCATAACTTTTTGCAAAGTGGGCAGCTCATTTCTGAAAAAAAAAACTGAATACTTCTGCGTATGGCGGTTTTGACATTTTCATCAACGGTTATTTTTGTTCGTCCGCTGCTGATTTTTTGGTTCTTGTACTTCCCCATGGATTCTGCTTTCACTTAGTATTTTGTAATTAAATGATTTGGGTACACCAGTGTAGTCTTATCTTTTGGACGAGGATGATCACTTTCAAGACAGTGAAATACTCGAAGTACAATTTGTTTTTATGTACTGACTGAGACTTTTATGAGTACAATAAATAAATTGTTTAGAAATAAACGTTAAAACGTTAAAAATACACACAAATCACAATAAGCACACAATAAATAATAATCTTTGAAAGCGACTATATTGTATCAGTACACAATCAAGACCTCTTGACCAGACACTTTCTATTTGTCATTTATTATCTGTCTAAGCTAATTCCCTGAATGCATTTATTTGCCATTAAATAATCGTTATTCTAAATCAACCCTATGATACGTTCCTGGTAGAAACAGGTAGGAAACGGATTCTTACTTGCTTGCTCGTTAAAATATACTTATCAGTGAAACGGACAAAGATAGAAATATAGATCTGTACAGCGTTGCCATGAGTTGTATAAAAGAATAAGCAATAAATAAAATAAGTTATTTGAAATGGGGAGGAAATGATTTATAAGTATTACTAATTAATGTTTTTTCCTAAATAATATTGTTTAATCATACTTTTATTGTGTATTATCCATAATTAGCCACAACCTACAACTTTACCGTTTATGTTTTGATTATGTTAAAAATTGATAAAATAAGAATGAGATATGACAACGCTATTTTGCTTGTTTTATGGTCTTGTAAATTCTAAATTACTCTCGAACATTATTTGTTATAGCATACACATTGTTTTGAATGGACCATTATGTCTATCCTTTGGATGGCTCTTGTTGGTAAGGTGAGGTGAGGAGAGGCCGGTGTCTGTTATGATGAAACCTTTTAGTAAATAACAAGTCATGATCAACCAATGGGATTTTCCATTTGATTATCGAGTGAGTCCGGAAATATACGACAATACCAATTCTTAGCTTGGAACAGTGTGCCAACAATAACAAACAAGTCAGACAGAAAAAGGCATATCTATGTCTTTTATTACTCTGAGACAGCTCCTCTCATGTACAGTGCTTGTGGTTTTTGTCACTTAAGAATTTGGTAGAAAAATGAAAAAATTAAAAGTGAGAGAAATTACCAAAAATAGAATAATTTTAAGAAATCAGTAATTCGAGTTAAAACGAATTATTATATTTTTGACATCATTCGACGTAATGTTTTTATTTTTATGCCCTATAATCTAAAATACGATAACCTTCGATATTTTAAATATTTTCGTCTGCGTATAAAATATATTGTTTTTTTATACTGAATAACAGTTCATTACGTTTTATCAGAACTATATAAATGATAAAGTTTGTTTGTTTATGAACAATTTCATTAAAAAATAGTAAGTAATACGAAAATATATTTTTTTCCATTATACGACATCACATACACGTACAAAATGACAGAAATTTACATGAATACGAAATCTAACTTTTTATAAAAGACTAAATAAGGAATTTGAATTTAAATCAAGACGTTTTTTCGTCATCAAACTTTTTTATTTGTCTACACTTTTAATATTACAATCACGCTCTTAAACGATCGACGCCCTCTTGATCTGGAAAACCTTCGTGAACAATTCATATAACGTGAAAAAGAAAACCTGGGAAAACTTTATTTTCTTTGTTAACAACCGGAAATATAAAGAAGAACGTGGTCGGAATGTGAAAAATCTACGAAATAAATCGCCTTTCAACAGGTACGTTTCTCAAATGTTTCTAGTTGTTTCAGAGTCGACCTCTTTCAACATTTTCAGTGTTTTTCTATTACCCTTTAACGTGCACACTCGAGATAATTCGAGCGTCGTCGTATTTTTTGCTGCTGTAATTTTCACACTCGAGAATTGAAAATTACAATATGAAAGCTTAGAAAACAAATCGTTTTCTTGATTTTATTTATCATTTACATAGGATTGTAAGCTATAAAATTTGTTTATTCTAAAATAAAATATAGCCTTTTAGCAATACATAGAGTATCCCCAATTTAACAGCTTTAAAACGCCCTTTTGATGCTACCAAAAAACCTGACTCTTTAAACGTAAGCGGTATCCTTTGTCTCAGTCAACGTGGACTGTCGTAAACCCCAACACTCTCTGGCTCCCGAGCTATATATTAAAGTTAAACAATAGACAGAGACTTGAGAGATGGTTGCACTAAAGCGTTTACCGGAACTATACCAGAGAACAAAAGAACGCACCGTCTGTACTCATGACGGCTGACATGAGATCCGTCGTCATGTTTTCGTGAATTCATATAACAGTAATTGTTTCTTATATTTTACTAAGTTGAAACATTATCGTCGACCACTAAACCAAAACAAAAATTTTAACACACTCTACGCGCGTTTCGCGAACTATGTTGGCGTCATCAGGAGCTGATGATAGACTAAACAATTAACTATTTTTAACAGCCATTTATACTAAATGACTAAACCCGCGGTGCCGAACACCGTCATCCCGGGTGACCTAATCAGCCAAGGGTGACTAATCAGTCAAGGATGACTAACCCGCCCGAACCTAACGGGTTAAACTAAAAAGCCTACTAAGCGGAATTGGTCCTTTGTCTCTGTTTAAACTAGTTTTACATTTACCTATTTCTATACTTTCAAATGCGCCCAACAATTTATTATTGGATAAATTTTTAAGTAATTTTACATTGTCTATACTTATTCTATGATTTTGATTAAAAGCATGTTCGGCTGTACTAGATTTTTTACGCCCATATTTTAAGTGAGCCATGTGTTCTTTAAATCTGACCTGTACAGAGCGTCTAGTCTGCCCAACATACTATCTATCACAATCCCCACAACTAATTTCGTAAATACCACTTTTTTCCAAATTACTGTTTTTATCCCCTAATAACTGTTTTAAAGTGTTGTTAGACTGAAAAACTAAACTTAAACCCGCTTTTTTGAACACGCTGGTAAGTACTTTGGTGTAAGTGGGATTATGCGTTATTGAAACGAATTTTTCAGTCTGTTTTTCGTGTTGGAAAAACGTTGTGTCACGTAGGTTTTTCTTAAATTTATGTTTGTTGATTAGTTTGTCAACTAAGTCTTCGTCATAACCGTTTCTTGCAGCTATATCCTTAATCAAATTCTTTTCCTTATTAAATCTTTCTTTACTTAGTGGGAAGTTAAATAAACGATGTACTAGGAAATGTAAGCTAGCCATCTTGTGTTGATTACAATGAAAAGAATCTGATGGGATATACCTGCTTGTGGAGGCCTCTTTCCTAAAAATGTCAAATTCTAACTTATCCTCGTTCCTGATAACCAAAGTGTCTAAAAATGGTAGTTGTCCATTGTTTTCTATTTGATAGGTAAACTTTATGGATGGAAATTGAGAGTTTAATTTTGTCACGAAGTCAACTAAGTTAATTTTCTTAGTATTGAAAACAGCAAATACATCATCCACATATCTGTACCATATCCTTGGGAAATACTCAAATTCTTGACTAATCTTGGTTTCGAATTTACTCATAAAGAGATTTGCCATGAACGGTGATAGACAATTGCCCATAGCAGTTCCTTCATGTTGTTTAAAAAATTGATTTCTAAATTGAAAATAATTTTGATTCATGCAAAGTTTAGCCAAAAGTAAATATTCTTGAGTAATTTCGTCACCCAAGTCGTTTGACTCGAGCAATTCTTCAAGATATTCCAAGGTTTGCGGAATCGGTACACTAGGAAACAATGAAGTTACATCAAACGAGATTAAAATTTCGCCTTCTTGAATTGAAGTATTTTTAATTTTATCTACGAAATCTAAAGAATTTTTAACAGAAAATTTTTTAAGTTGTGAAGGTAAATTTTCAAACTCGTTTGATAACCATTTGGAAATATTATAACTAGGTGTGCTTATTGTAGACACAATGGGTCGCATTGCCTTTCCAGGTTTGTGTATTTTGGGAAGGCAATACAACTTTGACATGGTTGGATTGCTAATTGTAAATCTATATTTATTCCGTGGAGTAACAAGGTTGTTACACTTTTTTAAAGTACTATTAACTTCCCTAATCATTTTTGGCAAAGGATTCTTTTGAACTGAAGTGTATGGACCCGATTTAATCAAATGACTAACTCTATCGTGATAGTCACTTTTATCTAATACGACAACCTTATTTCCTTGATCTGTTTTCAAATAAAAACAGTCCTTTTCTCTCAACCTTTTAACAATTTTCTTATCCTCTTGGATACAATATTTTTGGAGATCTGGTTTCGGCATGCCTCACGGACATAACCTTTTGTACTCTCAGGGAGATACTGAATTGAACTTTCAATATTGCCGATCAAGTCACCCAGGTCGCCTCTAGGAGACAGTGCAAAACCCGAACCTTTATTCAAAAGCGCGATTTCAGATTTGTCAGCTAGTTAAGTCGTGAAATATCAAATTCTTGCAATGTTGGGCTAAGTGCTGCACTTTGCTTCGAAATATATCACACAAAAGAAAATTTTGAATATATGTTTTTAAATAAATACTACTATTATTACTATTTCTGTTGAAACAGTATAAAAAATAAAAACTAAAGCATTTTTAGCATGCCAATTTGAATATAATATTATAGAACAGCGTTTTTTGGTGGATAATGACATTATTTTTCTTGTTTTTAATGGTCCACCGAAATTTTTCGACCGTGACCGGAAGAAACTCATTACATTTCTAAAAATAAAAATTACCTCTGTAAAAGCAATAGATGAAAATTTTTATCCTATTCACACTATTATTATATAATTATTTTAGCAAAGAAAAAAATTAAATAACGAAGTTACAGTAGGAAATATAATATAAATATAAATAGGAAAATTTTTCCTATTAATAATGTAGGTTTCTGATAAACAACTTGTATTGTTTGAAGGCAGTTTTCAAAACTATTGTTCAAAAATCAAGTTAATTAAAAGAAACAATGCCGGCCATATTGCAGACCTGTGTTAAAAAAAATGTAATTAAATTCAAATTGCTTTCTAATACCTATTGTTAAAATGAATTTTCTTTACTATGTTTCATTTAACAAAACGATCGTTTGCTATTATTCCGTTGAAAGTGTGTTGCAGAAACAAGCTCCAAATACGGCCTATAGAAAAAGGTGCACTTGAGAATAAGCAGGTGCAAACTTCAAACAACAAAAACATTCTTCTTTATTTAATCACCTGGTTGAGATTATCTGTACCTACTTTGTGCTACATTGCAAAGAGACTGTACCAAAACAGAGTGAGTATGTATACAGGTGGCGAAAAATTGCTTGTTTGCTTTTTACAGGGGACATCCGGATTGATGTAAATTTGTGTTCTTCATGTGTTTTAGCTGTTGCTTTGATTTAAGAAATCGATTTATTGATGCGTAATTCGTACCGAATTTCAAACTTTTTTTCTATTATTTTTGTTTTGTGGAATATTGTACTATCTTCCTTTTCGTTTTTGAATTTGAGAAGCATGTATTTATAACATGCTGCTAGAAAAAAATTGCAGTTTTCAATAGATATGTCCATTTGTTTGAAATAGATATACAACAAAATAAAGAAGAATCGATTAGTATTTACCTAAGAGGATTGACAGGCGACAGTAGTACTGATTATTGACTCTGGAAAGCTACTAAGAGATTGAAAAGACCCATAATGCGAATACCACCTGTCAGATTGAAAGATGGTAAATGGGCTAGAAATAATGAGCAAAAAGCAACAAGATTTGCAAATCATCTAGAAAAAATCTTTCAACCTCATGAAGATCAAGATGAAGAACCCACTCTGGAAGATCAGCCACAGATTGATCAAGAAATAGAATTTACCTCTCCCAAAGAAGTAATTACCGGAATAAAAGAAAATGTCAATCCGAAAAAAGCTCCAGGTTTTGACTTAATTACCGGAGAAATTTTAAAACAATTACCCAAAAAAGCAATAAATAAACTAACTAACCTAATAAATGCTGCCTTCAGATTGAAGTATGTACCCGGCCTTTGGAAAATTGCGGAAGTCATAATGATACCCAAGCCAGGGAAACCACCACATAAGGCATCGTCATACAGACCGATCTCATTACTGCCTGTTATGTCGAAACTATTTGAGAAACTCCTACTCAAAAGACTAAAACCACTTATCGAAGAAAGAGAAATTATCCCTGATCACAAATTTGGATTTAGAAATAAGCACTCTACGATCGACCAAGTTCATAGAATAACCAACTTTATAGAGAAAGCATTAAAAGAGAAAAACATTTGTGCTACTATCTTTCTTGATGTAGGACAATCGTTTGATAAGATTTGGCATGAAGGCTTAATACATAAGTTCAAGCTTTTCCTTCCAAAACAATATACAGATAGCCTCCATTCATATATATCGGAAAGATACTTTAGAATTAGGCAAGAAGAAGCCTATTCCGATCTTAAAGAAATTAAGGCTGGAGTACCACATACTGTACACATGTGATATTCCAGAGTTAGAAAACAATACCATAGCCACCTTTGCCGACGACACTGCCATTCTAGCGGTAGGAAAGAGTAATGAAGAAGCAACCCACAAGCTGTAAACAGCCGTCCACCTTATCTATGACTGGACGAAGAGATGGAAAATTAAACTTAATGAAACTAAATCACTCCACATTAACTGTATAAACAAAAGGATAGATCATATTCCAGTCAGAATAAACAATAACCTGATTCCAAATTCAAACACAGCAAAATACTTAGGTATTACCTTAGATGCCAAACTCCGATGGAAAGTGCATGTTAAAAAGAAAAGAGGAGAACTTGGACTGAAATATAGAAAAATGTACTGGTTAATTGGAAGAAACTCCACTCTGTCTCTACATAATAAGCTTATGCTTTATAAGCAGATACTTAAGCCTGCATGGGCCTATGGTATCCAACTATGGGGATTCACCAAATCAAGCAACTTAACAATCATCCGAAGATTTCAAAACAAAGCACTGAGGAACATAGTAGATGCCCCTTGGTACATTCGCAATAGTGATCTCCATAGGGATCTGGAAATGGACACTGTTGACCAGACCATAAAGAAATTAGCCAAGAGTCATGAAGAAAGACTTCATCATCATATCAATGTCGAGGCGATCCAGCTCCGAGAAAATACTGGGTTAGAAAGAAGACTTAAGAGGATCGAGCCCTTTGAATTAGTTTAGTGTTTTTAGTGCAAAAGCAGAGCTTGTGTGTGCACGTTAAAGTGTAGTGCAATGCTTTCTACAGAACCTAAGGAACGCTGATGAGTATAACTTGGTTTTAAGTTTTAAACTCTATTAGATTAAGTTATAATTAAATTGCTCATTGGTCACTGTTGACCAGATTGTAATATAATAAATGCCTTTATGGGTGTTTAATAAAAAAAAATTGTTTTCAAGTTGCTCACGAGGTTATTTGGGTTAAAGCTTAACTTTTTCTACAGCCGTGCGGTAAGTAGCTTACTAATTTGCGTGCCAGTAAATGTCAAATTATTTTGCAGTGGTAAATTTTGTGCAACAGAATTTTAACCAAAAACTTTCGAAAGAAAAATTGTCGCAAAACATTTGAAACTTTGACGAAAAACAAAAAAAACGTGAAAAATTTTGTTTTAAAAAAATATTGACTAAATAAATTATAAATAAAAGTTGTCTTGATACATAGAAACAAATGTAAGTGCAAAATTTTGTCTAATAATAATAAAATTTGTCGCCAAGAATTTTGTTTAAAAAAAAATTGATGAATGTTGATGAAAAATTAAAAAAGAAAGGTTAAAAAATGCGAATTTTTTTTAATATTGATTATTTTTATCTGTCAAAACAGTCAGATTTTGTGGTTTCAGCCAATAAGAGCTCACGATCCTAACTAGTCATTGAGTTTTATACTGATAAAACCGCTTCGTCGTTTTTGTTTTTTGATTAAACTGTGTTTACCATTTTTGAGATGTCAAATGTAAACATTTATCAATTATTATTATACTAAAATATATTGCAAATCTATGTTAATACCCAAATTTCAAAATATATTTGTAAACTGTTTTTATTCGTTTATTGTAACACACAACACAGCTCCATCCATAAATTCGTTTAAAACTGACATAATGTCAAAACGTCTAAACGTTACACTTAATAAATAATCTTAAATGCCTACTACTAGATAGGCAAGTTATATTACGTTTGTAATATTTGGCGTTTAAATGTAAAAGAAAATATCGAACTTTTGAGTGTAGAGTGTCTTTCTCTGTTTTTAACACAAAATGATTCAAAAAATAATCTTTCAAAATACCCCTCGTCCTGTCAAATTTTATAGATCAAATTTTCGGTTTCCATACTCAAACGCTTTTATTTCAGGCAAAACCACTCAAACAAACTGATTTGAGATAAAATCACTCATCCTGCGGACTCGTGATTTTATCAATCAGTTTGTTTTCGTGGTTTTTCCAAATAAAGCCGTTTTCGTGAAAATCAAAAATTTAATCGATAAAATTTGGAGGACTCGTGGCATTACCTTTCATAAAACCACCTCTTCGTTTTTGTTTACTATTGTTTACCTTTTTTGAAATGTCAAATATAAACATTTAACAACTTTTATTTAGTATTATCAATTATTATTATACGAAAATGTATTGGAAATCTATGTTAATACCCAAATTTCAAAATATATTTGTAAACTACCCTGTTTGTATTCCAAATACCATTCGTCCTGTCAATTTTTATAGATTAAATTTTCGGTTTCCATACTCAAACGCCTTTATTTCAGGCAAAACCACTCAAGCACACTGATTTCAGATAAAATCACTCGTCCTGCGGACTCGTGATTTTATCAATCAGTTTGTTTTCGTGGTTTTTCCAAATA
This sequence comes from Crepidodera aurea, assembly GCA_949320105.2. Taxonomy (NCBI): domain Eukaryota; kingdom Metazoa; phylum Arthropoda; class Insecta; order Coleoptera; family Chrysomelidae; genus Crepidodera; species Crepidodera aurea. The sequence goes on from OX439472.1 coordinate 44,018,623, forward strand.
AATCCGTTTTCGTGAAAACCAAAAATGTAATCGATAAAATTTGGAGTACTCGTGGTATTACCTTTGATTAAATAATTGTAAAAAAAAAAATTCTTAAGAAATACGTTCAAAAACTTTATGGAAAAAAATAATATGAAAAAAATATACAGGGTGCTGTTTTGAGATAACACATTTTATTAATAGAATATGCATTACTTCAATCGAATATTAAAAAAGAACACTGTGCACATTTACACACAGAGAACACATTTAAAAGATATGGTAAATACATAAAGTCCACATAAACAAAAAATATTGCGGAATTATCTTTAAAAAGCACATAACATAAATCAGGGAACAACTATATTCAGTATTCATCGTTCCATTTGAAACTGGCTTGAAGACAAAAACGAAAAAGGCCGTTCCCTATTCCTCCTCGTTTATCTTCATTCGTGTCCGTATTACTCACAGTGTTTCCAAAGTAGAGCGCGCTCTGTCGCTGCATAATTTTAAACTTTACGGCTTTCGGCAATTTTCATAAGTGCTCTTATATGCTACTCTGCTGAATATATTATTATTAGTCAAGGTACATGAGATTTTACGTTTAAGTGAGTTTCAGTTGGCAAAGTTTTGTATCAATAAAAAAAAATTTCCGGCTATAATTATTCGTATTGTATTGTAGAAACAAAATGTTGAAGTCTATTTTATATTATATAGTAATAAAACTTCTGTTTAAATTTTTTAAAAAAAAATGTTCATTTTCATAATGTTACACATGCATGGAACATCCTACTTTGAATCTCAGAGTTACCCATGAAAGGTTTGCCTTTAAAATCATGTTTATTTATATTTTAATAATTAACTCTCGGACCATTTACTTTGAGGAATCGACAACACTGTAAAAGTAATGCGGTTGAATTAATTCAACCTATATAGGGATTATCTTGAATTTTCTCATTCTCTCTCTCATACCATAGAACTAAAATCATATGTTAAAATAACCGAAAATTAATTTAAATACGTTCTGCTGATTTTTTTTGTACTTTCTAGATTTATATTTACTGGAGAAGTCTTGAAAATTTTGAATTAAGCCACATTTGTTTTCAGTTTTTTCGTAAGTAATATAGGTAAGGGCATCATCTAATTTTTCCGAAAAAAATCGAAAAAACGTGTTGCTAAGTAATATTTTAACAAGAAGCATGAGTGCATTTTGTTAAAAAAATATTACTTTGCATTGTTTTTTCGATTTTTTTCACAGGAAAAATTAGATGCAAATAGCTTATAAAACATACTACCTATTATATATGCATACATAATAAATATGTAGATATTAATTTGAAAACTGAAAAACAGGTAATTTATTTAATCACAAAATACTACAAACTGAATTATTTATGGTACAATTAAAATATAAATTGCAATTTTGGTACACAGTAGGAGTACTGTTTGAAATCTTTGTTAACTCATTGATAACGTTGGGTGTAGGTAAATCATTAATGTTGTCGATGGGTCCAGCTGTAGAGTGAGAAGTTCGAGGAGTGGCTGCAGGATCTTCTGTTTTCTGTTCTTTAGGTGGAGGTTCTGAGGCGTCACTTCTAAGGGTGTTTATGATGTTGGAATAATGGTCATTATCCATTTGCAGATAAGGCTTAATTGAGTTGGCTGAACTGTGGCCAGTGTTATTCCTAGATGAACGTTTAACCATTAGAATTTTAAAAAGACGGACTGGACAAAAGGTAGCGTTCTTCGTGTTGGGGACCAGCCATTTACTATCGGCTATTTTTTCTCTCCGCCCTGGGCCGTTTTATTGAAAAGAGGATTATATTCTACTCTTCCTAAAAAGTAGGATTTCTGAAAATCAGTTATTTAAAAAAATATGTAACTATGTTATCTACCTGTTTTAATTCCAGAATTATCCACTTCTTCTTTAAAATAATGAACTCTGCAATTGACTGCTTCTCCACCTCTCCAGGCAAGTTTTACTGAAGCATATGGTAAAATTTTCGCTGGAGTCCAATTTTAATGAAGCAGAGCTCGATTTCCTTTTACTGGCGCACATCTGCAAATTCCTTCGTTTCGCATTACGAGCTTCCCTACTAGACTTGAAGATAATATCTTTAACTGGATCAAAAATTATTTTCCACTTCATAAAATACAGCTCTTGCATTTTTTTTGCAACGGTGTTCCACATTCTCTTCACAACTAGTTCTTTGTAATTTTCCACGCCCAATCTTTCAGGATTAGGTTTAGTTGCTCTAAACTTGTAGTTTCCAAAAACTCGTATTTCTTTGCCTTGCAGAATTCCGTAAGTTATTTCCATATTGAGGTATGGGTTTTAACGTATTGTACGATACACTTTTCTCAATCGCCAGATCAATATTAGTCATAGAATTACTTCCAAAGCGACTCATTTTCACTACATAAGCTGACTAGCACTGTTTAAAAACAATATTACAAAAACCAAAGACAAAGAAAAATTGTTTAGCGTCATTTTCTGGTGTCCTATGAGACCATAATTACTTATTATCAAAGGTATTGTAATTTTTGGTGACAACAGCTGTCAAGTTTTGCCGCGGGTAAACTCGAAAAAACTACTGACAGGAGCTGTCATACAGTTTTTTAATCCAGAAACCATTTGTAATTCAAAATTGCGCGTTTGTGATTGGTGGAAATTAAGACGACGGAAATAGTCACCATACTATACCTAATATAATGAAATATATTTAAATAAAACAAGCTTGTCCGAAAGTTACAATTCGACTAGAAACTGTACAATGCAATCCGAATAACAATGAAGTTTAACCATGTTAAAATCATTGTTTATTGGAAACGCGATCGTCTACAGCCGTTTAACAAATTGATTTTCAACATTCTATTGTGTTTCGGCCATTGTTGGTACGTTTCTATTGTGTTCTAATAAATTACATAAACATTAGTTGTTATATTGTAATGAAAATCGAAGGAAATATTAACAAAACTGATGTTATATAACAATTTTTTTGGTAGTCAGTTTAATGTCTATTGCGTATTTCGATATTTATGTCAATATTCCAGTTTTGCACGTGCTTAATGCCACTCATGTCAGAAAGTGTGTACCAAAAGGGAAATAACACAAATCAACTCGATTTGTATATTAAAGAAACGAATGTATGTAAAATTGAATAATGAAAAAAATGATATATTTATAAAAGACAAAAAGGTACCTGTTAAAATTTAATCTGAATCATTATTATCTTTTATAAATCAAATTAATTCAATTTCAAAATTTCTTCACATTCACATTTGCTTTAAACGACAGATATCAACACAAAGCAAGTTTAAAAAAAAAGAGAAAAATTATTTAAAACGAAAACGTCTAGATTTTAAGGCGACGTAGTATATCTACCTCTTGTAACGAATTCAGATTAATTAAATATAAGGAACCATAGGGCATGAGAACAACGGAATTTATTTCCAATACCCAATAAAAATTCATAAAAATTAAACACTAGATTGCAACAACAAATACTATGAACATTTTTCATATTTTTGTTTGTATATTTAATTTTTCTTCTCTCTTTTAATAACGACTATTTCCCTCGCCTTAATTTCCACGAATCACAAACGCGCAATTTTGAATTACAAATGGTTTCTAGATGAAAAAACTCTATGACAGCTCCTGTCAGTAGTTTTTTCGAGTTTACCCGCGGCAAAACTTGACAGCTGTTGTCACCAAAAATTGCAATACCTTTGATAACAAGTAATTCTGATCTCATAGGACACCAGAAAACGACGCTAAACAATTTTTCTGATTTTATGGTCAATAAATTTTGTAATATTGTTTTTAAACAGTGGTAGTCAGCTGATGTAGTGAAAATGAGTCGCTTTGGAAGTGATTCTATGACTAATATTGATCTGGCGATTGAGAAAAGTGTACCGTACAATACCGTTCAAATCCATACGTCAATATGGAAACAGTTTACGGAATTCTGCAAGGCAAAGAAATACGAGCTTTTGGAAACTACAATTTTAGAGCAACTAAACCTAATCCTGAAAGATTAGGCGTAGAATATGAAGAAAGAAAACCGTGAAAATTACAAAGAACTAGTTGTGAAAACAATGTGGAACACCGTTGCAAAAAAAATGCAAGAGATGAATTTTATGAAGTGGAAAATAATTTTTGATCCATTTAAAGATTTTATCTTCAAGTCTAGTAATGCGAAACGAAGGAATTTGCAGATGGTCTCCAATAAAAGGAAATCGAGATCTGCTTCATTAAAATTGGAAGAATTCTACGCAATGGTTTTATTATGGGACGAAGACACTCCGAAGGGACTGCAGCAAAAATTTTACCATATGGCTTCAGTAGAACTTGCCTGGAGAGGTGGAGAAGCAGTCAATTGCAGAGTTCATTATTTTAAAGAGGAAGTGGATAATTATGGCATTAAAACAGGTAGATAATATAGTTACATATTTTTTTTAAATAGCTGATTTTACTTTTTAAGAAGACTAGAATATAATCATCTCTTCAATAAAACGGCCCAGGGTGGAAAAGAAAAAATGGCCGATAGTAAATGGCTGGTCCCCAACACGAAGAACCCTACCTTTTCCCCAGTCCGTCTTTTTAAAATTCAAATTCTAATGGTTAAACGTGCATCTAGAATAACAACTGATAGATTATTCTTAACAGTAAACCAATCATGGAACAAAGAAAAATCAAGTGGATGGAACAAAAACTCCAGTTGGAAAAAACTAACTTTCAAAATTGACTAAAGAAGCCGCATAGAAGGCAGGATTAAATACAAAAGAAATAAAAATAACAAACCACTCTATGCGGTCGACAGCAGCCTTAGAAGTGGCGCCTCAGAACCTCCAGCTAAAAAACAGAAAACAAAAGATCCTGCAGCCACTCCTCGAGTTTCTCACTCTACAGCTGGACCCATCAACAACATTTATGATTTAGCTACACCCAACGTTACCAATGAGTTAACAAAGATTTCAAACAATACTTCTACTGTGTACCAAAATTGCAATTTATATTTTAATTGTACCATAAATAATTAAGTTTGTAGTATTTTCTCTTTCAGTTTTCAAATTAATACCTACATATTTATTATGTATGCATATATAACAGGTAGTATGTTTTGTAAGCTATGTGTATGCAGAATAATCTGTTACTCATGAAATAGTCTTGTCAAATACCATTAGGGCATCTAATTTTTCCTGTGAAAAAAATCGAAAAACACAATGCCAATAATAATTTTTTTAACAAAATGCATTCGTGCAGGTGCAAAAATCCTCGTTTTCGACTCGGATTTTTGTTGCCATCAGCACTCATGCTTCCTGTTAAAATATTACTTAGCAACGTGTTTTTTCGATTTTTTTCGAAAAAATTAGATGCCCTTATGATATTACTTACGAAAATCTCTAATGAGAAATCGAAACGTTTAGTTAATAGAATATTCTTTTAGTAGTATATTATCGTTAAGCACCATATCAAACTTTTTAAAAAACCTATGAGAAGAAACAGTTTTGATTTGCTTAGATCATCACGTTTTACGAGAAACAATTAACGTATAAATTATTTTAACATACAATTTGTGACAAAAAAAGTCAGGTAATGATTTGAACTTAATGACACTTGCAAATCATAAACAAGACACAAACATCTCACCTTGTTTACAACAGTGATTCATGTACGATGTTACATGCAACTTTTGTTGAATGTTCATTGACCATTATAAAATTGTTTACAATCTAGCAATAGAGGTAACGAATCAACGGCGAGCGTTTCAGATTAAGAAATAGTTGTAAGTATATCCGACTCGACTGGAAACGAACTTCTGAATATTCATCTTAATTCTTGCTCTAGCAAGGATTTCTCTTGGGTCAAGTTATGGAGCCAACGACCTGACCACGATTTTGTTATAAATTACAAATGTTTGGTAAACATCTTTCACGGTCGGGTATCCTAAAATATTGCGCAATTTCGTAAACTAAACGATGTACCCTGACGAGGTTATTTTTCACGTAGAAAATTAATGCTCAATTTAGAAATTGACCACCATTTAAGGGCTCGGTTTGTTGGAATCTAACAGGGTTTTAGTTATGGCGAAAATTATTTATATAGAATTTACTTCACCTTATTTTTCAAACAAACTATAAATACATTGTATACTGGCATTAGATTACCCTGAAAAGGAGGAAAACTCCTATAGCAGGGAATTAGGAAAATGAAATGTCCTAGAAAAATGTAACACCAAAAGATAATAAATAATAAATTAAAAAAAAAACTGGCATTAGACCATTAGAGGTCTACCTTTAAAGTGGATATCTTCGTTCCTAGCAGACTGGCAACAGGCAGTTGTGGTTAATTATACCAAAAATAATGAGTATTCTTCTGTTTTATCAGAGACAAGAAACCTAGACATAGGAGTTCCACAAGGGTCTATTCTAGATCCAGTTCTCTTTATCTTATATGTAAACCATTTTGACTCCTTTATTAGAAATATTCCTTTTACAATTGCAGTCCCTCGGGCCAGAGGCCCTCGGGATGCAAACTTTGTCTTCGGGAATTAAGCCCCTTATAATTAATTCTCTTGATACATAAATTACTATAATAAACTGCCGGATCAGATCAAGTCCTGTAGTACATTAAACGCTTCCAAATCTTTTTTAATTGATAAATGTTTTTACATTGTTAGTGAATTCTTGGATTAATAGTATGTTCATAGTACTACCAATGTTTTGGACAATTCCTATACAGGGTGATTCATAACTATTGGGACATAGGCTAAGGGCAGGTTATTGGGACCAAAATATGGCGATAGGACCAAATATACCTTAATAAAATATTGCTGTGAAATAAGATACAGGGCGTTAAAGTGGAAATTTTTTTTTCGTTTTTTTCTGATAATTTCACTGTATATTTATCAATTGTTATCAAATTGGTACAGGGACATAACTTTGTACAAGGAATATTATTTTATTTATTATTTTACATTTTGTTACAGGGGGCGCCACCTTTATGATTCCTGATGATGAAATTAACTGGTAGCTTTTTTTGACGAAACTTTTTAGTGGTTTTGATTAGAAAATATGACGTAAACATCATTTCTACATAATATTGGTACTCTTGTTTAAACACGATCATTTCACCCGTTTGCGAGAAAAACGCAATTGAACAGTTCTGATAAGGGGATTTCAAATAACAGACAATAAAAAACTTGTAACATAAGGCTTATATTCCAACGGTTTATAAAGCAGAATTAAAAATAATTTAACATAAAAAGAGCAAACTTAAATTAAATGTTCTATGTGGCCTCCTCCGACTTCTGTGCCTTTTCTAATTCTTGTAATAAAGGATATCAAAGAAAATATTATAAAATTACCTGTTCAATTGCGTTTTTCTCGAAAACGAGTGAAAGTATCGTGTTTAAACAAGAGTACTAATATTATGTAGAAATGATGTTTACGTCATATTTTCTAATCAAAATCACTAAAAAGTTTCGTCAAAAAAAGCTACCAGTTAATTTCATCATCAGGAATCAGGAATCAGGAAACAAAATGTAAAATAATACATAAAATAATACTCCTTGTACAAAGTTATGCCTCTGTATCGATTTTGATAAGAATTGACAAATATACAGTGACATTATCCGAAAAAAAGCAAAGAAAAATTTAAACTTTAAAGCCCTGTATCTTATTTCACAGCAATATTTTATTAAGGTATATTTGGTCCTATCGTCATATTTTGGTCCCAATAACCTGCCCTTAGCCTATCTCCCAATAGTTATGAATCACCCTGTACATTCTTGTAATGTATTTCAGGAAATAAAGATTTTTGACTTTGACTTTGATAAACAACGAACAAGATCTACTATTGAAATATTCAGGCCAAAAAACAAAAATAAAAGTTGAACATTTTTTGATGTTATGAAACAAAATTTTAAGTAAAGCAATAATATCCTAGGTTGCATAAGATTTGATTTACGAAAATATTTAACATTTCTACTGACTCTCTATTAAATTAATAATAAATTATCGTAACCTCTGACATTATTCATAAACATATTGATTCTTTAATCCACAAATTCTCGCAATTCGACGTTCATTTTTACACAATGCAAATATATGGAAAGTCATTCATTTTGGAAATTTCATTGAGACAGACTGCGTAAATTAATACAATAAAAAACCGCGAATATTTATTTATTCATCAGTTTTTAATCAAATTCAAATTTTTTTTACGTTTATTTTTACCGAGATTTTATTACCTTTCAGCCAACATAGACCAAGGCCAAATCGATTTTAAATACCCAAATTCTTGAAAAAGTCTTGAAAATTTAGAGTAAATTAAGAAAAATCCGGAAAGGTAAATATACGTTTTGAGGGTTGGATATTGGTTTTTTACGATTTGTGGCTGAAATACCAGTAACGAAATAACTTCTGATCCCCTTGAAATGGCAGAAATATTTAATACTTATTTTGTATCTGTAGGATTAAACCTTGCCAGTAAAATAAACAGAAATCATAATTATAAAGAAAAAACTTAATATTTCTACACCCAACCGATACTTAGGAAATCAAAGAAATTATTAACGCCCTAAAAAATAAAAAATCTGCAGGCTGGGACGGTTTAAAAGCTGAAACACTATTGCAGAATTAATAAATAAATCACTTCATAAAGGTTATTGTCCTTCTGCTTTTAAACTAGCAATAGTTACCCCAATTTTCAAGCAAGGAGAAAAAATTGAAAAATCAAACTACCGGCCAATCTCTGTATTAAGCAGTATGTTAAAAAATATTTGAGAAGGTTATACAGAGAAGACTAAATTCGTTTCTAGATAGACACAAATACAAAATAAATCAACTCAAGATGCCATTAATTTATTAACAGAAGGAATCTACAACAGTCTTGATAAAGTAATGCCTTCAATTGGAGTGTTTGTAGATCTAGCCAAAGCCTTCGACACTGTTAACCATTGAATCCTCTTAGAAACTCTTAACAATATAGGTATAAGAGGAATTCCACATGAACTATTTAAAAGCTATCTAACCTATAGAAAACAAAAGGTTAAAATTGGCAGCACCACAAGCCAAGAACAAACTATCACATGTGGAGTACCTTAGGGGACAGTGTTGGGCCCTATATTATTTAATATATATTTGAATAATCTCTTCCTTCTAGATACAAATAATGGACCAAAGTCTCGTAGAATCGCATCTCAATTATGGCATAACGGGATGGGGTAGTGTAGCCAAAACATATATGACGCAACTTGAGATTCTACAAAAACGATTCCTAAGAATAATCCTCCAGAAAGGTTATGACTGTCTAAGTGACACTCTGTATCATCAGAGTGGCATATTTGATCCTAGACAACTCTACTTTGCTAGTATAGGAATTAGTTTATTCTGTAATTAAACAATATTAAAAGTATTGACACATGATTATTCTACTCGAAATATTTCCAAATAATATAAGAGAAGAAACCAAGCTGCTGTACAAACAAGCAGTTAAAAACTTTGTCCATAGTATGCCACGTAGTTTTATACATAACATTATTGAAAATTAACAAAAAAATCCAATAAATTTAAATTGTCAAACAAAAAATAATAAAATTAGTAACCTACAATGTCACACATTGTTCTTATACTATATATGAAAATTATTTTGTAACTGAATGTTTTAATCATACCATGCCACAAACAAGTAACCTGTTTACTTCGTGGTTTTTGTCGTTTATTTGTTTGTTAGTATAATTTGTTCCATCGTATTTTTTTTACTGACTGCAAATAAACATTATTATTATTATTATTATTATTAATACATTTTTTAACATTTTTTGTTCCGCAAAAATATTTTTTTTATGAAAGTTGGTGAAGACGTTCTTTTTTGTGCTTTAAATAAGCTGTAATTTTTTCAAACCAAAATATTGTACAGGGTGGCCAAATAAGAATGCGAGGTACTGTATCTGGGAAACTATCGATCGTAGAGGCTTGCGGCAAAAAAACTTATGATTAAAACGGCCAAGACAAAAATCTGGAAAATATTTTCAAGTTTCTGAAATGGCCACTAGGGGGCGTAACTGCAATCTTGAATCTAAAAAAGTGATGTTTTTGTGAATTCCGCTATATTAACCTGGCGAAAAAATACCTAATCTTTAAAGTCGAGGATAATCTGAACCTTTTTTGTTTAACAATTTTTGCTGTATCTCTAAAAATAATGTGGTGGGGGGTATTCAAAGGTTTCAGTAAAAAACCCCCTGTGTATTCGAAATGGCTTATCCGATTTTAACAAACTTGGGCTAGTTGAAAAGAGCTATTCATGGGCTACAAATGTTATAATATTTGAAGTTTTGTTAGTTTCACATGTCGCCGATAGATGGCTTTTTTTTTTCAAAAAATTTAAATGCGTTGTATCTCGGTATGTTATGTAATGCATTACGAATCTGGGTTTCTTCTCTGGTCGTAGGTTGACAAGTTAAGTTTGGTGATCACGCAAGCTATGGAAACAGACTTCCTCTTCCAATCCACCGCTGTTGTAATACTGCATTAATATGCTCTCGCACAATAATGGAGAGTTTTTTTTTCAAATTCTTTGGACCGATGAAGCCACATTTAAAATCTGCACAATATGCATTATTAGTCTGCAGAAAATCCGCATTGGTTGCGTGAAGTTCAGCACCAAGGTGGAGGCAGAATTATTGGAATTATAGGAATTATAGGAATAATATATCGAGATGCGGTTTTCGCGATCTTGTTTAGGCATCATTTAGCTACTTTTTCATGAAAAAAAAATCATACCAATGCATTTAATTTTTTTGAGAAAATTAACCATTTCTTTTGAAATGTCGAAAAAAGCCCTCTAGCGGCGACATGTGAAACTAACAAAACAAATATTATAACTTTTGTTTGGTAAAATTAGATCAGCCGTTTCGAATATACAGGGTGTTTTTTACTGAAACCTTTGAATACCCTCCACTACTTTATTTTTAGAGATACAGCAAAAATTGTTAAACAAAAAAGGTTCAGATTATCCTCGACTTTAAAAATCGGGTATTTTTTTGTTAGGTTAATACAGCGGAATTCACAGAAACATTACTTTTTTAGATTCAAGATTGCAGTTACCCCCCCTAGCGGCCATTTCAGAAACTTGAAAATATTGTCCAGGTTTTTCTCTTGGTCGTTTTAGTCATAAGTTTTTTTTGCCGCAAGCCTCTACGATCCACAGTTTCCCAGATACAGTACCTCGCATTCTTATTTGGCCACCCTGTACAAATATGTATGGTATTAATATTTTTTTGGAATCCGAGAATGATTTTATATTTAAAAAAAAAACCGAATCGTAAAATAAACATTTATCCCGTATAAATAAAAGATAAATTCTAATGAAGTACTTGAAATTCTGTTGGTTAAAAAATATATATATATATTCTGTTTTGCATTCCAGTTCATCCATATGTTACAAAATTCCCTGAACGAATATTTTGCTGTCAGAAAGATGACTGTCACTGACATCAATAATCGTTAATATAATTTCCTGGTCACATTATAAAATCCTATTTCCATCATCCATGTCAGTTGGTATTACGTTATAAATCAGAAAAAGCGATGTAACTGAAAATTTCCATTTTGTATTTGATGTTTTCCTGAAAGTTTTAATAACATTTATGGAAGCTTTTAACATGCAATTTCAATACGATTATTGTAGTACATGAAAAGGTCGATTATAAAATAATTAGATTGTTTTTTTTTTAAAAGTGATTTTTATGTATTCCGTTAAAAACTTTAAAACGTTTTTCTTAAAATGGCGTACAACGAAACTGATTTACCGGAAAATTTAACCATACATAATATTTATGATTAATTACAGATTTCTGCTTTCTCCTAAAAAACTTTTTAATTATATCGAAAGGGCATCCATCGCATACCTACTCCTTGGGCCTTGGGCTACTTGCCCCACTTGCATTAGTCTAGACGCGTCTTGTCTCTATAGTCATCAGACGCGGGATGGAACCCAAACTTTGTCGGGACTTATCAAACCCTTTCGATTCAATTCGAAACATTTTTGGGAGAAAGCAGAAATCTGTAATTAATTAGTTTGATGCTCCCCAAGTTCACTTGATTTTCATAAGTATATTCTCACTCTATTCAATATGTTAAATATATTTATTTAAGTTGTTTTTAAGTATATCCCAAATTTAGTTATTAGTTTCAGTGCCATATCCTTTTGGTAGTTACAAGGTAAAAATGTTACAATACATTTCTGATTATTCTAGAGTAAATTTAGTAAATAATCGTAAAATAAATTAAAAAAAATCAAGCTCCCAAAATTGAAGATCCAAACAAACCAAACCACGACAAAGCATTTCATTCACCATTCATAGTATAGATAAACGATAAAATTCAGTTCAAAACGTGGACAATAAACATGTCGTTCACGATTTCTTGTTGAAAAGCAATTACTTTAGAAATGGAAAATGGAGCAATGTCGTGATCTCAAACGAAGATATATTAAAAAAAAAGTTCTTTCCCTAACAAGACCACGTCCATTTATAAGAATATGAATAGAAACCGAAAGGAAAGGAAATATTGTTCGTTAGATCTAATAGAAGTTGGCCTATAAAATATTTACATACGAAAGTAGAAATATACATCAAATTTTATTAGTACAACCCCGTGGTTTTGGAAACTATGTGTAGATAGTATATATTATAATATATTTATTTAACTTTTAAAAACCAGTTTTTACGAGTATTTGTTTGCCCTCGAATACTCGAATTTATCAGATATAACCGCTTGTTTATCTCGTATTTTCATGAGTTCCGGAGGAAAAAACCAATCCAGAGGTTAAAAGACTATATGTCCTGTAGCCAGAACACAGTTTAAAACACTCGAAATCAGTGTTATCGCCTGTCCAGTTGACCCCAGTCTCCGTGCAGCCAAAGTAGTTGTAGCTCGTGGTCACAGACAAACTTTTGAACCAGAAGTGCTACCAATTTCGTCAACCATCTGAAAATCCAACCTCCATCAGGATAAACGGTGAGATCCATCCAACTCACAGAAAACAAGCTCAGTTATCATTGTCACAAATTTTGTAAAGATACTCTTAAAACATATTTTTTTGTATCCTTATAATAATAATCTATATCGTATCGTATATCATCTTTTCCATCGTCTCTTCCAATTCATTATTCATCAACTGTTTCGTTTTATTTAATGTCTTCCTCTTTGAGAATACATCATTTAATATTTTAATTTTTTTATCCAGGGAAGAATTTACGGAGTTAATTTACCAATGTTTCTATACAACTAACATCGTTTTTTTTACATCTATAAATTACGATACTTTTATCAATTTTACACAGTTATTATTTAATTTAAAGATCGTTCGAAAAGAATCAAAGATCACATAGTTATCCAATTGGTTTCATCTTGTGAACGAACAATTAATAAAAGAAGAAGTAACAGTAACAATAACAATATAATGATTCGTGTAATTGGTAGAAGTTATTTTTAATTAGTCCCATTTGCTAATGATTACCTATTTGTTTCGAATTGATAGGGAAGAGGCTGTGAGAGAGTTTTTTGAGTTATATCAGATTTCATTCGTACGATGACCCGGGAAGTTTTCCAAAAAGAAATTTAGCGCTTAACTACCAAATTTTACTATTTTTTTAAAGAAATTGTCTTTGAATATCTTTGAAAGTTTTATTACATTTTTAGACTAGTATAAGGCTATATTAATTTTAAACTATTTTATAAAGTGACTTTTCGGTAAAGTAGCAGTACGAGATATCACCTGGTATAATCTGTAGCTACTACAATATTGATATTAAACAAACCAGGCAAAAATATTTTATTATTAACAGTTTTACGTTGTGTATGAACCTAAAAAATATTAAAAATAAGGAGAAATCGAAATTATGGCAAGCTTTGGAAAAAAAATCTTTTTTTCACTCAATTTCTGCTATGAAAAACTTGACGACTAATCGGTAATCATATTAGCTTTACCCAAAATAACAATAGAAATATTTTAAAGGCACAGACGGGTCACTTCGGGGGTTATATTATACTCTGAAACTATACGATATTATTTTGAAGAACTTTTGCAATCACTTTATGAAAAATGTAATAGATTTTTGAAAATTCTAAAGGTGATTCCCACCTTAATATGTTGTTTATCTCAGAATTATAGACTAAAAATATTCTAGCTTTTCATTGAACAAAAACCATAATGACAACTATATTTGATGGATATTTTGGAAGTAAAAAGATTAATATTTTTTAAATGAACGATTCGGAAATATGAAAATAAAGTATTTTAGGTGAAACTACTTCTGGTAAATAAAAAATAAATCCACCATTTAAAATTGAAGTCGTTTTAACCGCCTAATGCTTTTTATAATAAAAAACAATTAACCTGGAAGTTTAAAAAAATTAAAAGTTTGCTTAAACGAAAACACTAAAACCGTTTTCATGCAATTTAAATTAATTTTTCCATGTGCAAGGTAGTAAAAGTAGCTGTCCTTGTTTTATGTTAAAAAGGATTTTCACTAGAAAATAATTTTTCCAATTTATGAACTCGAGCTGTAAAACTTTTACGAAAAGGGCGTTGATTGTTTGGACTTCCCACTCTCGCACCCCAATTACGAAGAGTGACTCGGCACATTTATTTTCAATGGTTTTTTCTGTCGAATCACTGCCCTTGGACAGGTAAATAATGAGCAGGGAAAAGCGTTTTTCCTGTTTCTCCTAATTAGAATCCGTCTATTTTAATTTGCGCGGTTTCATTTTGCTCACATCAAGGAGTCAACGAAGATTTTTCGCGCCTTATTTTGCGATGAGAATGTCTCCTATTTTGCTTATTTGGTAGAACATTTTGAAAGAGAAACCTCCATTATTATAAATTTAAAGGTTTCGCCTATTGGATAAAAGCATCTTCAGGGTATCAGATAAATTTCAATAAACATCACCTCATTTTTTTAAATAATAATAATATTGCTTAATAGAAATGTCCTGGCGAGGATTCTCTAGCTCTATTGGAGTCTTGGGGGCAGATTGCATATCGTCCCTGTAATTGCAAAATGTCGTATGTCAAAAATTCCATATGTGCGTATAAAACACAAACACGTTAAGTTAACGCCTTAAATGCCATATAACATGATGTTACATCATAAGAATAAGCTATAAACTGATTTCTGAAATAATTAAATAAAATAGTAAAAAGATATTATAAGTTTTTTTGCTCTCCTGAAAAGGGCCTTTTTGACATACGACATTTTGCAATTACAGATTCTATATCACTCATTAATTCATTCACATTTATCATATCTAACTCTAATCTGGAGTAAAACTTCCCAAAATAGACTAAATGTTACGGAATAGAGCTATCAGAAAATTTTTTCAACTTCCATTATGTTATCCTACTGTTCTTTTGTATCCTCCATATAATATGTTAGACATTCAGTCGCTCGCTAAATATAGACATGCATTTTTATCCATAATCTGTCTCTGAAAAATATTCACTCAGCCCAACAGCTGACTACTGCCAGGGATATCCACATATAATACAAGGAACAATATCTGCTACAGAACCACAGCAGTAAGACATGTTTAGGTGACCGAAGTATTCTATCGGAGGGTATACGACAATATAAGGACCTGCCATGCATGTACTATAGGGAACATAAGGACTACTGAAAAAGGACGCCGCACCATTCTTATGGAAACGGGAGCACCGTCAAATTGTCTGAATTTTTGATATGTGATGGTACTTGATGTCCTGATCAATAGTGTCCATGGGCCCAATCCTATCCTATGGCTAGATTTCGATATACAGGGCGTTAAAGTTCGAAATGTTAAAAGTTTCTGGCGGATATATGTAGTCAAAATACATACATACAAAATACATCAAAATATAATACCTTACAGGGCGATTCATGTTTCCACAGACCTTTTTGTTTAAAGTATGTATTTTTAACATGCAGAAATAGCCTGAAATATCGATAAAAAAAAGTCACCGTCAAAGTTTCTGAATACCTATTGGATATAATGTAGATCTTGTTCAAAATTGTCATTGGTTAAATTGAATCCTATGGCTTGTTTTCGAGAAATTAAACGATTAAACTGTAAAAATATCAATTTTTACCAATAGCAACTTTTAGTAATAAAAAATAAACGAAATATTGTAAACTAAATATTTTTACACACTGTATTAAATTATATTGCACCGTTATATTAATTGGAGGCAGGCTAAAAATTCATACTTACCTTAGATAGTAAGTGTGATATATCGTTGAAATCAGCTCATTGGGGGAGATTTTAAAAATGTTAAAATACATAGGGCGTTCCATTAAAAACTTCGATCTGGCAGGGCGTTATGAAACACCCTGTAACATTGTAACTAATTTTAAACTGTAAAGCTTAAAGATGCCTACAATTTTTGTAAATAACATTTTTCCGAATCTTTTATTATACCAGATCTACTGAGCCTTGTCACAATAATCAATCACCCTGTATATATATACAGGGTTGCTCAGTATATTTTTTTGATACTTTGATAATTAAAAAAATGAAATAATGGTCTTAGAAACAGCTTTAAAAAGCTTTAAACTCATATCGCATACATAGTGGATTGTTTAATTATTTACACTGTATTTTTTTTCAGATTATTCAATTATTTATTGGAATTAATAAACTACATAGGAAAAATATAATTTTCATGTGAAGAATCTCTCGTAAAAATTAAGAAACGCTATTAAATAAATGTATAGGGTGGTGTAATAGGAGGTATTTCAAAGCTCGATGGAATAATCGATTTTCCACAATTGCACATGATTCTCCAAAAATATCAGTGAAATATTCCTAAAAAGGGATAACAAGAAAACCAAATCGCTAGGGCTCTAACGCATTGGTGTTGGAGAAAAGAGCTTAAAATATGAATTATGGGTTCGATAAAAAAAAACTCAAATATACTTACCTATTTTTTTATTTATTGGAACTAAACCTTTTAATTGTTTGGCAGCTGTTTTAGATTTGTTGATTTTGTCATCTTACAAGCTCAAGTGAGATTACCCGGTAAGTATGAATTTTTAGCCTGCCTCCAATTAATATAACGGTGCAATATAATCTAATACAGTGTATGTAAAAATATTTAGTTTACAATATTTCGTTTATTTTTATTACTAAAAGTTGCTATTGGCAAAAACGATGACTTTTTTTATCGATATTTCAGGCTATTTCTGCATGTTATAAAAATACATACTTTGAACAAAAAGGCCTGTGGAAACATGAATCGCCCTGTAAGGAAATAGATTTTGATTTTATTTATTACGTATGTATTTTGACTACATATATCCGCCAGAAACTTTTAAAAATATTTTACAGGGACTTTTTGGTACACATTTTAAACTTTCAAGATCTTGAACTTTAACGCACTGTATATCGAAATCTAGCCCTAGGATAGGATTGGGCCCATGGACACTATTGATCAGGACATCAAGTACTACCACATATCAAAAATTCAGACATTTTGACGGTGCTCCCGTTTCCATAAGAAAGGTGCGGGGGTCCTTGAAATAAACTAAAAAACTACCTAATTGAACCTTATTAGCTAATTACTGTATGTGCATTAATTCTGTTAGTATATTATTATAAGTAATTCTTCTTCTTCTCCAGTGTTTGTAAAATTTGAATTGTTTGTAAGACACATATAGTTTTTTTAAACTCTGGGTCTAAATATGCTGAATTGTCTTTCTTTCTCTTTCTTTCTAATAATTAATTAATGGAATCTTAACTTAATATTAGTAAAAATGAAAGAAAAACCTTCAGCTAGCCTCTTTTTCTGTGGTTTTCTAATCAGTATAGAGACAAATACTAGTCAAAATATTGAATTCCTTTTATCTTCGTTAATATCATTTCCATAAAAGCTTATTGGAAACAAAGAAAAAAAATAATTGACCCAAATCCACGTTGTTCTCGGTACACCAAGGCATATTGTAGAGGCCAAAGGCGTGCTACAAAGACGCGCTCGAAAGAGTTTTTTTAACTTTTTATGTAACAGCTGTTCCAGCTTGTGTGTACCTACAAAGACTAAAATTTCTTTGTCATCATTCACGTTCAGTGGAGCGCGGCCCCTTCGGGTTTTCATCTTCGCTTATTATTGTCTCCGGTTTGACTCGCAGGCTGCGTTTTGGTCTTTAACATTTAATTTGACTCTGTTTGTTTGTTTGGCTATTAAAGAATTGGCTCGAAAAGCTATGTTGTCTAAAATTGATTTTTGTGAAAAAAATCCAAGAGTCATTTCAAATTTTTTTCTTGTATATCATTCTCTTGTTGAATCGCGTCTACAATCTGTTATCCTCGGATGGGAAAGTGTTGCGTCATGCCATCTCAAAAATTTAGAAATTAAAAAAGTATTTAAATATAAAAAATCTCTCGATGTACGTCAGATGTTAGTATACGGTAAATTTCATTACGCAACGCATTTTTATTGGAGATGAATTAAGAAACAAAAAACGTTTTATTTGAATAAGAAACTTACAAAAAGAATTAGAAACATTTGAAACTGTGAATAAGCTATTTGTTGTAAATATTAATCGTACAATTTTCACAATTTGATTCACGAAGAAGCTACACCTGGTCTTGTTACTTTTATTATTACAACTATTATTAAGACTTAGCGAAGGTTCAAGTCCTCCTAAAATGTTCTTTTTATTTTCAATGGAAGAATCTATGCATCCGTCAGCAACAGTATTATTTTTCCAGCCTCCATGTCGCTTTATAGTCAAAAGATCTGCTCCTGAATCTGCAGGACATGCAGCTGATGATCACCGACCCGTTTATTGAGCAGGATCAGGGAATTTTAGAAACAAAGCAACGTTTTTTGGTACCATTGCGAAAGTATTTATGCCAATAGGCTGTCTTATGCATCCTATATCCAACGAAAAATCGTACAAGGACGGTACCGCGAGGACGTAGTTGCAAATATTTTGCCTCTTACGAAATTGAAGTAGGGAAAAATTTTAATAAAAAATACCATCTTGGTCGCAAACATATTTACAGATATTTTTTTAGAGAAAATATTAGTTACAAAATCATGAAAAAAATACACGCAACTTCATCCACACGATTTTGCAACTAATCCGGATTAATTTTTGGAAGAAATTTGGTGTATTTTTGAAGTAAATTGTCATTTTAAAAAATCAATTAGAATTTGAATCACAAAATACTACAAACTCAATTATTTATGGTACAATTAAAATATAAATTGCAATTTTGGTACACAGTAGGAGTATTGTTTGAAATATTTGTTAACTCATTGATAACGTTGATTAATGTTGTTGATGGGTCCAGCTGTAGAGTGAGAAGCTCGAGGAGTGGCTGCAGGATCTTCTGTTTTCTCCTTTTTAGCTGGAGGTTCTGATGCGTCACTTCTAAGGGTGTTTATGATGTTGGAATAATGCTCATTATCCATTTGCAGGTAAGGCTTAATTGAGTTGGCTCAACTGGGGCCAGTAATTTTAATTAATTGTTGTTCACGCAACCCCTCCTTTAGCCAGGTTACTGACTGCTGTCGACCGCATTAGAGTGGTTTGTTATTTTTATTTCTTTTGTATTTAATCCTGCCACTGTAGTGTTTTTGTACCATCCACTCGATTGATTAAGAATAATCTATCAGTTGTTATTCTAGATGAACGTTTAACCATTAGAATTTTAAAAAGTCGGACTGGACAACAAAAGGTAGGGTTCTTCGCGTTGGGGACCAGCCATTTACTATCGGCCATTTTTTTTTCTCCACCCTGGGCCGTTTTATTGAAGAGAGGATTATATTCTACTCTTCCTAAAAAGTAGGATTTTTGAAAATCGATTTCCTTTTATTGGCGCACATCTGCAAATTTCTTCGTTTCGCATTTCGAGCTTCCCTAGGAGACTTGAAGATAATATCTTTAAATAGATCAAAAATTATTTTCCACTTCATAAAATACATCTCTTGCATTTTTTTTGCAACGGTGTTCCACATTGTCTTCACAACTTTCAGGATTAGGTTTAGTTGCTTTAAACTTGTAATTTCCAAAAGCTCGTATTTCTTTGCCTTGCAGAATTCCGTAAACTGTTTCCATATTGACGTATGGGTTTTAACGGTATTGTACGGTACACTTTTCTCAATCGCTCAATATTAGTCATAGAATCACTTCCAAAGCGACTCATTTTCACTACATAAGCTGACTAGCACTGTTTAAAACAATATTACAAAATTTATTGACACCAAAGACAAAGAAAAATTGTTTAGCGTAATTTTCTTGTGTCCTAGGAGACCATAATTACTTGTTATCGCAGGTATTGTAATTTTTGGTGACAACAGCTGTCAAGTTTTGCCGCGGGTAAACTAGAAAAACTACTGACAGGAGCTGTAATACAATTTTTTTCATCTAGAAACCATTTGTAATTCAAAATTGCGCGTATGTGATTGGTGGAAATTAAGACGAGGGAAATAGAAATTTAAAAACAATTTTTTGATAAAATGTTGAAAATCGATTAGAATTATTGTGTTACCGCCCTCATCCTCGTTTTTATAAAAAATATGGTTCAAGTAATTTTTAGCATTACAGAAAACACAATAGACCCTTTACACAATAAATAACTCATTGGGGTTACTGATAATGGATGAATCATCCAATCGATATCAACGAAAATAGACGCTAGACTTGTTCGTGACACAGTATTTCCTTGCCGTTTATTCCTTTTTGCTGGCGCTGCACTCATATTACAAATAAAACATAAACGTAACCATCAATTATTTTAGGTATAAAAAAATCAATGTTTACGTGCACCCATTGGAATTTTAAATAAATGTTACGTTTCCATTATTATCCCACAAAAATCCCGACTTGTTGTTTTGTTTCTAGTATTGACCAAGACAACTCAAATATCCTGCAAAATTAATTTCCGTGATCTCTTTTCTTTTTGGCACAAATTGGCAACGTTATCTGTTGTTCTAGTATCAAGACGTCCTTATTATAGTTGTTGTAGTAGGAACAGGAGATGTAGTATTCCCAATAACCAGCTTTAAAACGCGGTTCCTTTGATACCACCAAAACATGACCCCTTAAACGTAAGCGGCATCCTTAGAAAACAACTTTACTGAAATCTAAAAGTCTACGATGACCGGACTCATCCTATTTGTTGGATATTCAAATGAAGCGCTTTGATAAGACAATGGGACAATAGGAGATCGCAAAGATAAGTTCACCCCACCGTGAAATGCATTTGATCGCGTAGCCGACCCATCATTCGATTACCACTTAGCGATCGCACATGTGTTTGGTTTATACCCTTTCCACTCTGGCTCCCGAGCTATAAACTAAAGGAAACCCCTTCTTAGCAGCCTGCACTATACAATAAAATAGTAGTTGCAAGCATTATTTGTATTATACATGCACCTGGTCCACTCGACATAAGTAATAGCATAAAATACACGCTCTTTATCCTTTCTGTCTTGGGTATAATGTAATTGGAGATGCATTCTACACCCTCTGAGTTCCGCTCATGCAATAAACTCCTTTCCAGACGTATAATATCATATCGATTCAGACTTCTTCTAGAAATACTACCGCCCGTCGCACCCTCCAGGATTTTCTAGGATCTGGATAACGATAAATAGTGCAAAACATAAAGTTCGTATCACAAATATCGCTTGATGGAGAGTTTACGCCGTGCCCATCTGACATTTTTATAATGATGGATGGTAGAATGGAGATCGGGAAGCAAATTTAGCTGGACAAAATTGAAATTGAAATTTCGTTCTATCAACTTTGTTTTGTCCAGTTACGTTTAGTATTTTCAGATCCTTTCATGTCTCGAAATGCGGAGTAGATTGATGAATGTTTTCAAGAAATTAAAGAAAAAGAAATATTTTCCAACTTTTTTAAATTCACAAGAAATAATGTTAAGGATTAATATATGAATTTTTTTTCGCACTTGCGACATTTTAAACATATATTATGAACAAACAAAAAACTCTTCTGATGGTAACGCCTCAATGCAATTTCCTGTTATCTACAGGCCTAATCTACCACTCTGTACAATCTGCCCACGTGTTCGTGATCAACGGAGGAAATCGAACATAGTATGATCCCACTGACCGTGAGCAAAAACCATAAAATTATGTGTAGGAACGCTTCCCAACGCTTGAAAAGATTCCATTAGTGCGGTATTTGTGTTTGTGCATATACCATGCTTATACAGGGCAAATGAAATAACAAAAACAACACTGCATTTACGGAAGTCCCCAAGGTTCTGCACTAGGACCCATTTTTTGCGTATAGACCAAAATGACATTCAAATTCGGTATATTGGGTTAAAGTAATATTCTGGACAACTTTTTCTAATAACAATTTTTTCGATATCTCTAACGCGAAGCAAACTATCGAGAATACTTGTTAATTTGTAGTAATTCAATCAAACGGTAGTTTAAAGTGGAAAATTCTGGTGTAATTGTTTTTAGTGGTTTATTTTATGTTTTTTGGGGCGCTGAACACGAATCTAAAGTTTTCCAACAAAAATTTTTCCCGCAAATATGAGAAATCGTCAAAAATCATCAACAAAAAAATGTCTTCTAGTGATTTCCAGCTAATAACTTGCTATTATGTTAAAAATGTTAAGATAATTTTCTCTTCTTTATTTTACTACAGGAC
Source organism: Crepidodera aurea (assembly GCA_949320105.2). Taxonomy (NCBI): domain Eukaryota; kingdom Metazoa; phylum Arthropoda; class Insecta; order Coleoptera; family Chrysomelidae; genus Crepidodera; species Crepidodera aurea. The sequence continues at coordinate 44,041,284 of OX439472.1, forward strand.
AACTGTGACCACAATAGCTTGCTTTGCAAGTTATTAGCTGAAAATCATTAGGAAACATTTTTGTTGATTTCTCATATTTGCGGGAAAAATTTTTGTTGGAAAACTTTAGATTCGTGTTCAGCACCCCGAAAAACATAAAATAAACCACTAAAAACAATTACACCAGAATTTTCCACTTCAACCTGTTGGAGTGCTCCTCATGGCACCTGTAATGCAAATGCAGGCTAAACGCTGGAGTTTAGTAAGCTCCAGTATCGCCTTCCTTTGTATTACTTTAGGCCACCACACTAAGGAGCCATAGGTTAACATGGGTCTTACCACTGCAGTGTACAACCAGTGTACCATACGTGGTTTTAAGCCACATTTAGTGCCTATGGCCCTTTTGGCAGCCATTAGTGCCATTTTACCCTTATTAATGGTTTTTACCAAATGCTAATTCCAGGTTAGTTTAGCGTCAAGGATTATACCTAGATACTTCACCTCCTGGGTTAATTGTAGTTGAGTGTTGAAGAGCTTGGGTTGTCTGAGACTAGCCAACTTCTTCTTTTTCGTGAAGGCAATTAGTGCTGTTTTGTTAGGATTAACTTTAAGGTTTTCTTTCAGACACCACCTCTCCACGATATTCAGCGCCTGTTGCATAAGGTCTGAAACAATATTTTTAAAATTCCCCACTACAAGTATGAGTACATCGTCTGCATACCCCTGGGTATAATATCCTGCATTGCTGAGCTGTACCAGGAGCTCGTCAATTACCAAATCCCACAGTAGAGGTGATAAGACTCCCTTGGAAATTGACACCTCCATGCTCTCTCCCAACAACGTTGCTTCAGCTGATCGATTGCATAGCATGGTTTGTATCCACCTGCATGTGGTGTCGTCTACGCCACGCTTTGCTACAGCTGCACCCATGGTTCTAAAAGAGGTGTGGTCGAATGCACCCTCTATATCCAGAAATGCTCCTAAAGCTATTTCTTTATTTCTGTGTACAGCCTCTATCTTTGAAACGAGTCCATGGAGTGCTGTTTCACAGGATTTTCCGGTTTGATAAGCATGCTGGTTTTTGTGAAGTGGCCTTTCTTTTAGAAAGTTTTCCCTGACATGTACCTCAACCAGTTTTTCCATTAACTTTATCATAAAAGATGATAAAGTAATATGTCTGAATGATTTAGCCTGAGAGTAGTCCTTCCCAGGTTTTGGAATGAAGACAACTCTAGCTTTCTTCCAGCTAGCTGGAATGTAACCAGTAGCTAGACTTGCCCTTAAAAGTTTACATATCACTGGTGCCAGCATTTTCTTTCCCTGTTAGGTATAGGTAGTAGGCTGAGTTTAGATTTTAGCTGATTGACTATCTTAAAAAATGACCTATCACCCTGTATGACTGTGCAAAAATTCAAATCTGTTTTCCAATAAGTAACGAAATTATGGGTGTGTCTTCATTTTAAATGCGACATACTGTATATAATTAATTTCTGTATTTCATAGTGGTTCGAAATTTTTCTAGACATTTTATTATGTGTTTTATTTTTTAACTTAGTTTAAAAAATATATATAATATAAATATACAGAATTATTATAAAAAAAAATGACTAAAAAATGGGTCTTGAAAAATGTTGAAAAATGAAATTTTGGTAAAAAAAATTGTGGAAAAAGGGAAAAGTTTAGAAAAAACAATTTTTGAACATATTTTTGTAAAATATTCGATCCAACAAAATTAAGAGAAAATTTGGCAAAAATCTCGTCTAAAACGAAAAATTTACTTTATTTTTATATAAATTTTTAAATGTTGGATTTCGAAAAGGCTTCGATAACCCCTGAATCGCCGCATTTAGGTATAAGGAAATATTATATGGTTCGAAGGGAAATGAAAAGGCGAATCTTCTCACGTTGAAAAATATAGGATGTTCCATTTGAAATAACAAAGTTATTGGAGTTCAAATATGCGTTAAGTGTTCCTGATAATATAAAACACACTGTATACTATTGATCGTCTACTCAAGCCACAGTAACTAGCTGAAAGGGATTTGAGTGACCGGTCAAAATTTCGTACACCTGCCGTGGCTTATTTCAATGCGATTGAATTTCTTCGACGTTAGATTTTGAGAAAAAGTTGAATATCTCGCAAACGGAGAGAGTCAGATATAGTTATACTTTAGCAAAGTCAGCTTATTTTTTCCCAAGAATTCAAAAATGCAAGAAAATACGCGGTGTTTCATTTAAAAAATACGCTCTTTTCAAATACCTTATATAACAGTCATTATCTTTAAAATGTAGTTCAGATCGACATCACAATGGGTAAATAAATTCAATGTTTTAATTTTTAGTTTTTATTTTCAAATTAACACTTTGACATCTATCAATACCAAAATCAACAAATATCAAAAAATTTTGAAGTTATCTTTACATAATTTTTTTAAATAAACAAATTCCTACTCTAAACGTCATTTTTTTAACAAAATTCCCTAAAATTTCTTCACAATTTCCCATAACATTTATTCACGTATTATAAATACTTTTGTAATACTTTTATCTATTACTATTGAAATATTTTTTTTTTTAATTTTTATAAATATTTTAATTGTTATTATTTTATTTTTTTAATTTTATTTTCCATTTATGATAGTTTATTTTATTTTTATCTCTTATATTTTTATAAGTATTTTTGGTCGTAATCTTCTTATGTTACCCTTAAATTTGTGATTTTTTCCACTATATGCATTTATTGTTGAGTTCATTCAATTTTCTCTATTGATATCCACATCTACTTTTTTTATTTCCTTTCTAAGCATTTTCTATATTGGATTTAATTTTTCCCTTTAATATCTTGAAATTGTCTTTGATTTCCTTTCTTGTTTTTAAATTTTCTTCCTCTGATATGGCAATATTTGTTATTAACCCTTCCTTGATATTTTCTTCTAATTTCAGTACTTCATTGTTCATCAAATTATATTTTGTGTTCGTTTTTATTACCTCTTTCTCGATTTGTCCCATTCTCTTATCCTGTTCCATTATTTTCCGTTGTCAATTTCTGTTTGCTTTCAAATTCTTCAAATTTCCTCTCCATCTTCTACTTTAACATATTAGTATTTTCTTTCATCTGTTGCTTTAATTTTTCTTGATTTAGTTTCATATCTTTTTTTAAGCCTTGTTTTAACTCTTGTTGATTTTGGTCCATTTTGTCCATCTTCTTTACCAATAATTCAAACATTTTCCATATACCATTTTCTTTTTTATTTATTTCTATTTCTTTTTGTTCTTTTTCAACGTTCCTTTCTTCTTTTAATTCTACAACCTCTAAATGGTACAATCTCTTTCCTGTTGCTTTTCCATTTTTCTTTATATTTCTATTACTGTTAGTTTTCAATTTAAATAAGTCATTTGTGTGGTTTCTACTTTTGAAGCCCCACGTTGGGCGCCATTTGTGATGGTTAAATAAATTCAATGTTTTAATTTTTAGTTTTTATTTTCAAATTAAAATTTCTTCACAATATACGTCCCCAGACCGTTTACTGAAAAAAAAAAACCATTTAGCCGCGAGAGTCTGAGGCGTATATATATAACGCAAAAATGTCGTGAAAATTTTTGACAATAGATTTTTTTATAATTACATACATCCGATGATTAAAATGATTCATGGAAATGTTCTAATAATTTTTATTACTAATAAACATAAAATTTTGTGTAATAAAAACGACAAAAGTTTTATTCTTAAATTGTGTTGCAGGACCTCCGATTAAAGTGATTAATAATTTATATATTCTTTGGTACAAGACATCATGTCAATGATACTTTTTATCTTCTTGTACATTATATACCTGGCATAAAAAGACCATCTCCTTACACGGACAGAAAAAATAACATTTTTTTACGTCGTACGTTTTATTTTATACTTTTATTATTTAAGGGACATGCCTTTATAGCTCATAAATTTTTGTATTTTTGTGTATCGCATCAAGAACATAAATAGGATTTTAGGATGACTGCTTTGTCGATTTATATTGTAATGTTACTGAAAAACAAATATTACCTGTTGGATAATATAATAATAATAATAACGTTTATTAGTAAAAATAATAGAATAATAACTTTCAATATAATTTTTTAGTACAATTAGTAATAAACTAGAGTAGAGTACCACAAATAAAAATATAAAAAATCAAGAAATTGTTAATTTTTTTAACGCATTAATTAGTTAAATGAAAAAGTGAGAAATTAGATTGGATAGCAAAAAAAATTTAATGTTTTTTAAAATGATTTGACGTGCAAGAGTTTTTAACATTTTCTGGTAGAAAATTGTAGAAGCGAGGTGCTAAATACTTGCAGTTTCTTTGGCCAATTGTTTTTTGTGCATTTGGAACTACCAAATTATTTTTTTTCTTGGCTCTTGTATTATGTGAATGAGAAATTAAATCAAAGTCTTTTTTATGTTTAAATAAGTACGTTAAAGTTTAAAAAAAAGTCTGGCAAAGATCTAATACAAATGCTTCCCGAAAAAGCTGGTCAGAAGGGTAAGTTATTTCTTTTCCTAATATTACTTTCAAAAAAATTATTTCTGCAGTATTTGTAGTTTATCCAAATACCAGGTCTATACAGTTCCGCCCCAAGCTAAAATACCATAGGATAATCGAGATTCTACCAATGAATAGAGGATGAATCAGTAGACCAGGTTCAAACCGATTTTAAATACCCGAAAATATTTTTTTATATGAAATTTGGTAAAAAAAATTATTGCAGGAGATAAAAATTAAAAACGAAAAAAAAAAACGGGTTTTAGTGTTTTTCTCGATCATTTTGAGCTTATGTTGAAAAATGATCAATACAAAAGTTCTAGATTTTTTAATTATCTACAACTTTTATATTAAACGTTTTTCGATGGGATGCATATTTCAACCACAAATCGTAAAAAACAATATCCGACCCTCAAAACGTATATTTAGCTACCCCCACCCCCCTTCCGGAACTTGTACTCAGGCGTCTTGATTTTTCTTAATTTACTTATAATTTAACCAAAATGTTCCGACCACCCACATACTGCTAAGAATTTTTCAAGACTTCGAGTATTTAAAATCTGTTTGGCTCTGGTCTGGAACTCTAGAAGGCAAAAATCATTATTATTATTATTATTTAACATATATATCCGTATATACTTTAAGTGGACTTCTTCCTGTATTTTAATTTCAATTATAAGTTTTGAATGTTCTCATTTAGACCAAACATTTATGATTACCGCTATGTTAATTGCGCAACTTTCACTGAGCTGTTAGTAACAAACGAAGAATAAATTCTAAAACGTAATTGGATCATAGTTTTTAACGACATTGTAACATGTTACGTTGCTTTCGCTGTAAATTATACTAAATTATAGAAAAACAGTCTGAACAAAGTTAATTCCTTGGATTTCCGTGTATCGGCTTAAAATTGTTTGTTGCATGTTATGTTTCGTACGTGACAATCACAAAAATAATAAAATTCTTCAACGGAAAAACCTACGCCAACTTATTGTTGTTAAGTAGGGAAAAATTTTTAATGCATAGGGGAAACCGGAGTTAGTCGAGTAATTCCTGAGAGATTTTATGATTGGTATTATACAACGTTGCAAGATAATTGAGACAGCACAACAACATGTAGAAGAATCCTTGAGCTGTAAACTATCATTCGCCTTTTCTGAGATTTATTTATTTATTCAATAAATACAATGAATGATAAGCGATAAGTGCTACTGCACTTGTTTCGCATGAAATGCATCATAAAACATCATCTACAACATTATAAATAGAATTATACCCAAAGACTAGACATCTGTATGAACCTTGACCGATCTTCTTTCCAATTAAGTATTCCCTTTTTTCCAGAGCATTTACTTCAGAATTTGGAGGACTCAAAAGGGTCGCATGTGTTAATTAAGCAGGTTTTTTCTTTACCTTTGATTTTCCAAAAATATCCATTCAGACGTCGTTCCCGCATATACACCTACTTGAATTTTCGTTCCAGTCTTTTGGTATTCCTCAACATAGATTTAAATTACAAAAATGTGTGGAAAATGACATGGTTGATGGTTCGCTTTCTCTCGTTATTAAGTGTTGGTTATCAAGATTACTATGTATTACCTTTTTCTGGAAAACAACACTAACAACGCTCTTAAATTCACACAGGGAATATGTAAATACTTCTAAATTTAGTTATTCCAACACTGTGCAGTTTCACAAATACCTAATTCCAATATGTGGTACCGTCTGGGAGCTTCCTTCGCTTATCAAGCGACTTGTACATCATCGGCATTCACAATTGCTCGCGATGGTCTGGGACCGGCTTTATACGCAGCACTTTATCCAATCGATCGCATAAATTCGGAGAACCTGTGGCCAATTTTGTGGTTATTTTAGCTGTCATGAAATTGAACAATCCTTCGTGCCCTTGGTGTGCTACCACAAATGGTAAAAACCCCATTATTTATATTTATATTGGATTTCAAACTGATGACTGGAATTTCATTCCAGAAATTTAACTTATACCGATCAAAATTTATAATTCAATAAAAAAGAACTTCGACCTCTACAAAGGACGTCAACAGTTGAAGAAGGCCCGTCTGCTTGACCTTTGAAGCTTTGCAACTTTTGGACAACCAAAAACTTACAACAAGGCTCAAAAGAAAGAAACCATTTGTGCAAAGTTATTTTTTGTATAGACTATTTCTCTCGTCTTAATTTTCACCAATCACAAACGCGCAATTTTGAATTACAAATGGTTTATAGATGAAAAAACTGCATGACAGCTCCTGTCAGCAGTTTTTTTGAGTTTACCCGCTTTGGAAGCGATTCTATGACTAATATTGATCTGGTAACTGAGAAAAGTGTACCGTACAATACCGTTAAAACCCATACGTCAATATGGAAATAGTTTACGGAATTCTGCAAGGCAAAGAAATACGAACTTTTGGAAACTACAAGTTTAGAGCAACTAAATCTAATCCTGAAAGATTGGGTGTGGAATATGAAGAAAGAAAACGGTGAAAATTACAAAGAACTAGTTATGAAGACAATGTGGAACACCCTTGCAAAAAAAAATTCAAGAGATGTATTTTATGAAGTGGAAAATAATTTTTGATCCATTTAAAGATATTATCTTCAACCCTAGTAGGGAAACTCGTAATGCGAAACGAAGGAATTTGCAGATGTGCGCCAATGGTTTTATTATGGGACGAAGACACTCCGGCGGGACTCCAGCGAAAGATCTACCATATCGCTTCAGTAGAACTTGCCTGGAGAGGTGGAGAAGCAGTCAAGTGCAGAGTTCATTATTTTAAAGAGGAAGTGGATAATTCTCGGACTAAAACAGGTGGATAACATAGTTACATATTTTTTAAAATAACTGATTTTCAAAAATCCTACTTTTTACGAAGAGTGGAATATAGGTAATCCTCTCTTCAATAAAACGGCCTCAGGGTGGAGAAAAAAATGGGCGATTGTAAATGGCTGGTCCCAACACGAAGAACCCTACCTTTTGTCCAGTCCGACTTTTTAAAATTCTAATGGTTAAACGTTCATCTAGAGTAACAACTGATATATTATTCTTAACAGTAAACCCATCATGGATTAAAGAACAATCAAGTGGATGGTACAAAAACACTCTAGTGGGAAAAAACGAACTTTCGAAATGGACTAAAGAAGCAGCAGAGAAGGCAGGATTAAATACAAAAGAAATAAGAATAACAAACTACTCTATGCGGTCGACAGCAGTCAGTAACCTGGCTAAAGGAGGGGTAGGAGGACAACAATCAATTAATATTACTGGCCATGAGCATTATTCCAACATCATAAACACCCTTAGAAGTGACGCCTCAGAACCTCCAGCTAAAAAGCAGAACACAGAAGATCCTGCAGCAACTCCTCGAGCTTCTCACTCTACAGCTGGACCCATCAACAACATTAATGATTTACCCACACACAACGTTATCATTGAGTTAACAAAGATTTCAAACAATACTCCTACTGTGTACCAAAATTGCAATTTATATTTTAATTGTACCATAAATAATTCAGTTTGTAGTATTTTGTGATTAAATAAATTACCTGTTTTCAGTTTTCCAATTAATACCTACATATTTATTATGTATGCATATATAATAGGTAGTATGTTTTGTAAGCTATGTGTATGCAGAATAATCTGTTATTCATGAAATAGTTTTGTCAAATACCATTCGGGCATCTTATTCTTCCTGTGAAAAAAATCGAAAAAACACAATGCAAAGTAATATTTTTTTAACAAAATGCATTATTGTTAAAATATTATTTAGCAACGTATTGTTTCGATTTTTTTCGGAAAAATTAGATGCCCTTATGATTACTTACGACAAAATGCAAATGAGTTGAGATGACAGCAAACAGCAAATAAATGAATTTCCCCCAACGTTTGCAAAAATCCCTTAACGTTAATCTTGCGGCTTTGAATAATCGAGTTTAATTAATTAGAAGAATCTGATATCCATTGACGATGCATGCGGTATTCAATGAAAGGTATTTTATGCAATGCCGTGTTTTCAAATGATAACACTCACGTTCCGCCGTCGTCGGGGACATACCCAACTTGGAAAATGCGTTAAAAGTTAATATGAAAAATACGTAATCAACGTTATCATATCAGTCTAGCTCGTAATCAGCGAGCCAGTTTTGTTATTATGATTCATTCACGTATGTATTGTTTTTCGAAAAGGTCTCTTTTCCGGACTTAGTGGTTCGATAAGGATTTGTTTAATTTTTTTTGCCACAAAAATGCGATGATAGCGTATAGTTTTATTTTAAGTCTTGAACAATTAAGTGCTAATTCGAAATACAGTTTATGTTAAACATTTTCTCTGGATATTAATCTCGTAATGCAATTGATTGTTCCAAGTTTCATCTGCTATTGTGACAAGGACTTGGTTACATTTGAGTGTTGTGGTTGCGATACAGTGAGTAAATTTTTTTGTAATGGTAGTGGAAGGGATGTGTTCTGCTTTTCCGGGCTTTGTATGTTTTTGTGATGAAATTGTGAGTATCTTTAGCATGCTCCTAATAACCAACTAAGCATTTCCTGTCTATTTTCTGAACGTTTCCCTTAAAATAAGGTCAGTGATATGTGTTGCCTTTTTTCGGAATTACCCCATAAATTCTGATAAATAAAGTGAGATAATAATACTTTTATTCTTCCGAAACTCTATTGTAGTAGATCTTAATACTTTATATATTAGACAGATAGATCTTTATTAATTAGGAATCCTAATATACATATAAAACTAGACTAAAAAAGTAGCATAAATAAATAAAAACCCTTAAAATGCATATACACATTTCAAATATAAAATACAAGTACAACATAATATAGACAAAATAATATACATTAAAAACATCAAGTAATGGAATTAGTAAAATCTTAATTAAATTGAATATTTTTAATAAAGTCCTTAAGTTTAATTTTAAAACAGTTTATTGTGGTTGATTCGCCTATAGATAAAGGGAGATCATTGAATCTTTTGAAACTTTTAAAAAATAAAGAATTCATAGTTTTTTGATATGTAGTTCTTGCAATGTAGATGTTGTTTGTACATCTTGTATTATAATTATGGATATTATTGTTGAACTTAATATATTGTTGGAAGTATTCTGGTGCCATATGATTTACTATTTTAAATACTGAAATCATTGTAAAATAATACATTCTTTTCTCTACTGGAAACCAATTTGGAGTATTTAACATTGACGTAATTGGAGTAAGACGATTTGTTTTTAGTATTACTCTTATTCCACGATTTTGAAGTTTTTGTAGCATTTTTAATTTATTTAAGTTGAATAAGTATAATATAGATGCGCAATAATCAAAATGTGGCTGAATTATGGTATCATATACAGTAATTTTGGTTTCAGTTGATAAGTTTTGGGAAATTCTACTAAAGATTTTACTAAAGAAATACACTTTTTTAGATATTTTTTTATAAGTATACTTAAAGTGGCTATCGAAATTTAAGTAATTATCCCATAAATTCTGATAAATAAAGTGAGATATTAATACTTTTATCTTTCCGAAATTCTATGTTTTCGACAAGCTATATATTATAAATAACTAAAAACCTCAATCTTTAACTTTATTAATTCTATAACAGTGCTATTCCTAAAGTGGCACCGGGAACCAGTGCTAAAGAACATGAGCCTAACGATCGCAGTTGTATGTAGATGTCGTTGACACAGACTCAAAAAATAAAACCATAAATCTTGTTTCTGGTTTAATCTATTCAGCTTAAATTAATACCATTCTCGACAAGAAACCGTAATGGTTCGTTTATGCGATACATAGAATATATATAGAGAGTTTATCTCGCAGTAGACAGTTTGGGCACTATTCAAATTACATAACAAAGGAAGAGTGTCGTTGTCCTGTTTAAATCAACTCCTCACTGGGTTAGTTGTTTATCTCTTTTATGCACGCATTCACACACACGCAAGAGACGTTTATAGGTTTTCCAGTGGCGTGTACCGAATAAAACAGGATAGGTGCCGGAATTATTTGACACATTTTTTATAATTTATTTCATTCACATTGCATTTTAAATTTTTTCTATTTTTTTAGGAAATTTCTACAGGTCTTTAGAATGTTTTGCCGGATAAGAATCAAAGAAATTACATTTAAAAAATGGAAACTAACTAATTATCAAATTTTTCCATATTTTTCCATACGAACAATATATTTTTTCATACCATCTTAAAGTCGGGGTTTGAACGAAGAAAATGAGTAATGAAATTTTGTAAACCAACTTTTTTGATTGAAAATTAGGCTTTCTTTGATTTAAAAAAAAATTACAGCTTATATAAAACACAAAAAAGAACGTTTCCACCAAGTTTCATAAAAAAAATTATTTTTGCGGGAGATAAAAATTAAAAACGAAAAAATCGGTTTTTAGTGATTTTCTCGATAATTTTGAGGTTATGTTCAAAAATGTTTAATACAAAAGTTGTAGAATTTTTAATTATCTACAACTTTAATATTAAACTTTTTTCGATGTGATGCATATTTCAGCCACAAATAGTAAAAAAACCAATATCCTAACCTCAAAACGTACCGGAACTCTTGATTTTTCTTAATTTAGTTATAATTTGCGCTAAATGTTCCCACCACTACTACTAAGAATTTTCCATATGATGTGGAGATACAAAATAGTAAAAATAGTTAAATAATCTGTAATAGGTTGAAAATTATCGCATAAAAACTGGCAAAGTTACAGCTATTTTAGTGGAGATTTTTCAAACTAATTTTATTTACCTACTCCAGTTTTTTTTCTATAATTGTTTCGTTTTTTCCAGCAGCCCACATGGCGATTGTGGGGCGAAGAGAAAGCAGATGGCGCCCTCTACACAGTTTACCTCAAAAAAGTTCGTTACCATCGACCAACCAGGAGTTTGTCATCATCACATTCGGTAAGTACAAGAGCTAAATAAATAAATAATAAAGAAAATAAGTATAAGATAATGAAATTCGCACTCTGAATCCATTGACACTGACATTGAATTTTTTTAAACGCTCCAATTCACAATAATGTTTTCTAAAATTGGTTAATATACATTAATATGTTTACCATTTACTTACTCAATGGGTATATTTTTTTATTATTTCCTCCTGTTTTATCAGATGAAATGAAGTTAAGTGTTACCTCATCGACATAATTTCGCAGTTTTTGCACAAACAGGAAACCCGGTTAATGGGCAATTATTGTTGTTAATGTAGCTGAAACCGAGACTGCACATTTTCGCATTTTACGAGGAATATATCCAGCAATAGTTGCAAAAGGTGTAAATATGTACAAAATGTGCCCATTTGCCAACTTTTTCATATTTTCTTTAAAATGGCTTCTACTTCTTCTTTTGACCTTTCCTTTCCTCTAACATTTTGTACTTAGGCCTCTCATACTTCTCGTATCATTAGATATGGTGACATATTTGGATCCATCTTGACGTATGCTCATTTCCCAATAAAACATTGTATATTTACACTACAAATCTAGTGAAAAAACCAAAACAGAAATGATTATTAATAATTCCAAGGGAGCATACAGAAATAAATTCATGTACACCAGGGGTGAAAACTACTGAAGAAAGAAACCTAAAAATTTCTGCCTCAGGCGGGAATCGAACCCACGTCTCCAGCATTCCGTGCTGATGCCCTAACCGCTAGACCACCGAGGCATGTGATCCGGCAGTGATCTAGCTGGTTAAGAGGAGATATATTAGGGATGTCCTTCCTAATTCAGATCTTTCACGTTTTCTTTCTTTAGCCACTTTTCAGGATGTCAAGGTTTCCCCAAACTTTGTTGAGATTAAAGCCCTCCACCTGGGAGTGGTGTTTACTAATACGACGTGGGGGTCGCAATGTGAAAGTACAAGTGACTTTTACTATCGGCCATTTTTTTTTCTCCGCCCTGGGCCGTTTTATTGAAGAGATTATATTCTACTCTTCCTAAAAAGTAGGATTTTTAAAAATCAGTTATTTTAAAAAATATGTAACTATGTTATCTACCTGTTTTAATCCCAGAATTATCCACTTCCTCTTTAAAATAATGGACTCTGCAATTGAATGCTTCTCCACCTCTCCAGGCAAGTTCTACTGAAGCGATAAGGTAAAATTTTCGTCCTATAGTAAAACCATTGCGTAGTATTCTTCCAATTTTAATGAAGCAAAGCTCGATTTCCTTTTATTGGCGCACATCTGCAAATTCCTTCGTTTCGCATTAAGAGCTTCCCTACTAGACTTGAAGATAATATCTTTAAATGGATCAATAATTATTTACCACTTCCTAAAATACATCTCTTGCATTTTTTTGCAACGGTGTTCCTCATTTTTTTCACAACTAGTTCTTTGTAATTTTCACCGTTTTCTTTTTTCATATTCCACGCCCAATCTTTCAGGATTAGGTTTAGTTGCTTTAAACTCGTAGTTTCCAACACTCGTATTTCTTTGCCTTGCAGAATTCCGTAAACTATTTCCATATTGACGTATGGGTTTCAACGGTATTGTACGGTACACTTTTCTCAATCGCCAGACCAATATTAGTCATAGAATCAGTTCCACTTCATACATGTTTTTCATCTAGAAACCATTTTTAATTCAAAATTGCTCGCTTGTTATTGGTGGAAATTAAGACGAAGGAAATAGTCACTGATAAAGTTAAAAAATTGAAAATTTGTAAACCAACTTTTTTTAATTTAAATTCGTATAAAATCGAAAAATAAATATTTTGCTTTGAAAAAAATTACAGCTTATTTAAAACGCAAAAAGAACGTTTTGACCAAGTTTCAAAAAAAATATTTTTGCGGGAGATAAAAATTAAAAACGAATTCGGGTATTTAAAATCGATTTGGTCTATGTACTTTCATTTTCTCCGTATTTTTTTTAAGAATATTTTTACCCTTTTATCTGCTTTTTTATGTTAAAACAACTGCTTTACCTACTTCGTTGATTAAAAATGCTAATTCCAATACCTCACTGTTTTATCAATCAAGAAACAACGTAATATAATGACGTACGGTAAATGGACGTCACGAAAAAAATGTTCTATTGTATTTTAATTACAGTTGCACTTTATGTATTTCTCATCACGCAAATAAAACTATATCACGTGCATTGTATAAATGGAATTGTAACTATTGATAGTACGGGTATATAATCTCAATAAAACCTTTCGAACATAAAATTTAAAATTCTCAATGAATGATTTAAAATTCCCAGGAGGATCAATACTGGACGACTAATTTTGCTTGTTTATTTCGGGATTATTTCGCATTAATATTTTATAAACAATCACCGTAGAATTTGGTTAGTTACAGGGTGGTTCGAAAATAAGTAATATGGTTTTTTTTGAAGAAACCGTTTTTTATAACAGCTTTAAAAATACAAGCAAATGTCATTGCATTATGAAAATGCGGTTACAGAGGGCATATAGTGTTTTTAACTTTAACCAGTATAAACGATTTGTTATAAAAATGTATTATATTAAACAAATGTACGATCTGCCACTCTATGTCGTACAGGGTGTTAAACTGATTGAAAAAATTAGAAAAGCTGTGTTTTTTGCACAACCCTGTATTTTTAAAGTTTCTCCGTCAACTTCATAAATTAATACATTTTCACATTAACAAAAGTTTAGTATTTAATTTAGCAAAATTTTGTTGTAATCCTATGACCAGTTTGCCTAAAATGTGTACCCATATTTACTATTTGAAAGATGTTTTTAATATATATGGCAAATGGTACATTTGTTTAATATAATTCAAAATTTATAACATATCATTTATACGGGGCGACTCATTAAAGCTAAAAACACTATATGTCCCCCATAACCACATTTTGTGAGTCACCCTGTATAAAATACGATTCATCACCAAGAAGTAATTACTTAAACTATATATTCATAATGGAATGACATTTGCTCGTATTTTTAAAGCTGTTATAAAAAATGGTTTCTTCAAAAAAACCATATTACTTATTTTCGAACCACCCTGTAACTAGCCAATTTCTATGGTGATTGTTTATAAAGTATTAATGCTAAATAATCTATAATTCATGTTTTCTACAATAAACGTCAATAAAACAGGTCTGTCATGAGAAATCTGGTTACAAAAAGTGGTATTTCCGATGTTTACACCCTGTACTTCGAAAACTAGCCATAGGGTTGGTTTGGGCCAATGGCCACTTTTTGTCAGTGCATCGAGTTTTATAACATACCAACGTTTCAGAAAATTTGACCGGGACGTTTTTTACATTTAAATGGTGCGGGGTCATTTATTGTTTTTTCTTATGTGTTATCTAAAATTTATATTTAGAAGTCTGTTAAATTCCTTTACCGTGCTGCCATCTATAAACTGTTAGATGAAGATTAGGGAAACAACTACCTAACTACATCTGCCAAATTGTATAGTTTCATGAGTTTCATGACATGCCTTCATCTGTTACTCGCTATATGCCAATATTATTATTCTTTACTGCAAAGTTCCAATACTTTCAAGGACCCTTATCTTATTTCTTCATTCTTTTTTTATTCTGATATTGATTTAATATAACGTTTTTCACGTTGCTTCTCGTAAATCGGATTATCTTTTATAGCATAACCGAGAGATACTGGAAAACTCCTCAAATAATTCCCTTATAAATAAAAGAGGCCAAAAATGTTTACTATAAAGTTTGAAATTTTCTGTTTTTAAATTACCATCGTTTGAATTGATCTGAGAGTACATGAATTTTTTTTTTAATTAGGATTCCGATGACGAAATTTCCCACCTAGAATGGGAAACAGTACGTGTACGTTTCGTAAAAGCAGGCACCTTAAAAAAACTAGTCGAAGCTCTCTCCACCGACGACGGAGAACTCGAAACCACCTACATTAACGTCTTCTTGGCGACCTACAGAAGTTTTTCTACACCCAAAGAAGTCCTCAAACTTTTGCTGCAACGCTATGCAGAATTATCCGAAACACCGCAGAATGGAAAACCAGATCCGCACGAACAACATCGGAAGTAAGTAAAAAATCACAGACTTCCCTTAAATAAATAATTTTTTTTAAGGAATATTTGAGTAACATCACAATTCTAAAGCTGAAGATCCGTAGAAAAATTTTTGTTGGGATAATAAATATCATTAATGTGCCAAAGAAATAAGATGGGCCCCAGTGAGGAACCTTGTGGTACCTCTAATTACTAACGCATGTAATCACATGAAGAATGATTATTCAATATTTTATTTCGTTTGTGGTCTATATAAATCTGTTAAAAATATAAAAAAGTGATTTTAAATAATTTCACAAATATCTCTTTGATTTGGCCAACAAAATTTTTTGAATGTATAAAACTCATTCAGTAGGTATTCATCTATGATTTGAATATGTACCGTTTAATCGTTTGTTACCTGAAAGATAGTTTAAAGACAATTTATCGGAATACTTTCATTATAAAGAATCCTAAAATTTAATCATTTTTATGAAATATGATGAAAATATGCGAATAATTAATTTAATCAAAAATATTCGAATAACTCATTTAATAAGAATATTAGTGAATCAGGTTAAAATGATAAAAACCACAACACACTGTACGATGTACCACGTACGATTTTAAATTTTATAGATTAATTTTTTTAGCTTTAATTCGTTACGTAATTTGGTAATATAAGAATTTATACAAATTTGTCATTTTTTAAATATAAATAAAGACCCATATCACAAATGTATATCATTGCAAAATCCCTGTATTATAAAAATGGTGAAATAGAGAAGAATTTAAAAATGTAGAAATAGACATTATGGGTGACCCTGTATATTTGGAAATATTTTCGAAATATGACCCCCTTTATATGCTTAAACTTTTATTTTAATAATATTTTTGCTTTCTTTTACTCTAAAGTAGTAGTTGGACTAACACTAATGCTGAAACCATGTATGTTGTAGATATACCAAAACAATATTAATTATTATTTATAGTGAGTAATATATCAAAATATTCGAATTAGAAAAAAATTACGTGTATTAGGAGACATTTTTACAGTTAGGAATTTGGAAAATTTAAAATTAAAAATTGCATATTTATATTTATAAATAAATAGATTTTTTTAAATATTAGTAAATATAATTTGTCAAAAAAATAGATTTTTCATTGATAATCATAAAAAATATATTTCATTTTCTCTTTTCTAGGACCCTCATATCAGCCCTTCACGTATGGCTGGATAGTTATCCCGAAGATTTCAAAGATCCTCCCAATCACCCTGCCCTTCGTCAGCTACTGCATTTTTGTGAAGAATACTTACCTTCTACCGAGCTCGATGCCAAAGTACGACATAGAATAGAAAGGTAGGTAAATTTGTATATACAGTGTGGCGACATAAAAAAGTGATTCGTTATAAAAAGTTCTACTTTATTAAAAAATAATATTAACTATTCAAATCTGACCTGGGATATACAGATTGATTATAAACTGATTATTAAGAGAATTTCTCCTAATTGTCGTTTTAAAGGATGATTCAATAAAAAAAATATTCTTTAGAATCAATTTTTAATCTCCCTATGTGAAGTATGAAGTATTATATTTTAATAAAGCAGAACTTTTTATGTAGAATAACCTTTTTTCAACTTATATTATTGTTTCTGATGTTGCCAGTTCAAGTAGACACACTATATATTTTTGAAACATCAAGTGAACTTGGGAGCATCAACCTAATTATTTACAGATTTCTGCTTTCTCCCAAAAAGATGCGGCGCAAATCCTTCCGAAATAATTCGATAGTTTTTTGGGAGAAAGTAGAAATCTGCCATTTATTATATATAATCTTTATTTACAAAAAAGTGTTGTAATTTTTTTTTAGATATACCAGAGAAGCCCAAATTGATCCTCTCTTAGCACCACCACCCGCTTTTGCGATGCGATCAGTAGCGGCAGGATGGAGGGTTTATAAATTACCAGATGTACCTGTACGCCATTTTGCTGAGCAACTTACAAGAATGGATGTGGTAAGTATTCTTATATTCTTACATTATACGTTTTATCTTATTACCTGACGGTTTTTTAATTTATTGAAATTATTTCCGTAGGATTTGTTTAAAAAGTTGGTCCCCCACCAGTGCCTAGGAGCCGTTTGGTCCAGGAGAGATAAGAGTAGATCACACGAGGCTGCTACCGTTCTAGCCACAGTCAATCAATTCAACGCCGTCTCATTTCGAGTGATTTCCTCCATTCTAGTCGATCCCAGCCTTAGGTTTAGCGATAGGGCAGCCATCATATCAACGTGGATAGATATTGCTCAAGAGCTGAGGCTCATCAAGAATTTTTCCAGTTTGAAATCTATCATTAGCGGGTTGCAGAGTAATCCCATCTATAGGTAAGCCACTGAAGCATAAAATAATTGCTAATTTGGTACCAATTACGGGAGTATATACCGTATATACTCATAAGTTGTAGCATTTAAATATACCTTCTGGCATCCCCCTCCGGATGCAATAATAGCATGTATTAACTTGTATGTAACATAATCACGAGTGTATATACATATATACTTGTTGGAAATTAAAAGAAAAATAGTTTAAGAGCAAAAAAATTTTTTTTTACTATTTCCGCAGGCTTCAAAAGACGTGGCAGTCGATTCCGAAAGAAAAAATCGAGCTTTTTGACGAATTAGCGAGGATATTCAGTGAAGATAACAACCAAATGACGCAAAGAGAGCTGCTAATGCGCGAAGGTACTGCCAAATTTGCAGATACTTTCGGCGAAAACGACAAGCATCTACAGAAAGTGTTCCAAAAACAGAACCATCACGTGGCGAATATTTCGTTTGGTACTATTCCATATTTGGGAACGTTTTTGACTGATCTCACGATGATAGATACTGCCATACCGGATACGATCGCTGATGGATTGATTAATTTCGATAAAAGGAGGAAGGAATTTGAAGTATTGGCTCAAATTAAATTATTGCAAGGTAAGTGATAATTAGCGAAATGCGTGTTGTTTGTATAAAAAATGAATGTGCTAAAATGTGTTAAAATTCATAAACTTTTCAAAAATATATCTGTACAATAATTCAAATATTATATAAGATGCGATGGAATATTCGTTTTTTAAACTTGCTCGAAATATGAAATATCAAAAATTGGAAATTTTGCCAAAAAAGATTTTGAACTAAACTTTCTCAAATAATGAAATATGAAAATATGAAATTTTGTTGTTTTTTTATAAAAATTAGATAGAAAAAAATTTTGGGAAAATAAATTCGTGGATAAAAATTAGGACAAACATTTTGTGGAAATTTTTATTAATTTTGTTTGAGAAAAATGCAATTTGGTACAAAACTTATCCAATTTGGGATCAGAACAAATTTTTAGAAAAAATACAATTTTGTTCAAAAATTAATTGTTTCAAAAACTAAAAATCTTGTTTTTGTTATAAAAAGTGGCAAATTTTGATTTTGATATTGATGCCATGTTAGAACAATTTTGGGAAAATATATTCGTGGATAAAAATTAGAACAAACATTTTGTGGAAATTTTTATTAATTTTGTTTGAGAAAAATGCTATTTGGTGCAAAACTTATCTAATTTGGGATCAGAACAAATTTTTAGAAAAAATACAATTTGGTTCAAAAATTAAATTGTTTCAAAAACTAAAATTCTTGTTTTTGTTATAAAAAGTGGCAAATTTTGATTTTGATATTGATGCCATGTTAGAACAATTTTGGGAAAAAAAAATTCGTGGATAAAAATTAGGACAAACATTTTGTGGAAATTTTTATTAATTTTGTTTGAGAAAAATGCAATTTGGTGCAAAACTTATCCAATTTGGGATCAGAACAGATTTTTAGAAAAAATACAATTTGGTTCAAAAATTAAATTGTTTCAAAAACTAAAAATCTTGGTTTTGTTATAAAAAGTGGCAAATTTTGATTTTGATATTGATGCCTTGTTAGAACAATTTTGGGAAAAAAAATTCGTGGATAAAAATTAGGACAAACATTTTGTGGAAATTTTTATTAATTTTGTTTGAGAAAAATGCAATTTGGTGCAAAACTTATCCAATTTGGGATCAGAACAGATTTCTAGAAAAAATACAATTTGGTTCAAAAATTAAATTGTTTCAAAAACTAAAAATCTTGTTTTTGTTATAAAAAGTGGCAAATTTTGATTTTGATATTGATGCCTTGTTAGAACAATTTTGGGAAAAAAAATTCGTGGATAAAAATTAGGACAAACATTTTGTGGAAATTTTTATTAATTTTGTTTGAGAAAAATGCAATTTGGTGCAAAACTTATCCAATTTGGGATCAGAACAGATTTTTAGAAAAAATACAATTTGGTTCAAAAATTAAATTGTTTCAAAAACTAAAAATCTTGTTTTTGTTATAAAAAGTGGCAAATTTTGATTTTGATATTGATGCCTTGTTAGAACAATTTTGGGAAAAAAAATTCGTGGATAAAAATTAGGACAAACATTTTGTGGAAATTTTTATTAATTTTGTTTGAGAAAAATGCAATTTGGTGCAAAACTTATCAAATTTTGGATCAGAACAAATTAAAAAAAAAATAGAATTTGGTTCAAAAATTAAATTGTTTCAAAAACTAAAAATCTTGTTTTTGTTATAAAAAGCGACTGAATTTATTTCTTAACAAACTAGATATATTTAAAAACGAATAACATTTCATTACTAAGAAAATATTTAATATATTTATTCCACAATAAAAACATTAACTTCTTAGCTCTTTTAAATTCGAGAATATGAAATTTTTAATTAATTTTAAATAAACCACAAGGTACAAACTTTTAACTATCATAAAATTTAAAATTTCAAAAAATTTTCTTAATCCAAAAAATAATTTAATTTTGATATTGTTGCCATGTTAAAATAATTTATTATCCAAATTATTTGTAGGTGCAGCAAACGCCTACCACTTCACCGAAGACCCAGCCTTCGACCGTTGGTTCGATACAATCCTGGTCCTGGACGACCGCGAAGCCTACCAACTGAGCTGTCAAATCGAACCCTCAAACAACTCTAATAACGTCAAAACGAAAAGACGCACTTCCGGACATCAGAAGAACGATTCGATAGCCAGTACGTCGAGTAGCAACAGTTCTCAATTTTATTGCGACATCGACAGTACGCCAAGTTCACCGCATAACAGTCTGGAGAGGAAGTTGAGTCCATCGCAGATGTCAAATTCTAGTAGTAGTTCTTCATTGCCTTCCTTGGATGTATCGTTGAATAGTTCGCATTCGGGCAGTGCCAACAATAAACTTCAGGTAAATTTTGTACTGATTTTTTTTTAAAATGTTTATTTATAACAGTTTGTTTATTTATTTATTTATTCAATAAATACAATGAATGATAATCGATAAGTGCTATTGCACTTGTTTCGCATGAAAGGAATCATAAAACATCAATCATCAACATTATAAATAGAATTATACCCAAAGACCAGACATCTGTATGAACCGTGACCGATCTTCTTTCCAATTAAGTATTCCATTTTTTCCAGAGCATTTAATTCATAATTTCGAGGACTCAAAAGGGTCCCCATGTGTTAATTAAGCAGGTTTTTTCTTTACCTTTGATTTTCCAAAAATATCCATTCAGACGAGTCGTTCCCGCATATTCACCTACTTGAATTTTCGTTCCAGTCTTTTGGTATTGTTCAAACATAGATTTAAATTACAAAAATTTGGGGAAAATGACATGTCATACTTTTATTAGTTTGACAGTTTTCTGAAATGTGTTATTTTCTCATTTATAATTGCGTTGTTCTTGCAGGTACCTCATAATAATTCAGGAACATTATTAAGCAATCAGTCGCAGAAGAGTCAGCCAGATTTTTATATCATCAAAGTGACTTATGAAACCGATAGTGTGGAAACTGACGGTATAGTCTTGTATAAAAGTATTATGTTAAGTAACAATGAAAGGACGCCGCAAGTGATCAGAAATGCCATGTATAAGTTAGGATTGGAAGGGAACCCCGATCAGTACACCCTGGCACAAGTATTGCCAGAAAAAGGTATGTATTAAATTTTTTTT
Organism: Crepidodera aurea; assembly: GCA_949320105.2. Lineage (NCBI taxonomy): Eukaryota > Metazoa > Arthropoda > Insecta > Coleoptera > Chrysomelidae > Crepidodera > Crepidodera aurea. Next base: position 44,062,851 of record OX439472.1, read on the forward strand.
ATTTCATTTTTTAAAAAGCAATTAGAATAAGTACAATTTTATAGATACAGATAAATTTTCCCCCTAACCCCCTGTGAAGTTGCGGTTTTATAAAATTGGTCGCAAAAATTTGATAAAATAAAAATTGTTGAAAAAAAATATTTAGAAAAAGACAAAAATTTCGTGCAAAAAAAATTGTGAAAAAATGTTTGAAAAAATGTTTGAAAAAAATTGGTCTCAAAAATTGAGCCTCCTGTAAAGTTGCGGTTTTAAAAAATTGGTCGGACAAATTTGATAATATCAAAATTGTTGAAAAAAAATATTTAGAAAAGAAAAGATTTCGCTGCAAAAAAATGTTTGGGGAAGATTGGTCTCAAAAATTGAGCCTATGTTGCGGTTTTAAAAAATTGGTCGGACAAATTTGATAATATCAAAAATGTTGAAAGAAATATTTTAAAAAAGACAAATATTTCGCGGAAAAAAAATCTGAAAAAATGTTTGGGAAAGATTGGTCTTAAAAATTGAGCCCCCTGTAGAGTTGAAGTTTTAAAAAATTGGTCGCATAAATGTAACAAAATTAAAATTAAAAAAGTCCAAAGATTTCGCAAAAAATTTTTTTCTGTAAAAATGGTTGGAAAAAGTTGGTCTCAAAAATTGAGCCTCCTGTAGAATTGCGGAAAAAATTGGTCGGACAAATTTGATAATACCAAAATTGTTGAAAAAAAAAAACAAAAGATTTAGCGGAAAAAAATTTTCTGAAAAAATGTTTGGGAAAAATTGGTCTCAAAAATTGAGATAATATCAAAATTGTTGAAAAAAAATTATTTAATAAAAGTCAAAAGATTTCGCGGAAAAATTGGTCTCAAAAATTTTTCAAAATCAGTGTTGTTATATTGTGGTGAAATAAATGGTCGAAAACATTGATAAAATTAATATTGTGGAAAGAAATAAAAAAGAACATTTAAAAAAAGAATTATCACTCAAAATGAAGTCCCTAATTACATATTCATAGTGACATTATTCTGGTTATTTTTACGATTTTTTCTTCTAGAAATGGTTCTTCCTGCGAACTCCAACGTATACTATGCAGTGAATACTCAGTACAATCTAAATTTCATCTTGCGTCCAAAAAAGTCTGAAGAAAAGGAGACCCCCGCGAAAAATTCCAAAAGCAAATATAAATTATAAGATTTTTTGATACTAAAATTTGTGACATTTCGAATCTTGTACATTGTTAAGGTATTTATTGGGTGTCCAATTGATATTTGTTAAAGAATCTCCCCAATTATAATTTTTTTTATATAATATTTATGATTTGTAAAAAATCGATTTAGGAAAAAAAACGGACACCTCATACTGATTCTTTATTAGTTAAAATTTGTATATTTGTGAGCTGTTTATGACAAATAATCCATGAAACAAATAACATCTGTGATAAAAAGCACAAAATACTCTCTCGTCATCACAAAAGTCTTGTGGTAAAATATTTTGTATAGTTTTTATTTAATTTAAAAAAGTTCTTACTTGTGGTTATTTAACAAGTTTATTTACAGAAATTAAGTTTTATTAATGCTAAAAAAATGAAAAATTAATTGCTTATAAAAAAAAAAATATAAAACGATATCAGAAAAGGTGCTGCAATTTTTATAATTACGGGGTGTTCGATAATACTTACACTTATTACATAATTTTTTAACATTGGGGGAAAAGGTTATTTAAAAAAAACGGTGCCATTTTCGTAACGGTTTTTATTTTTATTGAACGCCCTGTAGAATTGAAAGTATTATAATACCAAGTATAAGTATGTCTGAAAAAGTTGCAACAATTGGGAATTTTTTTTATTAATAATTGTTTTGCAAGAATTATCAATAATAAATACCTAATTAGAATCCTTTATTTTTAAAAGGCAACATCAACACCAAACAGTATTTTCTTCTGTCTTTTCTTCATTTTGCTTGTTTTCTTCATCTTTTTTATCTTCCTCCGAAGAGAATTTTTCCAGATCAACATCAGCGCGAGTCAGATTAATTAATAAATTTAAACCACTAAATTTGAGATGTTTATAAGGAATAATCTTTTTGTAAAATTAATAATAAAAAAATCCTACATTTGTTGCCGACTTTTTCAGACGTACTGTATAACAATATTACAGATGTATTAGTGCAATTTTTAGGTGATTTTTTTTGTACATGACTAGATTTGAATGAAAGTAAATATTTCAGTTTTTTGTTACTTAATAACAAAAGATCTCGATTTTTCTCTGAATTTGACATTTTATTGGTTACTAAAAAAGACATTACTTCATACAGGATGTCCCTGAATTAGAAGCATATATTTTTTTTCTTCTAAATCGCATTTTTCCGAAATATTTGATATAGAAGATGTAGCAAAAAAATCTTAACACGTTCTACACAATATCCCAAATTATTGCCGTATTATTATAGAAATTGGCTACAATAGAAATAATACAAGTATTTGAAGGATAGCAGGACGTCAAAAACGTCAAAAAACGTTAAAAGCGTGAGGCAAACTTTAAATCCTGTCAAGTTTTTGACATTTACCATTGGTTTTTCGTCATTTCACATTCGTTTTGGGTTCTCTATGAAATCCAGGTTTACAGGACGTCACAAGGTTCAAAATGTACGTCAATCGGTAAACGTTGAAAAATGACGTCACGTTGTTTGTTAACGTTTGCGTTGTTGACATTTGACGTTTGCATTGTTGACATTTTACGTTTGCATTGTTGACATTTAACGGTTGCGTTGTTGACATTTGACGTTTGCGTTGTTGACATATGACGTTTGCGTTGTTGACATTTGACGTTTGCGTTGTTGACATTTGACGTTTGCATTGTTGACATTTGCCGTTTGCGTTGTTGACATTTGACGTTTGAGGCCTCCATGAAAGCTTTCGTAATTACAGAAAGATTTATATAACCTGCCTTAAGCTGATCATTTTTTTTCTTCTAAATTGTTTGGCTGAAATATTTGCTGCAAATCTGAAAAGTAATATTTAACGGTGAATATTTATTAGCTTTAAATAAATTGAGGTCAATGTAAGGAAATAAATTTTTGTAGATGATGTATTGAAAGATTTTGATAGAAATTTATGTTGTATGGTAGTGGACCATCGATTGATTTTCCCAAGTGACCAATATTTTATAGTAAAGTAGAGTGTTTTGTGACACTTGTGTATCTCTAGTAAACAATTTGTATAAAATGTGTAACCCCTATTGGTACTTAACTGTATATACTTTTGTAATATTGTAAGGAGATTAATTTTTATTGTATTTTTCTATTAAAAGACCTTGGATATTATATCAGTGTGTTTTTTAACCTTTTTTCCTCGCTCACTTCCCTTTTTTAAAGAGATTATAAGAATTTGGAATAGAAACAAAAGTAAGTAAATATGGCGTAAATATGGTTAAATTAACTCACGTTATAGCCGATAAAGAGGCTGTATAAAAAGAAGAAATTTTTTTTTCCTATCTTAATATGGCAGAAAAAATTAATTAATATAACCTAAATATAACTGAAAAAAAATAATTACAAGATAGAAGTCAAACAAAATACGAAGAAAAATTGGCAAATTGTGACAAGACAGGAAAAATATATCAGGACAGTGTTAATTATAGATAACTGGTTAAATTACCTCACGGTATAGCCCATAACATAACTAAAGAAAATGAAGAAATTTTCCTTTTTTAATGAATGAAAAATCATTTCCTCACAGGTTTAATCTTACATTTTTTTGATAAAATACCAAAATTCATTGCACAATTATTCTTGTATAAAGAAAAGAAAAATCGAAAAAAGTTAAAAGTCTGTACCAACGCAAAATATAATATAAAATTATATAAACAACACGTCTGAATCGCAAACAACTACTGTGGCGTTGGATGGTTGTTAGCCAATCCAACCCTTTGATTTTGTTATTCAAGGTGCCCGTCATTCCCAGATCGGTTTCGGTATTTTTGTGACTCATCTGTGAGAAGTAGACGGCTAGAAATTGCATCTCTAAGCGATGTTTGAAGAGTGCATTGGATACACCAGGTACTTAAAACCAGTGGTTGCGACGAAGCAAGTGTACTAAGAATGAGGAGAGCCCAACGCCCTCTTCACTTAAATAACAAAATACAAAGTTGCAAAATATAGGCAGCCCATCATGTAGGCTAGGAAAATATCAGTCAGACGGCAGTTTTTGAAAAATAAATTTATTTTTCAATTATTCTTGTGGTGAATGAACTCGGTCGATGAGCTTTTGATAATAATTATGTGCAATGAAAATGTTTTTTACTTTATTCATGTGTTTTTTTATAGTTTCTCTCATTTTTTCCATATAACGACTACAATAAAATTTTAATTATGACATTGTGTTTGTATATTAATAATATATGCCCTTCAATTCACCCTCTATGAGAGAATCACAGAAGTAGAACTTTTACGAGGGTGGGACGGCTATTATTATTATTATTTGCCGTGGCGCTCTGGGGCGACTTACTGATAATTGATAGTGCATTTCCTTTGCAGTTGTGGGAAAAACCAAAAAACCTCACACCATCACCGACAACGACCAACTCCCCCAGAATTGAAATATTTGCAGCATAAACTAACCTCAAATGTCAAATACGCTACAAAAATTATTCCCAGAAATAGACAATGAAAATTTGTTTAAAATCTCATTGTTTCTCTAAACCTGGGCATGAACCAGGGAACGGACAGACTACTTAAGTGTCCTTTTGTCCGTGACTCAGCGGACGTAGTTTTGTAAACAGACCGGTAACAAATAACAATCAAATCAAGGGCGGTTCCAGCCCAGAGATTTGGGGGGTGCAACGTCGTCGGCTGTTAGGGTTATATATAGTTTAAGTAGAAAAAATTCGTGGGAATCAGTCAATATAAAATAAATTAGTTTGATTTCTTCGTTTTGGTCAAGCTTTCGAAAACGTTTATTTTCTTTTTCAAGACTAATAACATGAAATACGGAAAAAATTAAATACAAAAAGAAACATCGGTGTTAAAATATTTTAAAATGACAAAATGACAGTTTCCAAAAACTTCAGAATACAATTGTAAACATACAGAGTGTGATTATAAAAAGTATAAGAATGTGTAAATATATATATAAAAAAAAAATAATAAATATCAATTCAAGGAGGACGAGTTGAGAAATTTTCTTTATGTTTTTTTAATAGAAATGTGTATATTGTACTCAGGTCATGATGTCTGTTCTTTTATTCATTGAATTTTTATTGTTATTTATATGAACCATTTCAAGAAAGAGACGCTTATTGAGATTTCGTTCATTATCGAGAATTTTGACATTATTATAGTCAATCACATGATCTTTATCTATTACATGTTCAGCAAGGCGACAAGATCTCACATTCCTTCTGCAGTCACTTTTGTGAGAAGTTATTCTATCTTTAAGCATCCTACTTGTTTGACCAATGTATACTTCATCACAGCTGCTGCATGGGATTTCATAAATTGAAAACTATTTCACAAATACATTCTAAATTGAAAACACCCATACCAGTCAAAAATAAATCAAATATAATTTATGAAATCCCATGCAGCAGCTGTGATGAAGTATACATTGGTCAAACAAGTAGGATGCTTAAAGATAGAATAACTTCTCACAAAAGTGACTGCAGAAGGAATGTGAGATCTTGTCGCCTTGCTGAACATGTAATAGATAAAGATCATGTGATTGACTATAATAATGTCAAAATTCTCGATAATGAACGAAATCTCAATAAGCGTCTCTTTCTTGAAATGGTTCATATAAATAACAATCAAAATTCAATGAATAAAAGAACAGACATCAATGACCTGAGTACAATATACACATTTCTATTAAAAAAACATAAAGAAAATTTCTCAACTCGTCCTCCTTGAATTGATATTTATTATTTTTTTTTATATATATATATATTTACACATTCTTATACTTTTTATAATCACACTCTGTATGTTACAATTGTATTCTGAAGTTTTTGGAAACTGTCATTTTGTCATTTTAAAATATTTTAACACCGATGTTTCTTTTTGTATTTAATTTTTTCCGTATTTCATGTTATTAGTCTTGAAAAAGAAAATAAACGTTTTCGAAAGCTTGACCAAAACGAAGAAATCAAACTAATTTATTTTATATTGACTGATTCCCACGAATTTTTTCTACTTAAACTATTATTGAACAGTCACGAAAATATCCACTTATTATATATATATATAAAAGTTTAATATATTGGGTTTGTTGATATAAATGGACTTAGAAATCAAAAAAATTAAAATTTGGTTTACGCAGAATGAATTTTGTATAAGAAACGATTGGCAATGTCAAAATTACCGAAAAAAATGTTTTTGGCCATTTTTGGGGGAAAAAGTGAGTTTTATAGGATAGAAATGGACCTAGAATCTACAAAAAAATTAAAATTTGGTTTACGCAGAATGAATTTTGTATAAGAAACGATTGGCAATGCCAAATTACCGAAAAAAGATGTTTGGGCCATTTTTGAGGGAAAAAGTGAGTTTTTTAGGATATAAATGGACCTATAATTTACAAAAAAAATTCAAAAAAATTAAAATTTGGTTTACGCAGAATGAATTTTGTATAAGAAACGATTGGCAATGTCAAAATTACTGAAAAAAAATGTTTGGGTCATTTTTGGGGGAAAAATTGAGTTTTTTAGGATATAAATGGACCTAGAATCTACAAAAAAAATTCAAAAAAATTAAAATTTGGTTTACGCAGATATGAGAAATATCCTCTCATTGCCGGACTTGGCGGGAGGGGGGGGGCAATTGCCTCTACTGCCCCCCTTGGAGCCGCCGTTGAATCGAATGGTCCAATTGGTTGAAAATTAATTGGTTTTGACAAATAAAACGTAATAGGTAATGAATAATCTCACTAATCTCGGTTTTTTTCTAAATTTAAGGCGCTTGCCTTATTTTTTAAAAGGCTAATCTTGGGAAGGCAACAAACAATCCATTAAAAGGTATGACTGGTTGCATAACTAATAAAAGATGCCCAGAAGTGAGTTTTGACAACTTCACAAAGCAAAAAATTCCCAATTTGCATGGGGGGTTGCAAAGTTTTCCCCCCCTCCTCGTATTCAATAAATTTGTCTTCAAAAGGTTTATGTAACAGAATTATAAAATTATTATAAAAATATTATACAATAATCAACTTATGAAACAGTTCCACTTATAAAATAAAGTGCTTTTAGAAGCAATTTCGTTTTATGAAGTATATTTTGTTGTTTTATAAATATTGTATAATATTGCATTTTTACGACAATTTGAAAGACACAACAAATTACTTTTCCAATAAACAATTTTTACAAAATCATTAATGTGTTTGGACCGCTATTTCCCGACTAAATATTTTCACAAAATTTCTCTTTCCCAAAGTATATTCAAATTACTTCGCAGAGTTGATATGATTGCCCTCTACGTCGCCCACTTAATGGCCCAAATTTAGGACATACATTAATAAGTAATGACATAAGGTAATACCTTTGGCATTTTTAGATAGGTATCTAATTTCTATTCCTGAAATTGGAAGTGTGTATGTAAAATATTCATCATCGAAACCGGATCGATAATAATTAAGTCTAAAAGTGAAATAAATATTTCTTATTTGGGAGAACTGTTCAAATATTTAACTGTGGATAGTTTTTTGTTTGAAAGTATATCGTTGAAATAAAAATATACAGAGCATTCAGTAAGGTAAGTAAATTTTGTTGTCAAGGATATCGCTGTAAGGTACCGACTGGTCTGCGGGTTTCCTTTTTGGTTGTTTTTTAGTTGTTTCATTTGTAAACTTGTTTAATCTTTTATTTAATAAATTCAAGTCATCTTGCAAGGTCTGTTATATTTTTATCATTACAGTCGTGGTAAAATGGGTAAACAGTGTCGAAAAGTCGGCAAAATATTGAAAAAGTCTAAAAAATTATGTTATATATGCCAAAATTTGTTTTCTTTTGGCCGAAAATACATAGGAAATGTAATAACTCTGCGTACAACAAAGGTACTTATAGCTTATTTTTATTTTTTTTGCTATATGTACTTATTAAGTTTGGGATAATAATTTATATAGGTATTTTATTAGGTTTTCTGATAAAAAAAACCACTTATTACCAATATATAGACAAGAATTTTCAGTTTTCAAAATAACGTCCGCGATTGTTTAAAAAAACTATCACTAGTAATCTCCCTAGAGTTTGAATTACTATCGGAAATATTTCCGAAAGCATGAATTTTTTAAAACTTTTTTAAAAAAATTCATGTTTGAGATATTTCCAGATAGTAATTCAAGATCTTGGGAGATTCGGTAAGAAAATTTCACACCAAAGGAATATTGAAATGAATGAATATGTTCCTAGGATTTTAGTAGTATGAAATAAACATTTGTTGGTCTAAAATAATCTATCTATTAGCTATCAACCAATCTGTATTATTTTACAGTGTTTTTATAATTTGACACTTGACAGAAATAATATCGCTGTGGTACCAGGTACCCAGGAGGAAAAGTTTTGTGGTTACTACAGTAACGAGCTGAAACGAAAGCTTCTTATTGGTTAAAAAATGTTGGTGTGAAATTTTCACTAGTAATCTCCCTAGAGCTTGAATTACTATCGGAATTTAAATTGGATTGAATATTTAACTGAGATTTGTCACTAATAAGAAGAGTTGCATCATCTGCACATAAACAAGTAAGACATTGTTAAAGGTTTTTAGGTAAATCATTTATGTAGAGAGTGAATAATAATGGCCCCAGGATTGAACCCTGTGGAACTCCAGTATTATTCAGTATCCATGATGAATAATTCTTCGTTGAGTTTTGGCCATTTGTTGAGCTAATTTCTACAGCCTGTGGACGATCAGATCAGATCAGATCAGATCAGATCATATATGACTGAAACCACTTTTGTGGTATGCCGCGAACACCTTAATGTGATATTTTTTCCAAAAGTAATTTGTGACTGACGCAGTCGAATGCGCGGCTGAGATCACAAAAGATCCCTACCGCGCCCTCACTTATTTCTATCGCTTCTAAAACTTTTTAATAAAATTAATGAATTGCAGTTGATGTATTATGTTTCAATACCTGTTGGGGCATATAGCCCAAGGAGTAGTTGTTTGAAGTCCAGACGTTGTGGCAACGTTGACATTCAATGTCCAATTCCTGGGAGATTTGACTAATTTTCTTTTCGTTTGTGCAATTTGTTTACTCCCATAAAATATTTCGGTAGAAACATATCAGTACTAATATTATGTTTTTTCCTGAAACCATGTTGGTTTTCGTATATTACATGGCATATTCAAATATGTTGATTAGATTACTGGACTTATGGCTATCGGCCTATAATTTTCCATTTTATGGGAATTTCCCTTTTTAACGATGGGAGTTATCAATGTATTTTTTAATTTTGTTGGAAAAGTACCTTGAAGGAAAGATTCATTTATAAGGTGAGTTAATGGTGCCATTATTTCATTAGAATTTTTTTTTATAAAATACTCGATAAATTATCAATACCTGATGAATGCTTATTTTTCAATTTGTTTTTAATAACGGATATTATTTCTTCATCTGTTATAGGTTTTAAAAAGAACCTATTTTTCAGCATTAAAACTATGAGAATGGGTTATTTTTTTATTATGTCAATTGGACTTTGTATAAAATAATTATTGAAACCTTCACAAATGAGTTCAGGTTTATTAGTTAGTTGATTATTTATATCCATGTACGATAGGGTGTTCCGATATTCGACCGACAACGCTTTACAAGTGATAGCGCTTGACAAATGATGAAAAATGAGTTAAGTACATAAGCCCCTAAGATTCTTAGTTTACGAGATACAGGGTGTTAAATTTGAGAAAATAAAATTATTTCGACCCCCCTTTTTTTAAGACACTGTATAAATTGATTTTTTTTTCATTTTATTTAAATCTTTGGTTATTTATGTTACAAAAAGTTATTTACTTTTATTGCGCCAAAATCAACAATTTTGGAGATATTTGACTTTGAAGAGAAGTCTACAATTCGCCTTTTCTATCGTCGATGTTAAATCTGGAAAAAGACTAATTGTAGCTCTTCAAAGTCAAATATCTCCAAAATTGTTGATTTCAGCGCAATAAAAGTTAATAACCAAAGATTTAACTAAATGAAAAAAAATCGATTTATCTTAAAAAATAGGGGGGTCGAAGTTACCCATTATTGTGCGCCACTGGATGAAGTACGCCAAGCATATTTTTTGTTAAATTTTTAAGTTTCTAAAAAGTAAATCGACTGCCAAGTTTGAACAAAAAATTTAAAACAGTAGGTGAAATATCGCAAAAAAATAATTTTAATTTCTCAACTTTAACACCCTGTATCTCGTAAACTAAGAATCTTAGAGGCTTTTTTATGTAGATTTTTCTGCACATTGTAGGTTTCTCTAAACTGTGGATTACGTTTTTGTTTCTTATATAAATCTCTTGTCTTTATAGAGGATTCTTTTGCTAAATCGTTTACTCAACCTTTGGCTGACTCTTTTTTTTATACATTTCTGTTTATAGGGACATTCCCGATTAAAATGGTATAATAGTTTGTCGTAAAAAATATCAAATTTGGTGTTTATTTCCAATGTGCTATACGGTTCACGTTTTAGAGCTTCATTTAATTTTTTTATATTTATGTCAGATACGCCTTGAAAACTTATATATTTTTTCATTATCAGTGTTTATTTCAATATCTGTTTTAAAGAGGACTGCACGATGCATTGATGTAACGGTATCATGTATATCCCAAATTACTATGCGTGAAATGTTGGTAAAAATTTGATCAAGTGTATTTTGACTTGTTGTAAGTTGGTGCATCTATTTGAGGTAAAAGATTATAAGAGGAAAGCAAATCAAGTAACTGTTTAGATTCTTTTTTTGTTAACGAATTTATGTTGAAATCTCCATTTAATATTAAAGGAGTTTTATGATCATAAATATTATACAATAACAAACTTAAATTTACAAAAAAAATTTGAAAATTTCCTGAAGGCGAACGCTAGCAAGTTAAGTGGCAACCGGAGTTCACTTCTATTTTATGAGGATTTTCTAATATAAAATTGTATTTGAGAACACTTGGCCATGGAATATTTCTCGACAGCTTTAAATGTATGTAACGATGTGGCAGCACTTTACAAAGATATTAAAAAAAAAAATGGGAAACCATATTATTTAAAAAGTACTTGATATTTTTTAAAACAAATAGGAGCAAATTTTCATAGATTTAATGCAGAATGGCGCGGATATTTCTGTTTGTGATTTTCCATTTAAAATTAACAAAATAAATACTTTTCGAAGGTTAACAAAAAAATAAAGATTTCTCCACCCTAAGTTTTGGAATTATTAGTATTTCCTGAAAATCAGACGAAAACTAAAGGCTTAAAAGGTTATTAAATTTTTTCAAGGGGTTCGGTTTGATCTTAAGATTAACACATTTGGTCTATTATTAATTATCCATTTAGCTCCTGTTATTTCAAAACATTTCAAAACATATATTAGTATTAGATGTCCAAATTTTTGTAATTTAAATCTATGTTGAGCAATACCAAAAGACTGGAACGAAAATTCAAGTAGGTGTATATGCGGGAACGACTTGCCTGAATAGATATTTTTTGAAAATCAAAGGTAAAGAAAAAACCTGTTTAAATAACATATGGCGACCCTTTTGAGTCCTCGAAATTCTGAAGTAAATGCTCTTGAAAAACGGGATTACTTAATTGGAAAGAAGATCGTTCAAGGTTCTTTGGGTATAATTATATTTATAATGTTGATGATGATGTTTTATGATGTCTTTCATGCGAAACAAGTGCAGTAGCACTTATCGCTTATCATTGTATTTATTGAATAAATAAATAATAATAATAATAATAATAATAATGTCAATGATTATATTTATAAAAGAATTAAAGATCCAAACAAAGCAATAATTCTGTATGAAAATACGATTTTAATTATTGAATTGTATGAAAAATAAAAATTATGTAAAAAAAATTACCTCAAATCCTAAAATCAACGCCAAAATCACCATTTCGGTGAAAGGTGTAAATCCTTTCAACCAAATTTTCACCTGACTTATAATTTGTGCTGCCAATTTAGAAAGTCGATGAAAAAATAACAATCTCCAACGCAAATCAACGAGAATTTGTGAATATAAAAAATGCAAATATACAAGAACGTAAGTAGCAGTTTTTTTCGAGAATTTTTCCAATATTTTCATTTTAAAAATTAAAATTTCATAACAAAAATCGAAAGAACTCAAAAATCCATGAAAAAAATTTGGCTAGTAAGAATTAAGGCGCGATTGGGTATATTTGTGAATCATTTAAAAAAATGGCGAGAGAGTTGGGTAACCCATTCGTATACAAGATCAGGGGTTCCCAAACTGTGGTAGGCGTACGTTGGTGGTACGTGAGACATTATCAGGGGGTACGCGAGCAGGACTATCACAGTTTGTTTGATAAATACATATGAAAACATATAGAAAATGCAAACAAAACAAACTAATGATATGCATACAATTTTAGCTTTTAAAAAAATACATCCATCAACAAAAAAGCTAAGATACTAGCTTTTATTTCAGTTTATTTTGTGGTAGGTAAAGTGGGGTACGCCATAATATATAGTAAAGATTAAGGGGTACGCCAATGGAACAGTTTGGGAAAGCCTTTACTAGATATATATTGTCGATCAAAGCATTCTAAACCACCCGGTAAAGTATGGACAATAATTTTATTGAAGAAACATTATTTTTAAAGTTAATATTAAAATACTTTTATTCTCCTTATAAATTTGAGATTTTTTAAAATATGGTGGGAGTGCAGCGCATTCGCCATTTAACACAAAACTATAATGTAAAAACTGGTGAATGCATTTGAGCACCCGTCAATTTTCATTATCCAATCCAAACAAATTTTAAACTTTTGTACATTATTTTCCTAATTAAATTATATAAAAAAAGGATAATCAATGGATTTTAAAAAGTGTTTGTTTCACCTTTCGGGTTCAAGCTCTCTATTGATTGTGACGTAACCGACTGAAGACGCATGTTCAAGATGGCGCCCGAAACGTCCGGCCTTCAGACCTTTCAGCACTCAGTTCCAGTCGAAATTTCAGGTCTAGCGCGTTGAAAAAAAACATGCGCGACGTGCAAATTCTCGCGAGAATTTATGCCAAAGCAATTTGTTTGTAATGTTGTAATAAAATTTTAAGTGTTCCACCGTAAAACCAAGTTACCGATACCGGAATATAAAATTTATTGCGCGGGAGGCGAATTTTTCTTTTATTTTTTTGTAACTAAAGGTTTCGTGTATGACATAATTTACTTTTAAGTGAATTTTGATGTGAGATATATATTTTTTTAAGAGTAATTAGCTAGGCCACAAGTGGTGGTATGTAAATTTGTGTGCTTGTTGAACGTGGATACTTTCGCGATGGTTCGTTTTTACAGCGAAAAGTTGAGGTTGAGATAACATGAGGATTTGCAGGCAAAGTGTAAGTTTTATATATATATATATATATATTTTAGTTTTTTTGGTTTGGCTAAAATCAGCATCTAGTTTCATTATTTTGAAAACTTTTTTACTTTGTTCTCAGTTTTAGATTATTAAGAACACACTACCAAATTATTTAACCTGTTATAGAAACCATAAACATTTATAATAATATTTTATCTTCCAATCTATAGAAAAGCATTTTTTGGATCAATGTTTTGACTGAAAATTGTACCAAAACAACGAACAATATCTGATGAAGGGAAATATCTGAGCAAATTGTGTCTAAATTATTAAAAAATATAGATATAGATTTAATTTTCATTCATGTCACATAAAATGACTAAAATAACAACAAAAATGTTTCAAGCTGTTACTAGATGTAGGACAAGTTTTTTACAAAATATCGTTATGGGCTACCGCGCCAATTTCCACCCAAACAACAATGTGAAAATACTCTGTTCTACTTTCTAGAATAAAGATTGAAAAATCGTGTCAATGTAGTATCGGAAATCGCATTTGCAGATTGAGCATAAATTATTTTCGAAAGTGATAGTTTGCAGATTTTTTTTAAGCTTCAATCAACCTACTTTTCACCTCTTTTTTAAGCTTTTTATCAAACAACCTACTCTTTATCTCTTGGAGGATAATCACTTCAGCTCCTTCCGCAACTCTTCTTTTTTCTTTTTATTTGGAACATTTGACGCAAAGACAAAATATGATCTTGTTTTTGCGAATGCCCCTTTCCTTTGTCTCACTGAAATACCGCCTAATACTGAATATATAATTAAATTTCTGGAAAACTGATGGATTGCAGCTTTTTTTAAAGCAATGCATAATTATTTCCCCAATCACTTTACTATTTTTCTTGGTACATATTGTGTGAAAGAACGAGTGTTTGAAATCGGTAGAACGGCGAGATTACTCCTGAGTTCGTGTTACCACTTCAAGTATCGTTAGAGAACTTCCAAGAGGGATTTACGCACTAAAGCACTGTAGATTATTTTTTCCGGGCTTTCGGCCGACTGACTTTGTCTTTGTACGACTATTTTTGAATTATTGTCAAAGTTTTGTTTTTGTACATTATAAAATTGTTACGAAACTTTGTTTTATAAGCTTCGAGAAACGTCAAGCAAGTAAAACCTTTTAAGATTAAAATGTGAGTTGGGTTGATAAACAGTTAACTGAACAAGTAAGTTTTCAAGCAGGAAAATTACGCGATCGACCATATTCTTTTACAGTATTTTTGACAAAAAGAAGGAGTAGGAGCTTTAACGATACTTTTAATTATTTATTTTATTATATTTTTAATATTAGACAATAACAAGCGCGAAATTATAGGCACTTCTCACGAGTTTTCAATACTTTACTCGTGGAACATGCGTATCATTTCGTGCGAGTTATACACACTTTTTTACGATTATGTATTTCTTATTTGCAAAATGAAAGCATACAAACAGTTTATATTTTTATTTGACGACTATTAACATTTAGTTTTTATTGTTGAAAGTAAACGTTACATTTGAGCCGTTATTCAATACAATACTTGGCGCAATAAAATAGTTTTCTTTTGAGGAAGTAAATGTATACAGGCAATTTGCTCCCTTTCTGTGATGTTTGGAGAAGCTGAAATACACGCTTCACATGAACTGTCAGTTGCTGTCAGTGAAGTTTTATCAAACTGTCAAAGCCACCTAGACTCTGTCAATTTCATACACAATTCGTTGATTATATGGAATAATAACCGAATACCAGCGTAGTTGTCTATGAAATCTGTAGGAAATGAGCATCTGTATACAACTAAGTATGTTTCTTAATTGATGGCGCTTATGAATCATTATAATCGTAGAAAAAATTGTTTTCATTTTGTCAAACCCTTTACAGAAGTAGAAATCTGATTCTGCTTGTTCACCATCTAAGCTAACAACAGGATTTACCTTTAAGGGGTTTCATTAACGCGTCATAACTTCATACGATATTTCCTCTTGACTCGCGCACCAAAAGTGGGCGTGCCTAAATATAAATATTTTCCAATCTTTGGCAACACAGCAAAATACATTTACCAAAAGATATTGCCACCGAATAAATAAATCATTTATGCATTCTTAGTAGCCAGTGGCCAGTGAAGTGCGAACATAAAAATTAGGTGACCAAAACCATCCAATGTTTTAAATAGGTAATGAATTGAGGTATGTTTTCTTTGATTCAACCTACAAAAATTCAAGATTTTGAATCTGTTACTCACAGAAAAACCTAGGTCTAACAATTAAAGAAATTATTTTTTCTTCAACGCATTTTATAAAATCTTGTTTTTGTCAAAATATTTTTAATTTTTTTATTTTTATTGTATAAAAGCTTGTTTTTAATTTTTTTAAGCAATTTTATTCATTGATAGGTACCCTTGATTTAAAATAGTAATCAATAAATTGTATACCAAAAATTTGAGATTGATTGAAATTTCACTCAATAATCCTCAGGTGCTGTAGGGAATTGTTCCTTATTTCCAACCACTTGCTGTTCTTGGATCCATTATCTCCGGTATAAAATAATTGAAAAAAAAATTTTCAACTTTATAAATCTAAAAAACATGAGAAATAAGAAGTACATTTTGAATTTGAAAATTATATATGTCACCTCTTCAACTAGACAACCTTTCGGGCTCTATATAACGAAAAAGCATTTCTTATGTATTATGAGTTAACAATTTGTTATAAACAAATTCTGACCAACATTTTTTTCTATAAGTAATTTACAGAAACAGCGATATGTAACAAATTGCTGAAAAAAATTGTCTTTAATAATTCCATTTCATCCTTATATTATATCGAATAATTTTTGGATTAAAAAAAATAAAAATATAGTTATTGTATAAAACTTTTGAAGATAGAGCCGAGGAAATTTGATCAGAACATCTATTTATTTTTAAATAAACAATAGCAGCTCTTTCAGTTAGAAATCTATTATAATGAATCCAGGAAACTATTTTTTTTTCTGTCAAAAGTGCATTATAAAAATTGTGGCAAAGGATACTGTAAAAACTAGTAAATAGATAATTCCTATATTTTAAAAATAATCAAATTCTTACCATAACATTATTCGACGTCGGCATTGGGACAATCTTTTGACACTCAAGCATTTTTCTCGTTTACTGTTCTCTCCCTTTCTGTTTTTCGGACCATAATTTTGTTCAACTGTATGACCCACAACACCAATCAACAATTGCCCTAATATCCCCTTCACCACACTAACTCACTTTACACCTAGATGCATATTTTTATCCCCATACGAACTTAAATTTAAAAAAAACCTAATTTTCCACATATGTTTTTTCACTTCATCTTAAAGTCGAGGTTTCCACGAAGAAAATGAGCACTGATAAAGGTTAAAAAATGACAATTTGTAAAATAACTTTTCGATTTACAGCTTACTTAAAAACACACAAAAGAAAGTTTTTACAAAGTTTCATAAAAAAAATATTTTAGCGGAGAAAAAATTAGCGATTTTCTCGATAATTTTGAGGTTGTATTTATTTTAAATTAATTAAAATCAATGTGTTCGAGACTTTCTCCAACACTCATATTTAATAAAATATAATTTAAAAAAGTTTAAAAAGTAATACATTTCAAAAAAGTAATAACTTTAAAACCTTAAATAAAGTTAAAACAAAAAAGTAAGAAAGTACTACCACACCGATCAATAAAATCAAAAATAATTTGTGGGACGCCTCTGAAATTTTTTTAATTAAATTTAAATTAAACTAAGGATTGTATTTTAATCTGAGACAAACCGAGACATACGGCGACGATCATGTAATTCGGGTAGAGTAGGCCTTAAACAAAGACAGCGACAAATATTGTTCTCGAAACTAGATCGCGTAGTAATAATGACAATATGCGGCGTTTCATTTCTATCCAAGAATGTTTCAATTCTACAAACTTAGGAAATGTGGCAGCATAAATCGGATGAAGATTTTTAAATATTGGCTGCGTTTTTATTCAAAAACAGAAAAGATTTCATGAAAATTGTTATTTTTTAGCTAATCAGGTGGTATGTGATTCCATTTTTTTAACGTGGAAGAAATCATTGACTTTCCTGAACTACAAAAAAATGAGACTTTTTTTTTGTGATAAACGGTTTTCACTCAAAAAATTTCTGCGACATGAGAAAGCACAACCAGTTTCAACAAGGTAGTGAATGCTCTTAACTGAACAATCAAATCTGCGCGACGATGGGTTCTATCACTAAACACCTAAAAACCTAAAAACAGAGTAAGTAGTAAGACTAACTGGGAAATGTTTCAAGAAAAGTTATATCAATTTTAAAAAACGAAAATGATGTAAATGGAGCTGTCGAACAACTTGCAAAAGATATCAAAAATCACGATACATAAAAAACTATAAGTGAATCTTGTCCTTCAGTCATTAAATAACTAATGCTCTTCAATATTGTACTCGTGGGAAATGCGTATCATTTCGCGCTTGTTGTACAATGTACTAATTCGATTTACCCTTTTAGTATTCTACAGTTCCTTCTAAATACTAAAGTAAATAACAATTTCTGTAAAGGGTTGAATGACAAATATAAATACTATTTCAAATAAGCTCATATGTCGACTCATGTCACTTTTCGAAGGGTTGAGTTCCCTACGCAAACGGTTGAAATTAGATTTCAAATTTTGATACAAAAATCTGCCTCATTAAAAATTAAAATAGACAAATTTTCAGTACACGAATTATGATGCGCATTCGATATGTGCTTAACATTTTCTTCCAAATATGTTATTGGGGGTCAGTAACATCCACGTTCTACATAAAAGTCCATAGTTTTTATTAAACCAGAAAAGACTAAACCCGTTTTGGCCCAATTGCATCGACCGATTTGTAGATAACTGAATGAAATATTTATTTATTTATTTATTTATTTATTTATTTATTTTGATACACCACCCAACAGTTGTACCAACCATTTAATGGGTGGGAAATGGACAACATAACAAAAATATTAATAATAACAAGCACAATATATATAATACAAAAACTGCCAGCAGTCCATGGTTAACGCCCATTAATATAGGAGGTCACTATACTTGTGTTCAGGTTCCGACTCACTTACTTTTATTGAACTAGCGAGCCGTTTCATTTGAATTGGTGGAGCAATCTGCTACCAAAATTCATTTTGTAATTTACTTCTTCATTTGACATTAGCGCCGAAATGGGAATTTTTAGTAATAAGAAAAAGCTAAAAAGCTCCTCTGACACAAAACGATATATTTTATAAAAATTTAAGCTAATAGGGTAATAGGTAATAGGTAATTTGACGTAAATAGTTCTTTATTTGGGGAATCAATAAATATCATCAAATTTAATGGATCGGCAGCATAATAACCGACAATTTTAAATAATAGTTGATAAGTTAAGTAAGTTTTATCTTAAGTAGTTTAGGCAAAGATAAAACAAATAAATAAGCCTTAAAAAAGTTTTCTCATGTAAAAAAGCAAAACTAAAAATTTACGCTCTAACTCTGACAGAACCTCGACATACATAATATACTGTTTAATCAGATCAGCTATTATAAAATCACAATGTAATCTCACAGTATAGATAGTGCAGATCCCATTAATTGTGAAACAAGTTTCTCATTTATAATAGAAAAACAAAGTAGCAAAAATTCTAAAGAATCGGTCCCTCGCGATTTATGCCGCCGCTGCCGCCTCCGTGCCGCAGCCTATATGTCAAGGTTAGGAGGCGGCATTTCCAGAAAATCCCACATTCGCCCAGAAGAGTTCGCCGCCGAAATTGTCGATCGTTCCGAGAGATAAAGCAGAATAGTGTTGGCCCAGATACACAGACAATGTAGTTTTGTGAATGATACAATGTAAATTTTAATATTATTTAGATAGTTTGCATATTTCTAATGTTGAAATTATATTAAATAAAACTCATTTTGACTCTTTTCAATTTTTTGATAATAAATCATTCATTGACTTGGAAGCGGCGAAAGACATCGTTAACAGGAAGCATATATAGGAAAGCTTACTTGGTTTAAATTCCCTAGGAGGCTGTTTGGAAACACAAATACCATCTACACAAAAGTACAAGTTACTAATTGCTGGAAAAAGATTTGCAGACTTCCAATTGAAACGAACAACAGTAAATATATTGGAAATTACAAATACAGTTATTGTTATTTAAAAACGACGTATTCTTGATAACAAACTCTAAAAGAAAAATGGGTAAACCGTAAATTGAAAAGTATATGTTGCAAGTGAGTACAAACGCAAGTAAACTAATGGTTGGTAAAAATACTTAGAAATAGTGTCACCCTATGAATATCTTGGCAGTTTAATATCCGATGATGTTAAAATCGATATATGAATTGAGAAACGAGCAAGAAATTTAATAAAATTCTATTACGCTCTAAATAAAATAGTCCTAGGAAACATCCAGATCATGGAACAGGAGCCAGCTGAAAATCGTTACTGGCCACAAAACAGAAAAAGGGCACCTATCTTTAAGATGGGACTGTACAATGGCGACCTGACATGCAGAGTGTGCGATAACAAACCAGAAACAGTGACACAAATACTGTGCAGGTGCGAGACAAATTTTTGGTGAGCCAGAACTATAAAGCTCTTACCCAGTAAAGTACTTGTACAAGGTAAAAAAGTACTGGATTGGGTACTGTGACAACACAAAGGGGTGAGATACAATGGGGCGATAGGCCTAAGTGTTACCGAAGGCTTTGTTCAGACGGCTCCACTGAGGGGGTGAAGTTTTTAGTAAGTAGGTATGCCTGAAAAGAAGACTCTAACAGTAGACCTTGAGATTTAGGTCTCATCCTCCCCATAAAGGGGTTTCTTCGCAAAAAAAACACCCAGATCAACTAAGAAACGAAATTAAAAAAAAATAATACTGTATGGGATTGGGAGCGCGGGGAATATCGACTACTTCAGAAAATCTTATAATTGCTTGCATGAATATATTGTAATGGTTTAAAAAATGAGACAAAATTATGGGAAGTGTATTTTAAAAGAATTAAAAAAAAATTATGTTAAAAAGACTTAAAAAAAAAGGGAGATTGTTGTTATGAGATGTTTGTTTATGTTGATGAGATTGAATAAAATGTCAGAGGTGAAGTTAAAAATAAAGAATATTAAAAATATAAAAAAGTCTTTGAATTTACAATAATTATAACAAATGGCGCGCCCAACGTGGGGCCTCATAACTAAATCGTGGGGCTTGTTAAAAAATACAATAGGATAAAATGGAGGGTAAAACGTTTTTTGAATTAAAAACGGTAGAATTAAAAGCAGAATTAGAAAAGAGAAAATTAGATAAGACGGGAGTAAAACAGGTATTGGATCAAAGATTGGTTGAAGCTATGGAAGCAGAGGGAAATGATGTATATACATATAAATTTGGGA
The DNA here is from genome assembly GCA_949320105.2 of Crepidodera aurea. NCBI lineage: Eukaryota > Metazoa > Arthropoda > Insecta > Coleoptera > Chrysomelidae > Crepidodera > Crepidodera aurea. The sequence goes on from OX439472.1 coordinate 44,083,790, forward strand.
GCGTAGAAGAAGAGGAAGAACGAGAAAAAGGTGACATGGTTATGACATGTTTGTTATAGTAAAATGTCAGATAGGAAAGTACATAAAGATTATTAAAAAGTATAAAATCTTGAGAATTTATTAATAATCATTACAATTTGCGCAACAACGTGGGGCAATTAAATTTAAAAGATGGAGGAAGAAGATCGGTTAATGGAATTTTTGATCAGTATGAATAAGAAATTAGAAGAAAATAAGGAAGATATGAATAATATGAGGGGAGATTTGAATAGAAAATTAGAAGAAAATAAGGAAGATATGAATAATATGAGGGGAGATTTGAATAGAAAATTAGATGAAAATCGGGAAGAAAGTCAAAGAATGACCAGGAAATTAGACAAGAGTTTAGAACAAATAGAAAAAATTAAAAAGGAACAAGAAGAGCAGAAGGAGCAAATCAAAAATATACAAGAAAACATAAAAGGACAAGAGAAAAATGTAAGAGAAGAAATTCAAGAAAATGGTGTTAGAATCAGACAGGACATATGAATGAATTGGAAGAGAAGATATGTTAATTAGGAGATAAAATAGATGAAAATTTAAAAGGTCACGTACAAGGAGAAGTAGAGGAGAAATTGGTAGATTTAAAAAAAATAATAGAAGAAGTGAAATTGTAATTAAATGCTAATAAGGTAGGTTTAGAAGGATTTAAGGTAAAGGGATAACTTAAGACGATATGTCAAAATATGGAGGAGAAAAATAGGATATGTTAGAGGAATGTGGAGGTTATGGACAGATATGTAAACAAGGAAATTACAGGAATAAACAATAAGGTGCAGGTGGCAATAGAGGAAAATTTATTTAGGGGGGATAGGCAAACCATTTTCATAGGGGTAAATAAATCACAGGACATGGGTATTAAATTTGATGGGAATTTAAATAGAAATAAAATTAAAAGAAATTATCACAGGTGCAAGATTACATTAAAAAATATTTTTGGATATTGGAAGAAAATTTAAATAAAGAAATAAAAATGAATTTTGAAGTAGCAGAGGAAGAGAATTTAAGAATACGAAAAGAAATCAAAGAAAAATATAAGATATTAGTGGGAAAAATAGAAATTAAAATTTGGTTTTATTATTTCTTTTTAAGATAAAAATAAATTAAGAAAACAAATTTTCGGAATGTTGTTATGATTTAAAAAATGAGACAAATTTATGGGTAGTGTATTTTAAAAGAATTAATAAAAAATTATGTAAAAGGGACTTTAAAAAAAAAGGGAGATTGTTGTTATGAGATGTTTGTTTATGTTGATGAGATTGAAAAAAATGTCAGCGGTGAAGTTAAAAATAAAGAATATTAAAAATATAAAAAAATCTTTGAATTTACAATAATCATTTCAATATATTGTTTCATAAAGAGACTATAACTATAACAAAGTAAGCGATTTTTTGATAAATCAAGTAAAACAAAAAACAAAAAGTATCGAACAGTTGGATAAAATCGATCAAAGTAATGGGTAAAATCGATCAATCGGGTAATATCGACTAAGGCAACAAATCAATGTTCAATTAATATATATTACACGTAAGAAACATATGTTTAACAATAACAATTGTTACAAATAATATCTGATGCTTTTAAAAAAAGTTCTTCTGTAATCCACCCACTCTGAACATTTGCTCTAACTGTACCATGTCGATCCACACCTTCCTTCATCCTTCTCCTCTTCATATTACCCAAATTGTAAAGCGTAACCTTAAAATAAATATGTAGGTAAGTTAACAAAAAACAAGAGTAGGTCAAGTAGAAAACACACAACACTTTAGTACATCTAATAATGTCATACAAATCACATTATCTTAATATATAACAGTTCTTACCTTGTCTAAAATTGTAAAATGCGTATGAAACTCCATCCATTAAATAAATACATCAACGTAGTATACTGCACGTTATATCACTGAAACAAAGATCGCACATGGACTTGAGGTATTCTTCCAGAGGAATTTTGAAGTCGGGAGAGATGGCGCGTTGTTTTTGAGATTTGAATATGATCGATATTACCACGCGGTCGATATTCCCCTACGCTCCTCTAATAATTCTATCTTACACGGCCGCAAAAATTGCACTATTCAGAAGCAATAAAAAAGAAGCATTTAAAAAAATTTGTCATTTTTTTATTCAAAATGCGTAGGAATAAAATAATTGTCTCCTGGATTCCAAAAAAACTACGAAATAGTTATTTATGTGCCAAGGACGAAAAACTATCTATTATAGTCGAGTCTGCAAATTGATAGCCGAGGCTAGCAAGCAGGCATATTACATCCATGAAATATCCATCGAAGATCCAATTATTGTCCATTTTGGTACAACTCACGTCCAAAATATGTTCATAATAAATAAAAAATGGACATCCATTGGACGTCCAAGTTGGTGGCCAATGGGATATCCACTGGACATCCCTTGTCCAGCAAAGGACATCCAGTGGATGTACATATTGTATATTGGATATCCTTGTGTTTACTGGGATATTACATTTTTTCGTCGACCTCTACAAAAACGTACTAATTTCCGAAAGAAAAATCGACCATTTTTGAAGGCAAGCATTTTTCGTCCGCAAACACTTTTCGTCCGCTGTGGTCACTAGGATACGGCACGGTGCACGCTGTGGTCACTCGGATAGGCACGGTGTGAGTCATTTGAGGACGAAAAGTACTTGCGTTCAAAAATAGTTGACTTTTCATTCGGAAATTAGTACGTAAAATGTCATTTTTTGTAAAGGTCGATGAAAATTGTAGTTTATGATGCAAGGACGAGAAGTGTTACTCTTTCGGATGATTATGGAGTTTGCCAGCTGAGACGTTAGTCGAAGCCAGATGCAAACCATAAGAGAATATAAAAAATATTAATAAAATAAAGAAAAATTCTACCTAGTTCTACTTATAGTTTTGTAGTTTGCCAATGTCAATGGAGCTTGTGTTAGAAAGTGTAATACGGAGCTGCACAATTTTTAAAAAACGCGTTTAATTTCATTTCTATAGTGTAAGAAGTACTAAAATAAATAAAATATACAGAATTCTTTTCAAAGCAAAATATGATACCAGTCAGTCTTATTAGAACTTTTTCATTGAATTTGAAGGATGCGAATAGCTGATCGGTTCTGTCAGTGTAATATAGACTACACTAAAAAGCAATAGAATACAAGTATAAGAAATGTCAAAATTCAAACCAAAATTATAACTATTTTGACATTTTAACATATCACAGCAAGTAAATATATTATTCCGATAATAAAATACACCAAATGTTATTGAACACAACTATTAATTTAAAGCTAAAAGAAAAAGGTAAGCCAAATACCTATATTTTATTTTTCCGGGCAGTTCACAGTTCACCGTCCGAAAAAGTACGAAAAAAGTCCTAGACCCAAAAGTTCTTCTTCTTGTTATTCTGTACTGTATTGAATTTGACATTTTTTGACATATTCGAATAAAAAATAATTTTTTAAGTGAAAATTTGAAAATCACAACCAAGAACAAAAAAATTAAAATCTGTAATAACAATCTTGAAAAGATGAAATTCGGTCCAGAGTGGTTATTGAAGTTGATAAAATTATTGTCGGCGTCAAAATTGACCAAAAATGATTTGTTGAGCGATTTTAGTGCGGAAAAATTGGCAGAAAAAAGTGGTAACTGATAAAAAACGAAGTAGAATCACAAAATTAACATAAAAATTGTGTATTTTATCCTAAAATATAATTCTTGGAAAGATGTAATTCCTTCCAGTGGAAGGAAGAAAACACTATTATACCCTATTAAATTCAGTATAATAATATTTTAAACTCTTGAATCTACACTAAAATATTTACCATCTTTTAAAAATCATACTGTATAAGTGTTTTTTTTTAATCAAAAATAACTAAACGAATAAATAAATAAAATCCATTTTCCAGCTCTTCTAAAATCACATTCCATCAAAAATTCAATCTTTTATCTTTTATCTACAAATCAAGTTAATAAACATTTAACAAAGCGCGACAGTCCAGGAAAACAAGAGTATTTATATGTCAATTATTTGTTCCATGTTATTATTTTATGTGGCCGTAAAGCGCATTTACGATTCATTTCTCTGGACAATTAATCACAGATTTGGCAAAGAACAGGCAATTAAGGTGGATCAGAGGAGGGTAGGGGGAAGAGTGGATTTATGAACCACCTCAAAAAGGTATTAACTCCATTTGTTGAATTTGGATCTCGGCCATATTTCGCTTATCCGGCAAAATGAAATAATAGAAGGAAGAAATAGTGTGGAAATTGTTGCTGTCGTTGGAAATAATAAAATATCAAGTCCAGATTTCTCAAATAAAGAACTAAAATTCTTTGCCAATTTCGTTACGAACGTTGGATATTATCTTTAAGATATTTGGCTTCATTCTTGGGTTTGAAAGATCGAAAATATCTTAAAAGATTTTGAAATTTTTAAATTATCTTTTTCGTTTAATAGTTTGGCAATATATCGTTTGACAGTGATTGTGTGAATTTACGAATACTCCACTAGACTTGCAAGAAGAAGCTAGAGCAATGTTTCTCTAAATTTGTTACCTGCAAGAGTTCTAAATGTTGAAATGGTTGCCAAATTTTTGTATCTTAGTCTTAGTTCCAATTTTATCTTATTTTATTCTTTTGCACTACTCAGCTCTGACCTTGGTATCATTTTCCTATCCCGGGTAAGAAGTACCAAAGAGATTAGGCTCAGTTCACATAGTAAACTTAAGCACTGTATGGCAGGTATTTAGGATAACAGCCTTCTGGATGTCAGAGAAGGTGTTTTTAGGTAGTCCCAGTTTGGGCTGTCGAGCAGGGTCTTGGGTACCGCCGGGCGATGATATAATTACTGGGACTATTTCTACTTTTTCGCAATGCCACATCTGATTAATCTCAATGGCGAGATCCGCATATATAGCCATCTTCTCCTGATATTTCATGAGAATGTTGTGGATATTCGGTACCGCTATGTCAACGAGGAGGACTGAGTTGACTCTTCTATCCAATACTACAATATCAGGTCTGGTATTCGTCACCTGTCTATCGATGATAATGGACCTATCGTAGCAGAGTCTAAAGTTGTCATTTTCGAGCACCTTCTGCTGCTGGTACTTGTAGTACGGTCTATAGGTGTTAATAAGCCCGAACTTGTTGGCCAGTTTTTGGTGGACGATGTTGCATACTTGATTATGTCTATGCAGATACTACAGCCAGATGTTATATGCTGAATAGGCTCTAACGTTTGTTGACACTTCCTGCATTTGTCGGATTGGGTGTTAGCATCCGACAAACTTCTTGTAGTTATTCGTATTGATCTTAGATAGCAGTTTCTGGAAATAGGGTACCACTACTAAGCCATCTATTATTATTATTATTTCATGTTTCACGGGAGTTGCTTCCCGGAGTTGCATTATTCACGGCCACAGCAAGTGAAATGATGGATTTCAATTAGGTGTGATCTTGGAGAATGTCTTTCTGAAGCACCATTCGGACAATTCTTGCAGTGTCGATGAGAACTGACTGGATAGGTAGGTATAGCTTGTGATTGATGTTATGCTGATCAAACTTTTGTGTCAGGTTCTTTGGAATTTCACCAGTGGCTCCTATGATGACTGGGACGACGTTTATTTTGTCTTGCTGCCAGAGCCTCTTCATCTCTTCCGCCAGTGGTAGGTATTTGGTAATTTTTTCGTTGTGTTTTTTTTGCAGGTTTACGGCGTTGGGGACAGCAATATCAATGAGGCTGGTGTGCTTAGTTTCTTTACTTACAAAGAGTATGTCCGGTATGTTGTGTTGGATGGTTTTGTCAGTTGGTACATCCCAATTCCAGGGCAGTTTATGTGAATCGTTTTCTAGTAGTTTAGCTGGCGAATACATGTAGTAGGGCTTATAATCATCTTTTTTATAAGATTGCAGTTGATTGCAAGTTGTTGGTGCACAATTTTTGCAACGTTATTGCCAGGGATTTCAGCCTCCTTCTGTGTTATATTATAATCTGATGGAACAGCTATACGTCTATAAGGAGGCATGAGGTGTTATTATTATTATTATTATTTTTTTTTTTACTTCAGTGTCAACAGCATCGACTACTATGGCCATTAGCCTCGTGTTCTGTGTAGGCTTTGTTACTGTTTCCCAACGCCACTTTAGGAACAGCACTGTTAATTAGAACCCAACAGTGAATTATTATTATTATTATTATTATTATTATTATTATTATTATTATTATTAATTATTATTATTATTATTATTATTATTATTATTATTATTATTATTATTATTATTATTATTATTATTATTATTATTATTATTATTATTATTATTATTATTATTATTATTATTATTATTATTATTATTATTATTATTATTATTATTATTATTATTATTATTATTATTATTATTATTATTATTATTATTATTATTATTATTATTATTATTATTATTATTATTATTATTATTATTATTATTATTATTATTATTATTATTATTATTATTATTATTATTATTATTATTATTATTATTATTATTATTATTATTATTATTATTATTATTATTATTATTATTATTATTATTATTATTATTATTATTATTATTATTATTATTATTATTATTATTATTATTATTATTATTATTATTATTATTATTATTATTATTATTATTATTATTATTATTATTATTATTATTATTATTATTATTATTATTATTATTATTATTATTATTATTATTATTAGAAAACGAGTAAGGAATTTAATTTATCAGATTCGACATCCTAAGACCGGTTTCTGCCTTTCGGCTTCGTCAGTTAGGCTTTTCGAATTCAATAAATAAAATTCCAAACTCAAGTCAATAGCTATATCCGCTATAAGATAAAATTTTTAGATGTGCTGCCATCTATGATTAGAAGAGAGTATTGGCAATTACTAAAAGCAAAAAATTCCCGGTGTATTGGGGTTGCATACACAATTTGCATTGTGTGTTGCAAAGCTTTTATTTGACTGATTCTAGTCAAAATGTCACTCTCTTCTTTCGTATCCCTTTCAGAGATTAATACAAAGTTAGAAAACGAGTAAGGAATTTAATTTATCAGATTCGACATCCTAAGACCGGTTTCTGCCTTTCGGCTTCGTCAGTTAGGCTTTTCGAATCCAATAAATAAAATTCCAAACTCGTACAAGTCAATAGCTATATCCGCTATAAGATAAAATTTTTAGATGTGCTGCCATCTATGATTAGAAGAGAGTATTGGCAATTACTAAAAGCAAATGGTCGAGTGAGGAATCACACCTGGTATATGAAAATCAATTTCTAAATTTTTAATTAATTAAAAATCAGAAAATGATTTCTGCCTTTGGTGTGATTCGAACCCACAACCCTCGGATTATGAGTCCAGTGCTCTACCGCTGAGCCACCCACCCCCCTAATATTATTATTAATTATTTTTTGTTCCATTAAAGAACGTCGACTGCATGTTGGTCATTAGCTCTTCTTTGGTATTCTAGTAGTTCTAGCAGTTTTTTGGACTTTTTCTTCTTTTTTTTATTTTATATTTCACAGTATAACTTAGTTTCCTTGAGAAAGTGGATTATTGCCCAGAGCTTATAATCGGATTTCTGATAACTAAATAATTATAGAAAATAACAAGACAAACTTGAAAAATTTATACCAAATTTTACTAAAAATTAACATATAAATTATCTAATGGTAGATGTCTACATAACTGCCTATCCTTAAAAATCAAATAACTCACTTATTTTTTTATCTAAACTTCAACATTTTATACATTTTCGGAAAAGGAAAGAGTTCACTTTTCAGATAGAATAAAGATATATAGGGTGTGTCGTTAAAAAAATCGACGTTATTTGTATCTGAAAAAGACCGTTTTTTAAAACACCCTATATAAGATTTTACTAAATAAACAGTTATACTGAAAAAAACTTTATATAAAAAGAAACTGTTCAGTGAAAACCGCACCTCCCTATCATTTCTGAGTTCCGAGATATTTGCAGTTAAAATGGGTCAGAAACTTCTGGGACACCCGGTATAATAAATAAATTCCTAAATTTTTACTACTTAAGTTTTTTATTAAATTTTGTCTGTATTCATAAAATTAAAGATTTTTGTTATATTTTTCTATTTTTTTTGCAGAAAAGGCTTTAGCAGCACTTAGCTATAGCTGCCCTTGAGACGCAATATATTATACCGCCATATCAATTCATCATTTACACAAAATTTCTTTATAAAAGATGTTTTTACGCCACTTCGAATTCCCGATAAAGAAATCGTCAAAAAAAAAATGAATTCAACAACACTTTTGATGAATAATTGATTTCCTCCAATTTCCTTTTTTCCACGTGCTCGACAAAGAGCAAACAAATGAGGAAATAAATATCTATAATGCAGGCATTGCGTGAGGTGCGGCACCGTCGACCACCGACACCACCGACCCCCCTAAAACCCCCGCGCCGGTTTCCGCAGGGCAGCAAGTCGGTCTACTCACCTCAAAATCCATAACTTTATTGTGTCAGGTAATATGCAATGAAACCTTCCACTAACGTCTTATTATCGAACGTTTACATTTCTATTTTCTTTATTGAGGTTGTTTGCGTAAAGTGTTTTTTAGACGTTTCACGGAAGGTAAATATCAGGTATGGCATTGTAATGCTTTATTCGACATTTGCATGGAAAAAATTCGTCATGTCATACCTACATCAATAATAAAAATAGAAATATAATGTTTATTCGTATTGCAATGTCACGGAAAATTCTTAGCACTATGAGGACTGGTTGGAAAATTTAGGGTGAATTATAAGTAAATTATGAAAAATCAAGCTGTATATGGAAATTTAACAGTTTACCACGAATTTAGACCTAAAAAATTTATAGATTTCGAAATATTAAAACTTCTAAAGTATGGAAAAATGCGTGGAGAAATAAATTTGAATTTTACTTGATAATTAACTTGAGAGTGAAGCCCTAGTAAAATGTGTTGCTTGAAAGTGACACGAATAATCTACTTACTTGGAATTAGGAAAATGGAATTAGCGAAAACGTAAATCATTGGAAATTTAGAAAAATGCTAGGTGCACTTATTCAATGGTTTTTAAAATTTTTACTCTAGAATTTTGTATAAATTATAGAAAAGACTTTCATCCCAGATTTGTAGGATATGTGAACATCAAACAACTACTACCCTAACTACTCGCCCCGACAATTATTTCAGGATCGTGTTAAAAAATAACGCACTCTCCACTTTAATAGCAGAATCAAAACTGCAGAAAACTAAAGTAAAATCTATTTTTTTATACAGGGTGTCCCGTTGGTAAACGGAAATATTTTAAAGGTAAGTAGAGGTCGCAAAGGCGATTCTAAATAACCCATATACAGGGTGTCCCACGACGTACTGTACACAGTCCAACCATAAGTACTATGGACCGAGGCCATTTCATATCTGGTATTACAAAATGGCTTGTTGCGTTTTTGACGGATATACAGAGTGATATTTGAAAATATGTGAATTATTCTACGTTAAGTATATCTAAAAGTAAAAATCTCAGACTAATCAAATTTGGCACACTGAGTGTGCTCCCTGAGCTTAATAAAATAGATTTTAAAAAAATTTTAATTTCAGGTCCGGACTTAGTTTTTTTTAGATTTTTATTGGTTTTTTGAAAACAACACCCTGTAAGCCAGATCAGACAATTTTTATTTTTCTCACTTTAAAGCTTAAGGATGATACTAAGCATAAGGAAAAAAAAATTGAACGCGCAACTTTTTGTTTTCTGCAGAAAAAAATAGAACTTTGAAAAATGGTATAATTTTAATGGATTCACATTCTTCTTACGACTGATGCGGCACTACATTGATAGCACATCATCATTTTTCAACAAAAATCATAAGGACAGTTCATTTTACTCGATATAAAGTGTTATTCAATCAACCGTTGAAATTCCAGGGCCGTATTTATTTTTTGCAGTCTCTGTATCAGTTGGGGGTGATATGGATGGAGGAGACCTTTCTTTAACGTCCTGAAAACTGTGGACTTAGAAATATTCAAAATACTGGATATTCGCCGGGTACTTAGCTTCTCATTTTGCTTTACCATTTCCATAATACCCTCTTTCTGGTCTTCTGTCAGTCGCTCACCACGTTCTTTCACAAACTGTCAAAATGGACGTCAAAGCGAATTCAAAGCCTACTTGCATTTGCAAAATAATTAAAAGTAATAGTTTTTTCTTTGACGTTACAGAAAGAAAATTTGTAAAACTCGTTTTACAGGGTGTTGTTTTTACAGGATCAATAAAAACTTTAAAAAAATTAATACGGCCCTGGAATTTCAACGGTTGATTGAATAATACTTTATATCGAGTAAAATGAACTGCATTTATGATTTTTGTTGAAAAATGATGATGTGCTATCAATGTAGTGCCGCATCAGTCATAAGAAGAATGTGAATCCATTAAAATTATACTATTTTTCAAAGTTTTATTTTTTTCTGCAGAAAACAAAAAGTTGCGCATTCAATTTTTTTGGACTGTTACTTAGTATCATCCTTAAGCTTTAAAGTGAGAAAAATAAAAATTGTCTGATCTGGCTTACAGGGTGTTGTTTTCAAAAAACCAATAAAAATCTAAAAAAAACTAAGTCCGGACCGGAAATTAAAATTTTTTTAAAACCTATTTTATTGAGCTCAGGGAGCACGCTCAGTGTGCCAAATTTGATTGGTCTGAGATTTTTACATTCAGATATACTTAACGTAGAATAATTCACATATTTTCAAATATCACCCTGTATATCCGTCAAAAACGCAACAAGGCATTTTTTAATACCAGATATGAAATGGCCTCGGTCCATAGTACTTATGGTTGGACTGTGTACAGTACGTCGTGGGACACCCTGTATAATGGGTCTCTTGGCTTCCACAACCGAGTTACAGGGTGTTTTATCAATTATGCATAATGATTCATTTGGTCAGAACTTTTGAATCACTTAGTATATCTTTTCCATTTTTGGCATACAGCTTACACTTCTCACGAATAATGTACTGAAATATTGAGAGATATGAAAATCCAGGTTCGGCTTTAGGAAAAATTGAAACATATTAAAAATATCAAAACAACATCCTGTATAACACAATTTTAATATTTCCATTTTAGATTTGAATAGAGGGGAAAAAACTGAATTGAAACAAGTTGTTATTTTTTTCCCGCCACCAATTCGAATTGGAAAATTTTGAAAGTGAAAGTAAAATTTTCATTTAATTTAGAAAAAACATATTATGAAACTCATTTTTTCTTTAACAATTTTAAAAATTCACTTCGCGTTATTTACCTATTTCTTGTTTATTTGGCTTAAAATAATTTTACACTGTACTGATGTACCTGCAGGCCCCTATTTATTGGACAATATTCAAATAGGTATTTATTTTTTAAACGCCCAGTATAAAGTAAAGCAAGACAATAAATGCTTATAGTAACTAACAAACATTTATTAATAATTAACGAAATTGCTCAAAATATCCACTATTTTGTTTTGTGCACCTTCTTGCACGTTTAATGATGTCCCTTCCTGATTTTCTTATAATAAATGGATTGTTTCTCAATTTCTCGCAGGTTTCCTCAATTCTTTGAAGCAGTTCTTCTATATTATTTATTGCTTTAGAATACACCTTGGATTTCAGATATCCCTAAACAGCATAATCCACTGCGTTAAAATAAAATTATACGAGGCGATCGAAAAGTAATCAATTTAATATTTTGTTTAAAGTACGGATCTGCAATATTATTTAAAATCGTGTTAAAACGGACAAATAATAAAAATATGAATAATATAGGACTGTCTAAATGTCGAAAATAAATCCATTTTGAATATTAAACGATAAAAAAATAATCTTTTTTTTTCTCTAAAATTTTACTTTCAGTTTCAAAAAAAAGAGACGTGCAAGAAAGTGCATAAAACAAAATAGTGGACATTTTGAGCAATTTCGTTAATTATTAATAAATGTTTGTTAGTTACGTAGTTACTATGAGCGTTTATTGTCCCGCTTTACTTTATATTGGGCGTTTAAAAAATAAATACCTATTTGAATATTTTCCCATAAATACGCGCCTGCAGGTACGCCAGTACAGTGTAAAATTATTTTAAGCCAAATAAACAAGAAATAGGTGAATGACGCGAAGTGAATTTTTAAAATTGTTAAAGAAAAAATGAGTTTCATAATATGTTTTTTCTAAATTAAATGAAAATTTTACTTTCACTTTCAAAATTTTCCAATTCGAATTGGTGGCGGGATAAAAACAACAACTTGTTTCAATTCAGTTTTTCCCCTCTATTCAAATCTAAAATAGAAATATTAAAATTGTGTTATACAGGGTGTTGTTTTGATATTTTTAATGTTTCAATTTTTCCTAAAGCCGAACTTGGATTTTCATATCTCCCAATATTTCAGTACATTATTCGTGAGAAGTGTAAGCTATATGCCAAAAATGGAAAAGATATACTAAGTGATTCAAAAGTTCTGACCAAATGAATAATTATGCATAATTGATAAAACACCCTGTAACTCGGTTGTGGAAACCAATAGAACCATTATATATTGGTTATTTAGAACCGCCTTTATGACCTCTACCTACCTTTAAAATATTTCCGTTTACCAACGGGACACCCTGTATAGCTTACTTTAGACTGAGACCTTTCATACTATTTAGAAGTGGCATCTGCAAGGATGGTTTTTGTCATCTGCAAGGATGGTTTTTTCATCTGCAAGGATGATTTATTTTTCCTTAATAGAGTCGCACCTCCGCTACGGCATTTCGTTTTGGGGATTCAGCTCTAACCAGCTGATGAAATCTATTTTTATCTTACAAAAGAGAACAATCAGGTACATGTGCAAAGTTAACTTTTCAGACCATTGGAAGCCACTATTTGTTGAACATAAAATTCTTACAGTCTATTGCCTATTCATTTTGGAAACTGCTTCTCTCACAAAAAATACCCTATTGTGCCTAATGTTTCAAACCAGATCACACGTCAAAGATGTAATCTCCCATTACCGTACCAAAATCTACTCTGATTAAAAACTCATTAGTAGGTATATGAAGGCAAAGTATGCACAATATGGGAAACTTTTTTATGAAGGTTTTTTCGACAAAAATTTATTCTTGATAAAAGTTTGTGCATCCTCTAAAACTAAACATGCACCATCAAAATATAGTAAAACACTCGTGATATACCCTATATGCTAAAACCAGAAAATCAATGAGTTTGTGCCGAAATACTTATTTTATTTTGATGTTTTGTGATTTGATATTATTGAATATTAAGTTCATGTTACACTACTGTATAATTTTGAGCAATTTTCGGTGTTAACAAAAAATAAAAATAACTTTGCACCAAAAACTTTGAAAATTATTTTACTCTTCAAAAAAATTGACCGTGGTTAACACAATAATTGTGAAATTTAGATGTATTTTTTAATGCTGAACAACTTTTCTAAATAACATTTCCCGAGATTTTTCAAAATAAGGGTACTTTACTCTTGTTTCAGAATCAAATTTTTGAAGGCTCCTCGTATATAACGAGTGTTTTATTATATTTTGTTGGTGCATGTTTAGTTTTAGGGGATTCACAAACTTTTATCACTAATAACTTTTTATCGAATTTATCTGGACTTCCTTTTATGTATTTTAGACTTTTAAATGTTTCTTGTAGTTTTTTGTATTTGTTGTATTTTTTATATATTTTATACTTTTTATACTTTTTTATATACTGTAACGATGCTTTCGGCATTAAAGTATAAATAAATAGATATCTATTTATCAAAATCTTTTTTTTTCTGTAGTGTATTATTAAATAAATATAAAAAATATAAATATAAAAAATAACCATCCTTCACTTCAAAAACTTATTTATTCCATTTGAACGTCTGACAGATCAAAATCAATATGCAATTTATTATGTATAAAATGAATTAATAAGTCTCTGATTAAATTGACAATAGAATATATCGAATTCAAGTAATTCAACCATTTCTCTCTCTCTCCATTCAAATGCCCCACTATAGGAACGATAATATCACTTTCGTTAGCAGTTAGAGGGAACAATAACCATCACAATATTGTCATAACTCTCTCGAAACATAAATCAAAAGCCCCGTCTAAAGTGACATTTCAATTAAACCTTCTGAAAGCCGATTCTGTCTAATAATCCGACAGGCCAACATGATTTTCTCTAATGACAACATTTTCATTTACAAGAATAGTCGATGTTTCACGGGCTACTTAGCATTTCATCATTTATTCATTATTTAGTCCACTTCAGGAAATTGAAATAAAAAGAGAATTGGTTTTCTAAATTCTGTCATGTATAGGAGGTCTGTTTAATTGAACCAACCGTAGTAACTCAACTTCTAGATCTTCACTACAAGCAATGCTTTTACTTTATTTGTCGTGAGTGATACAGCATTATCCTTTACGATTACTGACCATTTTGGATATTACTCTTCAAAAACTATGAATTCATGTCATGGCATCAATCTTCAGTTTCTTTCTTGCAAATATAAGGCTGCCTTTATTCAAAAAGCCTTTGTTACCTCCTTTACATGAAGGAGTTTTCAATCCAGACGATAATTCTTCTAAGAAAGCCTGGCGTGAGGTTTGAATATTATTATCTTGTCACATTTTGGATACCGTGCGTTATTCTCAAATTATTAATTCAATAGTGCCTACTTTTCATTTATTAGTTGGCGCGCCTATGGTTTACTGCTTTGAAAAGGATTAGAGTATAGTCAGAAATTTGTCTCCCACGATTCTTTGTGACCTGACCTAAACTTCAGCTATTTCTAACAAAACTATTGTCAAATATATCTGCTGCTAACTGTTTGACTACTTTCGTTATTATGGCTAACTTGTATACGTAGAAAATACTTTCAGCGTGTATTGTGAATAGAATCTAGGAGATAAGTAATATCGAGGATTCTGAAGGATCAATATGACGTGTCAGGAGCACACCCGCACGTCCTTTGCATTCCGAAGAGGTCGAGTTCGAATCACCAGTCATATTGATGTGGGTCAGTAAATACAGTAACTGTAGTTCCACTTGTGAGTCTAATCGCAAATGTTATTTTTTTGAGGAAGATTTTAACAACGATTATGAATTATATCGCGATATTAATATAGTGGGTTCATTTAGTCTTCCCTTTTTCTGACCAGCTCACTTTTTTAGATTAGATTTATTTCGCACTTAAAAGTGGCAACCGGAGTTCTTGTGAGAAGCAAATTTCACTTCTATTTTATGAGGATTTTCTAATATAAAATTATATTTATATGCGCGCCACTGAGTACACTTGGCCATGGAATATTTCTCGAATACAAAGATATTTAAGAAAAAAATGGGAAACCATATTATTTAAAAAGTACTTGATATTTTTTAAAACAAATAGGAGCAAATTTTCATAGATTTAATGCAGAATGGCGCGGATATTTCTTTTTGTGATTTTCCATTTAAAATTAACAAAATAAATACTTTTCGAAGGTTTACAAAAAAATAAAGATTTCTCCACCCTAAGTTTTGGAATTATTAGTATTTCCTGAAAATTTCACAAAAATCAGACGAAAACTAAAGGCTTAAAAGGTTATTACATTTTTTCAAGGGGCTCGGTTTGCTCTTAAAAGTGGAAGCATTATTAACAATGTATAAAGCCACGGATTAATAAAATTTCTTTTATATTATAATAAAATTAGATGAATAAAAACCTCACCAACGAGTATTTTTGAAATCTCTTTTAATATTTCTCTTTAAAATCGATAATTATAATTAAATGATATTTTAATTAACGCTTCGAGCGTTGAAAAATTTTCTTCTGGGACAAACAGTGCTTGAAAAACCCCATTAAACACTGTGAAAAGAGATTAACGTTCTGAATAGAGACCGTTTTTTGCTGGCAACTACATTTCCATGCCGAATAATGGAGATGCCGTTAGAATACTTGATTTATAGCGGATTTATTTTCGAGTCCTAGCAGGAAGTATTCAGAAATAGAAAAAGCAGTCGTCAGTGTTATATGAGAATCTAGGGAGGTGCCGAAACATCTTCATTTATAATTAAAATTTAATGTCTTGTATAACAAAAATTATTCGGGTTAAATTTGTTTTTTCAGCTCACTAGCCCAGCTGATGAATCCTGATATGCAGGAACATCGCTGTCTTTGCATGGGAGTTGAATAAACAAAACCTCTGATATATTTCCATTTTTAATAATTTATAACAACAAATTAGTGTGAATACAGAAACTCAAGATCAATTCCACACAATAGTGAAATAAAAGAGACGACTAGTTTCAGCTAAAGAGCCATCTTCAGGTCTACAATTGATACTATATCTAGGGCAAACAATGAAATCGAAAATGGAAAAACAAACTACAGGAATTGGATTAAAAGGAAATTTATTACAGTTCACTGGATGAGTCATTTTTTTTTATCAATTTGTTTGATTAACGATAGGTAGACATGCTCTAAGAGGAGTGAGAACACCCCAAAAACATGCGTGATACAAAGATGTATTAATCTCTTAAATGTACGGCTGTAATTGGAAAACGGGAAAATCATTTTCTTTAACTGTTATTACTTTTTGTTTCATTTCGTAGAATGGCTTGTTATTTATTTATTTATATAATCGAAAAAACGTTCAAATAAGTCAAATGGATGCGAATTATACGAAATCATTTCTTGTGGAAACCCACTGACAACTCGATACATGCGCATTTTTTACACCTCATTACCATTTTCATCCAAAATTATCACTCGGTGTGGATTTTTATTTTTTTTTGTAAAAAATATCCAAAAATTAAATTTTTCGTCGAAAGATACGATTTAGGCGTCAATTTTATGTTAATGTGGACCAAAAACCTACCACTAGAAATGATCCTAGATGAAATTTGGGCACCAGACCTTTTCTGGTGATAGTCCACCCTTTTTGGTGCGCATTTTGCATCCGCCCAATTATCATAAGACCCATGTTAACATTCGGAATCACTGCATGGGGACCGAAGGTTCTACAAGCAACGACCATTCTCAAATTATATCAAATATAGCGAATGGCTTGTTTAAACATAACAGGAGCCATGAGAACAACACCAACCGCGGCAATGGAATTAATTACTGGTTTGACCTCTCTGGACTTGCACGTCAGAGGTTGCGTTGATGGCCATATTACGATTGTGCACGGCTGGTGTAAATCCCAAAGTAGGAGTGGGTCAATTGAGACTAAGTCTATGGCGAGAAGCGCTTACTGCACTACCTCTGCTGTAGGCAGTCAGCGATGCAATTGAACCCAAGTTTGTGTTTAACAAATCCTACAAAATACAAATAAAACAGAACAAGGAGTCAGATGCTGCAAATGCAATATGCATATACACAGACGGCTCCAAAATCAAAGAAGGCTCAGGATGTGGTGTCTACTCTAGATCACTAAGCCTAAGAATTAAGTGGGGAATGGGAACAAATACCAGCGTGGTTCAAACAGAACTGGCTGGTATCTCAATTGCCACAAAAGAACTAACCACAAAAGGAATTTCTGGCAAAAACATAATAATCTGCACTGGCAGCAGACAAGCTCTACTAACCTTGAATAGACAGCGTGTCACATCAGGGCTAGTATTATAGTGCCATCAAGCTTTACTTAACGCCACGGTAGATAACAATATTATCCTGAGGTGGGTTAAAGGGCCCGAAAGGAGTAAAGGTAACCGCATTGCCGATTCCTTAGCCAGGTAAGCGGCTGGACCAAGACTTTTAGGACTCAGCGACACCTACGGCTTGGCGACTTCGACAATGCTCAATTTCTAAAGAGATGGGATGAAATCAAAGGATGCAGTTTTACCAGGGTCACCCTGGGCGATCCTGGGAGGCTGACGTCGAAGAAATACTTGGCGATGACCAGGAAAAACCTTCGTCCATATGTGTGAACAGGAAGACGAAACGGTCAATTTTGTCCTATGCAATTGCCCGGAGTTATCGTCAATGAGTTAGTGCGTGTTCGGTGAGTCTTGACCTACACCTGCCGATATAATGGAGATGCCTCCTACCGACTTGTCCACTTTCCTGGTAAGGACATGGTGGACGATGACCTAGGAGGACAATTCCTCGGGAGCATGTACAATGGGTCAAATGTGGCCTAATTGCTAACTCATCCTCCCTACTCTACAGATACAGATCCGTCCAATTTTTTCGTATAATTACAAACTTTCACAGGCATAAGAAATATTGGTTATAATAATTTGATTTGATGTATTTGTATATTTTATTAGTGATTCCAACATCCCATAGTTTTATTTATTTTCACAATCCTACGCTTTATCTTTTGTTCTCAAGCTTTTCTATTCGCACAACCACCTTTTGGAGCTTTTTATTGTACTTTTTTTGTTGAATGTCACATTAGAGATAAAGAGTCTACTTTTCAATTAAACCCCTTTTTAAATATACATCTTACCTCATAATATTATTAGTTTTACGTCTGAATATGATACGACATCGCAAATATTTTATTTTTGCAGCGTCTTCATCATAAATTGACAGTGTTCGCTAGCAGGGTTTCAATTTCGGATGTTCCAAGTAGAAATGTGGAATATATGTTTCCGAAATGTAGGAAATTCGAGTCAACGTTTTATGGAATATTGCCAGATTAGAGTATTTGGATGTCTGAAGCGTCGATGTTTTATATTTTTTGCAGTAATTCTAGCCGACGGGAATGTTAAACCTCTATAGCCATTAGGCTAGAAATATATTCCTCTTGTACGATTACATGTATTCCTCGACAGAGAAAATAAAAGTGGGTTATGTTTAACCGATAAAAAAAAGCTCTAACGTAGAGGAAAATGTTAGAAACTGCCCTTATTTTATTTTTTTTCTACTCACTAGTGAACCTTAGGTTCTGATAATTTTTTTACACCTTACCTAACGTGTATTCACGACTGCGCACTATGCTCTGCTTTTTTCTGTCACTTTCACTTACACTAACTCAAAGGGCTTCTTCCAGGAGCTGGATGGCCTCGACATTCACGTGTTGGTGGAGTCGATGTTCGTGACTTCTTGCAAATTTGTTATATACTCATTATTTTTCTTAACATGTACCGATTTATTTTCATTTAATTTGATTCTCCAACGATTGGTCCAATTATTAATTCGTGGGTTTTCCCTACTGCCATGATAGCGGTGTCATCTGCAAAGGTGGCAATTGTATTTTGCTCTAATTCAGGAATATCACTAGTGTATAACAGATATAGGTCTGGCCCTAATACACTTCCTTGTGCTACACCTGCCTTAATTTCTTTAATTTTAGAGTATGCTGTTTAATCCTAAAGTATGTTTCTGATATATATGATGCTAATAATTCTGAATACTGTTTTGGCAATGATCGATTCATTTTGTGTTTGAGTCCTTTATGCCAAACTCTATCAAAAGCTTGCGCTACATCTAGGAAGACAGTAGAGCTAACTTTTTTTCTTCTGATTTTTCGATGATATTAGTTATTCTATGGAATTGGTCTACAGTTGAATGGTTTTCTCTAAATTCAAACTGGTGTAATGGAATTAGTTTCTTTTCTTCTATAATAGGTTTTAGTCTTTTTAGTAATATTTTTTCATACAGTTTCGAAATTGCAGGAAGTAGGGATATAGGCCTGTAAGACGTAATTTCATGTGGCGGTTTCCCTGGTTTTTGTATTATGATAACTTCTGATACTTTCCACATCAGTGGAATATGTCAAGATTGATTGCCATTACCTTAATTGGACGGTTTTGTTTATTCTCATAGGAGTGTCCTAGTGAGAGGTTGATGGCATTCTTCATTCGGAACATTAATTTTTATATTTTTATCATTGATTACTTTAATTTGGAATCCACTCATTATTTTAGCTATGAGTTGATGGAGTGTATTGAAGTTTGTTATTCCGTCTACTATTATCGGGGTCGGTTGTGGTACTTTTTTAGTTTTTGGTTGATCTTTTTCTGGGATCTTTGGACTTTGTTGTGTGACGTATCCATTCTTCTTCTTCTTCTTTATCAATTATGTCTCTTCTGCGAGTTCTTCTTCATCAGTGAAGTATTGTGTTGTAGAAGTTATTTTATTAAAATAATAATTGTATGGTTTAAGGGTGCATTATCTAACATGATTTATAACGAAAAATCATGGAAAAAACAAATAAGAAAATGTTAGTCACTGTTTTTTTTTTCAAACAGCAAAAATAGCTGTGTCATCATAAAATGTTCCTATTTTAATATCTTGTGCATTTCGATACGTCGAAATTCAATCAGCGTCCCCGGTATGATTTACTTGAAAAAAAAAACAAACTACCAGATACATCAGCAGCTTTTAATCCAGAATTTCTGTTTGTAAATTGTGTTTGCGGACGCCGTGCATGTGAGAGTGCTTTCGACGAAAGAAATCCTAATCAAGTTTTTGAGATAGACGCACATTATAAATTCTGATGCAGAAGCGGTTTAAACATTCACTTTAAAGCAACATGCTGCAGCGAATCAGGACACGAAACAAACCAGCGAGAATAGGTACCTGAAGGGTGCCTGGATAATTAATTAGAAACCTCTATAAAGTCAAAAATTTTCTGCTTTGAACGAGAGGTTTGCCAGTTTTTCCAATTAATGAAGTGATATTTACATCTTTAGTCAAGTAAAAAACAATGTAAATTCGGTTCTATTTGATATTTTGTTAAAAAATCTAAATTAGACGTATGCCATAATGATTCTTTTTGTTACAGTTAACATATTCGTGACGATAGCGCGAAGGCTAGCACTTAGCCAGCCGCACGATACCACGAGGACGAAGAAAAAGAAGAAGAGGAAGCGTAGACGAAGGAGAAGAAAAGGAAGAAGCGGGCGATGCGCGTCGGCGCTGGCGCCGGCGCCACTGGCAACGAGGAGTACGCCGAGCTGGCGGATCTTTCGGGCGGTCACTATGGCCGCTCGACCTACAGCCGTACAGGTCAGCAATAAACTAAACACTTTTTTCTTCCTCTTTTTTCTTCATGATGCTCTTTATTAATTAATTTAGAAGCTTTTTCCCCTGTAGCTGTTCTCCACGCGTCTCCAGCTAGCGGAATCTTTGACTTTAATTATATCTTCTGCATATGCAATAACTTTATTTATTCTGCTATATCTAGATCCCTCGAAACGATCTTTGTGAAACGCCGCCCTTTAATCATCATCTACTCACATTTGTTTAGGTATTTAGATACCAGACTAATAAGTATTCTCACCAATGTGTTTTGTTTTTTTCTTTAATTATTCAAGCACCTTGAAGGCGAACAACATTTTACCACTTTCCATATCTTAAACGATCGATACATATTTAATGATATTGGAGACTCCAGGACCAGATCAACACAGCAAGGATTTTTATTTAAATTATAACTGATTTGTTGCATCCTTTCCTTTTTATGATGTCCGCTATGTTAACCAGTCTGATTAGAATTCTTCTTCTGGAACTGTTGGTCTCTATTTACATCATTTTATCAATGCGGGAATCTCAAGATTCTCATAGTTCCTTGAAGGCTAGATATGAGCCGTTAGAAAAATTTTAGCGGAGTCAGGATTCCCCATAGTCTGCTTCTTCCAATCTGACAATTGCATTTAATGTTACTCTTAATCTTCTTTGTTTTAATTACTCTTTCAATTCATTGGTTTTTTATGATTTCGATTTTAGGTGGTGGTAGAGGGGGTGGGCGACAACCGATGGCCGCTGAAGCGGAAGACGTGCTGGGCCCGGCCAACGGCAGCCCTAGGACTTATTCGAGAGGTCGTTCCGGATTATACTACTCTCCCCCTGGTACCTCTTATACTATTGTAGAGAGACCTAGTTCTGTGATGCACCACCATTCTCCTAGAGAGTATAACTATAATTCTCTTACTAGCCCCAGAGGTAAGAATTTATATAATGTTTTACATAGTAAATATAACAAAGTCTAACTAAAAATATATCATCGAACAAGAAGTTACCACAGAAAATGTCCGTCAAGTAGGCTAGCAACCTATCTCAAGATTACTTGGACTACAACTGATTTTACCAAGACGACTTACGGAATAGCTAAGATATCAGTAAATATCAACGAAATGGAACTGGATATCAAACCGAAACAAAATGGCTACTAAAACAGCAGAAATAAAAACATTGAGCAAAAAATTGGTAAAATCTTGTTGTAAAATAAAAAATTAATGATTGTATTTATAAAGGAAAGCAAGAATGGCATACATAAACAAAATGGAAGGAAGAAGATTTGATACAATGGCAAGAGACAAATCACCAACAGGATGAAGAAACGTGGGATGACCAAGAAGAAGATGAAGTGGGAAATAAAGCAAATATACTGATAGAAACAGAATACTTAGCATTGACGGAACAAGATATTTAACCGTTATTGTATCATACAACTAGTCTGTGATAGTTAGTTTATTGATTTAAAAGAGTTCTATTACTACTAGTATTTTCAAATAGAAATTTTTATGACAGGTACCTACTTGGGCTCTAATCCAAACTTCAGCACCACCTCTGGGCGTCCTCCTGTCTCTTCCAACAACAAAAAGCGTCCTATTTCTCCTGAGCAGGTACTCAGACTTTTCGGTAGCAACAATCCTTCTTCGTCTGTAGTGAAAACTGGCGCAGAACGACCCAGGAGGTCGCCAGCAAGCAGTCCTCCATCCACTGCTCACCAAGTCAACAGGGAGGTTAATTATCGACCAGCGTACGTACCTAATATACACGAATTGACGACTAGGACCGTTACGATGGTCAGGGAACCTCAGGATCCCGGATTTGGGATATGTGTGAAAGGAGGAAAGGATGCAGGTAAGCAAACGTTTTTAATACATACGTTGAATGTAATAGTAAACGGTTTTATCTCAAGTAAGTGATAGTGTCTTCCGGTGTCCCTCAAGGTTCGCATATGGTTTTTATTTTATTTCTGTAATTTATTAATAAACCCATTGTCTTGTGTATGCTTAATGAGTGAGTTTATGTTTCTTATTTTAAATATTTCGTGCCTACTTTAGTCTCAAATCGCTTATTTCGAACTCATGCGCTTCTAGTAACAAAAACTAGTGAAGTGACCTTGAATTAAACAAGTACAATATCGTCTGCCGGTAGGTGTCGTATCTGCCGCTTTGTTCTTAATCCAGTTATTACTTACTATTATTTACTGTGTTATATAAATCTATTTGCGCAGTCGGGCTCAATCATAACTGTATTTTGTATACACCGCAACATCATTCCAGAGACGGATTATGCAATAACAGGTAAGCGTGTTTGAGACTCGTTAACTTGGATTTTCTTTTAATTATTTTAAAAACCAGCCTTTTTGGTAGCATTACATTCATTCTACAGCAGGATAGCAAAAAATAGTTATATATTGGTAAGGGAAATATCTCGGAGCGTAAAAAAGCCGGTAGATTTAATATTATTAATAAAATACATTAGAAAATGTTAAGTTAAAAATCAATAAAGTATACTTTTGAAGTAAAAAATAAAAACATTTTTAAGTACCAACGTATTTCAATTCGACACAATATTCGATACCCTACTTTCTCTGCAAAACACACGGTATGGGGGAAAATTATTCAGGACGCAGATGGTAATCAGGAAAACTGAAGAAAATGATTTGAATTTCAAACAAATGCTAATGTCTTGGTCTGGATATCGCTGTTATCAAAACAATTTATGGGTCCAATTACAAACATGAAAAACTTCTTTCACGGCATTTACTTTGGAAACTTAGACACAGTCGTTATTCGTATTCGAATGGAAATGGGGAAAAATTGATGCTATAAAATGGAATACTACTCGAAATTTTCCAGTTCTTAATGTTGGGAAATATATTATCTGAAGCACGAAAAACTGTTGTAACTTTTAACGTAGCAAAATAAATTTAAATTTATCGGAGTTTTTAGGGTCCGATATAATGTATAATGTGTATAATGAATAAGTGTATAATTCTGCTGCTATGAGAACAAATAAAAGTTTAAGATTAAAGGTCTAGTAGACTATTTAAGGGTATAAACTTGATGATTAGGCAGGTTAAAGCAAATTAACTTTTTAAGGATTTTTAATTAATTCTTTGCAAATTAGGTATTCCAAAACTGAATAGATGGAATTAATGGAAACTCAACCCCTGATAAAAAAGTTAAATGTTTTTGTCAATACCACACGCTATATTCGAATTTGAACCATATACATAAATCTAATAAACCATGAACGTACTTCTGTCTGTATTTAATGTCAATGTAATTGCAAAGCATTATCATCATGCATTTCAATTTTATGTTCAACAGATGTCGTTAAACCCAGCAGACTATAATTTCGCGACTACTTTAACGGTTTTTCCATTAGTTAGAACGCATATTGTTAGATATTATGTGGATTAAATAACATTAAAATGGGAGACTATTATTTACTATGTTATTGGTAGGTACATGAGCCTAATGATGTATCAGTTGTTAGTAAAAAACTTCAGGTAAAGTTAAAGTTATAACTAACCTTGTAATTCGCCAGAATACTGACCTTTTCTACAGACTGACAAAATGTACAGTACAAAACTATTGTTAGCAAAAAATTAATAAACCAACTCAAGCAGGGTTGTTTAAAACTTAATTACGTATTGAAAGGGGGAGAATTATGACCAAGAAGAATTAGAAATAAGGCACAACAAAAGAGGTAGCTAAAGAAATGAAAGAAAATGTAACCCCAATAGTGGGGTGAGTTTTGGCCTGTGGAGGGGTTGGGAAGGGTCGGAAGTAATCTTCAACATTACCACCGTGCTCAGCATCCTCTAAAACGGAGTGAAAGACGTTTTTTTACAGGGAAATGATGCGCTACCCGTTTAACCCCTTTAGGGGGTAGTTTTTGGCCGTTTTAGGGGGTTCAGCAATCGAAAACAGTAATTCTGATACCGCCATCGTGTTCAGCATCCTCGAAAACGGAAGGGGAGGTACTCTCAATCCTGATGAATTTTGGTCCATTTTTCATGGTTTTTTCCGACTCACAGACGCCACTACAAAGAAAGCCCCGGGATTTGACTTCATAAAAGGAGAAATTCTCAAACAATTACCTCATAATAAAACTGACACACCTGATAAATGCTGCTTTTAGACTGGAGAATGTACCCAGGATGTGGAAACTTGCAGAGGTGATTATGATACCCAAACCAGCAAAAAACCTGAAGAAGTTTCATCTTACCGACCGATCTCACTATTACCTGTAATATCAAAATTATTCGAAAAACTTCTACTGAAAAGAGCAAAACCAATACTAGAGGAAAGGAAGCTAATACCTGATCACCAGTTTGGATTTCGTGAAAGCCACTCAACGATAGACCAGGTCCACAGAATAACCAACATCATAGAAAAAAGGAAAGTTTGTTCTATAATCTTCCTAGATGTAGCACAGGCTTTCCATAAAAATGAGACATCACTTGCCAAAACAGTACTTACAACTTTTAATTTCTTACATATCAAGTATCTTCAGAATAAAATAGGAAGAAGCTTATTCCGAACTCTGAGAAATCAACGCGGGGTTGCCACAGGGAAGTGTATTAGGACCGGTCCTGTACACTAATGATATCCCTGTTTTAAAACATAACACTATAGCCACTTTCGCTGATGACACAGCCATCTTAGCAGTCGGAAATAGTCATGAGGAAGCTACAGCTAAATTGCAAACAACCATTAACCAGATTCAAACATGGACTAAAGGATGAAGAATCAACCTTAACGAGTGGACATATATTTTACTAATAAGAGAGGTCAACACGTACCAGCTAGACTGAATAATGCTCAGGTACCTTATGCCAACACAGCCAAATACCTGGGTATAACATTGGATGCAGGACTGCGCTGGAAGCCACATGTCAAAAATAAAAGAGAAGAATTAGGACTCAAATTTAGAAAAATGTATTGGATACTGTATTGGATAATGTATTGGTTAAGCAACACCCAGATCATACAACGATTTCAAAACCAAATACTGAAGAATATCACCAATGCTCCTTGGTTTTCCCGAAACAGTGACCTCCATCGGGACCTGGAGATTGACACTGCCAACTAGACGATCACCAAGTTTGCCAAGAGTCATGAACAGCGACTCCTACAACATGTGAATGTAGAGGCCATGCAGCTCCTCGACAACACCAACCAGCCGAGAAGACTCAAGACGACAAAGCTCTTTGAGTTAGTTCAGTAGATAAGTGTCAGTGTAAAGCAGAGTACAATGCAGTGCTAGTGTTAGTGTTTATTTGTATTAGAGTTTAAGGAACTTCTATTGATTAAGACCTTTAGTTTTTAGATTGGAATTAGTAAAATAAGTTAGAATTGCTCATTGATCGTTACCGATTAGATTGTAATTTCAAAAAAAGCCTCCTAGGCTTTAAAAAAAAAATTAAAAGGGGTAATAAACAGAATCCCAAGGTCAAAAAGTAGCTTATTTAGTTTATATATTTCGAAATATTTTCCCATTCATTACCCAGCTAACATTTTGATTGTTAATGGGAAGCAAACTGTATTTTAGATTGAAAAAAGATTGCATTCTTTCCACTCTAAAGTTCGTTTAAGAAAAAAATCCATCTGTTCAAATTAGAAAATAATTCTGGCGTCCCGTTTCCGAACACGACGTAAAAGCAATCCAAAAAATTAGATTGGAATACAATAGGAGCACATCGAGTTCGGTGTTCGTTTCTCATTTCTCCCTTCACTGAATGAAAACACAATTGAATTAGCAAAAACTTTCCGGCTTTTTGTCCATTTTACGGATCCAGGGTTCGCTTTAGGAGGAACTCGGTTCGCCACTACCGATACTATGTCCCAAATTGCAATTTCCGGCATTATAAAACTTAGAAAGTCGGTTAATACTTGGCGTTTCACTTGCACTGCCCTCTTTTCATTTAATTTTGACATTGAAATAAATTTCTATTACACTTATAAGGGTGTAAAAATGGTTTAAGGCCGCCGATTAGTCGGGCTAGGAAAACTAATCCGACAGAGGAGCCACCAGTTATTTTCATGAATATTTATTCGAGACACAAACCCCGCATACGAAAATGGTTATCAAAATTAATTTCTACTACAAAAATTTACGTGTCTTTACGATTTTATGCAATAGAAGGAGACGTACGGTATTGAAATCGCAGATACGATAAGTAAGAAAATTAAAATTACGTATGTCTGTTTAGCAGATGGGCTACCGTGACCCATCCTGTATATCTTCAGTTTTATCAAAATCTGTGAGAATTGTAGAAATTATATCATAAATTGTCACCGGTATTACGAGCACCTGCCAATTTCAAAAAAATCATTCGGACGTCTGGAAGTGGGTGAAATAGTATATTACGACGATGATAAATCAGTCAAAACAAGCTTCTCATATCATTTATATATTTATGATGCCAATAAACAATCTCCAAATCAAGAAAACAACAGGACTTCTTTTCATTTTACCTAAACTTGCTCCTTCTACGTTATCAAAATTACTTTTCCTATTTCATTCATTACGGTACTCGCAATACTGAATGAATTATATCGTGGCGGCCACTATTTGAAATCAGCTGAACTAAGAAATCAATAATAATGTTGGTAAAGTAGACATTATTTACCGCTTTATGTAAAAATTTGTCAAATAATAGCATTTTTTTAATGCCAACAGATCTCCTTAACTAAATTGTCTGGAGATTCACTTTGAAGGGGAAGATGAACTATTTTCTTGGGTACATTCATTGAAATGAGACAGAAACATACATTCCCTTATTTTCCTCAATTATTGAAAAAATAATTCAATTTTCAGAATAAAATCAAGCTCGATATATTTAATATATACTTCAACCCTTTTTGAGATTACCCACCAAATTTGAGCTCTTTAAGTCCATACCGTTCCTGAGTATACCTTGCATTAAAAACACACAACACTGAACGGCGGCCTTATCAAGTTTACGTCATTTCTCTAAAAATAGCAGCTGTAGATTTTTATAGGAGATGTTAAGAAAGGATGTATAAATGTTTTGTTGGAAACCGTTTCTTAATATCTTCATTAGTTTTTACAGGAAGAGGCGACAAAGTCGAAGTTTAGATTTTCGTGGTTCTAACAATTCCATTTTTATTACGACATTTCTCTACAACTAGCAGCTATAAATCTTTATTTTTTGGAAGAGATATTAAAATAGGATGTCTTAATATTTTGTTGTAAACCGTTTCCTAATATTTTTAGTAGTTTTCACACCAGAAGGCGGCAAAGTCGAAGTTTAGATGTTCGTGGTTCGTTGTTACGTCATTTCTTTTAAACTAGTAGCAGTGGATTCCTAATTTTCAGAACAAAGGATGTATAAATATTTTGTTTAAGACTGCTTATTAATATAGTCGAACTTAAAATGAGTATATTTATTTTTAAAGCATATACTGTTGAATTATATAATAAAAACCGCTCCTGCATTGACATTATCTCCATCCCCAGGTTTCCAGTACAACTTTCAAAGCCAGCAAGCAAGTTTGTATTCATAAAACTCATAGAAGTTTCAAATTACTTTGTTTTTAATTTATCTCCGTTTATAGTGGGTACGGATATGCTGCCGTCAGATTGTTATTTCAATTAAAACATCAGGAAATCACTTTGTGGAAAAATAGGTCATTTGAATTGGAGACGATATTATTAAAGTTCGCTCATAAAACCGAATTGGATAGTTTTAACATTTTCGGGAACTTTAATGGGGTCATACAAATACTAAAACGTTTTATCTTCTTGCGATATTGCTCTGAAAATCAATACGGAAAAGATAAATAATATATACCGAGAATCCGATGTAGTTTCAGTTCTCAGAAGGCATTAAATTTTTTTCTATGTAAATTATTTCATTGACCGTGTTGCCATCTATCGGTAAATTAAAAGACAGCGTTCGAAAAAGGACTGGCGCCCTCAAAAATAATAAACATAGAAATAAAATTATCTATATGTCTCGCAGGATCAACAATTCGAGGCAGGTAGAAGCAAAAGAACTTAGTCATACGACCAACGTTACGGAACATCCTCTTGGAATAGGTACCTTCCTTCGAACCCATAGGAAATGATCCATTTCCAACAGATTTTATAGACAACTACACTGGCATTCAGTCATTATTCCATATCTTGACGTTGACAAGTCTTTCTCGATTCTGCGCCAATCGGAATAGTTCCTCTGCGCTGCGTATACCGGTCCATTCACGGATGTTCCTCAGCCAGGGAGCCTTTCTTCCCACTCCTCTACGTCCTTCCACTTTTCCCATCATGATCAGTTGTATCGCTCTCCTCTGAAGACTTGTCCAAGATATGAGATTTTCCTGCACTTAACTGTATTTAGTAACATGCGTGTTGCGTCGTCCCGGTTTATTGGTCATTGTTCATTGGTCTACATAGCTGTCCGGGGTATTCTCAGCATTCTCCGGTGCAACCACATCTCAAACGCTTCTAACCGATTAACTGTAGCGGATTTAATTGTCCAGATCTCTGCCCCGTACAGCAACACTGACCTTTCTCTGCCGTAATTTTAGGTTCAGATTATCATTGCAGAATTGTGGTTTCATTTTTTGGAATGTTGTTCGGGCTGTTTCTATTCTACACCTTATTTCTCTATCTGGATTTAGATGTTCGGTGACATACTTAAACTGGGTTACTCCGTCTATATTTTTCGTATCAATGTGTAGTACAGCATCAGGATGTGGTTGTGGACTGAAGACCATAAATTTTGTCTTGTTGACATTTATGTTGAGCCCCATTTCTTGTCCTTCTGCGTTTACACAGTTTAGTAGATGTTGCAGGTCTTCTAGTTTGTCACTTAGGATGACAGTGTCGTCGGCATATTATGTACTTCCATTTCTTGCTCGTTTAAAGATTTTGTCTGAATATATTTTAAAAAGTAGTGGTGACAGTATGCAGCCCCGTCTGACGCCTCGTAGAATTTGGCTTTCTTCTGTAAGCTTTCCGTTTAGTCTGTCTCCAGTATAAATTGTCGATAATACTAACGTCCCTGCTGTCCACCTCCATGTTCTTTAATATGTCTATAAGCTTCCTCTGTTGTACTCAGTCGAAGGCCTTCTCGTAATCAACGAAACACACAACAACATCATTGCGCTGGTCGCGAAATTTTTGTAGTAGTATGTTCAGAGCAAACAGTGCCTCTCTAGTTCCCAAAGCGTTTCTAAATCCAAATTGGGTCTCATCCAAATCTCCCTCACATTTGGATCTTATGCTCCCGTGAATAATTTTGAGAAAGACCTTCAAGGTGTAGTTCATAAGGCTTATTAGTCTATACTCACTGCATCGTTTTGCTCGTTGTTTCTTTGGAATTGGAATGAATACGGATTTCAGCCAATCTTACGGTATGTCTCCAGTCGTGTACACCGCATTAAACAGTTTGACCAAGATTCCAATGTTTTCCTCTTTGATCATTTGTAACAGCTCCGTTGGGATGTCATCAGGTCCGGTGCAGATTTTATGGCAAATAGGACCTCACTCTTGAGAATTTATTCCATATTGAGACGAGCACAACTTTGAAGCGACACCACCGGTATTAATTTGAACCTTCACGAAAAGCATAATTTTGTTTGTTTACCTGCAAGTCGAACGTGTGTTTTGATTTTGTGCTTCGTGTATTTTGCTGTTATTTGTTAGTTAAACGTTAAAAATGCCCAATAAAAATAATACAAACTATTTCGTTTGTGGGTATACCTCTAGGAAATCTAAAAATCCGGAATTACACTTTCATTATGATCCACCCAAGAAGCAACAAAAAAGGTGTCATCAAGGAAGTTGATCCTCGTAAATTCCGGGAAAAGTGTAATCAATTTTAAATCTGAATATTATATTACAAAATCAGGTAAGATAAAGATTAGCATTTCTGAGATTATTACTTGATTACTACTGAAATGTTTTTAGGAATTATTTCAAACAAAATAGCACCCAAGTAATGCAAAAAGTGTATGCCATCACATGATGTTAAAACCATTAAATGTGCAAGGAATGATGGTTAGTTAGAAGACAGCAAAGTGTTGCCTATAAACTAAGTAAACTTGTCCTTAAAAACTGTCGAAACTGTGTACAGTTGTACTTTTATATATGTAAACTTAAAATCTAATTAGGTGTGCACATCATTGCTGATATTTCAACTTATCATTTTTCTAAAGGTAATATTCAGTAAAATAAAACCTTTGTCACATCATAATTTTAAAAATACCATTATTATGTTCCCCTCTTGTACAACACCTGTTTTCAATAATTATACAGTTACAATTAGTAATGAATTATTATAATAAAATGTTAAATACTACTAAAACTGAATAATTCAAAGTTAGCTTTGAACTTATGTTAAAATAAAGGATTAAAAAATATACATTTTGTGTTTATTTTGAAAAAAACAAAGTAGATAAACGAAATAAAAAATTTTGCAACAGATACATTTGATGGCCTATGAAGTATTTTAAGCCAAGAAAAAAATTTCTTAATTTTTTATATTTTAATTTGATATTGATTTAAAAAATAATTTTGAAACAAGGAATAGGATATATTTTACCATAAATCAATCAAAAGTAGGTTCTTAGAAATCATTTTTTAATTAAATCACTTTTACAATTACAATTATTATCTTGAAAAAATTGAAATAAAATTTATCAGCAGAAAACTGTTGTATGTTTCTTTGGCATATGATTTAGCTCCCTTCCAATATCATTCTATATTAGTAGAGGTAAAGATGATAATACCTCTAGGCTATATTCATCCTGAAACACAAAAAAAGCACACAGAAACAGAAGTAAACAATAAATTTCTGAAAAACGTAAGATATGCTAAATAAATAACCTCAATTTTAGAATAACCACACAAAAAACAGGTTCAATTGAATCTAAATACTTACATGCACAGATATATTATGGTAATTTCCAAATCAAAAACCTCAAACAATCACAAAAAGTCTTAAAATACTACAAATAAACCATTCACTCAGTATAACCTAATGCACTATTTACCAAAAATTACGCGTTTCGTGTGAACAGCTGATCGACGACTGTGGCGCCACCATTGGTAATTATTTGTCTCAATAATCAACGAATTATGTGTATGAAATTAACAGAATCTAGGTGGCTTTGACAGGTTAATAAAACTTCACGCAACTGACAGTTCTTAAAGTTTGCACGAATTAAATTGAAAATTCCACACCTAACATTTTCGACCAATTAAAAGGCTATATTTTGTATCGTTACACTCTTATCATTTCGCGCTTGTTGTACAATATTTCCACATTTTTCCCTATTATCCCTTTAACACATCTAGTAAAAAAAAACAATAAGAGTAGGAACAAAAAGTGGCCGATCAATAATGCAACAACTGTCTGTCGTGTTGAGTCGTTCTTTTTCCCTTTTTTTCCCAAAGCAAAATCCGATTATATTTCTATTAATGTAATTGCTTTCCTATTCGAAGAGCTTTGCAGCTTCACTTGAGTGGAAATTCCTACTTGAGATAATAAAAAGCTGAAATAGGCTCCGTATATTCACACAAGTACAAAAGGATTTTTAATTAGGACACCACAACGCGTTTAAAAAGACCTACGTCGCTTTGTGATTATCAGAAATAGTTATTTCCCGTTTGTACGAAAGCAAAGCGTAAATACGTTAAGTACAGTGATTGTGCATAATATAAAAATTGTTTTTATCAATATTTTTTCTTTTATTTCTGCAAAATTTGATGATTCTAGATCATTCTGTCACTTTAGGAGAGGGGTAAGAGATAAATATTGGACAATTATACGTTTGATAAGTCAGTGACTTTTTGAATTTCCCGCGCAGTAACTTTAAATGCAACACAGCTACCGTCAACGACATCTATGAATAGACTACTGTTTTGAGCAAGCTGGGTCATTTAGTTTGTGTTTGACAGCCATTGAGAGCAGAGAACCTCGTGAATTTTAACGAAAATGGAAAAAAGTGAATGTCCTGTGCTGATTAAGCATTAATTTTTGCGTAAAAAACCATCACTGAAACCAGGGAACGGCTTGATAAATACTATGGGAACTCCGCACCATCAATTTCAATGGTTAAGAAGTCGTTTACTCAGTTTCGTTGTGGTCGTACCAGCACAAGTGAGCGGGTACATCACATTTTACATGAATTTTTGGGCATGAAAAAACTATCCGCGAGATGGGTGCCGCGATTGCTCACACTGGACCATAAGCGCAACCGTGTGACCATTTCAAAGGGGTGTTTGGCGATGTTCGCAATCCGAACGAGTTTTTGCGCCGTTTCGTAACTGTGGACGAAACATGGATCCACCACAACACACCAGAGACCAAGGAACAATCAAAACAGTGAGTTTCTCCGGGTGAACGTGCACCAAAGAAGGCCAAGAAAGCAGACACTTCTCGGCCAACAAGATCATGGCCACAGTTTTTTGGGATGCGTGCGATTACCTTCAGAAGGGTAAAACGATCAACGGCCATTATTCAGAGCTATTCGACAGATTCGATATTGATTGAAAGTGCTGTTCCAGGATAATGCACTAGTGCACACGTGTGTAGTCACGATGGCAAAATTCCATGAATTGGGCTACGAACTGCTACCTCATCCAGCATATTCTACAGATTTAGCACCCTGCGACTATTTCCTGTTCCCCAACCTGAAGAAATGGTTGGGTGGTAAGAGATTTGGGTCGAATGAAGAGGTCATCACGGAAACAAACGCCTATTTTGAGGGCATGAGAAAACCGATTATAATAAAACAAATTGGAAAAACGCTGGACTAAATGTATCGAGCTAAAAGGAGATTATGTTGAGAAATAAAACGCTTATTTGCTGCAAAAAATTTTTTTTCTTCAAAAAATCACTTACTTATCAAACAGCCCTCGTATATTGTGATGATATATATTATATTATTCTTTAAAAACTGACACTTTGCGGGAAGAGAAATTAAAATTGTAAATTTTTGTAGTTTACTATCCGTTTACTGTAATTTGGTTTTGTTTTAGGGGTTGGAGTGTACATTTCTAGAATAGAGGAAGGCAGTGTAGCTGAAAGAGTTGGGCTTCGACCAGGAGATTCAATTTTGGAAGTTAACGGAACACCATTCACTGGAATATCACATGAAGAAGCTTTAAAAGTAAGTTTGTTATCATTCTATGTGGACGTTTTGTTATTTTAAGGATGAATGGGTGACTCCAGATGATATAATCGACATTATTTTCATTTGATGTTATTTTCGGAGCATTTTTGAATTTTTTAAAAACGGTTTCCCAATTTTCTAATTTTTTTGTTTGGTACGGAAGATGGTCTTGTGGTTTGATAAAGGTATATATGTCATTTCTTTACGGTAGTCTTTCGTAGAATTTGAAACAAATTTTAATAAGCCTCTATCAACAAATCCTTTATCTCCTCCAATATTAGTGATAATTAAACGGCGACCTTTACCATTTGGAAATTTTAAGCCAGAAAACAAACCTTCTATAAATGCCTGACGAGCATTTGTAACCTGTTTATCTTGCCAAAGTTTATCCAAATTAGCTATCTTTTTTTTGTAAATAAAACGAATGCACTTTCTTCGGATCAGTTGTTTCATTGTACCGTCTATTTGAGTGGGTTTTTTTCCCAGTTGACGTTTTAGGTGCTGTTGTAATACTTCCATCCTTTCGTTGCTTCAAAAGTCTATAAATGGTTGCTTCTCAAACTCCGGTCATATGTGAACACTTAGAAACTATACTCTGAACAGTACTATTGAAATGTTCATGTACAAGAGCGTCATGTACATTTAACACTAAAGTTTTCATATGCACGGTTAAATGTCACTTTAATTTCACAGGAGTATAATTAGACAGAACTGTAAATTTTATTGCACAAATTCACGTGATCAATATTGCTTTTTATCGCCTATTATTACAGAACTAAAAATTCTGCGTGTTACAATCATAGGACTACACAAACAGAAATGTAAATTTTAACTAAAACAATCTGCACAATACTTTCTGCCGATTAGAAATTTTAATCCTTTCTAAGAAAGTTGAGGGCTACTTAAATTGATCTTGAATTGTAAATATTTTCTACCTGTAGAGATTACATACTTACCAAGAATTGAAATAAATTGGTATTTGTAAAAATTTTAGGAAGAAAACCCAAGATTTTATTTTGAAACAAATAATGCTAATTTTATTTTAGAAATTATCCGCCACTGATGATATTGGGATTAATGTTCTGGGTCAGAAAAATTTTGCTATTAATCATTTTCAAACAGATTATAGTAATCTATTTCTTTGATTTATATACAAAAAATATTAAGGAATTTTAAAATTATAAGAAATTTACCCGTATATACAATAGGAATTCGGCGAATTCTACAGGAAATTCACCCTATATAAGCGGCAGCAGGAATATTTTTAATTTTACGTGACGATTCCAATCTTTTAATTCCTCTATAAGCAACCGGAATATGCTGTACTATTTACAGAATCGTTACATTGATTTAACTGGAATATTCCAGTTATTTTAATGAACTATACTTTTACCGTAATTTCGATTTAACAGGAATTCACTATTTAAAAAACAAGCTAAATATTTGTATTTGAAGCTTCGAACTTCAGGTTTTGCAGGATTTTCCAGTAATTAATCGGAACTTTAGTATCGATTTAACAGGAATTTTTCGTCGAATTAAAGATCGTTCATTCATACATTACAATACTGTAGAAATTTAGTGTTTATTCTACAAACAATAATTCATAACCAATTCATATTATTCAATAGTAACCTAATGAAACAATGAAATAGTAAAGAATAAAGAATACCAGCCAACTGCGGCTGGCCATAGACGTATCTATCCGTTATGTAATCATAAACCTGTTGTTCTGTGTCGCCATCTAAGAACGCAGCGCGGAGCCTCATGGCGTAGCGCCCTTGATGCATCATTGGGTCTTCGGGGCATACGGGTTGCCGAATAGGCAGGGGTCGTACGAACAGCGTAATGCGTGTTGCCGATTAGGCAGGTGTCAGTTACGAGTTACCGGATTGAATTGTGGGATTTACAGGAATTCTGTTAAATTCAACGTTCTACGATCGTAGAGATGACAGGAATATATTCCTGTTAAATTAAAAGTACCTACCTTATTACTGCTATACTTACCGTTTTTCCTGTTCATACAACTGGACTCATTTTAACTGGAATCGGCCTGTTAGATTGTAAGTACAGATTGTTCTCAGAATGGTTTTTCTTGTCTATCTATCTGTGATGGGGGAGTCGATACACTGCGACTTATAAGATCTATTGTGCACCCTACTGCTGCCCAATCGTTAAGGTTGTCTCAGCGATTAGAGCAGTTCCTATTAGTCCTATTGCTTTTAAAAAGTTCAGGATGTCGGTAGGCTTCAGGTTAGGTAGATCTTCCTCTTCTAATTGATATTCTCCGAGGTATCGTACCCTTGGATTTTGCAGGGTAATGTATTCTGAAAGAATGTGGATAGAGGTTTCCTCCTCTTCCTCGCAGAATCTGCATTCTTCTTAGTCTACTAATACGAGTTTCTTTAGGGGCCTCTCAGCCGGCAGTGTCCTGTTAGGATACCCGTTAGTATTCTGAGCTTATTTTTACTTTTACTGACGCAGTTGTCAGATCTCTTCTGGATATAGTTTCCCAGTAGTGTCTTGGCCTGCCTCATTCCTTGTAGTCCTATCCAGTATTGGATCTTTTGTTATTTACTTCTTTTCCAAGTTCATCAAGTATTGTACTGGTGCTTGTTCCGCAGAAGGGTTCAGGTCCCAGAAATGGTATTTCAGCCCTCTTTTTTGCGAGTACGTCTGCTATTTCATTACTCTCCACTCCAGTGTGTCCTGGAACCCATAGTAGGGTAACAGTGTTG
Organism: Crepidodera aurea; assembly: GCA_949320105.2. Lineage (NCBI taxonomy): Eukaryota > Metazoa > Arthropoda > Insecta > Coleoptera > Chrysomelidae > Crepidodera > Crepidodera aurea. The sequence continues at coordinate 44,120,703 of OX439472.1, forward strand.
TTTTTGCCGAGTTCGTTTAGATTCTCTAGGCACTCCCAAACCATCTTGGAGTTGATTACGTGGGAGTTCAAGGCATTAATGGCTGATGATGATCTCTTGTCTGCGAAAATTTCTTTCTATGTTGAACTGGACACATTTTCCGATGGCGTATATTTCAGCTTGGAAAATGCTCGGAGATTTACCTAAACTTTCCTGTTCCTGTTCCTTCTGTTGTTGTAGAACCATCTGTGTACCATTTAATGGCACTTCTCTTGAGTTTTGGGATGGTATCTTTGTCCCATTCGCTTTTGTTACTTAGCTTTGTGTTGAATTCTTTCACAAAGCTAAACTTCTTTGTCATCTCGTCTTGGGGCATGTGTCAGGTTTGGTTGATCCTTCTCTGGTCATTCTGTAGGTTGTCCTTATGGCTATACTCTTCACTACTATATGGAGAGGTGTAAGGCTTAGGATTACCTCCATGGCGGCCGTTGGGCACGTTCTCATTGCACCTGTTATGCATACGCAGACTAGTCTTTGGATTTTCGCTAGATTTGCCTTTGTATTGGCCAGCTTAGTTCTGCTGCCCCAGACTACTGCTCCATAAGTGATGGCGGGTCTCACTGTTGACGTGTACATCTACTGCAGGATCTTAGGGTTACATCCCCAGTTTTTTCCCGCAAAATTTCTGCACACCATTAGAGCTTTCGTGGCTTTGCTGTTACTTCTTTTTCGTGCTTATTATCTAGTATTAATCCCAGATATTTGACATCTGGCTTCCATTCAATAACTTTCTCGTCCAATTGTTATAATAACAATAGTTGCGTTTAAACAACAGGAATTCATTTAACCGGAAATTCCCGGGATTCGTTTTTATCAGTGAAAAGGTAAATTTTAGCTTTATTATTCTGCTGGATTTTAAGTATAGAATTTTTTAATAATTATTAATATATATGTATATATCATTAATATAATCTTTTGCGTCCAATAGATTTTCCATTAAAGTACAAACTTTTCTGGAACAATCGGCCATAAAAGTCAGAACATGAATTTTAATAAACCAATTTTTCTTCAACACCAAACATCTGTTTAAAACCGATCGTTCGCTTATTCGATTCTGTTTAATAGTTCGGTAAATATCCGGTATATCCTCTTATGAAACTCATCAAATTCGTGACCCTGGAAGATTTTCCACATAACGCTGACGGGATAAAACGGTTCGACTTATCGATACATCATTTTCCGACAGCTTTTTCATTGCGATGAGCAGACGAACAAACATTGATTGATAGCAATCTTTTAAGGGCAACAGACTTGAAGGTTATAGGTGTAGATCGCCATACAGGGATTTTCATTTGTTATGAAAACAGAGAACAGAAAAAGGAGTTTCTCAAAAGGATAAATTCCAATAATCTGGTAGGACGATAAAGTCGCTGATGATGTTTCAGTTTACTGTAATTGGAATTAAATCATAAGACAACACCGGACGCCGTGGCCTAGTTGGTTAGGGCATCGGCCTTTATACTTGGTCACTGTTCGGGTCGTAAGTTCGAATCCTGCGAAACTCAAGTGGAATTAAAAGTCAGATAAGACTTTGGGTAATTGCAAAAAGGTATTTGTGTCATATGGAGTTTTATTCACGCCGGTAACCAGACCGGATGAGATCGGATATCTCGTGGAACTGATAGGGGTTGGTGACAAATTTACACACTTGTTAGTCGGTAGATCACCTGAGACAAAGGCATAGTCCTGGGTTTAAGGTGATTGAGCTGTAGGTCCCGTCCAGATTAGCCCTGGTAGCAGAAAAGAGACGTTAAAATTAATAGCAAGCAAGCAGCAGCATCATCAGACAACATTCCTGCGCTATACTATCCAATAAGAAACCAGACTATAAGAAAAATTTTACATCTGAGTGGCAGATTCAAAGAGAGAAATTCGTTTCTTTGCTTCTTTTGGAGACTTGGTTGGAATTTGCGACACCCAGTGCATTTGTTGCTGTTTAAGATTGATTATAATATAAGATATCTATAGTAATTTAATATCACTGTAACTTCAGAGAAGTCATTATATTTAAATTTTATATGAGCAAATTTTCTTTTATCATATTTGGTGATTCTGCAGATTTCTAAAATCAGTTTGGAGGTTTTCATTAATAGAAGGGGCAATATCACTAACGAACGTTGCAATATTTATGTTGTATTTGATATGAATACCTTAGAACACTTCTTTGAGGTACTCCTGATTTGGAAGAAGCGATATTTGAGTTAAAATTGGAGGAGGAGTTAGTAGACAGTTGCAGGCCCGTGCCCTCAATGTATAAAACTGATATCCTATATTTTTAAATAAGATACATCATACTTTTACTTTGTGTACGTCCATTCTTAATAGTTTTCTTTATATAGTTCCTTCGTTTTTTTATGAGCAAATCCTGGACAGTTGGTAGATTTTATTTAGTTCCCAATCTTTAGATATTTATAGATATAACTATCTATCTGTTGATGGGGGTGTCGATACACTGTGACCTATAAGATCTATTATGTCCCCTTCTGCTGCTCATTCGTTAAGGATGTCTCAACGATTAGAGCAGTTCCTCCAGTCCTATTGCTTTCAAAAAGTTCAGGATATTGATAGGCTTCAGGTTCGGTAGATCTCCCTCTATCCTCTACCCTTGGATTTTGCAGGTAATGTATTCTGAGAGATTGTGGCTAGAGGTTTCCTCCTCTCCCTCGCAAAATCTGCATTCTTCTTCCTCTACTAATCCGAGTTTCTTTAGGTGGCCTCTCAACCGGCAGTGCCCTGTTAGCATACCCATTACTATTTTGAGCTTGTTTTTACTTTTGCTGATGAAGTCGTCTTCTGGTTATAGTTCCCAGTAGTGCCTTGGCCTGCCTCATTCCTTGTAGTCCTATCCAGTATTGGGACCTTTTGTTATTTACTTCTTTTTCAAGTTCATCAAGTATTGTACTGGTGCTTATACCGCAGAGTGGTTCAGGTCCCAGAAATGATGTTTCAGCCATTTCATTACTCTCCACTCCAGTGTGTCCCATAGGAGGGTAACAGTGTTGTTCTTGCTTAGTTCGTTTAGATTCTCTAGGCACTCCCAAACCATCTTGGAGTTGATTACGTGGGAGTTCAAAGCATTAATGGCTGCTTGGCTATCTGACATGATGATGATCTCTTGTCTACGAAAATTTCCTTCTATGTTGAACTGGACACATTTTCTCCGATGGCGTAGATTTCAGCTTGGAAAATGCTCGGAGATTTTCCTAGACTTTCGGAATATTTGGTTCCAGGCCCATATACTCCTATTCCTGTTCCTTCTGTTGTTCTAGAACCATCTGTGTACTATTTAATGGCACTTCTCTTGAGTTGTGGGATGGTACCTTTGTCCCATTCGCTTTTGTTGCTTAGTTTTGTGTTGGGGCATGTCCCAGGTTTGGTGATTTCCAGGAAGGAGTCGAAACTTGCGATTGGTGAATCCTTCTCTGGTCATTCTGTAGGTTGTCCTTATCGCTATACTCTCCACTACTATATGGAGGGGTGTAAGGCTTAGGATTACCTCCACAGCGGTACGTTCTCACAAAATTTCTGCACACCATTAGAGCTTTCGTGGCTTTGGTGATTACTTCTTTTTCGTGCTTATTCCAGTTGAGTTTGTTATCTAGTATTAGTCCTAGATATTTGACTTCTGGCTTCCATTCAATAACTTTCCCGTCCAATTCGATGGTCTTGAGTCAAGCCCTCTGTGGACCATATCGCAGAGGATATTCTCGAATATGCCTCTCACGATTATGACTGTCATCTGCATAACCTTGGCACGATATACCAATTTCGGTCAAACCGTAGAGGAGTCAATTCACTGTTAGGCTCCACATAAGTGGGGAGGCCACTCATCCTTGTGGAAATAGTGTCTTGTCCTATTTTAGTCTTTGCTATTCTGGTAGACAGTAGTCGCGACATCCATCTGGTTGTCGTGTTGTCTACCCCTCTTTGTGTTGTCAAAAGCCCCTTCTATATTATTTATTTATATTATTTATTTATAGATACATAATACAATAATGTTTATGACACTTGGGCAAAAAACAGAGAGGCTTTCTAGTAACTATTTGACATTTAAAAGATGATAGAAAGAAGTATTTAAACTTATTTTATTTATGTGTATTTTGAATTAACAATTGTTCCTTTAATCAATCAAGAATTGAGTGAATTCAGGGGCTGTAAAGAATGAGTATTAAGTACTAAGAAAATGGGAAATGGATGCACATGCCATGTAAGGAAGCAAGTGAAAATATTATGAAAAGTATTACGAGATGGCTATAATTTTATTACAATATCAAAGTTTTTTGTATTTTTTTTGGTGCTACCAACTAGAAAGACGTAATAGTAACGCCACTGTTACTTAGGCAATCTATAAATACTGTACATGCCTGGTCAGGACATTATTGTAATCATCCATTATTCAAAACGTTGGTCGGATTTCACATCCACCTTGCACCATTCCACCAACACGAACCAGGTGGTGGAATGATTAATGAAGCAGCTTCCTGCTCCAATTCAATCGTCGAATACCAATTAACGGACATTATCGTTATGGTAATTAATCATACAGTCCATTATTCACTAATCAAACCATATCGTTTAGCGTAATCGAGTAAAAATTATTATTCTTGGACTTTGTAAAGAAGAATAAGTTTATTTTTCCGGAGGGTGTTTCCAACATGCTGAAGTCTTTTTGGGAAATTAGTTTTATATAAGTCAGGTTAATTGTGGAGTTTTTTATCGAGTTTTCCAATAAGCCATAATAAGATTATAATAATTATCTGAGAAGGTTGAATTTTGGCCCAAAGAATCGAGGTAGAAAAATGTTGGTGGAGCCAAAATTGATTAAAATAACTACTGGTAAATGATACAGGACTAAGAAAATTATGATTTTTGAATCAAAATATTTATGGAATAATATTTTTTGAAATATTAAAAGCATCAGATATGACATTAGAAAATCAAATGTTCGGTTCATTGACGCTTCCTCAAACTTCTCTCCTATAGAACGGATAACACCAATTGGCTATCCCCACGACGCGACGCATTATTGGCTAAACACGCCATGAACATCCTAAGCTGTCGTCACTCCATAATTTTTCTGTTCAAGCTTATTAACAACGTAATCATCATGATATTAGTGCCTCTAATGCTACACCAATTTTCTGATAATTATGGAATCTTATTAGGTTTGTTTATTTTTTAAAATATAGCAAATTCAAAAGTTACACCAAGATATCAAGTTTTTAAATGCAAACGAACAAATTTTATTAATATCTTTTTGTTTATCAGAACGGATCCCTGCGGGACTCCTTATTTCACCACCTGCTATATTATATTAGACTTCAGGTCGATTTCTATAAATAGAACATGGTCTTTGTCAGTTTCTTTGGGACTTCTAGTGCTTTTAGCTCCTCTGGCAACTTGGATAAAATTGGTTTAGGTATATAATAGCGAGACAGATAAATGTGCAACACAAGTTGGAAATATTTTCTGACTCTTTTATTTGCAAATAATACGTATTATGGTTGAGATTATCGCATTTACACGATGTGGTCATGACTTATTTATTATTTTCGTGTCGATTTATAAACGCAGATAAAATAATAAACGTATGCAGGTATGATGTGCTTTTGTTTTTATTTTTAATTCTTCAATCATACAAAATACACATAATTTTGAAGAAAGATACAAAAACAAATCTGTTGTTTGAGGACGTATATTTAATGCGTATTTGTTTTAATATCTCTGGTTGTATCAAAGGGTTAATAATTGGCCATAGAGCAAGAGACAGCTGACCGACTTGCAAAAAGGGGTTCAAGAGAAATACTAGAAACAGAACAGACCCGGAGCACCGAAATGCACGGTCCGAGGGGTCATAAAAAACTGTTTCAGGGAAAGACACTTGCAACTAACAAAATGTGTTAGGGCAAAAACACGGTAAATCCTACATAGGAAGACCGTGTTCCAAAAGAACAGCTGAAGTGTTCTTGTTGGACAAAAGTAAGCTGAGAGTGATAAGAGGACTCATTACTGGTCCCCAAGGCCGTATCCAGGGGGGGGAGATCAAGAGGGGTAGTCAAGTCACGTAAAGTTCACCGCTGGGAGCCACTTAATAGTTTTAAAATATTTTGGTGCCATTAAAGGTGTTTAAAATGTTATAACAACTAAGCGAGACTACTTCAAAGTTGCAGATACATTAAAGTGGAAAATAATAGTTACCGCCACCAAACCATATCACTTAAATACCACTTACAAGGGGCAGTGATCTTAAAGTGGGCGTGATAGTTTTAGTGTCGTTTTGGGAACCATTAATATACCTTTAAAGTGGCGGCACTTGATTATATGATTGCAGTAATTCTCGCCACGGTTTTGCCACACAAAAGTCACTTTAAAGTTTTATTTTCTAAACGCAAACGTTTGCAGCCATTTTTGAGATCGCCATGATGAGAAAAATGAACGCGCTATTTAAAAAACTTTTTTCGTCAATACAGCTTCAAATTTACTACATTTCCATACATAATTAATGATTTTAATAACAAAGATTGATAAAAAAACACAGTTTGAAGCATCTAAGTATTTAATTTCAATGATGAAAAATTTACAGATTTTAAGTTTTTTCTTAAATTATGAAGTATTCCAATTTCCAATGACGGCTGCCCATATTTCGAGGCTATATTTGACAGTAAATTTTAAATCATTCCAACTTTTTGCTTTTATTTAGTATTGTTAAACCAATATTCTTGTATTTCCATAATAATATAATAAGTATACCTAATTATTATTCAGTACGTACCTACTTAAGTTAACAGTTATGTCAGGTTAGAGAAAAAGCAAGGAAAATGGAAGAAATAATATGTAGGACAGAGAACGAGCTACAAATCAAAAAGGCATGCGCAGTGAACAAAGTTTCGTGTTTAGTGTCGACCACCACACCACCACGGAGTTGCCACCAAGAAAGTGTTCCTCATTTTAGTCACCGCCACGTTATAGAACCGTTTCTATTACGTGACAAAGACTTTGGCAATACACTTTAAAGTTTTTAATGTAGTACCAAACCTTGACCTTGACCAGTAAAAGGTTTTCTAAACAAAATAGGACTGTATACTGGAGACCTTGAGGAACAAGGAACCAGAGTCAGACACTTTTTGGGCAACCAACAGTAGACCCAGAAAAAGAACAGTACAAACTAGAACAGAGTAGAAAAATACTGGACTGGGTAGTGTAACAAAATGGGCGGAAAACGCCATAAGCCAATTCGCTTCAGCGATATCGAAGATAGGTCAGGAGGACCTAGAAAAAAAAACTCGGATCTACTGTTTAACGCGCTCGAATTAACTAGAGCGCACACGTTATTCCAAATATTGTCGGTTTTCCGGTAAATCCAGCCCAAAAACCCCTACAATCACTACGCTAATGATAGCAAACTGTATTAATAACAGGATTAAATTCGGTTTGAACAAAATGACGGATGTTCCGGTATTTGCAGCATGCACAAGTTTATGCATGTTTTCGGTTTAGGATATGTGGCAGCAAACCGAATTTTAATTTGCGGTAAAGCACATGCGCTATATCTGATTAATTTTTAGGATGCTAGTTATTCTCTACAGTGAGAAATATAATTAATTAGCTGAATAATGTACCTAATTCTGAAATTCTAATTTATTAGCATGTTATACACCGTGCGTTTCTTAAACTTTCTAGAATAATTTTTTTTTGGTCGCCCTAAATAGTAAAATAGACTTTTCGCCAAAAACTTTCTTGTCAGGATATTTATTATTTGGTTAGATTGTTTGCTCATTAATAGAAAAATAAAAAATTTCCACTAAAAACTAGTTTTTTCCAAACTCAGTTTGAACCTGACTGATTATCTTGTTAAGAGATCGTAAAAACTAAAAGCCAATAATACAATATCTGGACAAATAAGAAATGATAAGGGTGTTCCACAAGGAAGTGTTCTGGGTCCGTTACTGTTCCAAGTATATATCAATGATATTGTAAAGATCGTTAATTGTAAAATTTATCTATTTGCAGATGATCTCTTATTTATTTTGACAGCTTGGATGCTGATGACTGTTTTGTAACAATTAATAGGAATTTGGAGAATGCATATCGATATTGCTAACCTTTTGAAAGTAAATATACAGACAACTAAATGGATGATAATTGGGACAGGTCAAACGATAAGAAAGAGCAAAAATAAGGTTTACATTGGTAAAGAAGTAGTAAAAGAGGTTACTAAATATAAATATTTGGGGGTTATTATAGATAATACAATACAGATTTACATGAATATAATCAGTGGCGTAGCCAGGATTTTTTTTGGTGGGGGCCCATCATTTCTCGTAGATATGTGTATCACAGACTCATGGTACACCCCCCTTTTCATCTTTGTTTCTCTAGCTATATTTCTGAAATTTAGAACATTGAATATGCTTACTAGACGGCACTTTTTGACATATTTGGAAAAAAACATCAAGTGGCATCAACTTTTAATTTTCAAATGGAACACCCTGTATATTATTACATTTTTGGAATCTTCGTAATTATCTGAATCCAATGATACCTTATTGTTCATATTTCATTCGTTAGAACACCCATTTTATTTTTAGATCTAGAGACCCATGAACCCCCTAAAATTACTCAAAATAATCAAAATAATCGTACACTATCGCATTTTCGATTAAAATGGTATTGTGGTTCGAAATACGTGCGAAAAACGTAAAACAAAATGTTTTTTTAGCCAAAACTCAATTTTCTCAAATGGTATCATAATGGTACTCTGACGTCATTCGAAAGTACCATCGGTGGGGTATCCATCCATATTAACTATTTTTGTATATAAACATTACGAACAAAACAAAGTAGTTGAAAAAAGTTTAAGGCTCTGCTCCGCGGGTACGCGAAAATGGCATTGTAAGGGTTTAGAAATACAGTGTTTTTTGGACAGCGTTGTACTTTTTTGCTTGATTTTTTTTTTTATTTTATAGATAAAGGATCCACACATGCTTATAACTATATGAGAAGTTCCGAAATTGTCTAGAAAAATATGAATTTTTTGGTCAAACATTGACAATATTCGAGTGGGTATAAAAAATTGTAGTAGGCCTTATGACATATTTAAATATAGTTATAAGCATCGAGACAACCTTTCCCTATAAGCTCGTAAAGAAAATTTAAAAAAAAAATATACCGTTGCTGAGAAAAGCCTGTATTTCAAAACCCTTACAAGCCCATTTTTACCAGCCAGGATGTGGCGCCCCTACGGATTATTATTAAGATTACTCAAAGTTCGGTAAAGATAAAATAGTTTCATTTATTTAAATGTTTACGAGGGGTAGACAGATGGGTGAAGAATTATAATTTCTGTGGAATATTAAATTATTAGTAAATACTCTTCTTTATGGATATTAAAATCACTTTTTTAGATTAAGGGTCTGCTCCGCGGGTACACTGAAATACAGTGTTTTTTGGATAGCGTTGTACTTTTTTGCTTGATTCTTTTTTTATTTTATAGATAAAGGATCCACACATGTTTATAACTATATGAGAAATTGTACAGACAAATATGAATTTTAATTATTACTTCTTTATCAATAAGTTTTGTTCGTCATATTTGAAAATTAGTTTAGAAAACTTTTAATATGAAAGTTATTATAGAGTATTGAAGGGAATAATAATCTTGAATCTACGTCATTTCAGGGATATGATATTCTTCCGGCCTAGCAAAGCCGTCCCTCAGCTTTAACGTTATAAAATAAAAAAATGGCGACAATGTTACCATTAGAGAGCCAAAAGAAAATTTTATTTATTTATTTTTCTCATAATAAAGATTAGTCAAAATAAAATATCAGAGTAACATTAATTATAAAATAAAACAAATTGAAAGAAAACTAATATGTAATTAAAATTTTAAAAAAAGTAATCATACACATATCTAACTATGTACATTTTAACGAAATGTTATGGATCTCCATACTTCTGGCTATTCGGGGATCCACAAGCTCGGGTAAATAACATTTTGTATAAAATTCGGAAAGTTGTGATTTCATTCTCTCGCAAAATAAATCATTTTTCAGGACGATTTCCTTTTTTATACCAGTAGGTGTCCAAACTGCAAAGCAGCAATACGCTCTTCCAGTGACCAATAGCTGGCCTTGTATTTGGTAAAACCATTTGTGGTTTTGATTTATTTGTCCATTTTTCTTCCAGAATGTAATTTTTCTATTTTTATATCTTTTTCGGGCGTTACATTTTTGGCGCTGATGGGGCATTTTATTATCCTCTTAGTGGAGTGAAATTAGACGAAAATATTCTGAAAATGGATGTAAGAGCTAAGTCATTTTTTCGATTTTATACATAAAGGGAAGCTTGTAAAAAAATTTTCAATACATTTGGGCTGGAGCTTCGCGAGATATGTGCCAAAAACGGCATTTTTCGAGTGGATTGCTTCACTATTTTTTAAATATCTCCGGCTCTAAGAGTCGTGGAAAAATAAAAAAAAATTAAAATGACCGTGATGAAGTAGAGTATCGATCCGTATAGTAGTAGGGTTTTTTTCTCAAATGTATCCTAAACCTCAAAAAACGAATTCGCGCACATTATTTTTTTTTTACTGAATTGGCAATAAATAACAAAAGAATCCTCGAAACCCCCTCTATACTAAGAATCCTGATTTTATCTTTGTTTTATATGTTACTACCTACCCTATTTTAAAAGTGTCTACATTCTTGAACCTGACCTAGCCAGCGGCATATTTATCAAAGGTAATACCACGAGTCCTCCAAATTTTATCGATTAAATTTTTGGTTTTCACGAAAACGGCTTTATTTGGAAAAACCACTGCGGACTCGTGATTTTATCTAAAATCAGTTTGTTTGAGTGGTTTTGCCTAAAATAAAGGCGTTTGAGTATGAAGATCAAAAATTTAATCTATAAAATTTCAGAGGACGAGTCGTATTTGAAAGGATTATTTTTTGAATCATTTTGTATTAAAAACAGAGAACATAGTCATTTATGCAAAAGACACTTTACACACAAATATTGAAAATTTTCTTTACCAATTTAAATTGAAACCTGAGCTGTTTTACATACAGGGCCACCAAGGCGATTTTTTGACTGGCTACCCCGCGAAACGGCGCCGCAAATAAAAGCGAAGAAGAAGAATGAAATTAAGTCTTACTTAATTTAATTAATTTTAAGTTTAGTGTCGAAGTGAGGTATGTAAAAATGTTAAAGGCGTTTTGAAATAAACTAATAAAAACAGGTTAGTTTACAAATACATTTTGAAATTTGGTTATTAACATAGATTTGCAATACATTTTAGTATAATAAAAATTTTGACATTTCAAAAAAGGTAAACACAGTTTAATCAAGAAACAAATACGAAGAAGCGATTTTATCAGTATAAAACACAATGATTGGTTAGGATCCTGAGCTGTTATTGGCTGAAACCACAAAATCTGACTGTATTGACAGATGAAAAAAATAATCGGAATTAAAATAAATCTTCAAATAAAAAATTTCAATTTTAATAATTCTTAACTCAATTATTAATTAAAGAAACTGTCGTTTTATATATTTTGAATATTTTGCAAAATATATCAGTTAATTTATCTTTAAATAAAAATTAGGAAGTTTTCATATTTTACGTTACACAGAATTGATATTTGCATGAATGCGTTTTGTTGAATTCAAATGTACATCATACAAAATTAAAATTTCCCCTCGTAAGTGTTAAATATCGATTAGGTTAAAGTCCAAACACGCCCACAATTATAAAATTTTGTACCTCTCCTCTCACCGCTGATCCCCTGTAGAAGGTTTGACTGATGCAGAGCTGAGCCTTAAGTATCTTCTTGTTCCGGAAATTCAATGTTCCAAATTTCAGAAATATAGCTAGAGAATCATGTACCATGAGTCTGTGACACTTGGTATACTTGCTTACTATAAATACTTATATATAAATAATTTTAAGCAGGGATACATTTATATGAATTTCTCAAAAACAATCGAGAAAAAAAATTAAAAACTGTGCATGTAACAGAAAAAACTTTTTCTACAACTGCTATGAAAAGTAGCGAATTTCTCATAGCTTACTTAATTTCAAAACCATGTATTGCCCACACCGTGCGGGAATACTTTTCCTCACGGCACTTTGCCCCAAACCACATACATTTATATGGAGAATCAACAAAAATCGACAAAAACTTAGTAGGCTGCTGTTCAGCTTTAAATAGTTGTCACAACTGTCAGATTATAAAAGTTTCTTAAATTCCTAAGGTAGTTTTCATTCGTGCTTTGATAAAAATCGCAATTTCCATTAAATATTATTGTAATAAGACATACCTATTTATAATAAATAATATGGGTAATGACAGTAGTGACGATTTTGATAATACTAGGTCAGAGATATTGGAAAGAGCCGCAAAAATAACGTTAGATTTGTTGCCGATAATTTCAAGAAAAAAGTTTGAATTGGCATACGAAAAATTTATGAAATGGAGAAGAAATACAAAAATAAAATTAAAAAAACTATTCAACTGTTAAGAGGTAGGATACTTTCATGTTATTTTAGTTTTGCTAACCATAAAAATAAATATTAAGTTACAAGTTACATTGCTTGTATTCTTTAAATTTGTGCAGTTGTAGAAAAAGTATAGTGTGCAACACGTGGGGAAAGTACTTTTCTCACTCGTGTGTTTGCGACAAACTTTCACACTCGTGAGAAAAGTTGAACTTTCCCCACTTGTTGCACAATATACTAATCTAATTGATATTATTAGGAAAAATGTATTTATTTTATTAGAAAACGTGTAACTTTCATTAAATTAATAATTTCACTCTTATTACATCAAAAAGAGGCTCTCATCAGCAAGCCAAGTTAGGTATATCAAAATCAACCAAAAGGTTTTTAAGTAATTAATAAAAAACTGATTTTGTCTAAAAACTTTGACACCCGGTTTCTTGAAAAAGAATACGTTAAAACACATGTTTATTGGAAATAAAACTCTTGCTTTTGAACTTTGAATGAGCATTATTCAAAGGCAATTCTGCGAGTTTGTTTGTTGTAAAATTTATCTAAGATTGCATTTTCTTTTAACCTTATAGAAATTTCGGGGGGGGGGGCTTGGCTACGCCACTGAATATAATACAAGAGGAAAGCAAAAATTTCGTGTTTGTCAATTTTCAAAACGTCGACCTAAAATAATTTATTCTTTAAAGGATTATGTGAGTACAATAAGTTGTTGTATTTTTTTATATAGATTTCTCTTGTATCTTACCCTAAATTTTAAATTTATGTTTATTTTTATATCAATGTTCAATTAATTTTACTTGTATTTTTTTTAAATGATATTTTATACCTTTTATACCTCTGTATCTATATTGTAATTAGTTTATACTAAATAAACGATTTATATACCTTAAGTGATCGTGCCTATCGGTACGTCATTTCCGGTAACCATTCTACATTAAGAATCAAACAATCAAATTTAATGTACATATCACCTGATCGGCAGCTCAATACTCCTTAACGTTGAAATGTTTTTTGTCCAAAAAACCTGCATTCAAGTATAAAGTACAAAAAGTTAGTGCCATGAAGTACCAGATTAAAGAGAAAGAGTTAAATATAACTTAATCGAAATTGTGCTATAGGCTGTTCACTGAATTTGTGCCCGTTTAGGATTAACTAACAAAAGGTCGATACAACTGACCACTGTTTTAATCGTATTGTACGTAGAGGTAACACATAGGCGGGTGCCAAATTTAACCTGTAAGAATAAAATTGCGTTAATTTAATGAAATTAGGTAATTGATATTTAAATGAGGTATTTGATATTTAAATGATGTAATTAATATTGAAATGAGGTAATTGATTAAACCAGTAAGGAATTTTAATTTATTAGATTCGACATCCTAAGACCGGTTTCTGTCTTTCGACTTCATCAGTTAGGCTTTTCGAATCCAATAAATAAAATTCCAAACTCGTACAAGTCAATAGCTATATCCGCTATAAGATAACATTTTTAGATGTGCTACCATCTATGGTAAGAAGAGAGTATTGACATTAAATTTTGACTGAATCTAGTCAAGATGTCACTCTCTTCTTTTTTATCCCTTTCAGAGATTAATACAAAGTGAGTAAACCAGTAAGGAATTTTAATTTATTAGATTCGACATCCTAAGACCGGTTTCTGTCTTTCGACTTCATCAGTTAGGCTTTTCGAATCCAATAAATAAAATTCCAAACTCGTACAAGTCAATAGCTATATCCGCTATAAGATAACATTTTTAGATGTGCTACCATCTATGGTAAGAAGAGAGTATTGACATTAAATTTTGACTGAATCTAGTCAAGATGTCACTCTCTTCGAAAAGCCTAACTGATGAAGTCGAAAGACAGAAACCGGTCTTAGGATGTCGAATCTAATAAATTAAAATTCCTTACTGGTTTACTCACTTTGTATTAATCTCTGAAAGGGATAAAAAAGAAGAGAGTGACATCTTGACTAGATTCAGTCAAAATTTAATGTCAATACTCTCTTCTTACCATAGATGGTAGCACATCTAAAAAGAGGTAATTGATGTTTTAAATGCGGTAATTGTTATTTAAACGCTCGACATCATTGAATCGTTATTTTGAATTTTTGTAAATATTCATAGTTTTTACATTTTAAGTTAATTATTGTTAAACAGTGGTTTTGTGAAGTCTGTGAGATAGTTGGTAAGTGCATTTTTTGTTAAAAAAATTGTTTTGGCACCCGCCTATGGTTAAAACAGTTGGTCAGTTGTATCGACCTTTTGTTAGTTAATCCTAAACGGGCACAAATTCAGTGAACAGCCTATAGTTTAAAAGATAGAAGCTTGTGAAAATAATACGACTACAACATTAATGTATTTCTTTCTCTGATCCACTGAAGAAGATTTTTTGTAAGAGAAAAGCTGCCATGGGTCTAGTAAATCAGTTCAAATTATTCCTAGGCAACTGATTAGTATTCCAAAATCTTAAACAGTGTAATAAAATATGTCGCAGCCGTTTGATATGGATTTTATTCTCAGTCCCGCCCATTTTTCGATAACATCAAAGATCGCATAAACGTTCCCTTTTTGCCGTCAAGCTAACTATCCACTTCCCTATCGGAAAGCTAAATCAACACGCCACACCAACCACTATCACGAATATTATTGATTCTTATAACGCACACGACATTATTTAGAACTCGGTATAAGACGTTCGAATTTTCTGGTATTTAAGAAATACGTACGATTAATTGTTTTTCACGACCTGAAATGGAAAACGTAGAAAAGTATGAGAGAAATAAAACTGATTTAGCTTCTACTTAATGTTTTCCAAATTTCAACAACAAAATCTTTTCTTTCATATTTTTTCGACAAGTAAAAACACACTGTGGATATTTTAATCCCACACGCGATGTTCTTTTTTTCAAATCTGTCAGCGAATACTTGACCTTTCCTCTCAGCTTTTAGTCAGGCATTAATAGCTACGTAGGACGATGTCTGAACAGATCCCGTAAATACTCGTAGAAATGATGAAGTTTCTGAGAAAGATAGGAAAGCTGTGCAATATCCGAGAAATACCGAGAAAGACGGTTCATAAATATGCGTTTTAGATTCTCCTGGATTCTCGGGAAAACCGTTCAGCAGCCCACTGATTCTAATTTCTGCCTACTTACTTCCCCTTACGTTTCTTCTGACTAAATCTATGCGTGGAACTAACAATTTTAAAGAACGAATGGCTGTTCAAATATGGAGGCACCGGCAGAGTTCGTTCTCGCTTTAATGAAATTTACCAGAGACAAATATTGCACACTATTTGCTCGTCTCTGGGTTCTCGATTTTGATTTTCGTGGCAACCAACGCAAAGAGATGTCTCTATTCTAAATCAAACGATTTGCAGGAGTTGTATTTTTAACGTACCCCAGGCACGACATTACCATTTTGTGGCTTCATTGTCTAAAAATAAAAAAAATCAAGTTATTGACTGTCACAGGCGTAGGTAGAAGAAGGAGGGGGGAAGTTTTCAAAAATATGTTTAATGGACTTTTTTACACAGCTTTTATTTAAAAATTAGTGAAAAATAACGTGTACAACATACACCTGATATTTATAAACGATGTATCTGACATCTGTCTACACTGTACTTATCATTTGTCAATAGGGTCAAGATGTGGACCTGCAGACAACTGACATCTGATGATGACGTATCTGTCATTTGTCATCTATCAACAGGGATGCTAACTCCGGTCACTAAAAAAGCGACAATAGCAAAAAATGGGGTTAAGTTCTTGTTTTAATTTCCCAGTTAGGGTTAGGTGTCATTTTTAAGTTATATTCTCTTTTCGTTAAATGTTTTGAGCAGTGTTAACGGACGTACCTGCTTAATAAAAAATACATTCATTACCACACCTTCTTCTTCATCATTCCGCGTTCCGTAACGATGACGGTGCTATCAAATAACGAAAAGTTTACTACCCCAAAGTTTGCGGCTCGTCTAATTCCAGCGAAAAACATTTTCGTTAGCGATTTCAAAGAAAATCGGGAAACTTCGTGAAACATCAAAGTAGGTGTATCCCAAAGAAAACAATTAGCCCCGGCAGAAAGTTGGCTAATATCGAGAAGGCTCTGATAAGGATTACTCAAAGAAGCGGCAATTCGTTTTTGGTGAACTAGTTATGCAGACATGGTAATGTCAATGGTATCATAAGTAGTGCTTTAATGCATAATTGGTGACAAGAGAGAAACTACAATGTTTTTAACTATTACATACCAAAATATAGGGCTAAGAATTGAATTTTTTTGATATTTTTAAATAGTGTATTTACTATGGGACTAATCATTTTACTCCCTCGGTATATAATATTCAAAATATTCTATTACGCGTCATAACTTCATACGATATTTCCCCTTGACCTGCGCAGCAAAAGTAGGCGTGCCTAAATATAAATATTTTCCAAACTTTGGCAACACAGCAAAATACATTTACCAAAAGATATTGCCACCGAATAAATAAATCATTTATGCATTCTTAGTAGCCAGTGGCCAGTGGCGTGCAGAACATAAAAATTAGGTGACCAAAACCATCCAATGTTTTGAATAGGTAATGAATTGAGGTATGTTTTCTTTGGTTCAACCTACAAAAATTCAAGATTTTGAATCTGTTACTCACAGAAAAACCTAGGTCTAACAATTAAAGAAATTATTTTTTCTTCAATGCATTTTATAAAATCTCGTTTTTGTCAAAATATTTTTAATTTTTTTATTTTTATTGCGCTTGTATAAAAGCTTGTTTTTAATTTTTTTTTGCAATTTTATTCATTGATTTAAAATAGCAATCAATAAATTGTAACCCAAAAATACTGGAATAGAAAATGGGAGAATAAAAAAAACGTGGTAGAAAAAATCGAGATTTATTGGAATTTCACTCAATAATATAAAATAAGTACATTTTGAATTTGAAAATTATATATGTCACCTCTTCAACTAGACAACCTTTCGGGCTCCATATAACGAAAAAGCATTTCTTATGTATTGTGAGTTAACAATTTGTTATAAATAAATTCTGACCCACATTTTTTTTCCATTTCATCCTTATATTATATCGAATAATTTTTGGATTAGAAAAAATGTAGGTAATTCAAATTAATTATTATGAAAAAAATAAAAATATAGTTATTGTATAAAAATTTTGAAGATAGAGCCGAGGAAATTTGATCAGAACATCTTTTTATTTTTAAATAAACAATGGCAGCACTTTCAGTTAGAAATCTATTATAATGAATCCAGGAAGCTGTTTTTTTTTTCTATCAAAATTGCATTATAAAAAGTATGGCAAAGGATACTGGAAAAACTAGAAAATAGGCAATTCCTATATTTTTAAAATAATCAAATTCTTACCGTAATATTACTTGACGTCGGCGCCGGGACAATCTTTTGGCACTCAAGCATTTTTCTCGTTTACTGTTCTCTCCCTTTCTGTTTTTAAGACCATAATATTGTTCAACTGTATGACTCACAACACCAATCAACAATTGCCCTAATATCCCCTTCGCCACACTTTACACCTAGATACGTATTTTTATCCTCATATGAACTTAAATTTAAAAAAAACTTAATTTTTCCATATCTATTACATATATTTTTTTCACACAATCTTAAAGTCGAGGTTTCCACGAAAAAAATGAGCACTGATAAAGGTTAAAAAATGAAAATTTGTAAAATAACTTTTTCGATTGAAAATTAGACTTTTTTTTTATTTAAATTCGTACAAAGTCGAAAATCAATATTTTAATCTGAAAAAATTACAGCTTACTTAAAAACACAAAAAAGAAAGTTTTTGCAAAGTTCCATAAAAAAAATATTTTAGCGGAGAAAAAATTAAAAACTGTTATTAGCGATTTTCTCAATAATTTTGAGGTTGTATTTATTTTAAATTAATTAAAATCAATGTGTTCGAGACTTTCTCCATTTTTTTCTCTCATATTTAATAAAATATAATTGAAAAAAGTTTAAAAATTAATAAATTTAAAAAAAGTACTAACTTTAAAACCTTAAATAAAGTTAAAACAAAAAAGTAAGAAAGTTGTACCACACCGATCAATAAAATCAAAAATAATTTGTGGGACGCCCCTGAAAAAGGATTAAAATTAAACTAATAGGATTGTATCTTAATCTGAGACACACCGAGACATACGGCGACGATCATGTAATTCGGGTAGAGTAGGCCTTAAACAAAGACAGCGACAATTATTGTTCTCGAAACTAGGTCGCGTAGTAATAATGACAATATGCGGCGTTTCATTTCTATCCAAGAATGCATAAATCAGATGAAGATTTTCAAATCTTGGCTGCATTTTTATTCAAAAACAGAAAATATTTCATGAAAATTGTTATTTTTTAGCTAATCAGGTGGTACATAAGAATACTGGAAAGTCATTATTTTTGTGATTGTGTAGGTTCATTCCATTTTTAAAGTAGAATGAAATCATTGACTTTCCGGAATTACAAAAAATTAAACTTTTTTTTTGATAAACGGTTTTCACTGAAAAAATTTCTGGGACATGGGAAAGCACAGCCAGTTTCACCAAGGTAGTGAATGCTCTTAACACATTTTTTTTCCTTTAAAACTTTTTATTAGTATAAATAGGCTCGATTTATAAAATTTACCAAATAGACCAGGGCCAAACCGATTTTAAATTCTTAGCAGTATGTGGGTGGTATGAAAATTTAGGGTAAATTATAAGAATTGTAAGAAAGTTTAATTTAAATTTGTAGATAATTAAAAAATCTTGATGAAAACGTTCTTATTTGTGTTTTAAATAAGCTGTGATTTTTTCAAAGCAAAATAATAATTTAAATTAAAAAAAGCCTAATTTTTTCATATTTCCAAACGTATATTTACCCACCCCCCTTCCGGAACTTTTCCTCAGGCGTTTTGATTTTTTTTAATTTACTTATAATTTACGCTAAATTTTCCGACCATCCACACAATGCTAAGAATTTTTTTATTTCAAAAATTATTGGCCCTGATCTAAAATCCGTTCACTAACAACAAAAATGCAGTCATCCAAAATTAGATCAACAGAAACACCTCTATTCTCGTAAAAGTTGAAGCAGTCACAACCTCTACAATTTATGTTTATTCATACTTCTCCGTTTCCGAGATATAATTTGGCCACTTATTTAACTCAAAAGAAAATTACCGTTTGCATTTTCAAGCAAAACTAAAATTAACTGAATAACAGGATTATTAAAATCATTGGGTGCGACACATTAAGTTTAACGGTATAGGTGTCGGAAGGTACATTAAATTTTCATGAGACCACTTCTCTTTGTTCTTTTATCCCCAATTTGCATTCAGTTAAAGGATATTTCCTGGATCGCTAGAATTTTGAGAGGAAAAGTAGGAGAGGAAATAGTTTCTTGATGTGCTTGGTGAAATACTATTATTTGTTATCGATGTTAGGCTTAGTAAAAAATTGGCAACTTAGTATTGCCTCAAAATAACACCCTGTATGTCACAAAATACATGATTTTTCCGTTATCATAAAATATTTTGCAGGTTTCCATTAACTTATACCCTTAATGTACTATATCGTTTGAAAGCTTATTAATTGTACAGGGTGGCCAAATAAGAATGCGAGGTACTGTATCTGGGAAACTATCCATCTTAGAGGCTTGAGGAAAAAAAAGTTATGACTAAAACGGCCAAGAGAAAAACCTGGAAAATATTTTTAAGTTTCTGAAATGGCCGCTAGGGGGCGTAACTGCAATCTTGACTATAAGAAGGTGATGTTTCTGTGAATTCCGCTATATTCACCTAACAAAAAATCTTTAAAGTAGAGGATAATCTGAATGTCGCCGCTAGAGGGCTTTTTTCGACATTCTTGGTATGATTTCTTTTTCATGAAAAATTAGCTAAATGTTGCCTAAATAAGCTCGCGAAAACCGTATCTCGATATCTTATTCCTAACCTAAAATTTAGGTCAAAGAAAATTTTATACGGAAATCCCTTAAATTTGTAGTTTTTAAACTAATTAATTCCATTTATTATGAAAGTTGTGGCCCTAAAAAGGACCGATGGTTTTTAGTGCCCCCGTAAATGCTCTAAATGCTGACCATCACGCTCTATGCATTGCTGAAGCCTCTCATGGGTAGACAAAATTGCAGCTTCAATTTCGGCTCTCGGTATGTTACGTACTGCATTACGAATCCGGTTTTTCATCTCTTTGGTCGTGGGTTGAGTCTGAAAATCAAGACAAGTTAAGTATGGTGATTGAGCAGGCCATGGAAACCCTTCTCCCTCTTCCAAGCCACCGCTGTTGTAATACTGCATTAATATGCTCTCGCACAATAATAGCATAATGTGCTGGACAACCATCCAACTGCAAAAACAAGTTTTGACATGTGGCACATCTTCCAACAACAACGGTAATGTGTTGGCGAAAAAGTCAAGAAAGATATTGCCGCTTAGGAATTGCTCGAAAAAATATGGCCCAATAATTCTGCCTCCCAGTATGCCACACCACACATTTAAACTCCAACGCACTTGGTTCTGAACTTCACGCAACCAATGCGGACTCTCTGCAGGCCAATAATGCATATTGTGCAGATTTTAAAGGTGGCTGCATCGTTCCAAAGAATTTG
The DNA here is from genome assembly GCA_949320105.2 of Crepidodera aurea. NCBI lineage: Eukaryota > Metazoa > Arthropoda > Insecta > Coleoptera > Chrysomelidae > Crepidodera > Crepidodera aurea. The sequence continues at coordinate 44,141,883 of OX439472.1, forward strand.
AAATAAAAATTCTCCATTATTGTGCGAGAGCATATTAATGCAGTATTACAACAGCGGTGGATTGAAAGAGTAAAGTCTGTTTCCATGTCCTGCGCTATCACCAGACTTAACCTGTCTTCATTTTCAGACTCAACCTACGACCAGGATTCGTAATGCATTACGTAACATACCAAGAGCAGAAATTGAAGCTGCAATTTTGTCTACCCATGAGAGGCTTCAGCAATGCATAGAGCGTGATGGTCAGCATTTAGAGCATTAACGGGGACATTAAAAACCTTTCTTTTTTAAATCGGTCCTTTTTAGGGCCACAACTTACATAATAAAAGGAATTAATTAGTTTAAAAAATAAAAATTTAAGGGATTTCCGTATAAAATTTTCTTTGGCATAAATTTTAGGTTAGGAACAAGATATCGAGATACGGTTTTCGCGAGCTTGTTTAGGCAACATTTAGCTACTATTTCATGAAAAAGAAATCATACCAAGGCATTTAATTTTTTTGAGAAAATTAACCATTTCTATCGAAATGTCGAAAAAAATTCCTCTAGCGGTGACATGTGAAACTAACAAGACTTCAAATCTTATATCGTTTGTAGCCCAAGAATAGCTCTTTCCAACTAGCCCCAGTTTGTTAAAATCGGCTCAGCCGTTTCGAATATACAGGGTGTTTTTTACTGAAACCTTTGAATAACCCCCACCACTTTGTTTTTAGAGATACAGCAAAAATTGTCGAACAAAAAAGATTCAGATTATCCTCTACTTTAAGGTATTTTTTTGTTAGGTTAATATAGCGGAATTCACAGAAACATCACTTTCTCATATACAAGATTGCAGTTACGCCCCCTAGCGGCCATTTCAGAAGCTTAAAAATATTTTCCAGGTTTTTCTCTTGGCCGTTTTTTTTCCGCAAGCCTCTACGATGGATAGTTTCCCAGATACAGTACCTCGCATTCTTATTTGGCCACCCTGTACTAACGAATTATAAAAATTTTGAGATATTGCTTGATTTGAGTTCCGTTTCACCCTGTATTAAAGAAGCATAGATAAAAAAGTAATTAGTAGTGAGCACAGCCAACGATATGAGAAATGACATTTGAGTACAAAGAGCTGTTGATTTATTTTGATTTACTGTTTTACAGAGAGTTAAAAATGGGGTCATTTTTGCTAATAAATTGGCCTTATCTTTTTGAAACACCCGTATAATATATTACCATTGCTATATTTTTTTAGCGCTCTCGGTGAGATCTTTTCGATTTTTGAATAAAATATATTATGTTCCATTTAAAAAAATGTAAGTTTGTGCTGCCACGAGTTTTTGGAACACCCTGTATAATCACCCAGTAACTGTACTAGCTCACACAAAATTTGAAAGTTTTATCTCTTACCGCAACGACGTAATCCTCCGATCTCAGAAGTTGCCCACCCTGTATATTTATAGAATTATTTTTCTTTCTGTATACATCCATTCGCCGCTCCAAAAATGAGCTCTATTTCTGACAATTTCCTCAGGAATAAGGATGGTATAGGAAGTATATTCAAGGACTATACGAATCCGAAAATGATCCTATTTGTATTCATAACCGACACTCGGTGTAGGCCTAGCGCTGACTCGCTGAACACTCTCAAGTTTATGATTATTTTTGTTGACAATGATGATAATTTAGTGTGTTGGGTTTTCCTCGGCCTTAATGAAAACGAATTCGACGGCCCGCTGAGGATGACGAACTCCTTAGGGATATTAGGGGTTGGGCGATATTAAATTTTTTTTTAGGATTTAACAATCGCTTGTTAACAAGGACAAACGGAAATTTCTGGTACAATGAAATCAAGGGTAATTTATAAAGAAATTATTTTGAATTTCTTCGTTACGGTAACCTGCAAAAATACAGGGTGTTTTAGAAGGGAAACATAAAATAACTACCATATAAAAAGGTTTAACGATGGAGGTATAAAAAAATAACTATAAAGTTATAGAGTTAGTAACACGTTTTGATAAATCTCTATGTAGATTTGAAAAGTGCTATGAATCTATGACCACAACTCTCTTCTGATTGGTCGACATATTGACGACAAGTAATGTGTCGTTTAATTTAGATTAGGCAACATACTTTACAGTGATGTATAAGATATTATCTAACTTCCTTACATTTTTAAATCGCAGATACTAAAGTGTTTCCATTTGTTGGCTCAATCCTTGTGTTGTTTGTATTGTACTATCGCTGATTGGCTGAAATCCATTTCCATATGTGACATATTGTTTAATTGAAGTTAAAAATAACGGTTTCGTTGAATGCCAAATGTATATTAATAAAAACGTCCGTAAATTTAAATGGTCTATTTGAATTTTCGAAACAAATTCTTCTTTTAAAAACACGTATAACATTATTGAAGAATAAACTTTTAACGCTCTATTTATTTTCAGATGCTGAAATCGTGTCGAAATTTAAGTATGACAGTTCGCTCGCCAAATTTACCAATGTCACGTGCTGGCTACGGTGGTGGCGCCCCTTGGCAAATGCGACAAACCTGCTCGTGGATGGACAGGCATGGAAGACCAGTATCGCCGCCTATGGAATATGCTCGAAGTGGACCTGTCCCGGCTCAAAGGTACGGTTATGGAAGGACGTCTAGCAAGGATAGGAGCGTTCGGAGGGTAAGTTAAATTTTTGAACAATTTTAAAGCTAAACTTTAGATTTAACATTTTCTTAAGTTTCCCTCTGCAGAGTTTCTAATCACGTATTCAATTCAAGGCAGAATCCTATTATTCCATTTACCACAACTTAGGGACGAAGTTGAAAATCAAAGCCCACTCCTCCCTTTATAGCCGATGCGATTGCGATTAACACCGACTAAATTAAAGGCTTTAATGTTGCTGTTAGATTAATAAGAGATTTTGGTTACCGGAAAATGGGAAAATTGGCACCGCATGCCTGCTGCTTGCTTATACACAAAATAACTCGATTTGTGTTGGAATTTCGAAGTTTATTAGCAGTTTTAGAAGTTTTCTTGCGAAAGTCGTTGGGATTACGCCAACAATGGGTACTGTTAGAAAAGCTGCACGTTTTGTAATGGGAATAATAATTTTCACGGAGTCCACAATAAGCTTTTTGAATTTTTGGCGTACAGATTTATATTTCGTACAATTTTTTTTATTGCTTAAAAATCGTAAATTTTGCACCTAAAAAATATTGTTTTGTTAAAATTGTTATAATTTTATTACAAATTAAAATTTTAACCAATGTTTCATTCAAGCCCTGCACATGAATACACTAGCGAAATGTTTTGTGGTTCTGGTTTGGGATAAGTAGTTCTAGAGTTGTCATTATAGGGAAAGCAACCACATTTACTCCAATTTTTAATATTTTTTTAATGACTATTTCCCTCGTCTTACTTTCCACCAATCACAAACCCGCAATTTTGAATTACAAATGGTTCCTAGACGAAAAAACTGTATGACAGCTCCTGTCAGCAGTTTTTTAGAGTTTATCCGCTGCAAAACTTGACAGCTGTTGTCACCAAAAATTACAATACCTTTGATAACAAGTAATTATGGTCTCCTAGGACACCAGAAAACGACGCAAAACAATTTTTCTGATTTTATTGTCAATAAATTTTGAAATATTGTTTTTAAACAGTGCTAGTCAGATTATGTAGTGAAAATGAGTCGCTTTGGAAGTGATTCTATGACTAATATTGATCTGGCGATTGAGAAAAGTGTACCGTACAATACCATTAAAACCCGTACGTCAATATGGAAACAGTTTACGGAATTCTGCAAGGCAAACAAATACGAGCTGTTGGAAACTACAAGTTTAGAGCAACTAAACCTAATCCTGAAAGATTGGGCGTGGAATATGAAGAAAGAAAACGGTGAAAATTACAAAGAACTAGTTGTGAAGACAATGTGGAACACCTTTGCAGAAAAAAATGCAAGAGATGTATTTTATGAAGTCGAAAATAATTTTTGATCCATTTAAAGATATTATCTTCAAGTCTAGTAGGGAAGCTCGTAATGCGAAACGAAGGGATTAAAACAGGTAGATAACATAGTTACATATTTTTTTAAATAAGTAACTGATTTTCAAAAATCCTACTTTTTAGGAAGAGTAAAATATAATCCTCTCTTCAATAAAACGTCCCAGGGTAGAGAAAAAAATGGCAGATAGTAAATGGCTGGTCCCCAACACGAAGAACACTACCTTTTGTTCTGTCCGTCTTTTTAAAATTCTAATGGTTAAAAGTTCATCTAGAGTAACAACTGATAGATTATTCTTAACAGTAAACCCATCATGGAACAAAGAACAATCAAGTGGATGGAACAAAAACACTCCAGTGGGAAAAAACGAACTTTCAAAATGGACTAAAGAAGCAGCAGACAAGGCAGGATTAAATGCAAAAGAAATAAAAAATAACAAACCACTCTATGCAGCCGACAGTTCTGCCAACTCAATTAAGCTTTATCTGCAAATGGATAATGATCATTATTCCAACATCATAAACACCCTTAGAAGTGACGCCTCAGAACCTCCAGCTAAAAAACAGAACACAGAAGATCCTGCAGCCACTCCTTGAGCTTCTCAACCTACAGCTGGATCCATCAATAACATGATTTACCTACACCCAACGTTATCAATGAGTTAACAAAGATTTTAAACAATACTCCTACTGTGTACCAAAGTTGCAATTTATATTTTAATTATACCATAATTAGTTAAGTTTGTAGTATTTTGTGATTAAATAAATGCATTCGTGCAGGTGCAAAAATCCTCGTCTTCGACTCGAATTTTTGTTGCCACCAGCACTCATGTTTCTTGTTAAAATATTACTTAGCAACGTGTTTTTTCGATTTTTCGGAAAAAATAAAAGCCTTTTTGATATAAGTACCTGAAAAAATGTAATTAAGAGTTTTTTAATAAATATTTATTAAACAGACCAAAATTCACGTTAACTTGTAGAATCCTCTAGTCCGTCTTTCTTTCTTGGATTCCGTAACCATTTCTTAAAGATAAGAATTAATAATAAAACTTCTTTAATTTTTTTAATTTCTTTTCATCACACTCGGACGAACACAAGAAGTCCTTCAAAGTCCTGTGGATGTTGTAAATGGCTTTGACAGTGGAGTGGAAACCAGATAGCGACATAGATCGTCTGCAGCGAGGGGCTGGTTAACATTGTTTGCTTTGTTGGATGGGAAATTTGTTGGAAAATTGCGAAAACCCTAGATAGAGGGAAAGTAGAGAATTTAGGTATAGTCACTGCGTGCATTGTTGTGAATAATTAGTTGTTTGTATGGAAATCAATATAAAATTACGTCTTTTTTTTTAAATTTAAATAATTCCAATAAATTAAAATTTGACATACAAAATCGTAATTCTAAAAGAGTATATTTTGGTTAAAAACAATTTGATCTATTGACGTGCAAATGAATGAGCATCTCACTTTGTTTTGCCCAATGATTTCTACGTAAAAATCCACAACCTTAACATATCAGAAAACTTCAAGTTATTTAATGGATATATTTATTTATCGAGTATAAAACAATGTCGTGACTATTAAATTTTAGCCTGGTATTTCAATATGAACTGGAGGAGATTTTAAATAACCGAATTCATGGAAAATTCTTAGCAGTATGTGGGTTGGCGGAAGTATACATTATAAGTAAATTAATCAAGAAGACTGGGTAAAAGTTCTGGAAGGGCGGTGGGGGTATAGTGCAGGTCACGAGCCAATTTAGTCTCCCCCCCCCCATTTTCGAGGTCGCTGAGAGAGAGAGAGAGAGAATATGCTTTGTCAAAGAAAAATTACAAAAATTTTATAGACAAAGCGAATTTAAAACTAATCATAATAAAAATAAAAATATAAACTACTAGACAAAACAAAACACAAACAAAATATGAATAACAATTGCATTGGATATGCAATATCCGTCACTATAATTTAATGTTGCTTCTATATGCTGTAATCCAAAAGTCTAAGGCACGTTATAGAATTCTGCCACTGTGTAAAACGGGCTTTCTTGAAGAAAAGACCTAGTCGATCTTCTGAACTTATCATATGAAGTTATAGATTTTAACTGTATCGGGATGTTATTATACAATTTTTTGGCATTGTAGGTAATATAATTTTTTATTAGGCCAGAGGTGGGAATAGTTAAGTAAACATCAGTATCTAAATTTGTTGTAGGATATCTACGAGTTGGTCTTTCAGATAACTTTTGAATGTGCTTGCGAACTAAGCAGACGGATTCAAAGATAAATAGAGCAGGAAGGATTAGAATTTTGAATTTTTTAAAGTTATTTTCACGGTGTGTCCTACTACTTAAACCAAATACATAACGAATTACTCTTTTTTGTAATTTAAAAAAAAGATTCGAAGTGGTATAAGCTACAAGAACCCCAGAACGGCAAACCATAGCGAAGGTGAGATTCGAGTAAGGAAAAGTAAGTCATTAATGCAGTAGTAGGGGTTAGCTCTTTAGAAACAATTTTAATGGCAAAACCTGCAGAAGATAAGTTTTTTGCCAAGGCATCAATATGAGTGGACCATTTTAGGAAATTGTCTATATAAAGACCTAAAAACTTAATTGAGTTCACCGTTTGAATCGAATTATTGCGTAGAGTTATACGCTGTAAAGTACCTCAGTAAGACATTGCTACGGTTTTACTGGAATGAAGCAAAGCCCATTCGAGTCAGACCAGGACTTGATAGTTACTAGATCTTTGTTTATGCTAGATTGTAATGTCTGTATATCAGAACTACTCCAGGTTACACTCGTGTCATCGGCAAATAAAATAATTCTTCCACTTATTTTTAAGTCAGTGATATCGTTGATGAATAATAAAAATAAAATTGGACCTAATACTGAACCTTGAGGTACTCCACTGCTAATTGGCAGATTAGAAGAATACTCACCATTAGTATGCACCTGCTGATTTCTATTTTCTAGGTGAGCTTCTGATGGTAAAAAAGTTTTTACCCTCTTCATCCCCTTCAAAACGCCCAAAAACCACCCCCTACATGGGTTAAACGCGCTTTACAAGGTTTCTCTGTAGAAAACACACTTTCCGTCCAGTTTCGAGGTTGCTGAGCACGGTGGTGGTGTTGGATATCGCTTCCGACCTCCACCAACCCCTCCACCGACCAATAATCCCCCCGAAAGGGGTCAATTTTTTTATTTTCGAAATTGTGAACTTAGCATACACTTTAGAGCAACAAAGATTTTTTTATAGTTTTCAAGTAGTTAAGTGTCAAGTTTCATCGATATCACATTTTGTGCGAGCTTTTCGTCAATATCCTTCTCTGGCAACTGGGTTAAGGGTGCATATTTCAGCCACAAATCGTAAAAAACCAATATTCAACCCTCATAACGTATATTTGGCTACCCTGGCCTCCCTTTCGGAACTTTTACTCAGTCGTGTATGCTAACTTAACAATTTCGAAAATAAAATCGAAAATTTGGTTTCTCCAATATATCTCGAAAAAAAAATCGAAAAACTAATAGCACCACGTGAAAGAGCGGAAAATTTTACTAAAAAACAATATAAGTTATTTTAAAAAAGAATTTGTATTACTATAAAAATTATTAAAAATAAGAAAGCAAATTCGAAAACTCTACGCGCGCCGAGCCGTTGAATACAAATATTCAGGCAAGGCGTTCGGAAAAACTAAAGTATCTTTGTCTAAAATGTACGCAAAAAAAAGAAAGAGTTTTAAAGAGGAGACTCTAAGCTTTCTCAGGAAGTCATTAGTTTTTAATTTTTTTTTGTTTTCTCATAGAAAATTGGACCGGAACTTATAATTTCTAAAATTCTCACTGATTTTTATAAAACTGAAGATATCTATTAATAGAGGCATAACAAAAAAAATCCTTTTACATTTATCATCAATATACTTTGTATTTTAACTATAACTATAATTAAAATGATGAACATTATCTCTGTTTAATAAAAATTATATTTTAAAATGATAATTTTTTACAACATTCATTCGGCGCAATTTTTATTTTCAAAATAGTATTTATATAAATCAGAAATTAATATATTTTTAAATAAACACTATTTTGAAAATAAAAATTGCGTGGAATGAATGTTGTAAAAAAAATGATCATTTTAAAACATAATTTTCATTAAACAGGGATAATGATCATCATTTTAATTATATTTAAATCAAAAGTAAAAGTATAATGATGATAAATAAAGATACATTAGTTTTTCCGAACGCCTCGCCTGAATATTTGTATTCAACGACTCGGCGCGCGTAGAGTTTTCGAATTTGCTTTCTTATTTTTAATAATTTTTTATAGTAATACAAATTCTTTTTTAAAATAACTTATAGTATTATTTTTTTCACGTGGTGATATTAGTTTTTTTTCGAGATATAATGGAAAAACCAAATTTTCGATTTTATTTTCGAAATTCTGAAGTTAGCATACACTTTCAAGTACTTAAGTGCCAAGTTTCATCGAGATCACATTTAGTGTGAAGTCAAACTCTCTGACCCTAAATTTCCCGGAAATCCCCATACTCCTAAGAATTTTTTATGGTTCAAAAATGATTAGCACTGGTCTATGCAGATTATCGAAAAAAATAGAGATTCGATTTTTCGCTAAACCCCATAGTGGCTCCCGTGCATAGTTAACGATTCCCATTTTCATCATAGCGGTATTAACAACTGACGTACCGTAACGATTTCAGTGCGAAAAGTGGGCCAAACAGGCACAGAGCTTCTTTTGTGCCGCTTCCTGAATAATTCCACAACGCGAGCATCAGATTTTGTTTCTGTTATTTATGTTGGTTATTTTGTATGCGTAGATGATTTCGGATTAGGAAAAAGTGGGATCCTACTTTTGAATACCGTATGAAATTGTACGTATATCTTTTTGGTAAAAAGAAAAAACACATGTTTTTACGCTGCTTGGAAGTTCTGCTATAAAAATGTGATAAAACACGTTTTAAAGGTCTTTAACCCTTTCACTGCCAGCAACGCGGCTATCGCGTTGTGTTAGGTTTCATCCATTCATTCATTCACCAATAACAAATACTGTTTGTGTGAAGGCACACAGTAGACAGTCAGTATTGTGTGCCTTCACACAAACAGTCTTTGTTATTGTTGCCAGGTGAATAGTACATAGTACAGCCATAAAATGAATCATGATGCATAGCACGCCTTGCCGGCACATGGGGATTGACCTAATAGTTTAGCGTTTAGCCGGCAGTCAAAGGGTTAAGCAAAGCATAGATATATGAAAGATATTTACATTCTGTTAAAAGACTTGTTAATTTAAAATGCCCGCGGTGAAGGGATTTCAAAATTTTTTCCTTGTCTAGCTTGATAGTACTGTCTTTCATTAACATGCCAAGTTAGAGCGCGCGATATCTCTACCTGTTTGTTTATACCAGCTGGATAAGTCAGTCTACCTCATAGGTGCTTCACGAATTTTACAATGAACGAACAAAGAGTGTGCCTTAAATTTTAGAAAAGGCTTTTGGTGATTCAGTTTTATCAATAGCCCGTACAAATGAATAGAACAAAGCATTGAAGGAGGGCCGTGAGATAGTTGAAGACATGTTGCATTTGACCTCTACGATCTAACTGAACATCGATGAAAGTCGATTACCATATTTGCCTAATCTAGCTTCATGTGACTTTTCTGTTCCCCAAAATCAAATTGCCTTCGTGGAACCCGTATTGAGTCCATTGCAGCCATAAAAAATTCCTTGGAAGAAGCCGGAAGGTCATGTCGGAAAGTGCCTTTAGCAAATGTTTCAAAGATTGAAAAAAGCACAGGAATATGTGTATAACCTAAAGGTAAAAACACAGTGGAGCAGGGCCGTTCGCTGGTGGCCTAGCTGGTCGCTTACTCCCTTACAGCGATTTAGAATTAAAGCGTGATTCCTTACGGGCATGTACACTGTGGAGCATAGCAGTTAGCTGGGATAGTAGCAGTGATCTTAGCTGTAAGCTGACATAATTACCATTTTCTAAAAACGCAGTATAATTAATAATAGGTGATTAAATCTTAAAGCTAGATAGATTGGTAATTCAATTTTATTATTATTAACATAATATGTAGCATGTAGCGTAATTTATACTACGAAAATTAAGTGGTATGTGTATACTAATTCTGTCGAAGACTAAAACCGTCTATCTACATTATAAATTACACACATGGATTTTTTTAAGCAAGACACTTTTGTAAGTTGAATTTATACCTCTTCTGAATATTCTGGAGATACAATGTTTTGAAGTATGCAACAAAATGTTTTTATGGTTAATAAAAATAAACTCTCCATCTTTAACGCGCCGACAAGCGGCTGACTGAAGCTCCAGTGTGAGTGTTTACAACTTCCTGTCAGGTAACCAGCGAGTAAGCGACCAGCTAAGCCCTAGGCTACCAGTGACCTGCCGTGCTCCACTGTGTTTTTACCCTAAAAATGGGGAATACTTTGACGGCGACAAAATAAATTGTGATGATTGTATGTAAAATGTGTGTTTTATGTAATAATTCCCGGTTCTTTTTTTGACAGAATGTATGTAGGGTTTCATGCAACAAATCTGTATTTATTGATACTTAAAGTAATAAGTAATTTTTCTAAAAAAAAAAGTATTAAAGATGTTTGTTTCTTCTAAGTAAGTTTATTTTTTACTACCTCATTTCGTTAATCACGTTCTTTCACACCTTGGATATTTCTCTGGAGACTCTTCTAGCGATTATCCCTGCAAATTTAGCACTAAAAGGAACAGCTCGTAGGGTCTAATGGACCATTAAAGATGGAAGCCATTGTGCCAACATTGTTTCCTATGCTAGCAACTTCACTCGCCAGGGAGCGAGTCTATTGCACACACTCAAAGTGGCCTCGAACTGATTCGAACTATACACATTTATGGAATTGGTTCCTACTTGAATATTCGCTTTCCCATCTACAATAGGAGACGTTCCGTCAAATCCTGACATCAATTTGCTTTGGGCATTGCATAAAAATAATCAAGAATTATTCACAGACAATTAACTTTTCATTTTTAATTAAAACACCGACCTTGTTTAGCGTAAGAAAACCGACTCCTAGCCTTTATTTTTTTTCAGGTCGACCTTTGCATCGAGCCTGGCCAGAGCTTGGGGCTAATGATCCGCGGAGGCGTCGAATACAATTTGGGGATCTTCATCACCGGCGTTGACAAGGACTCGGTAGCTGATAGGGCTGGATTAATGGTAAGACAACAAAAAACACAAAAAAAACAACTTGTTAAGTAGAAGTGCTTGTTGAAAACGATTTGAGGATATAAGGGCTATTTATACCTGAAAAGCAAATTTGTCATTACTCAAAATTTGCATTTTTACCTCAATTACTTGCGAAAACAACAATAAAACGAGCTGTGTAGTAAAACAGTGGATGTCGTGCGGGGTTGCCAATTATTTCTTCATTACTACTGAAATGTTTTTAGGAATTATTTCAAACAAAATAGCACCCAAGTAGTGCAAAAAGTGTGTGCTATCACATCATTTGCCCAGTAAGCCACTTGATGTTAAAACCATTAAATGTGCAAGGAATGATGGTTTGTTAGAAGACAGCAAAGTGTTGCCTATAAACTAAGTAAACTTGTCCTTACAAACTGTCGAAACTGTGTACAGTTGTACTTTTATATATGTAAACTTAAAATCTAATTAGGTGTGCACATCATTGCTGATATTTCAACTTATCATTTTTCTAAAGGTAATATTCAGTAAAATAAAACCTTTGTCACATCATAATTTTAAAAATACCATTATTATGTTCCCCTCTTGTACACCACCTGCTTTCAATAATTATACAGTTACAATTATTATAATAAAATGTTAAATACTACTAAACTGAATAATTCAAAGTTAGCTTTGAACTTATGTTAAAATAAAGGATTAAAAAATATACATTTTGTGTTTATTTTGAAAAAAACAAAGTAGATAAACGAAATAAAAAATTTTGCAACATACATTTGATGGCCTATGAAGTGTTTTAAGCCAAGAAAAAAATTTCTTAATTTTTTATATTTTAATTTGATATTGATTTAAAAAATAATTTTGAAACAAGGAATAGGATATATTTTACCATAAATCAATCAAAAGTAGGTTCTTAGAAATCATTTTTTATTTAAATCACTTTTACAATTACAATTATTATCCTGAAAAAATTGAAATAAAATTTATCAGCAGAAAACTGTTGTATGTTTCTTTGGCATATGATTTAGCTCCCTTCCAATATCATTCTATATTAGTAAAGGTGAAGATGATAATACCTCTAGGCTATATTCATCCTGAAACACAAAAAAAGCACACAGAAACAAAAGTAAACAATAAATTTCTGAAAAACGTAAGATATGCTAAATAAATAACCTCAATTATAGAATAACGACACAAAAAACAGGTTCAATTGAGTCTAAATACTTACATGTACAGGTATATTATGGTAATTTCCAAATCAAAAACCTCAAACAATCACAAAAAGTCTTAAGATACTACAAATAAACCATTCACTCAGTATAACTTAATGCACTATTTACCAAAAATTACGCGTTTCGTGTGAACAGCTGATCGACGTGTGGCGCCGCCATCGGTAATTATTTGTCTCAATACAGAACATGCAATGCGAAGAACATCTGCCAATAGGTTTGTTCCAACATAACACAAAACCAGTTTTCGTACGGTCGGGATTCTGCGCAGTCTAGATTTGGTGACACCGATTCTAGTCTGCGCAGAATCCCGACCGTACGAAAACTGGTTTTGTGTTATGTTGGAACAAACCTACTATGTTAGTTAACGCAGGAAGCAACATAACTATGCTTAAAAGGCACGGCGGATGGAAATCGTCGGCTATGACGGAAAGTTACATAGATGAATCTTTATTATAACGGCCAAATTATTTACAGATAAACCATTAACTAGTTTAGTTATTCCTGATGGGTGTCAAATGAATAGGGGTGTCAAATGAATACAAATTCGTCATTTGTAGATAAATCATCTACAAGCTTACGTTCTTATTCGAATCCTTCAGATAAATTTCTAAATACTATTGGAAATAATTGCACAAATTGTTCTATTACTGTTAATGTATACCAGAAATAAAAAAAAATTTAATGGTTAATAACAATGGTTTATTTTTTTATGATTGATTTAATTTTTATCCGTAGAAAAAATAGTATACGCAACTCGTGGTTGATAAAATTTTAACGTCTCGAGTTAAATTTTTCAACTCGCTATCGCTCGTTGAAAAAAACCACTCTCGAAAATTTATTTCAACCACTTGTCCCATACTATACTATTGTCAAAAAAAAGTGTAGAAAAAAAAATTTGTTTATAAAATTATTTTGAATCTGAAATCTGAAAATTGTGGTAAGTGGGGATTTCAATTTTTGTCTTCTGATAAAGAATTGTTAATATTATTTTAATTCAAAATTAATTGTGGCACTTACCGTCAGAGTTATCATATAGAAAAAAAGTTCTCAGAAAGTACACTGAGTTTAAGTGCTTCCAACTAGGCCAGGCTGAACAAATTTGATACCTTATAAGTACTAAATTTTTAAAGCACTTTTACACTTCAGCAAGTCTTTATTAAATAACTTCGTGTTTTCCAGGAAAGCTCGTCCTTATTTTCCGCTGCTACAAATTATAAATAAAGAAATGCCTGTAATTCCGCAATGGCTTTTGATGTTTTTTGTATTTGACCCTGTTAAAGGCCAATATTTCTATTCGCAATATGTTTTTTTGAACCCAAGTTGTATATTTAAACTTTAAAAAAATTAAAATCTCAGGTTAATCCCAGATTTTTTTTTAAATTATGTTATTTTTTTACGCTTGGCGCTCTATTAACACAATTTTTTTTTAAATATTTAGAGTCTGAAAATCTAACAACAAGAAGTTCATTTCGGAAACTCATAGTGGTTTGCTAGTTCAATTTCTCTTTTCATATGGAATAAAACCACTTAATTTTGTTCAAAAAGTTTTAATTTTGACGTTTCGACTTCTAAGTCTGAAGTCGTTTTCAAAATGACATAACAAAATATATAATAAAAAATTTGCTACAGAAATAGAACACAAGGGTGCCCATACATATGGGCAAGGTAGGGCACTTGCCCACACCTGGATTTCAATAATTGTATATTTTCTTTCTTCAGAAAACCCTTTTACGTAAAAAAACCCTCAAAAATCCGTTGGCATGCAGTGGGCAAGCCCCCTGCACCCCCATCCCCCCGAAATTTTTCGCGCTGGCTACGCACCCCCTCTACCAATTCTTACCTACCACACCGAACCCCACCAACTCTCTGCTTACACCTACATATTCTACTTTATAAATTTATTCTTGCCCAGTCCTAGATTTTTACAGATGGGCGCCCTTGACAGAACACTTAATAATCTTACAGAAATATGACAGCAACATAGGACACAGAAAGATTTTGAAATTGAAGATGTCAAAATCAGTTTCCATCATATTTTTGTGACGTTACTGGGAACGGATTTTGAAAGAAGGATAGCGCATTTGCATATTATAAGAGAATTTATACTTCGTCATAAATGAAGTTTTCTTATCAATGTTATCATAAGAGAAAAAACCAGTTAAAAACTCATGATACTATCTCGATATAGGGGGTATCCTTTTTGCAATTAACTCTTTTTGTAAAATAGGAATCCAAATTTTTGAAATATCTACCGAACAATTAGAAACACATTCGTTATTATTTCAGCATATCAATGCTGCTTCTTTAACTTTGCGGTTATAATTATTAGGTTCTTTTAATAATATAAGTTGAATAATTAAAAAAATTGTATTTACAAAATTCCATGCGAATGTAACAAATTTTATATAAGAGAAACATCTAGACCTTTTCTTATTAGACTTAATGAACACCAATCATACATTAAAAATAAACAATTCAAAAAATCAAAAATATGTGAACATGCATGGGATTTTAGTCATAAAATACAATGGAATTATTCAATTAGATTTTTAAAAGAACCTAATAATTATAACCGCAAAGTTAAAGAAGCAGCATTGATATGCTTAAATATTAACGAATGTGTTTCTAATTGTTCGGTCGATATTTAAAAAATTTGGATGCCTATTTTTCAAAAAGAGTTAATTTGCAAAAAGAATACCCTCTATATCGGGATAGTATCATAAGTTTTTATCTGGTTTTTTCTTATGATAATATCAATAAGAAAACTTGATTTATGACGAAGTATAAATTCTCTTAAAATATGCAAATACGCTATACTTCTTTCAAAATCCGTTCCCAGAAACGTCACAAAATATGATGGAAACAGATTTTGACATCTTCAATTTCAAAATCTTTCTCAATGTCCTTTGTTGCTGTCATATTTTTGTAAGATTATCAAGTGTTCTGTGTCTATAGTAAATTTTTTATTATGTATTTTGTTACGTCATTTTGAAAACGACTTCAGACTTAGAAGTCGAAACGTCAAAATTAAAAGTTTTTCAACAAAAATAAGTGGTTTTATTCCATATGAAAAGAGAAATTGAACAAGAAGTTGTGTTTTAGAATCTGTAGATCCTTTTCCGTATGACTTAACAAGGGTTGTACGGTACTGATTTTGAGTTTTATTTAATCCTGTAAAATGGGCGAAAATAAATCGCAAAACCGGTCATTTGTCACACCACTGATAAAATTTCTCGGAATAAATTTTTCCGTATGAAGCAAATTTGTAACACATGCATTTCCGGGTATTAATTTAACGGGAGGTAACTTATTTTCGCAAATTCCACAAAAACTATATAGCGGCGAATTTTCGATGGTTTTTACAGATAACAACGAATGCAGAGGATTTGTTAATTTACAACGTAACGATGCAATTGGCCGGATGCCAAAAAATAAAACTCTATTTGACCCACAAATATTTTGATGGTGGGAACAGAGGCTTTTGTTTTTTAAATCTACATCGCGTTAAAATTTGTCTATAAATGCAAAGCTTATGCAGTATTATTTTTCTTTGTGACCTAAAAGTTGTTTTTTTTTTTATTTTTTATACATTGTGTTTCATTTTTAGACGAAAAATATTATTGCGTTAAAATCTTGTTTTTATTGTTCTTGTCGCTCTTGTCGTTTAATTTTATTGTCCTTAGTTCTCGTTAACAATTATGCCTTACAAATTTAAACATGAGGAATATGCCGATATAGTTCTTGTCTATGTTTTTTGCAATGGAAACTGTCGAGGGAAAGTAAGAGAAAATGTAAGACGATTTCCTGATCGAAGAATTCCTTCTCGTGCAACATATCGTCGTCTAAGCAGCAACACCGCATATCTCATTTTTTTGAAGTTTACAGGAGAGAAGAAAGACTGATTACTGGTTCAACAGGTTCTTATGGGACTGCCTTGAGTTGTTGGGGATTGGAGCGCTCCTGGTAGACACTAGGGGAAAATTGATGTTATCAGTAGATTCCCCGCGAAATTTCGAATCCAACGATATGCATAACTCAATTTGGCCAAAAAATGAGATAAGTGGTGTTGCTGATTAGACGACGATATTCAACAGTTTTTCGTTATCTTCGTGAAAATGGAAAATTTCCTAAAGCAGCACTAAATGACCATCCTGAAAGGCACCAACCAAATATAAAGGATAATATTTTACGCATTGGACACGCTTTAAATTTGCCTCACACCAGGGTTTGGAAGAAATTAAAAAACGCCTGGAACCGCATGACAATATTGCAAGAATCAATTTCAGTAATTGGATTGGATTGGAGTCATAGAAGAGTTATTCGTAGATGCTTATTTACGGATGAGGCCCCAGTTGAACAGAGATGGTGTTTTTAATTTACGAAATAGCCATATTTGAGCGGACGAAAACCCCCACGCTACTAGACTGTCTCAGTCACAGGATACATTTTCTATAAATATTTGGTGGGAGTTTTAGATAATAATTTGATTGGACCACATGTACTTCCAAATACATTAACCGGTGAAGAATATCTAAATTTCATACAAAATGTTCTACCTGTTTTGCTACAAAATGAATAGTATATTCTGTAACAAGGTTGGAATGAGAATTCGACACGAGTGGAGGATTCCGAACGCGAGCGAATGCGAGCGTGAGGAACCACAGAAAGTAGGAATTGAATATAGTAAAATGAAACTTTGAACAAAATGAAATATTTAATCTAACTTAGGCTATAATTAAACAATAATTATTAGTTATTATTTTTTACAAAGTATTAATATTTATAATTCATTTCGGAAGCTCATAGTGGTTTGTATTTTAATTTCTCTCTCTTTCCACTTAGTTGTTAAAAAAGTTTTTTAACAACTAAGTGGTTTTAATCCAGTGGAAAGAGAGAGAAATTAATATTTATGTTTATTGTATTTGTACAATTGTTGAAGTTTAAAACTGGTGCATTCGATGTTTTCTGTTAAATTCTTCAAAACAGCTTAATTAGTAGAACTAACAGTTGTATGGCAGCAAGAATTAGAAGTTGAGGGCAATGTCATCGATGAAGTAGACCCCGTAATGGAAGAAACTATCTTATTGGCCACGCTTAATCTATTTTGCAATGAATTTTCTATGTATCCTTCTGCTATCTCAGAAGATTTCCAGCTGCCATGCTTTTTTAATGTTAAAATATCTGCACCTGCGTTTACTAACGTAGTGGCAGATGTACGGCGGTAACAGTGACCAGTATAATATTGGGGCTTTTCTAGCTTTAAAAATATCGCAATTTGTTTTGGCATATTTCCCAGTTTATTTATCCCAATAATTTGCCTTGTGCATTTTCCTTTTTGAAAGTTAACAAAGAATTTATCAAACGGAACATTACTTGGTCTAATAGCCCAGTACTTCTTTATAATATTATAAAAATCTCCTGTTATTGTAAATTCTCTTGGTTTATTAGTTTTAGTATTCGGTATTGAGATAAGCAATGCTGAGCCCATGTCTGTAATATCAGATGTTTTCATATTGTACAACTCAATTTTACGGCAAGCTCCAGCAACTCCAATGACAAGACAGACCTAAAAATACTACCATTTAAAATCGAAAAATATTTAATAATTTTCATAACCTACCTTTGTTGCTAAATATATTTCATCTGGGGCATTATCTAAAAATTGTTTTACATTTTCGTTTGTAAAAACTTTTGACTTTTTAGGTAAATAGTTATCGCCTGAACGTTTCAATAATGCTTTTAATTTTTTGTATTTTGAAATATCGATGTCGTGTTTAACATTTATTGTTGCTTTTAACATTGAATATG
Organism: Crepidodera aurea; assembly: GCA_949320105.2. Taxonomy (NCBI): domain Eukaryota; kingdom Metazoa; phylum Arthropoda; class Insecta; order Coleoptera; family Chrysomelidae; genus Crepidodera; species Crepidodera aurea. The sequence continues at coordinate 44,160,116 of OX439472.1, forward strand.
TCTTCCATAAAGTTAATGACTTCCACTTTTTGCTTAAATCTCCAAAAAATGCAATGAGAACATTTTCTGAAAAGGAATTAGTTTTTTTTTCTTGTTGCCATTCCACAAACATTGCATAACACTTATTGTATTCCTCTCTTGATTTTTGAGGTAGCAAGTTTTCACTTAAATCATTTGCATAATTAGTCAACTCAGGAGGAGTACTATCAAGTTCCATATCAGAATCACTAAAGTCAGCCATTTTTATATTTAAATTTCGACTCAAAAAACGCAGCTTATCTTTATTTAGGAAAATTCAAACTAAATAAATACCACGTCACATAGAAAACTGTCAAACATGACATTTATGGCTATCTACGATACGGTCGAGAGATTACAGAACGAATATTCTCCACGGCCACTACTGAATGTAGTTATTCTGAAACCACTTATAATAACAGAAAAGAAACATTCTCGCTCTTGAGATTGAAAGAAAATTCTGAAACATTTGTCTCTTATGTATTTTATATGTATTACATTCTATAACTAGAGATAGAATCTGTATTCCGTGATTGTTTACAAAAATAAGGTTTGCCGTGAATGTCAAATTAACTGTCAGTATTAGTTGACGTGGTCTTAATATTGGTTTGTAAAAACTTTTAATTTATTAAAAAAGAGAAGAAAATCAAACGATTCAGATGTAGAATTTGAAAATACTCCTCCAGAAATAAAAAAATATGCCGATAATATAACTCAAATATTTGCTACCGCAAAAATCCAAGCTTGAATATAAAAATACTACCTACATAATGTTGAGAGATTCAGGTTTCATTTTACTATATTTAATTTCTACTTTTTGTGGCCGTGGAGAAAGTACAGTCTGTTACTCTGTTGGAATGAAAATCCGACACTCGTGGTTCATCACGCTCGCATTCGCTCGCGTTCGAATGTAATATGTATAAAATACATAAGAGACAAGTGTTTCAGAATTTTCTTTCAATCTCAAGAGCGAGAATGTTTCTGTTATTATAAGTGGTTTCAGAATAACTACATTCAATAGTGGCCGTGGAGAAAATATTTTCAATACCGACGGTGCTTCACCTCATTTTAGATTAATCTTAGGGGTGGCCCAATTGAGTGGCCTGCAATACCTCCAGACTTCAATCCTGTTGACTATTTCATATGGGGATACTTAAAATCTAAAGTTTATGCAACAGAAATTAATTCTAGAGCGGAACTTCTCCAACGTATACTAAATACTGCTAAAGAAGTGAGAAACAATCCACCAATGATTAGAAAGTCAATTTTAAATAATGAAAAAATGGTTCACATTTTGAACAACTTCTTCAGTAAATTTTAATTTTTTAATAAAATTTAATTACACACCAACCTATAATTCTATTTCATAAAAAAATTCTTAATAATTTGTAATTTGACACCCCAAATAATTACGTTAATAAGTATTCGCATTATTATCAAAAAGTAATAATAAATGATGAAAATATCTACCAATAGAAATGTATAATAAATCCTATAAATTTTAAGTTTGAAGTTAAAATTTTGGTAGTAAAATGGGATGTGCATATTTCAAATAAAATATTTGATCCTAATTAATTTTTCCCCTCTTTTCCATATGTAAGGTGTTGTTCTAAAGCAAAATGATTTTGATAACTTTTTTAAAGACGGACCTGGATTTTTAATTTTCTTACTACGGTATTGATTGTCCTTATAAAGGAGAATATTCATGCCAAATTTCATAGAAATATACAGCTACTAAAAGAAATGACCAAAATTGATAAAACCCCGTAACTTGGTAATAAAGCGAGATAGACCCAAACTATATGGGTGTTTCTGAACCCTCTAAGTGTCCTCTATCCACAGTTAACGTATGTTAGTTTAAGTACGAAACACCCTGTATATCTTGGAGTCAAAGCAATGAATGTCATCTCGAAAATGATGTATCTTTTTGAAATAATACCGTAAAAAATATGCACTTTTCCAGATGTTTCCTTTTTCTTCTCTTATTTTAACCCATTAACGTGTGCGCTCGAGTTAATTCGAGCGGGCTAAACAGACCAAACTGTGCATACTTGATATAATTAAAGCAGCTTTGTATTTTATGCTGTTGTAATTTTCACACTCGAGTATAGGATTTTCTGACAAGTTTTTTCAACCGAGTCATAATATTTTGGTTTAAATATATCTTACAAGGCAAAAAATATAAGAACCATATTTTAGAAACGTATTTTTGCCCTAAATTTTAATTTAGTCTGAAATTTATTTGTAAATTGGACTTATTGGGCGTTATCAGATTCAGAGATGTTGAAAGATCAACTAAAAGAAAAGTTTTTTTGTAGTGTAATCAAAATAATGTAGGATAAACAAATTCAGGAACAATACATTTATTTTTTAATTTTTAAACCACATTTTTTATTAAAATCAACTTTTAAACACATATTTATCATTTTAAATGAAGAAACTTTATATTTGTGTACAGAGAACTAAACTAGCTATACTAGTCTAGGAGATGTTTCGCGGTTAAGGTTCGAATCTGATTTAGAACTATGAGCTATCAAGTTTACGGTTCGGATGGAAAAAAGATTCTTCCGAAGTGGCCTTTAGTTCGTGGATACCAATAATCAATATTTTTTCTGTCGAAAATTAAATTATAACAAGTTGAATCAGAATTTTTGGGGACAAATAAGTTAATGATCAAATTACTAAATTAACGTAAAATTTACCGTAATATATATTTTTTTTAGGTTGGTGATCAAATCCTGGAAGTGAACGGTCAATCGTTCATGGATGTAACTCACGACGAAGCCGTGGCTCAACTAAAATACCACAAACGTATGTCGTTGGTCGTAAGGGACGTCGGGAAGGTCCCACATTCTTGCACTGCCTATGATAGAGACTGGGATCTTTGTAGTCCGGGGTAAGAAAAAACAAATTCAAGAATATAATATATAAATGGTAAAGAGGTAGTGTTCATATCGATAAAATAAGGTTTGTAATCGAGTGTTTGTTGTCACAGTAATCCTGTTTTTCTCGGTAACATAACATTTTCAGTTTAATTATTGGGTAGACTTGAAAAGTAGATTTATGAACTGAGTACTTTTACCTGGTTTAATAAATCTGTTTAATCCTTTAATCCTAATAAGAAAAGTAGGATACGTAATAATATTTCAAGTAGAGATCTTAACCACACAGAAAATGTAAGGTCTAAATTATTCGGTAACTCCAAAATATGTAGGTAGGTACCAAAATTTAATATTATTAGTTCTATAGAAAACGCTTCTCAATATTTACCAACTGACTTAAGCAACGAATACAAGGTACAATGCAAAATTGAATTAGAAAAATCTTATAAAAGTAATCAAAATTGAACCTCCGCAGAATTTAAAACAATTAAAAATTTAAAAAATGACAATGTAATTAAGATTTTACCGGCAGATAAAGGTAACGCGACGGTTGTCATGACCAAAACAGATTATGGTAACAAAATTAACGAAATTATTGAAAACGGTAGTATTCAAAATTAAATAAAGATCCAACTACTAGTACTGAAAACAAAATTTACAAAACTTTATATAAAAATAAAAAATTCCTAAGTGATAAAGAACGAAGATCTCTTACTTCTCATTATAGTAAACCTCCACATTTTTATGGTTTACCTAAAATTCATAAACAACAAATACCATTAAGACCAATAATAATTTCTATAAATTCACCTTGTCAAAATTTAGCAAGATTTCTACTTAAAATAATAGATCCGTTATCAGGAAATACTAATTCCTTTATCAAAAATTCAAAACATATTTTAGAAAAATTATTAAAAATCAAAATTACAAATTCAGATATAATGGTTAGTTTTGATGTAGTTAGTTTATTTCCAAATGTTCCTGTCGATAAAACTCTTAATCTTAAAGTGATAATACATTAATAAATAGAACTAAATTAAGCGTATCAGCAATCCTAGAATTGTTGGAATTATGTATTAAAACTACACTTTTTCAATTAAATAGTGATTTTTATCAGCAAAATTTTGGTATGGCAATGGGTTCACCTTTATCACCAAAATTGTGTGATATTTTCATGGAGGATTTTGAAATGGAAATTGTAAATAAACAAAATTTAAGACGTTCTGTCTGGTTTAGACATGTAGATGATATCTTTGCAATTTGGCAATACGATAGGAAAAATATTGACACATTTTTATATAATATTAATAATTCGGAACCTACTATTAAATTTACAATTGAAATTGAAAATAATAAAAATTACTGTTTCTTGATATACTAATACACAATAACAACAATTGTATTGAAACATCAGTTTTTAGAAAAGAAAGATTTGTGTTAAACGAGGTATTGTCAACATTTTAAATAATGAATTAGGATACGTTAGTTAAAATTGATTTTATTTGTAAGAGAGCATTAACTACTAATATTTTTTTATAAATATTTAGAAGGAATAAAATAAAATAAAATTTTGATTCACATAACATAATAAAAAAGAAATATCAATATAAAATACATCGATCGATTATAATTTGTATCTATTTGCAATTAATTTCACATATTCAACCTTTTGTGGATTTAAATAAATATTTAAGTTGTTTGAAAAGAGAAACATAGTGAGTGAGATATAATGACCGTGACACAAGTCATGAATTGTGAATAGTTGTTAATAAAATTTCGCACAATATTTAGATGTTTCATCTATGTACAGAGTAACACATATTGATAAACAATTTAAATTGTAGTGACAAGCAAAAATTACAATATTATTTTCAATATTATTAGCTACTACAAATGGTTCTTTTCTATCTGTCACCAAATCCATTTTATTTAGAGCTTCATGTATGTCTTGCTAGGTTTTTAGTATTGCTGTTGTATTCATCTTTAATCTGTTCGAATATTCTTCAAATCTGTCGTTGTTAAATTTTCTTTAAAATCTGATTTTCTGAAATTTCTGTATGAAGAACTTTTGGTTGACGTTCGCAAATATCATTGACTGCTTTACTGCTTTACTATTACTTATTACTCATTTTGTCCACCAAACTGTCTACAATATTGAAATTTAACAATATGTTTATTTACTTGTTTGTTTGATTTGTTACAGAAGTAGAGCTGCGGCAACGACTCGGAAATGGGCGGCGGCGCTTCAGATGGTGGAGGAAAAAGCGAGAGTAATCCTAAGCCGTCCGGAGTTTACCACCCTGTGTTATTATACGGACGAATATGCAGCCAGAAATATGACCATAGATGCCTTCGTACAAGTCATGACTGAACTTCTTAACACACCCGACAAGGTAAGTAATAAACTGTTTTTTAAAACCTCAAAGATTAGTTGCAGAGAACGCAAAACATGTTTTGTCAGTCAGCCTATAATAAAGGATATATAAAACTTTGATAAATTAACTTATCACCCTGTATATTTCACCCATAGATTTTAGAATATTTCAGTCTTTTTTACATCCTGTAGAAACCCATTAAATTCAACAGTATGAAGTGAACCACCTCATTAATTCTCTACTATCCTCAAACAGCCATTACAGTTGTTTTGCGTGGTTCCGGTAACAATGCATGCAGCTTTGTAATTTTACATGGGGTGTCAAAACGACGATTGTTTGCTGTAGATCAAGAAGGCGTTGCAGTTCTAATTAAACGTCATTCTAAGTGAAACACGCCAAAACAGGGTGGAGAAGACGTAAAATGCTTAAAAATTAATCTTTCTGTCGGTAAAGGTGGAATATGAATGAATTTTTTGTTGATATATTTAGAAAAACTTTTTTTACAAACATTTTGAAGTTAGCGCGGCGAAATTTTTGACAGTTCTTCGCAAAAGGATATAAATCTTATGTTTTTAATCAATTCGGTACATTTCACGATTTTCACGCCCTTTTCTGTCAAATTAATCTAGTTATCAGTGTGCACAATCAAATAGTTATTACTCATAGAAATTAATATAATTATATATTCGATTTAACTTCAATCCAACCAAATGTTGAAAAAATTTCACAGTTTTCTGATTATTTGGTAAATTATTATATTTCTGAGTAAACGTGAGTTCTACTTGAAAGTCAAAATAGCTGACAAGCTGACTACAATAGTAATAAAATGTCTCGATTACATTTTGTGAGAGTGATTCTAATCCAAAGGGTTTGGGGACGAAACGTCAATCGCCCATACTATTATCGTTACAAAATTACCCTGTAAATAAGTAGGCGGGTAATATGTTTTTAAGTCATTACATCAACGTCCGCGAGATATGGATCGCTTAATATAAAGTTGCCAAGACATGATTAAAGATCTAATAGTTGGTTACAAAGTTTCTTTGCCACAAAATGTTTCCATTACGCTCCTGTCAAAACATTTTAACGGTATAATAGTGATATCATGTTCAATATAAACACATCTTGGCGTGAAGTAGATGCTATTTACATCATATAATACAATGCATATTCAACGAACAAATTTGTTCGGTATCTGAATTCGTTCTGTGTGTGTGTAGCTTTTTGTGTTTATGAATTTTAAAATTCTTACTTCAGATTTTGATAGAGCATCAAAAAGTGAGCTTAGGGTTTGATGTCGCCAGTCGTACCTATTCAGGAACACCTTCAAAGTGGCGTCCAAAATACGAAAATGTTTATTTTATATTCACATAGAGCATCAAAATGTACTATACAAACGTCTCTACAATTTGTTCGGTATATGGTAATGCTAGAAGAGCATTCTCAACTGATTTTAGAATATATCCATAATTGAAATAAATACATAGATATTATATAGTTTTCTCGGCTAGGATATGTGAAAATGAATCAAATCAACCCAAAAAATATGACGGAAAGTAATGTTTATCGTCCATTTGGCTGCTAAATCGTAACAACACGATTTTGTAGTTCAAAGTGTGTGCCGCAGCACCCAGAATAAGATATAAAGATAAATAAATAATGGAACTTCACCTCCAGAATACATAAAAACGCGTTATTTTTTTCAAAATTTCTCGGGGGAGACCCCAGACCTAAGCTGGGGAGTGCGCATTATCCCCCCCCCCTCCCCCCAGTGCCATGGCTATTGATCATTTGTTACTGTGTCGTGGGCGTCAAAAGTGTGGAAAACTTTGATTTAGCATTGACTGTCACTTGCGTACTTTCTCATTAAAGTTTATTGTACACTGAACGAAAAAAGTACGTGTAATTAATTAAAAAGTACATCAAATCAATGGACGTCAACATTAATTTTCAGCCGATGACAGCTATAATCAATACAATAAAAGTTCGTACGTAAATTTTCTTAATCCTTAAGTTACGAACGATGGATATTAATCTATGGTTAACGTTTTTAAAAACAATGAAAAGTAAGTATACATCTACGATCTCTGTATATTAAAACCATAAATAAAAAGCATGGGTCTACGATCGTCGGTTATTAACGTTAGGGATGATTGACATTAATCTATAACACCAGTACATTAAAACAATAAATAGTGAGCATAGATTCATAATCACCAGTTATTAATATTATTAAGTTTTATTTATCAGACCTCACTAAATTAGGTATACTGGTAATTACTTTAAAAATATTAAAACAAAACGATATTTCTAAAAAAATTTAAAACACCTACCTACTAATCATTGGCACATATATGTCTACTGATTTGATGTGTCGCGTTTTCCCAAAACCTATATTTTCGAATTTCCCATATGAACAATCAAGATTCAACCAACTGGAAGAGGATTATACAAAAAAATGTATTCCAAAATCTAAATTGAACAAGTAAATAATTTTAAAACATATATCAACTGCCTTAAGTATATGAAAAAATTTAAAACGAATTTCGTCAAAGTAGACGCAAATATTTGAAATTTTAGAGATGTCGTCTCCAAGGCATAAAATAAAGGTTTGAATTGCCGATTTTCTCAATTTCCAGCTCTTGTTCGGTTTTAGCACAAAACAAAAATGATTCCTAGGAGTCCTTTATTGTAAATTTTATATGGGTCGTCTTTCCAAATGAATTTTTGGAACAAGATTTGGTCGATGGTACCATATTTTCCATCTAAAAAAATACAAAATTAATATGCTACTTGGCATATTATAATTTGAACTTACTTTCGTCGCACGTTTCCTTGAAGGCGTTATCTAGCAGCTTTATCCTTTCTGCAAAAATGCCAGTATTTGCGGAAAACATTTTTCCCAATTTTTTAAAAAGAATTCCCCACTTTCGAACGCTACATTATAATCCATATCAACCTAAAATAAATATTTAAGTTAAAAAAACAGCAATTTTTTATTTTAACATCTTAGACATAGAATTTTAATATAGGTATAATGTGTGCCAAAATAATATTTACCAAGCGGTATCCCCAGTGTTTTTTGTAACTATCAGAATGTACCTTCCTTTCTTTGTCGATCTCCAGTCCAGAATTAACTAATTTGGCAAGTAATTATTATTTTACTGTCCATAAAACACGAACTGTATCGGAACACCTAACATCTGCATGTGGTTGCACTTATATGGGTTATGGGCGCGGCGCGAAGAGTTAAACATCTTCGCTAGTTGTTCGTAATATTACTGTTCGTAGAGATTGATTTAATATTAGGTATAGTCTGTCCAAGAGATAAGTCAGAAAGAAAGGAACACACCGCCAAAGGTACCGCCTATGTCGCCCTATTTGAGTGAGACGCCGCAGCGCCGGTGACATTAAAGAAGCTCCTTTCTTGAAAGGAAAGCCGAGCGCTTCGGTCTCAGCGGTAGCTTTGTCGGTGTGTTTCTTTCTTTCTGACTTATCTCTTGGACAGACTATAGCACTATTTTGGCGCGTTTTTAAGCAGACAATGGTGGCATTCATAGATTTAACGTTTAGTGTTCATGGTTTATGATTAATATTATTTGTATTATATTAAGGATACAGTTAATTAGTTTTTGATGTTTGCCGTTTATTGCTTAACGATTTGTTGGTTATTGTTTTAATGCACTAGTTAATTAGTTTATGACGTGAAATTATTCTCCCAATCAGCGAATCATAGCATTAATGTCCAAACAATTGACGACGATACTTTATTGATTTTGCGTACAAATATTTTTTCAGTGTAAATCAAAGTGTGAAATCAAGAGAACAAAACTGTAAAATAATAATACTGATTCTGAATAATTGTAATTGTGTGAATACTCTTAAAATCAAAGATCTACTGCTCAAAATTAGTCCGACGATTAGTAGTTAAACAAAGGAATGCATTTTAAATATTGGATGGAATCATCGACGATGTTCGTTGCCTTGGTGCGTTCTTCTTTATCTTTGCGTTGTTGGAAGTTTCAAGTTTTTTTTCAAATTTTTCACATCATTCATCAATTTCTGAAAGAAAATTGAATGAAATTAATGAATTGATTAAAAATGGTGTGAAAAAATATTATTTTTGTTTCAGTATACCCTTATGACCGAATTAAGAGAAATAGTAGCAACCGATGACCGCGGAAAGTTCGACGAATTAGTTTATAGAAGAGAAATCGACTCTTCGAGAATTAGAGATCCTAGGGAACACGATTACAGGCATTCCAGGGTAAGTGAAACTTTTTTAAATATTCTTTTAACCATGAAAATAACTTTTTTATGCAATTTTCTATGCCCGACGAATGTTTTATTGAAAAATAAATTGATTCTGCCTAATAAGAGGATTTTTTCAAATTCTTTTATGACATACGTCACAGCACTAGTTATTCCACTACCCAAAAAAAATAATCCTGAATCATTTAACGATTTAAGGCCAATAAGTCTTCTTCCTTTATTGTCTAAAATACTAGAACGTGTCGCCTATATACAATTGTATCAATTTATGGTTGTAAACAAAATAATTCCAATACACCAATCCGGTTTTCAAAAAGGGTACAGCACAATAACTGCTTTATCCAATTTAATAGACAATATTTTAAGGAATATTGATAATAAAAAAGTAGGTATTCTTGCTCTATTAGATTTTAGTAAGGCATTTGATACTTTAAACCACCGTCTACTGGTTTCCACATCATTAAAATTCATTAAAACTTATTTAACAAACCATTCTCAAACTGCAATGGTAGACAATCAGTTTTCAGCATCTTCAGTTATAATATCCGGAGTTCCACAGGGATCGGTCTTAGGTCCTTTACTATTTCTGCTGTACACATCTGACCTTCACACAGTCCTCCAATACTGCTCGGCACAATTTTTTGATGATACGCAATGATTCCACAACTGTGAAATAAAAAATCTACACTCGTCAATGATGCAAGTTAATCACGACTTGAGTAAAATAAGTGATTTTTCCGTCAAACATAACTTACACATAAATCCATCTAAATCAAAATGTATTATTTTTTGCAATCAAAATTCAAGAGAATTCGTCAAACAAAATACGCTTTTAAAAATATGTGCTGAACTAATAGCCATAGTTGAGAATTCAAAAAATCTAGGGCTAATCTTTGATGAAAAACTAAGATTTGGCAATCACGTAAACCATCTATTAAAAATAAATTATGGTGCTCTCAGATTATTATTTTTAAATAAACGTGTTGTTTTAAATAAGAAAGTTCGAGTTAAAATATGTCAAACTCTAGTTATATCTAAAATAGTGTATGTATGGTATTCGACAGTAATATCCCAAGACCTTGACAAATAGCCGACTATTTTAATTGTATCTAAATTTCGAGTTTATTTTAGGATCAATTCGTCGAGACTTAATTTTGGCATTAATAATCTGAATAACTCCCGAGAACTTTAGCTCGAGGGAGTTATTCTTTGATTATTAATGCCAAAACTGTCGAGACAAATTGTAAAATATACGAGAACTTTAGTAGCAATAAAAATAGTAGCTAATTTGTCAAATTCTGTACGTACGTATAAATTATACTAGTTTTGCTCTTTACTGTGTTGGCAGGTACGTTTAATTTAATTATATTATCAATTTCTTGAAGATTTTTACTCCCGAATCTACCCATCGTTAATACTTTTTAACAAAATGTGTCAAATTTAATTCTGTAATAAACTTTAATGGCACACTGTCAAAATTCAGATTGACAGTAGCGTATGTTTGTCGTAAAATGGACGGTATTATATAGAAAGGAATGAATGAATATATTTATAGTTTCAGAAGTGCGAAATCAGTTGGATTTGTGTATTTGCTACTAAAGATCGATAATTTATTAACTATAAGCAATTTTATAATACCATTAGTATAGGTTTTATTTGAAAAATTTGAAATATACGAGCGGCTTATTTATTGTTGGATACCGTCCTTTAGGTGAATATTGAGGACGATGATCAAATAGCCGAATATTTACCACCAAGGTGAATAGTCGCTTTATTTTGTTTTGATTGGCTGCGTCAAATCAGTTTCCAAACACGTGATTGGTTAAAAATTGATATCTAACAGGCAAGGGAAATAATCGAAGGTAATATCCCAAGACTATGACAAATAGCCGACTATTATTTTCTGTCTAATTCTATTGAGAGTACCTTGTATTTCGAGACAATTTGATGAGACCATATGAGCATTAATAATCTGAATCCCGAGAACTTTAGCTCGAGGGAGTTATTCTTTGATTATTAAAGTTCATATGGTCGAATTGTCTTGAAATGCAAGTTGCTCAAGATGAATTAAAGAAAATAATAGTCTCTATTTGTCATAGTCGAGTGATATTCAGGAAGATTATTTCATGAACCCCACCAAATCATTCGCTAAGATTGTCTCCAAACAGACTCCTTTCTCTTTTTGATATTTTCTGGGATAGATTTGCTTATATTTTCACTGATTTCCGTAATGGAACATGAACCAAAACGAGACATTTTCAATTGTAAGTGAATGTTATATAAAGTTTTGACACTTAATAGCACACTTATACAATCGACTAAAATAGCCGCTTATATTTCTTTATTTACCTAAATATCCGCTCATATTGCATATCATGTGACTAAATTCATGACTTTTCATTGGCGCAGCCATGTGTGAATGAAATAATCACATTTATTATCCCTGCTTGACAACAGTGGATAAAAATAAACTTCAAATTATGCAGAATACTTGTAGTTTCTATCTTTTTTGTTAGAACGGATTAGCTAAAGATTCACAATCTTTATGCATATTTAGTGTTAATTATGGTGCATCAAATAAATAAAGATTCGTTGCCTATTAGTGGTAAATTCCATTATAGAACATCGCATAAACATAAACGAAAAACGAAGGTATCAACCCGGGCATCAGGTCTGTGTGACGCCATTTTTTTTTAATGGCTCATTGGTCTCAAAAATGTGTTTTTTTCGTCTATTTTCGCCGATATTTCCGAAAATATGACACTTAGAGAATTTTTGTTTGGACGAAAATATGATACTTTTCGACATAACAGGCTCCAAAACGCACCCCCATTTTTAGCTCTTGCCCTGCACTTAGAGAGCAATCTCAATAAATCACGTAAAAATTAATATTTTTTCATGATTCAAAGTTCAGATGAAAGAAGGAAACTGTAGCTATAATATCATGTTAATTTTTCCTTTTATCTATTTCTATGAATTATTGAAAAACCGGGCCAAAGCTTGTTTTTACTCGATATTTTGATCCTCCTATAAAATTCATATTTCTTTTTTCAAGACTAATTTCACCGAATCCTTTTGGATAATGGGGCTTTGCAAGGTGTTAAATATATTCAGAAAGATTTAATAATATATTTTTGTGTATTTTCATAAACAACATGTTTTTTAGGGCGTTTTTTTTTGGATTTCCGGAGTTTTCGAAAATGCTCGGGTCTATCGGTAATTAATAGATAATCAAGGACCATATCGGTTTTCAACGCACATTATTAGAAAGCTTAACTTGTCCCCTTTACGATGGCATTTTTCTTTTTTTTTCATATTTTTGGGTTTTCCAGAAAATTGAGAAAATTCTCACCCCTATGAAAATTCGACATTTTTTTTTTAAAATTATTTTCTTTTCGTGCTAAAATTTTTTGGGGTTAGGAATTGTACTAAATAAAAAATCACATTGTGACCTTTTCATCAATATATATCTCAAGTATTTTATTAAATTTACTAATAAAGTGCAAAAAGTGAAAAAAAGTTGGTTACTATTGCCTTTTCACCACAATAATTTTGCGCATTTTCAGATTCTCAAAATCTGCGAATTTTTGAAAAGCCGTTTTTGCAAAAAATATTAATGTAGCGAAAAATATCATACGGACAACTTTTGTAGGTAATGAACTTCTCTCCATTTTTTGTCTAAACAAAAATGCTCTAAGGGTCATATTTCGGCCAGATATCGTCGAAAAACGGATTTTCTGGAACTCGAGGGCCATTTTCCCATCATTCCACAAATTCCACGTAGCTGAGATTTTCAGAGGTAAATGTAGCTATAAATACCTGCAAATTAGGTTAGGAACAATAGCCGCTGTGATATAAACAAGGAAATTATGAAAAATATAACTTAACTTAAAAATTTTGGTTTGGTATCAAAGAATCACGTAAACCCCTTTACTACAACAACACTTTCTCTGTACCGATTGCAAACTGAGGAATGATGAGGGATTGGGATTCGTGTCTTATGTCACGTACGTTTTCAACTTTAATACTTTAAATTTGGGGGTGGTACACTGTACCTGCATGGTTCACTGTTGAACAACTGACCCTACTTAAGTTTTTATTTATTTTTTTGTAATTATACGTAAACTTTTATTTGTATATAAATATTTATGTTATTAAAGGGTTAGATAAATCTCGCCCTATTGTGTGCACTTTTTTTTTGTATATGTATATTTAGTGCAAATAAAGACATTTATTATTTATTATACGTAAAACTTTTGGTTAAGTTTTACCAAAAAATGTTTAAAACTTATTAAAAAGCATTGAAAGGATTTTAAAAATTTTAACAAAAAATTACTGTTATAGGAATGGTTATTTACAACAACAAAAAATCATTTTTCGGAACGAGCTTGAGTATCTAAACCTTTTACGAATCATTTTGCTTACATTCAAAATTTTCCGATCATCCACATACTGCTAAGAATTCTCCATGAATTCGGGTATTTAAAGTCGGTTTGGCGCTGGCCTATACTCTAATTTCTTTTACAGAGAAAAGGAGTGTCAGTTCCAGACTCAAACCATACTATATATTCTGGATTTGATGTAAGTCGAAGTTATTTTTTTGTATGCTTGAATTATTAAATATTGTTTTTGTAGAAGTCATTTTTTTGTATATAAAATAATATTGATAATATTGATAGACATATGTGGTGCTTGATGCTGTATAAATTTTTTATAAGACCTAAATGAATTTATATTTAAATATTTCTAATATAAATAAATCATTTTTTGACCTAGCTGTAACTTTAAATATAAAAAGTTGTCCTTAAAAAATCGGGAGAAGAAATATTTTGCACAATTCTAAAATTATTCGAAAAATAATTTTTTTATTTTTATATTATTAATTTTTAACGGTAACGGCCATTTAAAATTACAGCTTAACTAATAAACAATTTAAACTTTAAGAAAATATAAATTTTCAACTTGTCATTTAACTTTCAGAAATACAAAAACACAAAAATTTTGTTTTCTTAAGGTCTAATTAATAAATTCTTACTTAAATAAAACAAATTATAAATAAAGTATCTGTAAATAAATTTGTAGTGGATATTAAAAAACTTTCTCATCCATCCGTAATCTTTATAGTTGAGAATTAAAAATAAAAATCCATGAAAATTTTAAAATTATATATATAAATTTATTTTTTTTTAATGTACGGACGAATAGAAATTTCATGTGAATGTAATCTTTAAAACTAAATTTATCATATTATCCACTCTACGATATATGCAACCAATACTACAGCTGATGACCTTAGTCTGAAAAGTTCCACGCGATAGGCCACCATACACTACACTTTTTAATTGTGGCGTGTAGAATGGTTCAAATTTCTATTTCTTTAATAGTAGAAGTTATAAAAAAACAAATAGGAGTTGTAGAAAATTCAGATGAACTGAGATTTCATTTAGAAAATTTAAGTAAAAACTTTAAAACAGAAATTAATATATTGCTCTTAAAAACAAAGAATATACAATCGACTTTACTACTATAATTGTTTAATAAGTCTATTTAACCCTAACAATCAAATAATTACTTTTGAGCGAAACTATAATTTTGTTTTATTCATTATTGGTTATTTTTGTGTATGGTCACCATTACTTCAATCATAAAATTCCGCACCAACAGCAAGTAGAAATCGATAAAGAATACGCGGGATAAAGTTCGGCTTCCTTTTGGTAGATGTCGCCAGTTGAGCGAATAGTCTTATTTGATAACTAAACTGAAGGTATATTCCGTAATACGACTTAATAAATTGTCTTCAGTAGGGTCTTAACTGATCCACTGTGGCGGATGATGAATTTAGGATATGATCAAATGATTATAATCCGCTTATCTTCAGTCGATATCGCAACCGACTGTTGGTAATTTTCCTGACGCCACAAAGAAGACCGCGAATTTTAATTTAAAACACAATTTAATTTTTATATAGCATTATTAATAGTATTAATTATTAGATTATTTATTTTTTAAGTTATAAATGTCTATAAGGTGTATTATTGAATTCAATACAAGAAACAAGCAGGTATATTTGAGATTACCCAGTTATTATTACTTTGAGCTATAGAAAACAGAAAATAAATAATTGATATCTACATCTACAATAAAGTTTATGATCGGAATTTAATAATCTATATAATGGAATTATAAATTGATCCTATAAATACAATGTATAAATAAAACATATTTTAAGTGTATTAAAGTTTCATGATTATATAGCAAGGCATAAATTGAGTTCATCGGATGATTCATTTGTTGAAAATAATAAAATTTGATTTATGTACCTGAATCTCCACTCCTCTATTGATTTTTCGGTTTATTTATTAGGAGTACGGAGAAATACAGCCGCCCAGTATAAATATTCAAAATGAAGGTGAATATCATCGCTCACCGAGCGAAGATTCAGGTTTGGGACTGGGAGTTGCGGACAAAAATCAAAGGTAAAAACTAAAGGAAAGAAAACACTTTCAAACAACGAATAAATTGCAAATTATTTTTAATCATAAAGCAAAAATATATCCCGAAAAAATGCATACAAGATTTGTTAAATTTATGAGTTAAAACTGTGCAATGGTCGGTTTTGGTTTTATCAGTTCCTATTTCAAAAATAAAATTTTTACGAAAGAAAAGACTGAAATATAGGGTGAGTAACAGTAGACGCGGCGGTCCATTGTGGTTAAACGTTAAACGGTTAATATTTTGAAAATTTTGTTTATTCACGGATATGTGGGTTGATAAAGGCTGCATTTTAAAATTATTTTGAAGTATACAGGTTGTCCCAAAAAAGTGTGGCGTATCAAAGTTATATTATTTCTTATGGAAGACCCTATATTTTATTGCATTTATAGATTATACGTTAAAAATAAGATAAACTTTCTTAAGTATTCCCTATACTTAAGCTTTTTACTTTTCGAGATATTTTGATATTTCTAAAAATGGAAGCACTTACAAGAAAACCAATAACTTCTAAACCCATGGAATCCAAATCCAATTTGAACTGAAAAAAAATAGACTAATAGTTGAAAACAATAATGTATTCAGAGTTGTTTAAAATTATACAGGGCGGCCAAAACGACAATATCGTTCTTATTTTAAATAGGAAACCCTGTATTTTATAATCCTATTATGGAGCAAATTCCAGTACCTTTTAAAAATTATGGTTTACTATGGCTAAATCTATTAATTTTCATCAAATACGGGGTTATATTTAGGCAATACGGTGGAAAAATAATGTAAAATTTAAGAAAAATAAAAATAACTCCAAAATTAATAGATTTAGACATAGTAGACCTTTATAATTTTTAAAAGGTAATGGAACTTGCTTCATAATAGGATTATAAAATACAGGGTGTCTTATTTAAAATAAGAACGATATTGTCGTTTGAATATGTCATTAGAGAATCGCCCCGTTTTGGACGCCCTGTATAATTTTAAACAACCCTAACTACATTATTACTTTCAATTAGTCTAATTTTTTTCAGTTAAAATTGGATTTTGCTGATTCCATAGGTTTCGAAGTTATTGGTCTTCTTGTAAGTGCTTCGATTTTTAGAAATATCAAAATATCTCAAAAACTAAAAAGATTAGGTATATGGAATACTTAAGAAACTTTATCTTATTTTTATATAATCTATAAATGCAATAAAATATAGGGTCTTCCACAAAAAATAATATAACCAACAGTATAATTCAAAATAATTTTAAAATATAGCCTTTATCAACCCACAAATTCATTAATAAGCAAAATTTTCAAAATATTAACCGTTTAGCCACAATGGACCGTCGCGTCTACCGTGACTCACCCTGTATAAGATAACCAATTCAATTATATCTTGTTAAAATTAAAATAAAATAATACAGTGGACCCAGCTACTAAATGGAGTTTTTTCATCAAAAGTTTTTCAAGAACCAACGAAAACAAAATAAAGAAAAGGAAAAAGGTGAATGGGGAGCAGTAAAGAGGATATAGACGATTTTGGAGTGAAGAAAACCAATTTGAGTATAAGCCAAAAAGACATGAAAGGGAAATACATGGTATTATAAAGATTGTCAGGAAAAAATACAAAAAAGGAAACAGCTGAGACGCCAGATATTGGTGAAGGCGTAAAAGAAGAAAAAAAGCTTTTTAACAGAACTGTAATATTGAGCCGTGCATTTTTTGGGACGTATTTTTGCATAATAATAAGGAAAACCAACAGAAACTTTAACATGGTATTTTAACGTTTCTAGAATGCGTCCTGCAAGCGCCACTGGGAAATTAAACGACGAAGATCACCAAAACCAGGTGACTGCTGTGTTTTTCTCTTTTTTATTCCTTTTTTACTCTATATATCTTCGTAGGCTTGTAGAGAACACAAAATAAGCACTGGATATCAATTCTTCTAAGGCTTATTTTGTTTTTTTAGAGCACTGGCACCGACATATCTCTATCAGTTCCACTTGCACTCCTTTTTCTCTAATCTTTTGTAAATATTTTCTTTTCCTTGATCGAGCTTGTTACTTAGTTTAGATTTCTAGTATCTTTTGTATATATTTTTGTAAATAAAGTATGTACAGATTTAATTGCAGAAAAAACTGAGAAAGGAAGTGATGATGTGCGGATTTATGTATTATGTAGGTCCATTAATTCTATATCTCGATAAGTTATAGGATTACTCCGTTCCTCCTGTCAAAGTGTAATTCGTGTAATTTGTAAATGACATTACTAAAAAACGAAAATTTAAATACGAACTCATAATGTTAAGTCACAACAAACAATCTCAACATATTGAACCACTAATTTGTTGTTTATTCAACCACATCTCAAGACAGCGCTATTTTTACCTATCAGGCTTCATCAGCTGGGCTTTTGAGCTGATTAAACAAATTTCTCGTTCGCATTAGCAAATTATAGCAACAAAGACAAAAGAAGAGGTGTTTAGATATATCGGAGACATATAAAATCTCTAATAGGGGTTCTACACTTTAAGGTTATTCGTTTTTTCTTAATTATATTATCTACTGTTCTTATTTATGTCCCAATATCTTTATAGATTTGAAAAGTACTTGAACCAACACCATCGTATAATACCTCACCGCCATTTTTTATCCGGCATGTAGGAAACGCTGTAAAATATAAGCTGTAGCCATTTTGATTCAATTTTAATCTCAGATATGAAAAACAGAAAATTTAAACCAAAGGACCCGCACCATTCTTATGGAAACGGGAGCACCGTCAAATTGTCTGAAGTTTTGATATGTGATAGTACTTGATGTCCTGATCAATAGTGTCCATGGACCCAATCCTATCATCCTATGTGTACCAATGTGTACCAAAAAGTCCCTGAAAAATATTTTTAAAAATTTTAAAAGTATATGTTGTCAAAATACATACGTAATAAATAAAATCAAAATATATTTCCTTACAGGGCGATTCATATTTCCACAGGCCTTTTTGTTCAAAGTATGTATTTTTTACATGCAGAAATAGCCTGAAATATCGATAAAAAAAGTAACCGTAAAAGTTTCTGAATATTGGATATAATATAGATCTTGACGTCCTTGTTCAGAATTGTAATTGGTTAAATTGGATCCTATGGCTTGTTTTCGAGAAATTAAACGATTAAACTGTAAAAATATCAATTTTTACCAATGCAACTTTTAGTAATAAAAAATAAACTAAATGTTTTTACACACTGTATTAGATTATATTGCACCGTTATAATAATTGGAGGCAGGCTAAAAATTCATACTTACAGGGTGATCTCACTTAAGCTTCTAAAACACCCTGTAACATTGTAACTAATTTTAAAATGTAAAGCTTAAAGTTGCCTACAGTTTTTGTAAATAACATTTTTCCGTATCTTTTATTATAACAGATCTACTGAGCTTTGTCACAATAATCAATCACCCTGTATATATACAGGGTTGCTCAGTATATTTTTTTTTATACTTTGATAATTAAAAAAAATGAAATAATGGTCTTAGAAACAGCTTTAATATCATAATAAAGCTTTAAACTCATATCGTATACATAGTGGATTGTTTAATTATTTACACTGTATTTTTTTCAGATTCAATTATTTATTGGATTTAATAAACTACATAGGAAAAATATAATTTTCATGTGAAGAATCTCTCGTAAAAATTAAGAAACGCTATTAAATAAATGTATAAGGTTTTTGTAATAGGGGGTATTTCAAAGCTCGATGGAATAATCGATTTTCCACAATTGCATATGATTCTCCAAAAATATCAGTGAAATATTCCTAAAAAGGGATAACAAGTAAACCAAAACGCTAGGGCTCTAGCGCATTGGTGTTAGAAACGAGCTTAAAATATGAATTATGGGTTCGATAAAAAAAACTCAAATATACCTACCTATTTTTTTATTTATTGGGACAATACATCTTTTAATTGTTTGGCAGCTGTTTTAGATTTGTTGATTTTGTCATCTTATAAGCTCAAGTGAGATCACCCTGTAAGTATGAATTTTTGGCCTGCCTCCAATTATTATAACGGTGCAATATAATCTAATATAGTGTGTAAAAATATTTAGTTTACAATATTTCGTTTATTTTTTATTACTAAAAGTTGCTATTGATATTTTTACAGTTTAATCATTTAATTTCTCGAAAACAAGCCATAGGATCCAATTTTACCTATTACAATTTTGAACGACGACGTCAAGATCTACATTATATCGAATATTCAGAAACTTTGACGGTGACTTTTTTTATCGATATTTCATGCATGTTAAAAATACATACTTTGAACAAAAAGGCCTGTAGAAACATGAATCACCCTGTAAGGAAATATATTTTGATTTTATTTATTACGTATGTATTTTGACTACATATATCCGCCAGAAACTTTTAAAAATATTTTGCAGGGATTTTTTGGTACACATTTTAAAATTTCGGGATCTTGAACTTTAACGCACTGTATATCGAAAGCTAGCCATAGTATAGGATTGGGCCCATGGACACTATTGATCAGGACATCAAGTACTACCACATAAAAAATTCAGACAATTTGACGGTGCTCCCGTTTCCACAAGAATGGTGCGGGGTCCTTTAACAATATTAACTTAGTAAATGAACATAATTTACTAATTAGGTCGCCTATAATTGGTCTATTGAAACATAGAGGGCGTATTATCGATATGTTCTTGAAATCATTTTCCATAGGTGAAATATTGTTTAATATAATGTTAAAGATAACCAGTTCGTTGAGTGCCTTGTTATTTAAATTTTATTTTATCAGAGAATACGGTTTAAAAGTTGGAATCACCACTTCTAGATATACTTATGTATCCTGCATCCGGCTGTAACCATCGAGTTCACACAAGATTATCCTTCATTTCATGCTGCTAGATACTCTAGACGAATCACAAGAAAAGTTTTACAGTAACTGTTTCCGCCAAATTTGCGGTTGAAAGTATTCGTCGCAACCGCACAACTTAAATCAAAAGTTTAATCCTTGAAATCCCCGACTGTCTTCCTGGGAAGCCAAACGCAAACCCTCCATGCTAATTCCTCGCAGGGTCAAGTTTGTGAATGTTCTTATCGAAGCTGTTGTGTTGTATTTTCAGGAATATGTAAGTGGCGACGAGGATAATCCTCCGGGAAGGAGAAGTAGGCGACATTCGAGTCCTGGTGAATCGAGAACGGAGAGTACGACGGCCTTAGACCAACAGGATTACCCAGATTCTGTGAGTATTCATAATGAATAGCAATTAGGTGGGAATAAAGCTTGTATTAATTTTCAAAAATGTTGAGTATCTGGCGCATTTACTCTACGTATACCCCTTCCAAATAACGTTACACTCCGGACCTGTCCAGTATCTTGTACAAATTCAATGCGGAGTATTTCAACAATTCCACCGATTTTGATCAGTTGGATTACTAACTAGGCATTCGCTAGTTATTGATGAATACACGTCTCTCAACGTAATAGGCTTTTGAAGGTATTATACAGCGAGATCCATAGATTTACATATTCCGATGAATCTCGTCATTATATTCAATAAATATTGGACTAATCGGGATATACATCCGTTATCTACTCCACTCAAAACAAAAAAGAGATGATGGTATACCATACCTTATTTATTTAAGCGAGGCAGTGACGTCACACGTCTGCAGTGTTGCCAGGTAGAATTTTTTTCGTTCACTTACAGATAAAATTGTGCCAGTTTTTTCCTAGCTTGAATATAAGTACATCTAATGTGCTATCAACTTGATTGAAGATTGGAATGGATGTAAAAAAGATCTGTTAATCTATAGAACAATAAAATGTTGACTATAAAGTATTATCAATAGTAAGAAAAGTGTTTTAAGATTCAAATAAAAATTAATAGTTACGTAGTTTTGGAATTTTTATTGTAATATGCCTCTATGTTACAGTACATTGACACGTTGTAACTACTTTAAGTGAGTAGCTACATTGATTGCCATTAATCAAGAATTTTCGCTATATCACATCGGCAACGTCGTGAAGTGTTGCCAATCTTCAACTGTTAATTTCCCCTGCACATTAGGTTTAAATCGTATTTGCTCTTAGTAATGGAGTGAAATTAGAATTTTATATGGATGTAAGAGCTAAGTCAAATTTTTTCGATTTTATTCATAAAGAGAAGCTTGTAAAAATTTTTTCAATAAATTTGGGCTGGAGCTTCGCGAGATATGTGCCAAAAACGGCATTTTTGTTATATTTGGAGTGGATTGCTTCACTATTTTTTAAATATCTCCGGATCTTAAGACTCGTGGAAAAATAAAAAAAAAATGAAAATGACCGTGATGAAGTAGAGTATCGATCCCTACAGTAGAGTTTTTTTAAAAATGCATCCTAACCTCAAAAAAACGAACATTATTTTTTTTTGAATTGGCAATAAATAACCAAAGAATCCTCGAATTTTCTTAAAAATTGGAGAAAATATGTATTTTTATGTCGGAAAGACATGGTAAAAAAAATGTATTTGTCCAGCCAAAATCGACATTTTTCGAAAAAATTGAATTGGCCGCCATTTTTGGGAAAACAATAGTAGAGAAACATTTCTTATCTTAAAAAGAACGATGTTGTGTGAACTTTTGTCTAAGAAAATCCAACATTTTATTTCTTTAATTAAAGTGCCCAATTTAGAGAATAATAAAAAAAATTCAATTTTCATTTTTTATATTGATTTATATTGATTCGTTCACCCACAAAAATCTTACTTTAGAACCTGAAATAAATTTTTTGTTTTTTTAAACATTTTTTGGACTGAAATATAGTTTTTCTAACAGAATCAAACATAAATATCGCGATAAAAAAATTGGAAAAAAATGAAAATCGAATTTTTATTTTTTTTAGGGAATACCCTAAATTGGGCACTTTAAATAAAGAAATAAAAAGTTTGATTTTCTTAGACAAATGTTCACACAAAATCTTTCTTTTCGAGATAAAATTTTTTTCTCTACTATTGTTTTTCCAAAAGTGGCGGCCATTCAATTTTTTCGAAAAATGCCGATTTTTGCTGGACAAATACATTTGTTTTTTTAATTTTTACCATGTCTGCCCGGCATAAAAATACATATTTTCTCCAATTTTTAAGAAAATTCGAGGATTCTTTGGTTATTTATTGCCATTTCAGTAAAAAAAAGATAATGTGCGCGAATTCGTTTTTTGAGGTTAGGATACATTTTTAAAAAAACTCTACTATACTACGATACTCTACTTCATCGCGGTCATTTTAATTTTTTTTATTTTTCCACGACTCTTAGAGCAGGAGATATTTAAAAAATAGTGAAGCAATCCACTCGAAAAATACCAAAAATGCCGTTTTTGGCACATATCTCACGAAGCCCCAGCCAAAATTTTTTTACAAGCTTCTCTTTATGTATAAAATCGAAAAAATTAAAAAAATTTGCTGTTACATCCATTTTCAGAATATTTTCGTATAATTTCACTCCACTATAGTGTTCTTGAACAGAAATAACTAGAAATGCCGTCATGGTCTTGCTAAAATAAATAATGTGTATCGGTAATTTTTTAAATCTAAAATAACTTTAAAAAGAAACCCCACATTTAAGGAATGGTAAATCAAACAAAAAATAATTAAAAAATTAAAATTTTATTAAATATAAATCATATATTGTACATAATATAAGAAACATGAACGTTCTTCATTTATTAAATGATATATAATTGATGCTTATATCTAAAAAAACACACTAAATACTTAAAATTTCTAATCGATTATAAAATATTTTAAAACTTATCTAAAACTAGAAAAATAAACTACATTTATAAAATGTATATCACAGGTCTATGTACATACTTCAAAATCATATCAATAGATAAAAAGATTAGTTTATATTTATGTTATCTACTACCATTCAAACATATTTTGTGTTAGATTTTAGTCACAAGGCTGTACCGAGAAGTTTTCAAGAGTCAGGATGAGTCAAATTAAAAAAAAATCTTTGTTGAGGCAAGAAATATTATAGGCAGCAATAAAACATCACTATATTCTTTAAAATTTTGCACATTCAGCCCTCTTTTTTATTTCAAAACTATTTCAGTGATTTAAAAAAATATCAAACTATTGTTCAACTTGTTCCACAAATTTTCATAATTCACAATACTGGTAAACATAATGTAGTTTCTGATTCTATTATAAATATATTAACCATGAAAAATATCATAATATGTAACAAACGTTTACTTTATATATAATATATTAAATTTTGTAAGAATTTCTGTAAAATACGAAGATACCATGAAGAAAGAGAAAACTATTATCAGAATCATTAATCTAATTCTTACAACATGCAGGTCAAAGTTTTCTATTGTTGTAAACAAATTAATAAATTATAACGAGTTTTAAAAATGGTACAAAGTAATAAAGTTATTTGAAACCGCTGCTAAAACAATTTAAAATTTCATTTTCATTTTGCATCTGGTTCTTCAACAAATTAATTTTGAAAGGCGTAACTTGGCAAGTTCTTTGTATTGAAAAAGTGTGTCCCAATGTATCCAAACAAAAATTACGTAATTTGCTTAATTGAAAATAAGAAACAAGAAGAAATAATATGGAGAAAATAAAAAATTTAACTGGTTTCTAACCTAAAAATAGATTCCTAACCTTACTTTTGTCTGTACACAACAATGGTTGGTAGTCATGTGGGAAATTTAACCTCGGTAGGGTGGTAGAATGATTTGATAAAAACATGGCGAATCTCTAATGCGTGTTGTCATTTTTAAAATCCCTTACTTAATATATTACAACTTCTGTATTGCTCTTCTGATTTCTTCGGTAGCTTTGACCATGTTGGTGGGGGAATTTTTGTATTTGTAATCGTCTCTGGATTCTTCGTTGATGTAGTCTTTTGGGGGTTCGGTGGGGTAACCGTAACCATAGCAGCGAGATCCGTTGCCGAATTTTGGGCGTGGGATGTGAACCCTTTTTATATCTACTAGCCAAGATTCCATTTTAAGTAGAGATGGTTCTGAAACAAAGAATTTTTGAATTTTTGAGTTTTCTTAAAACCAATGACATGTTTTTTCATTGATGTGCCAAGAAGATAATTCAATTTTTAATTTGGTGAACGGGGAGTTTAAGTTTGTGCAGAAAAATCCGTGAATCCGTTTTATTTTTTAAAAAATGTCAGATAAACACGCTAAATTTCAAATATATATATACCCCCCACATATTAAATTTATTTTAACTCTATTGTAATAATATTCTTTTAATTCTCATTCTTTTAATATGAACATAATCAAAACGTAAAATTTGTTGGATTTTGTTTCAGAAATAATTTACATCAATCACTTTTATCTGTGTACTTACAATTTTTAGAAGTAGAAATAATGTTTATGTGTGGGAAACGCTTAATTATTTTATACTTTGTTATGAAAACACTTATTTGCAGTCTGCTGGTTGCTTTATCGAAAAAACTACTGGTTTTGATAAAGACATATCTCTTGATTATATAGAGTGTTTAGATATTATAAGTGGTGCAGAAATTATCTTCGGATTTTTTTTATCTATGATTGTAATCGATTTCGGTTGATTTGTCAAAAATATCACTTCCTTTTCTAGAGAAAATCATGAATAATAGATTCTTGGGAAAATTCTGAATCGCTTCCGAAAAAAATTAATTCTTGATAAAATTTTAAATAGATATAATATTGTTGCGTGAAACAAAATATATTGCAGAAAGCCTTTAACTATAGATTATTTTCATTAAAAATCCGAAAAAGTTGAAATTTGTAGAAAAAACCTGAGGAGAACAATTTTGTTGTTCGATTTTCGCGGAACAAAATGTGTTAAATTTGGAAAAAATTTATATGAAAATTGTGTTTTAAATAAATATTTTGATAAATAAATTACAATTGAGGGTTAATTTTGAGCATAGAAGGGTGTAATAAATTTAAAAAAAGATTGGAGATATTAAAACCAATGAGAAAAATTTTGTTGATCCGGAAAAAATTGCGTTAAATTGGTAAAATGGAAAATTTGGCAAATAAAAATAAATCAATTTAAAAAAAAATATTATTGGGAAAAATGTGGAAAAAATTACTCATTTCGCCTCAGTGAATCCACGCCTGAAAAATTATTCGATGGCATGTCAAACCCCAGTATCTAGAGAAGAATATTTTCTTTTATATTCTCATCCCATTGTCAACTTGGCTGGCTTGCCTAATAGTGGACGTCTTTAAAATTTTCTAGGACAGGTTAGAAAAGGTTTAAATACTTTCACGCTCATAACAATGACCATTTATTGTAACAAAAAAAAACAACTTTCTACGTCTTTTGTACTCGCCATATCGCAACAGTACAGTCAGTGTTACAATGAATTAAGGTTAATATATTTTCGGTATTGTTCTTGGGTTGATTTTGGAGTTTAATAGGTTGATACTTTTCTGGATGGGTATGCAAACGGGCTTAAAATGAAGAAGACACTGATGTTTACAATTTTTTTATAAGTAGAAAGTCATCCATTTTTCTCAAATGTGGCCGGAAAGTTTATGAAAAAAAATTTCTCAAAGTCAGTACCACAGAAAATTTATTAAACAATTAAAATTGGCAACTAGTTTCGGCATAACGCCAACATCAGGCATATAATATAATTATCATAACTAGCAATCACAAAATCTAAACATACAATATCACAACTTACCCATGTAGACCAGTGCAGATAATTTTTGAAACCAAATAAAATAATAGTAGGATGAAACTCATTGGAAAAGGAAGAGAATATGATAAAAATGATAGGAAAAATAATTTACAGGCGCTCTGGGGTCGGAAAGTGGAAGGGGGGAGTTTTTAAGGGTAGAAAACAGTTTATCTCTACAAGTCCTATGGAAAAAGTTACATGGTAAAGTTGTATGTAATAAAAAGATCTACAACTTTTGTATTCACACTTTTTTCACATAACCTCAAAATTTATGAGAAAAATTCAAATAACCAAGTTTTTGGTTTTTTATTTTTATCTTTTACAAAATTTTTTTTTTTCACGAAATTTGGTGTAAACTTACCTCTTTATGTCCCAAACAGTCTGTAATTTTTTTGTTTTAAAATATTTATTTTTTTTTAAAATCACCATGTACAATTTTGAGCTATTTATTTAAATTTATACTTTAATTACTCTTTTGTTTATCAATGTAACACGGAATCTTACGTTTTTCGAGTAATTAAAGTATAAATTTAAATAAATAGCTCAAAATTGTACATGATGATTTAAAAAACATTAGTTCGTTTGGTTCATATAAAAAATTTTACCCTGTATATAGTTTTTTAAAACTCTAATAAGGAGTTTATTTATGTCCCTGTCAAATTTTCTGAAACGTTGGTATGTTATAAAATATATAAAACCAATCCTATGACTAGTTTTCGAAGTACAGGGTGTTAAACATCCGAAATACCACTTTTTTGTAACCAGATTTCTCATAACAGACCTGTTTTATTGGCGTTTATTGTAGAAAACATGAATTATAGGTTATTTAGCATTAATATTTTATAAACAATCAACGTAGAATTTGGTTAGTTACAGGGTGGTTTGAAAACAAGTAATATGGTTTATTTGAAGAAATCATTTTTTTTATAACAGCTTTAAAAATACGAGCAAATGTTATTGCATTATGAATATATAGTTGTTTAAGTAATTACTTCTTGGTGATGAATCATATTTTATACAGAGTGAATCTGGTTAACACCGTGTACTACGAAAACTATCCATAGGATTGGTTTGGGCCAATGGACACTTTTTGCCAGTGAATCGAGTTTTATAACATACCAACGTTTCAGAAAATTTGACCGGGACGTTTTTTACATTTAAATGGTGCAGGGTCCTTTGACTATAAATTAGAAGTTTAGCAAAATGAACCATAGATTTCAAAAAATATAACTTTTCTTGCATAATTTAATTTTTAATTACTAATACCACCACAGCTCATGCTATATTTTTAATAATACGACCGTTTTAGTTAATATCTAGAATCGGCTTTTAAAAGGTACAAGCTGTTTAAATAATACTAAAACATCGCCCTGTATAATATTTCTTTAGTGATTCATCGGTACCGTAATTTTAACGAAGAATTTTCTTGTACTTTGTTCAAAATAAAAAGCTACAGTATTTTAGAATTAATGAAAAATAAAATTGGACTATAAAACAACCTGAAAACTTACATTTTGTTTTTAAATTTGAGAAATTGCAAAAAGAGGCCAAATAAAAACTATAAAAATAAACAGGAAATATTATTAACGCCATTTGGTTCACTATATACCCTCTCACTATTTATTAATGTTGAAAACTTAAGTGCATCTTAGGAGGCTGTGATAATTTGACATTTTGATTGTTTGGAATTGTTTAAGTACAAAATTTTACTTTTAGTTTCCCGTAGTTAATTGTTTGTGATTAGACTATTTTGACCTGACATGTGCTGTGTACTTAGATTTTTAAATTTTTGCATGAAAAGTTATATTTTTTGAAATCTATGGTTCATTTTGCTAAACTTTTAATTTATGGTCAAATTTGTTTTTTTTTATTAGAAATTGAGTAATCAGGTGGGAAAAAAAATGAATACGCCATTTTTGTTGTCTATTTGTGTACTTTGTAAAATCTTTATTAGAGTTTTCAAAAATCAAATACAGGGTGAAATTTTTTATATGAACCAAACGAACTATTTGTTTAAGACCGGACCTGAGGGTTGAGTTTACCATCTGAATCAAATAAGTATTTTTCGAGGTTCAGTTATACCCATACGCCCCCCTCCAGCATAAAAATAACTTCGTGTCCCCCAAGGGAATTCTCAAAACAGGTAAAATGTGTGAAAATATAGAATTTTCACACATGATTGGCCCTGGTCTACAAGCACAAATTTCTGCTAGTTAATTGTCATTAGTATATTAATAATCTCGTATAAATATTGTTCATTCTAAATAGTTATCGCAATTTAAAAATCATAACATCCTTGACAAGACTATAACCATGTCACCAAGCGAGAGATATAAAAGGAGTCTAATTGGTCATTGTTTGAACTTTCCTCTTGGTAACGGTACTCGGTCAGTCGAGTCGTCGGTAGTACCGTGGTACTTACCTTGACTGACTGGTTCATTAAGTCAGTCGGTTAAAGTAGGTCCTCTAAAAATGGCCGTGTTTACACTTCTTCATCTTCATTGATAAATTGATAAGGGACGAAGACCAGCGGTCGCCGATCTGTGGTTTCCGGGAGGTCCCAAACTGGTTCTCGTTCATTAAGTTATGTTTTATTTTGTTAATTTCGTTCGTTGATGGATCTAGAGAAGTTTTTATAGTCATTTCACGCCGGATATAGTTTCAGAAATCTAATTTAACACAAATATACGTAAACGAAATTTTAAAAACTATTTGGTTCAGGTTCAGAAAGTTTTATTTTTTAATTTTAATTTTTTTTTATAAATACAGTATAAGTAATACTATAATTTAAGGTATTTTACATTTATAGTACGCGTACCTAATAAAACTAGTTCGTAATACCGAGTCAGCCGTAAAACATTTGTTTTATCACTGTCTGGCAAAATGAACAACGACCACGACAAATATCTCAAATGAATATAATGCTCGTAAAAGAGCCCGTGTACCAATAATGTTTTAATGATTCTCAAGAAATCCAATGTTGCTGTTGTTTAACACGTTCAGGTGATTTCTACAGGGTAAGCCATCAGTTTTGTAGATATTAGGCAAAAAAACGATTTTTTTGTACCCTAATTAGAGACTAGACCAGGGCCAAACAATTCTTAGCAGTATGTGGGTGGTCGGAAAATTTAGGTTATATTATAATAGCCCAGTTGTAAGAGACTTTGAACCTAGCACAAAATGTGATAACGATGAAACTTGGCACTTAAGTACACATGAAAGGGTGTAGGAAACGATAAAAAAATCTATGCGGCTCTAAAAGAAAAAGAAATAAAAATTTCGAAAAACTAATAGCACCACGCGAAAGAGCGGAAAATTTTACTTAAAAAAATTGTATTACTATAAAAAAAATATTAAAAATAAGAAAGCGAATTCGAAAACTCTAAGCGCGCCAAGCCAAGCCAAGCCGTTAAATACAAATATTCAGGCGAGGCATTCGAAAAAAACTATTTGCCTAAAATGTACGCAAAGAAAAAAAAGAAAGCATTTTAAAGAGGAGACTGTAAGCTTTCTCAGGATGCCATTAGTTTTTAATTTTTTTTTGTTTTCTCATTGAAAATTTGACCGGAAGTTATAATTTCTAAAATTCTCACTTTTTTATAAAACTGAAAATATATATTAATAGAGGCATAACAAAAAAAATCCTTGTACTTTTATCATTATTATACTTTTACTGTTGATGTAAAAATAATTAAAATGATGAACATTGTCTCTGTTTAATAAAGCTTGTGTTTTAAAATTATTATTTTTTACAGCATTCATTCTGACGCAATTTTTATTTTCAAAATAGTGTTTATGTAAATCAGAAAATATTAGTTTAATTTGTCAGTTTTTGGCATTGCCAAAAGTAGTTAATTGTCAATCATCGATCATCGATGGAAATCACATCATATTTTTGTGCAAGGGGTATTCCAAAGCAACGTTCAGTAACGTAGTCCCGATACATAATGTTGGTCCAGCAGTGGTCGGCGAAAACGTTGGTGGAGTGATGATGGAAAATCATCATAAGAAAATAACCTATTTTTGTAAATATTAACGTCAAGGTTTGACTTTATTTAATTTCGCCATAATAACCTACAAATTTTGACAACTACTGACACGCACATCTCTGGGTAAACGTTAAGAATATGGGGCCGGCTGGGATTTTCATGAAATTTTCACAGATGTTATAAAACATGATAAATTCTATATATAATAATTAAAATGATGAACATTGTCTCTGTTTAATAAAGCTTATGTTTTAAAATTATTATTTTTTACAGCATTCATTCCGACGCAATTTTTTTTTTCAAAATAGTGTTTATGTAAATCAGAAATTCACTTGTTTTGATTTATATAAATAAATAAACTTTATTTTGAAAATAAAAATTGCGTAGAATGAATTATGTAAAAAAATGATAATTGTTGTCGCGCAAACAGAAAACTACCCGTTCTGGGAAGCTGCGACGGTTCTAAATAATACAGGCAAATGGTTTACTCTTCATTTTAATAGTAACAACAACAAAATGAGAACAAAAGTGAATAAAATCAAAAAATAACTCTTTTCTTTTCAGTGACTGATTCTAATGACAGAGACTACCCAAAAACGATCAAATCAAAAAATCAAAGTCTCTGACATTTCTAACAATAATTTTAAAACATAAACTTTATAGGCCAGCCCCGCATCGTCTGGCGCGACGCGAGCGCCGCTCTACCGGCCGGAAAAACAATAATTGATTGTCGATTTAAATCGATCGCTTAAATTTAATTGAAAAACTCGCTTATTTAATGTTATTAACCGTCCACAATGTCGGTTTTGCTAAGATGTGGGTTCAAGCTGGTAAATTTAACAATTTTTCGAAAGAAAAGCCTCACTAAAGGCAAGAAACTTGTCGAAAGCCATTATGATTCCGGCGTCTACGAGTTAAAAACTGATGGATCATTTGAGATTATAGGAACTGTTTTGCGCTAAGCACTAAGCACCAAAACGAAAACAAACCTTTACAAGCCGACAATCGAGCTATGTATATAATTATTATAATTATTGTATAAGTTCTAATAACAGATAATGTCAAGTTAAAGAAACGTAAACGTCACTGATCTTGCAAGTTCACAGGGTCGCATTAAGGGCGTTATAAAAATAAGTATTTAATCGATTTCATAAAAAAATATAATTTTTGATTTTTTAATAATACTATTTTCGTGTTTACTTCAGTTACACCATATGGAACACTTTTTTAAAATTAATTTTACGAAAAAAAGTTACTCTTTATAAAAGTTCTGCATCGTGTAAAACCCATGATGAAATAACAAAGGCTCGTCCATACTCATTCGAATAAACGCAATTTTTCAAATCGGAAAAAAACCGCCACATCGTTACAACTTAAAAAATGCATGTTAACATTGATAAGATGAAGTTCAAAGAAAAAACTCATTTTTCTGTTGTGTAATGTATTCTATGGATAAGCTGCAACATATAACGATGTGGCGGTTTTATTCCGATTTGAAAAGTTGCGTTTATTCGGATGAGTATGGACGAGCCTTAAGACATTAACATTTCTAGATGTGCCGACCATAAATGTATCATTTAAAAAAAATCATATAGTTGATTGATTTTAGGTTGATCCTGACAGAAACGTTTTGGATACAAACTGCACTTGCAAAGGAGGAAGAGGATTCTGCAAGCATGCAGTAGCGGTCTGTATCTACGTCAATCAGGAGAACAACAATGCAGTTGCAGGTGTATCAGAAGGGAATAGAAGTGGCAAATCTATGGCCATCAAAAGTAAATCAAAAAGAGGTAGTGAGACCTACGGGTGTAAGGACGTCAGCAATGTTTCTTCTGATCACTTGGTGGAAAATGTTATGCTAAGCAACATATTGGTAGCAGAGGAAAGATTCAGAGTGGGAAAAGAAGCTAGACTGGTAGAAGAGAGACAAAAAGAAGTCATTTTATTAGCTTTATTGAAAAATTTATACGATTTGCAAAGTGTTAATGCCAAATACTACTATTCTTTCATAATGGGTTTTACACCATGTAGAACTTTTTATAAAGAGTAAAATTTTTTCGTAAAACTAATAATATAATATATATTACAATGAGAATAGGATTTAAAGTATTATTAAAAAATCAAAAATTATATTTTTTATGAAATCGATTACATACTTACCCATAATGCGACCCTATGTACTAGAAATTTCACTTTTCTTTATCTTGGAAATATACCACACAATTTTTGTCGAACCCGGTCACCCAGATGTCGCGTCGGGAGATGTGGGGTTGGCGTATTAAACAGATACAATGTTCATCATTTTAATTATTTTTACATCAAAAGTATAATGATGATAAATGTAGTACAAGGATTTTTTTCTTATTCCTCTTTTAATATATATCTTCAGTTTTATAAAAATCAGTGAGAATTTTAAAAATAACTTCCGGTCAAATTTTCTATGAGAAAACAAAAAAATAATAAACTAATGGCACCCTGAGAAAGTGTCCTCTTTAAAATGCTTTCTTTTTTTGCGTACATTTTAGGCAAAAATACTTTACTTTTTTCCGAACGCCTCGCCTGAATGGCTCAGCGCGCGTAGTTTTCGAATTCGCTTTCTTATTTTTAATAATTTTTTCTAGAAATATATATTTTTTTTAATAACTTATAATATAATTTTTAGTAAAATTTTCCGCTCTTTCACGTGGTGCTATTAGTTTTTCGAATTTTCGATACTGAAATAAATTGTATTTCTTCAAAAACTCAATTGGCTAGTAATTTTCTCAGCTTTTCGGATTTTTTTCTTAATTTAACCAAGAAATTGATATTGATATAAAAAATTTTAAAATATAAATAGAAGACGAAATTTCATTTAAAACGAGGTATTACTCGAACTCCTTATAGTTTAAGAAAAAAAGTAACAGGAAGGGAGCCTCAATAAAAATTTTACTGAAAATTGTTTAAAATTACAAATAAAAATGTACTTTTTTCTCATTGATGCATATTGATAACATTTCTTGTGTTTTTAAAATCATGGGAAATTAGTTGATAGTTCAGCAAATTTATTATTTTTTAAATAATTTATATCGGCCACTAGAATAATTCCCGTCTTCAATGTTGGCAACATTGGGTGTTTGGCGTGTTTAAGTCAGATAGTTAATTGGAGGTCACAGGTGAGAATACGTTACAAGAGCAGCAAATACTTGGCCTAGGCAGAGGAATGGTTATGGTATAGATATATCTAGATAAAAACTCCAATGCGGATTGCAGCAATCAAACAATGCTAACGGTATAAACCGCGGTAAAGAGGAATACTTTAAAACGATCCCAAAATCAGTTATAAAAAGAATCAAATTAGTTAGGTTATAGCTGCATAACCACCGGTTATAAGAATCGTTGACTTTGGATATAGTAAAGTGAAGATAAACCAGCCATAGTGGAAAGAGTAATAATTAAAAACATCGCTAAGTGCTACGCGTCCAAATGCATTTCACAGTGTTTGATTTGAATACACAACCAATAGGGTGAGTCAGGTCCTCAGACTTTTATATTATAGTGAAGTTGTTTTCGAAGATATAAAAAATGTTTTACGTTTAAGGGTCATGTTTTGGTCCTATCAAAAGAGCCGCGTTTTAAAGCTGATAATTGGGGATACCGTATCTCCTGTTTCTACTATACCGATAAAGTTTATTTCTGTTTCCCCTCCCCATCGCTATCTTTCACTGTATCTGGATTTTGTTTCTTATTTATTGGCACTCAGGTCAGGTCGATTTTTCGTTGTTCACGTTTATTTTCTATTTTTAAATGTTTTTCTGTGAATCTCAATGACTGTCGTACACATCAGATTAAAATGGGGTTCCAAGGAATGTCCTTGGGGCACTCCAGTTTGTATTAAAAAATAAGATTTTAACAGATGGAATATTTGGCATGGCATGGTTTTTTAAAATTAATTTTCGCAAAATTATGTAAATTTTGACATTTGCTGGAAGTTTAGATTTACATTTCAAAACTGTCCAGATGTAGATATGCAATATTTGTAAGACATGTGTAGAAAATAAATAGAGATGGTTCTTTAAGACAGTGTTTAAAAATCTTGATTTCTACTGAACTGAGTAGGCGACAAAGTCGTAGTTTAAATTTATGTGGGTCTGATATTTATGTCTTTATTTATTACCCCATCCTTTGAAAGAACTTTATATTTGAAAAGAACGCACAGAAAAAAAAGACGAAGTAATTTTTGATGATTGATTTTGAAATGAGAAGGCGATAAAAATATTCCTGAAGTACTATTCTTGCGCTTAGGAACAAAAAATACATTTAAAACTATAAAGAAAATTCAAAATTATTTCTATCTAGGTAATAAATTTATAAAATAGTATTGCATCTTCAAACACAGTTGTCAGATCTTCAAAGTCAATGTCCAGAGGGTTTATATTAGATATTAATTAGAATATACAGGGTGTAACAAAAATGTAGGTCATAAAATGACCCACATACTCTGGGGTCAAAAATATTGATTGAACATAACTTACCTTAATGCAAATGTGCACACAAAAAAAGTTACAGACCTTGGAAAGTACAAAATGAAAATCGATTTTTTCCAATATTTCATGAACTGTTTTTAACATTTTTTAATGGTTCAAAACCCCCCTAATATTTTTATGGTCTGTACAGATTTCGTGATTTTATATGAAAAAGATGCTCTTACGATATTACAAACAGTTCAAGAAATATTAGAAAAAATCGATTTTCATTTTGTACTTTCCAAGGGCTTTAGCTTTTTTTGTGTGCACATTTGCATTAAGGTAAGTTATGTTCAATCGAGTTATTTTTGATCCCAGAATATGTGGTTCAATTTATGACTTACCTTTTTAATACACCCTGTATATTTATATTACAAAATGTGCTGCCTTTAAAAAATTTAAGCTTTCTTTTGAAATTTTATTATGATACTTCCGCATATCAAACCTCTTTTTTTACTTGAAATACTTTATATTACAAGTGCTTTTAAATAATTCAAAGCACGAACTTATTTATCAGATAATTTTTCAATATACAGTGTTGTCAAATGACTAGGACGCTGGTTTGTCCGAATACAAACTTGTATCGCGTACAGTTGCCACTGTCATACTTTTAATACGGTTTAATTTTTTTTGTTAAATATTTCTTATCATACTCTACACAATTCTCAGTACCATTTAAAGCCTATAATAAAAGTATATAAAAATAACGTCAAGCATTCAGGTTTCAGGTAGGTACTCAAAGAAGCGCGGTGTTTAAGCTTGAAATTTTTTTTTCAAATAAACTGCAATGAATTTAATGACTGCTGGGAATTTACGCACCTGCTACACTTTGTATCAGTTTATTGGAGTTTCAGCATTGCAATTGTCATTTAGGTATTTGAATGATTTGTTTTTCATCGCCAGTATATATAGTTAAACAAACATCTAATAGTGCACAAATAGACCAGGGCCAAAAAGAACGTTTTCACCAAGTTTCATAAAAAAAAACGGTTTTTAGCGATTTTCTCGATAATTTTGAGGTTATGTTGAAAAATGATTAATACAAAGGTTTTAAATTTTTTAATTATCTGCAACATTTATGTTAAACTTTTTTCGAGAGGATGCATGTTTCAGCCACAAATCGTATCTACACTTACCCGCCTTCCAGACCTTTTACACAGTCGTCTTGATATTCTTAATTTACTTATAAGTACTAAATTTTGGGATCACCCACGTACTGCTAATAATTTTCCATGAATTCAGTTATTTAAAATCGGTTTGGCCATGCTCTAAAAGTATTTTTTTGGTATCTACTAAGGAAAATTTAAACAAAGTAAGAAAAATACTTACATACCACATTCGTACATCTTTAATGATCATAAATGACTCTTATGCTTATCTCAAGCAAAAGTAAAAGTCATCAATAGAAGCTGGTTTTCTATTAAAAATTATTATTATTCAAAGGATACTTAATAACCGTAAGTGTTAATGATTAATAGAAAATTTCTTAGGAAATACCTGTTATTAACTATTTAACGCGAAACACTCTCAATTATCAATTATGCAACTGCATTTTATGTAGTGAAAATCGAAATTGAAATCAAATCTAGGTTGGTTGCCATCAATAAAAATACTTTCTACAATACAAGTTTTTATTGACGGTCTCTTTCAAATTTTATTTCGCATGAAAAATATCAATACTTCCAAATGTCTGCATGAAATATTGTAGCTTGAATTTCCGATGATATTTACTCCAGGCTTTTCCCTATATATTTCACTTATTTATGTTTGTCCAAATTTGTCTTATATCTGAGGATGTGGCTGTAATTGCAGATAGACGGCTGCGGAAGTGAACTAGAATTTTTTTATGCAAGAAATGATGAGAATGCTATCATTTTAGATTATTCAGATCGCAGTACGCTTATAGTTCGATCTATCTCTGTATCTGGACATTTGGTCCATTGTGCATCCTTCTGAGGTTGAGCCTTCCTTCTAGCTCGTCAGCCAGCCTACTTGTTTAAAGTAGGTGATGACGTCGCCTGAAGGTAGCTCCCTCATGTTGGCATGTGTTAGCCTCTGCTCGCCGAAAAGAAAATGTCTTATTTGTGAGAGTAACGGGCATTCGCAACGAATGTGTTCGACAGTCTCGCCTTCCTGATCACATCTTCTACACAGTGGAGTGTCAGAAAATCCCATCCTGTAGAGGTGTTTTCGTAGATGACAGTGGCCAGTCAGGATACCTGTGGTTGTGCGCAGGTTCTGTCTGTTCATAGTCATGTATTTTTTGGCTGTTTCGCTGTTCGGATACTGTAATAGTTCCTTGGCTAGCCTGCAGCCTGTTTCGTCGTCCCATCTACCCTTAAACTTGTCAAGGGAGTGCTTCTTTAGTAGGTCAGTCACAGCTGATGCCGATAAGCCTACGAAAGTGCCAGGTTCCAAAAGTTTTTGGGAGGCTGCTTTCTTAGCTAACGAGTCAGCTATACGGTTGCCTTTTGATTTTCCATGGCCTTTGATCCAAGCTAAAGTGACCACGTTGTATAGTTCGATCTAAGTGATTTGGACAAACAAGAGGACCAGGAAAGTGAATGAGTGAAACAGAGGATTTCATCCTAACAGTCTATCGGAATCTTAGTTCATAGTTAGTCCTTGCAGACCATCTAACTATTGTTTTTGAATCTGATCAACACTGTATGAAGGTTATTCAACCACTGTAATTAGTGATGGATGACAGATGCGTCAAATTTAGGTATACGTTATTGGTGGATGGTTATTAAAACACTGTAAGAAGGCTGTGATCTGTATGAAGGTTATTCAACCACTGTTATTAGTGATGGATGACAGATGCGTCAAATTTAGGTATACGTTATTGGTGGATGGTTATTAAAACAGGAAAATAATTTCGGCTAATTCTAATGTTGCTCTCTTTGTGTCACAAGGTAATAAAAGAAGTAATAAAGAAACCTAACATTCATTGTTCTACTCAACTCATATCTAAATATAACAATACCGGCTCAGATTTACGTAATTTTTTCCGCGAATATTACAACGAAATTTCTCCTTTATGTGTGCATGCATTCAAATTATACATGGTGCATTAAAGTGTTAATAATGATATTATATATTCTTTTTATACGTGACACTTATCGACTTTCTCCAAACTGTTCTCGCCGCATTTTGGAAACAAATGAACCCTTTATCCAACCACAAATGTAGAAATATTTGATGAATGAGGGGGATGAGTTTAGCCTAAATTTGAAATATTATACAGGGTGATTCGTTTATCGTGTGCTTGGAAACTGC
Organism: Crepidodera aurea; assembly: GCA_949320105.2. NCBI lineage: Eukaryota > Metazoa > Arthropoda > Insecta > Coleoptera > Chrysomelidae > Crepidodera > Crepidodera aurea. The sequence goes on from OX439472.1 coordinate 44,198,610, forward strand.
AACAGGTACAATGGGAAAAAGTTGCAAATTTATTAGGGTTTTAAAATTGTGCTTTAAAAAGTATATTTAGCCCTTATGCAAATAATAAGAAAAACTTTCGTTTTCATTTTTTGTCTCTAGCAACTTTATTTTTGAAAAAATGGAAGAAGAATCTTTTGATCAGTTTGGTGAGGGCTATAAAAAAATTGTAACCAATTTATTCTAAAAAAAAATTGAACGTAAAAATTATACTCGGAAAAAATTAACCAATAGGTTTGATTGAGCAAGGAATTTGTTAAAAAACAATTTTGCCTAAAACATATTTTAGAGAAAAAAAATTTGTCTAAAGATAATTTACGTTAAAAAAATGTAAAACTTGTAAAATCATTTTTTTTATGAAACTTGGTAAAATTGTTCTATTTTGTGTTTTAAATCAGCTGTAATTTTTCAAAGCAAAATTTTTCGATTTTATACGAATTTAAATTAATTCTAATTCTAATTAAATCTAATTTTCAATCGAAAAAGTTGTTTTACAAAGACTCCCCACCATTGTTATGGAAACGGGAATTTTTGATATGTGGTAGTACTTGATGTCCTGATTAATAGTGTCCATGGGCCCAATCCTATCCTATGGCTAGATTTCGATATACAGTGCGTTAAAGTTCAAGATCCCGAAATTTTAAAATGTGTACCAAAAAGGCCCTGCAAAATATTTTTAAAAGTTTCTGGTGGATATATGTAGTCAAAATACATACTTTAAAGTATGTATTTTTAACTTGCAGAAATAGCCTGAAATATCGATAAAAAAGTCACCGTTAAAGTTTCTGAATATTGGATATAATAATGTAGATCTTGACGTCCTCGTTCAAAATTGTAATAACTTAAATTGGATCCTATGGCTTGATTTCGAGAAATTAAACGATTAAACTGTAAAATTATCAATTTTTGCCAGCAATAGCAACTTTTAGTAATAAAAAATAAAATAAATATTGTAAACTAAATATTTTTACACACTGTATTAGATTATATTGCACCGTTATATTAATTAGATACAGGCTAAAAATTCATACTTACAGGGTGATCTCACTTGAGCTTGTAAGATGACAAAATCAACAAATCTAAAACAGCTGCCAAACAATTAAAAGGTTTATTGTTCCAATACATAAAAAAATAGGTAGATATATGTGAGATTTTTTTATCGAACCCATAATTCATATTTTAAGCTCGTTTCTACAACACCAATGCGTTAGAGCCTTAGCGTTTTGGTTTACTTGTTATCCCTTTTTAGGAATATTTCACTGATATTTTTGGAGAATCATATGCAATTGTGGAAAATGGATTATTCCATCGAGCTTTGAAATACCTCCTATTACACCACCCAATACATTTATTTAATAGCGTTTCTTAATTTTTACAAGAGATTCTTCACATGAAAATTATATTTTTCCTATGTAGTTTATTAAATCCAATAAATAATTTAATAATCTGAAAAAAATGCAGTGTAAATAATTAAACAATCCACTATGTATCCGTTATGAGTTTAAAGCTTTATTATGATATTAAAGCTGTTTGTAAGACCATTATTTCATTTTTTTAATTATCAAAATATCAAAAAAATATACTGAGCAGCCCTGTATATATACAGGGTGATTGATTATTGTGACAAAGCTCAGTAGGTCTGTTATAATAAAAAATACGGAAAAATGTTATTTACAAAAATTGTAGGCATCTTTAAGCTTTACATTTTAAAATTAGTTACAATGTTACAGGGTGTTTCATAACGCCCTGCCAGATCAAAGTTTTTAATGGAATGCCCTATGTATTTTAACATTTTTAAAATCTTCCCAATGAGCTGATTTCAACGATATATCACACTTACTATCCAAGGTAAATAGTAAATGATCTACAGCTACTCAAAAATCATATTTTTGTAAATTCTGGTGGCTACTGTAGCTGTAAGATTAACTTATTAAAAAATCAGTAAAAGGTAACAATTAATTATTAATTGTTTGGCAGCTGTTTTACATTTGTTGATTTTGTCATTTACAAGCTCAAGTGAGATCACCCTGTAAGTATGGATTTTTAGCCTGCCTCCAATTAATTATAACGGTGCAATATAATCTAATACAGTGTGTAAAAATATTTAGTTTACAATGTTTCGTTTATTTTCTCGAAAACAAGCCATAGGATCAAATTTAACCAATTACAATTTTGAACGAGGTACATATTTTAAAATATCGGGATCTTGAACTTTAACGCCCTGTATATCGAAATCTAGCCATAGGATAGAATTGGGCCCATGGACACTATTAATCAGGACATCAAGTACTATCACATATCAAAAATTCAGACAATTTGACGGTGCTCCAGTTTACATAAGAATGGTGCGAGGTCCTTTTTAATTTTTTAACTTTATCAGTCCTCATTTTCTTCGTTGAAATCTCGACTTTAAGATAGTATGAAAAAATATATTATTCGTATGGAAAAATTAGGCATTTTTTAAACGTATATTTAGCTTCGGGAACTTTTATTCAGTCGATTTTTCCTAATTTACTTATAATTTACCCTAAATTTTCCGACCATCCACATACTGCTAAGAATTTTTTTGTTTCAAAAACGATTGACTCCGGTCTAGTACTGAAATTCGATTTTAAAATGAACTTAAACAGGATGCCGATAAAAAAAAACACGTCTTGATCAATTCATCTAGATCATTAAGCTATCAATTCCATAAGTTGATTAGTAGCCGACACAAAGCCATAACCATTAATATTCCAAAATAATTACATCATTAAATAGTAAATAACTATCAAGCAGTCAATCCCCGGTGTTTTCTATCATGATCCAATGACCTCAATTACGGCCCACTGCGAACGTTCTATCAATCACCTAGTCCAGAAAATAACGATATTTTTATAGACCACCAAGAATCCGCTCTCATCCCGACAGTCGAGTCGCGATATCATCGCCGAAGAAAATAACAATTGCACTCAATAAGCGCAAAGTATTTCATCTTAGAGGGATTATCGTATTGGAAAAACGGCTCACACCGTTAGGGATATGCGACCCTGTATTGTTATGATAAAGTGCTGCAGAATAGATCACACAACAGCAATCAGGGTTGGCTATTTACGGTCACGTGTACTTGAAGCCCTAAAAAGTTGGTCAATAAGAACTTTCTGATTTATTCACGTGCTTAAACTTGCTACAATATTGTGGGATATTTTTCTACAATATTGTGAAATATTCTTCAACCATATTATAGAATATTTCTCTACAATATTGTGCAATATTTTTCTATAGAATATTTTTCTACAATATTATCGAATTATTACATAAGAAGAGAATAGAGAAAATTATTAGTATTTGTACAAATTTAAACCGAAGTTAGTAGTACTAATTACCATATTGTAATAAATTTAAACTTCTACAAACAGTAGTAAAATGTACCAAACGTTGTTTGGTACCATTCTTATTGTTTTTTAATTACAAGTTGTAGTAAAGGACCCCACACAAAAAGATAGGAAATGGCCGCTCGGTCAAATTGTCTGAATTTTTGATATGCTATATCTACATTTTGTCATTCTGAACAAAAGTCCCAATGGGCTCTAAGCTCCAAAGTCCATAGTATAGAAACCTTTAAAACGCATATCACCTTTTTAAAAATCATATTTTAATTATTTTAATGTATGCCCTTAAGTTTTTGAGGATGCTGAATTTAAATATGATGTCAAATCCATAATATTGACAGTTGACAGCTGTCAAATAGCTGTCAAATGCTTTAAAGAAAAAAGAAAGAATATTGACAGCTGTCAAATGTTAATATTATCGATTTGACATCACCTTTGAATTCAGCGTGCTCAAAAACATAAAGTTCTTATTCCTTAGTGTAAGACTTATTTTTAAGAGCATCTTACACTAAGGAATCAGAACTTTATGTTTTTGAGCACGCTGAATTCAAATGTGATGTCAAATTGATAATATTAACATTTGACAGCTGTCAATATTCTTTCTTTTTTCTTTAAAGCATTTGACAGCTATTTGACACCTGTCAACTGTCAATATTATCGATTTGACATCATATTTGAATTCAGCGTCCTCAAAAACTTAAGGGCATACCTCGGAGAATACCAAATAGAAGAGGAAGATCTACCTAACCTGAAGCCTACCGACATCCTGAACTTTTTGAAAGCAATAGGACTGGAGGAACTGCTCTAATCGTTGAGACATCCTCAACGATTGGGCAGCAGTAGGGGGCACAATAGATCTTATAGGTCGCAGTGTATCGACACCCCCATCACAGATAGATAGATAGATAGATAGATAAGGGCATATATTAAAATAATTAAAATATGATTTTTAAAAAGGTCATATGCGTTTTAAAGGTTTCTATACTATGGTGGAGTCAAGGAGCTTCGGAGCTCCATAGCAGCCAAACCATGTACTTTGGAGCTTAGTGCCCATTGAGACTTTTGTTCAGAATGACAAAATGTATTACGTATCAAAAATTCAGACAATTTGACCGAGCGGCCATTTCCTATCTTTTTGCGCGGGGTCCTTTTACTACAAAAGTATATTTCCACAAGTCTACTACTACAATTTTGTAGTAAAATTTTCTAGTCTCATTTTTTTCGTGTGAGAGGTCGGTTTCTAGCATACGGTTGAATCAGTTATTTGAAAAATGGCGTGAATCCAGTGTTAAATAGTTCAAGAATGCCTCCCCAAATCTTATTTGACTGTTGGTGAGAATGAAGGAAGGGTTAGAAGTTAAAGTTTCAGCATCATTAGTTAAGGGTTTAATTTGTTTTTAAATTCATTACTTTTCCCCCATTGAGACGCCTTGTATATTGTATTTTAAATGTATCACTAATGCCACACCTTGTATACAATAATCATTTTTGGAGTTAGGAATGGTATTAATAATGGGAGATCTTGCAGTTGGAGAATTTTTTATATGAATACATCGCATTACAATTTCCTATATTACCACTTTCCAAAAATCTCAATTACTTAAAAAGTAAGGCTATGTTTCACAAACTATTTTTTGTATTTAATAAAACGTGTTTACAATTTATTCCCAACGTTTCGATACATCTTCAGAGCTTATTATAAATTGTGTTATGGTCTGTTCGGTGTCAGAAGACCATAGTTCTTGTCGGTGTTGGCATAGAGTATTTATTTTGATAAATTTGTCTTTTTAACAAAATATTTTATGCCAGTTTTTAAATAAACATTTAGGTCCTGAAGAAGGTGAAAATCTCTACCTTAACATCATCAGTCAGTTTAAAATTTGTACAAAATAGCTTGTTAGCAATAATGTATTTTAAATCTTTAAAGTTGACGTGAGATTTACATTTAAAGAGAAGTTGTAATTCCTCTCATTTGTACCGCACTCTGTATTTTTCTATGTGAAGCCCTGGTGGTTCCCCTAAGTGATTTTCGCCATTTTCTCAATACAAAAGCTAATCACGCGATACAATACCGTAAATCTCCACCCAAAGTACAAACTGATTCTAAAATTGACTTCCAACTCCAGACAATACCCAAACAAAATCGACTTTGAAGTCCGAGTGCAATTATAATCTTCCCATCGCGGATAAAATTGCTTTTTTTTCTTATCGGCGATTTCCTCTTGTCCAAAAGCAATTAATTGTAATGAGCGACCGAGAGGCTGCCCGCTGCACACCTGTGTGACCTCATAGATTGACCGCCTCGCCGTTTCTTCGTCTTCCCATTGCCAGTTAAGCCTCTCTATGTATATATACACTCCGTATCCGACATGCTGCGAGTCTATAAGTCACTGCTATACCGTCTGGCAGCTTATCACTATCGATAACCATGGACGTACTACGTTAATATTTAATTCTATCTCTCATTTATGTACATAGTGGATCTGTCTATACACCGCTACATTGAATACGGTACCGAGGTTTTTTTTGTAGCAGGAAATTTCTCAATCGTAAAATGCAATTTTTATATTTAAATTATACATCTGTCATCATGCTATCTTTCCGCGATATTTATACACAAATTTCCACTTTCGCTCTTGCGGGTTTTTACTCTTTTTTTTCTCGGTAACGTTTGAAAAAAATCATGCAGGAAGATTTCACGAATGTCTTAGTTTCGTCAAGTACTTTTCTCTGTCATTCTTACGACGAGTATACCAGATTTTGGAAAAACTTAACTTCAAAAATAATGCAAACAATGAAGCAATGTTGCGAGGAATGGATGAAAAAACCAAAATTAATCTAATTGAAGAAATTGTTAAAAAAGTAATGTACTCTTTATTCAAAATTTTATACATTTAATAAATAGTTACTATGGATACGACAACACAGTGTACCTACTTGATTTTTTAATTTTGTTATATTTGTAGAATACTATTAAATAAATAGATTATTTTGAATTACCTACTTAAAAAATTAATTATTTCTCAGCACAAGAACTTTCAGAAAATACTGGGCAAAGGTGGATCAGAAATCCATTTTTAAATGCTACTACAGACGAGGCCAATTTGGAAACAGTTGGAATTCAAGTCTAACCCTTTGGATACCTTTTGGATAAACAGAAAAGCATACATAGCCTACATAATTATATAATTTATAATAATCTTTACCGTTTTCTGCTCTTTTAATTATATGATCTTCATTTATTAATTATATGACAGTTTTCTTTTCTTAAAGTAAGTTTTTATTTAATAAAGCAATATAAAACACTAAACTTCTGAGGAAAAAATCAAATAATAAACCTCTTGATCCCATGAATGAAAATAAGAGAGGATTATGCATTTTTGAGTGCTCTTTTTACAAGGTTACCAGAATTTTTAATTTGAATTGTTTTGTTAATTATTTCTATTTCGAGTTCAGCTTCCCTTCACATTGTCTTTTCGATATCAACTATTTGGTTACAGACGTCGTGTTCCAATTATTCACTTTAATTCTTTATAATATACTTTGTAGGGGAACACCCATAAAAAGATTATAAAATTATGTGCATTTTGTGAATTATTGCTCTGCTTCTTTTCTTCTTCCACGTTTTGACTTTCCCTCCTATAATTTCCATTCTTCTTTAAAAATAATCTAATATTCCTGCCTAGTTTTAGATCTAGTCTTTATCTTCCATCTTGGTGATCTTTTTTACTACCGGATCTGCTCTAAACATTTTTAAAGGGTAATACCCTTACGATATTTTATTTCCTCAAATATTTTATTTTTCTTAATTGTGTTCCAGCTTAGTTTTTTTTTGTCTTATTCACCTTTGTTATAATTCTATAAGTCTGTCGCTTTGGCCGTTCCTAAATGCGTTTTATACTAAAGACAAACTTGGCCGGAAAATTTAGGGCAAATTATAAGTAATATAGAAAAATCAAGACGACTGATAAAAATTCAGATGGGGGTAGATCTTGGATTTTTACGATTTATGGCTGAAATATGCATCCTATCGAAAAAAAGTGGAATACAAAAGTTGTAGACAATTAAAAAATCTAAAACTTTTGTATTAATCATTTTTCGACATAACCTCAAAATTATCGAGAAAAACGCTAAAAACCGTTTTTTTTTTCGTTTTTAAGATTTATCTCTGGCAAAAATAATTTTTTTTATATTAAACTAAAGTATTTCGCGCACGAGTTACCAACAAAATTTTTTCTACAAACGTCAAAAATGGATAGTCTTCCAACCCCCAAAACTACAATATCAGGGGCTGAATCTGAATTATCTGGTTAGCAAACTCTCTTATTCTAAGCTCCATTCATAGATGGTAGCACATTTATGAATTATCTGGTTTAGGAAAAATAGTGGTTCGTGTACTGCCTGCCTGCAATGTTGTAAATAATAAATAAAATTAGGTAGTGTAAAATTTTGTCACAATTTGAAAAACCTTAATTATTGTTAAACATTTAGTGTTCTAAATCATTTAAAATTACGCGGGTTCTAACTCAATGAAAACTAAGCGGGTTCTAACTAAATTAAACTAAGCAGGTTCTATGAAAGGTAGGCAGACGCAAGGTGGTGCGAGGGTACAGTATGTAAACAAAAATCATGCGCAGTGACAGAAGGGCCTTAGCTCTGCTATTATTGGGCCGATTTGATCGGGGAAAACGGCATAGTACTGTATGGGGTGTACAGATTAAATACGTAAACAAAAATCATGCGCAGTAGCGTTACCAAAAGGGCGTTAGCGGCTAACTTGGATATTATTGGGTCGATTTGAACGGGGAAAACGGTATAGTAATGTACGAGAGGCATAGATTAAATATGTAAACAAAAATCATGCGCAGTGACGGTACCAAAAGGGTCTTAATATCTCTGCTATTATTGGTCCGATTTGAACAGGGAAAACGACAATTTTTTATTTGAGGCATATTGTTATGAATGCGGGAACCTTGTCATTTTTTGACGTTTGTAGAAAAACGTTCTTTTTTGTGTTTTAAATAAGCTGTGATTTTTTTAAAGCGAGACATTTATTTATATCGATTTTAGCGCTTTTCTTTTAAGGTTAAGTTGAAAAGTGATAAAAACAAAAGTTTTAGTTTTTTTAATTATCTACAACTTTTACATTAGTTTTTTTCATAAGATGCACATTTTAGCCACAAATCGTAAAAACATATATTAATCTACCCCCACTCCCCTTTCGGAACTTTTACTCAGTACTCTGGATTTTTTAAAATTTTTTTAAGAATTTTTTTATTTAAAAAATGATTGGCCCTATTTTCCCTAGTAGAGTTTCATTTTTTAAACTTATTTTTCTCTATCTAGTTTTATAATTTAATTTCCTCTAATAGCTTTAAATAAAAAATCTATCCAATTAGACATTAGAATCATAAAACCGTCTCCTCTTGGTTGCCAACTAAATCAAAAACTGGTTACGAATATTTATTCCAGAACATTTATATGTCAATTTGAGTCCGTTCAACATTCGTTTCAATTCAAGTCCATTAAGCGAAAAAAAAACTATCCAATGCGGGTCGTTTAACAAGAACCTGGTTTTAATATGAATAATAAAATCATTTTCCACACTTCAAAGGGGCGAAGAAAAACGACGACGATTTGCACGCCTCTGCGATCATATTTTACGTCTAAAGTTCTAGCACAATCAGTTCTTTATGTTGGCATTTATATATATATACATCTAATCTGTCTCCCGGCTTTCTTCTACAAATGATCCATAATTTTGTACCACGGAACGTCAAATGATCGCAGATATAGTTCAGTTCTCAACAAAAGTTTATAGAATTTATATCAAGCCCCTATTTTTATAACGTTTATTTATATATCTATATATAGTTAGTAGAACAATAGGTTGCAGTAAATACCGTAGAAATTCCAAGGAAATACTTTATTTTGGATCAAAATTTTGCAGGGCCCAGTCACAGGTTCATAATGTATATAAATGATTTACCGATACCCATAGACAAAGCAGCTTTTATGCTGACGACACGCTATTAGTTGATAGTAAGAACCCACCTAAATTTTGGAATGAAAATTTCACACCAACATTTTTTAACCACAAAACTTTGGGTATAGTTAACGTTTATCTTTAATGCTATCCTACGTCTTGGATACTGGCCAAAAAGTCTCAAAACTGCCCAAATAATACTAGTTGGCAAGCCAGGAAAAGAACCAACTGATGTAACTTCTTACAGATCCATAAGTTTATTGTCAGTAATTTCAAAATTACTTGAAAGATTAAATGTGGACATACCACAAGAAAACTGGATACCAGACCACCAATTTGGTTTCCGGCAGAATCATTCAACTGTACAGCAAGTACATCGAATTGTCTAAACCATTAACAAAGCCCTAGAAGACAAACATTATTGCAGTGGAGTATTTCTTGACATCAGCCAGGCTTTCGACAGTCTGGCATCCAGGGCTAATTTACAAAGTCAAGCACATCTTCCCACCATCCTACTACAATCTTCTGAAGTCATACCTATGCGAAATAACTTTCCAAACTAAAGTAAATGAAGAAAAATAGAACTACCATGATATCCGCTCTGGAGTACCACAAGGTAGTGTACTTGGCCCATTACTAAATGTTTTATACACCTCAGTCATACCAGTAACACAAAAAACAGTTATCAAAAATCTACAAATAGCTTCAGACTACACCCAAATCTACTTAGACAACCTTCAGCAGTGGCTAAATAAATGGAAAATAAAAGTTATTGAGAATAAATCATCACATATCACATTCACACTCAGAAAAAAAACTTATCCTGCAGTCGCAATAAATAATACTCCCATACCACAAAACGCAACAAAATATTTAGGACGTTTGGACAAAAAACGTACGTGGAAACAACACATCTTAAAAAAGAAAAAAAACAAATAGAAATTAAGACAAGAGAACTCCAGTGGCTGATAGGAATAAAATCACGTGTATCTACTGAAAACAAAATTCTAATATATATAAAACAGTAATCAAATATATCTGGGCATATGGACTAGAACTGTGAGGATGCGCCTCGAAATCAAACACTCCGATCATCCAAAGATGTCAATCTAAGATACTACGCCAAATTATAAACGCTCCCTGGTACATAACAAACATACAGACCTCCACGTGCCAACAGTACAAGAAGAAATCCATAAAAAAGCCATGAAACACCACGATGCCTTAGAAATCCATCCAACCCCCTTATGGAACACCTCGTCGAACTTGCAAGCAACAAAAGACTCAAAAAGTTGTGGCCAAGTCCTAATTTAAACTACTCCTGTAAACCTAGTAATTTAAGTGTATGTAGCTAAGTTGTAAAGTTTAAGTAATACCTATAGTCCAACCATCTAAAAATTTCTTTAAAGTCGATGCCCGAGTGTTCTACTTTATTATATAGCTCGGGAGCCAGAGAATATTTCTCGAGTTGATAAAATAGAAACTTACATTCACTAAGATGTAATCGAAGCGACTAAAGCCTCGGCCTCTCGACCAAATCATAGTTTAACTGGTCCTTGCGTCCCCGGCAACGTAGCGGCACCTTTTGCGGCAGTCTCAAAGGATGCCGGTACGTTAGAAGTTTTTTTGGTAGCAACAAAGGCGCCGCTTTAAAGCTGTTAAATTGGGGCTACTATATGTATTACACGAACTATAACAGGTGACATCGATGGATGTCAACCTGATCATGATATTCAATCACTAGGGGTATAACTAGTGATCGTCAGATTCGTCAGCACTTTAGCTTATAGAATTGTGTATATATTGTTCTGATTGCTAAATAAATATCAATATAAAAAAAATGGACTGCTGAAGGTTCTATTAATTTGTCTTTAATTATTTCATGTAACTAAAATTCGATTAAAACGTTTCATTAGTGCCATAAATATCTAACGGCAATGTCATGTCGATTTAAAAAAATTCAAGCTCTCGGAAATATTTCCGATAGTATGCAAGTACTAGGTAGATTACTAGTGATAAAATAGTATATTCTGTAACAAGGTTGGAATTCAGTAGTGGCCGTGGAGAAACTTATTTTTTCGAATATTGCCCGTACTATAACTGAGACCCCATTTATCAGTCTGATGCGGCTAGGACTTTATTTTTTTTTAAATGTCCATTCAATTGGACCGTCACGATATGAGATATATATTTATTAAGCATGGATAAAAAAATTGTATAATTCGTAACGCTTCTCGCATGACTAGTACTCGAATAATTAGATTCGGCAAGCCGAATTTTTTTTTAGTTGTAGTACATCTCCAGGTGTATATTAACCGAAACTGATTTGTTCAATTTGTTCTAGTGTGAGAGTATAAAATTTAATAGGTTATATGTTATAACAAATATAGGACGAATATATGCTTTAAAATGAAGGTAAAATTTTATGTTTTAGTTGCCTACCAGCAATGTTATGTGGGACAGACAAAAAGATACTTCAAATAAGGCTGAAAGAGCATACAGAGAACTACAGCAATAAAATTTAAAAAATGCTCGTTTTCACATAATAAAAGTCTAGAAATGCAAACAAAATATTAGGAAGGATTTTATTACTCGTTTATTTTTGCTTTTTTGATGTCTTCATTTTGATAAATTAACAGTGCCGGGTAATAAGAAAGAGTTGTGGGCAATTTGGGACGCTTTTATTAAAAGGTGCCCGATCAGTATGCATTTGGATCCATAAAATTGGTTTCAGATTTAATAATCCGACTATATAAATTTTTTTATCTTCAATTACAGCTAAGAGGTCAATTTTGTTGAGAGAATATTTGAACTAGAAGACCTTGAGCATTTCCAGCGATATTTTTAGATAAAACTTGAGGGTTTAGTAATTGCCCCGTTAAAAAATCATGTCAAGATGCTGTATATAGAAAATCTGGAAAAGGTCCAAGGTAAATTGAAAAATAATTGGTTGGAAATATATTTTTTAGTTTCAGATATATAGTACTACCAACGAGCAATAAAAATGGGTCTATGGAAAATTCAATTTAAATTCTTATGAATTAAATATAATATCTACCCAAACAACGTCATTAAATATTTCTTGTAGCTTTGAAAACGTTTTTACATAATCATTTAAAAAACTTCTCAGAACCGATGATTATCTCACCTTTTTACGATTCTTCTAGGCCATTCATTTAATATTTAATTAGTTCATCCGCTATTAAAGTGGTCGCTAAAACTAACTTACCTCAAAACTTCTCACCTAAATATGCCTTAGTGCATTGGCTGCACCGTGAACTGAATTAGCGTTTTATATGGACAAATTTATTTGTTTTTAAAATACATATGACCGGGCATAAAAGACATTTGTCTGAAGTCCAGAAAATGTCATATTAGTAGTTTTAATCGTTATTTTTTCTAAGTATCATCCATAAACCAACCTTCAATTTTCAATTAAATATTTTTGTCCATCTAGAATAGTCACGCGCTCCACCGTATCTTGGTAAAGCTCGAGTAAGTTAACTTCCCATGATCTTTAACCTCATTGTATAAAATTTCACAGCCAGTTCAACTAACATATAAATCTATCTAGTAGTTTACTAGTTAATAAAGTTTGATGATAATGTCAAAAGCGCTATCCTAACGAGAAAGAGACCTTAACGAAATGTACGGTAGTCCCTACTAAGCGACAGAGTCGGTGCGAAAGAGGAAAAATTCTTATTTTACTCCAATGTGAAACTTCAGAGCTACCCTATTATTATAACCAGCCAAAATATTTTTTTCTCTTGTAGCATTAACATAAATTTCAAAAAATTACTCTACAGTCTATACGATTTCTGATACCCAAATTTTTTTGTAAATTGTCAAAGTTAAAATGTTCTAAAGGAATATCATATTGGATAATAGCAGGAATATCAAATTGTGACCGCAGGAATTGTAAATTGGATGAGAGCAGAAATGGCAAATTGGTAGGAGCAGGAATAGCAAATTGGACAGGGGTATCAAATTGATAATAGCACGAATAGCAAATTGGGTACTAGCAGGAATATCTAATTTGATAATAGCAGGAATAGAATATAGGAGGGTGGCAGGAATATCACAATAATGCCAACAGGAATAGAAAATTGGATGTAAATATCTAATAGTAACAGCAGGAATGATAATAGGAATAACAAATTGAAGAATAGCAGATTGATAACAGCAGGAATGGCATTTTGGATGAGAGCAGGAATGGCAAATTGGATTAGAAAAGGAATAGCGGATTGGTAATAGCAGGATCAGCACATTGGATGATTTACCTTTTGCTTTTCTTTGCTCAAATTGGTAGCAGCAGGAATAGCAAATTGGAGAATAGCAGGAAAATCAAATTGGAGAATGGCAGGAAAATCAAATTGTAACAGCAGGAATGGGAAATTGGTTGAGAGCAGGAACAGCACATTGGATAATCCATTTTGCATTTATTAATGATTTACTTTTTGCGCTTTTTGCTTAAATTGGAAGCAGCAGGAATGGTAAATTGGAGGATAGCAGGAATATCAAATTGTAACAGCAGGAATTGCACTTTGAATGAGAGGAGAAACAGCACGTTGGATAATATATTTTGCATTTATTAATTATTTACTTTTTGCTTTTTTTGGAGAATAGCAGGAATATCAAATTGTAACAGCAGAAATGGCAAATTGATTGAAAGCAGGAACAGCCATAGGATAATAATTGGTAGCAGCAGGAATGACAAATTGGATAATATCAAATTGAATAATAGCGGGAATATAAAATTTTGTAACAGCAGGAATGGCAAATTGGATGAAAGCAGGAACAGCACATTTGATGATTTACTTTTTGCTTTTTAGCAGTGAATTTACGCTGGAAATTTGATGGATAGAATATGATATGCTCGTGACAAAAAAAATGAGAAGGATTGATAAGGAGGTAAAAATGAGGTGACAAAAAAATAATGAAAAATATTATTATCTCACCGTTTTAAAATTGACAGAGCTGTTAGTTTGACATATGGAAAAATTGTAGATAAAACATGTAGAAATGTTTATAGCCCGCGTTTTAAAAATCTCAATTTATTTTAAAATGCCGAGATGGTTAATATACAGCTATTTAAGAAACTTATATCCAAAGTGAGGAAGAAGGAACGTGAGATTTTTATTAGAGGACAAATTAAAATTTGAATGTAAAAATAAACATTTTCGTCATGCAGCAATTTTAAATGATCACATTTCTCCACATTTTCATAAATTATACTAATCTACTAAAATTACACAATTTTTACTTAACCACGCGTGACGTGTTTAAATTTGAATACCGCTCAGATTAAAGAAAGTAAATAAAATACCGAGTTCAATATTCTTAATTATTTAAATCAACTTTTACTTTGTTAGCAACTTTTCACCCGTGTTGACAGAAGCGAAATTCAAGTGTTTAATATAATAAAATTGATGGAATAATTAAGAGTAATTAAAAAATAAATCAGCAAACTTTATGTGTTTACGGTTTGAACACCCAAAAAAACAGCGTGAAAGTACTTGAGGTCAATCAAGCTTAAGCAGAATTTTACAATGGTTGTACAATAACTTAACCCATGACATTTTTTTTTTAATTAATTAGAGCTAGACAAACGTTTATATTTGCAATTTTCATCGTACCTATTTTAATAAGTCATAAAACGCAGAACTCAACTTCTGTAAGTCTGCAAATATTTTTGCTTCAATCTAGAAATCAACAATCCATAGAATATTTCACATCCGAGCTCACGACTGTAATTTAGGTAGAATATTAGCATAAACAGGCGATTCGCAAGCTCCGGCTGCATTTCATCCTGATTCATGCCCTCCACCCACCTTATCTCTGCACTTTGTTTACGTTTGCTGTCCGCAATTCGGACAAAAACGTCACGAAATATAGATCAGTGTTGCAGTAGGCCCTGCATTTTCATGCCTCGCCAGTGGTAGAACGATAAATACGTATCAATTTTTACATGAAATGAAAGATATTGTCGCGTTAATCTGGAGAGAAATCTAAAATAAAATTAATACTAGGTAAACAAAAGAAAATAATGGGATCAATACAGAAATAAAATGAAATAGTACATTAAGGTAAGTCAATGGACCGTGATAGTCCTGACGTCACAACAAGTTGGCAACATGTAAATGATTCTACACAAAACAAAGTTACCATGGCAACGATGTCACTTCTGTCATGATTGTTATGAATATATATTTGTTGTGTTCCTGAATTTAGAATCTGTGCGAAACATTTAAAATGGCATTTTTCAAAGAAGCATATGGCAAGTTTTACCTTCGACGACGCATTAAAACTAGTTAGGGGAAAAGTTTATGTTAGTATGAAAAACAAGAAACCCAACAAATCATCTAAATAAAAAAAATTAAAAAAATAAACCATAAAACAAAATAAACACATTTAAATTTAGACAACTGACAACTATGACAGCGTTGCTATGGTTATCCTATTATGTGTAGAATCAGTGACGATACACTATCATGGTCCATTAAATAAATAAATAATAAATCTACAAGTACACTGAAACATTGTATATAATTATTGAAAATATTTGCCATTTTAAATAATTATTCACAGTTGATTTAAGTAGTATTATAAAGTTTTTATTTTATTTTTATTACCATCATTAATTATAAATTATCTGGATTATTTCGTTTTTGTATTATATATCAGTGAAGTTTCACCGATCTTTTGAAAATACAAAAATTATAAAAAGGATGTTACAATATAAGTTTCTCATCATTTTAATAAAACGAATGAAGTATTTATCGTTTTTTTGTCATAAAAAATAAAACAAATTTGGGTCAGTTTTTTATGTGCGCCACTGAATGCACTGATTTCACTGGTAACCGTGATCAGCCGCAATAAAGTTCTAGTTGTCAAAAGGTTCGTGTTCTGACTCACTGTTGTGGTCTCTCAGCGTTCGGCCTGGCTCTCTCCGACTCTAATATTTTACGAGGAACAGACGAAAACCAAAAAAAGGTGTAATAATTTTGGCGCTGTTTGATTTTCTCCTTCGCATTGAAATGGCCTATTGGGAATACAGTGTTCGTAGGGGAAAGTGGGAAAATGGGTAGAAAATATTGTGTAAAGGACAAAGATAAGGAAATTCGCACGAACATAAGGAAATTCGCTGGTGTCATAGTGCCTAAATTTAAAATGATTAATTTTGCAAAATTGTGAACAAACTTTATCATAATTCCCGTGATATACACCGCTCGACTTACGACAAAATTGGATGGTTCACATAGACGCATTGAATTTTATGAAATTATGTTTCAAAGATTAAAAAATAGAAGATACAAATCCCAAAGTGAAATCATACTTTTTTCCCACGCCGTATTTTCAATTCTATCGCGACCTAACTATTCCTCGTGGAGTTATTTACCGAACACTTTAGAGGATTTGAAGAATCTTCACTTTCCCCTACCGAATTTTATCTACGAAGGCGCC
Source organism: Crepidodera aurea (assembly GCA_949320105.2). NCBI lineage: Eukaryota > Metazoa > Arthropoda > Insecta > Coleoptera > Chrysomelidae > Crepidodera > Crepidodera aurea. The sequence goes on from OX439472.1 coordinate 44,215,449, forward strand.
CTAAAGGGATGCGCATAATAAACATTTTTTTTACTTTGTGATGAGTTGTTGAGGTTGCATTTCTTTATGCTTAATTTCTAGAATTGATCGGCGATTTAAAAAAAATACGATGTATATAAATTGTTATCTGACAGACGATTTACGACCTCTAAGGCGATTAAAATAGATATAGGCAGTTTTTTACATGGGCATCTTTAAATTATTACAACTTCGTATGTTTAAAGCAGGACTTGGTACAGGGTGGTTCCGATTGGAATGTATCTAATAATTTTATTAAATAAAACAACTCCAAGTCAGTAGCGCATATATTAAATTCAACAAAGAAAAACAGCGACTAGTTTAGCCTCTTAACCATCATCAGGCCTAAAATGAAATACAAGAAAACATACTAAACGCCTATAATTAGTACAATTAAATTTCGATGGTCCAAATCATTATAATTGGGTGGTCACCTAGATTCCCCATTAAGAATGGATGAATGGCTTGAATTTGCTAAAATATGTTTAACATCCCTATCTTGGGGTTTAAACTTTATAAATACAGGGTGTCTCATTTATCAAGGGATAACATTGCTACATAAGAAACGGTAAGAGATACAAAGATGATTAAAGGGGAAAAAAGTTGCCTATTTTAGAGCCCAGTAGAATTCTACAAAAACATTCACTGTATCTCTTGCCGTTATCAAGTTATACAGGGTAAACCGAAAATGTCACTTTTCGTTTTGTGCGTCTACCAGGCTTATTTCAAAAAATATTAAAAAATGGAAAAGGAAAAATTTTTTTGATTACTAATTCTAAATAAAATGCCATTATCAAATCTTATCGGCGACGTTTCGTTTCTTTAGGGCTACCCTCTACTTCATTTTTTTAAATACAGACCTGTATTTTTTTATTACAATTTCGATAGAGCATTAAAAGACCGATTCACTGATATATCATACAATATGATGTATACAACGTTTCGTGACAAAAATAATCAATTTTAAAAATCCTTCAATACGGTCCTGCTTCTATTTGGGGGTTGTGCGTTGCTTGTGTTGGGTTAAAGCCAGTTACAAATAAAGAGATCAAAAATAAAAAATAATAATCAACACTGTATTTTTACAACCAATACGAAGAATAAAAGCATCAAATCCTAAATACTACAAAAGAACTACACTTACATTACTTATAATAAATGTTCGAATTGGCGTCCGCGATTTCTAATACAATTGCGACATCTCTTTATACATGTTTTATAACAATTTTCCAACATTTCTGGCATAGAAGCAGGACCGTATTGAAAGATTTATAAAATTGATGATTATTTTTGTAACGAAACGTTGTATACATCGTATTGTATGATATATCAGTGAATTGGTCTTTTAATGCTTTATCGAAATTTTAATAAAAAAATACAGGTCCGTATTTAAAAAAATGAAGTAGAGGGTAGCCCTAAAGAAACGAAACGTCGCCAATAAGATTTGATAATGGCATTTTATTTAGAATTTGTAATAAAAAAAAAATGTCCTTTTCCATTTTTTAAGAATTTTTGAAATAAGCCTGGTAGACGCACAAAACGAAAAGTGACATTTTCAGTTTACCCTGTATAACTTGGTAACGGCAAGAGATACAGTGAATGTTTTTGTAGAACTCTAATGGGCTCTAAAATAGGCAACTTTTTTCCCATTTAATCATCTTTGTATCTCTTACTGTTTCTGATATAGCAATGTTATCCCTTGATAAATGAGACACCCTGTATATGTTGTGGAGTTTTTATTTTTGGTTAATTGACAATCAGGTTTAGACGAAATGTTAAGCAACTAATATCTATGTGTACGAAAGAAAAAGAAGATTCGAGTCTTTCTTATGTATCGTTCAATTTTTTCGAAAGTACCCTAGTAAAAGTACAATTTATTGGATTAAAAAATAATTACATACCCAGAAATAGAGTAATAAAAGTGAAATTGACAAATGGGGATATTATTTTATCATTAACAGAGTATTGTACACTTTCCTGGCGTCATTTGCTACGTGTTATGGAGATACCTACAACTGTTCCAACTTCCTGAATAAAAATAATCGTAATTAACGTGGTGTCGTTTCCTGGTTTTTGGTGGCACGCAATGCGTAAATTTTGAACCATAATAATTATTCGATCGTTACCAAATAACTATTATTTTTTCATACCAAAATACATAACGCGAGATATAAAATATTTTCATTTTTATCACACTTTCGATACATTTTTGTGGAACACCCTGTACATTTTTAATTTTCGGATAGCACGTTTAACTGTAATATTAGTTTATGCTTCCAACTATATACGTTTTGGAAATATTTCGTTTATTTTTTAAATTAAATATAAAATACAATTTTTTTATAAAAATTTGTTATTCGAAAATGTGGTTTTTCGTAAGTAATATCATAAGGGCATATAATTTTACCGAAAAAAATCGAAAAAACACTTTGTTAAGTAATATTTTAACAAGAAGCATGAGTGCTGGTGACAACAAAAATCCCAGTCGAAGACGAGGATTTTTGCACCTGCAGGAATGTATTTTGTTAAAAAAATATTACTTTGCATTGTGTTTTTTCGATTTTTTTCACAGGATAAATTTAATTTAATTAATTAATAATAAATAACAGATTATTCTGCAAACACAGCTTACAAAACATACTACCCATTATATATGCATACATAATAAATATTTAGGTATTAATTTGAAAACTGAAAACAGATAATTTATTTAATCACAAAATACTACAAACTTAATTATTTATGGTACAATTAAAATATAAATTGCAATTTTGGTACACAGTAGGAGTATTGTTTGAAATCTTTGTTAACTCATTGATAACGTTGGGTGTAGGTAAATCATTAATGTTGTTGATGGGTCCAGCTGTAGAGTGAGAAGTTCGAGGAGTTGCTGCAGGATCTTCTGTTTTCTGTTTTTTAGGTAGACGTTCTGAGGGTGTTTATGATGTTGGAATAATGCTCATTATCCATTTGCAGATAAGGCTTAATTGAGTTGGCTGAACTGTGGCCAGTAATTTTAATTAATTGTTGTTCACCGATCCCTTCTTTAGCCAGGTTACTGACTGATGTCGACCGCATAGAGTGGTTTGTTATTTTTATTTCTTTTGTATTTAATCCTGCCTTCTCTGCTGCTTCTTTAGTCCATTTAGAAAGTTCGTTTTTTCCCACTGGAGTGTTTTTGTAACATCCACTTGATTGTTCTTTGTTCCATGATGGGTTTACTGTTCTAGATGAACGTTTAACCATTAGCATTTTAAAGAGGTAGGGTTCTTCGTATTGGGGACCAGCCATTTACTATCGGCCATTTTTTTCTCCACCCTGGACCGTTTTATTGAAGAGAGGATTATATTCTACTCTTCCTAAAAAGTAGGATTTTTGAAAATCAGTTGTTTAAAAAAACATGTTATCTGCGTGTTTTAATCCCAGAATTATCTACTTCCTCAAAATTTTCGCTGGAGTTCAGCCGGAGTGTCTTCGTCCCATAATAACACCATTGCGTAGTATTCCTCCAATTTTAATGAAGCAGAGCTCGATTTCCTTTTATTGGCGCACATCTGCAAATTCCTTCGTTTCGCATTACGAGCTTCCCTACTAGACTTGAAGGTAATATCTTTAATTGGATCAAAAATTATTTTCCACTTCATAAAATACATCTCTTGCATTTTTTTTGCAACGGTGTTCCACATTGTCTTCACGACTAGTTCTTTGTAATTTTCATCGTTTTCTTTCTTCATATTCCAGGCCCAATCTTTCAGGATTAGGTTTAGTTGCTCTAAACTTGTAGTTTCCAAAAGCTCTGACTGACGAATAGTGCATTCTGTAAGTCGGAAAAATATACAAATATTTTAAGCAGCAACCAAACCACCTCTCCCCCTCGTTTTCGAGGATGCTGAACACGATGGCGTCATTCAAAATTATTTTCGGCTTAGTCCCATCCCCCAAACTTCCAAAAATAACCCTCTACAGGATGAAACATTTTTTTTTGCTGTAAGCAAAAAAACTCTCGATTCCCCCATTTTGGGGGTGATTCTTGGCCGTTTGGGGGATGTGGCCAAGTCGTTGTATAGATGTAACATCTCTATTGTGCTCAACATTCTCAAAAACGGGAGATGACGCGGTGTTTCTTTTACAGAAAAAAAATTCACACTGTAGTGGGTGATTTTTGGCCGTTTGGGGGTGGGACTAAGTCGAAAATAATTTCAAATACCGCCATCGTGTTCAGCATCCTCAAAAACGGGGGGAAGATATATTTTGCCGGCAGAAGACGCGGAATCGGCGATTCACCTATTTTGGGGGTGGTTTTTGGCCGTTTGAGGGGTGGAGTTAAATCGAAGCTAATTTTGGATACCGCGATCGCGTTCAGGATCCTCGAAATCGAGGGGGAATATAAATTTTGCCGGTGTCCACGATTCCCCCATTTTGCGGGTGGTTTTTGGCCGTTTGAAGGGTTGGGTCAAGTCAAAAATAATTTTATATAACGCCATCGTATTCAGCATCTTCGAAAACGAGGGGTATGGAATATTTTACCGATGGAATATGCGGAATACGCGATTCCCACCATTTTGAGGGTGGTTTTTGGTCGTTTGGGGGGTTGGGCAGCCTCCAAAAGAATTTTAACCACCGTCATCGTGTTCAGCATCCTCGAAAACGGGGGGGGGGGAGAGATGGTTTGGTTGCTGCTTAAAATATTTGTATTTTATGGTACGTGGCTTGGTGCTGTTCGGGTCTAGTCGGACACACTTTGATTCTCTATTGGTGGGTGAATTCATGCCAAAACAGACAACATGCGCAAAGGACAATATTACATCTCTGGTCTCTTTAATCTAAGGTTTTAACGGTATTTTACGGTACACTTTTCTCAATCGCCAGATCAATATTAGTCATAGAATCACTTCCAAATCGACTCATTTTCACTACATAAGCTGACTAGCACTGTTTAAAAACAATATTACAAAATTTATTAACAATAAAATTAGAAAAATTGTTTAGCGTCGTTTTCTGGTGTCTTAGGAGACCATAATTACTTGTTATCAAACGTATTGTAATTTTCGGTGACAACAGCTGTCAAGTTTTGCCACGGGTAAACTCGAAAAACCTACTGAGAGGAACTGTCATACTGTTTTTTCATCTAGAAACCATTTGTAATTCAAAATTGCGCGTTTGTGATTGGTGGAAATTAAGACGAGGGAAATAGTCAGTATAAAAACTAGCGTGCAGCAGTCATATTCTCGTCAAAGTTTACATTATTGTACTAGAGCTTTCGGAGGAAGAATCTGAAATATGGCGTCCTATAGAATTTATAAGTTTTACCTTGAAAAATATAGAAATAGATCAGCGTTTTAACCCTGTAGAAATTAAAAATGGTAAATTTAAAAAAAATCAGAAATCCTTTACAGAGTTACTTCAAACTACCAAATACACCATGAGTGTATAATGGTACTTGAATATTAATGTACCGTGTACACATGGTCATTTTATTGTCACTTCATATTACGAATTACACTTAATATCCTGTATGAGGTCAATCCATTTTTTTTAATAATACACGTAACAAATGTTGTATATTTCCTAGTATGACCTTGTCACAAATATGGGTTTACTTGAGTAATGGTATACGAGGGTAGTCCCAGAAGAACAAAGAAAATATATTTTTTTCTACATAATCTGCTCGATACACTTTTTCCAGCAAAGTTCAACAGCTTCGACAGGTTGCTTTCTACCATTCTTTTCAAACAACAACCGCCATCTATATGTCAAGTCGGGTACTTTTGGAACTACCTGCACTGGTAAATTTTTATGTCAATATCAAAAATGTAAATATTTTTGATGTAGCCTTTAGAACCCATTTTAATTTTAATTTTTTTTCCTGAAGAAGGCAACAAGGCTGATAAAATACGTAACTTGTGTTCAAAAAATAAATTTACATTTTTTTAAAAATCCAAAAAATACTGAATTAGCAAACGATAATAGTAACCTGTCAGTTTTTGATGTAGGAGTTTATCACACTAATCAATGACCCTGCTTTGTGATTGTATAAAAAAATATTTCATATTACATTCTCAGTGTTGATACTGTATTGAAACATGACTGGCATATTGTGACATTCTAAAGTTGATAAAGAATCTCCTTTAATTCCAATAATCATTGAGGTGATTAAGAACGGCTCTAAGCATAAAGCTGTCCATAGTAGTTACTTTTTCTCCAAAAGTTATTTCAGTTTACTGAAGGTATGTAACAAGTTTTTAAACGACACGCAAGGATATGTTGTATGTATTTCCATATATTTCCTTCAATATAATGAAGGAAAAATATTGTCAGTGCCCCTCACACCGTCAGACCTTCTCGAACACTCATATAAATAAAATACAATTAAAACAGTTTAAAAACAAATACAGTTAAAAATAGTACCTACTAAGTTTATAACAAACAATCAGTAGCAAAGTACTTCAGAAGGTTCAGTTTTGAAAGTTCCACGAGTTGCCACTGACAGCGCTACAATCCGTCAAATTATTGACCCCTCCCATGGTCAATATATTGACAGAAATCAACTATTGAAGCAATATATTGACCATCCGAAGGAACTTTAAACTACACAGGGACGGTTTTTTTTAAATTGATGTATTTTTTAAAACCAAAAAGGGAAATTTAAATTAAAGAAATTATAAATTTAAATACAACATTTTTATTTTAATATATTAAAAAATCATAAATTGATAATAAATAAATATTAAATTTCAATTAACAATTTCTTGTGAATAAAAGTAATTGCACAATCTCGGAATAACCATAAATATTTCAAGTTCGTGTATTAAAAAAAAATTTCCAGCTACCACTATTATAGCACTATTTTATACTAATGTAAATATGTATTACGTAAAACTTACATAAAGTGTATTTTATTTTGAACCACTTTATGAATATTCACAGCACAAAAACAATAACTAGGATTTGAAAGTAGTACATTATATAATGAATTATGGCACTTCAGAAAAAAATATGAAGTTTTAAAAAAAATATTTACTATTGTGAATTGTTTATAAAATTGTATTAGCGCATTCACACAATGGATTTTATATTTAATTAAGAAAATGATTGAAGTGTCGGTTATTCCGTTGAAGAGCATAGATAAAATTTCCACAACGTAATCGTAATAGTTGGATTGGTTTCATTAATCACGATTATATTTTTGAGCCGTTATCGTAATATAGTTTTTCCAAAAAATGACCAGTATATGCCAAATATACTCATTAAAATTCAAGAAACGGGCAACATTTTTAATGATCAGTCCAAAATATTAATAATAATAAAAACAGAGAAGTTCCGGCTGAAGAATGCAAAAAAAAATAGAACCAAGGTAACACCTCTTATTTTAAATGGAATACCTTCAATTATTCATAAAATGTTTATTTAAAATACACATTTAACTATAAATAGCCCAGTTGCCAGAGAAGGATATTGACCAAAAGCTCGCACAAAATGTGATATCGATGAAAATTGGCATTTCAGTACTTGAAAGGGTGTAGAATACGATAAAAAAATCTTTACTGATCTAAAGTGTATGCTAATTTCACAATTTTGAAAATAAAATCGAAAATTTGGTTTTTCCATTATATCTCGAAAAAAATATATAAAAATTTGGAAAAACTAATAGCACCACGTGAAAGAGCGGAAAATTTTACTAAAAATTATATTATAAGTTATTTTTAAAAAAAATTTGTATTACTATAAAAAATTATTAAAAATAAGAAAGCAAATTCGAAAACTCTATATACGCGCCCCGAGCCGTTGAATACAAATATTGAGCCGAGGCGTTCGGAAAAACTAAAGTATCTTTGTCTAAAATGTAAGCAAAGAAAAAAAAGAAAACATTTTAAAGAGGAGACTCTTCTCAGGAAGCGATTATTTTTTAATTTTTTTTTTGTTTTCTCATAGAAAATTTGACCAGACATAATTTCTAAAATTCTCACTGATTTTTATAAAACTGAAGATATCTATTAATAGAGGCATAACAAAAAAAACCCTGTATATTTATCATCATTATACTTTTACTTTTGATTTAAATATAATTAAAATGATGAACATTATCTCTGTTTAATAAAACTTAGGTATGTTTTAAAATGATCATTTCTTTACAACATTCATTCGACGCAATTTTTATTTTCAGAAATTAATTTTTTCTTAAATAAAGTTAAAATAATTTAGAAATTGATTTATATAAATAAACACTATTTTGAAAAATCGAATGAATGTTGCAAAACAATGATCATTTTAAAACATAATTTTTATTAAACAGAGACAATGTTTATCATTTTAATTATATTTAAATCAAAAGTAAAAGTATAATGATGATAAATCTACAACGATTTTTTTTGTTATGCCTCTATTAATAGATATCTTCAGTTTTATAAGAATCAGTGAGAATTTTAGAAATTATAACTTCCGGTCAAATTTTCTATGAGAAAACAAAAAAAAATAAAAAATAATGGCTTCCTGAGAAAGCTTACTTAGAGTCTCCTCTTTAAAATGCTTTCTTTTTTTCTTTGCGTACATTTTAGTCAAAGATAGTTTTTCCGAACACCTCGCCTGAATATTATATTCAACGGCTCGGCGCGCGTAGAGTTTTCGAATTTGCTTTCTTATTTTTAATAATTTTTTATAGTAATACAATTTTTTTTTAATAACGCCTCCGAGAAGAATATCCACATTGTGTGTAAAGTGCCAGATGAGTATACAATTAGATCCATAAAATTGATTATTACTTTTGTAAGACGTATATAACACAAAGCAGCAATGATGTTCACTAAATATAATGAAACACTGACAGCAAACGTCAAAATATAAAAAAATCGGTTTTTCATTAAAATAAAATAAATTTTTCGTGAAAAATAATATCTTATATATAGAAAAACTAACAATAAAAATTTTTGAATGGAGTTGCCTTCGATTACAAAAGATCATTACATTACAGGTGACGTAGTTTAACGTAATTTAACACAAAACATTGGATAAAAGAGTAAATATGTATATATACCGGGTGATTCTCTATAAAGGCTAGGATATAATTTTGTAATGTCAAGTTCAAAATGTATTTATTTTAATTACCCATAATTTCTCTTCCTATACTACCATTAATACATTTACCTTAAACCATTTACGTAATTATTGTTTATTTTTTTAAACTAGAGGATAAATCTTGCTTAATCAATGTCAAGTAATACTTCCGTAAGTTATATAAAATAATCATAATTGATTATACTTTTATCAAATAAAATTCTTTGTATTTTTAACACTGCTGAACATAATTAACGCTATGATAATATATCACGAACACTTAAGTAGCTTTATCAAATGTACATAAATTATAATAAACTTTATTTTGTTTCGTTTTAACATTTATTGGTAATGAAGGAGGTTATTCGTACTCTATTTTTTAAACAATTCATTCCACGAACTTAACTATAATATCACTTGTGTAAACGTATAAGTAGAAACTAAATTCCATTCCTTCGTTATTGGCTCAATCAATACGCGCCTTATAACTGAGTGAGTGAGTGAATTAAGGATAATTTCATTTAAAAAGTGTTTAGTACACAACATTTTTATCAAATCGTACCCCATTCGTTTGGGATGGATCCAATATACGTTCATCGTGTTTTCGTCAGGGCAATTTTTGGTTTTACAATTTTTTTGAGAATTATTTTCCTGGGATCCTGCTGTAGGAATCACCATCGTCTTTGAAAACCAGACATTTTGTAAGTGTTTACCCTGGTGAAATCAGAAAAAAGAAGATGCCGCTATCGTGAAGGTCCTGGAGGTCATTGGGGAGATCTACAGCATCTTGGAAAAAAACCGACGCTGGATTGGGTCAACTTTTTCTTCGACTCTCTTGTGAGATGGCATCCTCCTCTTACAACTTTATTATTAACCAATTCGTAACACCCCAAATTAACAGTTATTTATTGGTCATTGGGGTCAACCAAATCTTCAAAGCACTCGAGGTATTAGGTCAGACCTTTTTAATATAATTTATGTGAACTAGAGTTAATAACACTAATTACTTTATAATAAAATACAACTTTTACGATACCTGTTCTTGGCTATTAGAGAGTTTTGACAATTTTTAAGATTTATTGATTCTACTATTAACACATTTTTAAATTATCATAAAATGTTTTGATATAGTTTAATTATTTTCAGTTGCAGAACAAAATTTATCCCGCTTTATACAAGGATCATTTAAAAAAATGTGAATATATATAAATAAAGTACAAACCTAATGCGAAATGATGGGACAAAATATAATGATCTCTACCTGTATAAATTTATTCTTTGCCACACCCTCATTCAGTCCATGTGGACTTGGTTGACAGGTGTCAATATGCAGAATTAACTAATTAGAACGTCGCTTGGAGAGGCATTCGACTGGCTAAGAAATTTAGACTTATAAATCATTTTTTTTATCTCTGCGGTTAAGCGATAGGTACAATACATTGACGAGTCGAGAGAGGGTGTTGGAAGGACAGAATAATCCACAGACACCTCATTTATCAAATTCGGTCTACTACGTTAGACACTACGTGCTAAAATCTAAAGTTTTATTTTGTCATTTATTATTTTGAGCAGTGTAGATGTGACCACGTAGTATATTCAAAACCATTAAACAATACGGTTTTTCTATAATAAAAAATTGCAAGAATGGGCTTTTACCTTTAATGTTCCTTTTTTATTAATATTGTCTTCTTTAAGTACATAATATGTCCATTACTAAAACATTAAAAATACTGATCCCGTTTTAATGATACGATTTTAAGATATTAACTGTATATACCTGTAAACGACCGAAACAAGTTTGTGAAAAAGGAAAATTGCTTTTTAATGGCCAAAAATTGATATTGTATAATAAAACTGCATGGCCTTTCAAGAGACCGATTTGTATAGTTGTTCAGTTGTAGTTGACAGATTTTTTTTTAAATAAAATTAAAAAATTCTTAATTATGAAATATAACCCGAAAAAAAAGAGTAAAAAATCAGTTTTTTAGAGAATTTTTTTTAATATTTAATTTTTCCCTCTTGAATCTTCAAAAAATTCTGATTATTTAGACTTCAAAATTCGATTATTGACCCCTAATTACACTTAAATCAAATTTTATTATTTTGTAAGCCTGTTTAAATCATTTAAACTTCGTAAACATTGGCTAACCTTAATTTTTGGGATGTTTCTGGGTCACAATTTTACGAATTTTTGATCTAATAAGTAGGTAAGCAGATAAGTAGGTAAAAAAGCACTCTAAAAATGATGGACGTCGAATCTCATCGAAATTCGTTTCTTTCGAATTTGATACTAATTTACTAGGACATAAACCACATATGATCCTTTTTTGCAGGTCACTGTGTTTTTGATAGCATTTTAACAAAATTCAATCATAACCCCACTTTTTATTTAAAACATTTTCTTGTATATGCAATAATAAGGATGGTAAAGGGTGGGTAATTTATAGTTAATAATAGTCTAAATTGACCGGCCGAAATGCAGCGTATCCGTTTTACGTGAACACCATAAAATGGACGATCAGCCGAAATGTGACAAAATGAGGTAGATTTTTCAAAACAGCCGAAGTGGGAAAACATAAGTCATGCCCCAAAAGATAAAACTATACTCAACAATGCTACCCAAAGACTCAAAAGATAAATACAACAAATTAAAGAAGAATCGATTAGTATTTACCTAAGAGAATTGACAGACGACAGCAGTACTGGTTATTCACTCTGGAAAGCTACTAAGAGATTGAAAAAACCCATAATGCGAATACCTACCACCTGTCAGATTGGAAGATGTTAAATGGGCTAGAAATAATGAGCAAAAAGCAACAAGATTTGCAAATCATCTAGAAAAAATATTTCAACGCCATGAAGATCAAGATGAAGAACCCACTCTGGAAGAACATCCACAGATTGATCAACAAATAGAATTTACCTCTCCCAAAGAAGTAATTACCGAAATAAAAGAAAATATTAATGGGAAAGCTCCTGGTTTTGACTTAATTACTGGAGAAATTTTAAAACAGTTACCCAAAAAAGCTTAAACTAACCTAATAAATGCTGCCTTCAAACTGAAGTATGTACCCAGCCTTTGGAAAATTGCGGAAGTCATAATGATACCCAAGCCAGGGAAACCACCACATGAGGCATCGTCATACAGACCGATCTCATTATTGCCTGTTATGTCGAAACTATTTGAGAAACCCCTACTCAAAAGACACTTATCGAAGAAAGAGAAATTATCCCTGATCATCAATTTGGATTTAGAAATAAGCACTCGACGATCGACCAAGTTCATAGAATAACCAACATTATAGATAAATCATTAGAAGAGAAAAACATTTGTGCTACTATCTTTCTTGATGTAGGATGGAAAGTGCATGTTAAAAAGAAAAGATAAGAACTTGGACTGAAATATAGAAAAATGTACTGGCTAATTGGAAGAAACTCCACTCTGTCTCTACATAATAAGATTATGCTTTATAAGCAGATACTTAAGCCTGTATGGACCTTTGGTATCCAACTATGGGTATGGACCAAAGCAAGCAACTTAGCAATCATCCAAAGATTTCAAAACAAAGTACTGAGGAACATAGTAGATGCCCCTTGGTACATTCGCAATAATGATCTCCATGGGGATCTGGAAATGGACACTGTTGACCCGGAGCATCAAGAAATTAGCCAAGAGTCATGAAGAAGGTATTCATCATCATGTCAATGTCGAGGCTATCCAGCTCCTTGACAATACTGGGTTAGAAAAAAGACTTAAGAGGATCAAGCCCTTTGAGTTAGATTAGTGTTTTTAGTGCAAAAGCAGAGCTTGTGTGTGCACGTTAAAGTTTAGTGCAATCAATTCTACAGAACCTAAGGAACGCTGATGAGTGTACCTTAGTTTTAAGTTTCAAACTCTATTAGATTAAATTGCTCATTGGTCACTGTTGACCATACTGTAATATACTAAATGCCTTTATGGGTGTTTAATAAAAAAAAAGGAATTTCATACTCCCGCACTTAAATGTCAAAACAAATACATCTCTGTTATGTTATATTGATTATGAAAAACATAAATGCAATTTTCTGAAAAATTCCACAACCTTGTTTGAACATTTCAAACAAACACCTAATCTAGAGTGCCTTTCAACAATTTTTTAAGTCACCATTTAAGTAACAAGGAAAACAGAGCTAAAGTTATTAATTTGTCACAATGTTTTATCTAATCTTTTGACTGATGTGTCGATTATACCACTAATGCTTTTGTTTTTATTAAGTAATAAGTAAAATGCGTTTAATTTGATAAAAAAATATATAATTACTTGGAATTTTTTTTAATCGGATATAAATATTTGAGTGTTTCCGTTCATTCATTCAAAGATTAATTAAATTAGTTTTTTTTTAATTAATTAAAATTTACAGCAAATAATATTTCTCAGAATCTTCTCAAAACTATTTGTAAATGTCTAAAAATCCAAGCAACTTCTAAATAACATTTAAGATTTTTTTTTCAAGTAACCAACGTTTCAGTCAAAGTTGCAATCATCTTCAAGAAATTGAAGAATAAAACGCACTCATTTACACTAAACAGATTTTTTATCTTTTATCGACATTTTTGAATACGTTTAAACCATTTTGCAAAATCCTGCAATGGTACATTTTTAAATGGTAAAACAAGGTCCTAGTGATACGGCATTGACCATGCAGCCGTCGATGGGTTCACGACAATCTGGGTCATGGGGCACGTGGTTAATAACAAGAGAAAAAAATGTATACGCATAATTCACAACCGCTGAATGACTTGTAATGATAATGAAACAATTGAATTGAATGTTATGACGTTGTATTGGTAAAGAGGCTGATTCTGGCTTGGGTGAGGCCATTCGAGGTATCCGAGAGAGAGCGAGAAAGAGAGATGGAGTTGGCGATTTATTTAATAACAATAACATTTTATTTCGTTTCATATAAAAATTGGAATGATTATAACTTATAATAAGGCGTAAATTAAAGATATAGACTATGATAATATGAAAAGTGCTCTTTTTGAGGCATTGTTCGAAAAAAATTCTGCTCCCAAAATTGCCAAAGCACAACGTGGGAACACGTTTGAGGTTAATTTCAAAAAATCCTAAAATTCTGATTTCCGATTTATGACATTTTGATCTTTCTTTCTTCACTAGTCTTAAAATACTTGCTCTAGACTTGTCATTTTTTGAAGAGATGTAAAGAAAGGACGAAAAATGTTCTATTAAAGATCGCTTTTAAATATCTCTATTGCTTTTTTATAGAGGAGGCGACAAATTCGAAATTTTGATTTTCCGATTTATGACATTTTAATCTTTCTTTCTTGGCTACCCCTAAAATACTTTTCATTTTTTGAAGAGATGTTAAGAAAGGATGTAGAAATGTTCTGGTGAAGACGGCTTTTTAATATCTGTATTGCTTTTTTATAGAGGAGGCGACAAAGTCGAAATTTTGATTTTCCGTTTTATGACATTTTAATCTTTCTTTCTTGGCTACTCCTAAAATACTTGCTCTAGACTTGTCATTTTTTTGAAGAGATGTTAAGAAAGGATGTAGAAATGTTCTGTTGAAGACGGCTTTTTAATATCTCTATTGCTTTTTTATAGAGGAGGCGACAAAGTCGAAATTTTGATTTTCCATTTTATGATATTTTAATCTTTCTTTCTTGGCTACTCCTAAAATACCTGCTCTAGACTTGTCATTTTTTGAAGAGCTGTTAAGAAAATATGTAGAAATGCTCTATTGAAGATCGCTTTTTAATATCTCCATTGATTTTTGATAGAGGAGGCAACAAAGTCGAAATTTTGATTCTCCGATTTATGACATTTTAATCTTTCTTTCTTCTCTACTCTTAAAATACTTGGTCTAGATCTTTCATTTTTTAAAGAGATTTTAAGAAAGGATTTAGAAATGTTATGTTGAAGATCGATTTTTAATATCTCTATTTCTTTTTTATAGAGAAGGCGACAAATTCGAAATTTTGTTTCTCCGATTTATGACATTTTAATCTTTCTTTCTTCACTACTCTTAAAATACTTGCTCTAGACTTGTCATTTTTTGAAGAGATGTTAAGAAAGGATGTAGAAATGTTTTATTTAAGATCGATTTTTAATCTCTCTATTGGTTTTTTATAGAAGAGGCGTTAAAGTGTAAAATAATAGTATGTTGCGTTTTCCGGTAATGAAAATTTTACTATGGTTTTTTTTATATTTTATGCGTATAAAATATAAAAAGGACATTTCCCAAATTTTTCGGCCGTCGAATAAATAAATTCAAATGAATCAATAAAACTACTTAAACTCATAAATTCGAAGTTCGCTACTGTTAATCTTCTTTTATCTTAAAATGCCACAGATGGTTAGTTTTAGGCATCGACTATACGTATATTATCAAACTCTACAGTTTTCAAAATATTTTAAAAATAATTTTTACAAACTTTGATGAATTTTTTTATTTTTCTACAGAAATGGACCATTATTAAAATAATATGAAAGCAATTTTATTAAAAAATATTAAAACTTCATTGGACTAATATTTTTCACTAAATGTCTAGCGAATTTGCGTCTTATTAAAAATATACATATGAGTTAAGACTTTAATCTTTTGACTCGACATCCCTTTCGACTTCGTCATTTGGGCCTTCGAATTCAATAAATCAAATTTTTGACGACTAAAAAATTTGTTGAAAATTTTAAAATTATTGCTATTGATGATTTATAACATGTTTTTATTTTTAAGTGACTTATATAATTCTACCTGGTAGATAAATAAAATTTTCTTTTATTAGGATGTTTTCACTTATTAATCCTAACAATATATAATTATTTTTTTACGTGGTTGTTTATCTTGAAGCGTCATTAAATTTAATAACTACAATAAAAAAATAAAAGTGTTATTGAAAGAAACAAATGATACCGGTACTATTTCATCGTTAATAAA
This sequence comes from Crepidodera aurea, assembly GCA_949320105.2. Classification (NCBI taxonomy): domain Eukaryota; kingdom Metazoa; phylum Arthropoda; class Insecta; order Coleoptera; family Chrysomelidae; genus Crepidodera; species Crepidodera aurea. The sequence continues at coordinate 44,231,460 of OX439472.1, forward strand.
CAGCTGGATACCATTAATTTGCATCCAGCTCCAGATGTCCTTTACAATTCCGAGAATCAAACATCAATTAACTTAAGTCATTGGTCCACTCTTGACCAAAATAAACACTTAACAATGGAAAAATCATGTTTCGCACAAATTAACCAAAATCTCAGCGGGCGATTCATTTAACACGAACATAAATCTTCCAAACAGCTGATTACGAATATTAAATTAAGAACCAAAACAAAAATATCCTTACCTGCTACAGAAAGTAAATATACCAAAACGACACTGCGATTTCCAGACTTGAGCCTGTTTGAATTTTCACGTGGTTTTTTTTATGTCGTACTAAAGCGGGTAACCAGGTAAACAAGTGACTGTGTCACTAATGAACATCAACGTTACCTGCGCCGGTACTCAACAAACTGACTATCGCGGTCTGATTGCACTTTGTTTTGTTCCATGCTTACTTGAATCTCTTCAGGACCAGGTGAGTAGTCCACGTTGCCATATTTACCGTTTTTTATTAACTAGTTATTTAAATAATTATTACGAACGAAGAGGTAAGTCAATTTCGTTCGATTTATTTCAGTTGCCGCAGAGAAAAGATCATAAATTTCAATAAATGTAATGTTATTGATTTTTTTTAAATTGCCACTGTTTGACCTCTGCATCTCCAAGTGTGTCAAGCTCGACTAAATGTGTTTTTTGGGTAAAACTAACGTTATCTTGTGATTTAATGACTTAGATACTTTTTTCGTTAATATTAATTTATAAAATGACTAAACTCATACAAGGAGCAATCCTTGGGGCTCTATTTTTTTATAATTTATAAATATTTCATGAATTGGAGTAGAAGCCAAAAATTATATGTTATTGCAAAGTAATTTATAAAAAATATATAAATAAAAACGTGGTCACAAAAAAAGATTTAAGGATTCTTAATTGTTGCACAATTTTGAAATTGAAATTATCTGAAGTAATAAATACCAGTAAATTTGAATTGGTACGAAAAAAATTGAAGTGTAACAGAAATAAGAAAAAACTTACAAACTTTGAATTTAGTAATAAATCGATTTCAAAACAACCTTTTTAATTAATTTAACATATTAATACTATACATATACTCAATAATTATTGTTGCATATTTTTCTGTTTTAACTTCAAATAATTTAAACAAAAACTGGATATTCATGTTTTTAGTTTTTCTTTTTTTAGATATCAACCAATTGTTTTATGCCGTGCTACCAACAAGTTTATACAGGGTGTAACAAAAAGTCAGGTCATAAATTGAACCACACAGTCTGGGGTCAAGAATAACTCGATTGAACATAACTTACCTTAATGCAAATGTGCACACAAAAAAAGTTACAGCCCTTGGAAAGTACAAAATGAAAGTAAATTTTTTCCAATATTTCATGAACTGTTTAACATTTTGTAATGAAAATGGACAAATAGTTTTCTTATCTTTTTCATATAAAACCACGAAATCTGTACAGCCCATAAAAATTTTAGGGGGGTTTTGAACCCCTAAAATCCCCCATACTTTTCTATGCGTTACAATTAAATTAGTATTGTGACACCATTGGTTTAATACATCATTTTTAAAATTTTTTTGCCTTTTAGCACTTTTTCGAAAAGCCAGTTTTTTATCGAGGTTATCCTTAAAAAATGTTGAGTAACAAAAAGTAAGTAAATGAGTATTCATGTTAATCGCAGGAATCGCAGGTATAAAAAATATGTACAAATGTATAGTATTTACTATAATAAATGTTCAAAATGGCCTCCATTTTCATGTATACACATACGCCTCCGTTTTAAAAAGGAAAACCGAATTTTTTGAAGATCATTGGCTTCTGACGAAATCGATTTGCACTTTCAATGATTCGATGACTCAGTTGTTGTTCGTCGATTATTTCAACAGAATACACGTCCTCTTTCCCCTGGACTTCTGACTGGCCAAGAAATAGATGCATCAGGGTCCCTTCCAATCCAACTTCCAGGGTACAGACCGAAAAGATATTCCCTAACTTCGTTATCGAAATGCGCTGAAGCTCCATCCAAAGGACCCCGCAATAATCTTACGGAAATTGGGTCTCGGTGGATTTTTCTAAATTTTTGATATGATGTAGTGCATGTTATTCTTAACAAAAGTTAACATTGTGCCAACCCCCTAAAATGAACAGTTTTGCTGCTACAGGGCGTTGAAATCACCCCTGGCTCAAAATAAAATGTTTATTTTTAAAGGCGGGAACAATGCTTTTAAATGTTTTATTTTGGATTATGTTGCAAAATATTAAGATGTTTTATAAAATAAATTCCAAACTCACCCCCTTCCACCCCAACCCCTATTTTTAAATACAATTAAATATATTTCTATAGTACTTTTAAATGCGATGTAAAATGTTTCTAACAGCTTAAATGAAAAAAATTGCATTTTTATATGATCATCCCCCAACCCCTATTTCGGGGGTGGTCACCAAAAAATCGGTGGATTTTGCTGAATTTTTAATTTGATATAGTGCATGTCATTCTCAACAAAAGTTGCCATTGCGCGAACCCCCTAAAATGAACAGTGTTGCCACTAGGGGGCGTTGAAATCCCCCCTGGTTCAAAATAAAATGTTTATTTTTAAAGGCGGGAACAACACTTTTAAATGTTTTATTTTGGATTATGTTGCATAATATTAAGCTGTTTTATAAAATAAATTCCAAACTTACCCCCTTCCATCCCAACCCCTATTTTTAAATACAAATAAATATATTTCTATAGTACTTTTAAATGCGATGTAAAATGTTTATAACAGCTTAAATGAAAAAAATTGCATTTTTAGATGATCATCCCCCAACCCCTATTTCGGGGCTGGTCACCAAAAAATCGGTGGATTTTGCTGAATTTTTAATATGATGTAGTCCACGATATTTTGAAACAAATATGAGGTGACAAACCATAAAAATGAACAGTTTTGTGTCAAAGTAACCGCTTGCTCAAAATACGATCTTCTTTATACCCCCAGAAACAAAAGACAAACAAATTATTTTTCAAATAAAATATTTCCTCTATCTCCATTCTTGTACTCACAAATTGTCAGTATATTTTATATAATGGAATTCCATAGAGTAAGAGCTCAAACTATTAATTAGTTTTAATCACCTTAAATTAAGGTTATCGCAATTTTGTGTGATTATTCCCCTCCATTCTCCCTCGCCGCACCCAAAAAAAATTAGTTATCAATAAGAACAATAAGTTGTCCCTGATTTGGATTAATTTGTGCAGGTCTATTGGCAGCATCCATAACTACATCTAATATAGTAGTCCAATGGTATCTAACATTTGGTTCATGACGTGCAAAACCCAAGAACCAAAGCACACTTGCCACATGGGCACAGGAGCCCAAAGTTCTTGCCCCCGCTTTGCAAGTGCAATAATACTCCAATATTCGCTGATTCTCCTCTTCATCCTGCATATTATCGTTAAAAGCAATCCAAAGTTGGTGTTTGGAGAGCCTGGTGTACCGTGAATAAATCCGCATTCTAATAAATCCAGGTTCATTAAAATGCTCATCTACTTGGATACTTTCAGCCCCATCTCTTCGAAAAATTTTGTACTTTCTAAGTGCTCTACCTTTTTTTGTATGCACATTTGCATTCATGTAAGTTATGTTCAATCGAGTTATTTTTTACCCCAGAATATGTGGTTCAATTTATGACCTACCTTTTTGTTACACCCTGTATACAAAACTTCAATTTTGATAGTCAAAAGCTTGAATGAAACTTGTTCGGCAATAAAAATATTTAGATCCCTCGTGGTTATACAGTGCGTTGATAAAGTATAGACTAATCAATTATTTTAGTTGCAGATTGAGAGAAGTCGATTTTTATTTCCCAATGCGCTAATTTTAATATAATTGCCAAATTTCCGAGAAATCATACTTTGAAAGGGGCATTAATTTTTCTTTCTAACGAAGTATATTTTAAAGCATTGACGGTCTACACTCTATAGGGTGGTGAAAAATATTAACTTAATGAAATAAATTGGTTAAGCCTGTCCTGGAAACAAGTTTTTTTTTACATTTATTGCTTGGAAATAGTTGGTATTTTTTTAAAATACAAGTGCCTTTAAAACACAAAGAATTTAAATTCTTGTTATACATACTTGTTCGAATTTTTCGGTCTAAATTTACATTTCGAACACGTCGGTCATTTATTAAAAATATGTGAAAAATGTAAACATATCTTACTAATTATAGGAAGTCGAAAAAACCGAAAAAAAATTTGGCTGAAATAACTGTTCGGTAGCTAACCTTCCTCGTTACATTTTATTATGGCCAATTAATTATTTTGTTACTGTTCACTAAAATTAATCCAGGAAGTTCGTTAGCCCCGCATTTCAATCGTTATCAGTTATATACAGTGTGTCTACGTAAATCGGAATCATATGGAAAACTTTTTTTATTAATTTTAAAAGAAAAACTTATACTTCATAAAAAGTTCTGCATGATCTAAAACCTAAGATATAAAAATTTTTCAATCGTATACGAGGTTCGCCAAAAAATATAAATTTTGCTCAAGAGTAAAGTATCTTATAGCGGATATAGCTATTGACTTGTATGAGTTTGGAATTTTATTTATTGGATTCGAAAAGCCTAACTGACGAAGCCGAAAGGCAGAAACCGGTCTTAGGATGTCGAATCTGATAAATTAAATTCCTTACTCGTTTTCTACCTTTATTTTTGATACGGAATGTATTACAGGAGTTTGGCGAAAGAACGATTAAATGTTAAGAAAAAGAAGGTGGATATGTCGAGGGATTAATAGATTTTAGATTACAAGAACGTCGATTGGCCCAATTGGCCTTATCACACTGCGACCTAAAAGGTCTTTTGTGTATACCCTATATACATCTACGTTTTAGTCCTAAAGATCTAGGCTTTTTAGAAAGCCTATTATCCGTTTTGGAGCTAGGTCTGTAACCTGATCAGGCTCTAGGAAGACCTGTTCCATGTATTTAAGGCATTGGCGGACAATTACTCTGCAGTTGCAGATAATATGTTCCGCCGTCTCATCTGCATCATCGCAAAATCTGCATGTTCCAATGTCCCCTTTGCCCATTTTACAGAGCAGTGTCCAGTGAGAATTCCTGTGATTACTCTGAGATCAGATTTCTGAAGCTTCAAGAGGTCGTATTTTTGATTGTCTTTGGTCTGTAATGTTTTTCCAGTAGGCTGCACTAAATTCCTTTTCCCATTTTCGGACTTCTTCCACAAGGCGGCTTTTTGGGATACCACAGAATGGTTCTGGTCCGATAAAAGGAGTACAAGTATATACAAGCTCCTTCTTTTGCGAGACCGTCAGCAATTAGTAGAGTGATTGAAAATTTAATTATGTTTATTTCTATGTATTGTTGACAACATATTATTTGTATGGATTTTCCGTACGTACCTATTTAAATTGCTAAATTGTTAGCAAATTCTAAGAAACTGGAAAGTTATAATCTTTTTAACAGATAAAATAGATAAATGTTCGTTTTTGAAATTTATAAAATTAAAAGTAATTTAAATGATTTCCAATTGAATCAATGCAATGTGTAGAAAATTTGTAAAAAATAAGAAAACCTTGTTTTTCATGTTAAATGGATGTAATAGCATATCTGAATAATGTAACTTTCAATTCTGATCAACTTTTCTTAATAACAATTTTCGATTTTGTCAAATATAAATGTATATTTGAGCAAAATTTTTATTTTTTGACGAACCTCATGCGACTGAAAAAAAATTATATCTGATGATGGTATTTTAGGTTTTAGATCATGCAGAACTTTTTTCCTAAAATGAATAATAATTTTTTTTCCATATGAGTCCAACTTACGCAGACACACTGTATACATATGTAATCAACAAAGCCAGTTATTATCCAAAAGAGGTTATTCAATATTAAGAATTCATGTATTAAAACACGCTTTTATGTTTTCTTGCGGAATATTGAATACATTTTTGTTTTTTAATATTTAAAGACTTTATTTAAATAAATCTACAGATAGTATTTCCCTTCTGATATGGTTTTTACCTTGAAAATATTATTAATAATATATAATTGTTCCTGGCTTATTTGTCTGCTACTTACAACAGATAATATTGCTGCCCCACTAGGAATTTTTAAAGCAAAATTAAAAAATTATTATGACTTGGTCAATAGGACTAATTGTGGCTGGTTTTTTTTTTAATTTTCATTGTTGTTACAGCCAGGGTTCTTATTATTAGAGGTGGTTATGAAATAAGTGAGCATTTGGACAAGTGGGTGTCTAAATAAAGGGAGAGGCTACGTCATTGGATGGAAATTAAGTTGGCTATACTGAATTTGGTAATTTTGGTGGACAGGGCATGATTTATCTGGGGTTTAGTATACCTGCTTAATCCTAGGGCAGGATTCCCCTGATTGAATCGAAAAGGACAGGGCACGATTCCATGGCGGGTAGGTAGTAGGTATACCTGCTTAATAAATATATTTACACTAATTGAAAGATTTTATTTAACAAATAAGATCTACAATTTTTTATATATCTAAAATGAAGCAAAAAAATTTAATGTTTTTTATAATAACATGAAGCACATATTTAACAAAATAAAATATAATATCTACAATTAAGTGTTTTTTATAATAAAATGAAGCACATTTAACAAAATAAAATCGATTAATTTCTTTGTTTTTATATCTTTTAATTAAATCTTCTAAATAATCCAATCCACGTTTATAATGTTTGTTATTAATCCTCACAGGTACATTTTTAAGAGTGTCCAAAAAACTATAAATGTTTGGGTGGCAGGTGTACAAATTGGAAAAAAAATTTGCATGAAAGGACTCGCATGCATTTATAGTTCTTTCTGTTGATGCGATGTTTGCTGCCCATATATCGGGAGGAAATAATGCATCTTCCCCAATATATGTATCTACCAAATAATTTGAGAAACTAAGAAGCTTTTCGTTCTTAGGCATAATAGCACAACAATCAAATACAAAACAGTCCGACAATTCACTTGGATCTAGTAGTGAGAGACCAAATATCCATCCTAACCAATTACCAATTTCTGAATTTTTGTCTTTGTAATCACAGGACAGTCCTACATTTTGTATTTTATATAATGCAACTTTTTGGCCACATGAGTTGAACTGCTTTGTGAATAGATACTTCGAAATCTATAGTAATTTTTTGAGGTGCAAATTCCAGTCCAATATCTTGACATGCTTTTCTGATATGAAAAAATGCTTCCCTGAGATTTGTCGGGTAGTAAACAGAATATTAAAGGAATATAATGTCCATTATTTAAAACATGTATGGTGAAATTTAGGCAATATTGAAAAGTGCCATCGACGAATATATTATCACTCTTGCAGAGTTCTATTAAATTGGTACCACATGCAAATATAATTATATTATTTTGCTCATCGTTCAGTAGTAAAAAATCTTCATTTTTTATGGTATTAATTGTAATTTTAGTTAATGCATTGTGTGTATCACTTGTATTTTTTGGCAGAGGTGGAAGTATAGAACGTCGAGTTTAATATATGCATTTTCTGATATTACACAAGTCTTTTGTATTAATACTACACACTAGTTTTGAATTTGCTTTCAATTCTTTGTGTATTATTTTAGATGGCCTCTCATTTAAAGCTTCTGTTGCCTTTCTTTTAACGGAGTTTGAAATTTGCTGCTTTGCAATATTTGTATCTTCTGGGTGATTATGAATAAATATAAAATATAAAATAACGCATTCATTATCGTCAACATAAATTTTTGCAGTGCACTTTTTATTGATACACCAATTTTTATTTATTTAAATGAGTTAACAATCAACAACTTCCGACCCCTTTCACTTAACATACTTTCAATTTTTTCCATATTGACTATACACTCCTATTGCTCAAATTGAATTACTTTTAAAATTATGGACGTGGAATAATAAAAGGACGTTTTTGGGAACCATTTAAGAGTAATTACTTTTCTTAGAAAAGGATTAAAATTCAGTTCCAGCGGAATCATGCCATTATTATAATCCTTTGACCCTTACGAAAGGGATCAGAATTTGAGAGCCAGGGAAACATGCCACACCGATAATAAGAACCCTGGTCTATTATAAAATTACAGCACATTATATTGTCAAAATTCGAATTGTTTTGTATTAAATTTTCAGTTTAAATACGAAATATTTCTCACATTTTGTATTGTTTGAGGTTAAGTTGCGTAGTTTAAGCTAGACTTCCCCTCTTATTTAGTTAAAACTAGTTTAATTCACAAAACGTGCAATCCTAAAAAACATTTTGAATTCGTTAAATGATAGGACATCGTAACAAATCAAAAAATAAAGATTTTGCTTTGAAAAAATTACAGCTTATTTAAAACACAAAAATTGACGTTTTCGTTTCGTAAAAAAATTAATTTTGCGGGAGATAAAAATTAAAAAAAAATGGTTTTTAGGGTTTTTCTCAATAATTTTGAGGTTATGTCAAACTTTTTTCGATAGGATGCTTATTTCAGCCACAAATCGTAAAAAACAATATCCAACCCTTAAAACGTATATTGACCTACCCCCACCCCCTTTCCATAACTTTTACTCAATCGTCTTGATTTTTTTTTATTTACTTATAATTTACCCCAAATTTTCCGACATACTGCTAAGTTTTTTTTGTTTCAAAAATGATTGGCGCTGATCTATTATGTTATAAAGGAATGAAACATTTTTTTATCTTTTACCGCAATAGCGGGACGGACAATTAAAAGTAACCAATGTGTACACATAAAATCCCATTCGATTTAATTACCTGAGGATTTATATGACACAGCGATAAATCGAGAGGATGAGACGGAATGATCACACGTATACACACCGGGCATTAAGTTTATAAAAATGAAGTTCCGTTATACCTGGTGATGGTTTTATAAAATAGAGCAGGAAATGTCCCCCGACTGACACTAAATTATGGTCCATGGCGTTATTGGCTAGCCATACACGTTGAGGATTCAATTTGTTCGCTGTATTTTAAAAATTAAATCGTCACAAGTATAAGCGTTTTCATTAGTCGAGTTGGTGTGAAGATTTTACTTCTTATTCTTCTTAGTTCTAGGCACATATTTTGTGACAAGGGCGGATTTAGCTTTTTTTTATGGGGGGGTGTAAAACTTACCAAGTAGTCCAAGAAAGCTAGTAAATTTTTTTGTAATATCGAGCAGAAACTAGTAACTGATCAGATCGACTTAAATTTTTTTGCAAATTGCTAGTAAAGGTGTCCAGAAGTAGAAAACTTTCGTTAGTTGCGTTTTGAGTGGTGGTAGGTGGGGGTGTGAAAAAAAAGAAAAAAAAATTCGTAATTGATAAATTACATTTTTTAATGAATTAATGTTCCCTCCCGAGTTATAGTGCTTAGGATATCGCGGAAATATCATGTTATGACAAACTTTTTCATTGGAATGACCGTTTTTTCAATATTTGACCCGAAAAAATGACATTGACGGTTATAAACGCGGCGGGCGTAATTTCGGCCGGTAATCCCTTGGCCTACCTGCATAAATCAAGGGGTACCATTTATGACAGGGGTAATTTCGGCCGAGGGGCCCTCAACGCCGTCAGCTTCAACGCCGGACTGCGTAGCCGGAGCAAAGGACTGCGTAGCCCGCTGAGGTATAATTTTTTTATCAATAGCCGCAGGCTGTTGTTGTTTTGATGTCTGAGGCGGAGCCTCCGTATTATCTTCGTTTTCACTTTGAAATAAAGAAATATTTTAATATAAAGCATTCTGTTATTTTATTTGATTTGCGGCCGAAAATACCTATGAGATAAGGAAGCAACTTAAAACCTCCGGCCGAATTTACCTACCGGCTTTTAGTACCTGCCCTTTTTCCGGCCGAAATTACATCCGCCCTATAAACGCAAAGATAAAAAAATGGTAATTATTCGGAAGAACATTTGCTAAAAGCCTTGTCTCTTTAATTTTTTTTTCAAAAATCAATACTTTTCACGGTATTGACCAAAAATTGAAAATGTAATAAAAAACAAAAATTTAGCTCAACTTTAACAGACCAAAACTTAAAAAATAATTATCCAAAGGGCTAAAAATTACTAATTGTAAAAATTGTAAAAACATATGTTACGACTTTATGCAAAAGGTTTTTTTTGTCAAATACCACAGTCTAGATAGCGATAAAAAAATAGCGTAAAAAAATTGAAAAAAATTTATTTTGTCCATAACTTTTTTTCTGCTTATGTTAAACGGTTCTGGATGGTCTTAAAATGTTCCCAATGTTGTTCTCTCATTAAGATGTTATAAACATTTTTTTGTGGAAGTCATATTTTTTCAGATATTTACGCTAGAACAGCGGTTGATTGAAAATAAAGAAAAGATTAACGATGATTAATATTAACTTTAGATTGAACTTTTCAAATTTTGTACCACATAAATATGAAACAAAAATATATGTACCACCATAAAAGCATTTCGCCGTTAAAAATCAATGGTCGCGAAATTGTTCGAAGTTTTTGGAAAAGTCGTCATTTCAATATTAAAGCTAGAGCCGTTAAAGTCAAAAACTTGAAGAAAAATATATGTGTTTCTGAAAACAAAATGATAAATGTTAAATTGTACCACTAAAACATTGTAATGTACCACCAGTGGTACATGTACCACAGTTTGAGAACCCCTGCGCTAGAACGATCCAGTTTCTTAAAACACTCATTTTTCAATTGCCAGATCTTCCTTCGTATTAATCGTAGAAAAATAAAAAAAATTATTTTAATTGTTAGCTCAAGGCCATAAAATTAGTTCATATAAATTTTTACGTAATAATATCAGATTTTTGGTTATATTTAAAAAACTAGAAATGTACGATTTTTATGGTGAAGATCGTAATTTTTACGCCCTATAACTCGGGATGGGTTTATTCTCATGAAAAATTGTATTTAACATTAATTCATTAACAAATAATAATTTATTGATTGCGCAAGTTTATTTTCTTTTTTTCCCTCACTTTTTGATGAAAAAAACGCCACTATCGAAAGTTTTCTGCTTCTGAACTAAACACCTTTCCTAACAATTTGCAATAAATTTCAAGTCGATCTGTTTAAAAAAAAACTTTATTAATACTAAATTATAATCACAAGGAGACTAGGAAAATACTTAGAAATGGTTAAAACAAAAAAAAACACTTTTAAACTGCTACTATTAAAAGTCTAGTAAAATAAGGAAGCTGCATACATTTTTTTTATCGCGTTATAAGAAGCACCACTTTCTTTATGATGTAAAACAGTTTTGTGTGTATTATGTTTTATAATTTCTTTTATAAATTACAATCATGGGGGGGTAATTACCCCCTGTACCCCCCCCCCCCGGAAATCCGCCCTTGTTTTGTGATCGAATATACAGTGTTGGACAGGCATCAACTCAGCACTTTATTACCCTCAGGTAAACTATTGGACCCGTCGTAGATATATCAATTCAGCACTTAATGACTTAATACTTATCCCTTTAATTCTTGTTAATTTGAGTTTATAAATAAGTAATGCCTGTAAACGGAAAACAGTCAATGATATTTGCGAAGGGCCATCAAAAATTCTTTATACGGAAATTTCGACAGCACAATATAAAAGAAAATTTAATAACAGATTGGAGTATATTCGAACCTGTATCAGCTGCAACAGATTAAAGATGAATGCAACCGCAATACCAAAAAGCTTGCAAGAAGTACATAATGCTCTAAATAAAATGGATTTGGTGATAGATAGATTACTGAAACGTATATCCCCTTTTTAGATATTTATTGATATTGTCAAACAACTTAAATATTTATTTAAATCCACAAAAGGTTGTAATATATTTTGAAAAGGCCATACACAACGCTGTTAACGTTGTTTGGCCGAAAACCAAAATTTTTGACTGTCGATTCCACTTTTGGAACAAAGCTGTTATCGAAAAATTCAAAATGTTGGCTTAGTAAACCAATATAAAACTAATTCGGAGAAAGGAAAGTGGCTTTTCAACATCTTTTTGGATTACCACTTATTAACCCCGAAAATGTAAGTGAATGTTTTGTTAATCATTTTAGGTCTGAAATTCCTAACTATTCTGCATATATGAAATTCATATCTTGTAAAAACACTTATTGAATTTCAGTGTTTCGTATACATTAAAATACAAAAAGTATTAATACTCCTGTCATGGTGATAACAAAAAAAGTTAGAGAGGCAGAAACATTCACAAATAAAAAAATATTAGAATTAAATAATGGAGAAATGACAATTTGAAATTAAAATCGATGTATTTCAATTTTATATTGATATTTCTTTTGTATTTACTTAATGTTATGTGAATCAAAATTTTATTTTATTTAATTTCCTTCAAAATATTGCCAATGTACTTTTACAAATAAAATCAATTTTAACTAACATATCGTACATTTCTTATTAGGATTAAAGGATTAAAAAGATTTATTAAACCAGGTAAAAGTGCTCAGTTGATGTATCTACTTTTATTGCCTTCAAGGGACGGTGCTCAGTTGAAGTCTACCCACAGTGTTATCCCCAAAGTACGCACCATATGGGAAACTTTTTTATTAAGGGTTTTTCGACAAAATGTTATTCTTGATAAAAGTTTGTGCTTTCCCTAAAACTAAACATGCACCAACAAAATATAGTAAAACACTCGTAATATACGAGGAGCCTTCACAAATTTGATTTTGGGACAAGAGTAAAGTACCCTTATTTTGAAAAAATTCGAGAGATGTTATTTAGAAATACATTTAGATTTAGTTTTTATTTTTTAACCAGAAAATCAATGGATTTGTGCTGAAATACTTATTTTATTTTGATTATTTGTGACTTATATTATTGAATATTAAGTTCCTGTTACACTAATGTATAATTTTGCGAAATATTCGGTGTTAACAAAAAATAAAAATAACGTTGCACCAAAAACTTTGAAAATTATTTTACTCTTCAAAAAAAATGCCCTTGATTAACGCAATAGTTGTGTAATTTGTAATATTACAGGCTTTTTAAATAAACCGTCGTATACAGGATGTTGTCTATTTATCGTTTTAGCTATTTTTTTTTCGTAGTCCCCATTTTAAAAAAATGGGGAAAAAAATAAAACTTCACTTACATGGCCATGACTTCAAATCTAGATGTATTTTTTAATGCTGAACAACTTTTCTAAATAACATTTCTTGAGATTTTTCAAAATAAAGGGTACTTTATTTTTGTGTCAAAATTAAATTTTTGATGGCTCCTCGTGTTTTACTATATTTTGTTGGTGCATGTTTAGTTTTAGGGAATGCACAAACTTTTATCAAGAATAACATTTTGTCCCATATGGTGCGTAATATTCGTTCAATGATTACAAATTTAAAAACTTAAAAATTCAGAAAAGCCGAAAAAAAAGTAAAGTCTACAAAAAAAATCTCAGAAAATTGATATCTGACATAGGTAGAAAAACGACTGCCAAAGTCAAAATGGATGAAGAAACTTTTTGGGGGTATTTTGGTTGGAAATAGTGAGTATTTTAGGAAAAAATATGGGGAAATTAAGTTAAATGGCGTAGAAACAAAAAAAAGAAATATCAAAATCGTATTTTTGAAATCTAAATACATAGGGCGCCTTCACACGACGACAACACGACATAATACGTTTTGAGCGTTTTCACACTTCACGACACGACATCGACATGTGCTTTAAAATGGCTTTTAAGTTTGATGTTGTTACCTTAATTGAACTGGTTTAAAAAATCCCTGTGTTGAAAAATAATATGAAAATAATAAAAAAAATTATTAAGAGAAAAATGTTGGCAAGAAGTCTATCAATACGTATATACGTATGCATTAAAAATTTACAACTCTCTTCCTGATATGCAGGGTGAGTTATGAGGAACTGTACATACTACTACCTCATATTGAGGCTCCTATGAGTAATATCAAATGACCATTAAAAAGTGTCTGCTCCCATTGTTTAATAATATATAAGGGGGTTGTGAATTTTGACTGAAATTTTTTGGTCATTACCTTTGAACGATTAGTTTGATTTGTCTCATATTTTGGCAACCGAAGCTAGAAAAAATCAGGTCCGGTGTTAAAAAATTAGTTCGTTTTGTTCATATAAAACATTTCACCCTGTATATGGCGGAATTATTTCCCCTACACGATTACTCAATTTCATAATTTTTTGTACAAAAATGTAATTTTTAATTATTATTTTGAATAATACTAAAACATAGCCCTGTATATTTCTTTAGTGATTCATCGCTATTGTCATTTTTTAGAATTTCATTTCGATAGAAAAAATATAGTTTGATCTTTTTAAATTTAAAGAAAAGAAAATAGAACATTAAAAATGAACGAATTTTTTTATATTTTTAAGAAAATTTAAGAATACACATGAAGAGACAATTACATAAAAAAACTAAAACAAAATTGCATTAAAAAAATTTTTTCATATTATTTTTCAATACAGTGATTTTTTTCAAGCAGTTCAATTAAGGTAACTGTCAAACTTAAAAGCCATGTTAAAACACTTTAAGGAACTGAATTGAACTAATCGGTATTTATTTATTGTTTTTACTAATCTTATTTCAAAAATCGGGACGACACGAGTGGGAAGACGGCAGCCGGGGACGACACCAGCACGGCATGTCGTCTAATGTGAAAGCACTCCATTTATTTCAATGTAAATTCAACCCCACCGGCACATATATTTCTTAATTTTGAATGAATACAAATTTTAAAAATTTAAGATTTTAACGTATGATATTCCATTATGAAGAATAGTTTTAATGTTGTCTAGGACAATAAAAATTAAATTCTGTAATAGCAACACACTATTCCATAAATAACACCGCATGGCTCTTCTTAATCGGCTCCTAAACAAACAAAAACCTAAACGCTACTACATTCCATTTTCATTTCTACCATTATTTCACTACAGAAAATTACCTTGATGATCTCGGTGTGATGTGTCCTGTTTGCCACATGTGAGCATAAGCCATACTGTAATTATTTGCATGAATGAATGAAGAATGAAAGTGGTATCCCAATAAAAACGAAGATAATCTCTATGAGAAAAGTTTTTATTATTCTCGCTTTTCATATCAGCAGAACGTCTAAAGTGAATTGCGTCAGTTGCAGATGGCTGATATTATTATTAGTTACGTTGATGAATAAAAAAAGTCTTAGCTCGAAAGGAAAAGTTTAAATAATTAGAAACGAGATCTAATGACTGATGAGTAGTGATACTTTTAAAATGAACCGTAAATGCATGTAAACAAAAAAATGTTGGCAGTGAAGCGCTTAGGGAAGCCAAAGGAAGATTTTTTTTGTATTTCGATTTCTCCTCTACATTTTGAGCCCTTGGGGATAATGTTTGATTACTCGAATTGGAGTGAAAACATCACAAAATTTGGAAATTCTAAAGTTTACGTTGAAGTAATAGACCAGAACCAAACCGATTTTAAATACCCAAATTCATGGAAAATTCTTAGCAGTATGTGGGTAGTCGGAACATTTAGGGTAAATTATAAGTTAGTACAGTCGACAGGTTGGCATATGTGGAGTTAGGTGGAAACAGGTCGGAAGTTAATGAAACTTTGGGATGTTGTTCAGGGATGGTTAGTTAACATTTTCTCAAGTTTTTGACCTCGAGGACCCTGTGCAAAAAATGCAGAATTTTACCTTATTTCTTCTGTTATACCTGAATTGTAATGAAATGCTGTTGTAATTATGGTTACTGGTTAAAATCACTAACTTTTGACACACCCTCCCATCGCCCACCCAATCCCAATGCACTAAAGCTACATTTCTTCTCTGTTGAAAGCCAACCATATTCACCATATCATGTTAGTATTGCTATTAGTTACTTCTCGGACCGATATCCCTTCCCCCCACTACATAACTCTCCCAGAGCAGGTTAAAAAAAGACGTAGTCCTTTCATGGAAATAATTAATGTAATTAATAATATTAAGTTATTCACAAGGCATACTTACACATTATATTGAGGAATAGAGATATTATTAGATATAGAAAGGTACTCATATATACATGTTCATAATATCATATTATATACTCATTTGTACTCATTACATTTTCTGTTGAGATTTCTTAGCCGTTGGTTCTGCTTCTAACAGCTCGTCATCCTCCTGAGCGATTAGGCTGTCAATGACGTCTTCACCGTCGTCGCATTCGTCTGGTGAGTCCTCCTCGTTCAAATCAGTTTCCAAGGGCAACTTTGCCTGAAAACATCATCAGTGTCAGCTTTCTCACAAAAAAAACACGCCGGGTAGGCACAGGAGAAGGAGCTTTGGGTGTGTCAAATCCACGACGTGTAAAGGTAGCACAGGGTCCTCGAATTAACCATCCCTGAACAACATCCCAAAGTTTCATTAACTTCTGACCTTTTTCCACCTGAAACTACCTGTCGACTGGACTAACTGAGGGGGATGGGGTTTTGAGGGTTTAATTTTGAAATTTACGATTTGTGGCTGAAGTGTGCATCCTATCAAAAAAAGTTTAATATAAAAGTTATAGACAATTAAAAAATCCAAACATTTTGTATTAATTATTTTTTAACATAACCTCAAAATTATCGAGAAAAACGGTAAAAACAGTTTTTTTCGTTTTTAATTTTTATCTCACGCACAATAACTTTTACTCGTTCGTCTTGATTTTTTTTTAATTTACTTATAATTTATCCAAAATTTTCCGACAATTCCCATTTGTCCTGGACTATAAAATAATGTGATCCAATAGTGGAGTCGATCTGGCGAAAAAAACCCGATAAACGAAGTCACTCTTTTTGATTTTTTTTTGTGATTTCATAGATTCGAGGCCCCTCTTTCACGTTATCACTATATGAAAGCTAAGTGAGGTGTGGAAGGGGGTACATTAACAGGTAAAGATATGGAAAATGGGGTTTTCGCACGTAACTTTATTCGGATCGAAACGACTTCTATATATAGTATAATGTGCTGGCGAAAAGGCATAAACTGAACCCGTCTAAATCAGTCTAGAGGTTCTCGAGATATTGCGATTTGAAAGTAACTCGATTCGATAATAAGGAAGGTTGGGAGGGGGGTGAAAGCGTTTTGCCCTCTAGAAGGGCAAGGGAAATGGTTATTGACTTCTTGCTAGGCTCATTTTCAAGGGCAATCAGTTCTCTTTCAAGATTTTTTTACCACAAAGCTCTGAGTTTATAGAGGACTGCAGGTGTGCGTGATATATTTATAAAAGCGAGTGGGCTCGCTAAGCCGCCGTAAAATTAGATGCCGGGATAGGAGCTAAGCGTTCCCTTTCATCTCTCGTCTCTCTCACATCATCCCTCTGCTCTCTCACAAATACTATTCCGGCATCTAATTTCACGGCGGCTGAGCGAGCCCACTCGCTTTTATAAATATATCACGCACGCCTGCAAGCTTTAATATAGATAGGGCTTTGAGGTAAAAAAAAATTGAAAGAGAACTGATTGCCATTGAAAATGAGCCTGACTATCGGATCGAGTACTTGTAGGGCTCAAATCAAAGAGAAAAAATTCCGCAACCGATATAAATCTATAAAATCACAAATTTTTTTTTCGAAAAGAGCAACTTCGTTTTCAAAACCAGATCTACTCCACTAAAAACAAAACTGAAATAACAGTTTCACAAAAAAGGAAAAAAACTTGCGAGAATTTCTTCACATCGATTTTTAACATTCGTTTCGTACGAATTCTCACGTTATTATTTAGACGCAAATATTCACTTATTTAATTTCAGGAGTGTAGGGGAAGGAAGATACAAAAGAGAAAATCACAAATTCAGCCGATTGTTGACAAAACGATTCTTTTGTTCACTTCGTAACCATTTTGCATCGCCTTTGTTCAAAATACCATTGAAACGCCTACATTAGAGGTGGTTCCAGGGTATAATGGTAATTTATGTGCCAAGATCGCAAAGTGGTACTTTACAGTTTTCAGGACGACGCCGAACGCGCTGAAATACTTTTAGAGTCTACGCGTACAATATTTTTGGGAACCATATATTTTCCTAGTCGTGACTCATAGAACTATATTACTTTTATTTCAACTTTTGACGTAAAAATACTTTTTTCTAACACCTTCTTTGAAAATTGACTTTTCCTCCCTATTTTTAGGGTTGAAAGTGGCACTTTGCCTCCCTATTCATCCATATTCATATATAAATTTATGCTCCCTAGGAAGGAAAAGTTACTACTATCCATATTTATAAATAAATGTACTAAACTCAGTATCAAATGGATATAGACGTCAATATTTTATGCTCAGCTATTCGCAACCCTCAAATTCAATGAAAAAGTTCCAATAACACTGGTGTAGTTTATCAAAGCTCAATACTTTGTGTTTATAAATTCTACATGTCATTTTGCTTCGAAAAGTATAAGGCTTGCCACTAGGTCGGAAATTCTAAATGAATTTATGCAGAAACGATAAAGAAGGGGATTTAGTGTTTCTAGGTAAAAATATCTCAAGATATAATTACCCGTTTCCAGAGAAATTGCAATTTAAAGAATAATTAGTATTAAATCTAACCAATAGCGTGGCGATCTCATGCGATTAATTTCGTCGATGTTGTCATTTTTGGGTCAAATTCTCTTAGCACGTGCTCACACCAGTCACCAGTTTGACGTAAGTCTGTCATAGGAAGTGTTAATTACTTATTTGTTATTGTCTAATGTGAAATTCTGGAATGCTGTTTACTGTGTAATTTTACCTTTTACCTTTTACGAAGCCGCTTTTCCATTTTCCGAAAAAACTTAACTCACAGTATTTCGGAATATCATTAGAAATAAATGAGGTTATACGAGGTAGGTCTGAAAAGTTTCCGACGTCTACGTGAAGGTGGCAGCACTCGTAAATAAAGGCTACTGAATTTCATTGTTCATCTGTTGACAGTTATTCACCGAAGTTTCAGACATTTTGGACGCTCAGTTTTTATGTAACAGTCGTTTGAGTGAGTTGATGAGTTTTTTGTGAAAATGGACAAAATTGAGTATCGAGCTGTCATTAAATATTTGTTTTTGAAAGGCAATAAGCCTTCGCAAATCAAAGATGAGTTGGATTCTGTATATGGGGACTCTGCAGCATCAGTTAACACAGTGAAATTTTTGGGCTGCTGAATTTAAACGTGGCCGTAAGAGCTTGGGAGACGATGAGCGTTCGGCACGTCCAAAAACTGCAACTACCAACGAAAACATCGCCAAAGTTCACCAAATGGTGCTAGACGACCGCCGAATTAAAGAGAGAGAGAGATAGTAGAGGTTATGAACATGTCAAAAGAACGTGCTTGTCACTTATTAAATCAACATTTAGGCATGAGAAAGCTGTCCGCGCGTTGGGTGCCGCGTTTGCTCACGTTAGACCAAAAACGTGTTCGATTTAACATTTCCAATGCACTTTTGAGGAAGTTTAGGCGAAATAAATCCGAGTTTTGGCGCCGATTAATTACTATAGATGAAACTTGGATACACCATTATACGCGCGAAACAAAAATACAGTCCAAACAGAGGACTGCAAAGGGGGAACGGGATCCAAAAAAAGCAAAAACCGTTTTTTCGGCTAGCGACTGTTTTTTGGGATAGTCATGGAGTTATTTTAATCGATTATCTTCAAAAAAGAAAAACCATTACAGGAGCATACTCAGCATCATTACTTGACAAGCTGAATGCAGAACTTGCGGAAAAACGGCCACATTTGCAGAAAAAGAAAATCCTGTTTCACCAAGATAACGCATCGTCTCACACCTCAGCGGTTGCCGTGGCGAAAATCCACGAATTATGGATTGAACTGCTTGACCATCCGCCTTACTCACCAGATCTAGCTCCAAGCGACTTCTTTTTGTTCCCTCATCCCAATTGCGCTCGGAGGACAAATTTTCGTCAAATGAAGAGGCAATCACCTTCGTGAACAATTATTTTGCAGAGAAAAATGCTGAGTACGTGTTACAGAGATGGGATCATCGCTGGGAGAAGTGTACAGAGTTGAAAAATGTTGAAAAATAAAAAAAAATCCGAAAAATGTCTTGTAACTTTGTTAGGTCGGAAACTTTCCGGACCACCCTCGTATTTATATCCATATGTCACGGCCGTCAGCTGATTCAGGTCAGTGTCTGGTTGGTTCTTAATACATGTCACGGCCGTCAGCTGATTCAGGTCAGTGTCTGGTTGGTTCTTAATACATGTTGTACGAGAAGTTTCTTTTCTAGACTCTAAACTCCATAATCGTCCGAAAAAGTAACACTTCAATGGGCAAAAAAATACAATAGGGATGAAAATAGGCAACCGAAGCGAAAATAGCGGCGGGTAAAAGTTACCACAGGATAAATTTTCAAAAATTAGGTTTTATCCAAATGTTAATTTTTTAAAGAAAAAATTTAAAAAAAGCCGTTTTTGATTCATGGCAAATTTTTATTTTTGAATTTTGAATTTCAACATCTTAAAAATCTATTTTACTGATTTCACACATTTAACTGGCAAGTTTCCTTTCAAAATATTTCGTATTGAAAGTTATAGAAAACGAAAAAAAAACCAACAACGTAAGGTTATCAATGCGCCTTAAGGTCAGAAAGCAGAAATCATCCCGGCTTGAAGATTTCATACGCAGATTATCAACGTGTGGGCGACTCTTTAATTCAATTCCTATATAAAAAATTGCCGGTATAAATCCCTTTTGATAATATTGATGGAAGTCATAAACATCTTTCGTACTGTTTCGTTTACCGCTGACACTGTTGTAATGTCTTTAATAAATAATCGAAATTCAATTTATATTTTCAACGGTACGGGATGTACGGAGTGTCTCAAATTCAAATTGCAACTAACAATTTAAGTATCGGATTTCGATTTTGTATTGTTTAACCCATTAACGTAAGCGCTCGAGTTAATTCGAGGGCTCTAAACAGGCCAAAGTGTGCACGAGATAATTCGAGCGGCGTCGTATTCTATATGCTGCTGTAATTTTCATACTCGAATATAATCCAGAATTGAAAATAACAATATGAAAGCTAAGAAAAAAATTGTTTTATTGATATTTATTATGATAAAACGCGCCGTCTGCACTCGTGACGACTGGTATACAAAGTTACGAAAATGAGTGTTGCCAAACTATAAATAATAAAATCGTTGAGAAAAGGTGGATATGCAAAAAATCGATGTTTAAAAAATAGAAAAAACTCCGACAATTTTTTTGTTTAAAAAACATCAAAAAAGTTTTTTTTTAAACAGTAAGTGGTGAGTCACGGTAGGCGCGACGGTCCATTGTTGTTAAACGGTTAATATTTTGAAAATTTTGTTTATTCATGGATGGTTGATAAAGGCTACATTTTAAAATTATCTTGGAATATACAGGTTGTCCCAAAAAAGTGTGGCGTATCAAAGTTATATTATTTCTTATGGAAGACCCTATATTTTATTGCATTTATAGATTATACGTTAAAAATAATATAAACTTTTTTAAGTATTCCCTATACCTAAGCTTTTTAGTTTTCGAGATATTTTGATATTTATAAAAATGGAAGAAGCACTTACAAGAAAAGCAATAACTTATTAGTTCAGTAAATTAACGCCAGTAAAACCCTAAACCTGTGCATCAAATCTGTAAGGAAAATTTTTTTTAATTTGCAGGTATTCATAGGTACATTTACCTCCGAAAATCTCAGGAAAATCCGTTTTTCGACGATATCTGCCGAAATATGGCCCTTGTTTTGACAAAAAATGAAGAGCAGTTCATATCCTACAAAAATTGTCCCGATGATTTTTTTCGCTACACTAATATTTTTTGCACAAACAGCGTTTCAAAAATTCTCAATTTTTTTTTGTGGTGAAAACGGAAAATTTGATCATCCCTCAAAACTTGAATATTCTCCCGTTTTTGTCTGAAGACAAAAGATAAGGCAATAAAACCAACTTTTTTTTACTTTTTGCACTTGATTAATAAATTTATTGTAAAAATCCAATTTGAGAAAGCTTCAAGGCAGAGTTTTTTCTCGTACACTTAATAAAATACTTGAATAAGTGGATTTTTTCTACTTAAAATACTTGATATATATATACAGGGTGCGGCAGATAAACGGTCAATTAGAAATATCTCGAGTACTAAAGGTATCTGAATTATGAAAATTGGCATGAAGGGGTTTTGAATAATGAGCTATTTAATGAAAATATTGCCGTCACCATTCTACTTCCGGTTATACCGGAAGTTGCACATAACTTTGTAATTTTTAACGAAAGACCCTGTATATTTTTCAATTTTAGAAATATTTACGTTATTCTGAACATTTTTGTTAATAGTTCACTATACCTATTTTGAACCGTTTTTGAGTCGTAATGTTTTTTATATGAAAATTACACTTTTTTACTATGTATTTACTACATACCGCTTTATCGTTTACACTATGAAGTTACCTTTTTTATTATACAGGGTGCTGTCAAAATTGGAATAAAAACGGAATCCACAATCTTCGCGTAATTCCTTTTTTTCAAATTTTACAAAGTTATGTGCAACTTCCAGTATAACTGGAAGTAGAATGGTGACGGCAATATTTTCATTAAATAGCTCATTATTCAAAACCCCTTCATGCCAATTTTCATAATTCAGATACCTTTATTTCTCGAGATATTTCTAATTGACCGTTTATCTGCCGCACCCTGTATATATTGAATATCTGGACCTACAAAATTTTTTGATTCTACCATGCATTTTGTATAACGATAAGAAACATTTACATTTTTCATTTAAAAAAAAGTCACGATGTTCTTCGCCAAAACGATATTTGCCCGAAAATGTATTAAATTTAACAAACCGAGTTTCAATATTAAAGTCTAGCATAGACATACGAATAAGATGATTAAAACCAAATCTATTACACATATTTTTAGCACATTTTGACAAGTGTCCATTTTAACAGTGTTACTCAACGTTCCATTAAATATTTACCTAAATCCATAATTTCTGAAATTGAATTGGCAACGTTGTATTTTCAACTTTGAATTTATGAGATGGCTGTCATTTGACAAGCAAATTATTTTTCAGTCTTATTCTGGTTATAAATTGCTACTTGGGCATTTGTATAGAAAAGTTATGTAGGTACCTATGCGTTTGTATTGGAAAAATATGTTAAATAATCGTTTCAACGCACTGAATTTGTTTGTCTTGGGAGTGAGTATTCCAATATATATTTCTTTTTAAAAAAATGTGAAAAATATTTTTCCGCGCAAAAATTTCTATCGCTATATTGAATTTAGCATCTGTGAAAATTTCATGAAAATCCCAGCCGGCCCATATTCTTAACGTTTACCCAGCGATGTGCGTGTCAGTAGTTGTCAAAATTTGTAGGTTATTATGGCGAAATTAAATCGTCACCCGGATGCAGAAACATCCTAACTCCATTTTTTGCCGAAATCGGATTATTGTACTATTCCATGTATTTTATGATTGTCTTTAGAAGCAGAAGAATCCTAAGTTCAATTTCCTATTATGGAATTCATAATGTCATCCTATTATGAAATTCATAATATCATCCTATTATGAAATTCATAATATCATCCTATTATGAAATTCATAATAGGAAATTGAACTGAGGATTCTTCTGCTTCTAATGACAATCATAAAAAACATATTTTGGCAAAAATGGAGTTAGGATGTTTCTGCATCCGGGTGACGAAATAAAGTCAAACCTTTACGTTGATATTTACAAAAAATAGGTTATTTTCTTAGGCCGATTTTCCATCATCACTCCACCAACGTTTTCGCCGACCACTGCTAGACCAACATTATGTATCGCGACTACGTTACTGAACGTTGCTTTGCAACACCCCTCGCACAAAAATGTGATGTGATTTCCATCGATGATCGATGATTGACAATTAACTACTTTTGACAATGCGAAAAACTGACAAATTAGACTAATATTGATCAGTTTCTCTTCTAATGGAAATAAAACCACTTATTTTAAAGAAAAAGGGGCCTTTAATTGACGTTTTGTCTGTCTTGAATGAAAGTCGTTTACAAAATGACAACAAAATATATAATAAAAAATTTACTATAGAAACAGGTTATATTATATCTGTTTTGTCTGCCGTTGCTAGGAAATAAACTAAAAGCTTAACTTTTCTTGTAAATATCTCGGAAGATCGAATTCTCACAGACATGAGACCTGCATTTTTTGCCGATTTAGATAGGAATTAGTCTACCCTGAAAGTTTCATTGAATTCTGACGAGTGGATTTTGAGATCCTCCGGACACACACACATACATACACACATACAAACCTTGCTCGTTTAATAGTATTTGATGAAAAGGTTAGAATGTGATCTTTTATTTAGTACAATTCCTGATCCCATTCGGTGAAATTAGTCTTGATAAAAAAATATGAATAAATTTATAGGAGGGTCAAAAATATCAACAAAAACAAACTTTGGCCCGGTTTTTCAATAATCCAGCGAAATAGATAAAAGGAAAAAGTAACATGATATTATAGCTACAGGATCCTTCTTTCATCTGAACTTTGAATCATGAAAAAATATTAACTTTTAGGTAATTTATTGAAAAATTTGTACTCCGCTTGGGAGTGTCATTCCTTTAGAGCGTGCTCTCTAAATGCAGGGCAGGAGCTAAAAATGGGGGAAAAGTATCAAATTTTTGACAAAAATGATAAGGATAATTTTTGTAGGTAATGATTTCATTTTCGTCCAAACAAAAATTCTCAAGTGTCATATTTTCGGAAATATTGGCGAACATACCAATGGGACATTTTCCCGCCCTTCCACAAATTTCAGACAGCTGAAATTTTCGGGGGTGAATGTACCCATGAATACCGGCAAATTAAAAAAAAATGGTGCCGGACAGACCTGATGCCTTGGTTGGCACCTTCGTTTATTGGACTATCATAACAAATTCAAATCGCCCGCCATATCCGCGCTAGCGTAATGTTTAAAGTTCACGCATGCTCTGTGCCAGAATGCCCATAAAGTATCTACCGGTAGGGTTGGCAACGCTGTAGATGATGGTTATTGATGCTTGAAGGGGGAAAAGTATTCAACAACAAAAAATTCTTTAAAATTTTTAAAAACAAAATGTTCAAACTTCAAAAAAAATTTGTGGCTACTTCTTTTCTTGATCACTCTGTACCTGTCGGATAACAAATGAAGTATCGTGATTGCAGCGGCAGCAAGAACAAAATACTATATTGCAAATTTGCAAATCGGCAACATTTTCATTAAACACAATGCTCAATAAATAAAAAGTGTAAAAGTGAATCTTTTAATTGCATCTCCTGCATATTGGATCCGTCACGTTCTCCAAGGTAAAATTTTGTAATGGATTGTCACGGTTTATTAGAATATACAGTGCGTTGTTGAGATTGTCCAAGTACGTTATTATTTTTTTATTTTTAAAAATATTTCAAATTAAATAAAAATAATTGCCGTAAATCAGTGAAGATTACGTTTTTGCAGCCATTTACAAGGTCAGCCGTTGGAATTTGTTACTATGCTGTAAGTAATATGTTGTAAAAAGCGGACTGTATATATGTTTCTCCAAGTTATCTTCAAATGAAACACACACGTTTTTTTGTATTAACAGTTTATTAAAAAACTTTTAAAAAAACACTATGATAACAAAAATAAGATTGTATAGGTTTACTAATTATCAACCACTCAGAAAGAATGTTTAGGTCAATTCAATTCTGACCTTAAAAACTCAGTTGACAAGAGACAAAATTTACGATGTTGATGAACAAAGGAGTTGTGCTCTAATTGAGAGTTTATCACAAACTATTATGAACTGATTGGAGAAACGATATGTATTTACGTTGTCTTGGGCACGGATGGTTCTAGCCTTATTCGCAGGTAGAGACACACTAATTTTGCTGCACTAAAGGAGCACTGATTTTAAATTGAATTTAAGATTTATTTATTTACAATGAAGTGGACCGCTTGGTACGCAGCTAAGTACATACTATAAAATGATTTGTGAAACTACATATTCATTACGTTAGTTTTAACATGGTTTCGCCGCTGACAAGACACTGAATAGAATTCTGCTAAATTTGATCTCGTTGTCGCTAAGCGTGGGGCTTGTTAAGTCACGCCCACAGTTTTTATGTAATGGAACGCGGAAGTGTGTCTGGGTACGTGTGGATACGTGATGATATAATGGCGCGATCCGGAAATCCGTTTCGAATTTTGTGTCTCAAGATTGACCGAAGTCTTTCTCCCACTCGTGGAGAAGGAAAAAGTTTAAAATTTTTATATTTGATTTAATGTGATGCGATATACCGGTACAGTGTTGCCACTGAATTTTTATATTTAATTTGTAATTGAAAATTAAACAATCATTTTTATATGTTTTATTATGACAATATCGAAAACCAAATTATAACAAAACAACATGTAGCAGGTCCGTGCGCAGGATATGCTCATGGGGGGTTTTCATAAAAAAAAACGAAAGAACTATAATTTGTCCATTGTAAAGAAAAGTAACGTAAACAGACTTTTGGCAACGTTTGCCGATTTGAACTATCCAGGGTGGCGCAAATTTAATTGAACACTTGGGATTTCGTAAACCGTTATAGATACAAAGTTCATTAAATAAAGACGAATTTATTGGTTTTTTCAAAATTAAAATATCAGGTGCGGTTTCCGAGATATTTGGGAAAAACCGAAATTGACGATTTTCGCTTTATTTAATTAAAACATTATTTTTTTAAGATAGAAACAAATTTATAAACCTCTTTTATTGAAGGCCAAATATCGCTTAACATAGCGTATCCAATTTTATAAAACAACGTTTCGTCTTTGAAAGGTTACCCTCAACTATTTTTTTTAAATACGGACCTGTACTTTTTATTTTATTTGTTATGGGAGGAAAGTACACAATTTAATCACAAAAAAGCATATCAAGATGGCTTTGAAACAAAAATTATTCTTTATTTTGACGTTTCTTAATTTTGTTGATTTTATGATGCAGTACAATTTATTAGTTAGTGTTATTTTAGTAATTATATAAAAGACGATTAGTTGCAAATTGATTAAAATTTCTGGAAAATGGTCAAAGTATACTCAATTTTTAATTAATTTTATTCAAAAAGATTTATAAATATTTTCGGTGAAAATGGAACAGGACCGTACTTAGCAAAATTCGTAAAGTACAGTTCATTGTCAAAACCTAATAAAAATATTAAGTGCGTCCGTATTTAAAAAAAATGGTTGAGGGTGGCACTTCAAAGACGAAACGTTGTTTTAAAAAATTGTATACCAACGCTATGTTAAGTTGTATTTGTCCTTCAATAAAAAAGCTTAATAAATTTTTTTACTAGTTTTCAAAATGAAGGTGTTAATTAAATAAAACGAAAATCGTTAATTTCCGTTTTCCCCAAATATCTCTGAAACCGGACCTGATATTTTAATTTTGAAAAACCAATCAATTTGTCTTGAAAATACATTTAACCAACTTTGTATCTATAATGGTTTCCGAAATTCCAATAGTGTTCAATTAAATTTGCGCCACCCTGTATATAAAGAAAACTATCTAAAACGGGCGTACACAAAGTAAAGTATCATATTCAAATTTCGAGACCCCCCCCCCCCCCCTCGGGCGCACGGGCCTGATATCTAGGAGGTGTTCATCGTTCTACGCTTTACTGGCTCCTGCTTTTTCTGATTCTATTGCAGGAAGTTGCAGACCTGAAACAAAAATGATGTGGGGCGAGTTTTCTACGTAAAAAAAGTAAACTTGACAACTCAAAAGCGTCACTTTTGCTCCCTCATGGCTACAAGGCCAACCAAGAAAGAGGGATAACAATGTACCTTCGTTCCCACTTAGTGTACCTCCATCAAAAAACCTTCAATTACTTACTCTCCTGATTCACCTGTTGTTCTGCCTTCTTTCTTTCCAAAATCTTTGGTATCTCCAATTCAAACGGACTCTTACTATTCTGCTTGATCCAAATAGAACCCGGTTTGGCCTCTCCCAATATTTGTACAAGACCTTTGGCTACTTCGATGGGATCCTGCAACGACACATCTTTACTCTCTTCTTCAAATTCATCTGCAAAATTGTTATTGATCACTTTGTCTTCGAAATCTTTCAAAGCGGCTGTGTTGGTTAAGCTGGGGCAGTAGCCGAACACTTTTACACCGGTTCTTTCAAAGAGCTTAATTGACCCCAATGATCTGGTAAAACCTGAAATTATCAAAGTGAAAATAAAAGAAAATTTTAACAGAAAGTAGGCAGAGATAAATTTTATTTGGGACCAATTTTTTAAGTAAAAAATTTTTTTAACCAATTTATTGCCCACAAAAATGTTTACGATAAACTTTTTTAACAAAATTTTTGGTTTTTGTTAAAATTCTCTCGGTAATTTGTTTTATTTTATAAGCCAGAAATATTTTCTCAATTTTCTTTTCATAAAAAATTTCACAAGAAATTTCCGGAATTAATTTAATTAATTAATTTAAAGAAAACTAAAACCTCAAATGTATGTTTTCCCAACCTGTCAGTTTTTTTGTACAAATGATGTGAAATAAAATCACATCAAGAAATACCAGTAAATTAACCCCAGATAAACCCCAAACCTGGGCATCAAGTCTATCCGGCACCATTTTTTTTTTAATTTGCAGGTATTCATTGATTTCGATAAAATAATCCATTGTGTTTTAAATAGTTATGAGAAAGAATTCAATTGTACCAAAAATAAACAATTAAGAAAATTTAATAATCTAATTGAAGAAAAAAGTTTTTACAACCTTAGAAATTCAGAACAAAATTTAAATACGGTAATAAATATTTCAAGTAGAGATCTTAATCACACAGAAAATTTATTATTGGCTAAAGGTTTAAATTATTCGTTAACTCCAAAATATGTACCAAAATTTGATATTATTAGTTCTATAGAAAACGCTTCTCAAAATTTACCAACTGACTTAAGCAACGAATACAAGGTACATTGCAAAATTGAATTAGAAAAATTAATCAAAATTTAACCTCCGCAGAATTTAAAGATCCAACTATTAGTATTGAAAACAAAACTTTATATAAAAATAAAAAATTCCTAAGTGATGAAGAACGAAGATCTCTTACTTCTCATTATAGAAACCTCCACATTTTTATGGTTTACCCAAAATTCATAAACAACAAATACCATTAAGACCAATAATAAGTTCTATACTGTTATCTATACTGTTATCAGAAATACTAATTCCTTTATCAAAAATTCAAAACATTTTTTAGAAAAATTATCAAAAATCAAAATTACAAATTCAGATATAATGGTTAGTTTTGGTGTACTTAGTTTATTTCCAAATGTTCCTGTTGATAAAATTCTTAATCTTGTGAGAAAAAAGTTGATAAGATAAGATACATTAATAAATAGAACTAAATTAAGCGTCTCAGCAATTCTAGAATTGTTGGAATTATGTATTAAAACTACATATTTTCAATTAAATAGTGATTTTTATCAGCAAAATTTTGGCATGGCAATGGGTTCACTTCTTTTACCAAAATTGTGATATTTTCATGGAGGATTTTGAAATGGAAATTGTAAACAAACAAAATTTAAGACCTTCTGTCTGGTTTAGATATGTAGATGATAGCTTTGCAATTTGGCAGCACGATATTATATAATAATAATTCGGAACCTACTATTAAGTTTACAATTGAAATTGAAAATAATAAAAAATTACCGTTTCTTGATGTACTAATACACAATAACAGCAATTGTATTGAAACATCAGTTTTTAAAAAAGCAACACATACAAATAGATATTTAAATTTTAATTCAATCCGCTCAACTTGTGTTAAACAAGGTATTGTCAAACCTCTTTCCGATAGAGCAAAAACAATTTGTTCAATTGACAATATCTTAAATAATGAATTATCACTTGTTAAATCTGTCTGGATTAAGAACAATTACCCAAGTAAATTTATAAATCGTGAACTTTACCGAGACATCAAATATAAAAAACAAAATTTAAATCCCCCAATACTTCATTCAAATATAGTAAAAATTCCTTATATTCCAAAATTATCCGAAAAAATTAGAAGGATTGGCAATAAATTTAATTTAATAACAGTTTTTCAAACTAGTAATACATTAAAATCTTTAATAGTAAATACAAAACCTTTTAATGAAATTGAAAACACAAAAAAATTGTATTTACAAAATTCCATGCGAATGTAATAAATTTTATATAGGAGAAACATCTAGACCTTTTCATATTAGACTTAATGAACATCAATCATACATTAAAAATAAACAATTCGAAAAATCAAAAATATGTGAACATGCATGGGATTTTTGTCAAAAAATACAATGGAATTCTTCAACTAGATTATTAAAAGAACCTAATAATTATAACCGCAAAATTAAAGAAGATGCATTGATATGCTTAAATAATAACGACTGTGTTTCTAATTGTTCGGTCGATTTACAAAAAGAGTTAATTGCAAAAAGGATACCTTCTATATCGTGATAGCAAGTATTTATCTGGTTTTTTGTTCTTATGATAATATTAATTAAGGAAACTTCATTTATGACGAAGTATAAATTCTCTTATAATATGCAAAAATTTGATGGAAACAGATTTTGACATCTTCAATTTCAAAATCTTTCTCAGTGTCCTATGTTGCTGTCACATTTTTGTAAGATTATCGGGAGTTCTGTTTCGATAGTAAATTTTTTATTATATATTTTGTTATGTCATTCTGAAAACGACTTCAAACTTAGAAGTCGAAATGTCAAAAATCAAAACTTTTTCAACAAAAATAAGTGGTTTTATTCCATAAAAAGAGAAATTGAAATTACAAAAAAACCGCTATGAGCTTCAGAAATGAATTCATAAGTACATTTACATCCGAAAATCTCAGCTACGTGGAATTTGTGGACCATTTACACAGGTCTCGAGTTCCCGAAAATCCGTTTTTCGAAGATATCTGCCGAAATATGACCTTTACAGCATTTTTGTTTAGACAAAAAATGAAGAGCAGTTCATTACCTACAAAAGTTGTCTCTATGATTTTTTTCGCTACAATTATATTTTTTTGCAAAAACGGCGTTTCAAAAATTCGCAAAATTATTGTGGTGAAAACGGAAAATTTGAATATCCTTCCAAAACTTGAATATCCTCCCGTTTTTTTCCGAAAGACAAAAGATAACGCAATAATAACCAACTTTTTTCACTTTTTGCACTTTATTAATAAATTTATTATAAAAAAATCCCATTTGAGAAAGTTTCAAGGCAGAGTTTTTTCTCGTGCACTTGATAAAATACTTGCTATTCTATATATTGATGAAAAGGTCCGAATGTGATCTTTCATTTAGTACAATTCCTCACCACAAAAAATTTTTGCACGAAAAGAAAATAATCCTCAAAAAAAATGTCGATTTTTCATAGGGGTGAGAATTTTCTCAATTTTCTGGAAAACCCAAAAATATGAAAAAAAATAAAAATGCCATCGAAAAGGGGACAAGCTAAGCTTTCTAATGATATGTGCGTTGAAAACCGATGTGGTCCTTGATTATCTATTAATTCCCGATAGACCCGAGCATTTTCGAAAACTCCGGAAATCCAAAAAAAACTGCCTAAAAAAACATGTTGTTTATGAAAATTATCCAAAAGGATTCCGTGAAATTAGTCTTGATAAAAAAATATGAATAAATTTATGAGGGTCAAAATATCGAGG
Source organism: Crepidodera aurea (assembly GCA_949320105.2). NCBI lineage: Eukaryota > Metazoa > Arthropoda > Insecta > Coleoptera > Chrysomelidae > Crepidodera > Crepidodera aurea. The sequence goes on from OX439472.1 coordinate 44,263,157, forward strand.
GAAAATAAACTTTGGCTCGGTTTTTCAATAATTCAGATAAATAGATAAAACGAAAAAGTAACTTGATATTATAGCTACAGGTTCATTCTTTCATCTAAACTTTGAATCATGAAAAATATTAATTTTTACGTGATTTATTGAAAAATTTGTAATCCACTTGGGAGTGTCATTCGTTTATAGCGTGCTCTCTCAATGCAGGACAGGAGCTAAAAATGGGGGTGCATTTTGGAGCCGGTTATGTCGAAAAGTATCATATTTTTGACAAAAATGATAAGGATCATTTTTATAGGTAATGAACTGATCTTCATTTTAGTCCAAACAAAAATTCTCTAAGTGTCATATTTTCGGAAATATCGGCGAAAATAGGCGAAAAAAAAAACAAATTTTTGAGACCAATGGGCCATTTTCGCACCTTTTCCCAAATTTCAGACAGCTGAGATTTTTGGGAGTGAATGTGCCCATGAATACCTGCAAATTAAAGAAAAATGGTGCCGGACAGACCTGATGCTCGGGTTGATAACTTCGTTTATTGGACTAATGCCGTATTTCTTGGGAGCTTGTGATTTTATTTCACATCATTTGTACAGTTTTATTACTCCCAATTTAAAATATTTTGATTCCAAAATGTTTAATTTCTTCGTGCGATGTCAGTTTTTTATTGATTTCTACAGTTACGCGGAATAGTATATTCTGTAATAAGGTTGGAATGAGAATTCGATACGAGTGCAGGATTCCGAATGCGAGCTAATACGAGCCCGAGGAACCGATATAATACATGTGTTGTCATGGTGACCTGTCAAAAAACCCAGTTTGATTGGTTACAAAATTTATCGTTTTCAAGATTTTCCTACTTTATGATACAAAAATTGATTAAAATAAATCATAATAATAGTCGTACTCACCTGCAATACCAAATTGGGTGAGAGTATGAATGGGAAATCCACATGCCGGTATAACACCCATTGAAGAACCCACGTTTACAATAATACCTCCATCTCCAGAACTAGTTTTGGCCATGTACTGCAGACCCAAGAGGGTTCCTATTAATGGACCTCTTATGTTCGTATTCAATTGGTTTTCCCAATTAGTGTCGTCCAAGATTCCTGCGTTATTAACTACTATATCGATCCCCTAGAAATATAAAACCGAAAGTATTGATCCAGCAGAAATAAAAAATCTGATCTTGTATGGAAACAAACGTCCCAGGAATCAACATATCGTCGGTTAAAAGTCAAAACCTCATAAATCAAAATGGATAACTTTTCAGGAGAGCCAAAAAACTGAATATTACTAATTTATTGAAATAGTTTTGAGGTTTCAACAGAATGCGCTAGTAGTCTTTACTGACTGATCTAATTTATGAGGTTTTAGCATCAGTACATCCAGAACAATGTTTTCAACCCGTAACCTTATAATTTAAAAAATGTTTGAGTTACATCAAGATCCTCAACACTGCTTCTAAAAACGTTATCCATTTGTTCAGTATCTGCAACATCAACTCTACTAGAAAGTACTCTATCTTCACCAAACTGTTCTTTCAGTGCGTCCGAGCTTTCTTCCAACTTTTCTTCATTAATATCTATAATATTCACGAGCGCCAAGCCATTTTTGAGTAACTCCTTCGCAATCGCAAGTCCTATTCCCGAAGCACCTCCAGTTACGATTGCCACTTTGTCTTCAAATGTGACATTCTGGAAAGGGGCTCCCTCGCTACCGATTTTCGGAGAAGCGTCTTTCTGACTTGTGATCGCTTCGAGATTCCTTGTGAGTATTTTGGAGAAGGTTGGGTAGTTAATTTTAAAAATCGGTTTTAGTAATGGAGCCATTTGGAGATTTTACGCTACTACAATTTTAAATCGTTGTCAGTGTTGACGTTTGATAATTTATTAGCAATATTATTTATATATAATCGTTACAGAAAGGTGGCAATGAAATAATTGAAGTTAAGTTGGCAGCGCCAACATTGGGCACAAAAATTACCTAAAATTTATGAGCCCACGTTGAAAATTAGTGACAGTAGCGATGAAAATGGCACAACGAGACAAAATTTGAATGTTTTAGAAATGTAAACTAGGGAAGAGGCTAACCTAGAATCATCAAGGTTGGAAAAGTAAACTGAAGTTCCGAAAGGGGCGTGGGGGTTTAACAAAACCAGTTTTTTCGTTTTTAATTTTTATCTCCTCAAAAATAATTTCTTTTTATGAAACTTAATGAAAACGTTCTTATTTATGTTTTAAATAAGCTGTAATTTTTTCAAAGCAAATTATTTATTTTTTGACTGGTCCCGCATCGGCTGGCGCGACGCGAGCGCCTCTCTACCGGCCGGGGAAAACAATAATTGATTGTCGATTTAAATCGATCGCTTAAGTTTAATTGAAAAACTCGTTTATTTATTGTTATTATCCGTCCACAATGTCGGTTTTGCTAAGATGTGGGTTCAAGCCGGTAAATTTAACAATTTTTCGAAAGAAAAGCCTCAAAAAAAGGCAAGAACCTCGTTGAAAGCCATTATGTTTCCGGCGTCTACGAGTTAAAAACTGATGGATCATCTGAGATGAGCTAAGCACTAAGCATCAAAACGAAAACAAACCTTTACAAGCCGACAATCGAACTATGTATATAATTATTATAATTATTGTATAAGTTCTAATAACAGATAATGACAAGTTAAAGAAACGTAAACGTCACTGATCTTGCAAGTACACAGAGTCGCATTAAGGGTGTTATAAAAATATATAAGGTATATTCATGTTTCACTCCTTTCGGGGGTGGTTATTGGCCGTTTAAGGGATGAGGTTGACTCGGAGAAATTCAAAAGCACCGCCGTCTTGCTCAGCATACTCGAAAACGGGAGGTGACGCAGTTTTTTTCGGTATAAGGCAGTATGTTCGCGTTTCACCCGTTTTAGGGGTTGTTTTTGGCCGCCGTTTGGGGGTGATGGTCAACTCAGAAAGAGTTTATACCACCACCATCGTTTTCAGCATCCTCGAAAACGAGAGGTGACGCAGTTTTTCTCGAGTTTCACCCATTTTGGGGGTTGTTTTTGGCCGATTGGTCACCTCAAAAGGGTTTAAACCGCCGCAATCGTGTTCAGCATCCTCGAAAACGGGGGGTTTGGTTACGTTAGAAAATATTTTCATATTTTTCCGACTTTATACTGATACGATGTGTCATGCATTCTTGGTTCTTGTTTTTTTTTAATTGTATTGACTGTGTACGTTGTATGCAATAAATTTCTTTCTTTCTCTCATGTACTTGCTTCCCTTCCTGATTATCGGGTCGAGTTCTTGTAGGGCTCAAATCAAATAGAAAAAAGTCCTCATCCGAAGGCGAATAAAAAATTTCCCCCAATTTACTCTTTCATTGCGAAAATTGAAAAATAAAATTTACAAAATCCGAAATCCGGTCGCCATTTGTCCGTTTTCGCGAAAATGATCATCTCCTTAATACATCCTGTACCACTGTCCTCAAGAAAGAGCTTGCCATTTTGCTATCCCGGATTGGTCAAAAATTAAAAAAGTTACCTCGAGCCAAAGATTAATCAGTGTTTGCCCTCCCCCTCACCCCTAAATTAAGCGACTTGAAATTTGCACACAGTGCTTGGGTTATGACTATCTATCGGAGGAAAAATCAAGTATGGAAAAACGCGAGCACGGCTCTAGGTGTGTTCTTGCCGCGGCGAAAATCCCTATACTTTCAAATCGCAATATCTCGAGAACCGCTAGACCGATTTGGACGGGTTGAAATTCAGTTTATGCGTTTTCGCGAGCCCTTTATTTTATATCGAAGTATTTTATTCGAAGTTGTTTCGATCCGAATAAAACCCAGAGAGGTATATTCATCAACACTAATATTTTTCTTAGTGTAGTTCGGTTTGTAAGAATTTTAATAAATACATGTTACTTTTTTCAGTGTATCTCAAATAGTTTATGTGCAAATGCTGTGACGTATTTCTTCTCAATATTGTGTCTATCCAACATAAAAGGAACCGATCAAGCTTTCGCCTCTTGTTAGATGGTGTACTCTTTGGTTATATTCGAACTTTTGCAGCACTCCTCTTTTATTCAGACTATAGAAACTAACTTAATTTCCATAGCAACTGTTCTAAATAGTTTTTATTGACTTCGCGAATTTTCCTTCAATTACTTTTTAAACGTTTGTCAATTAAAAGTTAAAACAAGTCGTTTCCAAAATGTGTCCAGACGGTTCTCAGTTCCATCACACCAAATGCAATCTTGTTCAATATCACCATGACAATATAATCAACTATTATATCGACAGTGGTTCTTTCGTATTCTTCAGAAGATGGATTCAAGAACAAAAACTCCTGTATCCTCGTCATCCTCGTGCGATGAGACTCTACAGATCAGAAACGGCGAGGAAGCGGGAGCAAGCGAGACAGTTGTTACATTATCCTTTTACCATACATCCTTTCAGTAAATATAATTTAATTTGGGAACAAGTAATGTTTCTTGCATACTTTTACATGGTATTTGTATATAGCCTGAATGCCCTTTTCATACACGAAGACGACCATTACTATAATGCAAACATTGCAAGATGTGTTGGAGACCTTTTCTTTTTTGTCGATATTATAAATTTATTCCTGCAAGGATATTACGATCATTCCGCATCTAAAACTCTTCTGAAACATTCTTCTATAGTTAAAAAGTATATGAAAACTTACTTTTTTATTGATTTAATACCGTTAATTCCATCTGTATGTTTTATATTTGACAATCTTATGAACGACCCGTTTTATAAGACGATTCATTTTTTGAACTTATCTACGTTCGCAGTAATTTTTAGGATATTTAGACTACAGCGATTTTTTGAAGCGTTAGAACTTTTTAAAGATTACCGAGAATACTCCGATTATACTTTCAATGCTCTTAAATCTATTTTGATGTACGTTTTGCTGATGCTTACGTTGTTTTGTGTTCTCTTTATAGTTAATCACAATATCGATACCTACTTCGAAGAAGAGTATAATCTGGAAATTGGGAAAGATTATTTATCAGCTTCGTTGATTTTGTGTTTGGTCACACACGGAATTGAGCCACTGTTCAACTCGACTGTACGCCTAACGATAATAATCAGTTTCTTTTTCGGATTTAGCGTTCATTTATTTTTGTATACGGAATGTTTGCAAATTTGGAATAAATTTTACAGCGCCAAAAATCGATACGAGGAATTAATGCAGCAATTTAAGCAGTACATGAATTACAGAGGTTTGCCGTCTAATATAAAAGAGAAAATTTGGTTGTACTTCAACTTCAAATACCAAAATCAGTTTTTCAACGAACGCGATATTAATTTGATGCTGTCAGACGCTATAAAAGAAGAAGTAATGATCAACATTGCGGATAATTACCTACCACGATCGACATTTTTGAAAGAACTTCCACGCGTAACACTTATTAAAGTCGTCGCAAAATTGATCTCGGAAGTGTACTTGCCTGATGATATAATAGTTGTTACCGGTAAAGATGCAGATTGCATGTATTTCATTTATTACGGCACTGTGGCCGTATACAACGACGAACATCAAGAAGTTTGTCATTTGCGAGACGGAGATTGTTTTGGAGAAGAAGAAATGTATTTAGGGACGAAAAGAACGCAGAGTGTCGTTGCTATTACGCCTTGTGAAGTGTTTAAATTGAAAAAATCTGTAATGTTGGAGATTTTGGATGATTTTCCAGAAGAAAAAGTCAAGTTTTTCGAAGCCTGTACGGAACAGCTAATTAACCAAACCACCACTAGTTAGGTTTCGTGCTAGTATCGTTGTTGTAGTGGAGTCGATCTGGCTTTCGAAAACAGACTGAGGAAATCGAGTAATTTTTCTTCCCAATCGATGAAATCAGTTCCTCCCATCATTCCTGCGGGCAGAGGTAAATGTACCACCAAATATGCCTAACCAGAAATGTGCCTCCGACCAAAAGGATTCTTTAAATACACACAGGTATTTGTAACACTATCAGTTGGTGTATGATTTTCTAATAATTGCAATAACTAAAAACTAGGAACAAATAATTATTTATAGCATAGATATTTATAACAATTATATAAATTAGTAACCTCTTAATTTATTTAGGTAAGTTTCAATAGGAAACACATTTAACATAATTCTGTCATTGTCTTTAATTTACTTCTAACAGAGGCGTCCTTAATTTTTGCAGGCGTTTATAGTCTTTGAATTTTGACATAATTATCAGTTTGAAATTCTTTCAATTTTTCCACAGATATGTATATTGACGGGTGAGTAGTGTAGAATGATTCGTTAAATTTCGAATGGAACGACTCACACACATTTGTCGGTCTTGTTACTGAAGGACTACACTGGTCCCATAAATATGGTGGGAAATCTTCTTCAATATATTGACTTGACAAGATAATCACAATACTTAATTAATTGTTCATGTATTGGTCGTACTGAACATAGGTCGAATACAAAACAGTCTCCTACATCGTTTGGGTTTAAGTAGTTTAGTCCAAAAGTGTATTTTAACAATTTTCCTATTTATTTATGGGGTGATATTTCTATCCCTTACAATAATTATATCTAAATGTAAACATAATTCAGTCATTAAAATCTTTAGTGGTACAAATACCTTTGTAATTTTAAAATCCTAACTTCGTAGCAGGTAGAATATTATTATTGGTGGTACATTTACCTCCGTCGATTGATGCATGAAATTTTCGACCCAGGCGGCGGTGGAGGAGGGGGAAATCCTCTATCTAAAGAACTTGAAAATGGTTTTTCCGACAAATCTCAGCCGGGTCTGTTCCCACAAAAAAAATATTCTTACCAAAATTGAAGAGTTTGAGAGACAGGGCCCTAATTTTTTGTGAATAAAAGTGTAATAATGAGTACTTTTATGTGCCGGAGGGTTGGGGTTGGTGGGACAAGTAGGGGGGGAGATATGGAGGGAAAACAAATATTATTGAAACGCTTGTAACTTCTGTACTAATTGACCTATCGCAATATGGCAAAATAATAAAATGAATAAATGGTTAGAAAATGTTCTCGTCTTTCTTTTGAGCTCGGTTAGAACCACCTACTCCTCTCCACTGTTTCGCTATATGGCTTTTCCGGCCCGTAGTTTCCTTCCTAATTATCGGATCGAGTTACTGGGGGTCCACTTCTTCATGCCTAAAATCGCGAGCAAAAAATGATCAATTTTTTATTTTGCACGCGTACGCATTTGCGAAAATAAAAATTTTTCGGTAGTGCTATCTTTTAGCGGATGAAAAGGTGAACAATTTGAGCCCTGGCTGGTTGCGTCAGCTCAATTAGCACGGAAGTTACAAGCGTTTCAATAATATTTGTTTTCCCCCTATATCTCCCCCCCCCTACTCGTCCCACCACCACCCTCCGGCACATAAAAGTACTCGTTATTACCCTATTATTCACAAACAGTTAAAGCCCCATCTCCACTGCCTCTCGAGAAATAATTAATTTTTTTCTTTTTTACAATTTCAAATCGCGATATTTCGCGAACTAATTGAGTTATCGGGTTCTGGTTAGAATATGGTTACGTGTTTTGCCAAGCTCTTCAATTTTGGTAAGAATATTTTTTTTGTGGGATCAAACCCGGCTGAGATTTGTCGAAAAAACCGTTTTCAAGTTCTTTAGATAGAGGTTTCCACCAGCGCCGCCTGGGTCGAACATTTCATGCAGGAATGATGGGGGGATTTGACTTCATCGATTGGGAAAAAAAATTTCATTAGTCTGTTTTCGAGCCTTTTTTTCGCCAGATCTACTCCATTATTGTTAATATTTTTTGATTTAAAGTTTCAATTTTTTTCAAAAATTTTTCTCTTATTCTATATTTAAAAATGTTTCTGAAAATAAATTTGTTATTTAATGTGTTTTTAATTTTTTAGTATTCAAAATTTTATATAGTTCCCTTACATATTTTAATCATTTCTCAAGTTGAGAATAAAAATTAATTTTTCTGATATTTTATAACCTGAAATAGTCCAAATAGTTAGATTTACTTTAAAATTTTCACTAGTTGGCGGAAAAATCAATATTATTTATTGTAACTTAATTTTTTCATCTCTTTTCGAATATAAATATAAATATAAATATGATATACAGGATGTTATTTTGAATTAATACAAGTTTGTATATTTTTTTCAAATCAGACCTGGACAACATATTTTATGTATACAATATTAATTTTTTACAATCGAATGTTAAAAAAATACAGTATGATTCGCAGGTTACGATGAATTTTAGAAATGAGTAAAAGCATAATTCAAATTCAAAATTCAAATAACCACTAAATATTTATATTCTGTACAAAAAAGGATATAAATGTCTACAACTTCTACAAATTTTCTCCCAAAATATCGCCATTCTATTGATCTTACAATTTTTGTTTCTTTCGTAATTTTTTTTTATAAATTCTCAAAAATTCAATTAATTTTTCTCGTAAATTTCAATAACCCCAATTGATTTTTTATTGAATTTTGTAATACGACGAAATGTGAAATTTTTAATTTGTCTTGTATATTTGTCCAAAATGAATACTTTTTCACTATTTTCCCACGTTTTTTTACATCTTTTACCAGTAAAACGTTTTTGTTTCATAAATTTCGTTATTCCAATCATTTTTTTTTCAAAAACTGCCCCTTTTGTAATTTTTTTATATTAGCACAATTTTGGTATAAAACAGAGATAGGCATTTGAAGCAACAAGGACGTGAAGTTCTTACTCATCTCTTATAATATATGAAATCAAAATGTCACGTTTTTATATTATTTTGTTACTTCAGAAGACTGGGAAAAGATAGACATTTAAGAATTATACACGTCATGCATTATAAGCATGCATATGTCAACTATACATAGAGGCGATTACAGTTAACCCATGGCTAATAGATTTTACCCCCTTTTGAGTGACCAAAAATAAAAAACTATGGTCTGTTCGCTATCAGGAGATAATATATATTGGAAGTAGTGATATTTTTTTAAGCAAAATTTATTACTGTCTTTAAAAACTTAAGTAACAAATCACAGTTTTTAGCGGCGCCGACATCGAATTCCTGCAAATTTAATTTCCTCTCTTAAGCGTAGATTCGAGATCTAGAAGGTTTTCCTGTGTTATTTCGAAACAATATCCAATAACTTATCGAATCCCATTGGAATTGTTTTGTTTCGTGATCACTTCTGGAATTCTCGCCTGGTCGGCCGGTGCTTTCGTCTTTTATTTAATAGTAGTTGTGGTTTTGCTGATGTAAATTATTTTTAATAAAGAAACAATTTCAAGGGCGTAGATCTGAAGGGGGTTACAGAAGTACCCATCCATAGTGTAAAATGGAAAAAATTAGTCATCATTATGTGTTACAATAGAGTTGAATCGATGCCGTACAAGCTGCCAAGACAATGATTGCTTCGATTCATAATCATGGATGAAACATGAGTCCATCATTTTAAACCTGAGACAAAGAAAGAGTCGAAACAATAGACTGAAAGGGAAGAATCGGCTACAAAGCAGGAAAAGTAATGGCGACAGTTCCATCTGCAGGAAAGGTTAGGGCGACAGTTTCATCTTCTGGAAAGGTGATGCGACAGTTCCATCTGCAGGAAAGGTGATGGCGACAGTTTTTTTTTGAATAATTGTCATTGATTATCTTCAGAAATGAAAAAGTATCAACGAGGAGTATTATGTAAACTTATTGCAATAGACTGAAAGGGAAGAATCGGCTACAAAGCAGGAAAGGTGATGGCGACAGTTCCATCTGCAGGAAAGGTGAGGACAACAGTTCCATCTGCAGGAAAGATGATGGCGACAGTTCCATTTGCAGGAAAGATGACGGCGATAGTTTTTTGGGATAATTCTCAATGATTATCTTCAGAAACGAAAAAGTATCAAACGATGAGTATTATGTAAACTTATTGCAGCGTTTGAGTGATGAAATCAAGAAAAAAAAAGTTTTGTTTCATCGTTGATGGATATTTTGAAGAGCTCGATGATTCTTACTATAAACAGGGCATCGGAGCTATCGAAGATCATCGGGAAAAGTGTATCGAGCTAAAAGGAGATTAGGAAGAGAAATAAAGATATTTTTTTTCAAATTTTTTGTATATTTTTATTAGGTCGGGTGCTTTTGACACTATCCTCATATATCTGGGACTTTATCTTAAAGTTGTTTGATTTTTTTGGACAAAAATTAATCTTTTACACTTAAATGTTATTGTAATTGTTATTTTTGCTAGTGCAGGGATTATATTTAGGCATTTATCAATTTTAATTAATATAGAAAATTTTGAAATGGTAGGTACATTTAAATCTATCGGGTCCGGTTTATCTTTTTTAACCTAATTTATGCTTGTTTTCATTCTTTGGAAATTTGGATCGTGCTCCGGCGTCTTCTCAATTCTTAGTGTCTCGAAAGTGAGAAACTATAATGTCGTCTCAAGATGGTATTATAAAATTGCTCTACTCCACATGTTGAAAATGGTTTTGTTTATCCGGAAGGCAATAAGTCGTTGCGCTGTTACACATACATCCGCGTGTGAGTCACGCCATGCATAATGATTATTCATTCGAGACGCCGTGACCACGCAAAATAATAAATAAATTTCGCTTTTGCTGTAACCTTTCTCGACGAAAATTCCCATTAGTTATTGATAAATGTAGTTCCTTCATTGTCATAGTTATATGCACGTGGCCCAATTTTATAAAAATATAGTTGGATTACTCAATAGCACATGTTTATTTTCATAATAATCATCACTTTACAGCAGGGGTGTCAAACTCGCGGCCCGCAACGAACAATTTTGCGGCCAATATATCCGCACACAATAATATATAGGGTGTCCCATTAAGAATGGGACATAGAACAACCGCAGATTCTCCAATTCAAAATAAAACGATTAGGCGAAATATGCTTAGATAAAATGTTATTCGTTTCCGAAATACGGGGTGTTGAAGTTGAAAACTGAAAAATTATTAATGGCCATAATTTTTTTAATACACCATATAATTTTACTCAAATCGGCACACTTGTTAAATATCATAAAATGCACCTAACAGTAAAAAAACAGTTCAGTACGCTCTACCAGTGGCGTACGGCAGGAGTAAGTAATGCCCCTTCTAAATGTTACGCCGCTGTCTAAATTTTAATTTTGACTATAATTTTAATTTTTTTGATATTTTCTAAGTCTTGTTAGTTTGTTGTAAAGTCATTGTTTTTCGAGATATTCGCAGTTAAAGATAGATAGACATGTACTTTTTATTTGTATTATTATTAATAATATTCATTTTTACAATTTTGTCTTAAAACCAAACAAAGTAAAAACTAATGTAATGAAATTTTTACTTCAACAAATTTTCAATGTGTCCACCATTAACTTGTAATATCTGGTCACCGAGCTTCGCTCTTAATATTCAAATCTACATTTTTAAGCAGCCCAATGAGTATATAATTTAAGTATATTTATGACATGACATGACAAATTATTAATTAATTCGCGAAAATCACGGAGTGGGCGACATCTACTTGAACTACTGGCAGGGAGATAAATAAAAAGTTGATTGGCGATTGGCTTGAAAGTAGGCGGGAAAATTAAAAAAGCTGTCAGTGTTAATTTTCAATTGGCTGCAGCTGTTGCTGACGTTTATCAACTGCTTGTCACAGAGGTTAGTTAAATGTATTTCACCCTTTTAGGGCAACATCTACTGACGCTTGATCTTCGCGAATTGTCACGGTGGACAGGCCCCGTTTCCGGGACGGGCAACAGCAGCGTGTAGGGCACACGTCCCGTCAACAGAAGATCGCTCAGCTCATCTATTTATCACTATATGAGAAAAACTCTATGTTCAATTGATTTTATTATTTATTGATCTGCAGTGAAGGAAAATTATAGGTCTGATATTCATACTTGGGTAAAAACCTCCACAAAAACCTGTGACCAGACTCTCGACGTGTGGCAGATATTGATATCATATTTTTTCAAAAATTTTCAGTTACAAAAATAGTTCATTCGTACATTACATTACAATTTGCTCTTGGAAAATACAAAGTCACAATCAACCTTAAAATGTACTATGAAAATAGAGAATTTTAAATGTCTCTTTAAAGTTTCTTGTAAAAAAATTGAAACATATGTTAATAGTACACGTGTACAAGCATTCATTCTCTCTCTAATTGAATTAGCAACGTTGTATTTTCAACTTTGAATTTATGAGATGGCTGTGATGTAAACAAGGAAATTATGAAAAATATAACTTAACTTAAAAATTTTAGTTTGGTATCAAAGAATCACGTAAACCTCTTTACTAGAACAACACGGTATCGCTGCCAATTGCAAACCGAGTAATGCTGAGGAATTGGGATTAGTGTCTTATGTCACGTACGTTTTCAACTGTAATATTTTAAATTTGGTTAATGGAGGGGGTGGTTCACTGTTCCTGCATGGTTCACTGTTGAACCACTGACCCTACGGTTCTATTAATATTGATTTTTTTGCGGCCCACCTAAAGTTAAACCTTGTTTGTTTGACCCAAGTTAGCCTTTGTATTTGACACCCCTGCTTTACAGGGTGTGGCATTAGGAGAGACCAACTTATAACTTCAATTTTAATTTTAGCATAACGATGTATCAAAGACCAGAACGTTAGAACCACGAAAATCTAACCTTCCACCTTAGTGGCTTCTGTGAGTCGGAAAAAAACCTCAAAAAAAGAAAATATTTTCTAACGTAACGAAACTAGTTACCCCCGTTTTCGAGGATGCTGAACACGATGGCGGCGGTTTAAACTCTTTTTGAGTTGACCATCACCCCCAAACGGCCAAAGCAACCCCCAAAATGGGTGTAACGCGAACACACCGTCTTATACCGAGAAAAACTGCGTCGCCTCCCGTTTTCGAGGATGCTGAACACGATGGTGGTGGTATAAACTCTTTCTGAGTTGATTATCACCCCCAAAAGGCCAAAAACAACCCCCAAGAGGGGTGAAATGCGAACACACCGACTTATACCGAAAAAAACTGCGTCACCTCCCGTTTTCGAGCATGCTGAACAAGACAGCGGTGCTTTTGAATTTATCCGAGTCAACCCTATCCCTTAAACGGCTAATAACCATCCCTGAAAGGGGTGAAACATGAGTATACCTTATATACCGAAAAAAATTGCGTCACCTCTTGTTTTCGAGTATGCTGGACATGATGGGGATTCTGAATCTTCTTCCCGAAGTAAACTTACCCCTCAAACGGCAACAGAGAAAATGAATCATATATTCGCAGATCATTGAATACACGCCGGATGCAGGTTTCTTGATTGCCCGTTAAACCAAAAAGATAGGCGCATACTTTGTGTCTAGTATTTATGTGAAAAAACGAGGAATCATCATTCGGTTTGTATTCAATGATTTGTTATTCATTTTCGCTTATCGGAATTTTCTTATCCACTTCATAAGACAGAGAGTCTCACGGTTTTTGTCCGGTTCAGAGGTTGGTTTGCTTCGGCGAGAAGATTCAGAATACCCATCATGTTCAGCATACTCGAAAACGGGAGGTGACGCGCAGTTTTTTTCGGTATATAAGATATATTCATGTTTCACCCCTTTCGGGGATGGTTACTGGCCGTTTAAGGGATGGGGTTGACTCGGAGAAATTCAAAAGCAACGCTGTCTTGTTCGGCATGCTCGAAAACGGGAGGTGACGCAGTTTTTTTCGGTATAAGTCGGTGTGTTCGCGTTTCACCCCTTTTGGGGGTTATTTTTGGCCGTTTGGGGGTGCTGGTCAACTCAAAAAGAGTTTAAACCACCTCCATCGTGATCAGCATTCTCGAAAGGGGGGGGTAACTAGTTTCGTTACGTTAGAAAATATTTTCATATTTTTCCGACTTACAGAAGCCACTACTTTGTCGCCTCCTGCTACCAAAACCAATTCAGGTATTAAAAATCGGATGTGGCCATGCACATGACTTTACCATACTTTAACGGCCCTACGGGCTCATAATCCAATTACTCGTACATATTTAAGGCAGGCCATGCCTAGCAAGAGCGTACAATTGTCTCCATGAAACAAAACACTTCTACTGCGCTTGCGCTATTATGCAACTATGTTATTCCATATTTTATTTTTAACTCGCTTATAATACAAAATTTGAAAAAAGTTTTTAAACAAAATTTAATTTAAAATAAATTTCTTCTCTTAATATTTTACAAGAGTAAACCCCCACTTCCGGTTGTCCGATTTTGCCCAAAATCTAATCAGCTCATTAGCATGTTGTAAAAATGCTAAATATAAAATTTGGTTAGGAAATTCCGATCGCAGTTGGAGTTAGAGCGCACACAAATTTTTCCGGACTCCATACTCCATACATACATTTTCTGGAAATGGTCTTAAATGACTTAGGGGGTCTCAAAACATGTAAATCCACTGAAAGCTGAACTTTTTCTTTGCGATTACATTACTTTACCACTTCGTATGGTAAAGTAAAAAGTGGAATTCAATAAAAAAAATTATTTATTCTTTCTGAAAATCACTTCCAAAATTAAAGATCTACAGTTTTTTAGTTTCGTCAAAAATTAGTAAACTTCAGGGAAAACCCCTAATAAAAAAACACAACTGATCATTTGTGGTACCCTCTGCCTAGAACCAGTCCCAAATCGCACTAGTTGTGCTTACTACCTTTGAAAGAATACCCGCCGATGTGATATCGTCTGAAAGTACTTACCTTCGAACCGTACACATCGACGAGGCAGGTACCTATCGCTTAGAGGTACCTACCACAGGCCGGTGGTACCCTTGGAAGTGGGTACCACGTCTACCTTTTCATTAGGAGAACAGGAGTAGCGAAGAGGTGAACGTAAACTCACCTGTGTATAGGTACCTCGAGACTAGGCAGGTGTAAACGCCGTTGCCAAGCGGTGCGGAAAGTAACAGAACATAAATAATTTTACATGTTTGTATTGGGTACGCATTGCGGCGAAACAATTTTATTTCCATTTAGCGGAGTGAAATTAGACGAAAATTTTCTGAAAATGGATGCAAGAGTTAAGTCAAATTTTTTATTTTTTCGATTTTATACATAAAGAGAATCTTTTAAAAAAATTTTGCTTCGCGAGATACGTGCCAAAACAGCATTTTTGGTATTTTTCGAGTGGATTGCTTCACTATTTTTTAAATATCTCCGGCTCTAAGAGTCGTGGAAAAATAAAAAAAAATTAAAATGACCGTGATGAAGTAGAGTATCGATCCGTATAGTAGGTTTTTTTAAATGCATCCTAACCTCAAAAAACGAGTTAGCGCACATTATTTTTTTTTACTGAATTGGCAATAAATAACCAAAGAATCCTCGAATTTTCTTAACAATTGGAGAAAATATGTATTTTTATGCCGGGAAGACATGGTAAAAATTAAAAAAAAAAATGTATTTGTCCAGCCAAAATCGGCATATTTCGAGGAAAAATTGAATTGGCCGCCATTTTTAGAAAAACAATAGTAGAGAAAACAATTTTTATCTTAAAAAGAAGGATTTTGTGTGTACATTTGTCTAAGAAAATCCAACATTTTATTTCTTTATTTAAAGTGCCCAATTTAGGGAATAATAAAAAAATAAAAATTCGATTTTCATTTTTCTCCAATTTTTTATCGCGATATTTATACTTAATTCTCTTAGAAAAACTTTATTTCAGACCAAAAAATGTTTAAAAAAATGAAAAAAATATTTCAGATTCTAAAGTAAGATTTTTGTGAGGGAACGAATCAATATAAATCAATATAAAAAATGAAAATCTAATTTTTTTTTATTATTCCCTAAATTGGGCACTTTAAATAAAGAAATAAATTGTTGGATTTTCTTAGACAAAAGTACACACAAAATCCTTCTTTTTAAGATAAAAAAATTTTCTCTATTGTTTTTCCAAAAATGGCGGCCAATTCAATTTTTTTTCGAAAAATACCAACAATTCCGTTTTTGGCACATATCTCGAGAAGCTCCAGCGCAAATTTATTGAAAAATTTTTTACAAGCTTCTCTTTATGTATAAATTCGAATAAATTAAAAAAATTTGACTTAGCTCTTACATCCATATATAATTCTAATTTCACTCGATATATGTTACTAGAACATTTTGTGACTTCGCAACATTGCCAGATATAAAATTAAAAATACACCAAAGAAAATATTTTTTTTGTGCTAGTAAATGTAAAAATCACAAATCTAGACCAGATGTGAACTACAAAAAATAACAAAAAAATCCTTGGGTCCTCTTGAGGTTTTTTTTGACATCACTATTTTGCATTTTTTTAGAATTGAATTTTTAAACGATTTTTGGTCTCATTTATTTATTATTTATATATTTATTTTCATACAAATACGTAGTGTTTTTATTTATTTTTAATTCCACTTTCAATACAATAACAATATTAATTTATTCTATTAAAATTGCCAAGTTATGTGCAATTTATAATAGAAATAAACATAAAAAAGTACAATTGCTAAACTACATCAATTATTTATAGACAAATATGTATTTAATTAAAAAGCTTCAAACTGATTCGGTGTCTGGAATATTTTTTATTTTTTTTATGTATATTTGTTTATTCTTTATCATTCTCCAATTTTTTTTATATATATATATATATATATATATACAACATGTCCATTTTATTCTTCTGCTATACGCAAAGAAAAATTATTATAAGGCTGTAAATAATACTAAAATAATTTGAACAAAACTGAATTTCCTCAAAGTTTAATTCTATAACAATTAAACATTAACTTAAACAAAAATATTTTAAATAACCAAATACAAAAAACCTTTTTTGTTGCATGTAAATCTTTGCTTTTTATTACCATTTTTCTTTTTTTAAATATTTTACCACTTTTAAAATGTATGATCTTTTATATAATGATTTAAACAAAATAAAGCGGACATGATACCGTGGATGGATTGGTACCTGTTTCCTAAATCGATCACGAGTACCATAGTGCTTCTTTAATAATTATATTCTCCTGATATAGGGTGGTATATATAGGTACCACTGGTACCATTCTAACTTCTTCAGGACAATAAGTAAGTCAACTGTAAAAAATATAAAAAAATTGTTTTACCCCAATTTTCGTTTTCTGAAATCAGGAATAATCGATTCCTAAAGGCAAAACAAGCAAACAAAAATGATGCAGGTTTGAGAAAAATCAGAAGAAAGAAGATTACTGGGAATATATTTTTTCAAAATTAAATTCGGTTTTTTTCAGGCCTAACAATATATCTGATCAGTCATATCGTGAAAATGGTGATCAACAATGAAAAGTACGAAAATTAGTAAAATTGTAAACCTAGAAAAAATCCCAAAAGTGTTGATATCGAAACTATTATGAATTTAGGAAGTAAAAATACCAAATAATTTACAAAATCAAAATTATTTTAATTAGTTAAGTAAAAAATATAGAAAAAGAACAAGAAAATTCGGAAAAAAAATAAGTTTTACCTGTTTAACAAAAAGTGTTCTATAAAAAATATAATTAACGGCTAATTCAACTGTATTATTTGTCATATTATTTTGTATGAGTTTTAAAAAACTGTTAGTGAATTCATTAAATCACAAGATAACATATTCACCCAATTATTTTTATCCAAATACCAAATATACATCTTTATGAATGCTAATAGTACCTATATAAACGTACTTCCACGGTACGCTCTGTTGGCTATACCTACCTTCTGGTTATTGTACATCGAGGCGCTGAAGAACCGCCAGCAGGTACCATGGTTCATGGTACCAACAGTCGATGATGGCATCTAATGGTACAAAGAAGTACCATCGAGTAACAGGATAACAGAAAGCAACGTGGTACCCAAAAAGGCCAAAGTGTTTACCCGATGGAATAACCACTTGAAATAATTCATTCTAGTATTATATTTTAATTCAAGAGAAAAAAAAGACTCTCTATGTGTGTAATTATTGTATAGGTGTGATTTTTTTAATATGTATTTTAATGTTTAGTAGCATAAAATTTTTACACGTTTATCACCGGAAAGATATTGGTATTGGGTGATTCTTATTTTTATTTTTAATCTCTAACTCTCTTGAAATCTATACACGTGGTTAATTTAAAAAAAAATTGTT
The DNA here is from genome assembly GCA_949320105.2 of Crepidodera aurea. NCBI lineage: Eukaryota > Metazoa > Arthropoda > Insecta > Coleoptera > Chrysomelidae > Crepidodera > Crepidodera aurea. The sequence goes on from OX439472.1 coordinate 44,281,250, forward strand.
TAAACCACTGTCAACAGTTCCCCGTAGTCAGAAGTAATTGTGAAAAAGATGACAAACGGTTTTGGGTATTTTGATTAAGTTTCTATTATTTTTATTTTAATTTTTTGTCTTTGGCATTAATTAAGTAGATTTTAAATTTTATATGCTGAGAGAAGCCTAAGATGTATCACAACTGTGAGCAATAAATAATTTCATATTTTTTCCTGAAAAACAAATATCTACCGAATTTGATTTAACACACTGCCAAGTAAAAAATAATCAAGATATTAAAATCCGGTCTTCAGGAGGACATTTTCAAAATGAATTTTCAATCTTCTTTGAAATCTCGACTTTAAGATGGTATGAAAAAATATATTGGTCGTATGGAAAAATTATGATTTTTTTTAATTTAAATTCGTATAAAATCGAAAAATAAATAATTTGCTTTGAAAAAAGTACAGCTTATTTAAAACATAAAAAAGAACGTTTTCACCAAGTTTCATAAAAAAAAATTCTTTTTGTGGGAGATAAAAATTCAAAACGAAATAACCTGTTTCTAGCGATTTTCTCGATAATGTTGAGGTTATGTTGAAAAATTATTAATACAAAATTTTTAGATTTTTTAATTATCTATAACTTTTACATTAAACTTTTTTCGGTAGGATGTATATTTAAGCCACAAATCGTAAAAATCAATATTTTTATTTATTTTTTATTTTATTTATTTAATTTAATTTACAAGTTACAGTACAAAAGTTGAATATTTAATTTAAATTCATTTATTTATTTATTTAATTTAATTTAATTTAATTACACTTTAAAAATCTCAATTTTGTTACTATTTGTTACAATTTTTATCTACTTTTAATTTCTACTTATATTCAATATTTATACATTCTTGTTTAAATTTGCACCTAAGTGATTTAACACTTGTTTTGTGCAGAATATATTAAACATATTTTTCTTAATAATTCAACGTTTGATATCTCTCATATACTATTTAATTAAATAATTTTATAGTTGTAAATACAAAAGAAAATAACTTAAATGAAACAATTATTTGTATAAATAATAAATAGTTGTCATTTATAAATTTTAGTTTGAAATGAAAATTTTTTGTACTTTTTAATAGTCCTAATAATTAAAGGTAATAAATTGAAAGCCTTTGAGGCTAGATGGTATGCAAATCTTGAATGTACATTTTTATTTGAGTTAGGTATTTTCAGTAATTTGTTTGTTATACTACTAGGCCAGGAAAAACTCGACTACGCAATTTTCTGAGCCAGGTCAAATCAAAGTGAAACCTTGTGGAATTACTTCATTTTTGGCCCAATCAAAGTTAGAAAGGTTTGTTAGTGTATTATTGCCCCCTTGCCCAAAAAAAAGAAAGAAAAGAAACTCTCGCAATCGATAAATTATCCTTTTTTAATGAATTAATGTTAAATACAATTTTTCATGAAAGTAAACCCCTCCCGAGTTATAGGGCGTAGAAAATTACGATTTTCACCACAAAAATCGTACATTTCTAAAAGTTTTTTAAATATAACCGAAAATCTGTTAGTATTACGTAAAAATTGATAGGAACTAATTTTATGACCTTGAGCTAACAATTAAAATGAATTTTTATTTTTCTACGATTAATACGAAGGAAGATATATCAATTCAAAAATGGGTGTTTAAAGAAACTGGATCGTTCTAGCATAAATATCTGGAAAAATATGACTTCCACAAAAAAAATGTATATAACATCCTAATGAGAGAACAACATTGGCAACATTTTAAGACTATTCAGAACCGTTTAGCATAAGCAGAAAAAAATTATGGACAAAAAAAAATTTTACGCCATTTTTTTAGCGCCATCTAGACTGTGGTATTTGAAAAAAAAATCCTTTTGCAGAAAGACGTAACATATGTTTCTAGAATTGTCCAGTAATTTTTAGTCCTATGGGATAATTATTTTTTAAGTTTTGGTCTATTAAAGTTGAGCAAAATTTTTGTTTTTTATAAGGCATTTTCAATTTTTGGTCAGTGGTAGTGTGAATTTTGAAAAAAATTTAAAGAGACAAGACTTTGAGCAAATGTTCTACCGAATAATTTCCATTTTTTTTTGTTTTTTTATCTTTTGTCTGTTGCATAAATTGCATTTATAACCGTAAATATTGAAAAAATTATTAATTAGCGACACCCCAAAACCCCTAGGCTATAGGTATTTTTAAAAATAAGCAATCCAGTAGTTGCCACCCCCTGTGAGGGCAATATTACCCTACCAAACCTTTCTAACTTTGATATTGGGCCAAAAATGTAATTCCACAAGGTTTCACTGTGATTTGACCTGACTCAGAAAATTGCGTAACAAATGCCATTTTTCGGGTCCCTTTCCTGGCCTCTACGGGTTACAATATTATGAGAGATTTTATTTTTAAAATGTTCTTTTTTATGCATAAATGTTACTAATGTGTGAAACAACATTATAATGTTCCCTAAATTTTCCGACCATCCTAAGAATTGTCTTTGTTTCAATAATGATTGTCCCTGGTCTATTTTGTAAACTTTTCTCCACACTTTTTGTCATCTCTTACATATTTTCAAACGTAAAACGTGGTACTAGAACCGCATCGACGGATACCAATGTCTTTCCGCTGTTACCAAACCGAACCTGCCGATAAGTGTTGTACCTGACGGTACCTAATGGTACCGTACGGTACCAGCGAATACCAGGCAGGCATGTATACCAGTCGGTGTGTATGTTGTGTGTTTGCAGAGCGGGTACCTCGGCGGCCTGCGGTCTAGCTTAGGCGGGTGGACGCAGAAAGTCAAGTCTTGGTACTGGGGCACACCTCTTGTAAGTTTTAGGTCCTCGAAGCACTTGATAGCATGCGCCGAACACGATATTTTCTGTCTCACGTTACACACATAAACACATTGCAAAAAAAAAGTATATGTGCAAAGTAGATTACTGTTTGAATTTTTACCATTTTTTTTAAGAATACCGCATTTATGCGTCAGAGGAAGAATAAGTGAAAACTAAAAAGAGCCTTTTTAGTGTTTCATTACTCTTTCTAACTCTCTTTAAAAATTTCCACGTAGTAACTCAAAGAGAGAAATTGTTTTAATTATACTTAAACAATTTTAATAAATAAATCTTAAAACATTGGTAATTATTTTAATAGTTCGCTATAAATGTTAGAATTTGTGTTAGTGATCAGTCTGATTTATTAGATGATAACTATTCTGGAAATTTTTGAGATACGGCTTACAATATGCGAGCATTCTAAGAAAAAACATCTTTCCAAAAATTAGAAAAACATTACCGCATAAGCATATATAAAGCATTGGCAAATACCTTAAAAATTAACAACTTATGCACCCGTATGGCAATTTAATTAATTTATAATTTCACTCCACTTACAAATCGAGTATATATTCACCTGTCAAGTTCGTCCTTCTTTTAGAAATTCTGTAGCATGGTGGCCGTTTTTATGAAAAACTATTATTTAGTTTTTGTACTTATCTCTCTTCTTTTTAAACCGCTCTCTTTGGACCAAATATATTCTGTGATTCAATAAAATTGTATACTAGTCCAATAAACGAAGCTACCAACCTGGGCATCAGGTCTGTCCGGCACCATTTTTTTTTAATAAAATTATGGTTTTTTACCCAAAAAACGGATCTTTATTAAAAGAAAACTAAAAAACAACCCTGTAGGTATCTTATTAGCAAAATATTTATATTTTAAGTCCTTGAACCTACTGTTAAAAATGTAATATTCTTTATAAATCACCCTATATACAGGATGGTCCATAAGTAATTGTACATAGAGGTATGGTAGATTCCTCACTTTAAAATATTACGATTTGAACCAACTTGCTCTAATAAAATGTTGCTAATAAGGAATATACAGGGTGTTAAATGTTAAATTTTAAGATTTATTTTTTGCAATAATTTTAGCGTTTTTGGATATGTATACATAAAAATTTGGAACTGTGGGTTTTTGGGCACGATAAATCATAATCTGGTACCTATTTCGATGTAATTTGTAGAGGGCGCTAGTTAAGCCACATTTGTGGCATAAATGTGCGATAAACTTTTTTGCTCTTTAAGTTAGCGCTATTTTTGTAAAGGAATATTAAACCCACGTTATTTTAGTAGAAAAAAAGCATAATTGTCATTAACCTTAAAACTTAACGGTTTACGAGACAATCGCATTTTAGGGGTTAGCTACATGATTACACTGGTTGGCAAAATTTTTTTTTTCTGGCTCTGACACTATTCTTACTGATTCTTATATGTAAAATCACCCCCTGAATCCGGATATGACCTCAGTTTTCCCTCCAAATTATGGAAAAGTGATAAAAATAGGGGGAAAACTGAGGTCATATTCGGGTTCAGGAGGTCATTTTACATAAGAATTAGCAAGAATGGTGTCAGGGTCAGAAAAATATTTTTTTGCCGACCAGTGTAATCATTACGCTGATCACTAAAATGCGATTATCTCGTAAACCGTTAAGTTTTAAGGTTAATAACAGGTATAGTTTTTTTCTACTAAAGTAACGTGGCTTTAATATTCGTTTGCAAAAATAGCGCTAACTTAAAGAGCAAAAAAGCTTATTGCACATTTATGCCACAAATGTGGCTTAACTAGCGCCCTCTACAAATTACATCGAAGTAAGTACCAGATTATGATTTCTCGTTCCCAAAAACCCCCAGTTCCAAATTTTTATGTAAACATATCCAAAACCGCTAAAGTTATTGCAAAAAATATATCTTCAAATTTAACCTTTTAACACCCTGTATATTTTTTATTAGCAACATTTTATTAGAGCAAGTTGGTTCAAATCGTAATATTTTAAAGTGAGTAATCTACCATACTTCTATGTACAATTACTTAAGGACCACCCTGTATATGCTTTAACTTTTATCTCATTAATGCTTTTTTTCCTATCTCCTACTATAAAGAAACATTCAAATTTCCTCGCACTTTTTCCTCGAAAAAATATATTTTGTAGCCCAAATAGACACCAATCCAATTGTTTCTTTTTAGGAAAATAAGTAGTCAAAAACATTTTTCTAAACGTATTTTTTTGGCAAATGGAACATTAGACCATAAAATTATTTATATATGCTTATGCCATTAATAACATTTATAATTTCATATTTATTTAATTAACAAAATGAAACGAAATTTTCCAGAAAAGAAAATTTAAATACTTAAAATTTGTAACAGTTGCACATAAAAATTGGCCCAACAAAATTACACACACACACACACACACAATCTACAAGCAAATTTGACACGTTTTTTAAAGTTACTCAGCAATTTTTTTCTCTGGATTCAATCTTACTAGAGTAGTGTGGCTTTTATCTATACTTTCTATGCAGCAAGTGATCTCTAATTTAAGCAAACGAATTAAGCTTCATTAGCTCTATCAGCTAAAAGAAAAAACTCGCAAATGTGCTATAATTTATCCATTTTCAATCCTGTTTATAAGTGGTGTTGTGTGGTTTTTCTGTAAAGCAAATGCGCCATCAAGCATCAGTAAGTCGCCCCAAAGCGCCACGGCAAATAATAATAATAGCCGTCCCTCCCCCGCACAAGCTGCAGAGCTTCTGGGGTTCACTCGTAAGGGAGTGAATTACAGGGTGCATATTATTATTATTATTATTATTATTATTATTATTATTATTATTATTATTATTATTATTATTATTATTATTATTATTATTATTATTATTATTATTATTATTATTATTATTATTATTATTATTATTATTATTATTATTATTATTATTATTATTATTATTATTATTATTATTATTATTATTATTATTATTATTATTATTATTATTATTATTATTATTATTATTATTATTATTATTATTATTATTATTATTATTATTATTATTATTATTATTATTATTATTGTTATTATTATTATTATTATTATTATTATTCTTTTGGCTTTTGGCCTGAACACAGGTTGTTTACATAACATTTCTTTATCGTGGGCGTAGTATAGTTGTTGTTATATTCAGACAATATTTGAAAATCGATAATGGCGTCTGACTTCTATTCCGAATCCCAAAGCGACCGCTTTAAACAATTGTTCGAGGGGAAGGAACTCGGTAGTGGCGTCTGTGAGTCGGAAAAACCATGAAAAATTGACCAAAATTTACCTGGATCGAGAGTACCTTCTCCCCCCGTTTTCGAGGATGCTGAACACGATGGCGGTATCAGAATTTAAGGGGTTAAACGTGCAGCACATCATTTCCCTGTAAAAAAACGTATTTCCCCCCGTTTTCGAGTATGCTGAACACGATGGTGGTGTTGAAGATTACTTCCGACCAAAAATCAGCGGCAAATCGTCTTTCCCCTATCCCTTTCCCCAATATCACTTCCGACCCCCCACCAACCCATCCACAGGTCAAAATTCGGCACCGAAAGGGATGACTTTTTTTTGTATCAACGGCAAAACGGGTGTCGGGTTTGATTTTTGGCCTGTGGAGGGGTTGATGAGAGTCGGAAGTAATCTTCAACATTACCACCGTGCTCAGCATCCTCGAAAACGGGGAGAAAGACGTTTTTTTACAGGGAAATGATGTGCTGCCCGTTTAACCCCTTTAGGGGGTAGTTTTTGGCGAAAAGAGAAATTCTGATACCGCCATCGAATTCAGCATCCTCAAAAAAGGAGGGGGGAGGTACTCTCGATCCGGGTAAATTTTGGTTCATGTCCTTCCGACTCACAGACGCCACTATCAATACATCAATCAATCAATTACTGAAAGGGGGGGGGGGAGAAATACTTTTATGGGAGGAAAGAGGTTTAAATCAGTATCAAAATCGTGTTCTTTTTAGTTTAATCAATATCATAAATTTTTGTACTTAATTCTTTTAGCTTTTGAGTCCAAAATCCACAGTTTTCAAACCATTTTGTGTTTAGAAAAGATTTTCTTTCTTTTCAGTATGCTTTTTAATATTTATGTAAATAACAAGCAATCATTTTGAAATTGAAATTATTGTGTCGCTGAATTCATGACATGATCGTTTTCAATAAATTTAAAAGGACCCCGCACCATTCTTATGGAAACGGGAGCACCGTCAAATTGTCTGAATTTGTGATATGTGATAGTGCTTGATGTCCTGATCAATAGTTTCCATGGGCCCAATCCTATCCTATGGCTAGATTTCGAGTTCAAGATCCCGAAATTTTAAAATGTGTACCAAAAAGTCTCTGTAAAATATTTTTAAAAGTTTCTGGCGGATATATGTAGTCAAAATACATACGTAATAAATAAAATCAAAATATATTTCCTTACAGGGCGATTCATGTTTCCACAGGCCTTTTTGTTCAAAGTATGTATTTTTAACATGCAGAAATAGCCTGAAATATCGATAAAAAAAGTCACCGTCAAAGTTTCTGAATATTGGATATAATGTAGATCTTGACGTCCTCGTTCAAAATTGTAATAGGTAAAATTGGATCCTATGGCTTGTTTTCGAGAAATTAAACGATTAAACTGTAAAAATATCCATTTTTACCAATAGGAACTTTTAGTAATAAAAAATAAACGAAATATTGTAAACTAAATATTTTTACACACTGTATTAATATCTAATACAGATGTTAAAATACATAGGGCGTTCCATTAAAAACTTTGATCTGACAGGGCGTTATGAAACACCCTATAACATTGAAAGTAATTTTAAAATGTAAAACTTAAAGCTGCCTACAATTTTTGTAAATAACATTTTTCCGTTTCTTTTATTATAACAGATCTACTGAGCTTTGTCACAATAATCAATCATCCTGTATATACACAGGGTTGCTCAGTATATTTTTTTTGATACTTTGATGATTAAAAAAAATGAAATAATGGTTTTAGAAACAGCTTTAATAGCTTTAAAGCTTTAAACTACCTACCTTAATTATTTACACTGCATTTTTTTTCAGATTATTCAATTATTTATTGGATTTAATAAATTACATAGGAAAAATATAATTTTCGTAAAAATTAAGAAACGCTATTAAATAAATGTATAGGGTGGTGTAATAGGAGGTATTTCAAAACTCGATGGAATAATCGATTTTCCACAATTGCATATGATTCTCCAAAAATATCAGTGAAATATTCCTAAAAAGGGATAACAAGTAAACCAAAACGCCAGGGCTCTAACGCATTGGTGTTGTAGAAACGAGTTTAAAATATGAATTATGGGTTCGATAAAAAAAATCAAATATACCTACCTATTTTTTTATCTATTGGAACAATAAACCTTTTAATTGTTTGACAGCTGATTTTGTCATTTCACAAGCTCAAGTGAGATCACCCTGTAAGTATGAATTTTTAGCCTGCCTCCAATTAATATAATGGTGCAATATAATCTAATACAGTGTGTAAAAATATTTAGTTTACAATATTTCGTTTATTTTTTATTACTAAAAGTTGCTATTGCTAAAAAATTGATATTTTTACAGTTTAATCGTTTAATTTCTCGAAAACAAGCCTTAGGATCCAATTTTAACTATTACAATTTTGAACGACGACGTTAAAATCTACATTATATCCAATATTCAGAAACTTTGACGGTGACTTTTTTTATCGATATTTCAGGCTATTTCTGCATGTTAAAAATACATACTTTGAACAAAAAGGCCTGTGGGAACATGAATAAGGAAATATATTTTGATTTTATTGATTACGTATGTATTTTGACTACATATATCCGCCAGAAACTTTAAGAAATATTTTACAGGGACTTTTTGGTACACATTTTAAAATTTCGGGATCTTGAACTTTAACGCCCTGTATATCGAAATATAGCCATAGGATAAGACTGGGCCCAGGACATCAAGTACTATCACATATCAAAAATTCAGACAATTTGACGGTGCTCCAGTTTCCATACGAATGGTGCGGGGTCCTTTGTAACACAAAGAAAAATTCTACTAAATTCAATTTTTTCGTTTTTCGTGGCTACATGAATCTCATTAAATCTTATTAAATCCTTATGAACTTTTTTGTCGTTGAAATATTCCTGTTTTGACAGAAACTTTCTGTAATAAATCAAAGCACTCACGAGATACAATTCTGGCGTTTTTTTCAGATTTAACCGTTCGATAGTAAGGCGAGAGACTAGAATATGTGACTCAGTCTAAGTAGTTAATAACCGATCATTATTCAATGAAATATGACTCAATTTATGAGCGATTGTCTCAAGAAGAATTCCAATAAAAAAAAGTTATGAATATCGCAAATCAAAAAAAGTTGATGAAGAAAAATTAGAGATCGCTTGGCACTAGAATTTATCAACCTCACCTATAAACACTGCTAGAGGTTAATAGCTTTGTGTAAGGTACAGCGGCGTCGAATCGGGAGAGTCAAACGGATTATTTTACCCCATTATCGAACAATAATTTATTTTTATACAACAAAAACTCGTTGTCGAGTAGTATATGAGTTAAAATAACACTGGAAGTTCAACTTTTCTTTCGCAAATCATACACCTTCGCAGATATTCGGTTTTAAAGGTCAAAAGGGAGGTTAGTGAGAGAAAAAAAATCAATTTTACTGACGGGACTAGTAAGAGATTCTTCACAATTTTAGCAATCGACATTTAAACCTCGATAAAGTGTCATTTTTCCATAAGAAAATATAGAGCCCGTTCATGTGTACTATTCTAAAAACGAACATAGGAAAAATTAATCACGTCTTCTAGCGACAATTAATCCTGAGTAACGCTCCGAGCGATTTGTTTCGAAACACCTCTTTAAATAAATCATAATAATAAATTTCTAGAAGTTGTTGTTCGCTAAGAGTGGGCAGAAGACCCAGTGCGGAGACACTGAATATGTATGATGATATATGTTATTACCACTGTCTACTTCTTATTCATAAGACTTGCACAATTGCTATATGTGAAGTCGCAAACTAAAAGTTACATTCAGAAAAAAAATTATTTCATAAAAAAAATTATTTATGCGGGAGATAAAAATTAAAAAAGAAAAAAAGGGTTTCTAACGATTTCCTCGATAATTTTTATGGTTATGTTGAAAAATGATTAATACAAAAGATTTAGGTTTTTTAATTATTCACAACTTTTTCCTTAAACTTTTTTCGATAGGATGCATATTTCAGCCACAAATCATAAGAACCAATATCCAAACCTCAAAACGTATGTTTACCTACCCCCGCCCCTCTTACGGAGCTTTTACTCAGTTGTCTTGATTTTTCTTAATTTACTTACCTAAATTTTCGGACCATTTTCAAAAATTCGGGAATTTCAAATCGGTTTTTAAAAGACAAAAAAAATTATTTAGGTCTTCAGTTAGTTTTTTCTTTTAACGTTCCAAGCTCCTATTTATATCGTGTTATTATTTCTTACTTTTATACGTTTATGGTATTCGTCCTTTTTCGTACCTTGTTTTGGCATTCTGTATTATTTTCTGTTTTTTTCATTTCAAAATATACCAATTTTGGAATTTTATCTTTTTCTCAGCGTAGATGAATTCTTCAATTCCTATAAGACTTATTTAACAACATCGTATGAATATAAAGTAGTTAAGTTACACTTACTAAAACTCTATGAATAATTGTTTCTGTACAATGATGAATGAAATATTCACCAAAAGCAACAAAAGTTTTTCAGGCGTTAATAATTGAATGGATAAAAAGGTTGTCAAAAGATCAAAACGAGAAGTACTTGGATGCAATATATTAAAACAGAAAATATTATTAATATCCTTACACAACAAAATGACTAAAAAATAGTACCTTCAGGTATAGTCTTCTACAGTTTAGCCCCTAATTATGAATGACATTGTAAAATATTTTTAAAATGTGGCCCTAACTGTGCTTCAACTTTAATCTCGAAAACAATTCATCCTGTCTTTTGCTTGCCACTCTGTATAAAAATTGACTGATAGGTTTGTCTAACGACTAAATCCTTAGATCATATAATTCTTCGCTAGTTGCAATGTTTGTTTGGTATTAGAGGGGTAAAGATGAGAGGGGTGAAGGGGCTACAGGGTGTGTCACGAAGGTGGCTCATTAGCCATATATAGAGAACTATAGATATTTGAAATTTGAAAATTGGGTTACGGGGCTTTGTCAGTACGATCTATTCAATGAAAATATTTTAAACTTCCGGTTACTTCCGGTTATACCGGAAGTAGACATCAACTTTGTTATTTCAAATGGCATTAACCATTTTTCTTTTTATGTCTGAATTCATCATCAAATTTTGAACAAAAAATTATCAACATACCACAGGTCTAAGTTAAACAGTTTCCGAGATATTTGAGATTTTTATAAAAATTTTTGAAAAACACGAATTTACTTTTTTTACTAGTTGTTAGGCTATTGATTTCAAATTTTATACAGAGATTGTGAGAATATCCTTCTAGCATTTTATACAGGGTGTCTAGAATTCTCAATAAGTCGATAATTTCAAATGGAGCTCCCTGTATTTTATTATCACGCCAGAATCAGTTGTTTATTCTCTTTCGATCTGTGCTAGCATTCCCTATACCTAAAGTTACGTATTTCTGAGTTATTACTAGATTTATTATGATTTGGAGATATTTTACATAAATTGGGCGGTAATATAATCTAGCATGCCATGAAAATTGAAAAGACAGCTGTAATAAACAAACTACTGGACAATTAGATTATTTTATTATCTAACTTCAATTTGCAGTGAAAATGGCTCTTCTGCTACTAAATTTAATAAGTAAAATAATTTCTTTATTATTTAACTTATTGACTTGAAATTTGGTATGGTTATATTTTTTAGTTAGTGAATTATAAGCGTGTTATCAATTTTGAGATTAGATAAAGGGGGCGCCACCAACACTCTACTGGATGAAGGAAAGTATCAATTTTTTTTTATTCCTGGCCTTTTTTGAATTTTTTCAAGTCTTTATGATACACACTGTAAATTTGAAAAAAAAAGTATACTTATTTTAATAGCATAAATTCAGCTCATTTCGAGATATTTGCATTTAAAATATTGGATGTCTCTGATAAATGTCAATAAATCGCCGTATAAACTCGGAAAAAATCAAACTCGGTTAAAGATCGCAGGTTCGATAATTATCTCTCAACTCTGATACTTTTGCGCTGCTTTCAGATCAAAATCCGTCATAAAACTGCATGTGTATGGCAAATCTTGGGTTTCGATTTTTAACTGCGTATTTTGGCCTCCGTCGATAACCATCGACAGTTATTTACCTCTAGACACCATACACATGCAGATTTGCTTCCGTCAACGGCCTGCCGCATCCTGGCCTCTTTGCAACATTTTGTGTTTATGGTGATTTTTTAAGAGAGGCCAAGATGCGTCGGATAATTATCTCTTCGGTATCCGTATGTGAATGGGCCGCTTTAAAAATACCAAACCAAAAGTTATTGGAAATAACAGTTATAGCTTATTTTCATGCTTTTCCAAATGCGTTATTGCGGGATGCAAAAGTTAGTTTAAGAGAATCTTTGAAAACAATTTATAGGATCTTCATTACTTTAAATTGAACGAAGTTAGAAAATAAAATAATCTAATTGTCCAGTAGTTTGTTTATTACAACTGTCTTTTCAATTTTCATGGCATGCTAGATTATATTACCCACCAATTTATGTAAAATATCTCCAAATTATTATAAATCTAGCAATAACTCAGAAATAAGTAACTTTAGGCATAGGAAATGCTAATACAGATCGAAAGAGAATAAAAAACTGATCCAGGCGTGATAATAAAATATAGGGTGTTTCATTTGAAATTATCGACTTATTGTGAATTGAAAATATGAACATTGGACTTTCGATTCTAGACACCCTGTATAAAATATCGCTTTTGACATTTCACCGTATGCTAGAAGCATATTCTCACAATCTCTGTATAAAATTTGAAATTAATAGCCAGATACGGAAATTAAAGTAAATGCGTGTTTTTCAAAAAAATTTACAAAAATCTCAAATGGAAATTAATGTGAATCGAAAATAAATAAAATTGTTTGGAATGGGAATAATCTGAGAGGTTGAATACCATCATTTCAAATGCTATATCATATAATAACCTTTATGTATATAGTATCAATATGTAGTATCAATATGATCTAAGACTAAATCTATGTAAATATAATATACATAAAGGCACCATAAAAACTGAGTTGCGAAAATTAAAAAAGAAGAAAAACAGGCGTCAAAAATGGACATCGGACCATCACTCCTATAAAATATGTTTTATTATATGGGGATTTAGACCTTTTTATTCTCTACATTATTATTTTTTCAGTACTATACGTAAGTACTTCATGAATTTATGTATAAATAATATTTTTATGCTTCGCTTTATAAAATAATACACAAAGCTGTTAATTCTCGAAATTTTCACCCAAAATTACACTCTTCTATAATTGGCAATTTAGTATTTCTCTTCTTTTTCTATGTAGTAGTGTTGTGAATTGTCTTTTTACGTAAAAAATCAACACAAATCATAATAAAACGTTTAAATAAATAAATCGAGGTACTACTGGTATCAAGATATACTTCTCTCGTCCACACTGAGCATGGGGCATGTTTTGTTATTAGAATATTAGTGCACTGATTAAAATTATACATACAGAGTGTCCCTATTTATGTGAGAAATATTTCGTCAGCGTAATGAAAACACTAAAAGTATCTTGTGTTAACCTCCAAATTACTGTGGTTACTGTTCATTAAAAAACATGGAATTATTCCAGTTTATTCAGGAAGCCAAGTTCTATCTCCTCTGTAATTGTGAATAATGGCTCTCTTGTTCATTAACAAAAATGTATAATTAAAAAGGACTGTTGCCTTCTTTAAAAACACGATTTTCCAAACCGTATTGCACCCCTGAATGAACAGGAATTCAATTGAATTTATTTCATTTCATAAAGTAATTTTGGAAGTTATTACCATAAATTCCTCCTCGTGTAGCAACTTTGCAGGAGTGAAGACTAGGGCCAAAAATGTAGAGTTTTCATGCATAATTTATACTCGCAAACTATTTCCCAGATGGAGGGACACCCTGTATAATAAAGGGTTCTTAAATAAAATATTATATTATAAGTTCTAAAGTGTAAATATTATTTAGAAATAAATACTTTTGTATTTGAATATATAGTTCACTGTAAAAATTGTAGAAAATTAAAATCCAATCACGTATTTATATTTGAAATGTTTTTGAGTGTAATAAATATTTTTCTGATTTTTCCACCGATATTTTCGTTGGCATTCACAAGACATTGTTTATATAATTTTCAAATTTTTACAGTTTTGTTTTTATTTAGATTTTTATGAAGAAAGGTAAGTTGCAGTAGAAAAATGGTTGTAAATGTACCCAGAAAAACCTAATCAACTGATAAAATTTCCTCTTCAGATCAAATCATTTGTGTATACAGGGCTATTCCCTTGTTCTATTGTGCCTAAACGGTACAAGATATCAGCTTAATTTTTTGGTGACATGTAAATGGATAAGATCTTTTTGTTTAAATTATTTGCAATTATACAGGGTGATCCAGAAAATTGTAATCTGTTTAACAGCCCTATTTGCTTTAGGAACTCTTTTACTGGTGCGTGACCAGTCATGAGTCCTGTTATCAGCTTACTTTTGTCAAATAGGAGCAGTTAGGCTGTTCTTATGCCAGTTGCAAGTGTCTTTCCCTGACCCAGTTTTTTATGGCCCCCTCGGACCGTGCTTTCGGTGCTCCCCTTTTTTCAAATTGGTCAGCTTTCTCTTGCTCTATGGCCGATTATTAATTCTCCACCCTGTATATACCATAACCAGATCAAACAAATACGCATTAAATATATGCCCTAAACCAACAGATTTGTTCCTGTATGCTTCTTCAAAATTATGCAGTGTATTTTGTATGATTGAAGAATTCAAAATAAAAACAAAAACACATCAGTAAGCATACCTGCATCCGTTTTTAATACCGTTTTTATTATTTTATCTGCGTTCATAAATCGACACGAAAATAATAAATCAGTCAGGACCATATCGTGTAAATGCGATAATCTCAACCATAATACGTATTATTTGCAAATAAAAGAGTCAGAAAATATTTCCAACTTGTGTTAAATTGCACTTTTATCTGTCTCGGTATTATATACCTGAACCAATTTTCAATCACGAAGGAAGCTCAAATTATCGACCAACGAGAGAAAATAAAACAGTCACCTGCTCCTTAGTCAAAAATATTAACTAAATCCATTATTAGCATAGACGTACCTCAATGGTAATAATAAAGGTGTACTAGTAAATGTTTGGAAAAAAATTAAAATTAACCCCTTAAAGTGTGAGATGATTCAAGCGGCGCACATAGGGGTATTCACACAAAAAAGTTGGCCAAAATTATTTTTTGAATAGAGATTGCTTTAAACTCTTTTATTCAGTTCACCAACAATGTAAATGGCAAAAATAACGGGAATTTCGTCTTAAAAATAATACGAAATTGTTTCCTCGAATACGTATTTATGATATCACAGGTTATTACAGAAAAATAATATTCAGGTGATGGTCCATATTTAATCATCTGATGAATCTTTAACATGAAGAGCAGCAGTTTCTTCATCAGACGAAGCTTCTTGAGATATATCAATTTCTACGGGAAGAGACATTTCTATTGCTTCTTTCAGGAAGGGCTTTGTCCAAGGGCGCCAATACATATGGGCAATGTAGAGCACTTGCCCACACCTGGATTTTTCCTATACATACTAAAATTAGATTCCCATCCCAACCCTGGTAAATAAGCACGCGCATCCAAAGTTTATTTTTATGTATTTTTTATATTTTCTTTCATTACAGTCATTTAAAAAACTCAACTTTGTTTTACTGTTTATACAGGGTGTCCCGTTGGTAAACGAAAATATTTTAAAGGTAGGTAGAGGTCACAAAGGCGGTTCTAAATAACCCATATATAATGGGTCTCTTGGCTTCCACAACCGAGTTACAGGGTGTTTTATCAATTATGCATAATTGATCATTTGGCCAGAACTTTTGAATCACTTAGTATGTCTTTTTCATTTTTGGCATACTGCTTACACTTCTCACGAATAATGTACTGAAATATTGAGAGATTTGAAAATCCAGCACCCGGTATATCACAAGTTTAATATTTCCATTTTAGATCTGAATAGAGGGGAAAAAACTGAATTGAAACAAGTTGTTGTTTTTATCCCGCCACCGATTCGAATTGGAAAATTTTGAAACTGAAAGTAAAATTTTCATCTAAGTAATTTAGAAAAAACATATTATGAAACTCATTTTTTCTTTAACAATTTCAAAAATTCACTTCGCGCCATTTACCTATTTCTTGTTTATTCGGCTTAAAATAATTTTACACTGTACTGGTGTACCTGCAGGTCCGTACTTAGGAGAAAAGATTCAATTAGGTATTTATTTTTTAAACGCCCAGTATAAAGTAAAGCGAAACAGTAAACGCTCATAGCAACTATGTAACTAACAAACATTTATTAGTAATTAACGAAATTGCACTCTCTTTTTTTTTAAACTAAAAGTAAAATTTTAGAGAAAAAAAAAGAGAAATTATTTTTTTTATCGCTTAATATTCAAAATGGATTTATTTTCGACATTTAGACAGTCCTATATTATTCATATTTTTATTATTTGTCCGTTTTAATACCATTTTAAGTAATATTGCAGACCCGTACTTTAAACAAAATATTAAATTGATTACTTTTCGATCGCCTCGTATAATTTTATTTTAGCACAGTGGATTATGCTGTATAGGGATACCTGAAATCCAAGGTGTATTCTAAAGAAATAAATAATAGAGAAGAACATTTATTATAGGAAAATCAGTAAGGGACATTTAAACGTGCAAGAAAGTGCATAAAACAAAATAGTGGACATTTTGAGCAATTTCGTTAATTATTAATAAATGTTTATTAGTTACTATAAGCGTTTATTGTCCCGCTTTAGTTTATACTGGGCGTTTAAAAAATAAATACCTAATTGAATATTTTCTCCTAAGTACGGGCCTGCAGGTACACCAGTACGGTGTAAAATTATTTTAAGCCAAATAAACAAGAAATAGATAAATGATGCGAAGTGAATTTTTGAAATTGTTAAAGAAAAAATGAGTTTCATAATATGTTTTTTCTAAATTAGATGAAAATTTTACTTTCAGTTTCAAAATTTTCCAATTCAAATCGGTAGCGGGATAAAAAGAACAACTTGTTTCAATTCAGTTTTTTCTCTTCTATTCAAATCTAAACCGGAAATATTAAAATTGTGTTATACAAGGTGTTGTTTTGATATTTTTCGTATGTTTCAATTTTTGCTAAAGGCAAACCTGGGTTATCATATCTCTCAATATTTCAGTACATTATTTGTAAGAAGTGTAATCTGTATGCCAAAAATGGAAAAGATATACTAAGTGATTGAAAAGTTCTGGCCAAATGAATAATTATGCATAATTGATAAAACAAAAAAATATTTCCGTTTACTAACGTATAAGTACAGTAACCGACAGTAGTGGTACTGCACTGTACAAATGTCAATAATTGTATATTTTCCTTCTTTAGAAAACCCTTTTACGTAAAAAAAACCGTTGGCATGCAGGGACGAAACCCCCTGCACCCCCCCCCCCCCCGAAATTTTTCGCGGGGGCTACGCACCCCCTCTACCAATTCTTATCTACCACCCCGAACCCCACCAACTCTCTGCTTACACTTACATATTCTACTTTATAAATTTATACTTGCCCAGTCCTAGATTCTTACAGATGGACGCCCTTGGCTTTGTCTTCTTCTTCGGAATGGTACTTGGCAGTACCCCGAGACTCTTCCGTAATTGTTTTGACCCCGTAAAATTCACGAAACTTTATAGATACGCCTATGGTAATTGGTAGCTCTTCCTGCCAAAAGCAGGTTACTATTTGCATGTGCAATAATGATCTCGTATCCAAGCTGTTTTCAATAAGTACCGAAGATGAAAGGGAACATCATCCGTATATATGATACATTTTTTTACGATAATAATTATGAAGTATATGTATACTGATGCGTATCGAGTCTTTTTTTTAATATCAGTATGCAATTTTAAGATTTCCATTGCTCTAAGGAAGTAAGTGATCGTACACGATGTGTCTGGTTAACAACAATAAAAATTGTATAATAAAAATGTATCGAGAAAAAATTTTTTCTGTTAAAAAAATTTTTATGAACAGCAATTTTAAGAAGAAAAATTTTGTCCAAATATTCTGAAAAAAAATATAATATAAAATGTTCATAAATTCACCATCAAAGACAAAATAAATAATAAATTAACTATCAGGTCAATTAATGTTTAACAATTTTTTGCATAGTCTTCATATAGGGAGTTTTGAAGCAAAATCTCTCATGAGTTCCTGGTAAAACACTTAAAATTTTTCCAATCTGTTTTCATTAAAATGACTCAAGAAAATGAAAAAAAAACTTCATAGAACTTTTTATATCTGTAAACTCTTTAACAAAATTGCCATGATTTATGAGTATATAGTTGAAAACCGATTAAAAATATGTCTCGCATCTCTTGAACTCTATCTAGAAAGTTAGTAAAGTTGGTTTGACTATACGGCGAACAAAGTTTCCAACATCCACTGTCTAACTACTCTAATAAAACTACTTAAAATGCTATCAAAGTCGCAATGTCACTCCTTGCACATTTATGTATATAAAAAAAGTTTCAGATCGGTCATTATCTGGCAAGTTATTAAAACTATCGCGATTTTTCCACAACTTCAGATAATCTTTCTATCCATCTTTGAAAATATTTAAAAAATCGAAATAGTATATTGTACAACAAGCGCGAAATGAGTTGTACACTATACTTTTTCTACGATTATTTATTTCTTATTTGCAAAACGAAAGCATACAAACAGTTTATATCTTTATTTGACGATTATTATTATTCGTAAGTAAGGGCATCTAATTTTTCCGAAAAAATCGAAAAAACACGTTGCTAAGTAATATTTTTGCACCTGCACGAATGCATTTTGTTAAAAAAATATTACTTTGTTTTTTCGATTTTTTTCACACGAAAAATTAGATGCCCGAATGGTATTTGACAAGACTAGTTCATGAGTAACAAATTATGCTGCATACACATAGCTTACAAAACATACTACCTATTATATATGCATACATAATAAATATGTAGGTATTAATGTGAAAAATGAATAACAGGTAATTTATTTAATCACAAAATACTAAAAACTTAATTATTTATGGTACAATAAAAATATAAATTGCAATTTTGGTACACAGTATGAGTATTGCTTGAAATCTTTGTTAACTCATTGATAACGTTGGGTGTAGGCAAATCATTAATGTTGTTGATGGGTCCAGCTGTAGAGTGAGAAGCTCGAGGAGTAGCTGCAGGATCTTCTGTTTTCTGTTTCTTAGCTGGAGGTTCTGAGGCTTAACTTCTAAGGGTGTTTATGATGGAATAATGCTCATTATCCATTTGCAGATAAGGCTTAACTGTGGCCAGTACTTTTAATTAATTGTTGTTCTCCCACCCCTCTTTTAGCCAGGTTACTGACTGTTGTCGACCGCATAGAGTGGTTTGTTATTTTTATTTCTTTTGTATTTAATCCTGCCTTCTCTGCTGCTTCTTTAGTCCATTTCGAAAGTTCGTTTTTTCCCACTTGAGTGTTTTTGTACCATCCACTTGATTGTTCTTTGTTCCATGATGGGTTTACTGTTAAGAATAATATATCAGTTGTTATTCTAGATGAACGTTTAACCATTAGAATTTTAAAAAGACGGACTTGACAAAAGGTAGGGTTCTTCGTGTTGGAGACCAGCCATTTACTATCGGCCTTTTTTTTCTCCACCCTGGGCCGTTTTATTGAAGAGAGGATTATATTCTAGGTACTCTGCCTAAAAAGTATCTTTAAATGGATCGAAAATTATTTTCCACTTCATAAAATACATATCTTGCATTTTTTTTGCAACGGTGTTCCACATTGTCTTCACAACTAGTTCTTTGTAATTTTCACCGTTTTCTTTCTTCATATTCCACGCCCAATCTTTCAGGATTAGGTTTAGTTGCTCTAAACATGTAGTTTCCAAAAGCTTGTATTTCTTTGCCTTGCAGAATTCTGTAAACTGTTTCCATATTGACGTTTGGGTTTTAACGGTATTGTACGGTACACTTTTCTCAATCGCCAGATCAATATTAGTCATAGAATCACTTACAAAGCGACTCATTTTCACTACATAAGCTGACTAGCCCTGTTTAAAAACAATATTACAAAATTTATTGACAATAAAATCAGAAAAATTATTTAGCGTCGTTTTCTGGTGTCTTAGGAGATAATTACTTGTTATCAATGGTATTGTAATTTGTGGTGACAACAGCTGTCAAGTTTTGCCGCAGATAAACTCGAAAAAACTACTGACAGGAGCTGTCATGCAGTTTTTTCATCTAGTAACCATTTGTAATTCAAAATTGCGCGTTTGTGATTGGTGGGAATTAAGACGAGGGAAATAGTCGAAGGTAATATCCCAAGACTATGACAAATAGCCGACTATTATTTTCTGCCTAATTCTATCGAGAGTAGAGATATGAACATTAATAATCTGAATAACTCCCGAGAGCTTTAGCTCGAGGGAGTTATTCTTTGATTATTAAAGTTCATATGGTCGAATTGAATTGTCTCGAAATGCAAATTGCTCGAGATGAATTAAAGAAAATAATAGTCTCTATTTGTCATAGTCGAGTATTATTCAGGAAGATTATTTCATGAACCCCACAAAATCATTCGCTAAGATTGTCCCCAAACAGACTCCTTTCTCTTTTTGGTATTTTCTGGGATAGATTTGCTCATATTTTCACACTGATTTCCGTAGTGGAACATGAACCAAAACGAGACATTTTCAATTTTACGTGAATGGTACGTCAAATTTTGACACTTAGTAGCACACTTATACAAACGACAAAATAGCCGCTCATATTTCTTTATTTACCTAAATAGTCGATCATATTGTATATCATATGACTAAATTCATGACTTTTCATTGGCGGAGCCATGTGTGAATGAAATAATCAATACAATAATACGAAAACGAACTGATGTGTTGGTCTTTACGCCAAACCATAAATTTTTTGTACGAATTTTCGTATATTTTCTTTGACTTTTGAGGAAGTAAATTTATACAGGCTATTTAGGCCATTTCTGTGATATTTGGAAAAACTTTTTACATTAGTTTTCGACAAACTACTCCATCTATATTCACGAGATCTTTTTTCTTTTTAGGAACTGGCCCATAAGCTCTCCCGCAGCTTCGATATGAAAGACGAGCAGAATCTCCTGGAGGGCGAAGGTGGCATGAGGAGGCACCAGTCGATGCAGAGATTAACGAGGGATGGTATGCCCGAACATCGAGATCCCGCTAAAGTAGTACAAGACGAACAAGGTAACCTGAGAATAACCGTCAAAAAGACTAAACCTATCCTCGGAATCGCTATCGAAGGTGGGGCCAATACCAAACATCCGTTGCCAAGGATAATCAACATTAATGTAAGTTTTTTTATAAGAAGATTTTCTTAAGAAATCATTCGAGTGACGTTTGTTTGTATTTGCAGGAAACCGGTGCTGCGTTCTACGCAGGCGGCCTGGAAGTGGGCCAACTTATCCTGCAAGTAGACGGCACCCGCGTCGAAGGACTCCAGCACCAAGACGTAGCCCGTCTTATTGCAGAGTCTTTCGCGCGTCGTGATCGCGAAGAAATCGAATTCCTTGTAGTGGAGGCAAAAAAGAGCAACATGGAACCGAAACCAACGGCGTTGATATTCCTAGAAGCTTAACATTTGCTTAGCCTCCCCCCTAGCGACCCTCCGGGGCCGAGTCACCAAGAGGACTGAAAAGATCTACGATCTACGATTTACTACATATCACTTGTATCATAGAAGGCTGGCCTGAAGCTCGCTACTCTTAGAATGCGGTATTGGCACTCGTAATTAGCTGGGGCTTCAGGCGAGTCGAGTAGTTGTCGTAGTAACGAGAAATGTTTGCCATTGTTATCGGTGTAAGGATTTAGGAAATATGAATAAAGTAAATGAATTCGTGGATAATTTACCTCATGAGATTTTTAAAAATGCTTAGTCGAACATTTTTTTTGTACCAATGATAATATATTGTAGAAGCTACGATAACAAATTATTAAAACCCACCCTGGTCTCATCCTAGGAACGTATTAATCAAATACGCTTATCGTTACTATTGCTTTGAATTCCACGAATTCGAAATAACGTCATGAAAGGTTTATTTCATTTGCAAACATTTCTCCAATGTAGACTAAATATAATATGCATTGAAACCATTGTAATAAAACATAAACGTCATTAAACATTGTTAATTGTTGTGTACAGCTTTAGTAAAACCAAAAAAAAAATCGCTTTCAATGTAAGCCGCAAATGGTCGTGCATATTATAAACGTCGTATTTTAAATATGTTCCATCATTTTTTCGCTTGCTTGTGCAGCAAAATTTAGTCAACCGATTTTATACAGCAAAAAGTAGGTATCGCACTTAATAAACCGTTTCAAGAAATTTCTGTCAGTGCTGCTCCAAAGCTATTTTTTTTACTATAATGAGATCACGAATGACGTCATTGAAATTATTGGCTTAAACCTTAAAGCGACAAGACCTTGATTGAAGAAGATGAATAAATAACAGCAATTTTATCTTCTTTTATTTAGCTATGATAAAGTGAATTCAGCAGCGACGTTGATGCAAGGTGGTCGCGCTGTGCTAGTATCCAATATATCTTGAAACATATTTTGAATGTGTAAAAAGAAATCGCCTCCTATACTCTGTTTGAAAATGCATGATAACACAGTTTTTATGGCAAAGGTCTTTATACCGGATTGTTCAATGCAGAAAAAAAGTAAATGTTGATTCCTTCTTATCTGAATTTTCACTATTCTTTGGTTATTAGCCAATCGGAGAGTTCTTGCTTTTTCCATTTAGTGTTAGGTAACGGTTCCTTTAATCTTGAATGGTAACTGGCATTGTCCATAACTGTTACAGAATTGGTCGGTAATAAATCTATTTGACTGAAATGTTCCTCAAAAACATCAGCAGTTATTTCTTCATGGTACCCTTTCGTAAAATTTGAAACAAATTCTAACAAGCTTCTATCAACAAATCCTTTATCACCTGCCTGAAGAGCATTTGTAACCTGTTTATCTAGCCAAACTTTTTTACAAAATATCATTAATTTATCCATGTTTCATCTAAGTAAAAAATATTTTTGTCTTCTCTTCTTAATTTTCTAATTTCCCTTAAATATTGCCTCCTCCAACAAATAATTTCATTTTTCTCTATAAGCGCAGATTTTCTATCATTCTTCTCCCAAACGAAGTCTAATTCATGTAAAGTTTTCCACAATTTGTCTCATTTAACGTTTGGCAAAGTTTCATCTCCATTAATGTCTACTAAAAGTTTATCCAAAGTAGGCATCTTTTTTTGTAAATAAAACGAATGCACTTTTCTTCGGATTAGTTGTTTCAAAGTACCGTCTATTTGAGTGGGTTCTCTCCCAGTTGACGTTTTAGGTGCTAATGTAATACTTCCATCCTTTCGTTGCTTCAAAAGTCTATAAATGATTGTTGCTTCTCCAACTCCGGTCATATGTGAACACTTAGAAACTATACTCCGAACATTACTATTGAAATGATCTTGTACAAGAGCGTCATGTACATTTAACACTAAAGTTTTCTTATGCACGGTTAAATTGCACTTTAATTTCACAGGAGTATAATTAGCCGTCGATGCCATTTTTATTGCACAAATTCACTTGATAAATATTGCTTTTTATCGCCTATTATTACAAAACTAACAATTCTGCGTGTTACAATCATAGGATTACACAAACAGAAATGTAAATTTTAACTAAACTAATTTACAATCTGCACAACACTTTCTGCCGATTAGAAATTTTAATCCTTTCTAAGAAAGTTGAGGGCTACTTAAATTGATCTTGAATTGTAAATATTTTCTACCTGTAGAGATTACGTACTTACCAAGAATTGAAATAAATTGGTATTTGTCAAAATTTTAGGAAGAAAACCCAAGATTTCATTTTGGAACAAATAATGCTAAACATTTTATTTTAGAAATTATCCGCCACTGATTTATGATGTTATATTGGGGTTTATATTCTGGGTCATAAAAATTTTGCTATCAATCATTTTCAAACAGAGTATAGTAGAAGTTATAACGGATAAGAATACAAACCAAGGGTGGTAAAATTCAAAATAAATTGTATAGCCCGGAGCAGCCCTGATTTACCAGTTGACAGTTATGACGGAAATACAACTGACAGATCACAGTGAAACCAACACAAATATTTTAAATATCCCCACGAGAATCTTGTATGCTTTGCGGTATTTCCAGATTCAAGAAATTTGCGTTGATTTATAGCCTTTTATAACAGCAATTGAAAATTTTTTTTTTAATTTTATCGACTGAAAATCTGGTACTACTGTCAATATGAACCGATTCTTTGTGATTTATAGTTTAAAAGTATCTTTTATGTGCGAAATAATTTTGCAAAACTGAATTTTAAAATATGTCTGATTTCAGTTGTAGTAAGTATTACAAAAAATACCTGCTTCGAACGTATGAAATTCAGTTGATGCCTAAATATTTAATGTTTAAAATATGACAATCGGTGACATTTCTGCAAATTCTAGAGGGAGAGGCACCATATAGAAAATTCAACATAGTAAAATACAATGTACATACAAAAAATATATTTTAAAACGACATTTAAAAATTAATTTTATAAAAATGCAGTATTACCTAAATAAAAATAAAATAACAAATAAGCTACAATAGCTGTGCCAAATAATAAAGAATCATGAAAGTACCTATAGCCTTGAATACAAGTAAAATAATTTTATTTGTACTCATATTGTTATACGATTGTTATAATTTTTTTTAGTATATTTTCTGTCAGATTATATGAAATAAAATAAAAACCGTGCTATCATCTATCAGCAAAACTAATAAATGAAACTAAGAAGTTTTGCCACCCTAAGAAAGCAAAAATTCCCAATTTAGTCAAAGTGTCACAAAATGTAAAATTTGCAACCAGACAAACATGTAAAATTATGGATAGCGATATATTAAAATAATTTTAAAAACTACTCGTCATTTGGTTACCTGGAAAGTTTTAGGGTAGTTTTGCAAATTGGTGATTTTATAGATTTCGACATGCTCTTTCCGAATTTCAACTTTGTCACCTCGTATTGTTGCCGCTCGCGTCGCCATTTTGGAAAAATGGCGCATAAAAACAGTTTTTTGATAATATCTCCTATCCGACTCATTTTACGATAAAAATAGTTATGTAATAAATTAAACTAGAGAAAATTTCCGATAATTTATGTATTAACCTTTTTTTTGTAAACTGAGTAGTTTTAGGGTACCAGCGGCGCAAAGTCTACTCGAACACGAGTTTTGGCCAAAAAACTCATTTCCACACCACCATGAGGTAGAGTAAATTGGCGCGTTTTTTTTATTGTGCTATCCCCAGTAGGCCTAATCCACACGCAATGCACTATTGCAAAATTTAATGCATTCTCCTTTACTTAGATCTTCTTGATGGACCAGGTGTTGCGAGTTCATCGGCTTTAGTACCGGTCGAAACGTCACCGATAGAAACTCTTCCACATCATCTGCGGTGGGATTATCAGCATCGTAATCCTCTTCTTCCTCGAGTTCATCGTACGTTGGCTTGAGAACAGTCTCCGTTTCATCCTCTTCATCGGTATCTTGTGACGGAACTTGCGAATTATTACAGGTACCACTGCAATTTGGACATATAACAGAGCACTTTAATCCAGCCTTTCTGCGTCCACAGGCTTTCCCACATCCCTTTTTGCATTTGCAAGAAATCATTTTCAACAAGGTTGGAGTCAACTTTACGCCGCTCGTACGCTGAAACTATTCATTTTACAAAAAAAAACGGTTACGACATAATATAGGAAATTTTCTCTACTTTAATTCATTACATAACTATTTTCATTATAAAATGACTGGAAAAGGAGATATTATCGAAAAACTGTTTTTAGGCGCCCTTTTTTCAAAATGGTGGCGCGAGCGGCAAAAATACGAGGTAGCAAAGTTGAAATTCGGAAAGAGCATGTCGAAATCTATAAAAATCACCAATTTGCAAAATTACCCTAAAACTTTCCAGGTAACCTCTTATTTGAGCCCCAAATGACTGGAGTAAATACCAAGAGGCAATAAATTAATAGTTCACCTGGTAACTTAAAGCATCTGTTGAATTTGGGATCAGAAATGCCAACCGCAGGTAATTTAAAAATCCCCTTTTAAGTGATTAAGTGACACTTTTATAAGGGAATGTCAGCAAAAAACCAGTGGTTTGCCTAATCAATTTAGAAAACTTTATAAATTATTTTTTGAATATGTTTGAAGAAAATATACTAAAATCATTTGACTGTTGCTAAATTAGGATTATAAGATAAGAAAAAAAATCCATATTAAAAAATACCAATTTCAATGTCTGCCTTCACTGCATTTTTTGCAAAGCACTTAATTTTTGTGCGCTGATATGTAAATAATGTTATTTTAGATTTTAAGTGCGGAAGGACTGTTTATATAGTAATAAGTAGTTTAGAAGAAATTTAAACAAAAAATCTAGAGCTTACTAATGCAAAATTTGATGAGGGATTAAATGAAAGGATTTTTTTTATTCTTTGTGCATGTATTTAAAATAGTGTTTTATACAATCAACACATATTTAACATTCCAAATATGTGGATTTCAAATTTCAATAGTTTCATACTGATACTTTCTTATTAAATTCTTAGAATTTTATTACTCATGGTAAAATTGTACGAGCTTCAAGCGATCAGGAAACGTCTCACGTTACAGGTTCTACTGTAATATTTTTTATTATTTTCTTCCACTTAATCTTATTTATTGCTTAATAGTCCAATAAACGAAGATGCCAACCCGGGCATCAGGTCTGTCAGGCACCTTTTTTCTTTAATTTGCAGGTATTCACGGGTATATTCACCCCTGAAAATCTCAGCTGTTTGAAATATGTGGAAGGGCGGGAAAATGGCCCATTGGTCTCAAAAATGTGTTTTTTCGACTATTTTCGCCGATATTTCCAAAAATATGATACTTAGAGAATTTTTGTTTGGACGAAAATGAAGATCAGTTCATTACCTACAAAAATATGATACCTTTCGACATAACCGGCTCCAAAACGCACCCCATTTTTACCTCCTGCCCTCTAAAGGAATGACACTCCCAATCGGATTACAAATTATTCAATAAATCACGTAAAAATTAATATTTCATGATTCAAAGTTCAGATCAAAGAAAGAACTATAACTATAATATCATGTTACTTTTTCCTTTTATCTATTTCTCTGGATTATTGAAAAACCGGGCCAAAGTTTGTTTTTGCTCGATATTTTGACCATCCTATTTTTTTTATCAAGACTAATTTCACCGAATCCTTTTAAACAATGGGACTTTGCAAAGTGTTAAATATATTCAGAAAGATTCAATAAATTATTTTTGTGTATTTTCATAAACAACATGTTTTTTTAGGGCGTTTTTTTTATTTCCGGAATTTTCGAAAATGCTCGGGTCTATCGGGGATTAATAGATAATCAAGGATCATATCGGTTTTCAACGCACATCATTAGAAAGCTTAGCTTGTCCCCTTTTGGATGGCATTTTTCATTTTTTTTTTCATATTTTTGGGTTTTCCAGAAAATTGAGAAAATTGAAAAATCGACATTTTTTTTAGGATTATTTTCTTTCCGTGCTAAAATTTTTTGGGGTTAGGAATTGTACTAATAAAAGATCACATTCTGACCTTTTCATCAATGTATACAGGGTGTCCCATTAAGAATGGGACATAGAACAACCGCAGATTCTCCAATTCAAAATAAAACGATTAAGCGAAATATGCTTAGATAAAATAGATAAAATGTTACTCGTTTCCGAAATACGGGGTTGAAGTTGAAAACTGAAAAATTATTAATGGCCATAATTTTTTTAATACACCGTATAATTTTACTCAAATCGGCACACTTGTTAAATATCATAAAATGCCAGTGGCCAGTGGCGTACGGCAGGAGTAAGTAATGCTTGTACCCCTTCTAAATGTTACGCCGCTGTCTAAATTTTAATTTTGACTATAATTTTAATTTTTTTGATATTTTCTAAGTCTATAATGTACACTTGTTAGTTTGTTGTAAAGTCATTGTTTTTCGAGATATTCGCAGTTAAAGATAGATAGACATGTACTTTTTATTTGTATTATTATTAATAATATTCTTTTTTACAATTTTGTCTTAAAACCAAACAAAGTAAAAACTAATGTAATGAAATTTTTACTTCAACAAATTTTCAATGTGTCCACCATTAACTTGTATACACTTCCTTAGACGTTTAACTAAAGACTGTCTCACTTTAAACAACTGATTTTGTTCCAAAGTTCCTGACGGGTATTTATTGCTTCACCATAAACAAGACTTTTGATGTAGCCCCAATAATAAAAATCTAAAGGATTAAATTTAGGACTGCGTGGTGGCCAAGCAAATTCGCTTTCACGTCCAATCCAACGATGTGGAAAACGTAAATTTAGGTAATTCCGAACATCTAATATGTAATGGGCTGGCACACCATCCTGCAAAAGCCAGAAGTTATGACGTAAATTTAAAGGAATATCATCTAACATATGGTTTTGAATAATAACAATAATCACTTATCGGCAACAGATAGTTACTACGGAAATGTTTAACTGACAGTGACAGAACTTCATTATAAATTAAAGCCTACTGTCAAAATTTTCAATTATAAATTAATAAATATTCTCACAATCGCAACATGCCTATTAGGAACTTAACATTACAAATCAGAACAAAAAAATAAAAAAAATAGAATAAAGCTGTTTGGTCGCGAATCTCATTAATTGTAAAAATGAATATTATTAATAATAATACAAATAAAAAGTACATGTCTATCTATCTTTAACTGCGAATATCTCGAAAAACAATGACTTTACAACAAACTAACAAGTGTACTTTATTGACTTAGAAAATATCAAAAAAATTAAAATTTAGACAGCGGCGTAACATTTAGAAGGGGTACTAGCATTACTTACTCCTGCCGTACGCCACTGGTAGAGCGTACTGAACTGTTTTTTTTTACTGTTAGGTGCATTTTATGATATTTAACAAGTGTGCCGATTTGAGTAAAATTAAGGGTGTATTAAAAAAATTATGGCCATTAATAATTTTTCAGTTTTCAACTTCCGTATTTCGGAAACGAGTAAAATTTTATCTAAGCATATTTCGCTTAATCGTTTTATTTTGAATTGGAGAATCTGCGGTTGTTCTATGTCCCATTCTTAATGGGACACCCTGTATATCAAATATTTTATTAAGCGCACGAGAAAAAACTCTGCCTTCAAACTTTCTCAAATTGGATTTTTTTATAATAAATATATTAATAAAGTGCAAAAAGTGAAAAAAAGTTGGTTATTATTGCCTTATCTTTTGTCTTCAGACAAAAACGGGAGGATATTCAAGTTTTGGGAGGATATTCAAATTTTCCGTTTTCACCACAATAATTTTGCGAATTTTCAGATTCTCAAAATTGCGAATTGCAAAAAATATTAGTGTAGCGAAAAAAATTATAGGGACAACTTTTGTAGGTAATGAACTGCTCTTCATTTTTTGTCTAAACAAAAATGCTCTAAGGGTCATATTTCGGCAGATTTCGTCGAAAAACGGATTTTCGGGAACTCGAGAGCCATTTTCCCACCCTTCCACAAATTCCACGTAGCTGAGATTTTCGGAGGTAAATATACTTATGAATACCTGCAAATTAAAAAACAATTTTGACGGACAGACTTGATGTCCAGGTTTGGGGTTTATCTGGGGTTAATTTACTGGACTATTTTAACACAGAAGTTTTCATAAAGTGCTTTAATTCATTTAATTTATTCCGTGGGTTAGTAGACATCCATTATTTATACAGAAAGTTTCTGTAGAGCGCCATCTATTTGTATTTCAGTCAACTAATGCTTAACATAAAATCGTTAAAGAATTATATGTATAAAGCTTTTTTAGATTAAAATTATTTGCGCCTAAATAGTTCCCAAAAATTATATCGGATTTGGTGCAAAGAATAAAAAACATCCATAAAAAGTTATTGCCTACACATTTTTTGGCTAAAAATCGATATACATGTAAATAGGTCATAGGTGCTATGTATATAAATCATTTTAATCATTGATTTGACGCTTTCATAATTTTAAAACTATTGTTACATATTCTGGCATTGCAGTTGCAGTGATTTAAGAAAATATTTAACCAATCGCCTCTATTAGGAAATAAGGACAGGGCCGGCTTTAACAATAAAGTGAACAGAAACTTGAAAAAAATATAATTTGGCACGCTGCAATAAAATTTCGAATAGCTCTAAATAAATATTTAAAAAAAAATTTATTTTTCTTTAAAAAATTCAAACTCATAAAAAGATCATGGAACCGGTCCTGATTAGGCATAAAGAAATCAATGTTGCAAATTGGTATTACAAAGATAACTTGTTAAGTTTTATTATTTATTATTCAAGTCCAAAAAAATATTATTTTAAAGATTGTTCGCTAATTTTTACCTCAGCATATGACATATTATTCCAGTGTTAATGTCATATTTAAGAAAATGTTTATAACATTTTTGAAATTCTTGCTCAAGTGACTTAAGAGTATTTGTCATGATTTGTAAATTACAGATTTTGAAATATAATATCGTCGATAAAATTTTATTTATGACCTTATTTATTTATTCGAGAAGAAGTAAAGTCATTTGAGTTTTAAGAGTTGTAAATAACGTATTACGCACGAATTGAAAGACTACACAATAATATACGAGTGCGTAATTGCTTTACAACTCGAGTTTTATACTATACTTTTTCTACGACTACATAAAATATCGTAAAAATAAAAACTTTTTTCTTTCTCTTGTAAAATTACTTTAAACAGACTGACTTTAAAAACTAACCGACGATATGGATTTTATTTATACCTACATTACTCTGTAATGATACTAATAATTTTGATATTAAAAAAGTTCCGCCATTTATCCATAACAATTTTTTACAGCAAACAAGTGTACTGGTTATGTATTTATAACTAGCAAAATATTTATTACTATAGTTTTTATTGTAAAGATTTACAAAATGTCAAAAACTCTTATGAAATTAAGTCCAACTTTTTGAGATAGCATTAGAGAGGATCTTTTGTGTATTATTAATCGCCGGAAATTAAATAATTTATAGAGAACGTTCTTGAAATTAAACTGTTTAATTTTTTTATACTTTCTCTTAACAAGAAAAACAAATAAAGAGGCGGGATCTAAAAAAAGAAAAAGCGCAAACATTCTCGTTAATAAAGTCTGCAGAATATACAGGGTGGTCCTAAAGTAATTGTACATAGAAGTATGGTAGATTCCTCACTTTAAAATATTACGATTTGAACCAACTTGCTCTAATAAAATGTTGCTAATAAGGAATGTATAGGCCACATTTGTGGTATAAATGTGCGATAAACGTTTTTGCTCTTTAGCTTTTGATCTTTGCAAGAATATTAAAGCCAGTTATTTTAGTAGAAAAAAGTATACTTATGATTAACCTTAAAACTTAACGGTTTACCCTCTACAAATTACATCGAAGTAGGGTACCAGATTATGATTTCTCGTTCCCAAAAACCCCCAGTTCCAAATTTTTATGTATATATATCCAAAAACGCTAAAGTTATTGCAAAAAATAAATCTTAAAATTGAACCTTTAATACCCTGTATATATTCCTTATTAGCAACATTTTATTAGAGCAAGTTGGTTCAAATCGAAATATTTTAAAGTGAGGAATCTACCATACTTCTATGTAGAATTACTTAAGGACCACCCTGTATAAGAAGCATTTGACTCGATAAACAATCAGGAAATTTGAAAATTGTTGAAGAAACAAATAGTATTAGGAGAATTAATTTATTATTTATTTATAGGGTTCCACGGTTTTGTTGTTGTTGAGTAAAAATACATACACTCGAACATGTATCAAATATTTATATCTCTCTATACTATCTCATTGGATTGAATGAAAAATATCATGAATAAATGTTTTTTAATATCACTTTTCGCAATGCAGTCAATTTGTTTTTGTATTTCTCAGCTATTGTTAAGTATATTTTTGTTGACATATTTATGCAATTTGATATCATTCTAATAAATCAGGGAATAATGATCAATCTGATAATTAAGAGTTGAGCAAAAAACATTTGGAATAGACAACGCCTGGTATATTAATTAGTATTTAATAATTAAAATATAGGAGGCATAAAAAGAAACACTTGAAATTAAACTGTCAACTGTATTTATTGATAATTTAAACCTCGTTTTCTTTTTTTTATCAATTTTATAAATGGAGCATGGAAGTGAGTTTTGACAAGCAACGAATTCCCAACCTGCATTGGGGGTTGCAAATTTTTCTGATCGATCCTTCGTATCCCTTTAAGGGAAAAATACAAAGTAAACAAACTTCTATATAATTCAACATTAAAAAAATATTGGTAATTCAATATTATCAATTATCAATAGACAAAGTTACAGTTGAGAGGGGATACTGACAATTTCACACCAACATTTTTTAAAAAATAAGAAGCTTTCGTTTCAGCTCGTTACTGTAGTAACCACAAAACTTGACGATATTATTTTCATCCTGGGTACCCGGTACCACAGCGATAGTATTTATGTCAAGTGTCAAATTATAAAAATACACCCTTACGTTCACTGTAAAATAATACAGATTGGTTGATAGCTAATAGATAGATTATTTTAGACCAACAAATGTTTATTTCATACTACTAAAATCCTAGGAACATATTCTTTTGGTATATATTATGAAGCTATCTTACGAAAATGTCATGTTATAATTTTTTAAATTACTTTGGTGTGAAATTTTCTTACCGAATCTCCCACGATCTTGAATTAATATCTGGAAATATTTCCTCAAGCATGAATTTTTTTTAAAACAGTAACTTTTAAAAAATTCATTCTCTCGAAAATATTTCCGATAGTAATTCAAGCTCTAGGGAGATTACTAGTGATAAATTTGGCTATTTCAAAATGAAAATTTTTTTGCTCTACCCTATTGATCATATAAAAAAACCTTATAGGTATATATAAAAGGTGATCGTTTAAACATTTCAATGTGATTGGTTTGTTGGTAGAATAATTAATTGTTAATTATTTTTAGGGTAACTAATCAATATAAAAATATTTCATTCTAAAAGTTTATAAATATTTATGCTTTGAATGTTTCAAATAAACCGATTTTTTTTTTAATTTTTTATAGTTTTGCTACAAACATTGTTCATATATTGTTCATATCAAAACATGTCCAACAAATTGTTTTTTGTCTTTAATTTTCTTGAGGTTGTCTTAAATTTTCATTTAAAGCTTGATTAATTAATTAATTTCAATTAATTTTAGGAAATTTTGAGGATGAAAAATTTGTTTTTAACCGCTTGTGTTTTTGAAATGTTCAAAGATGTTAAAGTTTATTATTATTATATTTTTAGGTGTATGTTATATTCTGGAATGAATTAAAAAATAAATCGTAATTTAAGAAATAAAATTAAAAATAAATTTATTGTATAAGACGTGCGAATCATAAATAAATTTATTTAATAAAAAATAAACATTCGTAAACATCAATTTCTAATATATTTTCCATGTTAAAATTCGTATTTAAAAGAATACTCCAGAATAATACACTGAAATTTATACATATAATGTAATTATTGTTAAACAGTGATATATAACTTTATTTAAATTTAAAATATGTTTTTCGGAATGAGAAAATTTGTAAGTAAATGCCACAATCACATGAATTTAAAATTGTTTTACACTGTTCATATGCAATTTAAATAAAAATTAAATAATTCTTCTTTTAATTAAATCCCCCTTTCCTTTTACAGTATAAAAAAATATAAACAGAATATATAAACAGGTGGGAATAAATTTTTAGTTTTTGACTGCGATTGAAAATTGAATTATTATGGCCAGCCCAACCCTGATTAGTAAATAATTATGGCCATTTCCTCAAAAAGCGAATCTGACAAAAGTGAACAGATCTAAATTATGAATTAACAGTCACCACAATCGTTTATGTTGGTGACATATTTAATCAGCGTACGAAATTCTATCAAAAAATTTTTGTTTGTAGTGCATTAATCTAAATTGAAACTCCTCCATGACAGTGGGTTATGCAACACATTTTACACGCCAACACATTTCCAGTGCTGCCATCTAAAGAATTATTTTTACCCGATCAATCAAATTAAAAATACAATGCGAAATGCGACCTAACCTCAAGTTTTTATTCAAAACTAGTTGCGGAATTTTCTTTTTATTTTTCTATTGTGAGTTCTTTGTTTTTTATTCTTCT
Source organism: Crepidodera aurea (assembly GCA_949320105.2). Classification (NCBI taxonomy): domain Eukaryota; kingdom Metazoa; phylum Arthropoda; class Insecta; order Coleoptera; family Chrysomelidae; genus Crepidodera; species Crepidodera aurea. Next base: position 44,315,764 of record OX439472.1, read on the forward strand.
CAATTCAGCGTAAGTTAAATACCATTAATAGTATATAATTCAAGAGAAACATAATGTAAATCGTTTTAGTGTGATTGGCCCCAATTAGACCCCGAAAACGAAGACCCATCTATTGAACCCACAAATGAAGAGCCAGTTAAAGTTATGGTCATCGCAGACACTCATCTGTTGGGTTCTAAAAACGGCCACTGGTTTGACAAACTACGAAGGGAGTGGCAAATGTACAGGGCCTTCCAAACCGCCATGACCCTACACAAACCCGAATTAGTTTTTGTATTGGGAGATCTTACCGACGAGGGACTGTGGTGTAGCAGTACCGAATTTGATTACTATGTAAAAAGATTTTATAACTTGTTTGCTGTACCAGAAAAGACCAAAATGTATGTAGTTGTTGGAAATCATGATACAGGATTTCACTATGGGTAAGCAAAATAAAAGTTGTATATAATACACCAAATACCCAGTCTTGTCTAGATCATATATTTGTAAGATCTAGGCCAACTTTAAATAAAGTCGAATACAATGCCTCAGTAATTAACACTAACATAACAGATCACTTTCCAGTCCACTTATCCATAAATAATACAAATAACGGTTTTTCCGGTAAAAAGATAAATTATAAAGTAATAAAAAAAATTGATAATGAGACATTTCTTAATTTATTGTCAAGAACACAATGGAATACGGTACTGATGGAATAACTTCAATTAAACATAGGGATAATCTAAAAAAACAAGTAAATAAAAACCGACAAAACGTAGAACTTTTAAATGCCTATAAAAACTACAGAAATCAATTAAACAAAATTATAACAACTGTCAAATCAAATTATTATACAAACATTCTAGAAAATACTAATGACATGAAAAAAATGTATAAAGTATTAAAAGAGGCGACAAATGAAAACTCTAGGAATGCAATAAAATAAATAAATAAAATAAAATAAAAAAATTTCTGTAATAAATACTTTACAGAAGTTGGCATAAGACTAGCAAAAAAAAATTGATAACCCTCCTGCTAACTATAAAATTTACTATCCACAAATAAAAGAATCAATGTTTTTAAAACCGGTCGACACAAATGAAATTATCTCTCATATCAAAACCTTAAAAGAAAATAGTTCTCCTGGATGTGATCAAATATCATCTAAATTAATAAAGAAATACCACATTTATATTGAAACGAAATGTAAAAGTTTTCTACAATTTTATTAAGTAGTACCAAAAAGAGTGCGACAAAAATACACTATAATCAAAGTCCTTCCTATTCCTATTAAATTTTTCTTCTTGCCAAAAAGTTCATGCCTTGGCAAACTCTTCACCCAACAAAACTTCCATGTACCATATGGTCAATATACTATACGATAACATATTTTCTTTACTACTACAATTTTCTACAATTTATTATTTTTCTTTCTCAAACTTTTTATATTCCAAAATTAAACCTTGACATTCTTTTTCTTTTTAATCAATCTCCAAAATCCCCTGTCACTTTTTTTGTTCCCTGGTTACCTTCCCTTCAATATACCAGGTGATTATTTCATTGCAATATTTTAACGCATCTTGTTCACACTATTAATTTAATATTTCAAAGTGGAGAAATTCCAGAACAATATACAAAAGAGGAAATATAAATCATATAACAAATTACAGACCCATCAGTCTTATAAATACCACAGCAAAAATTTTTGGAAAAATGTTTAAAGGTAAGATTGAATGATTATCTGATAAAAAACAAAATACTAAGTGAAAATTAATATGGGTTTAAACAAGACACGAGCACATGTGATGCAATGTTTGAACTGGTAGATAAAATTAAAAGTAATCTAGACAAAGGTAACAAATGTGTAGCAGTGTTTCTTGATTTGGCAAAAGCCTTTGACACAGTACCTCATGCCACGCTCTTGAATGTTTTTGAACATTATGGAGTGAGAAGTATTGTGTTAAAACTAATAAAGAATTATTTATCTCAAAGAAAACAAATGGTCAAAATAAAAGATATACTAAGTGACCCATATGAAGTAAAAATAGGAGTTCCTCAAGGAACAGTTCTTGGGCCAATTCTGTTCTTAGTGTAAAGTTAAAAATTGGTTAGATTTTCACAAACTTTCCTTAAATCTTAGTAAAACTACGTTTTTTTCAATAACAAATATTAATCAACCAAATTTTAACCTATACACATAAACAATAACTTTGAAATACATAGTTCTGAGAAAAGGAAATATGTAGGAATCATAATCTACCAAAATCTCAAATGGAATGAACATCTCTTTTAATAAAATTACGAAGATTTATACACAAATTTTACCAATTAAGAAAGTTTATGAACCGCAAACAACTAATAATTGTCTATAAATCACTTGTGGAGTCAATTCTTCGATATGGCATAATTGTCTGGGGGGTGCATATGATACAACCTTACAGCCTCTTAGTATAATACAAAACCATATAGTCAAAATAATCTACATAAAACCATTACTCTACCCAACTGCTCTTCTTTACAATGATAAAATCCTAAACATTAGAACGCTATATTTTTACTTATGTTGTGTTTTTATACATAGAAAACGAAAGGAGGAGGCACACTTTTAATGGGATTCCCAACAATGTACACATTTGATAAAATTTTAGTATATTGTAGATGTCGACCTTTTGATCAAAACGTCTCATGGGCCCAAAGAGATTCTATGACTAGTTTCCGAGATACAGTGGCGGGTATGGGGTATTTTGAAAAACACGAATTAAATGAAAAATACTATAAAGGTTGGTATTTTCTTTAAAAAAGTGATACAAGCAAGTTAATTTGATCTTGGGCGACTGTGTCGGATGTCATATGCTGATTTTTATGTACAGGGGTACTCATAAAAATTATTATTAATTTGAAAAACAGGAATTAAACGAAAAATATTATAAAGGTTGGTATTTTATTTAAAAAAAATAATTTTTTATGTACAGGGGGTACTCATAAATATATTATTAATACTATTTATTTCCATACTCTCAACAAAAAAGTGACAAAGTCCAACCTCAACTTGCAAATATATTTTAATTGCTCTAAAATAAAACGTAAATAATTTTATATACCTACCTACAAGAGTAAATTGAAAAATAACAATAATAGAGTATATAAAACTTAAATTAAATGTTAAATATTTTAAATAATTTCTGGTAAGACATTTTCTTCCGTGGGGATAGTAGGTATGTTCTGCCACATTTGCAGTGTTGTTTGGTATGTAAGTTATGCCTGACATCAAGCAGTGGTCAAATATCCAAACAACAGTGTTTTAGAGTGTGTTGAAGATGTTGGTAATCCCCACTAAAACGAAGAAAATGTTTTACCAGAAATTATTTAAAAACATTTAAATTAAGTAGTATCTTATTAAATATTTAAATTAAGTTATACATACGATATTTACCTGTAAGGAGGTATATAAAATTATTTACGTTTTATTCTAGAATAATTAAAAAATATTTGCAAGGTAAGTTTGTCAGTTTTTTGTTGAGAGTATGGAAATAAATAGTATTAATATTACTAATATATATAAAAAATCGACACGTGACATCCGACACAGCCGCCCAAGATCAAATTAACTTGTTTGTGTTTCTTTTTTAAAGAAAATACCAACCTTTATAGTATTTTTCATTTAATTCGTGTTTTTCAAGATACCCCTTACCCGCCATTGTATCTCGGAAACTAGTCATAGGATCTCTTTGGGCCCATGAGACATTTTGATCAGAAGGTCCATTTTTACAATATACTAAAATTTTATCAAATTCGTACATTGTTGGAAATCCGATTAAAGGTGTGCCTCCTCCTTTAAGAAACACTGCTACTCATCCTCACAACACAAGAGCTATATCAAATAGCACCTTGATTACACCAGCATGTCAGCGTGAGGCCAGCCAACGCTTTGTTACCACAGTTGCTCCAAAAATTTATAATAAGCTTTCAATGGACATTGAAACTATAAACAAACTTCATATATTTCGAATCAAAGTTAAAAAATATGTTGCACTAAATTTGGATTTATTTAAGGATCTTTTATAACCACTTCTTCACCAATATTATATTACACAATTACCAATACTACATTGCAATCCTTTTATCATTTCTTATTAATGATTTAAATATTTTGTATCACTATTTCTTTAATAAAATAAAACAATTTAATTAATATTCATTATAAATTTTTTTCTCTCTAATTATTGTCATTGTAAATATATAGATAATGAATAATGTTTATTTTTTCTACAATGTTACAGCGCATGCAGTTGCATGATGCTAAGATATTTAAATTCTTCTCTTTTCTAATATTAATTTATTGTAAAATGACAAAATGTAATTCTAACTATAGCTAAATAATAAAAAAATATATGGGATAAGGATTATTAAATTGTTCTTTATAATAGTTAATTTTTTTACAGTGTTAGTCCATATTTAAACCAAAGATTTGCCTCAGCTTTTGATGCTCCAGCAGTAAGACTTATTAGCATAAGAGGAAATCACTTTGTACTTGTGAATAGCATAGCGCTCGAAGGAGATGGCTGTTTTTTGTGTAGGGATGCTGAACAGCAACTTTCTAAAATTGAAAGTAAGTTTTTTTCCCTATAGAAATTTATATAGTTTTACTCATATCCTTTTTTAACAAAAATAAAAAATACAGCAGTTATGTCAACATTATGAATTTTGACAGTTCAGTAAATAATTACTATATTATACGCTTCTCGTCCTAACTAATACGCCCTCTGGTGAAAAGTGCGAGAACCGAGCTAAGGAGTAGTTTTGACATTTTGAGTTATTTCTTTAGCGTTGTTAAGTATTTTTCGTAGGAGTTTTTGTCTTTTTTACAAATAATTTTGATTTGTTGGTCTTTTTTATAATGAGTTCATCATGGGGAAAAATAAACCCTGAACTAAGTTTTCATTCGTTTCCAAAAGCAGGAACGTCCAAATTTTTTTTGCTTAAGTAGTGGTTAAAATCATTTTTTCACGGTAACGCTTTTTTGGTTGGAGTTTAATACACCTTATACACTTAATAAGAAAAGCTGAGATATGTTTACATTTCCCACTGTTTCCTGCTTTACAAGAACATAAGAGGTTCTCCACTTTTACGGTGTTCAGAACAATTCCACCTTCAACTACACATTTAGAATTAGCCAACCCGCCTAAATAGTTCATATGTACTCTAAAATGCTTAATTTCATTTCTAAAAATTAATGGAAACAATAATTTGAGACTAAAACGTATTTGATAAAACTCGTGACCAAACTACTCGCCTAAATACAACTGAAAATATTACACTTTAAAAGATATAAAATAAATGTTTATGTATACTTTATAAATTAAAATGAATGTCGCACTAAACACTCGACAAAAATAATACAAAATTTACACCTAGAAATACTTCAAAAAAACAAAACTGATACCAAATAAACAACTAAATACACATGAAATATCCCATAAGAAATCACAATGTAAACAAATTATTACTCCTTAGCATAGTTCCAATTTTCACAGCATGAGCGCTGCAATCTTAATCTGAGTTACCAATTGTGAAATCTATGAATTGATATGCCATTGATAGGAACAGTATTATAGTTTAGAATTTTTTATGTATTGGAAATAAATATTAAATTCATTTCTGCAGCCCATTCTTCTTGGATAAGTCAACATTTTTGGAAAATTTTCTTGTGATTTGTTGTTAAATTATTATGCAATTAAAGAATGAGATGAATTACTCATAGCATGTTTACATTTTAGAAATCTTAAGATGTTCTAAAGGAACATATTATGCTGAAAAATGTAAAGCTCAATTGAAACTGGAAAAATATAGTAAACCAATATTAATGCAGGTTTGTTAATAAAAATGGTGCATGTTCATTGGTTTTATTGTTGTTCTAACTTAATTTATCATGCACATATCGCTTATGCATGTAAATATTGACTTAACCCCGTAACGCACACATTTTTTGAAGAAAAAAAAACGGCCAAAAGGATCAATTTTGTTTTATTTAAGAAAACACATTTTAGCACCTTGTCTTGGCAAAATTATTTTTCCTTCAGCATCCTATCCTGTGTATTTCTATCCATGGCTTTAGTTCTGCTAATTTGGATAAGGAATATTGTAAAAAAACTGGTTTATTGCTAGAAAAGACCTGCATAATTTCGGAATTATTGAATAAGTATCGTATTATTAACAATAGGGCAGAGGAAAACGCTTGTTATATCCATGTGTAACCGAATACTTAAATGGTACAAAAAAAATTCTGCATGCTTATATTCATAACACTCATAAATTCGTTAGGAAGTTAAGTTAACACCCTCCAAAGGCGTTGCTATAATCAAATAACTATTTCTTCTGTATTCTCTTCCTTAGCACTATCCTCTCTATAGACAGTCAGACATGGAATGCAATGATTTCGATTCAGCACCGTTTCCCGTAAAACAAGAAAGGTTTCGCGAGAGATGGGATTGTTTAAGTCAAGAGGCCACTCTCCAGCTTCTTAACCAAATCAAACCGCGACTATCGCTCTCCGGTCATACCCACCACGGATGCACCAGACCATTGCCCATAGGAGAAGGTATAGAAATAACCATTCCTAGCTTTAGCTGGCGAAACAAGGATAATCCCAATTATATGTTGGTAAGTATCAAAACATTGAAATGAAAATGAATCAATTTTCTGCTTTATGAAATATTAAGACCCCCATACACGATCAAACTTGTTTGACAAACTTGGCTTGTCAAGCCAGCTTGACAAATTAGTTGGGCCGTGTGTGGGTGAAGTTTGATGGCTTGATTATAAGTTTGATACTTTTCTGTTTTTGCCTGAAAAGTAGTTTGTGGTTTGAAGGCTTGTCAGTCAAGCCAAACTGTCAAACTTGTAGTTCAATTCTCATCCGTAGGAGCAGTTTAGTATGTGTGAATGGAATGATTTTACACAATGTTTGGGGGGATATAACTGATGAAAGCTTCAAATCCTCATAATTTCTCCCAGTGGCCAAAAATCGTAGAGTGGCAGTTAATCGTTTATTTGCAGATATAGCACTTCTCATTATAGAATCTTTTTTCTCAATTTTCGGGGTTACAATTGATAACAACAACAGATAACTGTCCTCATCCATCCTCATAAAATTATGCCAGTCTTGAGGCTCACATCTCATTTCGTTTAATAGATTTAAGTGTGTATACTGTACTCTTTTCAGTAACCATTGCTTGCACCACTTTGATCTATTCCTTTTTTTTTAGTTTCTTGTAAGTTAAATACAAATAAGCCAATTCTTCAAAATCCATGATAAGTACACTCGTCTACAAACACTACTAAAAATGCAGTTTGACAAACTTGTTTGATCGTGTATGGGGGCCTTTAATCGAGTCTGGGAAGGTTTTTACTTCTTACTTTGTCCGGAATTTAACGTTTTTTAAAAATGTTTCTTATTTATTATTTGAAATCAGGAACATTTCGACGTGTTTAGAATGTTGCATGGGTAAGTTTTCGACTCAGTCTCTCCAGGACTAGCTGCTAGCGCCATCCAGCGATGTTTTCACGAAAATGAGAATTCTCTGTTTCGCGTAAACGCTCATAGATGGCGTCACAATAATTTTTCGATATGGTAGATATATATGCATTTTTCCCGTGAACTAGCCTTGCAAAAACAAACAACATCTCCTGCAATTTTCCCATTAATTTGATGGGGATTACCTCACAAATTCGACGTTGATAAACAGAAATCCACCAAGTCCACACAGCTACTTCACTTTCATTCATTTTTTTCCCGCATTTAATCAAATGTCCAGCGTATAAAATGCGTTCAGCTTGTTTGAAATTTAGTTTTCTAGGGACTGTTGTAGCCCTTTCACAAATTTTGTCAATCGTAAGACTCATTTTTTATATTTAATAAGAGAGCAACACTCATATCAAATTTAAATTTTCACCTTAATTGACGCCATCTTGGATAGGTCACGCTCCCATGTCAAATCCCAATAAGGATTAAGAAATTTTGATAATTTATAGGCTTCATTGACTTGACAATATTGGTGGAGGGAGAAGTGTTCTATATTTTTACGTATGTTTTTCTTTAAAGGGGCTTTTTACACCAAACAATTACGCATACAAGAAATGTGAGCTTCCTCGTGAATCTACAGTCATCAACTTGTATTTATTTGGAGCCACAATTTTCGTAATATGGTTACTGTATAGCTTGATGTGCAGAAAAAAACACAAGTACAAATTTCGCTGACAAAATCTGGATTTTTGTTAATTTTTTTTTCTTTTTGTTTTCGCAGTTTCAAAAATTATTAGAAGAAGGCTGTTATTTTCAATTTTATTATATTTTATTTTTCTTTAGTTGGTTTAAAGCCATTAAGATAAAACGTATTTTTTATTTTAAAGTAAATTTAAAAGAATACTCCGTAAATTATCGGCCTATGTCCAATTTTTTTAATATTAATTAAAAGTGGTTTCTGTAACTTACGACTTATGATACAATTATCGTCACTGGTTTAGTAGCATAAAAGTTTGAAAATTTCATACAGGGAACAATTTTTTCTAATAGCGAAGATACATGTTCAGGTTCATATAATTCTTAAAAATATAGTTTGGATTTGGGAATTTAATAAAAAAATAGTAAATATATAGGTCAAAAATAAGAGAAATATAGATCAGAATTTAGTAGCATAAACGAAATTCAGAATAGCCTAGATTTATTTTTCCTGTATCATCAAAACGGGACAAAATAATAAACCGATTTATTTAAGCATGTTTCTAGATAATTTCCATACTTTTGCATCACTCTTTATAATAAACTAAATGTACTAGCCACATGAAACAACCTGGACATATCATTGTATAATTTTAGAGTCGGAGAAAAATACTAGATTTTATTTTTTTACAAATAGATAAAAGTAAAAACAAATAAGTACAAATTATATTTTTTTCAATATTTTTATGCTACTAAAAAAAGTATAACTCAGGACAAAAACGTAGTTTACTCGATATTTAAAATGCCGAAAAAATATATTTATAAAACATAGCATTCCAAAGGTCGTTGATAATATAAATGAAAAATTAAATTAAATTGAAATAAACTGTTTTATAAGGAAATCTTGAAATATAATTCGGTTTATTTTAAAAATGGCAGTTTGAGTTGGAATGACTCACCCCAGTAGATTGCTGATCCTGTCACAATGACAACTAAGTCAGGATAATTTACTTACTGTATATTGGCCTTTTTTAACACTTTGGCTGCCAAGTATATCAGTAAAGATAAACAGAGTGAGACATCAAGACATCTTGACAGACAAAGTGTTAATAGAAGAGTATAAGTTTTGAATGTTACCTAAGGGGTAAATTGACACAGGAGATTTATATAAGGTGTCTCAAGGAAAGATTTTAATATGAAATAGTACGCCAATTTATTATTTTATACTGTGGAATTATGGAATTATTTTTAATAACATGAAACTAGGACTAAATTATCGCGATAAACTGATTTAACCAATTCGCAAATAGTGCTACCATCTATCGGTGAAACTGATAAATGAAGTCCAGAAATTAGTTTCGACAACTTTAAAAACAAAAAAAATCTGTCTTTAAATGGTTAGATTTAAATTAATATCTGTAGCTCATAGTGGTTTGTTTGTTTTTAGATTCTTCAAAATGGATTTTATAATAAATGTTTTTAACTCTCACATTTAGAAAGAAAGTCGAAACGTAATATAATTAAAAACATTTTTTTATAAGTGGTTTTATTAATTCAATTTAAAGAATCTAAGAAAAAACACATTTAAACTTCAGGAGGTTCGCCAGTAAATTCAAGAAAATAAGAATTAGTCATTTAACATGAGTTCTTATGGTAATACAATTTCAAACGATAAAAAGTTCTAAACCTTATTTATTTTAGCGAGGCAGTGACGCAAGTTCTAGTTATTTCTGTTATCAACGAAATAAACACGAAAACACTAAGATCAAATACGATTTAAACTTAACGTGCAGGGGAAATTAACTGTTGGCAACACTTCACCACGTTGCCATTGTGATATATCGAAATACTAAACTACATTCGTTTATTGTAGGTTATATTTTAAGATTATTCTGTTTCATTTTTTGTGTATTCAGTTTTCTTTAAAATTTACAGGAAATAGTAATTTTATTATTATTAGTATTGTAAATTTATTTTATTTTTTTTCATTATATAGAATCATTTTACGTTAATAAACAACTATTTTTTACAACACTTTTTTACCTATTCGGTATTTGTTTCTAAGCTTTTCTTAAAAAAATATTTAATATATTATTTTTTGGTCGTACTAACTTTAACTTTATTTTTTCTACGTTAATTTAAAAAAATAAACATTATACCGCCCTATGCAACTCTTAAATTAAATAGCTTGGACATTAGAAGTTTTAACATAAGTACCTACTATAAATTTTAATTCCCATGTTCTCATGATATAATTATCACGCAAAACATCTCACACATCACAAATTGGCTACCTACTCACTTAGGAGTAGTTACAAATTTTATCTTTAAGTCAACGAAAAAAAATTATATCTGGCAACGCCGCAGATTTTTGACGTGTGTCGTCACTGTTCCGTTAAAATAAATTACCTATAGATTGAAATATAAGGCAACGTTTTAATTGTGACTTAAACTAGATGGAATTCCTATATCAAATATTTTAATGAATTTTAACATAATTGACTATAATTTCGGAGTAAATTGTAGTTCAAAATACAATTTACCTGAAATAATCCTATAATGACATCGGCAAGAGTAATTCAAATCTACGAAATTTATTGCAAAAAATAAGATGGAGCTTCTTTATATATTTTTGAACAAACGCTATATAAACTTGAACATTTTAATAAGTTATTATTAACTTTTATTTAACTGCGAATCTCTCGTTTTCCCTATTCTCAAAAGATAATGTTACCTTATACACTTTGTGTTTGGCAAGATGATCTAACGATTTTATCCATCTGCTTCTATATTCCTCTCTTCACTATAACCTCCGAGTTATTGTCAACAAAAACATTAAATTTCCGAATGACTCGAGATCCTTGCATTTAGCAAATTTACTAACGACTTTAACCTCGCGCATCGCGCATGACAGGGTGAGTTCAATGAGTACACCATCTAACAAGAGGCGAAAGCTTGATCGGTACCTTTGATGTTGGACAGACACTATATTGAGAGGAAATACGTCACAGCATTGAAAGATAAACTATTTGACACTGAGAAAAGTAACATGTATTGATTCAAATTCTTACAAACCGAACTACACTGAGAAAAATAATAGTGTTGATGAATATACCTCCCCGTTTAGTAGAGTCGATCTTGCGGAAAAAACCCGATAAAAGAAGTCGTTCTTTTCGAATTTTTTCTTTCGATTTCATAGATTGGAGGTCTCTCTTTCAGATGATCACTATATGAAAGCTAAGGGGGTAAATTAACATGTAAAGATATGGGAAATCGGTTTTTCGCATGTAACTCGCTTCTAGATACAAAATAAAGGGCTATCGAAAACGCATAAACTGAATTTCAACCGGTCCAAATCGTTCTAACGGTTCTCGAGATATTGCGATTTGAAAGTATAGGGATTTTTGCCGCGGAAAGAACACACCTAGAGCCGTGTTCGCGTTTTTTTTTGTTATTTGACCATTATATTCAGGTTAAGCGACCCAAAGCACCCCCGGGAACTGAAATTCGTATAATTCTGATGTTTTCTGTGCAAGATATGATTTTTTCTTCAACACTTGGAAAGAAAAATGCACTTTTTGATGCAGCGATGCAATTTCAAAAAAGTACAAGATCAAAAATTTCTAGGCAAGCTAACAAAGCGAGTGCAAAAAATTCCATCTCAATTCGACTTACGCTGCGGAATCACAACGATTTTAGACGTACGATAAAAAGTGCTATGTGAAAAGTTCCATTCATATCTTCACGCCACTTAAGTAATGTGGACGTCATGACTTTTTATCGTACGTCCAAAATCGTTATGTGTCCGCAGCGTAACTCACCAAAGTTCCGGATGTGAGATAATTTGTGTTAAATTTCTTCGACTATTTGGTTTACCTTTTTTTGAATGAAAAGACAGTGTTGACAATAGGACATTACTGGAGAAACTTGAACTTGATTGCATTCACGGCATACATAACTTTCGTATAGTATTCCTTACAATTTCTTGGAAATGAAGAGTTTATTATTTTGGTGTATACCTATTGAATATACACTTTTTTTTCAAGGATCCTAGTTCAGATATTTCCTGGCAGCATTTCTCATTTTCGGCAAATGCCAGTAATTGCCCGCGACAATGGGAATACCGGAAATGATGATTGACATTGGCAGTTAAACTAGTTTAATCGCGCATGCGCATACAAATTAATTTGTTGTCAGGAAAACAGCTTTCTTTCGCCTCTTGTTAGATGGTGAATTACAGACGCAGGGTAGGCAATCCAAGAAAACTAGATATTTCAGATTGCGACGTTGCCGAGATTAGATGAGTTTTATTGAACATTAAAATTTATTTTATAAAAAAAATACCTTATCAAATTTTCACTAAATGATCCAAAATCCATTAGAAATCATATTTTTATATTAATATTTTGATATTTCGACACATTTTAATGTTAAAAAATTGGTTTTATGATGTTGTCGCTACATCTGCTAACCTCTATAAGAAAATTACAGGGTGTTCTCTTTAATATTAAAATTTTTCCTATTGTTTATGAGACTATATCCGGCTATGATGGATAACTTGTTAAATTTAATATCTCGTTATTTATTTGTCAAAAACGTAAATGACAAAATAATATGCGACAGGTTAAAGATAACTTTGTATACTTATAGCCCTGATAATATTTTAATTTCTCAATGTTTATTATACAACTGTACGCTGTAAAAAAGATGCTCACTGTATTTTTATGAAAATTATATACCTAAATGTTCAAATATCAACAGTGTTAAATGATAAATTATAAATATTTATAAAAAAACATATATTTACATTTTTCTTACTCTGTTATCAGTATTATGAAAATAGACAAGTGATATTAGGTTTTTTATGATGACTTTTTATTAACATCCATTTTATCTTCAAAATAAAATAATTAAAAGATATTTAATTCATTAGGTTGCTAAATTAAAATTTTCCTACAATGAAAAGCCGTGGGCGAAAACGATCAGAGCCCATTTGTTATTAAAAATTAGTCAGGGAGCACTACTGCTGCTTTTATTTTTATTTTTTCATCATATTCAATTTTATATAAATTACGCTATTCCAAAGTAATAATGCATTGAAAAAATGCTTAACGGAAGATTGAAGTCACCTTGCAATTTATTATATTATTTAATTCGCTGTGTCTGGGTGCACGCTAACTTGTACAAAATAAAAAACTTAGGTACACGCTAAAACGTCATCATTGTCCATGTATATGTATGTATATATTCACATAAGTAAAAGAGCCCAAACGAACATTAACATTTATACTGAATGTCTCAGGCGCGGTAAATCGGTGCACGCTAAAAGACTACGTCATGGACAATGATGACTTTTAGCGTGTACCTAGGTTTTTTATTTTGTACACGTTAGCGTGCACCTAGATACAGCGTATTTAATTTGGATAACAAACGGACTAATATGATTATTGGACAAATATGACATAAAGAATCTAATTTTTAGTGGACCCTCATCGTTTTCTCTCCCGCTTCTTCGAATTATAATAATATATTTATCTTTAAAATAAATATAAAATATTTCTTGATATTATTGTGGATCAAATAAAACTAAAATTATTTTTACAAAAAAATATATATATTTTAAATTGTTATATATGTACTATTAAATTTACTGTGTGCCAAACGAGTTGCCAAAATTTTTAGAAAATTTAATTGCTCAAATATTTTGACAAACATTTATAGCACGCATTATTAAATGTTAGAAATATTCCATGCTTTTAAAATTAGGTTAGTTTATACAGAGCGAATCAAAAGAGTAAAAAAAAAATGATCGTATTCAATTTTGAATCGCTCTGTATTTAGTAGATGCATTCCCGTATATAAGATGTTGTAAAATTGTATTATTATTTTTTTCATTATATTATTTGTAATACAAAAAAAATCGCCCTTTGATGTAATTTATGACTTTTTTATTAATTTACTTATTTCAAAAATTTTATATGAATTTATTGTGAAAATTAAATTTTTTTGCTTAAAAATTTCAAGCGTGCCAAAAAATATTGTTATTGTATTTTTATTAAAATATATGGTCGTGGTGTATAAAATAAAGTATATTATAAACTTGATTAGTCGTTTATTTTCATCCAAATTTTAGAGATAAGTCAGATAGCCCTTAAAAATATTTGATTTGGTCCCTGATATCTTATACAGGGTGAGTCATAACTATTGGGACAGAGGCTAAGGGCAAGTTATTGGGACTAAAATATTGCGATAGGACCAAATATACCTTAATAATATATTGCTGTGGAATAAGATACACGGCGTTAAAGTTGAATTTTTTTTTCGTTTTTTTCTGATAATATCCCTGTATATTTATCAATTGTTATCAAAATCGGCACAGAGGCATAGCTTTGGACAAGGAATATTATGTTATGTATTATTTCACATTTTGTTATAGGGGCGCCACAAGAATGATTCCTGATGATGAAATTAAGTGGCATCTTTTTTTGACGAAACTTTTTAGTGATTTTGATTAGAAAATATGATGTAAACATCATTTCTACGTAATATTGATACTTTTGTTTAAACACGATAATTTCACCCATTTTCGAGAAAAACGCGATTGAACGGTTCTGCGAAGGGGATTTCAAACAACAGACAATAAAAAACTTGTGACATAAGGCTTCTACTTCAACGGTTTATAAAACAGAATTAAAAATAATTTAACATAAAAAGAGCAAACTTAAATTAAATGTTCTATGTGGCCTCCTCCGACTTCTGTGCCTTTTCTAATTCTTGTAATAAAGGATATCAAAGAAAACATAAAATTACCTGTTCAATTACGTTTTTCTCGAAAAAGGGTGAAATTATCGTGTTTAAACAAGAGTATCAATATTCCGTAGAAATGATGTTTACGTCATATTTTCTAATCAAAATCACTAAAAAGTTTCGTCAAAAAAAGATATCACTTAATTTCATCATCAGGAATCATTGACGTGGCGCCCCCTATAACAAAATGAGAAATAATACATAAAATAATAGTGCTTGTCCAAAGTTATGCCTCTGAGCCGAATTTGATAACAATTGATAAATATACAAGGACATTATCAGAAAGAAACGAAAAAACGCCCTGCAATATTTTATTAAGGTATATTTTGTCCTATCACAATATTTTGGTCCCAATAACTTGCCCTTAGCCTTTGTCCCAATAGTTATGAACCACCCTGTATAAGTTTCGAGACAATAAACACGTCTTCAGTTCTCCTTTGGATGTCGGATGGAAGATTAAAGCATCGTTCAGACGGCGACACCAATGTCAATGACACTCCAATCCGATGACATCTAATGTCACGAAACTGCCATTTTTTTACCTTTGGGGTATCCTATATTGTGTTATTTTGTCTTGTAGCTATTTTAAAAATTAAAAATCTATAAAATGGCTGTCGACATTTTGGATTTCCTTGAAATTTATCATAGCTCAGTTGCCAGAGAAGGATATTGACCAAATAAAGCTCGCACAAAATGTGATATCGATGAAACTTGGCATTTAAGTACTTGAAAGGGTGTAGAAAACGATAAAAAAATCTTTGCTGCTCGAAAGTGTATGCTAACTTCACAATTTCGAAAATTTGGTTTTTCCATTATATCTCGAAAAAAAAATAAAAATTTCGAAAAACTAATAGCACCACGTAAAAAAATTATTAAAAATAAGAAAGCAAATTTGAAAACTCTACGTGCGCCGAGCCGTTGAATACAAGCTATTCGGAAAAAACTAAAGTATCTTTGCCTAAAATGTACCTAAAGAAAAAAAAGCATTTTAAAGAGGAGACTCTAAGCTTTTTCATGAAGCCATTATTTTTTAAATATTTTTGTTTTCTCATAGAAAATTTGACCGGAAGTTATAATTTCTAAAATTCTCACTGATTTTTATAAAACTGAAGATATCTATTAATAGAGGCATAACAAAAAAAATCCTTGTAGATTTATCATCATTAACTTTTACTTTTTATTTAAAGAATTTTTGAACCTTCTTAGATACGTTATTTTGCATTTTGTATCTCCCTTTATTATTAAATAATTTCAAATTGTCTATTAATATTGAATAATCTCAAATTGTCTATTTTTATTAATTTTTCAACTTGCAAAGTTAGGATGTTATTTTGCATTTTGTATCTCTCTTATGTAATATCTAAATAGTCTTGAATTGTTTAATTTTATTACTTTTGAACTTTCATAGTTTACATATTAATTTGTATTTGTTGTTTTCTTATTCTATCGTTTAACAGAAATCCAAATTGTGTAAATTTATTAAGTTTTGAACTTTCATAGGTATATAGGGTGAGTCACGGTGAACGCCACGGTCCATTGTGGCTAAACGGTTAATATTTGGAAAATTTTGTTTATTCATGTGGGTTGATAATGGCTACATTTTAAAATTATTTTGAAATATACAAGTCCCAAAAAAGTCTGGCGTATCAAAGTTATATTATTTCTTATGGAAGACCCTATATTTTATTGCATTTAGATATAGATTGTACGTTAAAAATAAGATAAACTTTCTTAAGTATTCCCTATACCTAAGCTTTTTATTTTTCGAGATATTTTGATATTTCTAAAAATGGAAGCACTTACAAGGAAACCTATGGAATCAACCAAATCCAATTTTAACTGAAAAAATTAGACTAATAATTGAAAACAATAATGTATTTAGAGTTGTTTAAAATTATACAGGGCGTCCAAAATGGGGCGATTCTCTAATGACATATTCAAACGACAATATCGTTCTTATTTTAAATAGGACACCCTATATTTTATAATCCTATTATGTAGCAAATTACATTACCTTTTAAAAATTATAAAGGTCTACTATGCCTAAATCTATTAATTTTGGAGTTATTTTTAATTTTGTTAAATTTTACATTATTTTTCCTCCGTAATGCCTAAATATAACCCCCTGTATTTGATCAGCTTAGACTGTGATCCGAGAAAATTATCCTTGAAACTATGTGTTTGGTTTTGACATTATTAAAAATGTTTCGAGATGCATCAAAATCTGTATGGAACAGATTTTCAAACTTTTGTGCCTTTCTTTTTTTTCTATTGTTGACTTTCTATAAATGTATACTGATTATAGACAATAAACTATTATATTCTAGATATCTTCAGTTTTATAAAAATCAGTGAGAATTTTAGAAAATAAAACTTCCGGTCAAATTTTCTATGAGAAAACAAAAAAAAAATAAAAACTAATGGCTTCCTGAGAAAGCTTAGAGTCTCCTCTTTAAAATGCTTTCTTCTTTTTTTCTTTGCGTACATTTTAGACAAAGATACTTTAGTTTTTCCTTATGCCTTACCTGAATATTTATATTCAACGCCTTGGCGAATTTGCTTTCTTATTTTTAATAATTTTTTATAGTAATACAATTTTTTTTTAATAACTTATAATATAACTTTTAGTAAAATTTTCCGCTCTTTCGGGTAGTGCTATTAGTTTTTCGGATATAATGGAAAAACCGAATTTTCGATTTTATTTTCAAAATTGTGAAGTTAGCACACACTTTAGAGCAGCAAAGATTTTTTCATCGTTTTCTACACCCATTCAAGTACTTAAATGCCAAGTTTCATCGATATCACATTTTGTGCGATGTCAAACTATCTGACAACTGGGCTGTCAACAATTTCCCTGTTTATGGAACAAGGCAAATCCAGAATATAAACCACTGTCATAGAAGTATATGTGAACAGCTTATGACGGCAAGTGTCATGCAATGTCGCACCACAAAAGTTCATATAAACCTGATCCTTTTGATTTCTTTTAAAATACAATTTAAAAAGTGTGTGTATTTGTAATACATAAAGTTCATTTATTTCGAAAGATTTATTTATATTATTATAATTGGTAAAAATAAAACAAAACCCAAAATTAGCTGTTACCTAATAATTCTAAAATTATTTAACAACTAATCATATAAATTTGATTTATTGATTATTTACCACTTAAAAGAACAGTAAATATTGTTTTAAAATTGATGGCAACAAAAAAAAAGTCTTTCATCATATTATATTTGTAATAAGCGATTGGACAAAATTTCGACGGAATTTGATTTCAAAATTCATATATTTTCGAGAAAATCTGGACAAACTTAATATCTAACATTTGACATAACATCGGAATCCCATCTATAACTTTCCTAGGAGAAATGCAACAGGGTGATTCATACATAAAGATCAAACCAAACTTTTTTAAATAAATATATGTTACTTTGTAAATAATATAAATAAATTGAAAAAAGTATCAAGAAGTTTCAGTTTTAACAAGAAATTAAAGATTTAAAAAGTTATTACGTTTATCTTTAACGAAACTGAATGTGGTGATTCCAAAAAACCAATTCTGCCCAGTGCCGTAGCCAGGAATTTTTTTCGGAAGGGGCCCACCATTTCTCGTAGATATACAGGGTGGTCCTTAACTAATTGCTCTAATAAAATGGTGCTAGAAAGGAATATACAGGGTGTTAAAGGTTAAATTTTAAGATTTATTTTTTGCAATAACTTTAGCGTTTTGGATATGTATACATAAAAATTTGGAACTGAGGATTTTTGGGCACGAGAAATCAGAATCTGGTACCTACTTCGATGTAATTTATAGAGTGCGCACATTTGCGGCATAAATGTGCGATAAACTTTTTTGCTCTTTAAGTTAGCGCTATTTTTGTAAAAGAATATTAAATCCACCTTATTTTAGTAAAAAAAAAAGTATACTTGTTATTAACCTTAAAACTTAACGTTTTACGATACTCGCATTTGAAGGATCAGCTTACAGGGCAAAAAAAAATTTTTCTGGCCCTGACACCATTCTTGCTGATTCTTATGTAAAATGACCTCCTGAATTCAATTTTCCCCCATCACCCACCGTTTTCGGGGGGTGGCCCTCGCCTATTTTTATCACTTTTTCATAATTGGGGGGGGGGGGGGGGGGGGTCCTGGCCAATGAGAAAAGGCGAAACCCGAATCCGGGTTTCGTTAACGCAAACGAGGAAGTTAATTGAAGACGACAATTGCACTATTTTGGGGTATATTGTACCCAAACAATGAGTTCATCATTTCTAAATAAAAAATGCCTAAATAAGCGAAATATAAATTAAAAATAATATACGGGGTATATAAAAATAAATACCGCTACTTTATTTTAAAAGATAGATTGCGTTGAATTTAATATAATTTCCCTATGACTCTATTTTTTTTAAATACCCAGTATAACCTAGTAAAAGACAAAGAGAGAAAATTGGAGCTTGTTATTAATTTTTTATGTAAAACTTTAATTGTTATTTAAATACATAAACTACCGAGTAATTTTTTTAATAAAATCTAATCGATACTTAAGTAGTAGCCTCTCAAATATTACATTTAATACTGTAAAATACAATTAGGAATAAATAGATACGTAATTAATATGCTAAATACTAAAAAATTATTCATTCTGGAATGCCTCTTAACCTTAAACCACCAGCCTTTCTGAATATACGTTCATGAACAGGTAATTCGCCTATACAAAATCTCTCCAAGGACTTTATTGCATCTGCGCTATGTCCTGCTCCTCGGAAAGCTCCACTCGCTTCACTACCAGCATATTCCAGAAGAAGGTCGCCTCCACCAGGATGCTGCAAAAAATATTCAATTATAAAACCTGTATTTTTAATTGTACCGTTACTTTTTCAAATATCTAACTGGCAAGTCTTTAAAAATATGGTCAAAAGCGTCCAGACTAATTAATGCATTGTTTGGGTTCAAGATTTTGTTGTAGCTTTTATCAGTTAATATGTTGCTATACAATTCTGCATCTATTTTTATAGCTTTTGCCACATGCCGAGATAAAACCAATTTTTCGTTAATAAAAAGCGATAGAGAGGTCAGCAAAAATTTGGAACCAGATAAGTTTTGGGAAAACAATCAAATTTTATTCGCAAATGTGCTACCAATTTGCATTGGGAGTGGCAAAGTTTTTCTGGTCAAGATGTCACTCTCATGTTCGCATCCCTTTAACATTTAAAAAAAAACTGTTGTCGGTATGACGTATTTTTGAATTTAAAGGGTGAACCAAGCTTATTTTATTTTGAAAGGAACACTGTGTATATTTTCAATTTTTACAATTTTTCGTTTATCGATCTTATCATTTCTATAATATAGGGTCTTGCTATGTTATGTAGGAAAATTTAACACCCTGTAGCGTTTTACAGCTTTGACATCAAATAAGGTATTCCAGCTTCAAACGATTTTTAATTGTCTGAAAATATTGTTATTTTTTAAATATGTAATACTTGTATACAGGGCGGCTCAAAACTGCGGTCTTGAAATTCTGGTACCCATGTATTTATTTCTTTGCTTTAATAAATCTTTTCTTTTTTCATTGCATACTAAATCTTTTGTTTTTAAGTTTATATGAAATTGTTGTTATCATAGTGCAGTGAAATTAGAGTTTTATATGGATGTAAGAGATAAGTCAAATTTTTTTTAATTTTTTCGATTTTATACATAAAGAGAAGCTTGGAATCAATAAATTTGGGCTGGAGCCTCGCGAGTTATGTGCTAAAAACGGCATTTTTCGAGTGGATTGCTTCACTATTTTTTAAATATCTCGGAAAAATAAAAAATAAATTAAAATGACCGTGATGAAGTAGATTATGGATCCGTATAGTAGGGTTTTTTAAAAATGCATCCTAACCTCAAAATACGACTTCGCGCACATTATTTTTTTTTTTACTGAATTGGCAATAAATAACCAAAGAATCCTCTAATTTTCTTAAAAATTGGAGAAAATATGTATTTTTATGTCGTGAAGGCATGGTAAATATTTAAACAAAAAAAATGTATTGGTCCAGCCAAAATCGGCATTTTTCGAAAAAAAATTGAATTGTCCGCCATTTTTAGAAAAAATTTTTATCTTAAAAAGAAAGATTTTGTGTGTACTTTTGTTTAATAAAACCCAACATTTTATTTCTTTATTTAAAGTGCCCAATTTAGGGAATAATAAAAAAATCGATTTTCATTTTTTATATTGATTCGTTCCCTCACAAAAATCTTACTTTAGAACCTGAAATATATTTTTTATTTTTTTAAACATTTTTTGGACTGAAATACAGTTTTTCTAAGAGAATCAAGCATAAATATCGCAATATAAAAATTGAAATAAAATGAAAATCGAATTTTTATTTTTTTATTATTCCCTAAATTGGGCACTTTAAATAAAGAAATAAAATGTTGGATTTTTTTAGACAAAAGTACACACAAAATCCTTCTTTTTAAGATAAAAATTTTTTCTCTACTGTTTTTCCAAAAATGGCAGCCAATTCAATTTTTTTTCGAAAAATGCTGATTTTGGCTGGACAAATACATTTTTTTTAATTTTTACCATGTCTTCCCGACATAAAAATACATATTTTCTCCAATTTTTAAGAAAATTCGAGGATTCTTTTATTATTGCCAATTCAGTAAAAAAAAATGTGCGCGAATTCGTTTTTTGAGGTCGGGATACATTTAAAAAAAACCTACTATACGGATCGATACTCTTAGAGCCGGAGATATTTAAAAAATAATGAAGCAATCCACTCGAAAAATACCAAAAATGCCGTTTTTGGCACATATCTCGCGAAGTTCCAGCCCAAATTTACTGAAGCTTCTCTTTGTGTATAAAATCGAAAAAATTAAAAAAATTTGACTTAGCATCCATTTTCAGAATATTTTCTTCTAATTTCACTCCACTATCAATGCGATATGTAGCTAATTTGGTTGAATTTTATTGTATAAAATATATATCTTATATCTTATTATATGTTCCACAATCCGACTTTTAGTATTTCTGTCATTCTGACACATATAAACCGCTTCACACTTTTTGCAATAAATTTTATACACTTCAGATTTCTTAGTCATTTCGTTTTGTTTATTACAAATAACGTATAGATAAGGAATTATTTAATTACTTTAGTCGTGCCATTAATTTTATTTTTCTTAAAAATTAAATTATATATGATTTTTTTCTTACTATTGAAAAAAATTACCTCTGTTAAAAACTCTGTCACATCGTATACCCTATCGTATATAATTATCCAACAATCCTTCAGCCCATCGTGCCAAGAAACTTCTTCCATAGTGATCACTCTTTCCGTAACAGGAGATACCCCCGATGTCAAAACATCACTAACTTCACCAACATTTACTGAAGATGACAAAGCGCGTGTCAGAAACCCCGAGAAAAACGATGTCACTACTTTCGCCATTTTTTGTATTTATTCAAAAAAACAAAGATTGCTTCGAATTTAAATATTTAACGAACTTTTTATGGTAGCCTGACGTTAGTTGGTAGTCAAATTATGAATGCATTAATCGATATTATAAATCGGTTTAAATACACTTGCTGGGCTTCGAGGAATATGATGAAAGAGTTAAAGCTGCTTATATATTTTTGTTACATACAGTTTGTCATTTAAAAGTTGTGAAAGTTCCTTTACCTACGTCAAAGCTGTTTTTTCTGTTCGTTAAAACAAAATATGTTTTGCTATTTCGTTAGGTGATGAGTAATTTAGATTGTTTTGAATTTACATTGTTTTATAAAATTAATGAAGACCAAATTTATCATATCAAATTTACAATAAATGTTCTATATTTCCACTTGGTATACTTACTTAAAATAACAAAGAAAAAATAAAAATTAATACTTACATACATATTTATATAAAATAGTTACACAGAGCTAAAATGTGTAGTTGGAAGATTGAATTAGATCTTCCATCGCTTCTCCCTTTTAGAATTGATTTAATTATTCACTCTAAGATTGTCTGTATTAGCGTTATTTGAGTATTTAATAGAAATTTTTTGATAATTTGCTTGATTAATTGTTTTGAATTAATAGTCAACAAATAGATCTTGTACATATCCGGGAGAAAATTATAAATTTTACTTATTAAGAAATTGAAATGCCTTTGCCCTATTGATTTATTTGCCAGGTAAGTTTGCACATTACCTTGCTGCTAGTATTATATTTATGATTAATTTTTGTTAAAATATACTTATTTTTATAAGTGTACATAAGTGACGTATAAACATATAACTTCTTGATATCGAAAATATTTATTTCAGAGAATAGGGCATCGGATGGATGCCTAATGTTTTTATTGTATGTAATTTTTAAAATTCGTTTTTGTAGTACCTCTAATTTATTTATGTGGTTCTTTGATGTGGCACCCCGCACGATAAGATGGCATATTAAATTCGGCTTTGATAGACTAAACAATTAACTATTTCTAACAGCTATTTATCCTAAATGACTAACACCCCCTCCACCCGGCGGTGCTGGGCACCGTCATCACCGGTGACCTAATCAGCCAAGGGTGACTAATCAGCCAAGGATGACTAACCCGCCCGTACCTAATGGATTAAACTAAAAAGCGGACTAAGAGGAATTGGTCTTTTGTCTCTGTTTAAACTACTTTTACATTTACCTATTTCTATTTCTAATAAATCAGGAACAAGAATAAGTTAGAATTTGACATTTTTAGGAAAGAAAAACCTACGGGACACCATGTTTTTCCAACACGAAAAACAGACTGAAAAATTCGTTTCAATACCGTATAATCCCACTTACACCAAAGGACTTACCAGCGTGTTCAAAAAAATGGGTTTAAGTTTAGTTTTTCAGTCTAACAACACTTTAAACAGTTATTAGGTAATCCCAAGGATAATAACAGTAATTTGGAAAAAAAGTGGTATTTACGAAATTAGTTGCATTGGCGGATCTGAGGGGGGGGGGGCATGTCCCCCCCCTCAGGTGCCGCCAGTGATGCAGTTTTAAATACATTACTAGTTCTAAAAGAAAACCGACAAGAAGCTGAAAACCATTTTAACGCAATTTACATCAGTATCGGAAAATCCCTAGATGAACAGGGGGCAACTTTGAGCAAACCCAGAATCACTGGAATCATGAGACATAGACCAAATCCAAGTTGCGAATCACAGGAACAATACTATAGGCAGATTATATATATATATCCTTGCTCGACAGTATAATTACAGATTTGGAGACCCGATTTACTGCTGAAACAACCAGTTTGTTCAATTTGAACATTATAATACCAACGGTAATTAGGGAAATGTCCTGTCTGGATTCAACGACACGGGCCTTAGAGGAAAGATTTAACAAACTTTTTGATCAAAATCTGGAGGTTTTGTTCACAGAATTCAAAAACGAACTTATGTTGTGGAAGGCGAAATGGGTAAAAGCCACCGAAGAAAAACTTCCTATTCCTGACGAGGCTTTAGGAGCCCTTGCTCACTGTGATAAAGTAATGTTTCCTTTGATAACATCATTTTTAAAAAATTTCATTACACTTCCGATCAGTGTTGCCTCATCGGAAAGAAGTTTTTCTTCGCTGAGGCGAATAAAAAGTTGGCTCCGATCTACTATGTCAGAAGATAGGCTATCTGGCTTAGCCATTATTAACGCCCATCCGGACATTGCGATCAATGAACAATTAGTTATTGATAGATTTGCCAACAGAGGCCAAAGGAATATGGATTTTGTTTTATAAACAATAATTCTAGTTTCTGTTGTAGGTGTTTTTGTTTGTTTCGTCACATTTTTATTTTATTTTATTTTATTGTTCTCTGGTTTCAGTTGTTTTAAGTATATTTGCAAACAGATGTTTTTCTTTTGAGAGTTTATTATTTTCTAGAATAATTGCCGAATTGTGTTTTTGTTTGTTTTGCCATATTTTGTTCCAACTTATTTATATTATTGTTTATATTGTTCACTGGTTTCAGTTGTTTCAAATAAAATATATATATATATATATATATATATATATATATATATATATATATATATATATATCATTTCATTCCTATGAATTTTATCACTTACAAATTTCCATTAAATTATGCCCCCTCCCCTTAAAAACTCCCTAGATCCGCCAGTGATTAGTTGTGGGGATTGCGATAGAAAGTATGTTGGGCAGACTAGACGCTCTGTACAGGTAAGATTTAAAGAGCACATGGCTCACTTAAAATATGGACGTACGGAAAAATCTAGTATAGCCGAACATGCTTTTAATCAAAATCATAGAATAAGTATAAACAATGTAAAATTACTTAAAAATGTATCCAATAATAAATTGTTAGACGCATTTGAAAGTATAGAAATAGGTAAATGTAAAACTAGTTTAAACAGAGACAAAGGACCAATTCCTCTTAGTCCACTTTTTAGTTTAATCCATTAGGTACGGGCGGGTTAGTCATCCTTGGCTGATTAGTCACCCTTGGCTGATTAAGTCACCGGGGATGACGGTGCCCAGCACCGCCGGGTGGAGGGGGTGTTAGTCATTTAGTATAAATAGCTGTTAGAAATAGTTAATTGCTTAGTCTATCATCAACTCCTGATGATGCCAACATAGTTGGCGAAACGCGCGTAGAGTGTGTTAAAATTGTGTTTTGGTTGAGTGGTCGACCATAGTTTTCAACTTAGTTGATAAACCAAAGGTTCCAATTTCCCAATTTAACTCCATGAATATGTGTTATGCATATTAAATATTCCATCTCGGGTAAAAGTAGTCTCATCAGTAAATAAAATATTGTTCAAGAATTCTTACATATCAGCGATTCTTTGTAATATAAAATAAAAAAAGTTTTTATAACCGCTTGTTAACAGGATAAATTTTAAAAAACATTGACATAATCTAAATGCGTGGCGGTCCCATTTATATTCCGTATGGGTTTGAATCCCATCTAATAATCAATTTCTGTTTTTTGATTAATTTAGACGGAGAACTTGTTTACTTGTTTTGACAATCAACAAAATGGGCCCATCCTCCTCAGACGCGTCCATTTACGTACATTCCAATTTTTAAATAAACTGCGAAATTTTTCTTAAAAAAATAAAAACAAAAACACGTATAAGTATGTAAATTAGGTATAAACCATATGGATCTATTGTTCAAAATATTATTTATTATTAAACTTTGCAGTGTTTATTTTACAATTTGAAATCAAAAATTTACGTCAGTTATTATCAACATAAGTTGTTACTTATTGCTCATCAGTATCTCCTTTACCAAATTTATCGATCACATTACATCTTGATGCAATTGGTTACTTAATGAGAAAATGGTCAAGGTTTTTTCAAATTAAAACAAAATTATTTTTTTTTATTTTACTTGTACCTTGTTAATATTCGAAAAAATATTTCAAACATAAACCTTTATAGTACGTGTAAGTATCAATTGACGTAAAAAACTGTATCAAGGCCGCATTGTAACTTTCTAAAAAATGCAATCCACAGTGGTAAGTATCAATTTTTGTTCCTAGTTGATTAAATTACATTTAAAGGAGGAAATTTATTCCAAAACATGGGTTTTTGCACGCTGTGTGAGTGAAGACATTTGATAGTAGGCGAATATGAGAGATTGGGACTATAAAATGGAAAAATTTAGTTTCTTTTAAATTTATGTTCAATTTTGAAGAACTTTTTACGTAAAAAGTAAATATGCATCATTGTGAAGGGAATAAAACCTATAATCCAATAAACGGGCATCAGGTTGGTCCGGCACCATTTTTTTTTTAATTTGCAGGTATTCTTGGGTACATTCACCCCCGAAAATCTCAACTGTCTGAAATTTGTGGAAGGGCGCGAAAATGGCCCATTGGTCTCAAAAATGTGTTTTTTTTTTCGCCTATTTTCGCCGAAATTTCCGAAAATATGACACTTAGAGAATTTTTGTTTGGACGAAAATGAAGATCAGTTCATTACCTACAAAAATGATCCTCATCATTTTTGTCAAAAATTTGATACTTTTCGATATAACCGGCTCCAAAACGCACCCCCATTTTTAGCTCCTGCCCTGCATTTAGACAGCACGCTATAAAGGAATGACACTTAAGCGGATTCCAAATTTTTCAATAAATCACATAAAAATTAATATTTTTTCATGATTCAAAGTTCAGATGAAAGAAGGAACCTGTAATATAATATCATGTTACTTTTTCCTTTTATCTATTTCTCTGAATTATTGAAAAACCGGGCCAAAGTATGTTTTTGCTCGATATTTTGACCCTCCTATAAATTTATTCATATTTTTTTTATCAAGACTAATTTTAACGAATCCTTTTGGATAATGGGGCTTTGCAAGGTGTTAAATATATTCAGAAATATTCAATAAATTATTTTTGTGTATTTTCATAAACAACATGTTTTTTAGGGCGTTTTTTTGGATTTCCAGAGTTTTCGAAAATGCTCCGGTCTATCGGGAATTAATAGATAATCAAGGACCATATCGGATTTCAACGCACATCATTAGAAAACTTAGCTTGTCCCCTTGGCCATGGCATTTTTCTTTTTTTTCATATTTTTGGGTTTTTTAGAAAATTGAGACAATTCTCACCACTCTGAAAAATCGACATTTTTTTTAAGGATTATTTTCTTTTCGTGCTAAAATTTTTGGAGGTTAGGAATTGTACTAAATAAAAGATCACATTCTGACCTTTTCATCAATATATATATATCAAGTATTTTATTAAGTGCACGAGAAAAAACTCTGCCTTCTTCAAACTTTCTCAAATTGGATTTTTTTACAATAAATTTAGTAATCAAGCGCACAAAGTGAAAAAAAGTTGGTTATTAATTGCCTTATCTTTTGTCTTCAGACAAAAACTGGAGGATATTCAAGTTTTGGGAGGATATTCAAATTTTTCGTTTTTACCACAATAATTTTGCGAATTTTCAGATTCTCAAAATTGCGAATTGCAAAAAATTTTTGAAACGCCGTTTTTGCAAAAAATATTAATGTAGTAGTGTAGTCTATCATCAACTCCTGATGATGCCGACATAGTTGGCGAAGCGCGCGTGGAGTGTGGAAGTTGTGTTTTGGTTGAGTGGTCGACGATAGTATTCAACTTATTAGTGTAGCGAAAAAAATCATAGGAACAACTTTTGTAGGTAATGAACTGCTCTTATCTAAAAAAAATGCTCTAAGGGTTATATTTCGGCAGATATCGTCGAAAAACGGATTTTCTCTCGAGGGCCATTTTCCCACCCTTCCACAAATTCCACGTAGTTGAGATTTTCGGGGGTAAATGTACCTATGAATACCTGCAAATTAAAAAAATGCCGGTCCAACTTGATGCCCAGGTTTGGAGTTTATCTGGGGTTAATTTACTGGACTATAAGAATTTTTTTGTTTCAAAAATGATTGGCCCTGGTCTAAAACTTAAAAATCTAAGTAATAAAATCGTACTAGAAATTGGCAGAATTAACAAATAACACAAAAGATGCGCAGTTTATTTGAATAATTTATTCATCATAGATATTAATAATCTAAATGTCACAATTTAGAAAAACAGATAAAAATGAAGGAAAACTTAAATATAAACATGATGATGCAAGAATACTTGGTAAATATAAAGAAAACTATTTTCTGTTTAATTAAACTTTAGTGATCATTAAACTTGAGAGTGATACGATGTGGAAAATAATTTCAATTTAAAATTGAGATTAATTATGAAATATAATCTTTTTGTCTGCAGTTGGATAATATTGGAGAGATAATTTGGGCATTGTATAAGGATATTATTATCCTTATACAGTGATTTGAGTCTTGCTACGTGATAAAATGGAAAATTAATAAAAGAGAAATTTTGACGTCTTCAGAAAATTGTCCGTATCTTTTTCAAATG
The DNA here is from genome assembly GCA_949320105.2 of Crepidodera aurea. Lineage (NCBI taxonomy): Eukaryota > Metazoa > Arthropoda > Insecta > Coleoptera > Chrysomelidae > Crepidodera > Crepidodera aurea. Next base: position 44,344,658 of record OX439472.1, read on the forward strand.
AAACACAGCTTGGGGAGTATTCTCATTAATCGGAAAAATTTGTTCAAAACTCAGCTCTATGGCCATCTAACGATATCTTGAATTTTATTTAAACTGATTTAAAAAATATTACCACTCTCGACATCTTTAGATGGGTTGAAAAACTATATATGACTGACCTCTATTAACGAGGAGACTAACTACGCCTGTCAATTTTGTTTTTGCGTTTATCGGGTTTTTGACAGTCGTCAGTTAAAATTCGACATAAATGGAAAACAAACAAATCAATTTTTACTGTTCTAAATTTAGTTTTTCCTAAAATTTCAACAGTAAAGTTAAAAATAAAACGTATAAGTGTTATGGAAAGGCTGATTTAAAGTAACAGTTTTCAACTGTAATAGTAGCTTCCTAGAATTTAACCCAAATATGGAAAATCCAGTAGAAAATAAAGACTGCATTATTGAAGACCGAAGACTTTGGATCGGAAATTTGGATCCTAGGGTTACTGAGTAAGTTTTCCTAATCATTTAAATGCATATTTTAAGTTGATATTTCAACTTTGTTTCTATAACTCTTTCTGTCAAAAGACTTTGTCTGGATTGATTTTGCCTTCACTTATATAGGTCATTCTTAACTTATTTATTAAATATTTGTAACAAGTTTAACTTACATGCTATTTTTTCCTTTATCGGTATCAACTTTTGAAACTGGTGCAAAAACATGGTGTCATTGAAAAATTTGACCTAATTTTTCATCGAAATGGACCACTCACAGGCCAACCTAGGGGATATGCTTTTGTTACTTACATGAAGAAAGAAGATGCCATTTCTGCCAAAGCTGCATTGAACAACCTCATGGTTGGACAAAAAATTATAGCTGTTACTTGGGCACACAGCGTTAACAATGTAAGCAAAATATATACACAAAATATGAAATTTTTAATGATGAATGTTATTTGTATAGGAAGAGGTGGATAAGCCTAAAGAGGAAATTTTCATACCTGCTTTAGCTATGTCCAAATCAGGGAACAAAACTGACAGGATGACCCAAATTCAAGCCATCGAAGCCAAACTGAAGATGATGGAAAAGAAACAGGAAAATGAACTCAAAATCAATGACACAGTTGCAACAAAAGCACCCATAATTGTGCAGTTTCAACAAAATAAAATACAAAATAGTAGTACAGGTTTAAACAACAATGCAAGCCATAAGCATAATTTTAAGAATAGAGATAATAGGTATCACAAGCCATATGCAAAAAGCAAATACAGCAGATAACCACATTTTTAATTTTTACCAAAATAGTTACTTTTTAAGAGAGAGAAACAGATTAAATAAAATACCCTTTTCTTACGAGCGCAAAGTTACACCTTTCTGAACGCCATAGGGATGATTCATTAAATTGTCATTTTTTTTTTGTTATCTGATATAGTGCTCGTAGGAAAAAAATTCCTAACATGTGCGTAAAGTGTTAGGATAATAACTATTTTAATATTCTGTTAGAAATCATACAACTGCCAATAAAAAGGATCTAAATATATAATGTTAAAAAAATTAGTACAAACTTTGAATATTATTACCTTAAAATAATCTCTAGTTAAAAATATCACAATAAATAAATATATAAAAAGTTAATGCAAATGTTGTACTCTTTTGGAAAATTGATCTTTAAAACTAGTTAATAATTATAAAAATGGTAACATTTAAAGTACAAAAATGTATTGTAAACGAAATAAATAATAAAAATATTTTAATTGTAAATCGTTTTATTTTTTTATAATGTATTTCTGATCATTGTTCAGTGTTTCTATTTTTTGAACCCGACAGATTGTGTTAAAATTTCAGCGAACCGCACCCCTACGCTCCGTTTTTGAGTAAACTAATCCAAGGTGACCGCAAAAGCGCGGGAGAAATATTGAATATTAAAAATAAATAAAAACCGAATATTATTTCTCGTCCGTAAATCCTTTCCAGACTGATTTCGAACACTTACGAGGGGAACTAAATTCAGAGTGAATCTAGCGCGCTTTCATATCGGATTGCAAATAGCAAGAAAACATTCCGATTTTTTAAATTGATGCAAACTTTTTTTTTCAAATCTCATTTGGTTTTCGGTTGTTTTCGATAATTTTTACATCTGTGTAAAGCTGTCCTTTTTATATTCTGATGATACTAATTTCATCTCGAATTATAATTTAACAAATACAACATAATTTATTAAACAAAACGGGCACGCGTACACGTGTAGTGTCAATTTGAGCATCGAGGGATTTTGTGAGCTTTAAAAAATGTATGAATACATACAGGGTGTTTTATTGCGAAGTGTCCATACATTAAACACTGATTTAACACAATTAAACCTATATTTGTTGGTTGTAACCCCCTTCCTGACAGATACAGAGTGTTTTATTAATTTTGGTCATTTCTTTCTAGACTCATAATTTCACATAGGAACTTCCTTTAAGGTGTCCAAGCGATTAGAATATTTGTAAGAAAAAAATTCAGGTCCGGATTAGGAAAAAATTGACAAATTTTTCCAGGTTCAAAACAACACCCTGTATAAAGGATTTAAAAAAATTTAAGCATTTGGAATGAGCACAAAAAACTGAATTTGCCGACGTATTTTTTGTAAAAAAAAATGGGAAAAATTATCAGAAAACATGGAATTTTGCGTTTTTTTTTTGAGAAAAAACTAAATTAAATGTTGAAAAGCGAGTTCGTCGTAACATATAGATTATACCTTTAACTACCAATATGTTCTTATTTTTTCATTCTCTCAAAATTAAAAATAAACCAAAAAAGTTAGGGACTACACTGTTTTATAGTATTTTACAACTTCCTCTTAATAAAAAATACAAAAACAATATTTTAAAAGTTTTACAATTATTTATAGTTTGAATAATAATATAAATCTGCTTTAGTTCTTTTCTAAAAAAGAATTGAAAAATTATGAAAAAACATGGAATTTTGCGATTTTTTTTAGAAAAAACTAAATCAAATTTTGAAAAAGTGAGTTCGTCTCTCAAAATGAATCTAAAAAGTTGGGGACTACGAAACCCTTGCATACACTCTTTTATAGTATAGTACAAGTTCCTCTAAAGATAAAATAAACAATATAGAAAGACAATAATTGAATGTTAGGATTCAATAAATTAAATAACATTTATTTTGAATTACTTATTCAGTTACTCACGGATACTATATATACATTTATCCGTCACTGCGGCTACAGAATTTTAACCGTAATGTTAAAGACGCGGCACTGGAGGCTCTGATATGTTTAAATTACAATGAATGTGTTTCTAATTGTTCGGTCGATATTTCAAAAATTTGGATGCCTATTTTACAAAAAGAGTTAATTGCAAAAAGAATACCCTCTGTATCGGGATAGTATAACTTTTTTATCTGGCTTTTTTCTTATAATAATATTTGTATAAGCCCTTCAATTCACCCCTTTATGAGTGAACCCCAGAAGAAGAGCTTGTGCGGGGGAAGGACGGCTATTATTTTGCGTGGCGCTCTGGGGCGACTTACTGATGATTGATGGCACAGCTTCTTTATAGTTGAGGGAAAACCTAGAAAAACCTCAAAAAACCGTCACATATTATGATGACTTAATTTATGACAAAATATAAATTTTGACACCTTAGAATTCAAAATCTATTTTTCTTTCTATGTTGTTATCATATCTTGTGAAATTGTTCTGTTTCAATAGTACCTAAATTACCTATTATTATATTTTTTGTTATGTCAATTTTCGAAAACGACTTTAGAGTCAATGTCGAAATGTTAAATTAGAAAACATTTTTAATCTAAAAAAGTGGTTTTAACATCCGTAAACAAGAACATTTAGTAATAATTTAATATTCCACAGAAATTATAATTCTTTACCCATCCGCCTATCCCTCCTAAACATTTAAATGTGTGAAAGTATTTTATCTTCATTCATAAACGATTATTTCCTTTGAATTCTGAGGGTGGCGCCACGTTATGGTATGTAAAATGTTTATTTTTCAATATTAGTGGTTGAAAAAATTTATACTTGTTGGTAAAGATTTAAGCATTGCTCGGACGAACTCACTTTTTTAAAATTTGCTTTGGTTCTTTAAAAAAAAATGGGACAAATTATAAAAAAAAACATGGAATTTTGCGATTTTTTTTGTAAAAACTAAATCAAATTTTGAAAAAGCGACTTCCTCGGAGCATAGATTAGACCTTTACCAATATGTACTTATTTTTTCATTCTCTCAAAATAAAAAATGAACCTAAAAAGTTTGGGACTAGGAAATCCTTGCATACACTGTTTTATAGTATAGTACAACTTCCTCATAAGTCAGTCAAAAAAATAGTCTTTTATTTTTAGAACAATATTTCTCCCTCCCCTTTTTTTTAATTGTATAGATTATTAATCTTTTATAAAATAATATAAATTTGTATTGTTAGCAGGCTTTTTTTTATTTTGGCGCGATAAAACTTCATGTTCTATAAAAAATAATTTTTGATAATTAAAATTATCATGTACAAAACAGGAAAAATAGAACTTTGTATTCTTAACAATGTATTTCAAAAAAATTACATTTGTACACCATGGAAAATAAATACAACTATTTATTTATTTACAAATCAACACAAAACAAAAATTATATAACTCTGCTTTCAAACATCGGCTTATCGACAATAAATCTATTGAAACTTAACCTGCTAAGATCGATCGTTTTGAAAGCTCCATCCAAAATCATTTCGGACACTGCTCTTCCAACAGCAGGGGCTTGTTGAATTCCTAGTAAAAAAACAATATTTTAAGAGAGAGGGAAAAAGGATGAAATGATTTTTTCCAATTTTACCTTGATCACTAAAACCTGTCGCTATATACATGTTCATATAATATGGATGTGGACCAACAATACCATTTCCATCATAATTGTTAAAGTCATAGTCACCACTCCAAGAACCTGTTAACTATAGATATAAAAACTTTCATTTGACTGCAAAACCAGGAACAAAATAATTTTAAAAATGATGAAAATCTAAATTATAAGAAGTAATCCATGTTAGCTTAAAATATATATTACCTTAGCATCCTTAAAGGCTGGAACTCTCCTAGATAAACAAGGCTGTACAATTTCATTGAAAAATGTTTTTTTATCTTCTTCGCTATCACCTAGTGGCGTAAAATCTGGATGAGGAGCAGCCCCAACAACAAATGTACCAGCCAGGCCTTCCCTTCTAAAGTTTATTCCAGAAAAGTCTTCAATCATTGGGGTATTAATACTGGGCGGATGGTTTTCGCAGTTAAAGGTATACACGAATCGTTTTCTATAAAAAGGAGTAAAAAAAGGTAATGAAAGAAAATCAAAAAGTGGCATTTGGGCACCGAAATGCGCGGTCTGAGGGGACATAAAAAACTGGACCAGGAAGACTATTTTCTAGATGTTTTATTAAAGAAAATAATCAATAATTATTTCTTAGAAATTTACCTTTTCTCTATGGGTAGAGGGACTGAGAGCATTCCTTCGCCTACACCTATTTGTGCCAATTGTCCTATATTAGTAGATTCATGTCCTCCAGCTATTATACAATAAGCAAATTGTATTGTTCTATGTGTTGTTTCATTCGGCAATTTTACCTGAAATAAAACACCGCTAAAATTGACTATTACAAATTACTAACTTTCATTAGTAAACAATAGTCTTACAACAACTTCATTAGTACCCTGATAACTTCCATGTTCCACTCCTTCTACTACAATATCATGTCTTTTTTCAAACATAAAATCAATAGCCTCAGCATTAATATAATGAGCTCCTAATTGGGCAGATTTATTTCTTAAAAGGCAAAGCAAATCCCAAGCATTAAACCATCCCTCCCTTTCTAATCCTAAGCTACCGATAGCAACATCTGAGACATCTAAATAAGGAAACCTAAAATTTTACATTATAAATCAATAATAAAGAATAACATTCGTAAAATAATTAGTGGTATACATGGAAAATCAAATATATTGATGTATCTGAAGACTAAAGTGCTTTTAAATTTAGATACAGAACAAAATGGCATTTGAAAATGTTGATAGGAATTAAAAATTATGCCCAAGTTTACATTCATTGCATTCTAATAGTTAATTAATAAATTTAAAGTAAAAAAAAATTCTAAATAATTTATTAGAAAATTGGTTTAACAGAAAGGTTAAAATTACTATTTTTAATATTTAAGAATTATTATAATGAAAATAAAATTTACTCTTATTAAAGTAAAATATGGGATTGTCTAAAAATTTAAATTTTTAAGTTTCTATTACCTTTTCTTCAGTTGTTCTGGACTCAACAGCATATTTATGGTTCCGTACTCTTTCTGTAATTGTATACTATCCATTAACTGGGGTGCACCCTCTTCACTAGCTAACAACAAGTACCCAGCAGGATCAAAATTTACATTTGCATCTTTTCCAAAATTTTCCTTTAACTGTCTTAAAAACTCTGCACCGTAAGATGCCATTTGAATATTTTCTGGTATTGTAAATTGTTGCTTTAAACCACCCATTGAGATTGCTGTAGTGCAATTTGTATACTAAAAGAACGTGATATGAGTTGGTCCTAGAAGGACTGCGTTGATACATACATAAGCTTGGCAAACAAACTTACCAAGGAATCTTTGTCTAATACAACTACTTTAACTCCATCAAAATTAGATTTGTACTTTATCCAATATGCAATAGAGCTACCAATCGCACCTCCGCCTATTATTACAATATCAGCATGTCTAGGAAACTCTCTTGAAACAACTAAATCATGATCTTCACTAGTAACAGGCGCACGACGTCTTTTAAATTGTAAATCTTCGCTTAAAATTCTTATCGTTCTCGAAAGTGGATGTTCACGTTTATTTAATTTAATACTTGTATGCAGGTACTTCCTATTTTTAATAACGGTACAACTCAGTTTATTAAAACTCCTAGAAAACATTTTACTTGTTATTGAAATATCATTATATTTTTAAAAATAGGTTTAAATGTTAGGTTAATTTTGATTTAGTAACTTTTATGTCAAAAGTATTACTAGGTACTAGGTCCATTATAGTATTCAGTCATTTTGTCGTATAAAAGAATATAAGAATCGTCTGTGATAAACGGGTTTACTGTTGCTTTATTTAATTGCTGCTAAAAATAATTTGTTTTAAGTCATATTTGCAATATTAAAAACTATTCTTTGAAAATAAATTTTATTTATTAGGGAATTTAGGAAAATATAATTTCATGTTGGCTCTCCTGACAATCAAACAAAACAAATTGACATGTGCTAAGTTTAAATGCAATATAATTATGAACGTTGAAAGTTTTTTCAATTTTTCTTCGTTTAAAAAGTAAAAAAATGGGTGATTGTTACAATAGTTTGGGCAAAAGTAACAATTTAAAAAATCCTGATTCGAAAAAAGAATTATTCCCGGATAAGGTGCCCTCGCTTCCTGACTTCGAAAGTAATGTAAACATATAAACAATGAGATTTTAGTAACAATAATCTTCCTATTATTATTTTAGATTGGATTATTACTAAAAATGACAATGGGATAATTAAAGTAGCAACGTGCGAAGAAGATGAGTCGCAAATGTACGAAAAAACAAGAGGTAAGAGTTAGGTTTTAAATAATATTTAGATTTGTGTATATTGTTTCATCTTTAAATTATTATTTAGTTAACAACTTAACAAATATTTTTATTGTTGTACATCAAAATTAAATGAATATAAACGATGTTACAGATTGGATAGTATATGAAGGTGAAGTGGGAGTAGCTGAAAAAATTAAAGTAGAAGAAAATGATTTACAAGATAATAATCTTAAAAAAAATGCTGTGTTTTTAATTAGAGATCTATTAAATGCAAAAAACGTAAATGGCCAGTTTATTTGTAGAAATATTCGATTCAATAGTGTGTACATATGTGGTATTGTCACTGAAAAGAATTATAATGAAAAAAACTATTACTTCCAAGGTAAAGACAAAAAAATATATAAAACTCTTCAGATAGAATAATTTTCAGGCATCAATTTTTTATTGTAATTTTAGTTGATGATGGGACAAGCAGTATTAGATGTATAATATCTACAGAATACCTTGAGGATCTTAAAACATCTTATTTTGATATAAATTCTTCAAGACAGATGTTTCTTGGCAAAAAAGAAAATGAAAGTATTTTTTCAAAAGCATCCAGAATAACTATGTCTTCAATAGAATATTTACAAAAATCTTTACCTTCTTGGGATGATGTCAGATTGGGAGATGTGGTAATAAACTTTAAATAGTGATAAATAAAAAGGTAAGAAAATTCCTATTTTTTTGTAGGTCAAAATAATTGGAAACTTCAGGGAATATAATAATTACCGGTATGTTTTTATTAGAAAAATCACTAAAGAACCAAATGAATCCCTTGCTTTCAATTCATACTTAGAACACATTATCGATTTATACAGTAATATATATGAAATTGATGAAGATAAAAATGATAAAGAATAAAATTGTGGGTTTGAACATCATAATCCCATTGAAGATGCATTTTAACTGTTTTAAATTTATGAGAAAACAATATTTTACAGATTTTATGGAATTTAACTGCAACTTTTTATAATCGAAAAACAATAAACTTTTTTTTTAAATTCTGATTTTTTATACAATACCTGCATAGACATTATGTCATTTATGGAATTTTTACAATCAACTTATTTTTAAAAAGTTTAAATAAAAATAATACCAAGTAAGCAAACGAGTAGTTAGCAATTTAGTTTATTCGATTCGACATCCTACGACCAGTTTCTGCTTTTCGGTTGTGTAAGTTAGGTTTTCGATTCCAATAAATCAAATTCCAAACACGCGGAAAGCGGCGTTTTCATTGGTATAGTAAATAGGTAGTAATAGGTAGTAATTTGCTAGACAGCTACTAATCCAATGTTAACTGTATACTAACTTACCGTCAAGTGGTGTTGTAAAAGAAACAATTGTTTGTTGGCTGACCTGATAGGGTTTGTTCGTTCATTTATCAGAACCGGGTTCAAGAGTTACACTTGGAACAAAATAAATTTGGTGAACGTGGCTATTATTTAAAATTATCTATAATATTAATTATTTTAGTAGAGATCTCTCTCCCTCTCAGAGTAATAATATACATGTTTATTATACAAGGTGTTTCCAAATGACACTTACAATGTCTGCCTATGTAGATACCTCTCGTAAAATTGGACAAAATGATATAAGGAATGATTACTTTTCGAAATACAGGGCGTTAAATTTAAAAAAAAAAGTTTTTATTCCTGACCGGGACATTATAAGCTTGTAACATCATAGTTACGCTATCAATAAAAAGGGTTATAAATCGCTTGGGATATTAGAGGTGCCTTAATTCCCGTTGTTAGGATATTTCGACGTTTGTTAAATATTGCTGTCAATGTTTCAATATATTTAGTGAATGCCATTGCTGCGTTGTGTTGTAAATTTTATTAAAATCGATCAGAAATAAAATAATCTATGTCCCACGGGAATTAATGAGCCTTAATTACCTCAGGCAATTGCGGTCCCTCGGGACGCAAACCTTGCCTTAGGGAGTTAAGGCCCTTATAATTCCCTTGGTACATAAATTACTATTATTTAAAAACGACCTGCTAAATTTCAAATTAACATATTAATCCGTTTTAAAGTTTTTAAACAAAAACATTAATTTTTTTTAACTTTAATACCCTCTGTATTTCAAAAAGTAATTAGGTTGGACCCCTCATTTGTCATTTTGTCCAATGTTACGAGAAATACCTACAGGCAGACATTGTAAGTATAATTTGAAAACACCCTGTATAAGTATATGTATAAAATGAAAAATTAACGCCATTTTTTTTTCTTCATACTGACGCTACAAGCAAGGCAGTATTTAATGAAATTTTTTAAAACTTACCAAAAGCTTTTTTATTTTTCAGGTAACTGATATACAAAATTCAGATCACCTTCTTCTTGTCAAATAAATAAACACAATTTATTAAAAAAATAACAAAAACCTAAACATCATAAAATCGAATAGGATTATAAAAATAAAACGACGAAATCAAAGTAAAAAAATGTATTCTTACAAACTTTGCAAATTATTTTCAAAAATTTAACCATTTTAGTAAAATTTTTAAAATATCTGATATGGAAATAAAGAAAAGCAACAAAACAAAACTAAAATATAAAATCGAATTACTAAAAACACTTCTTCAAACAACTAAATGTTATTTGTCATATATATTCTTTTAAATTCTTCTTTATGTGAGTAAATCACAACACAAATAAATGGTATCAGAATGTGGAATTATACCACTTCTTTTAATTATGGTTTTAATGTTCATCGATTGATCAAAAATTACCACTCTTGGTCTTGCGTTTGGAAGTTTGCAAGTTATCATAATTTTCCAGAACGATGATTGTTCCCAAATAAAATCTACAAATATGTAGATATGGGAATAAACAATTAGTTGTTTTTTATTAGAACTACAGTTTAATGACAATTTAGCATAATAATAATAATCTCTGAATAATGTTGCCAAGGACACGAATATCGGTAAAGGCAGTTGATGGTGTTGCTCTTTAAAATGTTGTTCAATTTCGAATAATTTACACTTAAACTTACATGATTCCATTGGGCAATGCTGTGAAATTTGTTTTTCGCAAAATTTTTCATGAGTCCCTATGGCATTATGATTGTAATATTTCCCGCATTTCCATTTACAAGAAAATAAAACATAACTCATTATGCCATCGAATTTTACTATAGGTTCACTTAGCATTCTTGAACAAAGACCACAAATCTCGTAATATGCAGTGTCCATCTCAATAAAGTATAGACTATTTCTTGGTGCTCTGTCACATTTGGAACAAGAAAATTGGACAAGCGCTTTCTTATTTTCTATTGTTACACTCACAGTAGATCCACTCAAGACTTCTGCATTTGGAAAAACATTTTCAAAACCATTTAGTAAAAAAATAGTTCTTTCCTCGTAATGAAGTTTCAACAGAGTTTCATCGAGTTGCTTTATGATAAACTGATTCGATTTTAACAGTAGTTGTTTATGTTTGGTTTCAAAATGGTTTATCATTAAATATGTAGGAACACCTTCGGCACAAACTGGACAATTGTAATATTTTGGTTTGCAAGTTTCTTCGTGTCTAACAACTTGCGAAGTACTTAAAAGTTCTTGACAACCATCAAATAAATAAACTTCTTTCAAAGATTGTGTTATACATTGAAATTGTACCTGCAATTCATTAGTGACGCATCTGACACACTTTATTTTTCTATTTGGAAACACCACCACTGGGGTAGCTGACAGGGATTTGTAGCAGGAATTGCACAAAAGTGTGTCCAGGATACTGTTTCGAATGGAAATAGCCATCTTGTTGTTTTTAATCTCTAAAAGAAATACAGCCTGCAATTTAAATTTTTTGGGGCGTGTCACAATAGTATATATTAAAGTACGAGTGGATATTAAGGTCTTTAAAATAGTCTTACCTAACTCAAACGCCAACCTTGAATCTACTGAATGCTGAATAGCCTAAATAAAATAACTAAACTAAATATAACTTTCAGTTTTTTGATTTTCACAATGAAGGATTCCCACAGAACTGTATCCCTGAGATAGATAGAAGTGAGATGACGTGCCAGTGTTGTTCTCGAGGGTTTGTCAGGCGTACCACAATAAATTGTAACATGGCGGGAATTTTAAAATGAAAGCAGGAAATAACAGTCGATGTACGTGATATGACGGTTGGTTCGTAATAAAACAATGGTTTCATTTGCAATTTTAATTATTAGCATCAAAATAAAACAAAACAATAATAAATACTAAACACTGGTATACAAGGAACAAAGAATAAATCACAATAATATGAACTAATTAGAGATCATCCAAAAATGGCATTTCCCAATTCAGCCGAAATTTGCTTTGCCTTTGAAGGTATCAAAATAAAACAAAACGCCCTATCTTCAGAGATGTCGCTTATTGCTAGATAGAAAATGTAACATTTTCAGCATATTTCATGAGATGCAGTAACACCGTAACATTACGTGGCGATTGTAACATAAATGTTACAATTGTAACACACAGAACAACACTGTAACTTACTTGTACCAGCAGACTGGCTAGGTAAGTGAATAGCTGCGTAGGCTATTTACTAGCCTACTAACCTTCCCCCACTACAGTAAAATTTACTGTCCTTGCTACTAACACTAACCTCTATGTACGTGGAACAATATTTTCTAAAATCTGCTACTAGTTACTAGCAGCGGATTTTAGAAAATATTGGTCCACGTACAAAATACACTGGCACTGGCGGGCGCAAAACTGTTTATATTTACTTATCTAGCCCGTCTGCTGGTACAAGAAGTTAGTATGCAGTTAACATTGGATTAGTAGCTGTCTAGCAAGTTACTGGCGCAAGTAACTAACCTATTTACTATACCAATGAAAACGCCGCTTGAGTCAATAGTTATATATCCGCTATAGTCTGGTGATCTAAAAATTCTTTAAAGTCGATGTCGAATGTTCTACTTTAATATATAGCTCGGGAGAGAGAATATTTCTCAAGTTGATAAAATAGAAACATGCATTAACTAAGATGTAATCGAAGCGACTAATGGCTCGGCCACCCGACCACATCATAGTTTAACTGTTCTTTGCGTCCTATTCGCTATTAGCCACAGATTGAATAAGCCGCATTGTCTAATGACAGCGCTTCGTTTCAATATTCAACCAATGCCCGTCGACAGTCCACGTTGACTTTCTCAAAGGATGCCGCTTATGTTGGCGAGGTTGAAGTTTTTTTACCAAACTCCCTTGTTGCTTGTTGGATCAATCCCGCGTCTTTTCTGTCTGGCGAAGACAATCATCATGGTGGTAAAGTGGGTTGCATAAATAGTAGAATGCTACAAAAGGAGTTAATTTTACTTGTAAATCAATAATTTTGATGTACCATCCTTCTATCAACAAAATAATACAGAGATAACCTTTTGAACATTATGCCTTTCCAAATCTGTGATTAATCGTCTAATCATCGTCATTTAATACTTATCGTACAATAAAAAATGTTTAAATCAATATCCACGCGGTTTAGTTCATCTATACATCGATGTTTCTCCACGGAACAAAAAATTGGTATTATCGGAGTGCCTTTTGGCAGAGGGGGACCTAGAAAGGGGGCTATAAATAATGGACCTGATGCAATAAGGAAAGAAGGACTAATTGATCAATTAGCTACGTTTCGTAAGTAAAAAAATAATTAAGATTAGTATAAAAAGCCTTCAAAAAAAATGTCTATATAATTTGTGTAAAGTTTTTGGTCAAGATGTCTTCCTATCCCTTTAAGGGAAAAAGACAAAATAAGCAAACGAGTTAGGAATTTAATTTATTCATTTAGACATCCTAAAAGACCGGTTTCTATATTTCGTCAGTTGGGCTTTCGAATCCAATAAATAAAATTTCAAACACGCGTTATATCCGCTATAAGATAAAATTCGCAAATGTGTTACCATCTACCTGTAAAATTTATAAATGAACCTTAAAAGTGAGTTTGGAAAACTTTACAAAAGTTAGTGGATAATAACTAAATTGTGTTAATATTTGTCAGCATTTTTAGCATAACTTAAGATGTATGTATATAAAATTATTTTATATTTTTAGATGACAAAGCAAGAATTTTAGACTATGGAAATATCGAATATGACATAATTAAAGGGGTTGATGCTTCTGTTCCAAATATGAATGATTATCATCACATAGTTTCATGCAATCAACAACTATCTGAAAAAGCTGAAAATCTCTTACGAGATGATTGCGTCTGCCTGACCCTAGGAGGCGATCATTCCATAGGTACGTAGGAATTAAAATGAGAATAAAAATTTGTATTAGGATCTGACATGGGGGCGTGGCCTATCCAAGATGGCGTCAATTAGGGTGAAGATTTAAATTTGACATATGTGTTGCTCTCTTATTAAATATAACGCATTTTGTACGCTGGACATTTGATTAAATGCGGGAAAAAATTAATGAAAGTGACAGTAGCTGTGTGGACTAGGCAGCTTTCTGTTTATCAACGTCGAATTTGCGAGGTGATCCCCATCAAATTAATGGGAAAATTGCAGGAGATGGACAAGTGATGAGTGTTGTTTGTTCCTGCAAGGTTGGTTCAGGGGAAAAATGCGAGCACTGCATTGCTACGTGCTATGTTGCTGCACTGTTACAGGTTATAGTGACGTGTGTGAGTCCGAAGAACATGGACCAAAATTTACCCGGATCGAGAGTATCAGAATTTCTCTTTTCGCCAGCCGAACCCCTAAAACGGCCAAAAACTACCCCCTAAAGCGGTTAAACGAGAGGCACATCATTTCTCTATAACGGTAGTGGTGTTGAAGATTACTTCCGACCCTCAACAACCCCTCCACCGGCCACAAATCACCCCCGACAGGGGTGTTCTTTTTTATTTTTTATATCAGCGAAAAATCGTCTTTCCCCCAGTTTTCGAGGATGCTGAACACGATGGTGGTGTTTAATATCACTTCCGATGTCAGATCCCAATACTTAATAATTTTTTTTAGCTATAGGTACAGTAGACGCACACGTAAAAGTGAAAAAGGACGTATGCGTTCTTTGGATAGATGCCCATGCAGATTTAAATACAAATAAAACTTCTGAAACAGGAAATGTACATGGGATGCCACTTGCCATTTTAGCTTCGGAACTATCTGACTATTGGCCCTATTTACCAGGTACTCATATATTTTTTTTTTCATTCAAAAAGATGTTTCTGGTTTGTAAGTTATAACTTGATAATATATTATTAAATATTAAAATTTTATAAAAAAAACAAATATTTTAAATTTTGAAATTTACATTGGGCGACAAAATTATTATGAGATGTTAAAAATTATGATACAAAAAAAAAATAAAGTAAATTTTCTTCATTTTCTTTCAGATAGTTAATTTGTATTAGAAATAAATTATTTTCTTTCAATTATTTACTAATTTATAGATCGTACTTTCAATATAAATTATCAAAATTGTAAATAAAAAAAATGAAGTAAAATTCATCAAATAAACAAATCAAAATACATTATTTATTTAATTATAAAATAATTAACAAACATCTTCCTGTAACATTATTAAAATCCTTAAATCACGTATTTTAAACTGACACAGCCGTTTAGGCACAATCAACTGAAAATATTACAGTATTTTCTAACACAAACTCGGCCCATTTAGTTTTTTATGATGCATTTTCCAACAATAGTACAGTGGTGATAGGAAATAGCCTAGGAGAATTTTTTTCTTTTTGGAACCATTGTGCTGGAGTTATTAAATAGTATGTCGACGAAAACGCATTTCGAATCAATATTTTGCAATTTCATGGCCATAAAAAAATTCTTGGCGGACTCTGCACCCGTAAAAATTTCAAATTTGCTCTAACTCTAATTATATATATATATATATATATATATATATATATATATATATATATATATATGTAACCCTACGTTCCGGCACCAAAAACGACCTTATATAGACGTTGTGGCACCATATAAAACGTTGTGGCACCAATTTTTGGTGCCACAACGTTTTAAGTCATTTTTGGTATCTTGAGCACCCCAGGATGCCCCACAGCAATTTTCAGGAAGGTGCCACTTGGACCATTTATATGTAAAAACCCCATTTTAGTTCATCTGTATACTCCCCAGGGGTCACCCCGACTCGTCTACAGCATACGCTACGTACAAGCACCAGGACGCGACCGAAGCGTTGTGGCACCATGAACGAAAGTACGTTCAAGCACCTTTTAGTGGTGTTTTGTGAATGCGATGTAAAAATAAACAACTTGATATTTGCGGTGTAAGCTTAAGAGGTAAATCTTGCTTTTGGATTGCGATTCATGCTTTAATAGGTAGAATTATAATTTTTCATAAATTATTTTATTGGATATAATATAAATAATAACATGTGGGAATTATCAAGAATCACTAAAAAATTTTCTCCACGGCCACTATTGAATGTAGTTATTCTGAAACCACTTATAATAACAGAAAAGAAACATTCTCGCTCTTGAGATTGAAAAAAAATTCTGAAACATTTGTCTCTTATGTATTTTATACGTACTTCATTCTATCACTAGAGATACTCTTTATTCCATAATTGTTTAAAAAATAAGGTTTGTCATGAATGTCGAATTAGTTGACGTGGTCTTAATATTGGTTTGTAAAAACTTTTAATTTATTAAATGTAGAAGAAAATCAAACGATTCAGATGTAGAATTTGCTACTGCAAAAATCCAAGCTTGAATATAAAAATACTACCTCCACAATGTTGAGAGATTGAGGTTTCATTTTAATATATTTAATTTCTACTTTCTGTGGTCGTGGAAAAAGTACAGTCTGTTACTCTGTTGGAATGAAGATCCGACACTCGTGGTTTCTCTACTTGTGTCGAATTCTCATTCCAACCTTGTTACAGAAGATACTATTAATTATACTTTATGACATAAAGTCAGTCTACAAAATATCGTGCTTCTAAAAAAAAATAAGATTTGCATATGAAAGTCTTAAATGATATGTTTTTAAATTAAGAAAATGTGTAAAAGAATTAAAAAGTAATAAGGATTATGTATTATTTTACACAAAAATTTTTAATAATCAAAAACCTTTTTTTTATTTAAATGAAACAATTACTTATAATAATATCGATGCTATACCTTTAAAATTTTATTTTTGTTTACAAAAAAAAAGTTTTAATTTTTTTTATTAACTTCTTAGAAATATACAATCTGTCTTTTACAAAACAATAAGTACTTAAGCTTTAAATAAATAAAATATCAATTGTCGAAGGACCTCGGTCGATGGCCATTTGACTTTGTCAATAAAGTACTATTATTATTATTAATTATAAAATATCTTTAAAAAATATCTGAAAGTTTATAAAGAATTATGTATTTTAAGAGCAGAAAAATGTATGGAGATGAGAGGTTACGTAAAATAAATCAAATAGTGCAATTTTGTTTCACAAAGGCTCATTTTAAATTATAAACAATTATGCATTTTGTGTAAAATAATAAATAATGTTGATAATTTTAGTCATTTTATTAATTTCTTAGTTAATTAATTTGTGTTTTTACAAAATTTCAATAGAACGCCAATAGAAATGAATTCTTTTCTCAATAGTAATTTTTACATTTACAGTTATTTTACACTTTACATTTTTACATTTACACTTACATTTTACACTTCACATTTTTATATTTAAATAATTAAAATTTAAATAATCAATTATTTTAATAACAACCAAACCGATTATTTTTTTATATTTATTAAAAAATATAATATCTAAGACCTTTTGCCATTTTTAATAAGAGTTTTAAATCCTTATTATTAATATTTAATGGGCTATAATGAAAAATATTATTCAAGGTAAGTTTTTACATATTCAAAACTTCACAAGTCAAAAATATTATAATATTAAAAAAACAAATAATAATTCTAAATGTCAACTAGTTGGTTAATTAATAACAGTTTTAGTTTTTTGTTCGCCACTCCATTGATTATAATTATTTACTTATTTAGATCCATTGAATCTTTTGAATTTTTTGTCCTAACTTAGTAATAAAAAAATTAAATTTATGTAAATATCCGCAATTTATAAATTTATGTATAAAAATTAGGTAATAATTTAAAAAAATTAGAAGCACTTTAAAGTAAAATTAAGTTTTTAAAAAATTGGAAAATTAATAAAAAACAATTTTTGTCTAACGCCTCAACCTCCGAGGCGACAACTTCTTTTCAAAATAAAATTGAAATAATATATGGTGCCAAAAGGATATATATTTCAAGTTATTATATTATATAAACTTTGCGGCACCACGCAGGAAGGAACGTTAAGGCACCATTTAGAAGCGTTTTGTGAATTCCCCATAAAAACTAAAAAATTTTTACAAAAACTTGGTAGGTATTTTAACAGATTGCGGTGCAAGCTCTTTAATTAAAAATTATATATATAATAACATTTGGGCATTAAAAACCCCTCTTTTATCAAGAACCACTAAAAAAGTCTTAATTTTACTAGAAAGTTATTCGTTATAAAAAAATCATGTTTGTCAAATAAAATAAGAATCGTATATCACAATTTTAAGTTACATGTAGAAAATCAAGAAAATGTGTAAGAATATTAAAAAGTAACTAAGATTTTTTAGTATTTTACTCAAAATGTTTATATAAGTAAGTTGTTGTCCAAACTACAAATTTTTACATCAAAAACCCTCAAATGGAACCTTTACTTACATCAATATCTACCGACTCTCTAAAATTTTATTTTTTTGCAAAGAAAGCAATAACAAAATGAAATAATATAATTATTATTCACTTATACTTAGAATATATTAAATAGTGCGATTTTGTTTAAACAATGTGGCTCATTTTAAAATATTAACAATTGTGCAATTTGTGTCAATTAATAAATAATTTCGATAATTTTTCTCATTTAATTAATTTCTTATTACATTTGTGTTTTTACAAATGAACTAAAATTTGGATTTGCCAATCTTATTTATTTGTCAATAAGACTAATTTTTATGTTTTAAAAATTGAAATTTAATTTTTAATTTGAAAATTTATATTTATATTTTATTTTAAATGATGCATACAATTTTTTCAATTCCTAAAAATTTTGTGAATAATAATAAGTAATGGTAGTTTTCTACCGTATACATTTTTACTTTTTAACGCACCGTACAGGTATTCTAAGATTTGGATATTCTGATCTTATTTTATGAACTTTAGTAAGATTTTTCTAAAGAATAAACTAAAATAATATTTTTTTCCACTTTTCGATTCCATTTGTGGATATACTGTATGTTCTAACCTAGATCATTTTTCAGAATACGCGATTTTGGCAAAAATTACAAGACAAATTAAAATTTAATAATATTTTTTTTAATTAAAAGTCTCATTATAAAATTGGAATAAATATTAAAATATGCATTGCCAGAGAAGGATATTGACCAACAGCTCGCAAAAAAGGTGATCTCGATTCAACTTGGCATTTAAGTACTTGAATGGGTGTAGAAAACGATAAAAAAATCTTTGCTGCTCTAAAGTATATGCTAACTTCACAATTTCGAAAATAAAATCGAAAACTTGCTTTTTCTTATATCTGGAAAAAAATAAAAATTTCGAAAAACTAAGAGCACCAAAAGAGCGGCAAATTGTATTAAAAATTATATTATAAGTTATTTAAAAAAAAATTGTATTACTGTAAAAAATTATTAAAAATAAGAAAGCAAATTTGAAAACTCTACGCGCGCCGAGCCGTTGAATACAAATATTTATGCAAGGCGTTCGGAAAAATTAAAGTATTTTGTCTAAAATGTACGCAAAGAAAAAAAGAAAGCATTTTAAAGAGGAGACTCTAAGATTTCTCAGGAATCCATTAATTTTTAAATTTTTTTGTGTATTCTCATAGAAAATTTGACCGGTAGTTATAATTTCTAAAATTCTCACTGATTTTTATAAAAGTGAAGATATCTATTAATAGAGGCATAACAAAAAAAATCCTTCTAGATTTATCATTATTATACTTTTACTTTTGATTTAAATATAATTAAAATGATGAACATTATCTGGGTTTAGTAAAACTTATGTTTTAAAATTTTCATTTTTTTTACAATATTCATTCGACGCAATTTTTATTTTCAAAATAGTGTTTATATAAATAAGAAATTATTTTTTTTTAATAAAGTTAAAAATAATTTAGAAATTGATTTATATAAAATAAAATTTTTTATAGTAATACAAATTCTTTTTAAAAATAACTTATAATATAATTTTTAGTAAAATTTTCCGGTCTTTCAGTTTTTCGAATTTTTTTTTCGAGATATAATGGAAAAACCAAATTTACGATTTTATTTTCGAAATTGTAAAGTTAGCATACACTTTAGAGCAGCAAAGATTTTTTTATCGTTTTCTGAACCGTTTCAAGTACTTAAATGCCAAGTTTCATCGATATCACATTTTGACGAGGTCAAACTCTCTGACAACTGGGCTATTGGTTATTTGCTCGAATAAAAATGTACTGTTTGTATGTTACCTATATGTAGGATTAAAAGTTTTTTAACTTTTTGACTTTAGGTTTTTTTATAGAAAATTTTGTCATACGCATTAATTTGTTAAACAATATTTTTTCAGATTTTTCGTTATTCTTGTCTAACGCCCCAGCCTCATTAAGCGTTCGAGGCGAATATGTCTGTCCAAGATAAAATTGAAAAGTGTATTCTGAGATAATATATATGGTGCCAGACAGCATATACAGTCAAAACATATATAAGGTGCCGGTAGAACCTCTTATCACTCTACAATTCCGGGTTTGTATACGTCGATTTAATTTTTGGTGCCAGTACGTAAGATTACCGGTATATATATATATATATATATATATATATATATATATATATATATATATATATACCGGTAATCTTACGTACTGGCACCAAAAACTAAATCGACGTATACAAACCCGGAATTGTAGAGAGATAAGAGGTTCTACCGGCACCTTATATATGTTTTGACTGTATATGCTGTCTGGCACCATATATATTATTTCAGAATACACTTTTCAATTTTATCTTGGACAGACATATTCGACTCGAACGCTTAAGGAGGTTGGGGCGTTAGACAAGAATAATGAAAAATCTGAAAAAATATTTTTTAACAAATTAATGCATATGACAAAATTTTCTATAAAAAAAACCTAAAGTCAAAAAGTTAAAAAACTTTTAATCCTAGATATAGCATACAAACAGTACATTTTTATTCGAGCAAATAACCAATAGCCCAGTTGTCAGAGAGTTTGACCTCGTCAAAATGTGATATCGATGAAACTTGGCATTTAAGTACTTGAAACGGTGCAGAAAACGATAAAAAAATCTTTGCTGCTAACTTTACAATTTTGAAAATAAAATCGTAAATTTGGTTTTTCCATTATATCTCGAAAAAAAAAATTCGAATTACTAATAGCACCACATGAAAGAGCGGAAAATTTTACTAAAAATTATATTATAAGTTATTTTTAAAAATAATTTGTATTACTATAAAAAATTTTATTTTGTATAAATCAATTTCTAAATTATTTTTAACTTTATTAAAAAAAAAATAATTTCTGATTTATAGAAACACTATTTTGAAAATAAAAATTGTAAAAAAAATGAAAATTTTAAAACATAAGTTTTACTAAACCCAGATAATCATCATTTTAATTATATTTAAACCAAAAGTAAAAGTATAATAATGATAAATCTACAAGGATTTTTTTTTGTTATGCCTCTATTAATAGATATCTTCACTTTTATAAAAAGCAGTGAGAATTTTAGAAATTATAACTGCCGATCAAATTTTCTATGAGAAAACAAAAAAAAATTAAAAATTAATGGATTCCTGAGAAAGCTTAGAGTCTCCTCTTTAAAATGCTTCCTTTTTTGTTTTTTGCTTACAATTTACACAAAGATACTTTAGTTTTTCCGAACGTCTCGCCTGAATATTTGAATTCAACGGCTCGGCGCGCGTCGAGTTTTCGAATTTGCTTTCTTATTTTTAATAATTTTTTACAGTAATACAATTTTTTTTTAACTAACTTTAACTTTTTTACTTTAAATATAATTTTTAGTACAATACTCCGCTCTTTTGGTGATATTAGTTTTTCGAAATTTTTATTTTTTTTCCAGATATAAGAAAAACCAAGTTTTCGATTTTATTTTCGAAATTGTGAAGTTAGCATATACTTTAGAGCAGCAAATATTTTTTTCTCGTTTTCTACACCCATTCAAGTACTTAAATGCCAAGTTCCATCGAGATCACATTTTGTGCGAGCTGTTGGTCAATATCCTTCTCTGGTAATGCATATTTTAATGTTTATTCCAATTTTATAATGAGACTTTTAATTAATAAAAAATACTATTAAACGTTCGTAAACTGTTGAATCTGTCTTTTTAATTAATAATTTCTATTAAGTCATTTTAATTTGAAGTCTTGTAATTTTTGCCAAAATCGCGTATTCTAAAAAATGCTTTAGGTTAGAATATTCAGTATATCAACAAATGGATCGAAAAGTGGAAAAAAATATTATTTTAGTTTATTCTTTAGAAAAATCTTACTAAAGTCCATAAAATAAGATCAGAATATCCAAATCCAAATACCTGTACCGTGTGTTAAAAAGTAAAAATGTATCAATAGAAAACTACCATTACTTATTATTCACAAAATGTTTAGGAATTGAAAAAATTGTATGCATCATTTAAAATAAAATATAAATTTTCAAATTAAAAATTAAATTTCAATTTTTAAAACATAAAAATTAGTCTTATTGACAAACAAGATTGGCAAATCCAAATTTTAGTTCATTTGTAAAAACACAAATGTACTAAGAAATTAATTAAATGAGAAAAATTATCGAAATTATTTATTAATTGACACAAATTGCACAATTGTTAATATTTTAAAATGAACCACATTGTTTAAACAAAATTGCACTATTTAATATATTCTAAGTATAAGTGAACAATTTTTATATTATTTCATTTTGTTATTGCTTTCTTTGCAAAAAAATAAAATTTTAGAGATTCCGTAGATATTGATATAAGTAAAGGTTCCATTTGAGGGTTTTGTTGTAAAAATTTGTAGTTTGGACAACAACTTACATTTTGAGTAAAATACTAAATAATCTTAGTTACTTTTTAATATTCTTACACTTTTCTTGATTTTCTACATGTAACTTAACATTGTGATATACGAATCTTATTTTTTTTGACAAACATGATTTTTTTATAACGAATAACTTTCTTGTAAAATTAAGATTTTTTTTAGTGGTTCTTGATAAAAGAGGGGTTTTTAATGCCCAAATGTTATTATCGATATAATTTTTAATTAAAGAGCTTGCACCGCAATCCGTTAAAATACCTACCAAGTTTTTGTAAAGATTTTTTAACAATTTTTTAGTTTTTACACGGAATTCACAAAACGCTTCTAAATGGTGCCTGAACGTTCCTTCCTGCGTGGTGCCGCAAAGTTTATATAATATAATAACTTGAAATATATATCCTTTTGGCACCATATATTATTTCAATTTTATTTTGAAAAGAAGTATTCGCCTCGGAGGTTGAGTCGTTAGACAAAAATTGTTTTTTATTAATTTTCCAATTTTTTAAAAACTTAATTTTACTTTAAAGTGCTTCTAATTTTTTTAACTTATTACCTAATTTTTATACATAAATTTATAAATTGCGGATATTTACATAAATTTAATTTTTTTATTACTAAGTTAGGACAAAAAATTCAAAAGATTCAATGGATCTAAATAAGTAAATAATTATAATCAATGGAGTGGCGAACAAAAAACTAAAACTGTTATTAATTAACCAACTAGTTGACATTTAGAATTATTATTTGTTTTTTAATATTACAATATTTTTGATTTGTGAAGTTTTGAATATGTAAAAACTTACCTTGAATAATATTTTTCATCAATATTTTTGATTTGTGAAGTTTTGAATATGTAAAAACTTACCTTGAATAATATTTTTCATCATAGTTAAATATTATTGATAAGGATTAAAACTCTTATTAAAAATGGCAAAAGGTCTTAGATATTATATTTTTTAATAAATATAAAAAAAATAATCGGTTTGGTTGTTATTAAAATAATTGATTATTTATTATAATTTAAAATTAAAATCTAATTTTAATTATCTAAATGTAAAAATGTGAAGTGTAAATGTAAAAATGTAAGGTATAAAATGTAAGTGTAAATGTAATAATTACTCTTGAGAAATGAATTGGCGTTCTATCGAAATTTTGTATAAACACAAACTAAGAAATTCTACATCTGAATCGTTTGATTTTCTTCTCCTTTTTAATAAATTAAAAGTTTTTACAAACCAATATTAAGACCACGTCAACTAATTCGACATTCATGGCAAACCTTATTTTTTTAAACAAGTATGGAATAAAGAGTATCTCTAGTGATAGAATGAAGTACGTATAAAATACATAAGAGACAAATATTTCAGAATTTTCTTTCAATCTCAAGAGCGAGAATGTTTCTTTTCTGTTATTATAAGTGGTTTCAGAATAACTACATTCAGTAGTGGCCGTGGAGAAAATTTTTTAGTGATTCTTGATAATTCCCAAATATTATTATTTTTAATAAAATAATTTATGAAAAATTATAATTCTACCTATTAAAGCATGAATCGCAATCCAAAAGCAAGATTTACCTCTTAAGCTTACACCGCAAATATCAAGTTGTTTATTTTTACATCGCATTCACAAGACACGACTAAAAGGTGCTTGAACGTACTTTCGTTCATGGTGCCACAACGCTTCGATCGCGTCCTGGTGCTTGTACGTAGCGTATGCTATAGACGAGCCGGGTGACCCCTGGAGAGTATACGGATTAGCTAAAATCGGGTTTTTACATATAAATGGTCCAAGTGGCACCTTCCTGAAAATTGCTGTGGGGCATCCTGGGGTGCTCAAGATACCAAAAATAACTTAAAACGTTGTGGCACCAAAAATTGGTGCCACAACGTTTTATATGGTGCCACAACGTCTATATAAGGTCGTTTTTGGTGCCGGAACGTAGGGTTACATATATATATATATATATATATATATATATATATACCCTTCTAGAGTTATTAAAAAGTTCGAAAATGGGGGGTTGGAATCATCTTCATAACTATTTCGGGGAAAAGGTTATAGAAGGGTTGTGTCAGCTTAACAGTTAAGCTAGCACGACACCATTTTCTCGCGAACCACTTGTTAGAAAATAGTTAAAAAATACTGTAATATTTTCGGTTGAGTGTGCCGAAACGGCTGTCAGTTTAACATACGTCCTTAAAACTAATCATTCATCCATAACATTCATACCATAAAATTAAATAACATCCATGTGATACTTGTCTGTGTGACAAATTTCAAAATTAAATGTCTTTAGATTTTATTTAAAAAGTCAATCAGTATAGTCTATTCTCACAATAAAATCGCTAATTTTGTCTTTTGGGAACAGAATTGGTATAATTTCTTCTCTGAAACCCTTTTCTTCGCTTTCTTCTTAATACTAAAATTTAGGTGGTTCTTACATCTATTTTTCCAATTTTGATTTGTCTATTTTTATAAGAAAAACATTTTTCTCAAACTATTTTTTTCTTATTCTTCCTTCAAAAACCCAAACACTCTCCCTTTTTTTTTATCAAAATTTTTAACAATAATTTTGGCGCCCAACGTAAATTTCAAAAAATATTAATATTTCATAATATATATTTTTCAGGTATGGATTGGCAGAAACCTATAATATCGTTAAGAAACGTAGCTTATATCGGCCTAAGATCTGTGGATCCGTACGAGAGGATGGTAATTGATAAACTCGGCATCACCGCTTTCGGTATGGCCGATGTCGAGGAATACGGAATTAGTTCGGTGGTAGAGATGGCGCTGAAGTCTATCGATCCAGAAAAAAGCAGGTCAGTACACGTGAGTTTTGACATCGATGCTCTGGATACCTTGGAGGCGCCCAGCACCATGACTTCGGGTAAGTAAAAGTATTTAACTACTTTTTTGGGATATAATCTTTCAAAAAATAATTTTTTTAGTTCGTGGTGGTTTGACATTGAGAGAGGGTATACACATCATGGAAAAGATTCACGATACAGGCCGTTTAGGAGCCATGGACCTCGTAGAAGTTAATCCAAGTGTAGGTACTGAACAAGACGTCAAGAAAACTGTCGACGCCGCTATTCAAATTATTTTGGCCGCATTCGGGTACAAACGACAAGGAATGAGACTCAAAAACGTCACCTTACCTTTACAAACTTACCCACCAACCAGGCCAAAAATCGTTTAATAACACAAGGAAACAAAAATCTTTTATTTGTAAATTAAAATAAATACTTTAACAGAAACAAAAATATATATATTTCCATTTTTGTATTAATTCCTATTGTTGGAAAACATCAAACATATTTAACTAATCTAAATAATGAATTGAACAAATCACGTGCTCACGGTCATTTGCAAACAAACAACTAACAGTGACCGTTAGTTCAGGGCTCGGGCCGGTCCGGTGTTATTCGGATAGATAACCCAAAGGTAATTTGAACTGAGCGCGAGGTCTGAACCAAAATAAAAACCGATAATTTGAATAAACCGCGAAGTCGGAACAAATAAAAATAATTTTTTAGTCCATAGAACTTCTCAGCGGCGCATCACAAAAACGCCGCTGAGCAACTGTGTACGAATCGTTGACTTTAAAATAAGCCTCAACCATGTAAACACGCTGCGAACTCGTCCACTGTTCCATGGATAACTGCAATCCGCACGTGTCCGCTATACCCTCGACGTAATATTTTCATGGAATTTCTAACAGGGTCGGCGTAAGGTAAGTTTAAACCTAAAATATACACTGGGACACCCTTTACTATGGAGTATAGAGTAAAAACCTGGGCCTCAACAGAGAGACGCGCCCGCTTACCTTAACCAATATACAGCCTCCAACCAGACTAAAAATTGTTTAATAACAACAAACAACTAAAAATAAATACTGCAATAGAAACAAAAGAAAAGGATAAAATAAGGAACAAAAAGTTAAATAAATAATCTAATTAATAGAAACAAATACAAGTATATACAAAAACGTAAGTTATTTACTTGGGACCCAACACCCGGGTTTGACCCACTCATCGAACTGTTGCTCAGTAAGTATATACAAAGTATATACAAAAATGTAATTATTTACTTGGGACCCAACATGTTTTCGGGTTTGACCCATTCATCGAACTGTTGCTCAGTAAGTATATTCAGTTTGACGGCAGTTTTCTTCAAGGTAGATTTATCTTTGTGCGCCGTCTTAGCAATCAACGCCGATTTGTCGTAACCGATATGCGGATTCAAAGCAGTTACCAACATGAGACTTTCATGTAAAAGTTGATGGATTTTTTCTTTGTTGGCTTGTATTCCAACGACGCAGTTGGTGGCGAAACATTTACAACTATCGCCGATCAACCTTATTGATCTGAGTACGTTGGCGACCATCATGGGCTTGAATACGTTGAGTTCAAAGTGACCGTTCGATCCACCGATTGTTGCGGCAACGTGGTTTCCCATTACTTGGGCGGCGACCATTGTGATGGCTTCGCATTGAGTGGGGTTGATTTTTCCCGGCATTATTGAGCTACCGGGTTCGTTTTCGGGGAGAGAAAGTTCGCCCAAACCGCATCTTGGACCGGAGGCCAAGAACCTTAAAAAAATATTTCGGTTGAGACGCCGCCGCTACTTCTAGTTTTTTCTTACCTAATGTCGTTGGCGATTTTCATTAGGGAACAAGCAATAGTGTTGAGAGCTCCAGATACTTCAACGATAGCGTCATGGCATGCCAACCCTTCAAACTTATTTGGGGCAGTAACAAACGGTAAGCCTGTCAATTCTGCAATTTTAGCGGCTGATTTTTCCGCAAAACCTTTCCTTGTATTCAAACCTGTGCCAACGGCTGTACCTCCCAGCGCTAACATTCTTAATCTGTTACAGAAAAATTAGAAGCAAATAGAAAACAATTTCTCCAAGAAAAAAATGTCAATAAATCGACTAATCTACTAACCTGGGTAACGTATCACATATTCTATCAATACTAAATTTCATCTGCTGATGATAACCGCTAAATTCCTGTCCCAAAGTTAAAGGTACGGCGTCTTGAGTGTGAGTTCTTCCTATTTTAATGATATCTTTAAATTCTTCGGATTTTTGGCCTAGGGCATCGCAAAGCAGATTCAATCCCGGCAATAATGTGTGTTCGATTTCCATAGCCGTAGCTATGTGCATAGCTGTTGGAAAAGTATCGTTGCTGCTCTGGCTCTTATTTACGTGATCGTTGGGGTGGACGGGTTTTTTGGAGCCTAATTTACCGCCCAATATTTCTAGAAGATACAAAGGAAAATAAACCCTTCTGTTTTATCGTCATCTTGAAATAATTTACTCGATGAAGTGTCAGCCATAATTTTAAAATAGCTTCTCATGACAAGTACGATACAAATATGAAGATGTATAAAAAATAATAAGTAGTAATCCAGCTTAACAAAACCACATACACTTTAAAATGTAGTTTTCAGGAGTACAAACCTATGGCGCGATTACTGATAACTTCATTGGCGTTCATATTAGTTTGGGTACCAGATCCAGTTTGCCAAATTACCAGTGGAAAATGATCGCAGTACAACTTTCCAGAGATAACGTCATCACATGCTTGAGCGATGGCATCAGCTACTTTCGCATCGAGCCCAAATTCTTTATTAACTATGGCCGAAGCTTTTTTTAAAATCCCCATTGCTGTGATTACGGGGTACTAAAAAAAATAAAAAAACCAAATTCACATGCAGGAGATTAATCGGCTGTTTACTTGGTGAATGATGATTAGAAAATACAATTTTTTCAAAGACAAAATTATAGTTTTGCAAATCATTTTTTTTGTTGCAATTTATTGATCTAGGTATAAAATTGAGCAAAAATAATTTATTACATTTAAGTTTAAGTAATTTTGGTGTGAAATTTTAAAATTCAAGGCGTGGAATCGATTCTATACATATTTGCAACACTGCCAACATTGTCTAAAGTTTTTATGATGATTACTAGGCAAGTTTATTCAATATATATAAATAAGTGCATATATAAATCCCTTTTTTAGTTTAATAGCGTTTTTAATGACCAAGATTATTAATGAATTTATTTATTTAACAAAAAAATTGTGTACTTTTGTTCATGAACATCCCGACTAAAAAACAATGTGAAAGATGAATTTTGTAATTAAAAAGATGTAGAAGTCATTTTAAAATTTAAATTAGCCGCCAAAATTACGGCCTGCTTTATAGAAACTTTTAAAATTATTCAATGAAACATTAGGAATTCAAATTACTGTTTATGAAATTAACAACATATACAAAATAAAAATCGGCTATAACCTAGCTATAAAAGTTGAATTCATGTCATATTTAAGAAAACAACATATTTTAAAAAATTGCAATAAACTAATAGGCAAAAATATAAGTATCGTATCGAATCTGTGTTAGGAATACAGGCAACAACAAGATATTAAAAAAACACTCAACTATTGCTAAATCAAATATTATAATGCCAGAATCCAAGGTCGATTTTTAGTAGTGAATAATGAAAAATACACAGCAGAACAATTAAGAGATGATAAAAGATATAAACGAACACCATTTAATTGCAAAAGAAAAGTCCCATAGTGCACCCCAAACCCCAGCTCCCAATAAAGTAGAAGAAGGGTACTTTGAAGGCAGTTTAAGACTTTTTGCCATTAACACTCCTCAGAGGCTAGAAAGTTTAATTTTAGAAAAATCCATGAACAGAGAGGGTGAAGAGATTGCGACACAGAATAAAGGAATAAACAATGAAAATCAAGATAATATAGGAAATAAAGAAATTTTGGAAGAAACAAAAGATATAAGTGTAAAAAACATTGAAAAAAGGCTCGGAAAAGAGAAATCCATCGACGAAAAGAAGAAAGAAGATAAAAGAGAACAGAGAATTAGGAAAAATTCTATAACCTGAGGCAACCCAAAACAATAAAAAATGCGCGTATAAACTACACGAGAACACTTCTTTGCGGCCGGATAGACCCAACAGTATTTCGTTTAGATTAACAGTTTATAAAACTATTATACAACCTCAGTTTGACTACTGCGGATCATTACTTTATAAATTGGATAATAACTGTTTACAAAGAATAAAAAATTGCAAAATTGAGGAATGAGAATAATCCTTCAATGTAACAGATACACACCAATAAATGGTATGCTGACGACTTTAAGTTGGATTTCAGTCAGACAAAGATTTTATTATTTAGCAATGACTTTTGTTTACAAAGCAAAAAATACAAAACTTCCTGAGTACTTCAATGATTTTATCGTATATAATAATGAAATACATAACTACAACACAAGATCTGTTAAAAATTTCTATATACCACAAACAAGACTAGCTATAGCAACAAAATCTATTTTTATATGCGGATTACGTGAATTTAATAAAAAGGAGTACCTCTCTACCTCAGTTTAAAAAATATTTGCTATAATTTATTTCCAGTCCGTAAATTAACTTTGTAACTTTGTATGTTAATTTTGTAACTTTGTATGTTTACTTTTATGTATTTATTTTGACTTTAGTACTAAAACTTCTTACTTTTATTACTAATTTTGTCAAGATTTTATTTTATTTATTCAACTGAATTTGTGCGTACTGACTATAATATGTATTTTTTTTTAAAACTACTATCTATTAGGACCTCCTATATTAAATATAGATTCTATTTTATTCTATGAAAAATAAATATTTCGAAATAAGTAAAAATTAATTTTCCATTATAACTATTTACATAATTCATTTCGGAAGCTTTTATTTATTTTATGTCATTTTGATAACGGCTTTCGATCTGGAAAGCCGAAACGTCAATTAAAAAAACTTTTTTAACAACTAAGTGGTTTTAATCCAGTGGAAAGAGAGAGAAACTATTTACATATTTCATAACTTTGAATGTGATTAAATTTAAAAAAAGTACATTTAAATAAAAATATAATCTTTTGACCTTAACAATACCACCATGAGATTACCATATCAGAATTCAAATAAAATAGTAAATCTAAGGATCAAATTTTGCCATATACAGTTGTAATTTTTAGACAATTTTATATTAGTTGAATAAATATTCACTCATAAAAAAGCACACAAATTATGAATGTTCCATTAAAATGATTATTGTATTCAAAAATTATGAAGCCAAATTCAAAAGGTCAGCAACTGTTTCTAAAATCACTTTTTGGTTGAACTATTTATTTATTAAATTCAATATTTATGATTTTTTGTTTTGTTTAAAGAAATTTTTATATTTCTGCAATTGAAAATGGATAAACTAGGTAAACTGTAAGACAAAAACTTATTAAAAATACTTTTAATTGTATAAAATTTTTAAAACACAATTTTCCAGACAAGTTTTTCCTATGTTGTTTGCATGCTAATCTTTATAGAAATTTATAAAACTTAATTTAAAATCAGCTTGAAGACAGAATAGAAACATAAAGGTGTGTTTAATACAATTTGATTGATTTTATGTATAGAGGAAAGTAGTCCATTATACAATTAGATTAAAAAATACAACCACATTTTGATTTAACTTTCTCCAATTTATACTTAAGGATGATATTTATGAGGTAAGCTAACTTTCTCTTTATGTAATTGGGAGATGGTGAAGTAGCCAACGAAATAATAATAATTATAAGATCAGGAAGAAGTAAGTTGTGACATCTCAATTGGTTGAAATACATCGTGACTGAAGAGGGTATAACAACAATATCTATAAATTGTCTTGTGTAAAATTGACATCAAAATGAATGGTTTTAAGTTACACCAAGTAATAATTTATAAATGTTGCATTCAAAATTTATTCTAAAAATAGCAAAAAAAGGTTCTTTAAACCGCGCGCAAGAAAAAATAATTTTTAGATTTAAAATTGATCACTGGTCATAAATAAAAATATTGAGTTCAAAAATGCTTTTTGGGTAAAAATACATGAAAATGGTTTGAACTTAATAAGTATACAAAAAATTATTTTATTTCTCTAAAAAGTATAACTTACCGGCATTCTTTCAAATTCGCCCCCAATTGGAAAATTCATAACAGACCTGACGGTTTGGGCTCCATAATATCTATCAGAGGGTACTTTCAATTCTCCAAACGTATCTTTTTCAATTCGAAAATCAGCCTGCAAATCCAAAGAAATACATTCACAAAAATCATCACAATCACATACACTTTCTGTGCTTTTCATTGTATATTAAATGTCAGGATGACAATTTCTA
The DNA here is from genome assembly GCA_949320105.2 of Crepidodera aurea. NCBI lineage: Eukaryota > Metazoa > Arthropoda > Insecta > Coleoptera > Chrysomelidae > Crepidodera > Crepidodera aurea. The sequence goes on from OX439472.1 coordinate 44,376,588, forward strand.
ACCTATTTGATTCGAAATATATGACATAACACCTACCATATTTGCTATTTGAGGATTAAAAAAAGGCTCTTTGTAGATCCTGAATATGGTTGCACCAGCTCGCGACTGAATCCGCATGGAAAGTCTTGATAAAGCCATGCTTGGTCTGTTTTTATTTTACTTATTCCGCCTTCACCCCTGACCCTCTTATTCAAATTCACCAAAGATAAAGTTTTGGAAATGATATAAAATGACATCTGACAGCTAGTAACGTAATGTGAATGGAGGAGTTCTCTACTAACCTTAAAATCTAAAAAAAGGTCTACCAACGGGGAAGGGCTTTATTGGGACAAAACTACTACATTATTTCCGCAATGATAAAATATGATAACAAAATTCTACTGAGCTTTCCAAAAAGTATCGTTAGGAAAAATAATTTTCATAAACTCCATTTCTGATTGGTTGAAATTAAAGTTGGTATCGAGACTCGATGTGACAGTTGACATGTTTCGTTGTCAAATGTCATTCGTTTCGTTAGCCGGAGGCGTCACCCGACAGTATGAATTTGGCTGCCGGCCTCGGCTATTGTACGCACGCAAAAAGTGATAAAATGTAACAGATCAATAATTTACAGGGTGAGATCAGGAAAGATAAGGGTACATTAGGTCAGTTCAAAAAATGATGTACAAAGTAATATTTTTTTGGCTCTGCTTGCGCATGCTAATTTTTACCGATGCTTCGGCCAGCAGCCATATTCATACTGTCGCGAGAAGCACGACATTAGCCTTGTTTTTCACCCCGTCTCGATACCAACTTAAAATTTTAACCAATCAGAAATTCCTTATTAAAAATCTGACAAACGTGCGGAAAGTACCACTTTCCGTCGGAGTAGAGACTGCGATATCTGTTACTTTGCTATGTGGTCGTAGGAAAAGTAAATTTTGCGTGTAATAATAACCATAAAGTGGTTTTAATATCCATAAAGAAGAACATTTAAAATAACAAGCCACTATGAACTGCAGAGATGAATTAAAAATTTAGAAATTGATTTTCATATACTCGACCATTCACTGTTGGGTTCTAATTAAGAGTGCTGTTCCTTAAGTGGCGCTGGGAAACAGAACAGGTGCAATCGAACGCCCGAACATCGAAGGTTCTCGAGTTCGATTAAAATTTCCAGTAAAGTCTTATAATTAAAAATATGATTGCCTAATTGTTGGTTTTAATTGTAATTTATTTTTGTTTGAAACGAATAAAGTCGATTTACTATAGGTAACTCGGATTAAGATTGCAGCGCTCATGCGGTGAAATTGGAACTGTGCTAAGGAGTAGTAGTTTGTTTACTTCGTGCTTTCTTATGGGATATTTCATGTGTATTTAAGTTGTTTATTTGGTATCAGTTTTGTTTTTTTGAATTATTTCTAGGTGTAAATTGTGTATTGTTTTTGTCTAGTGTGTAGTGTGACATTCATTTTATTTTATAAACTGTACATAAACATTTATTTTATATCCTTAAAAGTGTGATATTTCCAGTTGTATTTAGGTGAGTAGTAGTCAGGAGTTTTACTAAAATACATTTTAGTCTCAAATTATTGTTTCCATTATTTTTTAGAAATGAAGTTAAACATTTTAGAGTACATGAACTATTTGGGCGGATCGGCTAATTCTAAATCTGTAGTTGAAGGTGAAAATGTCCTGAATGCAGGACATCTTATTTTAGCGGGAAAGATCATAGAAACTTGAGTGGATAGAAATATATGGTTTGTGTTTACAAACGAGTGCATTGGAATATAATCCACATGAAATTACTGGGAAATTATTTATTTCTAACACTATAAAAGTGGAGAACCTCTTATGTTCTTGTAAAGTTATAGCATGAGGCTTTAATGTTCTTTGTTTTACTCTAACTGTAAATAATAAATCAAAGCAAAGTGGTAAATAATAATTAAATATTTTTACCATACCTTTTTGAATAAAATCACTTTCAGTAAAATGTAGAGAACACACTCTCATGGTATTTGAAACTTTCTTGCCAATTTTTAATGTTGTGATCCTATCTACTAATTCTCTATTGCCAAGTTTGGTTTCAAAAAAAACTTTGGACGTTCCTGCTTTTGGAATCGAATGAAAACTTAGTTTAGGGTTTCTTTTTCCCCATGATGAACACTTAGGTACACAACAATAATGATTACTCATTATAAAAAAGATCAACAACTCAAAATTATTTGTAAAAACAAGACAAAAACACTATGAAAATTACTTAACAACGCTAAAGAAATAACCCAAAATGTCAAAACTACTCCTTAGCTCAGTTTTCGCAGTTTTCACCAGAGGGCGTATCAGTTAGGACGAGAAGCGAATTATTATCCTCATTATTATAAGGTTACTGCGTGCCAAATATAGCAAGAGGCCTAAATTTAATTGACCATGAGTTACTTGATTCACAGGCTACATAAGAAATTTGTAATGCTAAAAAGGTTATGTTCCATTTTGGACCATACTAATTCTATTCTACAGTCATACACATTAATTTTTACGTTGTACCTTTATTATGTCGAAAGGAAAAACAATCCATAAGATAATCACCGTTTAAGGGAAACATAAATAGGAATACTGATAATTAACAAATTCGTACCTATACCTATATTTGCGGAAAATATATTTTAACATCAAAATTATTTAATTTTCACCAACTTCTAACAATTTTAAAAGAAAAATTTAAGATCAATATCTTACACTAAGTCTAAAAATCATCTTTTTATATTGTCAACAAAAAGACCACCCTGATATGTTTCTTTTAAAATCGTTGGATTTAGGGAAATCAAAAATTCATTTTACTTTTTCAAATAAGGTTAGCGCTAATTCTGTAAGTGCTGATTTAAATCATACAATACTAAAATTGATCGATTCAGTTTATAATAAACGTCAATCGTAAATCCTGGAGGATAATTTCGTTAATGCAAACATAAAAATTATTTTCTATGAAAGTTTATCATGAAAATTCAAATATGCAGTACAGTTTTGATTTAATACAGACTGTTTGGATTATACTCGGCACAGACTCTGGTTGCATCGCGCACAATGGGTGATTGATAATTTTGCAGATGTCCCGACAAGCTGATGAATAAATGTACCGATGTAATTTTACGATGTTTCCATTTTACAGAAATATGCTCTAATGTTTTGAAGTAAATTTTCTAACCGAAGTCTGAGCCGACTATACTAAATACGCCACCTCCATTTTTTGGCCAAATCATATAAGAAGGCCTGTAAACCAAGGGAATCCCCACAAGTGACAGCTTAAATTTTTGAAAATACATTTCGCCATTTTCAATCATTGCGCTAGGATTGGATGAGTCAAGTAGATCTCGAAGAGAAATGAGACGAAAGGCATTTTCAGAAATTTAACAGGTTAAGTCATTAAGTGATTTAAGTGTCTTCTAGAAGGAAATTGAGTACTGTTATTTGCTTACGGGAAAAATCAGAGGGTATACTTAATGATTAAAAAAAAAATAAAAACAATAAAAGTACAGACGTCAAGAAAATTGATTTGATTTATTGGATTTTGGCACTGAGCAAAAAGCTAATTTTGAAAAAGCGTTACATTTTTGCCCACCGAAGAGGTGAAAAAATAACGCGTTTCAAAATTCAACGTGTCGCTTATACAGGGTGATATAAAATTTGATAATTTATAGCCAATTTATTTGAAAAAAAAAAAAAAAAATGTAAATGCAATAAATAATCTGTATCCCTTTAGAATTGATCCCATTATATATTTACATTCAAACCACGTTCAAAATAATTTTTAATTTTACATTGTTTTTACTAGTGGACAGTTTATTATGTACAGGTCAATATGAAAATTGACAAAATCTGATATAACTTCAGAAAACAGTAAACCATCACATTTTTAAACAGTAATTGACAAAACTAGAATATTTTTTTAAATACCTGCCGTTTCACTAAAAATTACTGTTGTAAATTTTTTAGTTTACATAAAAATACATTGTAACTAATCGTAGAAATAAATTATAACCATTAGTTAAATTTTTAATGTAGCCAAACATTTATAATAAAAAAAGTAACATTAGAGTTAAACCGATCGCGTTGTTTTGCATAAGTTTGATTGCAAAACACGTTTATTTACTGTCCAAAATGTCGGTTATGCTGCCAGAAAAGCCTTTCTAAAGGCAAAAAACCGTCATGTTTCCTACACGAAAATTGATGGACCGTCTAAGATCAAAGTGACTGATACACAGGGTCGCATTAAGGGTTTTATAAACATAAGTAAGTCTTAATAATACTTTAAATTCTGTTTTCATTGTAGTACGTATTATATTATGTACAGCGTGTATACTTAAGTAAGGTGAGGCTTTTCTGTCGGAAAATTGTTAAAATTGCCGGTTTGAACCCACATCTCAGCATAACCGACATTGTGGACACTTAATAACAATAAATAAACGTGTTTTGCAATTAAACTTACGGGTAACAGCGCGATCGGTTTAAATCTGACTGGCGCTATCATACTCGCGTAGCACCAGCCGATGTTTTTGGAATTTAAAGAAACATTCAAAGGTTATAAAAGTCATATATTAGGTCAGTGAATTCTTCTATTTTTTCATAACTATCAATTATTAAGGATTAAATTATTTAAAGTGAAATGTACTTTTGCAAAATATCCGCCTTTCAGTAACAAGAGCCTGATCGAAAAACTCTTATAACTTTTTTTAAAAGAGAGCAAAGAGCCGTTTCGTTTAAAACAAAAAATAATTCATAAATTACTGACTAAAATACATAAATATAAATGTTTCTGTAGCTTTGACCACTTTCTTTCTTTCTAATAGGATTAAAAAACGGTGACAACTATTTATCTAGATTATTTGAACTCTTTTTCGTGAACCGTAGAACTAGAAAAATATTCAAGATAACTATTAAAAACTTCTGCTACTTTTTTTTAACTGTTAATTGAAAATAATGCAATTTTAATATAGATTTACTTTCACTTTAATTTTTGACCTTTATTTTTCTTAAATTCATTAAATAGACTTCAGATTTTTTCCGCAAGCAAATAAGAACGAATTTAAACCACGGGAGTACCCTCGAGTTAAATGTATGAAAGTACCTTTTTAAATTTTCCATGAAAAGATAAGTGATGTAATCAGTAAGTGCATTTATTTTTAATTTATCTTACGCAGTAATCTAAATCTTTAACTCCTATCAACATTTTTAAATGGCATTTTGTTCTGTATCTGAATTTAAAAGCAATTTACTCTTCAGATAAATCAGTATTTTGATTTTCCCTGTATACCACTAAATATTTTACAAATTTTTTCTTGATTATCGATTTATAGAATTTTTTATAAATAACATTTTTTTGTAAAATTATTAATAAAAAATTTCCCATAAATCACTATAATTAAAAAAAAATGTAATAATTGGGTTCCTAAAAAGTATACTTTGGAACGTTTGATAGACTAAAGTTTCAAAGAGAAATGAGACGAAAAGTATTTTCAGAAATTTAACAGGCTGAGTGACCCGAGGGGATTCCGGTTATTTAAAGGAATTCGAGTAACGTTATATGCTTATGGAAATTTTGGAAAACAAAAGTAAAAAATAAAAGTGAACTAATAACCCATTGTGAAAAGGAAACAAAATCGGCTAAACTAGCACCACCTTAATGATAAAATTAAACAACAAAACTATGATAAAATAATTTATATTATTAAGAATGTATGTAGAAACATGAGTAACAGAAGTGTACAATGCAATAAATAAAGGGCATATTCTGCTAAACAAGAATATAAAAAAAACAATGGTATTGTTAGCATCACCACCTATACTGCAATCTGAAGTTGCCACAATTTAAATTACGTAAAAAAATATTTCGTTACATAACCAAAACTCATTTTTCTACAAGAGTAAATTTCATGTTACAATATCCTTATTCAGAAAGAAGCGCAGCACAACATACAGATTCGCAATAAACTAAAAAAAAAAAGAAATTATCCTATTGATGTGCACATTGAATACCTGGCTGCATATGGTCTTCATCGTCACTAGCATACGCCTCACCTCGGGCCGAATGCGAACCTTTTTCCGTAGGGTCAAAATCTTGCAAATCGACTTCCTCTACATGGTCCCCTATAGGCATTGTGAAAGCAGGTCTAGGGGGTAAAAGAGTTTCTAGGGCTTTTAGATTGGGTTCACTAGTAAAGTGGTTATCAGGGAATTTAATATCAAAAGATATATATAGGTTTCCCCTTTCAAAGGGATTTTTGTATTGGGGCATGCCCTCATGCATCACACTTTTAACACCGCCCGGTTTTACCACCTCACCAGCAGGTTGTTTCACCAAAATGTCTCTTCCATCTAAATGATGGATTACAAAAGAAAATCCACATAAGGCTTCGGTTAAAGAGATTGTGTGCTTGACGTGCAAATCGTCCCCATTTCTTTGGAATTTGTCGTGGGCTTTTTGTTGCAAAACGATCACAACATCTCCGGGTTCTACGTCGGGCTGTTGATCACCCTCGCCTCTAAAGAATATTTTTTGATTCTCTTTCATACCTTTATCGACATGAACTTCTAGAATTTTAGTTTCATTGCAAACTTTCTTGCCCTTGCAAGAAACGCACCTATCCTTTTCCTTAATAATCTCGCCCTCACCTTGAATCAAATAGTAGGAAATTTCAATAAAATACTATTAATCATTTCCAAAATAAATGACCCCTATAACGTTAGCAGAGCCACTTGCAAAAAAATCGATGAAACCTATTCCAATAACTGAGGAGAATTTGTCGTGAACGAAAAAAATTTGTCGCGCTCTTAGTTTTTTTCTAGGGAGTGGCTCTGCTAACTTAGTATTAAGTTAGCAGTGCCACTCACAAATAAACATCAAATATCAATTTTTTTTTTTTTTTTTTTTACTTCTGTGTCAACGGCATCGACTACTATGGCCATTAGCCTCGTGTTCTGTGTAGGCTTTGTTACTGTTTCCCAGCGCCACTTTAGGAACAGCACTGTTAATTAGAACCCAACAGTGAATGGTCGAGTGAGGAATCGCACCTGGTATATGAAAATCAATATCTAAATTTTTAATTAATTAAAAATCAGAAAAAGATTTCTGCCTTTGGTGTGATTCGAACCCACAACCCTTGGATTATGAGTCCAGTGCTCTACCGCTGAGCCACCCACCCCCTCAAATATCACAATTGTTATGAATAATTGTCGAATTCCATCTGACTTAAAAAAAATGCAAAAAATCCATTCCTTATGGCATATATATTGTAATAAAATATAAAATTATTTGGTTTTTAACTTTCAAAGATTTTATTTTTTACAATCTGACTTCGACAATTCTTAATTAACTTACTTTTAAAAATAAACATCAACAAACATCCAACAACAACCCTGCCACATTTTAAAGTCTCCTACACCATATTCTTCCCATTAATAATTTTACTCTAACCCAAAACCCCACTTCATTATAAATTTTGATTATGTACCTAAATTCCACACAAACCCGCATTAATAATAAATACCTTTTTCTTGGGATATCCTGGTTTTTGGGGAAAATTCGCATTTTTGGCAACAGCGCATTTGTATAATGATCTTTTGCGGTTTTTTTTATGAAACCTCCTATTTCCCAGAAGCAAAAATACTACTTTTTCACATAAAAAATAATAAATCAACAGTATTACTGTGAAAATGTAATATTTCTATTATTCAGCATTAAAACGTAGTATTTTTCCTTCTCTGGGAAATAGGAGGTTTCATAAAAAACTTTATATTTTTCTCTGCTAACTTAATATTAGTATTAATTTAGCAAAGCCACCCCCTAAGATCGCGACATTTTTTCTGCGTTCACAATAAATACATTTCGCTCGTTTGACAATTGTTCAGTTCATTTCTGGATGAATAAATAATAAATCAACAAAGTTACGTGGGTGTATTACTGTGATAACCTAGTATTTTTGCTTCTGGGAAATAGGAAGTTCCATAAAAAACTTTATATTTCTCAATAATGACATGAAAAAAACCGTAAAAGATCATTATACAAATGCGCTGTTGCCAAAAATGCGAATATTTATATATATGCTATAAGGGATGGATTTTTGCATTTTTTTACGTCATTACGTGATTATATTTGATATTTATTTGTGAGTGGCACTGCTTAATATTAAGTTAGTAGAGCCACCCCCTATAAAAAAAACTAAGCGCGCAACAAATTTTTTTCGTTCACAATTCTCCACAATTATTGGAATATGTTTCATTAATTTTTTTGCAAGTGGCTCTGCTAACTTTATAGGGGTAAATAAATGATAAAATTAACATTAATGGGTATTTAAGTATTTAATTTTGCAAAGTTGACATTTATTATTAGTCTCTAATTCAAAATTTCGTGTGGTACTGATTTTGAGAATTTATTTAATGTTGTATTAAATGGCCATTTGAGTGCAATGGATCTTTTCCCCTTGTTTACATTTTTGTTATACTCCATATATTTAAAAATTAAACAATTAAAGAAATTAAAAGGACAAGTAAAATTTTTGAGTCCTATTTCAACACAAAATTTATTTCCTCGCTAGTTTGGCGATATACCATCTTAAGGGGCATTTATATCATTACCAGAAAATTAAATTATCTGAAAGAGTTGTTTAACAGATGAATAATGTTTGTCTTTATGATCTCTCCTCAAATAATGAAAAAAAAATAGGGTGAAAGTAGTGAAAATAATGTAATAAGTGGGGGAAATAACCGGACGCTGTAAAAAATTTGAAAAATAGTTGTAAAAGTAGGAAAAATAATGGACAAAGTGGAGAAAATACAATAAAAAGTTGGAAAAATAGTGGAAAGAGGTGACAGTAGTGAAAAGGTGTGCGCAATTAATCCGATTATTTTAATATTAGTTGGGTTAGATTAAAGAAAAACTAAAATCTGTGTTTTGAAATAAATTAATTTACCAAACCTGAAGATGACATATCGCCGAAACTAGTCAACAAAATTACATTATTACAGGAGGAATAAAAACTGTATTTTTCCAAGTACAATCTTTAAAATTTTAAAATTCCATTTTTATTAGCCTAATAGTTATTTAAATAGAGTATTCCTTGTTAAGCTGTTTTCCAATTTAAAATTCATTAGAACTAATTTTTTGGCTATACCTGTCATTTATTTACTGTTCCTTCACTTACATTTTCTTTAAAAATTTTGTATAAAGACTTATCTATCAAAATAATAGTAACACAGGGGCTGTTTTTCGAACAGTAAATATATTATATGAATAAATAACTAGTATTTATATATAAACTAATAATTTTTATATTTTCAATTTTTATAAAGCACTGTCTTTGTTTTTTACTTGTTTTGTTAAAATTCCATGAAATATTTCGTTTAGCAATTAACGCCATTGTTTAATATAAAAACCAAAGCAATAAAAAATATTTACCTTGACAGTCTGGACAGCGAGTTTGAGTTTGTTGAGCCATACCAGGAGCTATTTGCCGATATGTTACTTTTAGTCCACAACCTTTGCAAGTTTGACATCTTTCGGTGGTACCACTTTTGCTACCCTTACCGCTACAAGTCGAGCAAATCACATTTTTACTAAGTTGAAGCTTAGACGTCTTTCCATTATACAAGTCTTCTAGGGTCACTTTCAGGGGGTGCATCGTGTCCTCACCCCTCTGTCTTCTCCGTGGGCCCCCACCACCGCCAAATCCCCCAAATCCACCGAATAGACCACCCCCAAAAAGGTGTGAAAGCAAGTCTTCACCTCCGAATCCCTCGCTAGCACCTTCTTGCATACCTTTAAGGCCAACCCTGTCATACAGAGGCCTTTTTTTGGGATCGGAAAGAATTTCATATGCATAACTAATTTCTTTGAACTTATCACCGGCAGCTGGATTCTTATCAGGATGAAATTCTTTTGCTAGCTTCCTATATTGCTATGAAAAGAAAATCACGACGTGAAAATGTGACAATGAACAAAACGTCTGCTACTGTCCTTGATAGAACTTTCGTTTTAGTCATATTTATAGTCAAATGATAATCCTTTTTGATCTTCCAATTTATGTAAACAAAAAATAATGATTGACAAATGAGACTTACCTTTTTGATTTCATTATCTGAAGCATTTCTGCTCACACCTAATACATCATAAAGTTTGTTGTCTGCCATCTTTCTAAACAAGGAATAAAAGATGGATTTTATAAAGCATGCGTAACAGATCCCGTCAAAATCAAAACTGCCACAACAAGTGACGTAAATGTCACTAAAGCATGACAAGCAGAAAAGCGAGTGGTCAGTTCAATATTTAAAAAAAATTCAAATTTCCTAACTCTAATAAAAGAGATCCATTAATTTTATTTTTTTTATAAATAGTCATTTGGATATACAAATTTCAATCGGGTTAAAAAAAGGTTATGCAACTTATAATACAGCTTCCGTACAATGTTGGTAGTATAACTTTTCTATTTTATTTAATCTAAAAGTGTGTTTCTCATAAATTTAAGCCAATAATAATGTTTGTTATTTTCACACGTTGGTAAAAATATGGGTTAATCTACAGGAAATAGTTTTTTTTAAAGCCCGCTGTAAATATTTTTCAGTAAATTTTATCTACTAGAGAAAAAATAGATTAGATATTACCAGTGCCGAGGCTAAACAAGTTTTTGTTATACCCAATTTTATAATAGCAGCCTTGCATTAATTTACTCACCGGATTTATGTGCATTAAATGTATCGTATTCCAGTAGAACAAAGGAAAAAATTGTTTTATTTGAACAAGTAATGCAACAGCATTTGTCTCGAGTTGTATTATTGAATTGTCTTCATAATGTTAAAAATGGCATCTTTTATTTTGCCTATTTGGTAACTTTTAAAGCTTTAATACGTCTATAGGACCCTACCATCTTGTATATCGATGTTTTAAAGTCAATCCTCCAATGTGTCTGAACAAAATAGACCATCTTGCTAAGAAATTTGGTGGTTTCCAATTGCCATATCATTAAAACCTAAATTTAATAAATGGCTATATCGCTATCGTGTTTGGGAAGAAATTCATCCAGCGGGCTAAAACGCTAAAAACTTTAACAAAAAAATGCTTATTTGTTTTGTGATATCTATAATCTTACCAATAAAATGATAAGTTCAAAAATGTCTTCTTCAATTGGAACAATAAACGTACAAAATTGAAAACTAGGTGGCGTCTTAGTTTTCTGTGGGAAAAATAACGATAAATAATACACGTGTTTCTTGAAATAGATACACTTTTTCATAGAAACCTCCTTGTATGTATATCCAATGCCATAATTGATAAGAGAATTAAGTTTGAGTATGTGTTGACCTTAATACTAGTTACGTAACTCTCAGATATCTTTTATAACTATATGTTATGTTTGGTGTATGTACACCATGTGTATGCGGTTCTTGTGGATGCATCTAACCGAATGTTTATCTTTTTGTACAAGATTAGAAATACAGGACTCGATAAGAGTCTTCAGTAGTAAATGTCAACAAATATTTCCAAATAACAAAGTATTAAATAGCACAGTAAAGAAATTTGTTAAATGTGTGTTGACAGTGTTGACTAATAGATTCTTAAATTACATAAAGAAACAAAGATCAGCAAAATTCTTCTATAAGATTTAAGATTGTCTTAAACATTAAATTAATCCTCCCAAATAGAATATATCGTTCGTTATTAAAATTCTCATAAACTTTTCTCAGTGTAGTATTTAGTGGATACGTCATTATGGTGACATAATTTTCTCACAAATTCGACTCCAAATTAGATGAAGTTTTCGCTTCTTATTATGTGATTTCTTTATTATGTGGTACAATGGTTGTATTCTTCTTTTGTCGATAAAATAAAATATAGAATTATCCAAGTTACAAAAAATAAACTGTTTTTCTTGTTTGTCAAATTTAAATTAACAAACCTTAAGAAACCGCCCATATTCATTTAAAAAACAAGAAATGTAAAATATTAATAATAAATATTACACTCTATAGGCTCGTTCAGACTTTATAAGTTACTTGAATTCAAGTGCAATAATTGGTGCAACATGAAACAAATTGAAAGGTGTGAACATCATTTCCCTTGAATACAAGTAACTTAAAAGGTGTTTTCAAGTTTCAAGTAGAAGTAGAGACCAAGTTAACTTTTGCTTTAAAGTTGGGGACTTGCAGGTTGAGTTGAGTCACAGTTGAAAGGCTCGTTCAGATTTAACAAGTTACTTAATTCAAGTAACTTGAAAGGAGTAACCTGAATTCAAGTGAACGTTCAGACTATTTCAATATTGCATTTAAGTAATTTTAAGTTGAAATATTTACTTGAATGATTTCTGTTTCAAGTTTACAAAAATGGCGTCGAATGTTGTGATTAGAACCGTCCATGGGTGGTTGACTAAATTGCCGCAGTGCAGAGCCACTTTCACTACTTCCAGTGACTTTAATATCAGTTCACACTATTGAACTGTGATTCAAGTCCCCAACTTAAAAGCAAAAGTTAACTTGGTCTCTACTTCTACTTGAAAGTTACTTGAATTCAAGTGAAATGATGTTCACACCTTTCAATTTGTTTCAAATTGCACCAATTATTGCACTTGAATTCAAGTAACTTGTAAAGTCTGAACGAGCCTTTTTAACACCTACCTAATATATTTTCTGTTTGTATTTTTTTGTAAAATGAAGTGTAGAATTTTTTCTGATTTTTAGTAATCCATCCACAATTAGCTTATTTACAACTTTTATTCCAGCAGGAATCACGTCATTCGACGCCACTTTTGTAACTTGAAACAGGAATCATTTAAGTAAAAATGTCAACTTGAAATGACTTGAATCAAATATTGAAATAGTATGAACGCACTTGAATTCAGGTTACTCCTTTCAAGTTACTTGAATTCAAGTAACTTGTGAAGTCTGAACGCCGCTTATACGTCATTCCAATCTTTTTGAAAACTTGTTATGGTGCTATATTTCGCCCTGTATATGATTGAAAGTATTTGTCATAATTTAAATGTGTAGTGTAGGTGAGTTTTGAAGTATTTATATATTGAGAGCAATTTTAAAAAGTAAACATTCTGGATTACTTTATTACAAAAAGTATACATCATAAATTATTTAGGTTCAAGGTAACGAAACCAGAATCCTTTGGTTCTACTCCGAAAGATCCAAATGTTTACACATTTTTTAGTCAACGAACTTCTACTTAATGGCAACATCTTTTTTTTATTTTAAGGCCAACTACAGATAATAATAATGATGTACGCGCTTCAATTTTGGTCGTCCCTTACGAGTGAACCACAGAATCCTAGCTTGTGCGGGGCAGGGAGGGACGGCTATTATTATTATTATTATTATTATTATTATTATTATTATTATTATTATTATTATTATTATTATTATTATTATTATTATTATTATTATTATTATTATTATTATTATTATTTGCTGTAGCGCATGTCATTCATGATGCCACCTTTGGTAACTTTTAGTAAGACAAACTTACCAACTTATTTCATAGTCAACTAAATCTGATGGTAATTGTTGACAGGTGTCATGTTATTTTAACTTTAAACTTGTAACTTTTAACTTTAAAAGTAAAAACTGAAAGTCAGAATAGTCAGACGAGCATAGTAAAAAAATATATAATTATTATAACTTTCCCATATTTCTTTAATTTCACGTCTTTTCTGCGTTTTTACATATTACTGTTCCTCTAAAACCTGCAGATATCGTGTTTGTTTCTCATTTTTTCGTTACTTAAACCGTCCACTAATCTGTTATTCGACTTTATTTCAGTTTCATTTCTAGTTTCCAATCATTGTAATGTTTTTGTTAGGTTTTGTAATGACACCCCCCGCATTTCATTTGACTAAATATTATTTTTCGTAAAACTCAATCGTTTCAGTTCTTTTAATAATTTAAATAAAAATGTCTTCTAAGATTTCTTAACTACTGTATAAACAAGGTTATTCTTGTAACATCCAAAATAGCATCGAAAACGTCGAAGAAACTGGCGACTCCTGCAGATATATCTTCCAGATTAGAACATCGGAAAACGTTCCTCGACTTGCAGACAAGATAGGAACTAGTGACGCAAGACAACCGATGCCGATGGAACCTCGCCATAGAGCTTCGGGTGGGAGACACAAGCCACTGCCAGGCGAGCCATCATCGTTTAATCGAGACCTGGATGGTCTGGAAGCAACGCGAAACCAACATCGGCAGCGCGAGTGAATTCTTTACCTTTAAGCATCTGGAAATCCTTCGACTCGTGGTAAGTCAAATTTTTTAATACAAACTCATTGCTCTAAGAGGTCTTTAAGGAATATCTTCTAGTGCGATTCGTAATACTGGCAACAATAACACAGTCGCGCAATAAAGATAATTCACGATAAAGATCAAAGGCGTAGTCAAAACTTTTTACGGGAGGGTTTATTATTGCGTTGATCAATTTTAGCAAAATTCTACGGGAGACAATTAAAGTTTTTAGTTCATATAAAACTCGCCTGATGTATTTATTAACAAATAGACAGACTGTCGGATTGTATAACTGGAACTTCCAGTAGCGCGGCTAGTTTTTATCATATGTGTACAAAAATTATTTTTGCGCCGAGATAGCCATTTTTCTCCTATTTTTGGAGGTATGTGATTTATCTCTCTTTGACATGTAGAAATAAAAAGTCTGTGGTTGCTAAATTTGGAGCGTATGACGTCCCATTCGCTCAGTTTTTTGATGACTTAAAAGCTTACAAGCTTCCTTTTGGGCAATTGTCACGGATCTTTTGAAGGACTGCAGAAAGACACATATATGATTATCAAGGCCTATTTTTAGTAATACTTACCTCATTTTGGAAAACACAAGCCATTCTACTGTTTTTTTATGTACGAATAAACTTCATTCTAACCATTTTGGTAACGTAGGTAGCGATGCCAGGGAGCAAAATTTCATCAGGTGTATAACTGGCACAAGTTGTAACATTTTTGAGGTTAAGTAGTTTAAAAGCCGGCACCATTTTAATGTGCAGGTATTCCTACCTCCGAAAATCTCAACTGTCTGAAATTTGTAGAAGGGCGCGAAAATGGCCCATTGGTCTCAAAAATGTGTTGTTTTCGCCTATTTTCGCCGATATTTCCGAAAATATGACACTTAAAAATTTTTTGTTTGGACGAAAATGAAGATCAGTTCATCATTGTCCTCATCATTTTTGTCAAAAATTTGATACTTTTCGACATAACCGGCTCCAAAACGCACCCCCATTTTTAGCTCCTGCCCTGCATTTAGACAGTACGCTATAAAGGAATGACACTCTCAAGCGGATTATAAATTTTTCAATAAACCACGTAAGAATTAATATTCTTTCATGATTCAAAGAAATATGACCCTTAGAGCATTTTTTTTTTCCGCATTAAAGTTAAAAAATCTCCTAAACCGTTAACTTAATCGACATGAAGCAAGAGTATCTTTATATTATAAAAATATCTAAGGAATCCATTAATTTTATTTACAGTTCAGTGTCACTACTTGTCTAAAAATTATGAGGTGTTAACCTTTGGGCATAGTCCGTTCCTGACTTCCTAAAAGATTTTGTGATAATCTTAAATAATTAATTTAAGCTCACTAATGCGATTTGTAACCTACCAAAGTTTGGTTGAATTTGAGGTTATGGTACGAAAGTTATAAATAAAAAATGATTTTCAATCTTTAAATTTAGAGGCCCTTATCTCGGAAACGAAGGCCCGTAGAGAACAAAGTTACATGAAGCAATAACGTTATTTTTACCACTTCTCTTCATACTTGAATTTTCCAAAGGTACTTCTGGGATACCCTGTATATATCAAGTATTTTATTAAGTGCACGAGAAAAAACTCTGCCTTCAAACTTTCTCAAATTGGATTTTTTTACAATAAATTTATTAATAAGTCCAAAAAGTGAAAAAAAGTTGGTTATTATTGCCTTATCATTTGTCCTTAGACAAAAACGGGAGGATATTCAAGTTTTGGGAGGATATTCAAATTTTCCGTTTTCACCACAATAATTTTGCGAATTTTCAGATTCTCAAAATTGCGAATTTTTGAAACGCCGTTTTTGCAAAAAATATTAGTTTAGCGAAAAACTTTTGTAGGTAATGAACGGATTTTCAAGAACTCGAGGGCCATTTTCTCACCCTTCCATAAATTCCAAGTAGTTGCGATTTTCGGAGGTAAATGTACCTATGAATACCTGCAAATTAAAAAAAAAATTTGGCGGACCAACTTGATGCCCAGGTTTGGGGTTTATCTGGGGTTAATTTACTGGACTACGCTGTTTTTTCGTGAAAACTGTCGATTTATTAAAAAAAAATTGTATGTCACTGAAAGTATTATCCATCACTAGCCGCTACTTTTCCCCATCTTCTTTGCTTTGTAAAATTGTCAAACTAATTTATAGATGGCAGCACATTTAGGAATTTTATTTTATAGCGGATATAGCTTTTGACTTCGTCGAAAGTCTAACTGATGAAGCCGAAATGCAGAAACTCGTTTGGCTTACTTTACATATGAATTATTGTATTTATTTTTTCTACTCTTTAAGTGATGAATACAGTTCAATTATTATTATATTAGATTTATATTTTTATAGTCATTTATTTGAATTTGATAATTTTTTAAATACCGAATGCTTGGATGCTTTGAAAACAAAACTAAAATGGGAATTTTAGCGTCTTTTCCAAACGTCTGGAAAGTTTAACGATTGCGGTTGGAAAGCTCTTCAAGTGCTGTTGGTTTCTATAAGCTCCCAAATCAATATAACGTATTCGCTCTCCACAAAACGACCCATGATCTTAAAAAAAGTCCTTCTGATTGATATTTATATATATATAGATAAATAATGTGTCATTCGATTTTTATATTTCATTTCATGTAATATCTACTAATAAAAATAAAAGGGCCAATTTAGTCGAGTAAACGCTCAAGAAGTAATTTATTTGGTTCCAAAATGGTTTCGCCTTGAACTAAAATGATACCAAATTGGTTTCAGATAAGAATGTATTTTAACAGGCGGTGTTATCTACAAAGAATATTTGTAATCAATATTTATTCTGAATAAGAAATACAGTTCTAAGCGCTGGAAAGAGAATATAACAATTTTATATGTTAACAGGTAAATGTGTGTAAATTATTAAATTTGTTAATTTCGGATTGTCAGATTGATGCTTCTCTTTGATACATGTTCATTTAAAAAATTCATTTTTAACTATCCCCACAGAAACAAATAATACGACATAAAATGTCGTTGGGGTGAATCTGATATTTTTGGAGAATCTCACAGCCCTTATCCCGACCTTTCACTCATCCTTTGAAAAAAATTGATGCAATTACGTAAACTCCAATTATATTTATTTATTTATTTAAGTACGGATTTCCCCATTTTTACAATATATTCACTAATGTAAAATAATAGATATAAAATAAGTACACATGATGTGAAATATATGACTAACAGTAGTTCATATTGCTCTCTTTAGTGACATCGTTTGAGAGCGTTTTTGAATTTGTGTATCCAAACATTGAAACATTGAAAATATTTAACCCAAAATTACAATGATCATTATCTAGTTGAGGCCATAGTGGTTCTAGATGGTATTCTGAAGTTCAGTAATTCCAATAGTTCAGGGCATTATTGAGTATCTTAAATAATGTAAGTAGATCACTTCTTATTCTTCGGTTGTAAAGGGTTGGAATATTCAGAAATGTATGAATATTCAATCTTTAGGCCACATGTCTCAGGAATCTATTCTGAACACTTTCAATGGAATTAATATGAACTTGATAGTGGGAGAGACCACACTGTAGATGCATACTGGAGTATAGAATACACCAATGAATTGTAAAGATTCTTCAATGCATTAATTGAAAAGTAGCTCGAATTGCCTAAAATGAAGCCCAATTATACCACCCCAAACATTCAAAAACCACCTAATTATTTTTGGAATAATAATGGAAATTATATCATTTCACTGCTCCATTTTTTTGAATCGTTTCCAAAAGGACAAAATCGTCGAAATCTACCTGATCGGAGAATCTGGTAACTTTTGCTAATTATTTTTATGTATACTAGAACCAAAAATGATTGAGAGTTTTATTGGCCCTTGGCATATCGAAGGCAGTGGCGTGCTTAGTAATTTTTGAAAGGGTTAAGGACTAACCCAAATAAATAGTAAATTATTTTTACAATAAACTAAAAACTTTTTCCTTTCGTCTAATCTTCCATCTCAGATTCGTCAGTTGCACTGTCGGCACCGGCTATCGTCAGCAAAGTTTTGTTCTTCCTTCAAAACGTGATTGATGCATTTCTTCCAGTTTTCTGCAGTGACGCTTTGAATGGCTTCTTTAAGGTAATTTTGTACATCCGCCATTTTAAATGTCCTGTTTTCTCGTGCTACTTGTCCTTTTACTTGTCCCAAATCAATTCCATAGGATTAAATTCGCAGTGGTAAGGAGGTAATGCGAATTTTCACCGAACAAATTGTTCGGTATCTAAATTCGATCTGTGTGTGGGTGTAAGTATGTTGATTCTTTGTGTTTATGAATTTTAAAATTCTGACTTCAGATTTTGATAGAGCATCAAAAAGTAAGCTTAGGGTTTGATGTACCTCTTCGAGAACACCTTCAAGATGGGGTCCAAAATATGAAAATTTTGAAGTTTAAAATGACATTGAATTTAAAGTAGACACATAGTGAATGACGATTTTGGTAAAAGTGAGTAGACTGTGGCTGTGTTGATTAGAATAAGAACTGTCAATCTAAAATTTTATTAATACTTTCATTACAATTTGTTTAGTCAATGGTAATGCTAGAAGAGCATTCTCAACTGGTTTATATTTGTAAACATTTATTTATAATTTTTGAATATTGTATCAGTGCACAATCAAGACTGCCTTTTGACGACACTTTCTTTAGGCCACATGTCTCAGGAATCTATTCTGAACACTTTCAATGGAACACTTTCTATTTGTCACTTATTATCTGTCTAAGATAATTCCTTGAATGCTTTTAATAGAGATTTATTGCAACCTATTTTTGGCAAATCTTTTAATAAAGGATCCCTTATTTTGACATGTACGCATGCGCAGTGAATAGCTCCTTAAGTTTTGCTTTGATTAAAATAGAGGCTTCCTGTAGTTGCCCTGTAATAAATAGTAGATCAACACCTACGCTGGTCTGATCATATAAGTTATGTGACTAAGCGTCTCAGAGTACTAATTTATAAATTTTACGTGTTACGAAACATTCTAAATCAAAAAAATGTATGTATGATTTACTGCTCCCTTGCAGAATCCTTAATAAGGTATTGCATCACTGCATGGGGTGGTGCCTTTAATACAGCTTTATTGACACTGCAAACAACTCAAAACACTCTTTTAAAAATTATACACAAAAAAGAAAGATTGCACTCTACACAGTTACTGTATTTACATATCAAAGTATAATCAAAATGTGCAATTTTGAAGAAAGGAAATCAAATCTAACTAGAGCTTCAGCAAACAAGGAACTTATCACACTTCGTTTCAAAAAAACTCTCACGCAAAGATCCTTCTTTTATTTTGGCCCAAAGTTCTTTAACATAATACCGCTAAACCTAAGACAAATAAATACTTTAAATAAATTTAAAAAAGAAATTAAAAAATACATGAAAACCTACCCTTTAAAATTCAGTTTCTCCTAACTTAGTCACATCAGTTTTCCCCGCTTATATTCCTGTAGGTCACTTCGTGTGCTACATGTGGATTATCTCAGATCTTGAGAAATTTGTAATTTTTTTCTTTAATTTTTTCTTTACATTTAAATTTCTTATTTTTTCTATAAATATCTACTAAGTATATGTAACACTTCCTAAATTGAACTGCTCCGCAAAACAAGCAAAAATGCTTAAGCGAGAGCATTTCAGTTGTGGAGGTGGAGGTTAGACTAAACTGTTGCTATGTACCTAGATATATATAACAAAAACTGATGTATATTTTATTAAATAATGTAATGTATTTACTATATTACTCTCTACAATAAACTACTACTACTAAACTACTGTATTTAATTTAAATACAGGCTTCCTCCAAGGTTTGCCTTAAGTAAAAGAACTTTATTTTGACTGATGAAGGACGGTTCTGTCAATTTAATGAAATTCAAACTGTTAAAAATCATTAAAATTCATTTTTTTATAATTTAACTAGTGCATATGTATAATATAAGCATCCTCTACTTGTTATTGTAAAAAATAAAAATTTGAGGAAAAAGTAGTAGATAATTAAAAACCTTAAATTAATCGTTATTCCTAACCAACCCTATGTTACGTTTGTGATATTACCAGGTAGAAAAGGGATTACAACTTACTCGCTCGTTAAAATGTTCTTATCAGTGAAACTGACAAAGAGAGAAACGTTGCGTTGCGTTGCCATGAGTTTTATAAAAGAATAAGCAATAAATAAAATAAGTTATTTGAAATAGGGAGGAAATGATTTATAAGTATTACTCAATAATAATGTTTTTCCTAAATAATATTGTTTAATCACACTTTTATTGTGTATTATCCATAATTAGCCACAACCTTCAACTTTACCGTTTACATTTTGATTATGTTAAAAATTGGTAAAATAAGAATGAGATATGACAACGCTGTTTTGCTTGTTTTATGGTGATGTAAATTCTAAATTTCTCTCAAACATTATTTGTTTTAGTTTAGTATTCTTTGACTACAACTTTTGATGTATTTTAAAATAAAATGACTGTTGCAAAAAAACTCGTGGCGCTACTGACTCATCCCCTTAATCTTTCTTATCCATGTGCAGTCATATAGCACTCGCTCGGGACGTTTGTTGATGATGGACTCGGCGACCGCGTTGTCCTTCTGTGGGTGCCTCCTTCACAGCTGCGAGTTTGTGATGATGCATATTTTATACAAATTCACCGGCCATGTATGATTCAGATATAGTACATGCACGCATTCCTCAGAGCCTAAATGGTTATTGCTTCGGCCACCAGCATCAGCTTTTACTTTGATTTTTAACCTTCTTTGAAGATACTTATGCATTGGCGTCGCTACTGGTCTCCTCCCCTATAAGAACTGTTTTTCACAATCATTTGATTATAAAATTCACTTCTGAAATAACGTGTGTAATTTAATCAAACCCTATTAGACCAGGGTCGTTAATTTTTTAAACAAAAAAAATAATAGTAGGATGAAATTCATTGGAAAACAAGAGAATATAACAAAAATGAAAGGAAAATAATTTACGGGCGACCTGAGGTCGGGAAGAGAAGGGGGGTGAGTTTTTAAGCGTAAAAAACTGTTTATCTCGATTTCCGGCAAAACTACAAGTCCTCTGGAAAAAAGTTGGCAAAGTTGTAGATAATAAAAAGATTTACAACTTTTGTATTTACACTTTTTTCACATAACCTCAAAATGTATGTGAAAAATTCAAATAACCAAGTTTTTGTTTTTTTATTTTTATCTTTTACAAAAATTTTTTTTTTTCACGAAATTTGGCGAAACTTACCTTTTTATATCCCAAACACACTAATTTTTTTTTTATTTAAAATATTTATTTTTTCACCTTATTTTGAAAAAAAAAATTTGGATTCGAGTTTTTTTCGTTTCTTTGCATTTTTTGAGAACATTTACCATAGTAATGCATATTTTTTACACCATCAAAAAGTAGAGATTTCAACGAACAAAAAGCCCACCGAGTTTTTTGAAAAAGCAAATATTTTGACGTGCGAATTTTCAATTGAAAATTAGGGTGATTTTTCGATATTAAGTCAAAATAAGATGAATAATAAATATTTTAAATCAAAAAAATTACAGTGTATTTGGGACATAAAAAGGTAAGTTTTCACCAAATTTCGTGCAAAAAAAATTTTTTTTGTAGAAGATAAAAATAAAAAAACAAAAATTTGGTTATTTGAATTTTTCACATAAATTTTGAGGTTATGTGAAAAAAGTGTAAATACAAAAGTTGTAGATCTTTTTATTACCTACAACTTTGCCATTTAACTTTTTTCCTTAGGACTTGTAGTTTTGCCGGAAATCGAGATAAACAGATTGCCCGTAAATTATTTTTCCTTTCATTTTTGGTATATTCTTCTTCTACTATTGTTTTTTTTTCACCTTTTACCCTTTTCAAAGGCTTCAGCCCTGGTATATATATTGAAAATGAGCTTAATCTAGATCAAAGGTTCCTAAAGTGGTCCAGGTGGACCCCCAGGGGTCCATAGGAGACCACACGAGGGTCCACGTAGATGTGAAAAGAAAACAGAGGTTCACAATTTGTAAGGGGGGGTCCACGAAAAATTTTCTGGTTTTCATAATAAAGAACAAAAATTTTGGCTTGGATTTTCCTATCAACGTAGGCAGGTAGCATCATTCACTAGATAGGTACTCAAAAATATTCGAGACTCAGTTCAAACAGAATTGAATAGAACAATAGATAATAGTACAAGTGTACACCACATGTCGAGACTTGCAAAGTGCCGTCCGTGCGCTCGCTCGTCCGAGATGTCTTGATGAGGATATTAAGACATACGCTCAACATTTAAATACCTTGCATGATGACTTCAAAAATAGATTTGAAGATATTCTGACGATGGAAATACCACCATGGATCATAACCCCATTTGATGAATCGAAAGAGGCGAATGTGGTATTACAAGAGGAGCTACTTGAGCTCAGCACCAACGAGGAACTGAAGGTGAAATTTAAAAAAGGCTATCAAACATTTTGGCTGCAGGCAGAAATCCCCGAAAAATATCCTGGGCTGTGGGAAATTGCGAGAAATTTTTTATAGTGTTTCCCTCGTCATATCTCGCCAAAAGAAGTTTTAGTGCCGTTACCAACCTGTTAACAAAAAAAGGAGCAGATTGAACATCACAGAACGGGGAGATTTGGGATTACTTCTTACAAAACTGAAGCCAAATATTGATAATTTAATTTAATTTAAAAGTATGACTACTTTTTATTGTTGATTTACATTTCAGAGTTCATTGTTGATTATTTGTAATAATAAATGTTTATAATTTTGTATAACCACAAGTATTATTTTAATAAATAGGACACAAGAAAATGTGCTACTTTTTTTTCTTCTTAACACCCCCAATTTGGAGTGATATTTTTTAGGAGTTTTGGGAATACAGTAGAAATGTAGCGGCAGGAGGTCTACCGAAAATAGTAAAACTTTGAAAGTGGTCCACGAGAAAAAAGTTTGGAAACCTTTGATCTAGATTTAAAAAAATGAATGTTTGGTTCACCCTGGTATTGTAAAACGCCTTGTATATATGAATACTATAATATGAAGTTTAAGGTTAGACCAGGGCCTACAATTCGTAATTAACTTTTGTTGATGTTTTCGATATCGAGAATTTCATGGTTCCCCAAAAATCAACTTGTTCCAACGTTTTTCTAGACTTTTTTACATAATTGAATTAGCAGGGACGGGGCAAAATTTAATTTCCAGACTGTATTTTAATATTTAATAAAATGAATCAATTTTCTGTTTCACTTTCGTCCGCAGAAATATTGCTGGTTGCTTTTCCCATATCAATTGTGTTTGGACGCTCTGTACATTGGGGTTTATCTAGCGATTTGATATCATACAAAATTGTGCCGTTGGTTATATTGTTTATGTACGTTACTTGTCCACTTTTGAACAGATGTTGATTCTGATCGGGGTTTGTAAAGGTGGGCGTAGTGGATCATGTAGCGGTTTCTCCCAATAAATTACCCTTCAATGAATTTCGATATTTAGTAAAATTACTTTGTCTTGTTTTAATATCTATTGATATTTTATTATCGCAATATTTTGCCCTGGAAGTCGAAATAATGATAAATTTTTTAGAAAAGACGATTTCTAATTTTAAATCGGTATATTGTCAAAATTTTGTTACCAACATGGGACGTCTCATACTTCGTTTGAACTTGTTTTAGATAACTATCAATTTTTGTATTTAAAATCACTTGATTTCTAATAGTGGAGTCGATCTGGCTTTCGAAAACAGACTGATGAAATCGAGTAATTTTTTTCCCAATCGATGAAATCAGTTCCCCCATCATTCCTGCATGAAATGTTCGACCCAGGCGGCGGTGGAGGAGGGAGAAATCCTCTATCTAAAGAACTTGAAAACGGTTTTTCCGACAAATCTCAGCTGCGTTTGATCCCAAAATTCAAGAGCTTGACAAAACACGTAATCTCGTTCCAAACTGAACCCAATAACTCAATTAGTTCGCGAAAAAAATTATTTAATTATTTCTCGAGAGGCAGTGGAGATAGGGTCTTAATTTTTTGTGAATAAAAGGGTAATAACGAGTACTTTTATGAGCCGAAGGGTAGGGGTGATGGGACAAGAAGGGGGGAGATATAGGTGGAAAACAAATATTATTGAAAAGCTTGTAACTTCTATACTAATTGAGCTAGCGCATCCAGCCAGGGCTCAAATTGTTCACTTTTTCATCCGCTAAAAGATAGCAATTATATATAAATTTGAGTTACCGCGGAGCTCAAATGAAAGATAAAGAAAATGCCGTCTAGAGGTGAAAACATTTTTTTTCATTAACCCCCTTCTTCATGCCTAAAATCGCGAACAAAAAATTATCCATTTTTTATTTTTTTCGCGCCAAGCCCGCATTTGTGAAAAAAAATTTTTTCCGTGTGAACAATTTGAGCCCTGGCTGGTTGAGCTAGCTCAATTAGTACAGAAGTTTCAAGCTATTCAATAATATTTGTTTCCCCCCCATATCTCCCCCCTATTTGTCCCACTACCCCCATCCTTCGGCACATAAAAGTACTCGTTATTACCCTTTTATTCACAAAAAATTGAGGCCCTATCTCCACTGCCTCTCGAGATAATTAATTAATTTTTTTCATTTTTGCAACTTCAAATCGCGATAATTCGCGAACTAATTGAGTTATCGGGTTCAGGTTAGAAGGAGATTACGTGTTTTGTCAAGCTCTTGAATTTTGGTAAGAATATTTTTTTGTGGGATCAAACCCGGCTGAGATTTGTCGGAAAAACCGTTTTTAGATAGAGGATTTCCCCCTAGTTCCCCCTAGTCCACCGTCGCCTGGGTCGAACATTTTATGTAGGAATGATGGTGGGATCTGACTTCATCGATAGGGAAAAAAAATTTCTTGATTTTATCAGTCTGTTTTGAGCCGTTTTTTTTCGCCAGATCTACTCCATTATAAGTACATATTTTATTTATTACTAGCTTATGGTCTGTATGGGCACTATAGGCAAAAAAAATTTTCACGCCGAAGTAAGAAAAATTTACGTTTATTGATTTTGAATACCCCTTTTCCAATATTTGTTTCTTCAAAATTTCTATCCATTTTTTATCCAAAACTAATTTTTTTTAACGACGGTGGAATTTTTTGAACCATAAAAATAACAAAAAAGGACCGTGGGCGTACCAAAACTACCTAAGGTTGTGAAATAAATTACACTTGTTCCCAAGAACAAAGACATTAAGTGTCCTACACTGCACCAGCGTCTGGACAACAACTACTCCTTGGGCTATATGCCCCCCCAGGTATTGAATTTTTTTTATGAAACTTTGTGAGAACGTTCTCTTTTGTGTTTTAAATAAGCTGTAATTTTTTCAAAGCAAAATATTTATTTCTGGATTTTACACGAATTTAAATTAAAAAAAGTCTATCTGTATCTGTAACGCTAGAAGGGTGTGTCTGTTCATAGTCATATTTTTTGGCTGTTTCGGTGTTCGGATACTGTAGAAGTTCCTTGGCTAGCTTGCAGCCTGTTTCGTCGTCCCATCTACCCTTAAACTTTTCAAGGGAGTGCTTCTTTAGTAGGTCCACCATAGCTGATGCCGATAAGCTTATGAAAGTGCCAGGTCCCAAGAGTTTTTGGGAGGCTGCTTTCTTAGCTAACGAGTCATCTATACGGTTGCCTTTTGATTTTCCATGGCCTTTGATCCAAGCTAAAGTGACCACGTTGTTGCTGCAAGCTTCGATCAGGGCCTGGTGACATTCTAGTACTAGAGCTGATGTAATGCGTGGTGTATTAAGAGCTAGTAGTGTCTGTCTGCCATCCGTAAGGATGTAAATATTATTACCAGTACCAGTAATGTTTCTTCTGGTAGTCTCTCTTTTGCGGCGATGGAGATAGCAGTGAGCTCTGTTTGAGTTACACTGGCATTTGCACCCGTTGCCCTTTTTATATTAAGATTCGTGGATCTGGAATACATTCCACAGCCTGACCCCCTCATTTGTTTTAGATCCTTCGGTGTAGAGGCACAAGGCACCTGCTGCCAAGGTAGCTTCTTGCACGTTTTTAAAAAAGTCTAATTTTCAATCGAAAAAGTTGGTTTACCTACAAATTTTCAATTTCAATCAATATGGTATGAAAAAAATATATTGTTCGTATGGAAAAATATGGTTTTTAGCGTTTTTCTCGATAATTTTGCGGTTATATTGAAAAATGATCAATACAAAAGTTTTAGATTTTTTAATTATCTACAACTTTTACATTAAACTTTTTCGATAGGGTGCATATTTCAGCCACAAATCGTAAAAAAACAATATCCAACCATCAAAACGTATATTTAGCTACCCCCACTCCCCTTCTGGAACTTTTACTTAGTCGTCTTGATTTTTCTTAATTTACTTATAATTTATTCTAAATTTTCCGACCATCCACATACTGCTAAGTGATTTTTTAATGTTGAATTTGAATTAGTCTTGTAAAAATTTAACAATCTGAGAACATCTTTTGCACTAAATATTTTTTTCATATAAATATCTCTAATTTTATTTTTATAAAATTGCTTAGAAATTATTGATCCAAATTTAAATTTTTGACAATCGGATAGACGATTTTAAGCCTTTTAAATTGCGATCTCAATTGATAATGAAATCCTAAATGTTTCAGCTTGTAAAGTGATGAGACTTTATATAACAAAGTAAAAAAACAAAAAAACATCCCGAGTAAAGAAAATTATGGATATATTTATACGTAAAAATGATAAAAACATAATCCGACCGGGAACCAAGTTCGAAGAATTATTGTTAACGCTTCCAATTTGAAGCAAATGCGTGCGCGTTTATGGTTTTCCCTGTTATCATTTTTTTTACCGCAAGGAATTGTTATCTAATCAATATATACAGTCAGTAATTAGTCTGAGTAAATTAACCTCTCCCTATATCCTGTTTCGTTCTTTTAATTCTTCCGAAGGATATGTGACAATTTTAACGTTATCAGTTAAACAAATATTATTATCAAACACACTTTTCTTTTGCAAATCCCATTTTTAGACCGACTCATTTGACGATTTGTCGATTCAATTTATTCATACGGTATAAAATATACGTTTATAAGGGAATTTCCACGACGAAGACATTTAATTTCCTTCCACGAAAATCGAACATCAGGTCCCCGCCACTTCTGACAGCGAACGTAGGTGTCTCCGGCTCATGAATAACTTCTGTATAGGTAGAAATTTTTTATAGCCGGGGCGGACGACCGAGATCTGAGGGTGAAAGACGAAGGTAGAAGAAGAGTAGCACGAGCACAAGCACGCAAACACGCGTCCTCCGCCGTCGTCGGCGTCCTCGACATCAAGGGAGGCATGGCCCGAAAGCAGACTCTCGTATTGATCCAAAAAGGTCTTCAGCATTCAGCATTTCACTGTTGTTGGACCTGGGCACAGCAGCCATACCCACCACCTTCAGGGGTGTCACTTTTTATTTTTTCTTCGAGGTATAACGAAGATAAAAACAATAAGAATGACGGAGCGTTTACAATAAGGACTTTTATCATTTAAAACGTCTAAAGAAAACTCTTTTATTCTAATAATTATCTTAAATAACTATTATGCACTTGAAAATTGGTCCGTAATAGCAAGAAATTCTACCAATCCTTATTTCTCGAGTTCTACCCAAACAGGTTCCCGATATATTTCAGTTTAATGTCTCCAAAAAGTACTCATCTATCATTACACGTCTCAAAATCAATCATGGATGTGTTCCAGCCCATCTGCATAATAATAATAATAAATTGTCTTTATTCATACTGCAAATATTACAATATATTGTTATGGTGTAAAAAATGGGACAAAATTATGGGAAGTGTATTTTAAAACGAATTAAAAAAAGGACTTAAAAAAAGGTGATGGTTGTTGTGAGATGTTTGTTGGATGTTTATGTTTTTGAGATTAAAAAGATGTCAGATGTGACAAAAAATAAAGAATATTTAAAAAATGAAAAATCTCAGAATTTGATTATCCTTAACAATTGGCGCAACAACGTGGGGCTGATTAAAATAAAGGGACAATTAACAAAAAAAGGTATTATAAATAATTTTTAAGCTAAACTAAACTAAACTGAACCAAAATGGATCTTAGAAATGGGAAAAGAATAGGTTTAGAAGCACAGGAAGAGGAAGACATACAATTGTCAGAAGAGAAAGGACAAGAAGAAATAGAAAATATAGATCAAGATGAAGAATATAATTGTAATGAAAGTAATGAAGACGAAAGACAGTCAATGCCAACCGAATATAAGAATAGAAGACTCAACTTTATACACTGAAATTAAAATATAAAAGGAAATAAGAGTGGAGATGATAGCAAGAATAGATGAAGTAGAGGTGTCACAAGAGATAAAATTAAAAGAAACTGAGAACAAGTTAAAGAAAGGGATACAAGAAAACAAAAGTAACATCAATTCAAGAATAGGGAAAATTTAAACTAAAATAGAAACAAATGAAGAAGAGGTTAGAAAAACTGAAAGAAAAACCATAAAAGAAATTCAAATTTTAGAAGCTAAAATAAATAAAGATGTAAAAGTAAACATGGGAATAGCAGAGGACGAGAATAATAAAGTTAAAAAGGAATTCAAATTAGAAATCAGAAATATGCAAACAAAGATTGAAGAACAAATCCGAAAAGAAGGTTATATTAATAGAGAAAATTACATGGGGGCATAATGGCATATGGTGGAAGTAATCACAAATTTTATGGAAATATTAAAAGGTTGCATCCAAAAGTATTTGTGGAGATTTTAAAAAACAAAATAAGAAGAATGCAAGAGATAGAGGACATCAAAGAAAGATTAAATGAAAATGGAAAGAGAAATTGGAAGAAAAGGAAAAACAACGAGCATTGTTTAAAGACCAAGAATTATATGTCATAACTAAAAATCTATCAGAAGAATACAGAATACAGAATAAAGAAGAATATCAGAAGAAGGTTAAAAGAGATACACAACAGATATGGACATATAGGTATAAGGAAGACCTGGCTAGTTTTTAGAGAAAATTATATTTAAAAAAAGATTTAACTACCACAAAAGATTTGTTTGGAAAATGTAAAATGTGTCAGATGTCAAATGACATAATACGTTTATAGAATTTATATAAATTGAAGATAATAAATAGTAGTGAAATTGTAAAATTCGTTGAACTTTTCTTATTCATTATATTGCAAGAAAAGTTCAACGAAATTTTAGGGAATGTTGTTATGGTGTAAAAAATGGGACAAAATTATGGGAAGTGTATTTTAAAACGAATTAAAAAAAATTATATAAAAAGGACTTTAAAAAAAAGGTGATTGTTGTTATGAGATGTGTTTGATGTTTTATGTTGATGAGAAAAAAAAATGTCAGATGTTAAAATTTAAATAAAGATTATTAAATAGTTATTTATGTGCCAAGGACTGTCTATCATAGTTGAGTCTTCAAATCGATAGCCGAGGCGCAGCCGATGCTAGCAAGCAGGCGAGACAGTAGACAGTTTTTCGCCGAGGCGCATATTACTTTTTTCGTCGACCTCTACAAATTTCCGAAAGAAAATCGACCATTTTTGAAGGCAAGCATTTTTCGTCCGCAATCCGCAAAACGAGTCATTTGAGGACGAAAAGTACTTGCCTTCAAAAATAGTTGACTTTTCATTCGGAAATTAGTACGTAAAATGTAATTTTTTGTAGAGGTCGACGAAAAAAGTATTTAAATCATAGAATTTCATTATCATTACAATATATTTCAAAAATGGGGCGAAGTCTTACTATAAAAATTGACTAAAAATTGACATAACTAATTATAATATTAAGCTTTAAGTAACTGCAAGTAACATAAACAAAAAGGAAACAATATTTAAACATTATTAGAAAAATTGAAGGAAATATAAAAATTGATCCTTATTCGTAAAATGAAAATCTAAAAAAAACATAAAATATGTGTAAGTAAAATATAAAAAAGTAAGTAAAATACAAAAAAGAAAAAACAATATAGTCTTAATACGGAAATAATTTTTTTATTATTATTTTTTTTTTAATTTTTTAAATTTTTTTTAATTATTTTTTTAAATATATAATAATATCATATAACCTACGTGATTTTAATTAATTTGGAATCGCATTATAAACATCATTGTAGGAGAAACATTTCTAAAACCCAGCTTGACGATATATAGGTATAGTTTTTCCATTTTCAATTGCAGAAACAAAATTCTCAGATGTGCCGACAGGATACTTTGATCGGCTTTGGCGGCTTGTAGATGTGCCGACAAGTGGCTTTGTCGGTATTAGAGGCTTGTATAAAGCGGGATCATTTTGTTCTGCATTTGAAAATGGACAAACTATAACTCAATAGTAAGTGGATTCCTAATAAAACGGTCGTGAATGTCGCCTCTAAATATTAATTTTTCTTTGAGGTACGGTGGTGTAGATGTGATATTCGGAAAACTAAGGAAGCCATGGTGATGTTTAAATATATCATCAATTCGTAACCAACCGAGCTCATGTATTTTGTTTGAAACTCTATCATATTTTTGAAGTCCATAGACAAATCTGCAACAAAAGTTTTGGATTCTTCGAAGACGCTGTTTAGTTACTTGATATAAGCGAGGGAAGTATAGTACTAAGCCATTGTTTAGGATAGAGAGAACCAATGTTTCACATAATTTTTTCCTTAATTTAAAATTAAGAATTTGTCTATTTCGATAAAGGTGTCTCATTGCTAGTTATGACTTTTTAACCATAGCGCAACATGTTCCTCAAACCGAATTTTGCAGTCAAATATTATTCCCAAGTTCTTTCCACTTTGAGAGATTTTTAAGGGTTCCTTTTGGATAAGAAGTTGTAGGCAAATTTGTAGACAATTTTGGATAAAATACTATCGCTATACATTTTTTGGGGTTTAGTTTAAGGTTGTGGGCACTTGAATAAGTTTGTAAAGATAAGAGCTCCAGGTGAATACGCTCTGAAGCAAGATCAGACAAGTCGGGTTGATAGGAGTAGAAAACCTGTGTATCATCAGCAAATGATTGGCTATTAACATATTTTAGAGATTTTTTAATATCAGATACATAAATTAAATAAAGCAAGGGACCTAAGACCGACCCTTGAGGGACACCTGAGGTAACTATTGAAAAGTCAGAAGAGTTATTATCAACTACAACTTTTTGGTAACGTTCACTAAGATAATTACGAAAAAACTTACATGATATGGAGTCGAATCCGTAATATTCTAGTTTAGCACATAAGAGCACATAAAAGCTTTCGAAAAGTCTAGTAACACGACGATTTTATTATGTAATATGTTATATTAAATAATAATGTTGTTGTAATATAACCTTTGCGAAAACCAGATTGAGAATTAGGTAAAATCCCATTATTTACTAAATAACTGTAGATTTATTTAGAAACCACTTTTCTATAGTTTTAGAAACAGCTGGGAGTGTACTTACTGGGCGCAGATCACCAAAACAACTTGGATTGCTAAGTGTGGGCAAAGGTTTAACAATTGAATATTTCCATACTAGAGCTGCCCCTTTGTCAACATGATAATGAAACGGCTGATCTGAATCACCTTTTCTTTAATTGCAAAAATAATCCATGAATTGCTAATTTCATTGATAAACTAAAACATTTCCCTATCAGCATCCAAGTCTTACTGGCAAAGGAGGAAAAAGATATATATGACCTAATTGTGGAATTTATCTTAATAAATAAAATCGCTATCGAATTATTTTCACTCAAATGAGTCATCTTTTCTTTTTAAGTTACTTTGTGTGTATGACTAAAGGACCAAGCCCAAAGCCAGTCAAATTTTTTTTTTGAATTTTATGTATGGGAGCAAAAACTAAGCAGTTTTACTGAACTAGGAGAAGATGGTTTAAATATTTTCGTCCGGTATGGTCGCTGAACACTTCCAGTTAGATGATAATCACGTGTTAGATCTTGTATTTCGTTGTTGCCAAGGAAATATTTGAAACAATATCTATTCCTTGTTTACGATGATGCTGCTTTGTAGGCAGAGCCGTAATAAAATATTTTACTATGTATTAAGCTAAATCATTTTATATAAAATAAAAGTATTTATTTGTTGTGAAGGTATAGGTATGTTTAAGTTTCTGCTAAAAATAATAATTTTGTGATCATTTGGATTATACCTTATACCTCCCAGGGCCGGTTTTAGCGAGATTTTTACGGCGCCCCCTAACTGCAGTTCAAAACCCATACGAGAAAAAGGCAAAGGATATAATGAAATAACCATTTATTAAAAGAAATAAAAATTTATTAAAAAAAAAACTAATAAATTTTTACTGTGAAGCTGAAATCTTTCAACTATTCGGCTAGCTAATCTAGCCGAATAGCCTCACGAGAGACTTGAACATCAGTTTTCTCAGTTTTACTAGCCAAAGTAATCAAAGCGTCATGGATGGCACTAATTTGATAGCGGACTGCTTTAACACTGCTTATTCTTGCTTTCCAACGGGTGTCACTGATCTTTTTAACAGTATATACTCCCAAGTGATCGATTAGAATTATTCATCGATGAACAGAAGCTGAAAACAATGTGAACAACCTCTGAAGTAATCCAAACAAAGTGTCCGATTTTACGGATGACTTAGTAGCATCGCATAGTACGAGATTGTAGCTATGACAGAGCCACACGGTACATCCCAATATTTTTTCCTTTCATGTTCGCCCCGATGTCATAATCCTGGCCCCTACAATCGTTCAATTCCAGTCCGTATTTACTTAAAATATCAATAATAACTTCAGTCAGTCTTTCACTAGTCGACTCATTGGCAGGTATAAATTCTATCAAATGCTCTTTTACCGATATTTTATCGTCATCTGATAATATATATCCTAACGCCGCCCCTGACCACACCTGCCAGCTGTCTCAGTTTCTCGCATTTAGCTTCCAGAGTTTGATTGAAGCTGTTTATTATCAATTTCCTAAAAAATCCTACAGGAAATGTACATTTTTCAAAATTTATTTGGTAGATGGTGTTTGAAGAAAGCAGTTGTGCCATTTCGTTGCTATTCTTTCAAGAACTTAATTAATTGTATAATATTACACGGATTGACCTCTTACTGTGCCACCCCTGACCACCTGCGATTCTGCGAATGTAGTGTAAAGGGGGGCCGTTCTTGCAGACCGACAACCAGAATTCCAGCGAGTCGGCTGGCTTGTCTCCCTGGGCTTTTCTCCTCTTCAACTCTAATATTTATACTATGTGTCAGGCCCAGATCAACTCTGATTAGAGTCGCTCTCCTTTTGTTTGGCTCCCGACATGGCACAGTCAACTCTAACAGCCTGATGGTTCTTTTAATGGACAGGATATTGTCCTTTTTTTTTGTTAGCGAGTTATATTGATTTTAGGATGTGCTTTGAATGGTGTATACTCAAGTAACGAGGGACTATTTCAATACATATTGTAAGGAATAAGCTTGATAAATCAAATTGTATTTTTTTTATTTGGTGATGTACGACATACAACACATTACATCATCAATTCAAGTCCATCATAAGCCGGTAAAGTTATTTTACCGCACTTTTTGCAAAAAGAAACATCACACTTACCTTTTAATCATAAGGACATCTAATTTTTTTCACAGGAAAAATTAGATGCCCGAATGGTATTTGACAAGACTATTTCAAGAGTAACAGATTATTCTGCATACACATAGCTTACAAAACATATTACCTATTATATATGCATACATAATAAATATGTAGGTATTAACTGAAAAATAGGTATTTATTTAATCGCAAAATACTACAAACTAAATATAAATTGCAATTTTAGTACACAGTAGGAGTATTGTTTGAAATCTTTGTTAACTCATTGATAACATTGGGTGTAGGTACATCATTAATGTTGTTGATGGGTCCAACTGTAGAGTGAGAAGCTCGAGGAGTGGCTGCAGGATTTTCTGTTTTCTGTTTTTTAGCTGGAGGTTCTGAGGCGTCACTTCTAAGGGTGTTTATGATGTTGGAATAATGCTCATTATCCATTTGCAGATAAGGCTTAATTGAGTTGACTGAATTGTGCCCAGTAATTTTAATTAATTGTTGTTCACCCCTCCTTTAGCCAGATTACTGACTGCTGTCGACCGCATAGAGTGATTTGTTAGTTTTATTTCTTTTGTATTTATTCCTGCCTTCTCTGCTGCTTCTTTAGTCCATTTCGAAAGCCCGTTTTTCCCACTGGAGTGTTCTTGTACCATCCACTTGTTGTTCTGGTTCCATGATGGGTTTACTGTACAAAAAATCTATCAGTTGTTATTCTAGATGAATGTTTAACCATTAGAATTTTAAAAAGACGGACTGGACAGAAGGTATGACTCTTCGTGTTGGGGACCAGTCATATACTATCGGCCATTTTTTTTTCTCCACCCTGTGCCGTTTTATTGAAGAGAGGATTATATTCTACTCTTCCTAAAAAGTAGAATTTTTGAAAATCAGTTATTTTAAAAAATATGTAACTATGTTATCTACCTGTTTTAATCCCAGAATTATCCACTTCCTATTTAAAATAATGAACTCTGCAATTGACTGCTTCTCCACCTCTCCTGGCAAGTTCTACTGAAGCGATATGGTGAAAAAGATTTCATTTTGTTGCAGCACCTGGTACCCTGTAATTTTTTTTCATAGCGATAGTATAATTAAATAAATAAATATCTACAGTACGTATACCACCTTTGTACCAAAAATTATTCATAAATCGAGACTCGACCTTCGCACATCCATATCCGCAACATTCTTCGCGGCCAATTATGCAAGGATGGCATCTTGGCGGGCCATGAATACATCATCAACATCAATGGAAGTAGGTACCTGCTGACCAAACAAATTTCGCAACACGTGCCACGCTCCACGCATTAAAATCAACAGAAGAGACAAAGACGAAAGTTCGTTTTCATTTCATGACTGCTACGTTGGACAAACAAAGAAAATACAATTAACTATCGATTACCATCGTCACATGTTTCTACTATCATCATGCTTATTTGGTTGTTTGTTTTTGTGACAAATTGGGGAGTCGTCGTTTGGTTCATTATAGTTAGAGTATTTGAATCACAATTAATAAATATATTTTTTCATTTGTCAATATTCAAAGATTATCCGAATTAAAAAAAAACAGAAGCCATTTTGCAGTAAACTATGCTATATTTTCTGAATACAAAGTGGAGGAATATCTGTAGAAAATTAATCGTTATCATCAATAAAACCCAAGTAGCATTATAGTGAAAGAAACTGATATCGCAAATTCGATTGGGTGGCTATTACGTAATAATCACTAAATCTAGTAAATCTACCGACAGTATTCTACCTTTGAAGTGTAAACAAGTGTTCGAAAGAGCTTTCGATATGAAAACAAAAGTTAAAATAGGCTATAATGTTACGTGAGTGATACTCGGCGGCCAATGACACGGCCATACATTATCGTGTTGCTATAAATAAAGTGTGACAATGCATCAGTAATCGCCTGTGTTTCGGGTGTCGATGGTGGATATA
The DNA here is from genome assembly GCA_949320105.2 of Crepidodera aurea. Classification (NCBI taxonomy): domain Eukaryota; kingdom Metazoa; phylum Arthropoda; class Insecta; order Coleoptera; family Chrysomelidae; genus Crepidodera; species Crepidodera aurea. The sequence goes on from OX439472.1 coordinate 44,412,371, forward strand.
CGTCAACAGAATATTGCACTATTTCAGGAAAATAGTGCGAGATCACAAAATGAACAAGCACTATACAGTGCTTGGAAAAATTCCGAATATGAAAAAAGTTGTTTAGTAAACAAAATAAATTCTATACATCAACACTTAGAACAAATGCAAAAAGGTCACTCAGATCTACTAAAGAAATTATCTCCTCCTCCACAGGAAGAGGAAAAAGATAAAATACACACTGATGAAGAAGAATTAGCTAGAGAGACAGAGTGGATAAGAAAGAAACAGGGAAACAACAAGAAAAGAAGAATGGATACCTCACTCTCACCTCCACAAACTGTCTCAATTAATCAACAGATAAAAGCCAAAAAACCTCACCAAAAGTGTGAGAACACAAATTACAGCAACTACTGACCCGACTTTATCTTAGAACAACTTAAGAAACAGGAGCCGTTATTCCAAAAATTTGGTGAACGATTAACTCGTTTAGAGCTATTCCAAAGCAGAGGAATGGCTAATTTCAAAAAATGGAATGGAACGCTAATGGTCTCTTGCGTGTCTCATTTCTGAAACGCATTTTACTAATCAGTCACATATTAAATTTAGAAATTACAAAATTTATCAAAATAACCATCCTGGCAATGCAGGGAGAGGTGGAAGTGCCATAATAACTAAGATCCCATAGGGATCTGGAAATGGACACTGTTCACCAGACCATCAAGAAATTAGCCAAGGGCCATGAAGGATAAAAATCAAGGAAAATGGAAGAAATAATATGCAGGACAGAGAACGACCTACAAATCAAAAAAAAAGGAAACATAACATCCGAACGACATTTTTTAACTCCAAATACCCTTTGGAAAAACATAAACTTTGAATGTTGGTATAAAAATGTTCCATTGGGAAGATCTACTTGTACCAAAATCTGCAGCTAAAACTGGACTTCCACAACAATTTCAAATCATTTAAACCGTGCTAGTAATATTTCTCAGCCAAAACAAAATAATTTAAAGTCAAAAATGAGTATACAATCACTTATTTTTATGCGATTGAGATTTTTTTGTAGAAAAAAGAAATAAAGTCCGCAACTGTGCTACATTATATTCTAACGAATTTCACCTCAATTATTTTCTCTCCCAACAATTCTGGTCCAAACGACATTTCAGTGTCATAAGTTAATTCTTCAAAGGAAAGTTATGGACATGCATATCCTGAAAACTTATTGTAAAACTCAAGATTTTCCCTGTGCCAACAGGTTAATTTATTCTATGGATGGTTGTGCTTTTTGAAATTCATCTCCTTGGCAAGGAAATTACGCAATTTTTAGAACAGTACAGTTACGTGGGCATTATTAGCAATAACTAGTAGGCAACAACAAAAGCTAAAGATAAAACTCGGTCGTAAAAAATATAAGCGATAAATATGGATACTTTCGTTAAATCTGCAGGTGCAATATCTAAGCGTATAATAAAAGATCAAAGATTCATTTTTGTTATTCTATTGAAAATTGTACTTAATTTTTTTTAGATCACCATATCGGGGCTCATTTAATGGGGTAATTAGAGAGTTTTTAGATCTTCAAGGAGACTCACTCAACCTCTAGCCTTACGAGAATTGAATTAAATAATGAGATCAAATCCTTTATTACGCGAGTCAAAAAAAAGGGTTATTTATTAGCAGTTGTTTGTTGGCACGTAGTAGACCAGGGCCAATAATTTTTAAACAAAAAAAAAACTTAGCACTATGTGAATGGTCGGAAAATTATAACTAAATTAAGAAAAATCAAGGCGACAGAGTAAAGGTTACGGAAGGGGAAAGGGGTAGGTAAATATACGTTTTGACGGCTGGATATTGGTTTTTGTGGCTGAAATATGCATCCTATCTAAAAAGTTTGATGTAGATAATTAAACAATCTAAAACTATTATATTGATCATTTTTTAAGATAACCTCAAAATTATCGAGAAAAACGGTAAAAACCGGTTTTTTTTTAGTTTTTAATTTTTATCTCCCGCAAAAATAATTTGTTTTATGAAACTTGGTGAAAACGTTCTTTTTTGTGTTTTAAATAATAATTTTCTCAATACAAAATTTTTATACGAATTTAAATTAAAAAAAAATCTCATTTTTCCATATTTTTCAATACGAACAATAATTTTTTTCATACCATCTTAAGAGCATTTACTACCTTGGTGAAACTGGGTGTGCTTTCTCATATCCCAGAAATTTTTTCAGTGAAAACCGTTTATCACAAAAAAAAGTTGCATTTTTTTTAATTCCGGAAAGTCAAGGAAACAGAAAGAAAGAAAATGAATAACAAGGAAAGTCACTACTTCTACGTTGAAAAAAATGGAATGAACCTACACAATCGTAAAAATAATGACTTTCCGGTATTCTTATATACCACCTGATTAGCTAAAAAATAACAATTTTCATGAAATCTTTTCTGTTTTTGAATAAAAACGCACCCAAAATTCAAACATTCTTGGATAGAAATGAAACGCCGCACATTGTCATTATTACTACCCGACCTAGTTTCGAGAACAATATCTGTCGCTGTCTTTGTTCAAGGCCTACTCTACCCGAACTACATGATCGTCGCCGTATGTCTCAGATTACTATACAATCCTATTAGTTTAATTTTAATCCTTTTTCAGGGCCGTCCCACAAATTATTTTTGATTTTATGGATCGGTGTGGTAGAACTTACTTACTTTTTTATTTTAACTTTATTTAAGGTATTAAAGTTCGCACTTTTTTGAAATTTATTAGTTTTTAAACCTTTTTTAATTATATTTTATATAGAGCCTAGTTGAAGAGGTGGTATGTATAATTTTCAAATTCAAAATGTACTTATTGCTCATATTTTTTTTTAGATTTATAAATTTTTTTTCTTCAATTGTCTTTTACCGCAGTTAGTGGATCCAAGAACAGCAAGGGGTTGGAAATAAGGAACAATTCCCGACAACACCTGAGGATTATTTAGTAAAATTCCAATAAATCTCGATTTTTCTATCACGTTTATTTTATTCTTCCATTCTCTATTCCATTATTTTTGGGTTACATTTTATTGATTACTATTTTATAAAAGTTATCTATAAAATTTTGTTAAAAATAATTTAAGAAGAAAATATGTAGAATTTTGAGAAAAATGCTTTTAAAATGTTTTATAGTAGTTGCTATTATTCCAGGAGGGTTAAAATTATGCAATTATATCTGAATAAAAATAAAAAATATCAGAAAATAATTTTTTGTAGTATTTACCGCATTAAAAAACAAAAACTTTCCTATAACGAAATTGATACTATGCAACTTATATTGACCGATGACATAAAAAAAACAAATTGACATCAATATAATAAATATATCCAATAACAATAACCTTTTGTGCTCAATTAAAAGAAGACGACGGAGTGTCGAAGGAGTGTGTCATCAAATTTATTAACCGATTCGCACTTGTCAGCTATCTGGAGCTTTCTGTTTCTGTTGGTCGGCCTCATATGATTGCTTCTTAGGGTTATATTTACGACTGGCCGAATTTTTCCACCAAAAAAATATTCCCCTGCACAATGAATCTCTACTAAACTATACTAAATAATTTGCAATATATCTTTTCCAAACTCCTAATTATTTTTTAAAATTTCCAGCATCGCCTATTTGTAACCTAGAACATCAATTAATTGAACCACAAAATCAATTTTCATTTGTGGTTAATATATCACATTGAACTACCTAGATGGCGTAGTCGCAAACATACTAGCTCGGCTGATGAAACCGGAGGCAGAAAAGGCGCTTACTTGGGATGTCAGTTAATTTAAAAAAATAGAGAATAAAACCCCCTTTCAAATGAGCTATCACTCACCACCCCATGCTATTAAAATATTTCGAAAGGGTTGCTCCCCTGCAGTAAGGGATGAAATTAGGAGTAAACTATTCATACAAAAATGTACATTGTAGAAATCAAAAGTCGACCTGTCTCGGCGATTTTCCTAACAAGGGTCCAGTAACGAGTTAGATAGGGGGAGTAACACTTATGATCCGCACTGTATCAGTCTAACGAAAAATTCGATACCGCCCATCTCTAGGATATTAAAAAACTATTGTCGGAGCCTGACGTTATATTATTAGTTCGTGAGCAGGTCAATGTTTTCGTAGATCCTGTGACTAGACAACAGATTACGTTTTTCGTTTCATTTCAAGAATTACTCCCAAATCAAAATAAATTAAATAATTAAATACTTGAGAATTGTTTTAATAATACAAACACACTGTATCAATTGCGGCGAAAGGTAAAAAAACGATTATTTTAGAGTTGTTACTCTGTACTTTTCATGTTGTTGCGTGAATTCGACAATAACGAGTTTTTTTGACCATAATTTTGATAACTCTAACTTATATTCCACAATCACGTAAAATCATTCGACTTCAGAGTCCATCTTACTATTAACTACGCCTCTGTCTGCAACGAACAATTTTATCGATTTAATAAATCTAGTAGTTTTGACAGTCCATATTCAACTTTACGCTTAAATAAAATCCAGAATTAAACTGTTCCCTTCTTAAATTTATGCTGCGGAAAACTAGGACAATTCAACATTGCCACATGATATTCAAACAGTCAAATGCGGCACGTAAAAGTCTTGTATATATTTACTAAAGCACGCATAACATCGATATGTGCTTTTGTTGCAACAAATATAATATTGATTGTGCTTGTTCGCTCACAATCGCGTTATTTTACTTGCACAATTACAATGTCTCATATTATGCTCAGAAGAATAAAGTAAAATATTCCACCAATTAGAGAATAATGTAAATAAAAACTCAAATTTTAAGGCTAATTTTGTTTACGCTGAGGGTGCAGTTCTAGCAAGATTAAACCAATAAAAAGTTATTTTATTATTCGCAGAGAAAATTATATAAACGATCAAGTCACTGTGAGCTACAGAGATGAAATAAATGTGTCAAATGCCATGTGTCATGGTTTTATTGTGATTTTGGAGCCAATGACTCGAAGGGGAAATAATTGTAATATTTTAAAACTGCAAATTGAATATCATTTTTGCACTTTTAAGTCTATATGGTGCCAAGAAATTGATACTTAATTTTCCAAAAATTCCTCAGCTGAATACTCTTCTTTATGGTTATTAAAATCACTTATTTTATTTTGAAAACGACTTTCGATCAAGAAAGTCGAAACGTCAAAATTAAAAAACTTTTTAATAAAATAAGTGGTTTTAATATCCATAAAGAAGAGCATTTGAAGTACAAAGCCACTATGAGTTATAGAAATGAATTCCTCAGCTGAAGCTTGTACTTTGGCTTTGGCTTTGTCCCAGGTGACATACTAGATCAAGTCTTCCAAAACCATTTCGCTAAGTTTGTTGTTCCCTTCTCCAAGAAATCAGTCGATCCCGCTAATGTGGAAATTACAGTTTTAACCCCCCTTTCTAGATCTACAACTGGGGGTCCGATTGTCTTGATTATTGCTCTAACTAGGAAGTTATTCTGTCATTTTTTCTTTGTTTAGTTCTTTGGCAATGGATGCCAGTCCTTCAGCGACACACAAATCGAAAGGAATTCATTTTAAGTCTTAAATATTTATATTATTTTTTTACTTTCCCGGCCCCTCGCCAAGGGAAAGTATTGTGAAGACGCTAAAAAAAATTGAGATAACTACGGATATATCCATTTTGAGGTGCTCTGAGACGATTAAAACGATTTCCAGATGGAAGTCAGTCTGTCCGTCTGTCTGTGTGTCTGTCTGTATTCTTCCACGATAGCGTTCGCACGCTTAATACGATTGAGCTGAAATTTGGTATATGGGTTTCGGGTGATCGGGTATTGACCCCATTAGTTTTTGGTTGAAATCGCCCAGGAGCCCTATGTACATCGCGAAAAAATATGACTTAAAGTTTTTATTTGATATTTAGGTGCCTCACTGACTTGTATATACATCCTGAAATTTTCATTCCTTAATTTTGAACCTAACCTTAAAAATTTTTGTTAAACTAAAAAATCGCAAGCCATAACATCCAAACGCTTGATCCGATTGAGCTGAAATTTGGTATGTAGGTATCGGATCATCGCGGAATGAATCCGTTTGTTTTTGGTTGAAATCGCCCCACCAGGAGGCGCAGTAGCCCTATGTACATTACAAAAAAAAATAAAAGACCTAAAGTTTTTATTTGGTATTTGGTGCCTTATTGGCTTGTAAATACATCCTGAGATCTACAACTGGGGGTCCGATTGTCTTGATTATTGCTCTAACTAGGAAGTTATTCTGTCATTTTTTCTTTGTTTAGTTCTTTGGTAATGGATGCCAGTCCTTAAGCCACACACAAATTGAAAGGAATTCATTTTAAGTCTTAAATGTTTATATTATTTTTTACTTTCCCGGCCCCTCGCCAAGGGAAAGTATTGTGAAGGCACTAAAAAAAAATTGAGATAACTACGGATATATCCATTTTGAGGTGCCCTGAGACGATTAAAACGATTTCCAGATGGAAGTATGTCCGTCTGTCTGTATTCTTCCACGATAGCGTCTGCACGCTTAATCCGATTGAGCTGAAATTTGGTATATGGGTTTAGGGTGATCGGGTATTGACCCCATTTGTTTTTGGTTGAAATCGCCCAGGAGCCCTATGTACATCGCGAAAAAATATGACTTCAAGTTTTTATTTGATATTTAGGTGCCTCACTGACTTGTATATATATCCTGAAATTTTCATTCCTTAATTTTGAACCTAACCTTAAAAATTTTTTTTAAACTAAAAAATCGCTACCCGTAACATCCAAACGCTTGATCCGATTGAGCTGAAATTTGGTATGTGGGTATCGGATCATCCGTTTGTTTTTGGTTGAAATCGCCCCACCAGGGGGCGCAGTAGCCCTATGTACATTACAAAAAAAATAAAAGACCTAAAGTTTTTATTTGTTATTTGGTGCCTTATTGGCTTGTAAATACATCCTGAAATTTTCATTCCTTAATTTTAAAACTAAGCAATGGAATTTTTTTTTTAAATTTAAAATCCAAATGACATTTGACATGTCAAAAAAAGTAAACACCATTCCGACCCTAAAAAATTGTTTTACTCTTTTTTGACATGTGAAATGTTTTTCCTTTCGAATTTTTTTTTTGGGATACCAAATATCATTTGATTTGGACTTTGGAAAATTTTAACACCAAATTAATTTTTTTAATTTTTATTTTATAACTGCCGGGAAAGTCTTGTGGCAACAGATTTTCTTATATAGTTAACCAACAGATCATACACAAATCCATCTCCAGTCGAGACCAACACTTAGAAAATTGAACGCCTAATTTCATAAGATCATCCACCAATTCATTACTAGAAAAACAGTTCCATTCAAAAAATATGTGATCTAGATCTGCGACCTCGTTATCGTGGGGATACAGTGGAGAATCTATTATTCCTATTTTATATAAATGAGATGGAAAGCACCCATGATTCATTTTCAATCAAGTTATGATTGTGCAGGACTTTTTATTAACTTTATCACTAAATATATGTGAGGTTTTCTTTGGATACTCTTTGTAGATAGAAAAATATGAGCTGGTTGAGTTTTTTGTTTTCTCTCCAATATTTTGTCATTTACGGTTTCCAATGTAGCAATGTTAAATCAAGATAAAAAACACCCTATATATTTTTTTGTTATCCGATTACTAAATATAAGTTTTTGGAGCTAAAGTTTTGAAAAATTAATTTTTCAGGTTTAGGTGAGTTAACAGTAGTTTTTTTTTAAATTCTAGTCTGCAAATGGGTAGTTGTGCAAACATTCCGTATAATAAGAAAAGTAAAAAATTGAATGAAGTACAATAAGAAATATTTTTATTACTTTCGCAGACGCCACTGACGCATATAACCGTTTCATGTGTTTTTAATCTATGACACCATCAGTACATTTCTTGTATATTAAACTTTGTGATAAGATAACGAAATTAGTTTTAGAATCTTATTGCTCTTTAGTAATGTTGATTTTTTTTCGTGTTACCCATACAAATTTTTAATCCAAGATAAAGTGACGTCGTAAGTCCAATAAGAATTCGATGAAAAATATTGGATGTGTTTCTTTCTTTCCACCATCGATTGATAATATCTTATCGCCACTTTATTGGAACCTAATCTGTTTGTTTTTCATAACGATATCAATTCTGTCCTTGATTTTTCTTTTTACAAGAACAAATCTACTTACAGGTTGTTTTTAATTGTCGATATTGGACTTTATTATGCATTTACAAGTAACAATAAATATTTTATGCATATTTTAAGAGCCCATATCTGTTTCTTTTTTCTTTTAAAAATGGTACTTCACAAGCAATTACGTTTTGAAACTTAGATAAAGCATAGAATGTTTTTAAAAAATCCCTTGACTTATAATAAGATGTTAAAGGCGTTATAGGAAATATTAAAACAATTCCTCTACAATATTTTGGTATCAATGAAACATCTTGTTTTCTACTTTCGAGAGTTATTTCTCCACTTCGAGAATGTGGATTTTAGTTCTATGCTAATTAATGACTCATAATTACAACCAAAAGAAATCATAGGCCTCAAAATTATCAAAACTGGAACATCTAACTCATAGTCCAGACCTGGCTAGTTGCGATCTGTTTTTTTTCAAAATAAATGGGAAAATGGGCGGATTCATATTTATCGATGTAAAATTACTTAAAAACACTTGTTTCTAAGGTACCACAATAACAATGAAATTCTTGTTTGTGTATGGTTTGTCTGAATAAAAAATGGTGTACACTCTAAAAAATTGTTGTGAAAAAACTTGATAAGTATGGTAATTTTCACAAAATATACTATGTGACCTACATTTTACATTATATAAGCCTCAAAAGTACATTGTAAAATGATTCACAGAATAATGTATGTGAAAAATACGGCCAACGTGAAAATACATTGTGAACATTACTCACTGTAAATGAGTAATGTTCACAATGTATTCTGTATTCTGTATTCTGTAAAAATTCATTCTGTGAATGAAATTGTACAGGTTTAGTTATGTGAGAACCCCATCACCTGAACTTTCAATTTCATTAAGAAGTTAGTGGCTATGTGAATCATGTATTCACATTAGTGTATTGGTATTTTTCATATAATAAATGTCACTGTGAATTCACACCAAATAATTACCAAGTAAATTCACAGATTAATGAAGAAATCACAGTAATCATTTCGTAAGATTACATAATAAAACTATTAAGTTTCCATTGTATTTTTATAGAATTCATAAGGTAATAGGATTAGTATATAAATATCTGTATTTTCACATGATTTTACATAAACTTTTTTATCAGTGTAGGACTTTTCTTTGTCGAATAAAAGTGAATTCGGGCACCACGTTAACTTCTGCAGCTAGTGATTCAGTATTGTCCATAAAAAAATTAAAAATGTTATAATTTCTTCATCTTTTTCTTCATTAATTTATTTTGAAGATTTTATAGGTTTTGGGAAATCTTGCTAAAATTAATTAACATATTAACGAATTCTTTCACACAACATTTTTTACGCTGACCTGGATTATCAAAATTCTAGCGTTCTTTCTTTCGATAAAAATAAGCCACTGGTTGCGGATGACCTTATATTCTATTTAGAAAGATCCTAAACACTAAACAGTTCCTTGGCCGGATGCCCGAATGCCTCGCTACGGCGCAGCCGACTTGTGCAAAATATTAACGAAAACACCAGAATATTTCTAGCTACAATTCATTTTTTTTTATTTTTCACTTAAATACTTCCTTCTAGAATGCAGTCATGTGTTGTAAGAACGTATAAGAAAGAGTATAAATTAAAAAAATGAAAACATGAGCAATCGCTAAGTGGTAATCGAATAATGATGGTTCGGCACGCGACCAAAGGCATTTCACGCTGCGGTGAACTTATCTACGTACGCCACATTGTCTTATCACAGCCCTTCGTTTCAATATACAACCAATAGGATGAGTCGGGTCCACTTGGACTTAGACTTTTAGATTTCAGTGAAGTTGTTTTCGACGGATGCCGTTTACGCATAAAGGGCCATGTTTTAGTTTTAAAGCTGATAATTGAGGATCTTCTGTTTCTACGCTACTCAAATATAAGTACAAAGTACTTTTCAGAAAATATTCATATAGCGGAGTGAAATTAGAATTTTATATGGATGTAAGAGCTAAGTCAAATTTTTTTTTAATTTTTTCGAATTTATACATAAAGAGCAGCTTGTAAAAAAATTTGTCAATAAATTTGGGCTGGAGCTTCGCGAGATATGTGCCAAAAACGGCATTTTTCGAGTGAAGTGCTTCGCTATTTTTTAAATATCTCCGTCTTTAAGAGTCGTGGAAAAATAAAAAAAAAATTAAAATGACCGTGATTAAGTAGAGTATGGATCCGTATAGTAGGGTTTTTTTAAAATGCGTCCTAACCTCAAAAAACGAATTCGCCCACATTATTTTTTTTTACTGAATTGACAATAAATAACCAAAGAATCCTTAAATTTTATTAAAAATTGGAGAAAAAATGTATTTGTCCAGCCAAAATCGCCATTTTTCGAAAAAAAATTGAATTGGCTGCCTTTTTTGGAAAAACAATAGTAGAGAAAAATTTTTTATCTTAAAAAGAAGGATTTTGTGTGTACTTTTGTCTAAGAAAATCCAACATTTTATTTCTTTATTTAAAGTGCCCAATTTAGGGAATAATAAAAAAAATTCTTTCCCTTACAAAAATCTTACTTTAAAACCTGAAATATTTTTTATTTTTTAAACATTTTTTGGACTGAAATACAGTTTTTCTAAGAGAATGAAGCATAAATATCGCGATAAAAAAATTGGAAAAAATGAAAATCGAATTTTTATTTTTTTATTATTCCCTAAATTGGGCCCTTTTAATAAAGAAATAAAATGTTGTATTTTCTTAGACAAAAGTAGACACAAAATCCTTCTTTTTAAGATAAAAAATTTTTCTCTACTATTATTTTTCCAAAAATGGCGGCCAATTTAATTTTTTTTTCGAAAAATGCGGATTTTGGCTGGACAAATACATTTTTTTTAATTTTTACCATGTCTTCCCGACATAAAAATACATTTTCTCCAATAAGGAAATTCGAGGATTATTTGGTAATTTATTGCCAATTCAGTAAAGAAAAATAATGTGCGCGAATTCGTTTTTTGAGGTTGAGATGCATTTTTAAAAAAACCCTACTGTACGGATCGATACTCTACTACTTCTTCACGGTCATTTTAATTTTTTTTTATTTTTCCACGACTCTTAGAGCCAGAGATATTTAAAAAATAGTGAAGCAATCCACTCGAAAAATACCAAAAATGACGTTTTTGACACATCTCGCGAAGCTCCAGCCCAAATGAATAATATACAGGGTGGTTCATAACTATTGGGACATAGGCTAAGGGCAAGTAATTGGTACCAAAATATTGCGATATGACCAAATATACCTTAATAAAATATTGCTGTGGAATAAGATACAGGGCGTTAAAGTTGATTTTTTTTTTAGTTATTTTCTGATAATGTCAATGTATATTTATCAATTGTTATCAAAATCGGCACACAAGCATAGCTTTGTACAAGGAATATTATGTTATGTATTATTTCACATTTTGTTATAGGGGGCGCCACGTGAATGATTCCTGATGATGAAATTAAGTGGTATCTTTTTTGACGAAACTTTTTAGTGATTTTGATTAGAAAATATGACGTATACGTCATTTCTACATAATATTAGTATTCTTGTTTATACACGATAATTTCACCCGTTTTCGAGAAAAACGTAATGGAACAGGTAATTTTATAATGTTTTCTTTGATATCATTTATTACAAGAATTAGAAAAGGCATAGAGGTCGGAGGAGGCCACATAGAACATTTAATTTAAGTTTGCTCTTTTTATGTTAAATTATTTTTAATTCTGCTTTATAAACCGTTGAAATAGAAGCCTTATGTCACGAGTTTTTTATTGTCTGTTGTTTGAAATCCCCTTCTCAGAACTGTTTTTCTCGAAAACGGGTGAAATTATCGTGTTTAAACAAGAGTATCAATATTACGTAGAAATGATGTTTACGTCATATTTTCTAATCAAAATCACTAAAAAGTTTCGTCAAAAAAGATGCCACTTAATTTCATCATCAGGAATCATTCATGTGGCGCCCCCTATAACAAAAGTGAAATAATACATAAAATAATATTCCTTGTCCAAAGTTATGCCTCTGTGCCTATTTTGATAACAATTGATAAATATACAGGGACATCATCAGAAAAAACGAAAAAAAAATTCCAACTTTAACGCCCTTTATCTTATTCCACAGCAATATTTTATTAAGGTATAGAACTAATAAAGATACACCGAATATTAGAAAAAAAATGAAACATTTTAGAATATTCGATTAAATAATACATTTTCTTAATGAAATTGAATATCGAATTCGTTGTAATGTTTAACCAATTCAGTTCTTAAGAATGGCCTTCGCTAAACAGAAAAAGAGGTTGTCGCAGCGACAATTACCAGCTCCTCCTTGACATTATGTAAATTTCAAAAAAAGAAGAAGATACATTTACATTTTTGTATGGATATCTAACTGGACACTGTGAGAACGAAAAAAAAAAGTTATTTTAAATCATAAAGTGAATGTTTTATTGATTTTTTTTTATCTTATAGTGGAGTAGATCTGGTTTTGAAAACGAAGTCGCTCTTTTTTTGCGATTTCATATATTCGAGGTCCCTCTTTCACGTGATCACTATATTAAAGCTAAGGGAGGTGTGGAGGGGGGGTAAATTAACATGTAAAGATGTGGGAAATCGGTTTTTCGCACGTAAATCGCTGATGTTTATTCGGATCGAAACGACCTCTATATGTTTTTAGATGTGCTGCCATCTATGACCTCTATATGTGTTAGGGCAAAACGCGTTTACCCCTCTCCCTCCCTTGCTGATTATCGGATCGAGCCGTTGTAAGGCTCAAATCAAACAGAAAAAAATTCCGCAACGGATGGCGCATAAAAAAGTTTCCCCACTTTACTCTTTCGTTGCGAAAATCAAAAATTAAAATTTGCAAATTCCGAAATTCGGTCGCCATTTGTCTGTTTTCGCGAAAACCATCATATCCTTAATACATCACATAGCAGTATCCTCATGAAAGAGTTTGCCATTTTGCTGACCCGGATTGGCCAATAATTAAAAAAGTTACCTCGAGTCAAAAATTAATCAGTGTTTGCCCCCCCCCCCCCAATTAAACGAGCGGGTTGAAATTTGGACACAATGCTTGGGTCATGACTATTTATCGGAGGAAAAAGAAATCAAGTCTCGAAATCACTTTCTTCCATGCGAAAAAGCGAACACGGCTCTAGGTGTGTTCTCGCCGCGGCGAAAATCCATATACTTTCAAATCGTAATATCTCGAGAACCGCTAGACCGATTTGGACGGGTTAAAATTCAGTTTAAGCGTTTTCGCGAGCAATTTATTTTATATATATGCGAAAAACCGATTCTCCATATCTTTCCCTCCCTTAGCTTGAAATCACAATTTTTTTTTTTCGAAAAGAGCGACTTCGTTTATCGGGTTTTTTCCCGCCAGATCGACTCCACTATTAACTTATTTGACTTTAATAGACCTAATTGGATAAATTTTTTTTTTATTTATGTCATTACAAATAATATAAGGGCACTGAATCGTAAAATCGCTTTCAGCCTCAAATAAGGCGGTGCCAAATTCTTCTTAAATAAATTAAAATTCGTCCCGCCTCACCTGAACAATTCCTGTGAGCGCGAACCACTCTATACAAGCAAATCATTTATAATTATCTCGTAAGTTTACAAGGGTGAAACCAAGTGCCATCATGAGTTTAAAATAGTTTAAAATGATCGTCTATTTCTCCCCGGCCACAATGAAAGCGTTGTCGGCGTTCGTCCCACACTGCCAACAAGTTGCCAATAATTTAAAACGTTCATGGTCGACGAAAATTGGAAACGTACTCACTTCAGCTTATTAGCTCGAAGTATGACGGAATTTGGTTTAAGGAAGATGTCCAGAGAAGGAATAAGGTCGGTTTTTGTTTTGCGCCTATAAAATTTCAAAACAGTAACTTACAAATTGTTAAAATTCAAATTTAAATATGTAATTTAACAACAAATAAATACGTTACGGCTCTGCGTATAAAACGTTGTCATAGTAAACAAGGAAAATGCGCGTTCTATCATAATACTTTTTTTACTGTGAGTAATGTGAATTAATTTTTTTTATTTGAGAGGGTAAGCATAGTTTTCCATTTTCAATTGCAGAAATATAAAAACAAAATTCCCAGATGTGACGAGAAGTTGCTTTGAACGACTTTGGCGGCTTGTAGATGTGCCGACAAGTTGCTTTGAACGACTTTGGCGGCTTGTAGATATGCCGACAAGTTGCTTTGTCAGCATTGGCAGTTTGTATAAAGCTGAATCATTTTGTTCTGCATTTGAAAATAGATAAACGGTATGGTCGTGTAATACATATAGTAGTCCCAATTTAAGAGCTTTAAAGCGGCGCCTTTGTTGCTACCAAAAAACTTCTAACGTACCGGCCTCCTTTGAGACTGCCGCAAAGGATGCCGCTACGTTGCCGAGGACGCAAAGACCAGTTAAACTATGATTTGGTCGGGTGGCCGAGCGATTAGTCGCTTCGATTACATCTTAGTGAATGCATGTTTATATTTTATCAACTCGAGAAATATTCTCTGGCTCCCGAGCTATATATTACAGTAGAACACTCGACATCGACTTTAAAGAAATTTTTTAGATGGCTGGACTATAGAGATTACTTAAACTATACCAACTATTATGTTTGCTTTTCTTAAACCTAAACATTAAAGAGATCAGACTTTCTTTGTCAGAAAGATAAATTACTCATACTTCTTGCTGTTACTAATAAGATATAAGATAGGAATATGATGGTGTATTAAGTATGCTACGTAACAAAACAAAGCGTAGTGTTAACTGCGTAGATTTAATAAAACTGCTAAAGTTTTGTATAGTTAGTTAAAATTGGAATGTAAAAAAGTGTTTTTCTACAACCCTTTTCATTCATTTTGTAATAGAATACCTTCAGCGAAAAAGTGATTTTCGTCACTAGTGAGAGAAATTGTCATAATGTAAATTTAAAAACAACTTATATCTAGTTGCCTGGTTTTCATTATTTTGCGTTCATCGTTAATTATTTAGACTTGTTAGTTTGCACTGAAATTGTTAGTTTTTTAAGTTATCATGATTTCTGATTCGGAAAATGATTTAAATTTTCCAAATACATCAGAAATAGCAAATCGCTTGATTTGCGCTCGTGGGAAAAGTATAGCTTTGCGCACTTGTTGTACAAACTACTATTAAATTGCAGAAAATTAAAGCAAAGCTTGTGAAAGTGTAACAAAAAACAGGAAAATGCATTAGGGACATTAGAACAAGTTGACGAGGGAAATTTAAAAAAAGTTTACATTATTAAAATTTATAGTTAAATAAAGTTTAGAGTAAAATGTTTAAATGGGTACCTACAGTTAGAACAAAGAAATAACTGAAATTTATCAAGAATATGATTTTGATGAGAGTATCGTGGGAAGTTAACACAGGTTGTTTTCCATCCAACTTGGGAGAATCCTTTTAAAAAGTGGATGTTAGCTCCAACGGAGTAAAACAATATACTATATGTCAAAATTTAATATTGTTATTTCCTCATAAATGTTTTTTAATCAGTATTAAACAAATTTTCTTGCAATTTAAGTGTGACATTAAAAATAAACGATCTTGATTGTACATAAAATTCCGATTAAATTAATTATTGTCTATGAAACCTATCTACAACTCTAGGTCATGGCTATAGAATACTTGTAGGACTTCCTAACGTGAAAAATGGCATTAGAAATCAATACCACTTAACTAATATACGTAATTGGAAAAGATCTGCGGAGGATACAAGTAATATCAATAGTGATGATTAAGTTGATACAGGTCGAGTGAAACATATTGTTTTAATTATAATATATAATAATTTCCTCATTTCTCAACGTCACACAGTGGTCGAATATTGGTATCTGATCGAGCCAAATTTATTTGTTTTATAAATAAAACAGTTGCAAATAAGATATTCTAATGAATTAACAACATATTTATGAATGGGTAAACGGATTTTTTAATTAGTTGCTACTTCCAATTTAAAGAAAAGTAAGTAATGTAAACAGACTTTTCGCAAGATTTGCCGATTTGAATCCACAAAGTTTTTGATGCCGTCTCTCTCTCTCTCTCTCTAACGTGTCTCTTTCTAACACACTGAAGAATGAGCGGTATACAGGGTGAGTCACGAGGAAATTTAGGTACATACTTCTACCATAAGGAGAGGTACCTTAGGGGATTACCAAATGACCATTAAAAAATGTCTTCTGTCTTTTTTTAATAATGTACAGAGCGATTTATGGATTTGGACCAAAATAATGTTTCGTCATATCTTTTCAATGATTAAGTCGATTTGTCTCATTTTTTGGTAAAAGTGTGTATTGGTGTCTAGCAACTAACTGACATATTCAGAAAATTTGTTGAATTGCTATAATTGCAATAATTCACCCTGTACATGATTTCTCTAAAATGTGATATGATTTCTCCAGAGGACATGAATAGACAGTTAAACCTGAATATTTGAAATTTTTGTTACACTTATCTTACAATTTTAATTAAAGATTCATTTTAAAGTCAAATTGAAAATTGGCGATAATGAAATATCTTACTGTATAATAATGTTTAGTAGTTATAAAGAAATCTTTAAAATAAACAATAACGACACACACTGTATTCCAGTATAGTAAATACTAGAATTTGAATCCATTTACAGGGCCGGATTTAAAAATCTGGCATTTCTGGTTCAAGTCAAAAATTCACCCTGTATGTAACTTTTTCCACCCGCAATGGACTGAAATTAGATTGAAAATGTTAGCATTAACCTAGTTTTGCCATTTGCTTCAGCGAAAATCATGTGTAATTATTTATTATAATGTTTATTCATAAATTAAGAAATAAAATAAATAGCAATAACCAAAAACAAAACAATTTTAACAATGCGGAACAAAGTAAAAAACAATTTAATAACATTACGATTTCAAAAGATGTTCCAAATGAAATCGATTTGCCTCAATACACTTTTCTTGGCGAATGTTTAAATGTGTGTGTGTGTGTTTAAACGTATTGTAAATTGGTTATTAAAATAATTACACATAATTTTCTGTTTCTCAAACAATATGTAATATAAGCACTGTAGTACAACTTCCAGTTTGTACAAGGAGCCTTACGTTACCCTTAAATGTATTATATTGTGTTTTATTCTTTTTGGCACTCTCTGATATGGATTTTCGACCACTGACCATTGTGCCTTATTCGATTCATTCATGAGCTGTTTAATAAGAATACCTAAACTGTAATTTGTCCTGAGAAGACGTCCTCCTCATAAATAATTTCACGTAGCAGGATCGATCATTCCAAGAATCGAGTAGGCGATTCCACCGAATCACTGCCGATTTACAGTCTAGCTGGCTATACGGCCATCTGCTTTTCGAACCCAATATAGCAAAACAAAACACAACCGGTCTTCACGGCACTCTGACACATTGCCTCAGGGTAGGCCGTTTTGTTATGGTATAGTAACATTTATCAAGATTATACACACGGTAAACTCTCACACACGCTGGTTTTACAGTTAGTTGTATCAATGAAGATTCTCTTTTTACGCTACTTTCGATTTCGTTTGGTTGTAGGCATGACGAAGCGAGAATTTTGTGTATTTTTAGTGATTTAATTTTAAAAGGGACAACAATATAAGAAAAACATCAAGAGAAGGAAAAAAACTGCTACTATTAACATTATAAACTATTAGTATCTATTGATAGACAAAATACGCATTTCATATATGTATAAAAAATATAAGTAGTTCTTCAGTCAAGAAAATCGAGCTCACACACAGAATCAGAGAAAAAAAATAATGGAGGAAGAAAGTGAAAACAAAAAAATAATATGTAGCCCTGTATATACCATGGAGTAACCACAGTTATTTGGACCACAATAGATGTATGCATGAAGAACGTTCATTTTCAATTATTATATCTTCTGAATACTTCTTAAAATTTTGAAAATTTACCAGCGCTAATTTTATGATCCTACGGTGATCAGAACAATAGAAAAAGGTTTGGGAAGACCAAAGTCAATAGTTTTACTGATGACTTAAACATATTCTACACGCTATTCTTAATTTATTCTATTAAAAGTACCTGCTTGCAATTTAAAGTTGGGAGATATTTTACTTTTACTTTATATTTCCAACAAATTTCTCGGAAAATGTAATTAAATGTTTTTCCATTTACGACAAAGAAAATGTGTGGGAACTGATTTGATTCGCCCGCCCTCAAAAACGGTCATTTTTATTATTAAATTGAGTTTTATAGATATACATTCATAAATTCCTTTATTTATGACATTTTCGGGAAATATTCTCGACTTATTCTCATAGAAGGTAAATATAAACCCATTCTTCCAGAAAGTTAAGTAATATTGTATGTTTTCGGTCTCTTTATCTACAAGAAATCCATATTCCTTCGTCTGTATTTCCTTCTGGAGCTATTGATCAAATCCAGTAACGAATCCGTACAAAAGCAGCCCTCTGCCATGATGCCATCAAGTTACCCTTGCGTCTTGCTCCTCGGCCATCGATTGTGAGCCAGCCTGAAGCCTGCTAGCTCGTCGTCGTTCCCCGTTCGTCGTTAGCAACGTAGTTGGCCATGGCTGCTGACGCAGCCGAAGATGGCCCAACCAAGCCTCAAGCCAACAACAGAGAGAGAACCCGATTTCTGCAGTCTGCAGTATACTCGAGGCCTTTGGGCCAGTTGAACGTGTGCGTACAGTGAATTTTCTAGAGTTTATTTAGTTTTGTTCCTCATCGAGTCCTCCTCGGTCTGCGCCAAGAGAGACGCGCATCGCGCCACCGCACGCTTGGATTTGGATTTGGTTGGACGTCCCTGTCGAGGAGCGTTGCGACATCGAGAGCGCCGACACACTCACAGCACACCACGAGGTATATTATTACTATCAGTTGTTCGCTAATGCTTGGTTCACAGTTTTTTTATTAATTCAAACCACATTCTTTCTTCTTTCTAAAAGATTGTAACAAAGAGAAAAAATCAGTACAATACATTTTGGCAGTAAATAAATCGCCTTGTTTTAAATATACCATCAAATAAACTTTTCATTCAGGTGTACGAGGGTCATTGGAAAAGTCTGCGATACTTATTTGACGGTTCTACAATATATACATTTCTGGCCACCATTTACTACGATTTTAAAAGTTCTCCAAAGAAATAGTCCAAAAGACTTCGAACAGGTTTTCTGTATGAAGTGTTTATTCTTAGTTTGGAAAAATCTAACAGCTACAGTTAAAAACATTGTCATATTCTACTACATTTTTTGTCTACCTCAGAACTGACGAAGATGCTGTAAATTTTGCAATAAAGAAAATAAGCCTGCTTATAAACTTTATTACGAGATTGGTATATACCTATAATAAATCACTGATATTTGAGGAAGAGCGGTTATATGACTACAGCGACATTTGACATCCTTTAGAAACAATGTTATATCGGACAAATCTTCTACATGTTCTGTTAAAGTAGGAAAAAAATTAGATTGTTCATTAAAAACTATTTTAAAGAGGAAACTCCACTAATCGTTTTTCCTTTATTCAAAATGTCAGGGTCCTTGTACATTTATCTTCTTCTTTTACTTTTCGAATTCTTATGCCCTTGTTGGTTCAGCTCCCCTTTTATCCGAGTCTTCCAGGCTTTCCTAACTCTTGCTAGATTTTTCATCTCTTTTCCAATACTACTTTAGATTTTTCCTGTTTGTCCTATCCATTTCCTTCTTCCCCTTCGACTATTAAACTGTATTCTCTCTTACTTCGTCTAGTTTTTCTCTATCAGTTTTCCTGTAAGTGTATTTATATTCTACATTGTAGTTAATCAGTATTTGTCGTTGTTCTTACATAAATATTTTTTAAATCAAAAGAAAAGTTGACAAAATACTGTTTTTTGAAGTAAATTAATATAACTATTTGTACGAAACGTTGAAAACATATGTTTCTTCAAGGAATCATTTTTATGAGTGTAGGGAACCCTTTTGCACACTACGATAAATGTCGCGATGGAAGACTATAAGCGTAAACACATCTTTAGAACTGGGGAATCTTCACATACACTCCTACGGCTAAGTACGCTTTTAGTAGAATGTTTTTATTACATTGGAGGTCGATTAGAGGTTATTTACCATATTATGTTGATGATGATGGTGATTTTTATACCACACGTCATGTCATGTGTTTTGCTTGATTTGTTCTTCTTGTAATCGTATAAAGTCCATATTCTTTTACACCTAGATACCCAGAACAAACAAACCGATGCATCTTTGATGCGTTACGGGGGCTATGAGAAAAGTTCTTTAGCGACTTGTCGAAATATTTTCTACACATTTCCTTCAAATATTAAAGTTTCAAGTTTGTTGGTTTCGAAAGAGTTGGGTAATAAAGAAAATAATGTAGTGGGGTAATAAATTCACCTTTTGTCGGTTTATCATTTCAAAACTAACCAAAATTTTATTTGTGAGGTAAAGCCAAGATAATAACGCCAAGAATATATTCTGCACATCCTTTCCAAATAAAAGTATGACATGTCATTTTCCCCAAATTTTTGTAATATAAATCTATGTTGAGCAATACCAAAAGACTGGAACGATAATTCAAGTAGGTGTATATGCGGGAACGACTTGCCTGAATGGATATTTTTGGAAAATCAAAAGTAAAGAAAAAACCTTCTTAATTAACACATGGCGACCCTTTTGAGTCCTCGAAGTAAATGCTCTGGAAAAAAGGAAATACTTAGTTGGAAAGAAGATCGGTCAAGGTTCATACAGATGTCTGGTCTTTGGGTATAATTCTATTTATAATGTTGATGATGCGAAACATGCGAATCATGCGAAACAAGTGCAGTAGCACTTATCGCTTATCATTCATTGTATTTATTGAATAAATAAATATTAGGTTGTTTAAATTTGTAAGTTTTAAATCGGTGATTTGCTGAATATCTCCTCTTAATATTAAAAATCTACGTCTTTTGGTTTTGGCAGTATAAGGTAATAAAGACAATATTATCAGACCGACATAATTCAAAACTTTGTCGCCTTATTATTTCAGAACTAATCTTATTTTAAGGTGGAACAACTAATGGACTATTTATCTAAAAATATTTAGGGAACATTTATGTAAACCTAATGAATCAATTTGAACATCAAAACTTCTAAATACTATCAGATACCGCTATCTTTTGTATAGATAAAAATAAGTGATACATCGAAATGTATCTCATGTGTGGTAGAAAATAACAAGAAAAATGTTCTTTGATTCTATAAGTAATCAAATTTTAAATATTGTTTTTGTATACTATTTTTTATCTAAATTAGATTATTTATAAAAATATTATTTAAGCACTTGTTCCATTTACGCATTCATTCATGTTTGTTTTGACACATTTTTTAAAGATTAAATAAATTCGAAATCAATACCACAACAATCCAATCGAAAAATCAAATGATCTAAACCAGCGTTTCCCAACCGGTGGGGCGCGTATCTATCCTAAAACTATCAAACCATCGAATAAACCGTCATATATGCAATATTTGATGGTAAATTATATACAGAGTGTTCCGATATTCTACCGACAACGCTTTACAGATGATAGCTCTTGACAAATGCTGAAAAATGTTAAAGGTGTTAAAGTTGAGAAATTAAAATGATTTTTTTGCGATATTTTACCTACCGTTTTAAAATTTTTTTCAAACTTGGCAGTCGATTTACTTTTCAGAAGCTTGAAAATTTAGCAAAAAATATGCACAATAATGGGTAGTGGTAACTTCGGCCTCCCTATTTTTTACGACACTGTATAAATCGATTTTTTTTCATTTTATTTAAATCTTTGGTTATTTATGTTACAAAAAGTTAATAACTTTTACTGCGCTAAAATCAACAATTTTGGAGATATTTGACTTTGAAGAGAAGTCTACAATTCGTCTTTTCTATCGTTGATGTTAAATTTGTATAAGGGCTGCAGCGGCCTGAATTCTTGCCAATAATTCTTCTTCCGTTTCAACTATTGTTTCATATACCAAGGATTTCACGTAACCCCATAAAAAAAAGTCGATTGGGTTTAAATCCGGCGATCTTGGAGGCCACAAATGTGGTCCATCACGACCAATCCACCTTTCTTCAAAATAATTTTAATTTCTCAACTTTAACACCCTGTATCTCGTAAACTAAGAATCTCAGGGGCTGATGTTCCTAACTCATTTTTCATCATTTGTCAAGGGCTATCACCTGTGGACCGACGATCTTAAGCGAGTATCAAACAACTAGATAAATGAAGCCCAAGACCGTTCCAGATGGAAATCGTTGAGGGAGGCCTATGTACCGCTGTCGACAAGAGAGGCTACGTGATGATGATGATGATCACCTGTAAAGCATTGTCGGTCGAATATCGGAACACCCTGTATACATAAGGAAGGGATACGATACAAATAAGGTTTTCGAAAAGGAAAGATGGGTCGCCAGCTGAAAAAGGTTGGGAACCACTGATCTGAACGAACAGAACTGTATACTGGAAACCTATGCAACAAGGAACCAGAGACAGTGACTGTGCACTTTTTGGGCAATCCAAAAAGTTGTAACAAACGCACATCCAAAGAACTTTACAAACTAGTACAGAGTACAAAAATATTGGACTGGGTAGAGTAACTAAATGCGCAGTAAACGCAATAAGCCAACATCTATCAGCGACATCGGAGATCTTAGGAAAGAGGTAAAAAAAAAACCTCTTTCGTACCCACAAAATATATTCTGGGTTGAACATATCTGAACCTAGTTTTTTAAATACGTTTTTGACTTGGGAGTGATATCTGGAAAGTTAGGAGAACGCACTTAAGTACTGTCGGGCACAATCCGATTAATGGTAATTAAAAATTTACATTTTAGTTTCTTTAGCTTTTGAATTTTTAAATATGGGACAAACTTCAAAGCGATCTTGAATTTATTTATGTGTATGAACTTTATTGACCTTGTTTTTCCAAAATGTTATAAAAAATCGCCAAATTTAAAATATAGCTACTGCTACATCAAATTCCTGGTTTGGCTTCAGGACTATTATCCTTATTTTTAATGGTCGGTCGTCAAAAATAGGTATTAAGAGTTGTTTTTGTAGACTTTCTACATAACCCATTGTTAGCAAGTTCTCAAAGTATGTATATTCATGAAACATTTCATTATTCTTGAGGATATTGTCAAGGTTTTTGTGGCACACATGAAAGGAAATTGATAATTTTTAGATGTTTGTATGTTCGTAAAATTTTTAGTAAATATATACCAGTCGGATGGACGGTATATGTTATTTTCCTAATAACGTTTAGCCCAATTAAAACAAGCGAGCGTAAAATTATCCAAAATAAGCGGAAGGATAACATTTTTAAATTCTCAGTGATTTACTCGTGTTTTGTAAATATTTAAATATTGTTATTATTTAACAATATGTACAAAAATTCTCTAACTAAAAAGATCAATTAAAATTTGAATTCTTGGTGGATTTTTTTTGTTAAAAACATAAAAATTATACACGGCGTTTTCTAATTAATAGCCGATATTTCACGAAGGTCCGCAAAGGTTTTATTAATTATCTCAAAAACGCGTTCAAATATTTGACCGAATTTTACTGAACGGTAGCGTAACTGTGCATTTTTTGGCTAAGCCAAATTTTTCCACTTACACCAGTAGCGTTCGTGTAACCAAGTGATGACAACTTTTGAAAAGAAAACGTGGCACGCCACTGGTTTTGTTCGAAATAGAATTTTTTTTCTTTATAAGTAATCATTTCTAAGTAAAAAAGGACCCTTATCTTTTTTTTGTCTGACGCATTGTTTTCGAGTAAAAAAATAAAATGATACTTTTGCTCAGTGTTAAGGTAATAAATTCATTTAAAGTTGAATTTAAGTAAAATTTTATGGATATGATGGATGGATACGTTTTTTTATGAAATGTAAATATTTTTATCTACAAATGTAGTAGGCTGAATTATTTTTTCTTTGTTGTTCTATTAGGAAACACCATGTATAACCAATAACAACGCCTTACTTAATATTTTATTCATTTTCTAGTTGAAATGTAAAAACTGCATATATTCTGAGGATTATTAAAACCTTCAACTACCACACAAATGTTAAAATATTCGTTATCATTGTCATTCTGACGAGCGCAGTTCTTCATTTTCATATAATGACCATTAACGTTATCATTTAAAATTGAAAGAGCGATAGCGTGTCTGGTTGCTTCATTTTGAAAACACCTCTTTCTTTTCGTCGCTTATGCTTATGCTTATGATTTGTGTGTCAATCGGAATAAGGTCAAAATTGGAATTACAGATGTGATTGTTAAACTGTTGTTACCATTTCGAGAGAGCGTTTTTTAAGGTTTGCTGTGAACTTAAGGTGGTCCCTAGTTTTGAATTTTGAGAGAAAAATATTTCCTGATATACAGGGTGCTCTAGAAACTTTAAAAACTTATTCGTTTTTACCGTTTTTCTCGATTATTTTTAGGTTATGTTAAAAAACGATTAATACAACAGTTTTAAATTTTTTAATTATCTACAACTTTTATATTAAACTTTTTTCGGTAGCCAAAAATCGTAAAAAAACAATATCCAACCCTCAAAACGTATACCTACACCCGCCTTCCTTAACACTTACACTCAGTTGTCTTGATTTTTCTCAATTTACCCTAAATTTTCTGACCATATCTAAATTGAGGATATTTTTTTAACTAATCCAGAACTTTTTTCTTCAGACAAAAAAAAATCTCGAAAAATATAGTTATCATTTTGCTTATTTTGAGATATGACATGATGGTCTTTATATCCTCACCAATCTAAATCTACTTGACATAAAAGTTTCAAATCTGGAGGGGTGAAGGGGATATAAATAAATGATGTAGAAATGATTTCGTGTCAACATAATTTTGATATCTTTACCTGTTTTTAAGAGTTGAGACGTCAATCTCAAAACTTGCTCATTTTGAGATATGACATGATGTGTGTCTTTATATCTTCACCAATCTAAAACCACTAGACATAGAATTTTCAAATCTGGAGGGGATATAAAGAAATGATGTAGAAATGATTTCTTGCCAACATAATTTTAATATCTTTACCTGTTTTTGCGTTATCTGTGTCAGGTCAAGCAATAAGAACTATTTTTGGACCTTAAGATCTTACATTTTAATGTTACCTAAACGAATTTAAATAAACAACAAAGTACTTACTGCTAAGAATTATTTGTTTTAAATGATTGGCCCTGATCTATGGTTATTTAAATTTGGCCGATTCGAATAAAGTTAAATATTGAATCATTTTTTGACCTGTTTTGGGCCTTAATTATTTGTACTTGGCCAAACCTGGAAAGCTGGTCAAATCTAAAACAATTTTTCTTCCATCCACAGTATGATAAATTGGATTTTCTCCCAAATTTTCCTGCATCCAAGGTCAAAGGAAACAGTTCTGATTAATATCCTTCACAAAACTAACTTGCTAGTTTTTACTTACATATTTCTTGGGTTCTATCCAAATTCTATGAAAAGAACCAGCATGCCAATAATTACGGTGTGTAGGCACAAATACATCAGGTATGGTTTTATAGTCTGGTGGCCAAAAATCTAGAACAACAAAATCCAAAAAGTATTTGTATACTGAACATTTCGATTTGGAAATTTTTCATTATAGACTTCTGAAGAATTACATACTGCTTTTCATATCCAAGGTGCATTTTAGAATATTCAATGATAATAGTATATTTTAACAAGCGCGAAATGATACGCATTTCCCACGAGTAAAGTATGGAAGAGTTTGTAGCACCGGCGAAAATTTATGTTGTATATTTCATATTAGAAAATTGCATCCCTTAGCGAGATATCGTCTGAAAACTAAAAAACTTCTTGACCATCATAAATCCATTCATAATTCCTAAAAAATCAACGAACTAAGAATCTTTTACAACACACTGTACCTTAGATGAATTCAATGCGTCACGCCGCCGTCCGTGCATGAAATATCATCGTTCGACTTGAAGAAAATCTCCAGAGGCCCCAAGCAACAAAAGCAGGAGCCCGAGGCGAACCAGATTACCAGAGATTCGAGACCAATGAGTCACAGGATGACGTGAGTGTGCGACTTGGGATGTGTCGATGATGTTCGTTTCTTAAAGAGCGGAAATGGGAGAGTGGCACATATTAGGGCGTTGTTGTTATTGTACTACGAGTATGAGTACATACGTGAACTCGAGCGAGGCGAGGTTGCGAAGTATTATGGAATCATCCGATGGATATCAACAGTTTACGAGGGAGATCCAATTATTAGTAATATTAGCAGGCAGGAACACGTTTAAATATTTAGAACTCCTATACATATTTATGAAGTATTTTTTTTCAAATGTGGGATTTCAAAAACAGATATGTCAATCAACATTTCTACATCTATTCCACGTATCATCTATAAATTGTATGTTCTATCAAGTACTTTTCTATTTGACACATCATTAATTAAAAACCAACGAGAATATTAAAATTCGGTCTTTAAGACCACATTTATAAATCATTCTAAGCGTCGTTTCCAAATTGTATACTTATGCATCAAATTCTTTTAGAATTATGCGATTTTAAAAACAAATATGTCATATCCATAAAAAATACACCTCACTATCTCTGAATCTGCATCTGTATCTGTAGAGTAGGGAGGGTGAGTTAGTCCCACAGCACTTAGGCCACATTTGACCCATTGCCCATCCTGTATTCTCCAGGAAAGTGGTCAAGTCGCTAGGAGACATCTCCTTTATATCGGCAGGTGTAGGCCAAGATGTCTCACTAATTAAAAACCAAAAATATATTAAAACTTAGTCAATAAGAAAACTTTTTTACATCCTTGATTGTTCTTTGCTCCATGATGGGTTTACTGTTAAGAATAATCTATCAGTTGTTATTCTAGATGAACGTTTAACCATTAGAATTTTAAAAAGACGGACTGGATAAAAGGTAGGGTTCCTCGTGTTGGGGACCAGCCATTTACCATCGGCCTTTTTTTTCTCCGCCCTGGACCGTTTTATTGTATATTCTACTCTTTCTAAAAGTAGGATTGAAAATCAGTTATTTAAAAAATATGTAACTATGTTATCTACCTGTTTTAATCCCAGAATTATCCACTTCCTCTTTAAAATAATGAATTGACTGCTTCTCCACCTCTCCAGGCAAGTTCTACTGAAGCGATATAGTAAAATTTTCGCTGGAGTCCCGCAGGAGTGTCTTCGTCCCATAATTAAAAACCATTGTGTAGTATTCTTCCTACTTTAATGAAGCAGAGCTCGATTTCCTTTTATTGGCGCACATCTGCAAATTCCTTCGTTTCGCACTACAAGCTTCCCTACTAGACTCGAAGATAATATCTTTAACTTGATCAAAAATTATTTTCCACTTCATAAAATACATCTCTTGCATTTTTTTTGCAACGGTGTTCCACATGGTCTTCACAACTAGTTCTTTGTAATTTTCACCGTTTTCTTTCTTCATATTCCACGCCCAATCTTTCAGGATTAGGTTTAGTTGCTCTAAACTTGCAGTTTCCAAAAGCTGGTATTTCCATATTGACGTATTGGTTTTAACGGTATTGTACGGTACACTTTTCTCAATCGCCAGATCAATATTAGTCATAGAATCACTTCCAAAGCGACTCATTTTCACTACATAAGCTGACTAGCACTGTTTAAAAAACAATATTACAAAATTTATTGACAATAAAATCAGAAAAATTGTTTAGCGTCGTTTTCTGGTGTCAGCTGTCAAGTTTTGCCGCGGGCAAACTCGAAAAAACTGCTGACAGGAGCTGTCATACAGTTTTTTCATCTAGAAACCATTTGTAATTCAAATTTGCGCGTTTGTGATTGGTGGAAATTAAGACGAGGGAAAAAGTCGCTTATCAATACATGTAACTAAGTAAAAATTGCAAGTTGAGTTGTATAATCGGGCAACTGCAAAATAAAGACCAAGCTATCTGAAAGTATAAGTATATACACCAGACAAGAAAAGACACCAGGAGGATTATAGGACCATTTCTGGTGACAGGTAGTCCACCCTTTTTGGTCCGCATTTTGGACCCGCCTGAATTATCAAAACATTTCAGAATATTGGTCAATTTTTTAATCGTCTATCAATTGGTGCTCATGCTGATAAATGCACTTGTGCAATACATTTCAGCTTACTTAATTTAAAAATACATCAGAGGGAATTTCCATTATTAGACATAAATTTTCAGCCAACCATTGAATAATTAATCGATTTAAAATTAAAACAAAAATACCGCACGTTCCGTAAACAGAATATCCATACTATCTATAATTAATTAAAAATTAAACCACTAAACATTCAATGCATCATAATTAAATCAGCAACAGTAGTCAAAATTGTTGATTAATTAATACCGTACAAAAAAATTAACGCAGCGGAAGATCGTCGGTTTCCGGTTATAAATTCTCCCACAGACACGCGAAGATTGGATTGTTATATAAGAAGATAATTGGTCGGTCTTTACCTCACACACATTTCTTCGAATAATTAGCATTGTGACCTTGAAATTTTACCTACTGCCTTATTTCTGAAATGAACACGATTTGAAGTTATTATTTATTAATTATTGGAACTGTTCTTTTGGAACAATTTTCCAATTGATTAGATCGCGCTCAAAGCGATTCTCCTTGTTTTTCTTCCTAGATTTGACCTCATATTTATTTATTGGAAATTGAAATTAGCGCTATTAACGCGAGAAAGTCCAATTACTACTAAATAATATGAACCAAACCTGCAATAAACATCTTGTATATTTTTACATTTTTGAATCCTTTTTGAACTTACTGTTTTTATAATATAGGGTTTTGCTATGTTATACAGGGTACTTTAAAATATATGAAATAATTAGACCAGGGCCAAACCGATTTTAAATTCATGGAGAATTCTTAGCAGTATGTGGGTGATCGGAAATTTTACGGTAAATAAGAAAAATCAAGACAACTGAGTAAAAGTTCCGGAAGGGGGTGGGGGTAGGTAAATATGCGTTTTGAGGGTTGGATATTGGGTTTTTTACGATTTGTGGGTGAAATATGCATCCTATCGAAAAAAGTTTAATGTAAAAGTTGTAGACAATTAAAAAATCTAAAACTTTTGTATTGATCACTTTTCAGCATAACCTCAAAATTATCGAGAAAACAGCTAAAAATCGTTTTTATCCACCGCAAAAATATTTTTTTTTTATGAAACTGTGTGTGTGTTTTAACACTTTCAGTGCCAGTCGTTGCTAAGGCCTTTTCTTACTCCAGTCTCGTGTCAGTGTCGCCAAAAGGCGTTTTACTTCGCTTTTGGCTGGGTGGTATCGCCTTCAGGCGTTCACAAACTGTGAAATGGGTTACTGATCAGTGAAATCTACGCAGAGTTGTTTCTTTTTCTACCGGCAGAAGATACAGGGTGGCCCACCTATCCTCGCTCGGACCGTAGCGCTAGGCTGATGAAGATCGAGAAAAAAATCTTATAATGTTTTATTGGAGGCTTGATGTGCTACTTCTTAAAATTATTTTCGAGTATACATGGTGAAACAGGAATCCATGGCAAAACATTCGGTCTTTTTTTAAATGGATCACCCTATATATTTTTTCATTTTTAGAATATCTGTCATGTGGACTTTACTTACCCCTTTTGTTTTTAGGGTCACATGCAACGTTGTCAAGTTAGTTACATTTTAATAAAATTTTATGAAAAAACATGAACGAAGAAAAATCTTCATAAAACTATATTTTCAAAAATTGATGGAAAAAACTGGGTATGCAAGTACCAAAAGTATGTGCAAAAACATACACAGCATTTGGGTTCATTAAAAAAATACAGGGCGTTTCGAAACAAGGACCAAATTTCGCCAACTTCAAATTGCCGAAACTCATTTTTTTCAAATGGATCACCCTATATATCGTCCCTGTAATTGCAAAATGTCGTATGTCAAAAAGGCCACTTTTCAGGAGAGCAAAAAAACATATCTTTTTACTTTTTTGTTTAATTATTTCAGAAATCAGTTTATAGCTTATTTTTATGATGTAACATCATGTTATATGGCATTTAAGGCGTTAACTTAACGTGTTTGTGTTTTATACGCACATACGGAATTTTTGACATACGACATTTTGCAATTACAGGGACGATATGATTTCATAATTTGAAGGTCCATTCAATGACCTTTCCAATGGTATCATATGGAACATATCCAATGATACTTTTCGATAGGTCCATTTGAAAAAATGAGTTTCAGCAATTTGAATTTGGCGAAACTTGGTCCTTAATTCGAAACGCCCTGTATTTTTTGAATGAACCCAAATGATATATAAGTTTTTGCACATACTTTTGGTACTTGCATACCCAGTTTTTTCCATCAATTTTTGAAAATATAGTTTTATGAAGATTTTTCTTCGTTCATGTTTTTTCATAAAATTTTATTAAAATGTAACTAACTTGACAACGTTGCATGTGACCCTAAAAACAAAAGGGGTAAGTAAAGTCCACATGACAGATATTCTAAAAATGAAAAAATATGTAGGGTGATCCATTTAAAAAAAGACCGAATGTTTTGCCATGGATTCCTGTTTCACCATGTATACTCGAAAATAATTTTAAGAAGTAGCACATCAAGCCTCCAATAAAACATTATAAGATTTTTTTCTCGATCTTCATCAGCCTAGCGCTACGGTCCGAGCGAGGATAGGTGGGCCACCCTGTATCTTCTGCCGGTAGAAAAAGAAACAACTCTGCGTAGATTTCACTGATCAGTAACCCATTTCACAGTTTGTGAACGCCTGAAGGCGATACCACCCAGCCAAAAGCGAAGTAAAACGCCTTTTGGCGACACTGACACGAGACTGGAGTAAGAAAAGGCCTTAGCAACGACTGGCACTGAAAGTGTTAAAACACACACACAGTTTCATAAAAAAAAAATATTTTTGCGGTGGATAAAAACGATTTTTAGCTGTTTTCTCGATAATTTTGAGGTTATGCTGAAAAGTGATCAATACAAAAGTTTTAGATTTTTTAATTGTCTACAATTATTTTCGAGTATACATGGTGAAACAGGAATCCATGGCAAAACATTCGGTCTTTTTTTAAATGGATCACCCTATATATTTTTTCATTTTTAGAATATCTGTCATGTGGACTTTACTTACCCCTTTTGTTTTTAGGGTCACATGCAACGTTGTCAAGTTAGTTACATTTTAATAAAATTTTATGAAAAAACATGAACGAAGAAAAATCTTCATAAAACTATATTTTCAAAAATTGATGGAAAAAACTGGGTATGCAAGTACCAAAAGTATGTGCAAAAACTTATATATCATTTGGGTTCATTCAAAAAATACAGGGCGTTTCGAATTAAGGACCAAGTTTCGCCAAATTCAAATTGCTGAAACTCATTTTTTCAAATGGACCTATCGAAAAGTATCATTGGATATGTTCCATATGATACCATTGGAAAGGTCATTGAATGGACCTTCAAATTATGAAATCATATCGTCCCTGTAATTGCAAAATGTCGTATGTCAAAAATTCCGTATGTGCGTATAAAACACAAACACGTTAAGTTAACGCCTTAAATGCCATATAACATGATGTTACATCATAAAAATAAGCTATAAACTGATTTCTGAAATAATTAAACAAAAAAGTAAAAAGATATGTTTTTTTGCTCTCCTGAAAAGTGGCCTTTTTGACATACGACATTTTGCAATTACAGGGACGATATATAGGGTGATCCATTTGAAAAAAATGAGTTTCGGCAATTTGAAGTTGGCGAAATTTGGTCCTTGTTTCGAAACGCCCTGTATTTTTTTAATGAACCCAAATGCTGTGTATGTTTCTGCACATACTTTTGGAACTTGCATATCCAGTTTTTTCCATCAATTTTTAAAAATATCGTTTTTATGAAGATTTTTCTTCGTTCATGTTTTTTCATAAAATTTTATTAAACTTGACAACGTTGCATGTGACCTCAAAAACGAAAATGATATGTAAAGTTCACATGACAGATATTTTAAAAATGAAAAAATATATGGGGTGATCTATTTAAAAAAAAGTCCGAATGTTTTGTCCCGGATTCATGTTTGACCCTGTATACTTGAAAATAATTTTAAGAAGTAGCAATAAAATACAACAAAATTTTTTTCTCGATCTTCATCAGCCTAGCAGCTAGCAGCGAGGATAGGTGGGCCACCCTGTACAATATGGGTTCCTTATATATATTTTTGAATCTGGTTTTTTATCTACGGTTTTAATTTTCCTATTCCAGTATTGTACAAAAAATTCAATAGCAGAACGTAATTTTAGACTGTTTTACAATAAGTTTTTATTTTACAGGGTTTATTTTGTTTATGATGGTTATTTTGTTTGTGTTTGTCTGTCTGTAATTTTTTATTTTACATTGTTTACTTTTTTATTACTGTTTCTGTAAGTTTAGCTTTCTGTTAACCGGCATATAGGTATCATCACACTTGCGGAACGCTAGTGACGCCTTAAGCCGTTTAATTTTTCATCCCCTGCTATAATCCCAAATTATCTAAATTTTGTTTTTAAACTATTTCCGGTGCTTAAGACAAAAGTGATTATGTAGTTTAAAAATTACCTATTGGCCCCCTACTATCGTCACTCAATATTGAGTAACTGATATCGTGCTGGCAGTGAAAGTGTTAAATAAGCTGTAATCTTTTCAAAGCAAAATATTTATTTTATATACATATACGTCACTAAATGTAAAATTTAATGATAAATGGAATGCAAATGGTCATAAAGTCGTACGAATTTTTTGACCAAATATATGGGTGATTTACTGAAGACATGTCAAAATTCTCTCTTGTAAACTAATTATAGACAATATTTTGAATTTTCTAGGGCTCGCAGAAAATTGTTCCTTTGAAATTGAGTAGGTAGTACATTACATTCAATTAATGAATAAGTGTAAACGAAAGAAGATTATTTATACTCATATTTCACGAATAAAATATTTTGGATTTTGTTCTATAAATGTACATAGAGAATTTGATTTTTAAATCAAATTTTTTACAATATAATACTTATAACTCGGTAATTGAATCAATTCCTCTTAAGAAAACATTACGTAAGCCTTCTAGAGGTACCTACGTTCACCAAGAATGTTAATACTCGGTTACTTACTACTTGATAGCGGTTATCAGTTAATTTTTTTCAGTCTTATCTACTTTAGTTGCGATATACTGGTTTGTTCAAATAGCAAGGAAATATTAGAAACGACTCAAGTATTGTTAAAATATTTAATATTACTCATTTATTTGACCCACAATTAAATAAAGCCAATTCGTTGTATTGGAAAACCCCTGTGAAAAATTGTGATAATTCTAATTATCTTACTTTCCTAGAATAGTAAAAAACCCTCTTATAATTTTAAATTCCTCCTTAATCAATTAATTAATTTAAATTATACTTATGTTCCTCTGATATTTTAGGTACGGTACCTAAATTTACCAAACGCACCATTTTTATGAAACAATTCTATTATCTTATCTTTTAGACAGCATTACATTTTTATCTTATTTTGAAATTACATCGCGAGTAACAATAGTCTACCTGATTGATACGAATCCAATTTATTTTTAGACTAAACGAAAAATGTAACTGTTACTTAGAAATTGTTTATCTAGTTGAAATTTTAAGATACGTTTCTGAAAGCCAAATGGTCAATTACATACGTAAATGAAGAATACATTGCATCAGGGCCCCCTCTAGGGGGCGGACTACCGAGACATTTGTCCAGGGCGGCAAATCTAAAGGGCCACAAAATATTGATATACCTAATTAAACGAAATTTATACTTGTTGATTTTTTCTTTAACTAAAATCACCATTCAATGTACATTTCGTATTTACTGTTTTTGCCTAAAAGCTAACAAAAAATTGTAATCCTTATACTTCTGAAGAAAATAACCATAAATTAAATAACAAAAAAGGCTTGGTATCGATGTCGCGCTCCGCATAGAACAGCACGCAGGGCGCCGCGTGAACTTGTTTAAATGGGAATAGAAAGGAATAGTATTATTCTTGCTAATACGTCGCGGTGATGAAGTACTGAAGTGCAAGTGTATATTACGTAAAATCTATAATTAAATAAAAATATTTCATATTTCAGTGTGTAAGAAGAAAGAAAACCGGTAAAAATGTAACACTTGTCAAAAGTGACACCTGTCAAAACGTGAAATTTGTCAAAATGTGACGCCTGTCAACATATGACAACTGTCAAAATGTAACACATGTTAAAATGTGAAACTTGTCAAAACGAGATACCTTTCAAAACTAATGTAAGGATATTCATTGTCGATTTTTCCACACGAAAGTTCTTAGGACGGGGTTAATTTTGTTCATAGATCGTCCATGGCTACAATACGATATAAGAAATTAAGAGAATCTTTTAAACGGTGGTGACGTTCGTGTGAGATTGGTGTAGTTGTTTTTGATTAAAACACTTTTTCTGGTACGAGTCCAAAAAACTTCTGTTCAGTCCTGGTCTTTAACTAGCGACGTGTACAGTACAGTTCAGTGTTCGCTCGTCTTAGAACTCACCTTTTTTTTAAAACTTGTTTATTATTTTTTACTTTATATTATCATCAGGTTGCGGACTGTATATTTTAAAAATTATCAGTTGAAATGCATCCGTTCTTTTATAATATTTAAACAAATAACTTTTAGCAAGCGAGACATAAACACAAACAGTATAAAAAATATTTGATTGTGTAGATAAATTATTTTTTATAGAGATTGTTTTTGAACCAGTAACACTAATGAGTTTATTTTCAACCAATTTAGTTTACTTATTTTTACCCCAAAGTGAGTAAAATTATTAAAAATCTCTTCTTAGTTGGTGCTTATGCTATAAAAGGAAGCTATTTTTCAACACCCAGTATCCTGGTTCATAGTTACAAATTTTGGAAAACTTAGAAGTGTTTATTTTCTTTTCTTTGTAGTATATTAACCAATACTTGGTTTTTCATAATTCCATACAAACTGAACGCCCTGTTTCACCTCTTAAGAAGTTGAATATAAAAAAATCCTTCTTAGTGGATTGGACGTAGAGTTAGTTTTCGGTGTTGCTCCATATACATTTTAACACCTTGTATTTTGGTCCACAATTAAAATTAAATTATAAATCTGAACTTCGACTTTGTGCTCTCTTAATTTTAAAACCAATTAAGATTTTAAAACGTGTCAGTATGTCAATTTTAAAACAGTGGGGCATTATTAAGACAAGAATGTCAGACCCACATCTAAACTTCGACTTTGCGCTTCCTTAATTTTAAAACCAAATAAGATTTTAAAAAGTGGTCTTCTACATCTCTTCGACATATCTCTTCGACACATCTCTTCGAAATATTAAAGATCTAAGTATATTAGTTGTAAAACAGTGGGGCATTAAAGACAAGAATTCTTAATATTACAGATCTACGTCTGCTAGTTTTAAAATAGTGAGTTAATAAAGACAAGGATCTGAGGCCCACATATTTCTGTTATTCAAAATGTAGATTATTTAGTTTTAAAATTGTGAGATAATAAAGACAAACATAAATCCAAACTTCAAAGTTTTTTCGAGTTACGGGAATGTTATAAGATAAACAGACAATTTTATTGTTTAAAACATGCGGCAAGTGTCATAACGAACCAAAAAAAATAAAAACAAATTCTGCATAACAAATTAAACCCACAAAAAAAATTCGACAGAGGCATTAGCGATGTGTCAGACATAACAACGGCATATCTCTTAAAAGTGTTTTCTTCTTCGTTAGCAACGTTAATACAAATTCCTGAAAAATTAGCGCAAAAATTTGCAAATAAATACACGTCATGTTCGTTTTTCGTGACTCATTTCTCGGATGATACGCTTTTTCATAACTTTTACGATTCGATTTCTTGTCTTATATTTTCCTAATAATGCATTTTATTAAATGCCGGCCTTGAACGCTAATAGTTTATTAAAATATGTTATTAGGTTACAGGGAAAACTCAATATGTTGTTATATTTCTTATATCTGTAAAATTAGATTCTTATTCCAAATAACGTTCCTAAGACTATTAGGAATGTGAATAAGGACTGTCTTAAAACGACTTTAGATGTTCCAAACTTGTTAGAAAATGTCCTGTTTTTATTCTCGATGGATTTATATCAATCGCTCTATTATTTTTACCGGAGATTCAAGGTATTTGGTTCATGACTATTGAACCAGCGCCTTAACGAACGTCTTACTAATCGCAAGAAAACTCCAGATCCTGATTCTCAAAACAACACCCTGTAAATCAGAATTTTTAAAATCCGTTTGAATATTTGAAAGATGGCCAAAATAATTGGACTTCCTCGCACTAACTAACTAACCTGCATGTAAAAAGAACAAATATAAAAGTAAACCGAGTGTTTGAAAATACTTGTTTAATATTTAACTTTTAAAAATAAACATATTGCACATCCACGTGCGTTGTAGAATAATCGGAACCTCCCCCGTATCATATGTTAACCGTCGCGGCGATGCAACTCCATGAGGTGACCTTTGCACGCTGTAAAATAATTATTTTGACATTGAAGCATTGATACAAAGCTAGGCCAGTAATCTTTTTTGCTAATGATGTTCAAAAGTCTAATAGACCTCCAATGTGATATTCCCCTGTATACCTACGCAGTCCACATGGAAATGAAAGAATAAAGAAAGAAGTAGTGAATCTGTCACTTTTATTTTCATCTCTTCTGACAGTATTTTTTTATTAACGATGACGTCACAACCTGCTAGACGTAATATCAAAGAATGACAGTGTAGCAGACACGAGCTGCCAAAGGTGAAGGACGTTCTTCCCTTACGCAGTTTTATATCCGAAAAACTAACCCTCCTCCAAAGGACGATACGTATCAGAAGTAAATCTATTTTCTTGGCAAATGCTGTATACAAGGAGCCTGAAGAATGACGTTTTAACCCCTCCAGGTATTTATTACATCTCTTAAAATATTTTACAAGAACTTACTTCAAAAACTGCGCAATTACAAGTTTTTAAGAACTAGATAATGTAAAAATAGTTTAGAAATTACCTATACAAATCACCTTGCAATCCTACCCACTATTAAGCTGTCGGATTCGGGGACCTGCTGGTGAAGATTTAATAAAATTAAAACCGTTGAAGAAGACGGTATAGGCCATCTAAAGACTGCACATAATTTCCTCTCGCTATTAGGAGAACATATCTGCTCGGTAGGTAAACAAGTGACGATTTGGAGTAGCGTGAATCGATGTTGCCAGATTTTCGATTTCGAAGTCTCTGTGAGTGTGATATGCTAGTGAAATTAATTTTATAAAGCCATAAAGGTGCACATAATGAATAATAATAAAAACTTCGATTATTTATTATGGTTTATTTATCAATATTATTATAATTCATTAATTAAAAAAATAAGTAATAATATTGATTAACTAATACAGATTATAGAAATATAAATATATTTTCGAGATTATGTAATTTAGAATGATGAAGTAGATTCAATTTTGTGTTGTTTATACCAATAACTAATAAAATGTCAAAAATAATACAAAATTTAAGCTCAGAAAAGCGCGGTGTAACACTTGAAGATTCGCTTAGGGGCTTTTTGTGGATTCTTTATGTAAAAATAAACATTTTTTATTAGCCACTCTAAAAAAACACAAGATACAAAATTTGCGTTTTTTGACAATAAATATAATAGAAATCGGAGAAATATGAAAAAACTTATACTAATATTTTTTGGGGCGTTTTTCTAATTTTTGTTTGTACAACTAAACTTATCGGTTCAGGGTGAGTACATTTTCAAAATTACCATTCGGTTCCTAAAACTAGAGAGTTTTCTAACTTTTACGTTGATATGCTAAAGGGTCACCTGACAAAAATTTGTGCATCGTGGGGCGGCCGAGTTAATTAAAAAAGTAAAAGAACCTATTTTAAATAAAAAGATAAATGGTCAGCAGTAATGGCTTAAATAGTTAAAGACGTATTGTATACAAATAGTATAAATTAATTTTGTTACCTGATTTTATGAGCCGCAGATTACGCAACCAACCAACCCACTATATTTCTGAATATACTTTACCCAAGCAGCTATTTTTTAGAAACTGTAGACAGCAGATCAAAAAGTCAATAAAAAATAATAAAATTTTAGAAATATTGTAATACAGGGTCAACAATTGTTGCTTCTTATCGCAGCAACTTATCTTAACATATTCTAGAAATTCTTTTGAGTATGGAATTCCCACGATATAAAAAAATCCCTACTATGTAAATGTAATAATGAATCAATTGCAAAATTAAAATTATTTACACCAATTTGTACGTTGTCATTTTTGGGTCTTATTTAAATTATGAATAGACCCATCGACAATAAATCATCCTCTTTAAAAGTTTGAGGTTTATTTAGTACTATTAGTTTCCAAAATCGCCTGTTAGAATAGTTTGCATAAATTGTTCATTGTCATCCTCGCCATTTTGTGATTAATAGTATCGAACGACTGTAAGTGTAATAATTACAATCACTCGTCAACAACATATAACCAAATAAAAATAATACATTTTAAATCATGGTTTAAAAACCAGTATTTAAAGATCTTGATATATTTTTCCAACGTGGCAACGTCGGCGGGAGATGCGGCCAAGTTTTAATAACACATTGAAATGAACAACGCACACGCTGCTGGCTAACAACCAAGCAGGACTTCCTTGGAATATGCGAACCTGCTGCAAAGTACAATGGCAATCTGCATTTTTCGTGTCGTATTTGCCAGGTAGTTTTTCTAGAAATTGTTAATCATACTTACATGTACATAATTTATTTAGAAACACAATGTTTATATTTTAGTTGCAGGACGTTTATGACTGACAAGGGTACATCAGGGTGGTGTGTCTATTAGGACATAAAAATGACAGTAAATTTTTCTTTATGATTTTATGTACTTTTTGGTAAAAGTTTTTTAAACGAGGGTCCTGAGCTGACAGAGAACGTTCACCACTCTTTATTTTTTCTCTGGATTCAAAGTTCATTAAATATATGCTTTTGAAAAACTAGTTTGTTTCTTAAATGGTTAAATATAAATCTGCTTTTTTTATTTCGGGCATAAATTTTTATTATAATTTAGATTAGATTTTAATATTTTATTCGGACGATTTATTGGATTATCCAAATTTCTATTTCATGTTAGCCCAATTACAAGGTTATGGATTTATATTTATTTTGACCTAATATACAGGTTATTCCAGAACAATGTGTAAGTTTAAAGTTGCTTTTTTTTAATGGAACACCAAGTATCTTTAAAACTACTCGGTATAACCCAACAAGTCAATATTACTATAATCAAAAAAAGGAAGAAAATACACCACTTTGATCTGGCACTGTGTTATGAAATACTCTGTATATTTCTGATTACTTTCAATGTGTAAATAATTTGTTACACAATTTGATCACCCTGTAGAATTGGCTAAACTTACCAAAATCGTTTTGTTCAAGTATTGAACTGGTAATAAAATAATAAGTTGCTTCTCCTATTAGGCTGCCCGTTTTTTGCAGGCTAAAAGTTGTAAATTGATGGCTGGTGCAGATGCACGGTGTCAGCGAAGCCGGTCCTGTCCCTATGTACCACGCCAAATAAAATCAAATGATAAATCCTCGTGTTTATAATCCTTGTACAAGAAAATTCCTAGAAAATCATGGAAAGATGGTTCTTAGAATCAATGCATATTTGAGTTATGATAATGGTTGTTTTTTTAAGAAATTGCGTGCGGTTTTTATATGCAGATTTCCAAGTATTTTCATTCTCTTTTAATCAAGTAGGATTCGCTTTTGTTGAGTCACAAATAAATGACTGCCTAAGAATAAGAATTCTTGTATGTTAGATAATTGGAAATACCGAACAATTTTTTTTAGAATCGGAAAATCGTGTATATTTTTTTCTATTTTTAAATGCTAAAAAAAATTATTGAGTCAAATTATAATTATACAGGGTGTTGCGATATTTGATTGACAACTCTTTACACCTGTGAATTTATTAAATTTGATGTAAGAACATGAACATGAGATATAGGGTGTTGAAATTTTACAGTTTCCAAAAATAAATGTTTATGAAGCACAACAAAAGAAATATTTTTTTTTATTTAAGCCAATTTTAAAGACCACTTAGGTGATCTGTGAATACAATTTTCTTATTTGATAATTCTGCAAATCGTGGATTTTCCAAGACCCAAGCGTACTACTAACTAATTCCACTGTGTCATGAATAGTTTTACATATTAAGTATTAATTTTTTTTCATTAATTGTTAAAGAACCAATTTTTCCGCGTTTACGCGGCACTTCCAAAGTTTCCATAATACCAGATTGTTTGCTTGCTGCAGTA
Organism: Crepidodera aurea; assembly: GCA_949320105.2. Classification (NCBI taxonomy): domain Eukaryota; kingdom Metazoa; phylum Arthropoda; class Insecta; order Coleoptera; family Chrysomelidae; genus Crepidodera; species Crepidodera aurea. Next base: position 44,452,981 of record OX439472.1, read on the forward strand.
GTCCAGTCAACTAACGCCACAAAAACCCCAAACCTGGGCATCAAGTCTGTCCGGCAAATTTTTTTTAATTTGCAGGTATTCGTAGGTACATTTACCTCCAAAAATCTCAGCTATGTGGAATTTGTGGAAGGGTGAGAAAATCGTTCTAGAGTTCCCGAAAATCCGTTTTTCAACGATATCTGCCGAAATATGATCCTTAGAACATTTTTCTTTAGACAAAAAATGAAGAGCAGTTCATTACCTACAAAAGCTGTCCCTATGATTTTTTTCGCTACACTAATATTTTTTGCAAAAACGGCGTTTCAAAAATTCGCAATTTTGAGAATCTGAAAATTCGCAAAATTATTGTGGTGAAAACTTGAATATCCTCCCGTTTTTTTCAGAAGACAAAAGATAAGGCACTTGATTAATAAATTTATTGTAAAAAATCCAATTCGAGAAAGTTTGAAGGCAGAGTTTCTTCTCGTGCACTTAATAAAATACTTGATATATGTAATGATGAAGAGGTCAGAATGTGATCTTTTATTTAGTACAATTCCAAACCCCAAAAAATTTTAACACGAAAAGAAAATAATCCTCAAAAAAAATGTCGATTTTTCATAGTGGTGAGAATTTTCTCAATTTTTCGGAAAACCAAAACATATGAAGAAAAAGAAAAATGCTATCAACAAGGGGACAAACAAGCTGAGCTTTCTAATGATGTGCGTTAAAAACCTATATGATCCTTGATTATCTATTAATTCCCGATAGACCCGAGCATTTTCGAAAACTCTGGAAATCCAAAAAAAGGCCACAAAATATATTTATATTTAACACCTTGCAAAGCCCCATTATCCAAAAGGATTCGGTGAAATTAGCCTTGATAAAACTAATTATGAAAAATATCGAGCAAAAACAAACTTTGGCCTGGTTTTTCAATAATCCAGAGAAATAGATAAAAGGAAAAAGTAACATGATATTATAGCTACAGGTTCCTTCTTTCATCTGAACTTTGAATAATGAAAAAACATGAATGTTTACGTAATTTATTGAAAAATTTGTAATCCGCTTGGGAGTGTCATTCCTTTAGAGCTTGCTTTCTAAATGCAGGACCGGAGCTAAAAGTGTGGGTGCGTTTTGGAGCCGGTCATGTCGAAAAGTATCAAATTTTTGACAAAAATTCTCTAAGTGTCTTATTTTCGGAAATATCGGCGAAAAAAAAAACACATTTTTAAGACCAATGGGCCATTTTCCCGCCCTTCCACAAATTCCATGTAGCTGAGATTTTCGGGGGTGAATGTACCCATGAATACCTGCAAATTAAAAAAAATGGTGCCGGACAGACCTGATGCATGTGTTGGCACCTTCGTTTATTGGACGATTACCTCTATGCAATCTGTAATACTCTTTAATTTGAGTCTGTCCAAACTTTTTTCTATTACTCCGTAGACACGGGAGTGATATAAAAAGACAGGAAAGTTTTATTACATAAAAATAAAGAACCGCCCACATATTATTTACAAAAATTTCTTGTTTCTAATTAGTCTACATCATAAATCGACTAATTAACGTACAGCGATAATGCGACTCCATTATTATTCTCTCCCCGGTCCAATTAGAGCTAATTTTAATTTCACTTTCAAAAAAGATAAGAGTAAAAATAATATTCTTTAAAGTTTCGGCGTTAAAAGGCAAGGAAGAAGTGATTATTTTTGATTAGCAAGTCTAAAAGAATCGTAACGTAAATGCCAATAAACATAAACACATCATGAGTTCTTTGAAGGTCAGAGGAGCATATCATTAAAATTATGTGTCGTCGAGTGTGTCGAATAACTAGGTGTAAATCAGTGGCGTAGATAATCATGGGTTTTCAGATCATTGATCAGTTTTCTATGATCATGATTGACAATCTTTATAGCCGAGATTTAAGTTTCTATTTTCCAGAAAAAATTAGAAATCTCAACTACTAATTTTTCGTAAGTAATATCATAAGGGCATCTAATTTTTTCGAAAAAAATCGAAAAAACACGTGCAGGTGCAAATATCCTCGTCTTCGACTCGGATTTTTGTTGCCACCAGCACTCATGGTTCTTGATGCCCGAATGGTATTTGACAAGACTACTTCATGAGTAACAGATTATTCTGCATACACATAGCTTACAAAACATACTACCTATTATATATGCATACATAATAAATATGTAGGTATTAATTTGAAAACTGAAAAACAGGTCATTTATTTAATCACAAAATACTACAAACTTAATTATTTATGGTACAATTAAAATATAAATTGCAATTTTGGTACACAGTAGGCGTATTGTTTGAAATCTTTGTTAACTCATTGATAACGTTGGGTGTAGGTAAATCATTAATGTTGTTGATGGGTCCAGCTGTAGAGTGAGAAGCTCGAGGAGTGGCTGCAGGATTTTGTGTTTTCTGTTTTTTAGCTAGAGGTTCTGAGGCGTCACTTCTAAGGGTGTTTATGATGTTGGAATATTGCTCATTATCCATTTGCAGATAAGGCTTAATTGAGTTGGCTGAACTGTGGCCAGTAATTTTAATTAATTGTTGTTCACCCATCCCTTCTTCATCCAGGTGACTGACTGCTGTCGACCGCATAGAGTGGTTTGTTATTTTTATTTCTTTCGTATTTAATCCTGCCTTCTCTGCTGCTTGTTTAGTCCATTTCGAAAGTTCGTTTTTTCCCACTGGAGTGTTTTTGTACCATCCACTTGATTGTTCTTTGTTCTATGATGGGTTTACAGCTAAGAATAATCTATCAGTTGTTATTCTAGATTAACGTTTAACCATTATAATTTTAAAAATACGGACTGGACAAAAGGTAGGATTCTTCGTGTTGGGGACCAGCCATTTACTCTCGGCCATTTTTTTTCTCCACCCTGGACCGTTTTATTGAAGAGAGGATTACATTCTACTCTTCCTAAAAAGAAGGATTTTTGAAAATCAGTTATTTAAAAAAATATGTAACTATTTTATCTACTTGTTTTAGTCCCAGAATTATCCACTTCCTCTTTAAAATAATGAACTCTGCAATTGACCGCTTCTCCACCTCTCCAAGCAAGTTCTACTGAAGCGATATGGTAAAATTTTCGTTCCATAATAAAACCATTACGTAGTATTCTTCCAATTTTAATGAAGCAGAGCTCGATTTCCTTTTATTGTTCGACATTGTCTTCACAAATAGTTCTTTGTAATTTTCACCGTTTTCTTTCTTCATATCCACGCCCAATCTTTCAGGATTAGTTTTAGTTGCTCAAAACTTGTAGTTTCCAAAACCTCGTATATCTTTGCCTTGCAGAATTCCGTAAACTGTTTCCATATTGACGTATGGGTTTTAACGGTACACTTTTGTCAATCGCCAGATTAGACATAGAATCACTTCCAAAGCGACTCATTTTCACTACATAAGCTGACTAGCACTGTTTAAAAACAATATTACAAATTTTATTGACAATAAAATCAGAAAAATTGTTTAGCGTCGTTTTCTGGTGTCCTAAGAGACCACAATTACTTGTTATCAAAGGTATTCTAATTTTTGGTGAAAACAGCTATCAAGTTTTGCCGCGGGTAAACTTGAAAAAACTACTGACAGGAGTTGTCATACAGTTTTTTCATCTAGAAACCATTTGTAATTCAAAATTGCGCGTTTGTGATTGGTGGAAATTAAGACGAGGGAAATAGTCGTGAGAATTTATTTTTGTGGGAAATATTTGTACATGGGTTTTATTCTTTCACATTCCAACTATTACAACCACATTTCACTTTCCGATGCACTTAGAGATGTTGACTTCTTTCTTCTGACACACTGATTGACATCCCATTAGTGATAGTAATGGCCTTTTACTGAAGAATAAATTAGCTTTATTGGTCATTTTCTAACAATATTTAAGAGCTCATACTAAACAGTTTTAAAGATTTAGAGACAGTTGTAACTCCTAACGCTTCACCTCGGAGTAGAATTTTGAAAAAAAAAATCACTTCTTAGTTCCAAAATTATGCAATAAAATTATTGACCATATTTGTTGCTTCAGCGGTTTTTGTAGAAGCAAATTTTTAAATAGTTAATTTTTAATGCAATTCTAATTAACTAGGATTAGCCCAGAGTACGCCACAGACATAAACAATCTTAACAGCATCAGTAAATATTTGACAATAAAATTTTAGTAATTTCATGGATGTATGCGAAGCGTAAGAAAAAAAATGTGTACGTACGAAATAAAGAAGGAGATGTAGCATCCGACCTATTTAGTTGCGTAATTTCAGAAGTTTGCGTAATAAAACTAACAATAAACACCAGAAAATAGACCACAGATGAAGACTCCAAGGTCTTCAGCTTCCGTACGGAAAGTTTTATGTACTTTTTATGCTAAATTTAGGTTCTTGTCATTTTTACATGTATATTGAGCCGCTCGTATTTAGGACGATTTTTTTCCTTCAAAAATGCCAATAGACAAGGGTGTAGAGATGATGGTAAAGGGGGTAACAACCCCTAGAATTTTTTTTAAAACTATTCAAAACATTTAAGATACCTTTATATCTATATAGATTTAAAGAGTGCTTTGAATCCCTGGCCACAACTCTCTTCTGATTGGTCGACATTAGTTAAGGTAGGCAACTTAATAGACTTTACAATGTAAAGCGTGTTGTCTAAAAGTGAACATTTTATTTTTTTAAATGTATCTTATCTTAATCTCAATATAATTAGTCAAATCTCAATCAGCTTCTATTTGGTCAACCCTAGATCCTTTCTCAATAAATGTATATGATGTATAATATTCATATTTTGATACGCTTGAAAAAAAACTCTATTTTGATACGGCTACGAATTCCTGCGAATAATTTTTGATAAGCTTCCAGGAATAATAGGAATTATTCATTGTGTTCTATACGTTTGACACCACTTTGTCGATACAGTAAAACATAGACAAAAAATTGAAAAAAAAAATGGTATGTTCTGTTTTAGATGCATTGAGAAAGAAAATAACACACTAGCAATACCGAAAAATTACAGAATAGATAAAAATACGTTATCTAAAGGAGTACAAAGAAAATTCAAATTATCCTAGCTAATCAATTATCCGATATGGCAGGAGCAATTGAGAAAAGTAAGTTGATAGGTTAAATAGCGAAGTTTGAATTAATTTCTATGTCTGTCGTTTAATTATTTTCTGTAAATGTCAGTCAAGCAGCGGCCAAGCTTTGCTTAGGTATCTGATTTAAAAAAAAATAGAAGCCGTAAATCAACTGACTCGTAACCTAATATTTTTTTTGACTCAGCTCTAATATGTGTTCTGTATTTAAAAAAAATTATGTGGCCATTGTAAAGTCAAAACATTTTATATCCATCATTAGACACTTTTATTTAGCCAATTCTCGTCTGTTTCTGTCTCTCGGTCCGTTTGTCCGTCTATCTAACAAAAAAGAAAAGCAAATAATTCTTTCACTCTCATGTTATATACTATTCAGCCGCAGTAGAAGGATCTGAGAATTAGGTTTGAAGGGTTGGGGATGATGGAAGGTATCTGAAGGGCATTTGCCTATTGCATAAGAGAAAACGTCTGAAAAAACAAAAATATTGGGGGTAAGCTAATGGTGTGTTCAATCCCTTATTCGCACTGAAAACAAAGGGACTGAAATCGTTCTATTTACAGATTTAAAGTGAAATCGTTACGCGGGGTTCGATATACTATATCACAGCTATTTAGGCAGTTTTTTGCATATATATTTGCGATTTAAATGCAAACAGGAAAATCAACTAATAAGGGTTCATTATTTTTCAGCCAAAATGAAATTTTAACGGTTGCAAAAAATCGAAAAAAATCTGAATCCGCACCTGATTGAAACTATTTTTAACAACAAAAACGAAGAATCTACCACTAAAATTTCTAGTTTGTTTTTATTGTTTTCATTTATTTTTTTTTGCCCAACAACAAGATTGTGGTCATGCAGACAATACAAGTCCATACATTAATTCTTGAAGGTCAAATTCATAATATTAATTGGGTATTGTTTATTTATTTTAATTTTCCAGCGACAATAACAATTTTAAGGATTGTAACTCGAAGAATTAAATGAAAAATAGATTTTTAACTTCTAGCAAAATTAGATTACATAAGCCTTTGTTACACTACAAAGGCGTTGTTAATGTTATTAATCAGATCATTAGATTTGTGACTTTATAGCTTCTGTTATACAGCTCGTTTTAAAGCTTATGAGGATGCTCTTGAACTTTTTTCGCGGTTATTTAGTCAATCGTATGCAAAAATTGTAATTGACAGTTGACCGACTGATTTTTCCGAAGTTATATCTAGCGTACCACAAGGGTCAGTCTTTGGGCCCACACTTCATTTAATTGATATACCAGATATTAAAAAGAAACATAAAATATTCAAATAATCATTTTTCTGTTGTTGATACACAACTTTTTTCTCTTACATTCATTTTTATTCACATAAGTTGCTATTGTTTTTGTATAGTTGAGCTGTATCATTTATTTAGTCTTTTATTTCATTTTCGTACCTAAAATTCGACTCGGTTTTATAAAATTGAATTGTAATACACAAAAATAAACATATTTTAATAATATTATTGTAAAGAGACTCATCAAGATATGCCAGGAAGCTACGAAGACTCTTAACACAACTAAATATTTCAAATAACTTTTCCCAAAATTACTATTCAAATTTTGTTTGTCTGAGACAGCCGGTATACAAAGAAAGAACTATTCTTTAAGTGGGGTATATCTGAGATGCCACCAGAAACTGTGTTACTTGCAACTTCCTGTTGTATCATATCCTGCCTGTCTGTCCACCGCTGGTCTGTCTTAATCTTTATCTGCTTACAAAGAGGTCAAGAAACCAACCTCTTCAGATTGAAATATGCACATACATCATAAAATGTATTTATTTTGTCTGTGGATTTTTAAAACCTATTTTTGGAATGAATCTGCAGAAATATTATTTAGCATCGTTTTTGTTTTATTAATCGGTGTTGAATGCATAATGGACTGTATTATATGTATATATAAAACAGATAATGAAACAGTTAACCTGTACCTATCGAAAAAAGTTTAGTCCAAAAGTTGTAGATAATTAAAAAATCTAATTAGCCTGCTTCTTACTGAAGAGGAACAATAATTCCGAAACCGGTCTAAGAATGGCAAGCTCCTTTAATAATAAAATCAAAGTTTTTGGTTTAAAGCCCCGACTTGGTCGGGCGCCAAACCACGTCTGGGCTTTCGTAATTCAATACCTGGGGGGGCTTATAGCCCAAGGAGTAGTTGTTGAAGTCCAGACGCTGGTGCAGTGTAGGACATTTAATGTCTTTGTTCTTGGGAACAAGTGTGATTTAAGAACTTTTTTTCGTTTTTAATTTTTCCCACAAAAATAATTTTTTTTATGAAGCATTCAGCTAAAATCGGTTTGTTTTTGGTCTACAACGTTCCTCGAATGAAGAATATCACTAACTTTTGATTTTTACCCTATAATACACCCTATTAAAAATAAAAAAATACCGTAAAATTTTTTTTTTGATACGTCTTATAGTTTCCGAGATATTTAATTTTTTAGCTAGGGGCTAGGCTGCTGTGACGTCACTTTACAACGGTCGGTTAGTGCGTGCTCTGCTCCCGACCTGTGGGTATGAAGTTTGCAACGAAAATTGATAAAAATGCGAATCCAGAAACTAGAAAATCGTGTATTGTGTCAAAGCGTTTAAATACAACCACTAATGCACCCGAAAAGTTGTTTTTTATTTTTTCTTTCGAACCTAACAGTCGAAAGAAATGAATTAGTAGCATGTGTGAGACGGAAGAAACCATGAAAAATGGACCGAAATTTACCCGGATCGATCCCCCCTCCTCATTTTCGAAGATGCTGGAAACGATGACGGTATCAAAATTTCTCTTTTCGCCAGCCGAAACCTTAAAACGGCCAAAAACTACCTCGGTCGTGTTGTTGAAGATTACTTCCGACCCTCACCAACCCCTCCACAGGTCAAAACTCACCCCCCGAAGCTGCTGATATTAAAAAAAAATCAGTTTTGGCCGGTGGAGGGGTTGGTGAGGGTCGGAAGTAATCTTCAACAACACCACCCCTCGAAAACGTGGGGGAAAGACTTTTTTTACAGCGAAATAATATGCTGTCCGTTTAACCCCTTTAGGGGATCTATCTATCTATCTATCTGTGATGGGGGTGTCGATACACTGCGACCTATTGTGCCCCCTACTGCTGCCCAGTCGTTAAGGATGTCTCAACGATTAGAGCAGTTCCTCCAGTCCTATTGCTTTCAAAAAGTTCAGGATGTCGGTAGGTTTCAAGTTAGGTATATCTCTTCTATTTGATATTCTCCGAGGTATCGTACCCTTGGATTTTGCAGGGTAATGCATTCTGAGAGAATGTGGATAGAGGTTTCCTCCCCTTCCTCGCAGAATCTGCATTCTTCTTTGTCTACTAATCCGAGTTTCTTTAGGTGGCCTCTCAGCCGGCAGTGCCCTGTTAGGATACCCGTTAGTATTCTGAGCTTATTTTTACTTTTACTGACGCAGTCGTCAGATCTCTTCTGGTTATAGTTTCCCAGTAGTGTCTTGGCCTGCCTCATTCCTTGTAGTCCTATCCAGTATTGGGATCTTTTGTTATTTAATTCTTTTCCAAGGTCATCAAGTATTGTACTGGTGCTTATTCCGCAGAAGGGTTCAGGTCCCAGAAATGGTGTTTCAGCAACTTTTTTTGTGCGTACGTCTGCTATTTCATTACCCTCCACTCCAGTGTGTCCCGGAACCCATAGGAGGGTAACAGTGTTGTTCGTTTAGATTCTCTAGTCACTTTCAAACCATCTGGGAGTTGATTACGTGGGAGTTCAAGGCATTAATGACTGCTTGGCTGTCTGACATGATGATGATCTCTTGTCTGCGAAAATTTCTTTCTATCTGGACACATTTTCCGATGGCGTATATTTCAGCTTGGAAAATGCTCGGAGATTTGCCTAAACTTTCAGAATGTTTGGTTCCAGGCCCATATACTCCTATTCCTGTTCCTTCTATTGTTCTAGAACCATCTGTGTACCATTTAATGGCACTTCTCTTGAGTTTTGGGATGGTATGTTTGTCCCATTCGCTTTTGTTACTTAGCTTTGTGTTGAATTCTTTCATCTTTCTCATCTTGGGGCATGTCCCAGGTTTGATGATTTCCAGGAAGGAGCTTAGGGGATAGCTTTTGGCCGTTTTAGGGGTTGGGCTGGCCTAAAGAGAAGAATCTCTAATAATATACTTATAACACTAGTGCAATACTGAATCACATAAAAACTTAAGTTAAAACCGTTATTGTGGTCGAACATAGAGAACATCCGATAGCAAAGCAGTGAATGAGTGTATGGTGAGAACTTTGCGTTGTAAAATGACGTCACGCGAGCATGGCGCGCTCACCCGAAATATTTGAATAAGACGGAAACTAAAACTAAAACTTCAACACTACTTGCTTGATTTAAATAAAACAAAAACAGGCGTATTTCTAAACATTTAGGCTACGCGGTTATCTTTATAACTGACTTGAAACTTTTTTCAAGTCATTTAACAGACGCAGTGATATTCTTCATTATTTTCTGCCGGACTCACCTCCACTTTTTATTACCCTCCTTTAAATTATTAGAATGTATAAAATTTTCACTTGGAGACAACAAATATTAAGAAAAATATTACACACGTGCCATCCCTACTAAATTTACATAAAAATAAGTAGATACACGCAAACGTGGCAATGAAACCATAGAAGAAGAACACACACATGCAATTTTCAGGGACGAATTCCATTCGCAATTATCTTTAGCGATAAACAGATGCTCTAACAATTTATAAGTCGATATATAAATATATATATACACATATAACGCTATTTTGGTGTTCCGTAGTTACATAAGACAAACTTTGTGTGTGGATACGCAGGCAGGCAGTTGAGCCGCTTTGCTCGAGAGGAAATAGGCCACAGACGCAATACTTGTTGCTAATAGATTTTGTTCTGCCGGCCAATACGTTTCGAAAAATAGAAATGGAAAAAAGAACATTTTTTATATAGGGTGATTCAACTATGTAAGAGAGGAATTAGGTGACATATATTTCAGTAGACATTTTGTGATATAAAAATAATGTGATTTAAAATTAAGAAGAAATTTTTAATACGGTTAATATATTGTTACATATAAAATTATATATTTCACTTATTTAGAAGTATTTAAAAATTACGAAGATACAAAAATTCACTCAAAGTAATTTCTACAGTATGTAATAAAATAATGTGAAACAACTGAGGCATTTTTGACAGATTCATCGACAATTTTTATTATAACCCGGTCCTGTGCTAGAGATATTGGGTATATATTGTTATGATAATTTTAAATAGAGTAGGAATTTAGTTATCTAATAAAAATTATGAAACGGGGACTTAAAAAAAAGAACATATTTGTTTTGAGAAGTGAAAATTGGAAATAAAATCAGTTGAGAATGCTCTTCTAGCATTGCCATAAACCGAACAAATTGTAATGACATTATTAATAAAATTTTAGATTGACAGTTCTCATTCTGATCAACACAACCACAGTCTACTCGATTTAACCAAAAAGTTATTCACTATGCGTCTACTTTAAATTCAATGTCATTTTAAACTTCAAAATTTTCATATTTTGAACCCCATTTTGAAGGAGTTCCCGAAGTGTTACGGAGGGGCACATCAAACCCTAAGCTTACTTTTTGATGCTCTATCAAAATCTGAAGTCAGAATTTTAAACTTCACAAAGACAAAGAATCAACACACTACATACACACATACACACAAATCGAATTCAGATACCGAACAATTTGCTCGGTGAATATTAAAAAGGTATAATTTTGATAATTACTTAATCATCACAATTGGCATACCAACGTGGGGCGAATTTAAATAAAGTGGGGCAATAAAGAAAATAGGGTTATAAAATAAAACAATAGATACAATGGAACTAAGAGGAGGTATAGGTACAGGTTAAACAAAGGGAAGTGGAACGACACGAAGAAGGTGAAGAACAATGGCAAGGAGATATACAAAGAACAGATCGACAAAACGTACGAGAAATAATCATGGAAGAAAAATATGAAACCACAGTTAGTGCAGAAGAACAAACAGAGGATGAACATCATAAAGAAGAAGAAAAAATAAAGAGACACAAAAACAGTAAAAGGGAATGAATGACATTTTACAGATTATAATGAACGAAATGGAGAAGAACAGGGCCGAAATCAAACAATGTATTGAACAAAATAAAAAACAACATAAAGAAGAGATTAAACAATGTATCGAACAATTAGAAATTAAAATAGACATTATGAGAGAAGATATGACAAAACAACAAGAGATATTTAAACAAGAATTCAATCAGAAAATAGAAATAGTAACAAAGGAGACAGAACAAATACAAACAAGAATGTATGATATAACAAATGAGATCAAGGACGATAGAAAAGAAGTAAGACAGGAAGTAATGAGAATAAATGAAAAATTAGAGAATCAGAGTCGTTACATAGAAAGAAACAGTGAAACAATCAAGAAAATAGAAGAAGAAATGGACCAAGGATTCCAAATAAGTGATGAAATCAAAGAAGAAGAATATAAGAAATCAGCAGAAATGATTAAGAAATTGGAATAGCAAATGAAGGCAAGAACAGGCTGAAGAAAGAATCAAACAGAATGTAAAAGAAAATACAATTCATTACATTACAAGAAAAGTTCAACGAAATTTTAGGATATGTTTTTATGATATAAAAATTGTAATTTTAAATAGAATTTAATTTGTGTACGTAAAATGCATGATTTTTCCGTTATCATAAAATATTTACAGTTTTCCATTAACTTATACCCTAACTATACTATATCGTTTGAAAGATTATCAATTGTACTAACAAATTGTAAAAAGACTTATATGGTGATCCATTTGAAAATTGAGATATTGCTTGATTTGAATTCTGTTTCACTCTGTATTAAAGAAGCCACATATCAAGAAAGTAATTAATAGTGAGCACAGCCAACGATTTTGATTTTGATACAAAGACCTGTTGATTTATTTCGATTTACTGTGTTACAGAGTGTTAAAGATGGGGTCATTTTTGCTAATAATTGGCCATATCTTTTTGAAACACCCATATAATATATTAACATGCTATATTTTTTTAACGCCTCTTGGTGAGATCTTTTCGATTCTTGAATAAAATATAGTATGTTCCATTTAAAAAAATGTAAGTTTGCGTTGCCACGAGTTTTTGGAACACTCTGTATAATCGAAACTATTTTCAAAATGTGCACCCAGTGACTGTACTAGCTCACACAAAATTTGAAAGTTTTATCTCTTACCACAACGACGTAATCCTCCGACGACAGAGGTTTGGCCCACCCTGTATATTCTTGTGATCATCAGGAATTAATCTACAAAGTCCAGTGTCGATTGAAGCCGATCTAAAAGTAGTTCTAATGTCCGCCGTTGGATCAACAATTGTATGTTAATTCCAATGATTGACTCTTGGCCCCCGGCCACTTCCTTGACCCCTTTTTTCCTTTTCTAATTATTAATGTACAAGAACAACCATGTCGATAAGGTTGGAAACGAGACGGATTGATAAAATCGCTTGTTTTCAGCTCTAAAAGGTAGTCAATAATGTGGTAAATCGTCGAAAACAATAGATGTACATTTATAAAAAGAGTTTTTATGTTAATTCGCTTACAATTTGAAATATAGGGTGTCCCACAATTCTTTTGACAAGCAATTCATTTAAAATTTGAAGATTTAATATTTTGAGACTTGTTTAGTGTGATTTTTCAAACTGGTATATCCAAAAGTGTCGCGAAAATCGTAATTTCCCAAAATATTTATTGAATATAGGCAAGTCCGAATTCACTGAAGAAAAAATTATATTAAAGCAGATAGAAAATAGACAAAGAATGAATGAGGAACTGCTACCAAAGAGAATGAGAGAACCCGTATAAATGATTAGCAAAAAAAGGCGAAACAAGAGGGAGAACAGTAAAAGAAACTTGTTAGGCGACAAAGAAAAATAATTGGAAGAAATGGATATAAGAAGAGAGAAGAAGAAGAAAGAACAGAAATGGAAAAATACATTTGTACAAAAGCAATAGTAAAATAATTGTGGTATTTTTTTAGGAAAAAAAAATAGAGTAACAAACAGAGATAATTCGACATTTTCACAATTCTGCGATCAATAAATCAAAATACAAAAGTTCAATAGTTCATTTGCATCAACGACATGACGAATCGCAGCAAAAGAAATAAGGTTTCCTTCTGACTAAGTACTTCCCACAATAATTCATTTTCATGGGTTGCTGGGCTATGTCCTCGTTCTAATTAAGCATTGGCATGACAGAGTGTGCCATGATGTGTATTTGCTCCTCCATGACGCTTCGTGTTTGTTTCTAATGCTGCACAGAATCGTGTGTCATTGAAAGAAGTTGTACGAAATAGGCGACCATACACGTACGAAAAACATTACGTTTTAGGAAAATCTAATATGAAGTGCCTCTCAAATTATATCTTAGGATATAGGACATTTACATTGCTCTACATTTTTCTTAACAATCCCGATTTTAAAAATAAGGGTCATTTCAGCTCAAAATTGTAAAATTGCAAAACCAGTAGTATAAATACGATGGCTACTCATCAAAATAAAAACAGTGCCCCATTACCTTTTAATGTTCAGAACTGCGTAATTATATCTACATTTATTTGACCGCTCTCCCCCTGTAGTGAATATCGGTAGTTATAAACTAACTCCCGTTTCCCCCGCCGTTGTCTTGATTCTCCAACTCCTACTGGGACTTTACTGATTTTTCTTCTACCCCCACAGCATTTACAAATACATAGTTCGAACGAGAAGTAGATTAACGTGTACGGCCAGCTATTAACAAGAAGTCGCACAAATTGTTGTTCATCTTTATTTTAATTTTCACGACGACGTTATCGTTACAAATTAACAACATATTGTGTTTAGTTAACTCGTACTTGAAATTTTAACGTTTTAACATTTAAGAGATAATTTAAATAGGTCTAAAACTTATTGAAAACATATTTTTATGGTTTAAATTGCTAGCGATTTTCACAAGTTTCTAAAATATTTTTACAATTATTTTCCAAGTTGTTTTATATGTCTATAATTTAGATATTAATCAAGTAATATTGGGAATACAAAAAATTAACAATCGCGTTAAAAGTCAGTGGCGTAAAAAAAACAAATGCACATCACTGGATCAAGTTGGGAAAATATTTTGAATGCACAAACAACACGCCAAAGGGTACCATGAGTTAATATGGGTGATTGGAAGATTTTTTTTGGGCCATCAAACGATGGTTTCCACGGTCTATAATTCGCCACCCTCCTGTACCCCTGCAGAGGTTCAAAAAACGAATTTTTTTTGAAAAATAAAAATTTTCGATGAAAAATTCTCAAAAAATCATACATAGGCCTTTTAGTACAAGATCCGGTATTAGAAATATATACCCTCATCTGTTATTGGATGGTGACAAAGTTTATATGTTAGATAATATACAGTGCGACTCAAAAAGTCTGCACCATATGGGAAATTTTTTTATTATTTATTTGACAGAAAATTTTATTCTTGATAAAAGTTGGTGCATTGCGTAAAACTGCTATTGCAAGCGTAAAACTTTCAAATTTCTAAATGGTATACAGGGGCGGGCAAAAAATTGGAATTTTGACCAAGAATAAAGTACCCCTATTTTTGGCAATATCAAAAAAAACTTATTTAGGAAAGTTGTTTAGAATTAAAAATTACACTGAGATTTAAAATCACAGCCTCCTACGCAAAAAATCCATTTTTTATGTTTTTAGCCTAGCTCAAAATAATCATTTCAGATACACTTTAGGGGCCTTCCTTCAATCACTATAATACATTTTGGTTAAAAAAATTTGGTTTTCTTCGTTATTTTTACACCATTCTCGGACATTTTTTTTGAAATTTTTATGATTTTTGGTTTTTTTGGTGCAAAGTTGAAATTTCACCATGTAGACATGTACATAAAAACTACCATTATGATTTAATTAAGAAAATGGGTAAAAAAATGATACCCAAAAGTTTTTAGTACCAAAATGTAAGTAACATTCACTTATTAACGTCAAAAAATATTTTTAAATTTAACGGTGTAAAACAAAACCTAGCTAAAATTAACTAAACAAAATGAAGCTTTGAAAATTAAAATAAAAAAAAGAAAATAAAAATTACAAAATAATGGTTATTAATCTTAAAGGTGTAAAATCAAACCTAAACTAAACAAGATTAAGCTTTTTAAAATTGAAATAAAAACAAAGAATATAATAATTACGAAAAAATATGAAATCACAGTAGCCATGACAATTTGACATTTGATCAAGTAGTAACCAATTCTGCGTTTGTTATTTGTTGGTGTTTACATTAAAAATTTTTCACAAATGAAAAAATAGAAATAATTCTTATTCATGGAGAAAACAGAACAAATCGAGAAACAGCAGAAATATTTAATATACGTTATCCCGAAAATCCGAATTGTCATACAACTGTAGAACGAATTTACCAAAAATGTTTGGCCACAGGTTCTATGGAAAACAAATTTAATGCAAAACATGATAAAATAAATATTACCCTTATATACCTAAATTCATACACATCTTAAAAGAAAGAGATTATGATAGGAGATTCGAATTCTGCGCTTGGATACAAGGCGAAATAGAAGAAAACAGATATTTTGCAAAATACATATTGTTTTCTGATGAGGCAAGTTTTACTTAAAATGGAATAGTTAGTTCGCAAAATTATCGGTGGTGGGCTGATGAAAACCCGCATTTTAAAATACAATGTAAGGACCAATATTACTTCAAAACAAACGTCTGGTGTGGCATCTTCAATAACAAAATAATTGGTCCAAAAAGAACAGCTTTGGTTTCAGCTTGATGGGGCAACGTGTCATAGTACGACTTTACTTAGAGAATATGTCGATGACCAATTTAGGGGTAAATAAATTGGTAGATACTCCGTAAATTCATGGCCAGCAAGGTCTCCCGACCTCACTTCTTTAGATTTTTTTTATTGGGGTACCTTAAGGAAAAAGTTTATGCTCGAAGACCATTTCAAAATATTGATGAATTGGAAAATGTTATTAGGGAGTGTTGTGCCAATATACAAACATATTTTTTAAAGAATGTTAATAAAGAATTTTGTGCGCGAACAATAAAATGTATGGAGGTGGAAGGTAGACCTGTGGAAATTTAAGGATTATTAGATATTAAATTATTTTTTTTATTAGGTAGTAGGTAATTATTTTTCTTTTGTAATTTAGTTTTTAATTTCTTCGGTTACTACGGTCATTGTAAACCTGATATGTATTATTTAGTTGCTTCGTTTTATTTTTTAACTTATTTAATTTAAATAAACCATAATGGTAGTTTTTATGTACATGTCTACAGGGTGAAATTTCAACTTTGCACCAAGAAAAAACCAAAAATCATAATAATTTTAAAAAAGGCCGAGAATGGTGTAAAAAGAACGAAGAAAACCAATTTTTTTAACAAAAATGTATTATTTTGAGCTAGGCTAAAAACATAAAAAAATTGATTTTTTGCGTAGGAGGCTGTGATTTTAAATCTCAGTGTAATTTTTAATTCTAAACAACTTTCCTAAATAAATTTTTTTGATATTGTCAGTAATAAGGGTACTTTACTCTTGGTCAAAATTCCTATTTTTTGCCCGCCCCTGTATACCATTTAGAAATATGAAAGTTTGACGCTTGAAATAGCAGTTTTTCGCAATGCACCAACTTTTATCAAGAATAAAATTTTCTGTCAAGTGAATAATAAATTTCTCCCATATGGTGCAGACTTTTTGAGTCGCACTGTATAGATTGGTAAATTGCACATGGGTTGCCTAGCTAAATGTTGGCACTATGCCCTCAAACGGCCAAAAACCACCCCCAAAATGGGGGAAAATATATCTTCAGGGATGCTGAACACGATGGCGGTATTCAAATTTATTTTCGACTTGACTCCACCCCTCAAACGGCTATATTTTACCGGAGAAAGACGCGGAATCCGCGATTCCTCCATTTTTGGGGTAGTTTGAGGGGTGGGGTCAAATCGAAAATAATTTTGTATGTCATCGTGTTCAGCATCCTCGAGAACGGGGGGAAGATATATTTTGCCGGAGGAAGACGCATACTCCACGATTCCCCATTTTATTTGAAATAAGCGCTGTAAAAAAATCAAGATATAATAAGAATTCCTACATGTAACAATATTTCTAATAACGTCAGAAGAACCCGTCCATCCCCTAATTTTTCTGCCGTTTCTGTGACAGAATTCCGTCAAACACAAAAGATCATTCTTGACCTGAAAATCAAACTGAACATTCCTATTTGTTGACAGTGGTTGGTTTTTAAGGGTGAAACGTCACGCGAGCACTCTGGATACAACTGTGCCTCGATAAATAATTCACCCTGGGAATAATTTACCGGTGGATGTTATGAAAGACAAGAAATGTTCGATCCGTTTTTTTTTTCAGCCAGAGCTTTGTGTACCAACCTACTGAAAGGTGATCGATTTTGTGCATTCGGTGGAAAAGAAGTTTTATTTCAACATTTTAAGTATTTAAGAGCTTTAGGAAGCCTTTGAAAGCTCCTAGCTTGTGACGGAATATTCAAACTTGTCAATGCAAGACAATTATAAAGGGGTCCAGTGTCCAGCGATTTACAAATAAAACTAGACCTAAGAGCAGTGATATGTACCAGAAGATGAGAATAATTCAAAACGAACAATGTATTTAATGCTTTTGAAATTAAAAAAAATATGACCGAAAACTTAAGAAACGAGTTTTTGGGAATAACTTCGGATTTGACTGAATGTGTTCTTGCTATCCCCAGGACAAAGTCGATAGGGTTTAGATCGGGTGATTTTGAAGGCCCAATTTGGGATCAACCTCCTCCAATAGGACATACATTTTAGAAATTTCTATCTAGTACAATCTCCAATTTTCATTTACCAAGTCTGATTCTCTTCAACATTCACTGTTGGGTTCATATTAACCATGCTGTTTCTAAAGTGGCACTGAGAAAAAGTAACAAAGTCTAGGTAGAAGATCAAGCTAATTGTCGCCGTACTTGATGACTATGTCCCTAAAAAAATCAAAATTTGTAAGAGTAATGTGTCTTCCAGACAGTTTATCGATTTTTGGAATTTCAAACTCATAAATAAATAAATAAAATACAAATTAAATTACATAACTCTAAATGCAACGACAACAGATGTAAATGTCCCATCTTAGAAAAATATCATGTTTGACCAGCACATAAGATGGAATGAATACGTTGCTTACGTTACAAAACGCTTAATAGTCCTGTTTAGCAAATTTTACAACATTATTCAAAAAAAATCTATTCAGTATTTATAACTCGTTTTCCGAATCAATGTTAAGGTACTGTGTAACGATATGGGGAGGCACATTTAACAGCACGTTACAAAATCTACAAACTACATTAAATACACTAATTAAAATATTGTTTAACTCAACTACTATATCAAGGATTAAATTTTTACTTTAAAAGAATTATATACCTATCAGTGTCTTTTAAGGGTAAATAGAGATCAGGATAAACTACACAAGGTTTCATCAATAACTAGGGCAACTACAAATTCACACTTGAACGTAGATTTTTTTCAGAAAACGGTAACACAACGATCATTCTTCTATTTTGGACCCAAATTATTTAATCTTCTCCCTTTAATAACGAAGCAAACAACTAAATTGTATAAATTTAAAAATGAAATAAAAAAATTGATCCAAACTAATCCGGGTATGTTTGAAATATTTTAATAAAATTGTAAATAATATATTATCTATTATGTCCTTTTAATATGTTTTAATATCATTGGCTGACTTCAGATAAACTGTAAATAATAGGCCCATAATAGTATACCATTATTATTACTATTATTAAACTATAAAACAGAAAATTTCTAAAGATTGTCTCAAAATTTGGACCTGTCTTACTCTGGCATCCTAATCGTGAGTCATCGTTAATTTTCTAAACTTACTGTAATTTTTAAACAAACTATTATACATCTAGCTGATTATTTTTTTTTCTTATGGAAGGGATCACACAGACAGGCGTATATGCCTAGTACGAATAATAACAATGTAATTCATGGAGCTGTAATATATTTGATTTGATTTGATTTAAATACACTTGTTAATATTTTAATTTGAAAAAAAATAAGGAAATAATTTAAAAACGCAGCTGTTTTTTTCATTCTAATATCCTGAAACTATTAGTAGACACAACATACAATGTTGGCAAATTTAAAAACGCTGTTTTGAAATTCTTGTAATATTTTTTCTATAAATAGTTATTAATTTAGGTATATAGCTGAGGAGTTCTGCCAAAAGAAATAAATATTTTCGGTGTAGATGTTCTACAAATGCGAAATATACGTACTATGTCTAGAGTAGGAGGAAAGAAAAATTTACTAGGGTGAAAGGACTAGTTTTTAGTCAGACCTTTTTTCAATATATTGAAAGTAGATTTTTTGTTTCTTTTGTATAAAATATATTAATATGTACAAAACTACTTAAAAAACAAAATGTATTACTAAATAAATCGCAAAATAAATAGTTTTAAATGATTTGTTGCATAATGTGTTTTGTTTTATTTATACATATTCATATTTTTTTAGCCTTAAAACAGCAAAATCTTCGCAATTTTTTATCAAATCCTTCTTTTTGAATAACTACCTTTACGAGCTAGTTTTCTGCGATGTTCATTCTGTCATTGAAGTTGAGATGGCGTTGTTTTCCCGTGTACTATAAATCGTTTAATATAGTTTGGTGCTGATTTTCCAAAATAAATTTGAGATTAAATTGAGCGTTCTACTTTTTACTGAAGGGTTACAATAATTGGCTCCTTTAATATTAGGATCAAATGGTTGGATTGCCCAACACGTGTCTAGATTGATGTAATTCAATGCGTGTCGGGGTGGGTAGCCCGGGGAGTAGTAGTTTTATATTCGGATACGGTGCAATTTTTTATCATAAATATAACAATCTTTTAGATATTCACTTTGTTAAATAATTATTCACCTACTTTATTTTAATTATTTCCAGTAATTAATATTTATCGTCATAATTAGTTCTTGATAAGATAAAAACTCAATATTTATATTTAAATTATAAATCGGTTTGTTATTAATTCAGTTACATATTAATAATAATTTGATTCTCTGTTGTTATGGTTTTCAGCGTCTTTTCTAAATATACTGAAAAAAATATCAAAAAATCAGAAAGTTAAACGTTTAAAATTCAAAATAGCGATACGATTCAATATAAAATATTTATAATCTTATATTAATACTCTTGAAAAATATTGTGTGTTACCGAATCTGATGAAGTTCAATGAACTTTTGACACTTCGAAAACAATTGCGAATTGTTTTACAGACCATTTTAAAAACTGCTCTTATCAGATCAATATAATTGACTAAGTATTTTCAAATAAAAAATAATAAAAACTACAGGGATATCTCATATTAAGGTCAATACTTTCAAAAGTATTTTTTTAGACAATTCAAACTTTTTTATGTTTTTTTATAGATTTAAATTCGCAATAAAATGGGATTCTTTTCTCAAACTTTTTACTTGATGTATATATGTTTATTTAGGAAATCTCTAATTAGAAAATTTCTAATTAGAGCATTTAAATAGAATCACATTTTTCGATTCTAGAATGCGTATTCTGCTCACTTGGCGCTTAGCTTAAGACTTTTTTTATTTTTAAACATAAACAATACCCCACAGTTTCTATTTGATATGGTTGGGTAAAAAGACTATTTATTGTTTCAGACCGTCGCTGTGGTGCTTTTAGCATGTCAGTGCCTTCGATGGTACATCGATCCGGAGGTTCTCTGATAGTGCGCAGCCTAGTAAGCGGGGACGCTCTGTATGACCGCGACGACGTCGACAATAACATCCTCGACGACGACGACGACGACGTCTACGTGGACGACGACGCCGAAGCAGGCCAGCACGACGCGCCGCCGGGAAATCACGAAGACCAGCACCGCGTTTCGAACAAAGAATTGCCCGATTGCAAAGTAAAAAGAAACTACACGTGTGTCGGCTGTGACTTTTTCACGCAAAACCCTCGCGTCTACCTCTACCACTTGCGCGATGTCCATCATGAGAAAGTAAAGATCTACGAGTGCCCGAACTGCCTCTACGCCTCCAAGCATTTCCAGAAGCTGCTGCGGCACACAAAGATGGTGCACGACGACGCCCCCGCTCCGAAGAAGACGCCCTCCGAGGAGGCGGCGGACGACGAGATGGTGGAGGCAGCGTCTCCGTCGCAGCAGCAACAGCAGCAGCAGCATCAGTCGGTTTTTAAGTGTTCGGTGTGTCCGTTCACTGGGAAGGCGGCAGCAGCGCTCGCGAAGCACGAACGCGAAGAACATATCAAAACGAAGTTCTTCCGGTGCTCTAAGTGCACTTATGTAACGCACATCAAAGCGCGTTACACGAAACACGTTAAATATCACTCGATGCCGATGATCAAATGTGAAATGTGCGATTTTCGAACGCCTTACAAATGGAACCTGGACAGACATTGCAAGAACCACAACGGGAACGGCGCCTTCAAATGTTCGGCTTGCAATTTCACGGCGGATATCAAGCAGAGTTTGACGGTGCACGAGATGAACCACCACGTGCCGCCGGTGGGTCAGGCGGCGGGATTGGGAGTCGGGAGACGGCGCAATAAAGTCGGCGCCAGCGACACTACCCTCGCCGAAGAGATCGCCGTTCAAGGTGGTCACGCGCAAGCTCAGGTAAGTTTATTTATTTTATTTTTTTACCTTCACTATGGCAAATTGACATTTTTTTATTCCCAAATATTTTATTGACATTTGTAGTTGCGATGAAAAGCATAATTGCGTCGCGGTCCTTGTAGTAATCGCTTTCGGAATGACGTTAAAATATTTCCTGACATTTTTCCTAATTTAAACTAAATATTTTCGTGTCCAAAATAAACAGTTTCTAAAAATACATTTGCTTGGTTGTTTTTTGACGATCTGTAGTTTTTATCTGGTCAATGAAGCTTAAAATATCGCCGAAACTTAATTAATTCTCAAAAACAGGTGCGAATCTGATAAATTTTTTAAAAAATGTTGATTTATTCAAGCGAAAATATTTTAAGTTCAAAATTTGACATTTTTAAGAAATTTTTCTAAATTAAATTTAAATATAAGAAAATATTATACAGGGTGATTCATGGTAAATATTTTAACCGTAATATTATCTCCGTACAAAAAATTGAAATACAATTTTCAATCCAATGTGGATAAATAACCAACCAAAACATAAAGTTAATGAAAAAATGAAAGAAACGATGACCCCAGTACCCCCCGCACAGTTTTTAAAAAAGGGCAAATGATCAGGTTATTTTTTATCAAAATTCTCGTTTTTAGTGATATTTCTTATTTGTATATGGCAACATTGCAAACCGATTGGTTGTTTCTAAACAATAATTCCAGCTGTCAATGTCTCGAAATAAAAAATGATATAAAAGACGTTTTGGTAAAAGAAAATTGGGCAGATAATTAATGATATCAAAATAATATTTTGCTTTTTGAACAAATTAATTTTTTTATCATTACATACTGTTTAAAGATCTGTCAATAAATTTAAATAAAAAATAAGTTTACCTTCAAGATAAAGTACATAAAAAATAAAAGTACATACAATTCTTTGTTTTTTAATATGAAATACAGCGAAAATTATTTAAAAAATTAGAAAATATTTGAGTTTTGACTCGCCCTATATACAGTTTTGGCGACATTGAAAAAATGCCACTTTGATATAAAATTGGACCAATATTTAGAGTATACAGGACGTGTTTTTTTTATAAAATTGACCATTCCTTGTATAATTTAATAAATAATAATACATTCAAATTATGTATATGGAATTAAATTTAAGAAAGTTAATGTTTGGTTTACCCCCGATAAACACAATCTCAACATTTGACAATAATAAATGAGTTTTGACACACTAACGCCTCACCCTGTAAATAACTTTTTGTAAGGTGAATTATGCACGGCACTGGATTTTATTGCAATTTAAAAAAATCATTTACACTTCTACAAGTTTTATTTAAAAATTTTTCTGTATCAGAGTAATGGAGAGTTAAAATATAAGCAATAGGTAGATATACTGAAAAACTGAAATTATCGAAAATGTATATTTTTAATAGTCAAATAGTGTAAAACTAAATTATTTATGATTAAAAATGTTTGTCACATTATTTTTTCTGTTATGAACTGTACTAAAAAAATTATAGAATGTCATTCTAAAAGTATTTTGTTTTCTAGCTGATAGACAAAATTGTCAAAAAATGTTTAATCTTTTTTAGGATTATTGGTGATCGAACTATTTTTCTTGAATTAACCAGTGGGTACCAACACATTTTTATACTATATACAACTGTCTTGATTTTCTAAAACTAAACAGTATAAAATGATATTTTTTATAACGTTGCGTATTTTTTTTATTTAATTAACACATTGACTGCCACGGGCATCATCAGTGATTATAGTCTAGAGAAGAAAGGAAGTAATTTAATTTGTAGAAATAGTACAGGTTTAAGAGGTAGAAATTTTATTTTTACCTCATCCTTCAATGCTTATTTGTAGTTACAATGGAAATTTTAATACTTTTCATCGACCTAATAAACGATTTCGTTTGATTTAATCATGTTTCCATGGTTTTTACTGTGATAAACCTGTTCTTTTGACAGATAAATCAGACTTTATTTATTCATAACCCTATCGTATGTATTTTAATTGATTCGCAATTGAAAACTTAATATACCCTATAATAATAAACCTCAGAAAAGACAATCATAATGATACCAGTAGTTATAGTGAAGACAGTGACTTTTAACGATAGTTCTTGAACTTTTTATTTTTTTTAATCTTTGATTTTATGTACGTGAAGTGTTTTAATGCCAAGAGATTAAAAAAAGTTTAATCCCATTAACAACATATAATCCTCCGTGTTTTTTATTGGTTTATTTTTATTTTGCAAAGTATGCCTATGGAATATCCCCACTTTTAAAGCACTCCTCTTTTATTCAGAGTATATGTCTTACATGTTTTACAAAATTTCATTAAATCTTGTTCGTTACATGCAGTTTTACCTGTCTACAAGTAATAAAATTTTACCTTTCATGCAAAATTTAATTACTCAAAAACTACATTATAAAAGTAATAAAAATAATTCCAGATCACATAGTTTTCATTTGTCAGTATGTTAGTCCGGTATAAAATTAAAAAATATTAAACATAAGAGCTGTATATACCCTCATTTACTCCGCATATAAATCATTTCGCAGTTACGCTTACTTGATTGTTGAGTAGTAAACATTAAATGTTACAAGTCAATTAATGTACCTATTAAGCGACATTTTCATGGAACTCTAATGTTTACATTGACTAATTGGTTTCAGAACTTACTTCGTCAATGTACAGTATAACAAAAATATTGATACAATCGGGAGCAAACGTATAAATCCTTAACCTAGTATAGTATAAGATTTATCAAAATTGGTAGGCGGCGATATAGTAGAAACAGAAGATATGGCATTTAGCTACACTATACCTCGAGATACTGTCCTAGGTCTCGATATATTTAATTGTTATTTTAATACATCTGTTTTAATTTTTAATCACACTTTTTGATTTTGTTGATACCAATATTTGTTTGGCTATAGATCGGCAAAATTTAAAGACAACATTGATAAAATATTTTTAGATGTGCTACCATCTATGGTAAGAAGAGAGTATTGACATTAAATTTTGACTGAATCTAGTCAAGATGTCACTCTCTTCTTTTTTATCCCTTTCAGAGATTAATACAAAGTGAGTAAACCAGTAAGGAATTTTAATTTATTAGATTCGACATCCTAAGACCGGTTTCTGTCTTTCGACTTCATCAGTTAGGCTTTTCGAATCCAATAAATAAAATTCCAAACTCGTACAAGTCAATAGCTATATCCGCTATAAGATAACATTTTTAGATGTGCTACCATCTATGGTAAGAAGAGAGTATTGACATTAAATTTTGACTGAATCTAGTCAAGATGTCACTCTCTTCTTTTTTATCCCTTTCAGAGATTAATACAAAGTGAGTAAACCAGTAAGGAATTTTAATTTATTAGATTCGACATCCTAAGACCGGTTTCTGTCTTGACTAGATTCAGTCAAAATTTAATGTCAATACTCTCTTCTTACCATAGATGGTAGCACATCTAAAAATGTTATCTTATAGCGGATATAGCTATTGACTTGTACGAGTTTGGAATTTTATTTATTGGATTCGAAAAGCCTAACTGATGAAGTCGAAAGACAGAAACCGGTCTTAGGATGTCGAATCTAATAAATTAAAATTCCTTACTGGTTTACTCATTGATAAAATAGTCTCACCGGTATTATACGAAACAAAATAAAAAGAAAGGACTAATACTTTGACAACTTCATTAACATGTTGCAAAGCCCAAACAATACGCGATATTCATTACTAATTTTGGCAATTTTTAAGAAGAAGGAAACCTAACAAATTAATTCAGTATATTCTGGGACGCCAAAAAAATAAGTGGGTGCCGCTGCTGTCGTTCTTTAAAACTTACATAAAAACGACGTTCGCATATTTTTTGGATTCTTAGAGTGTCCGCACAAAATAGAAATAATTTCCCAATAGTTACGTGAGATAATCCAAGAGATGTATTTATATACGGACTGCCGAAAAGTTAAAGTTGTATGTATATCTGTTTCGCGAATTTCTTGTGCTTTCGTCATTGGCCGTGGGCGGACACTCAAAAGATATTTCTGGTTAAGAATGAGTTTATTTGGGAAATAGAATCACCTTGGTACGGTTTGGATTTGGTTTATTTTGCCTGCTGCGGAATCGCAATGGTCCTATTGAAAGAATCTACACGAGCCTAGGAAAAATGCGTCGATGGACGTTATACATGAATTTTCAATTAATACATACAGGGTCCGGCAAACCTTTGTCATACTTCTTATTGCGTAAAACTTATAGATTTAATTGAATGCTGGTCCTTACTTTTTTTTTAGAACCGACACCCCAAATTTTTTTCTAAAACTCTCAGGCATCTCGGAGAAAACAACCTTTTTTCTAAAAATATTTGAATTTGCGTATCCCTTTTTAAAAAATCGCAACCTTTCCAGATTTAACTCTAAACCTTTCTTTAAAATTACCAATGTAGCAGAGTGAAATTAGAATTTTGCAGACAGAAATTTAAATAAAAAAACAGTTTAACGGTCCAGTGGGAGCGACTAAAGGTGGGGTAAATCGGTTTCTTACCATTTTTTTTTTCGGAAAATATCGATCATATAGAACAATAATTTATACAAAAAATAGCGTATTAAATATTATACATTTTTGTCTTCTACAACTTTTTTCTGTGACCGAAAAAGTAAGAATTTTTTAAAATTCTCGCTTCTTTTTAGTTACAGGAAGCAAACATTTAGGAAATTTAAAATTTTTCCATAGAATCGATATTTTCCTAATGATGTTTTTTACCCCCTCCCCAAAGCTCTCTTTCTCTACCTCCAGACTATATTTTTTAATTAAAAGCAAAATCTTTCTGTTTTTGGAATAAAGAAATATTCCAAAAATCTAACGTGAGCAAAAAAAAAAGGTAAATGATAATCATTTCTCATTATATCAGAAATATTTGTATTTGTACCCACTACATAAACTTTATTATAATTTGAGATGATTCTCCATATTGTACTAACTTTTTACCATTTCCGTTAATTTTTTTTTATTATGTAATCGTGTCTATATTTCAAGGATAACTGAAATAAAATATGCATACAGAATCAAAACATTTATACCACTCATTAGTACAAAATATAACATTAAATAAATTAAAAATAATAGGATTTGAAAAAATATGTATTTAATAAAATTATTCTAAATTCCATACGTGTTTATAAATTTTTTATTTCAAGAATTGCAATATTTAATTTATATTCGAAAAAGAAAAACTTTCCATCTTGTTTATACAGACCAGGGATAAAAAATAAATCACAATACTATAAAAAAAAATTATATTAAAATTTTTTTAAATTAAAATTTAATTTGACGTTTTAAAAAAGTGACAATAACAAAAAATATAATAATAATAATAATTTACTATAGAAACAGATCACTGGACAATTTCACAAGATATGATAACAACGTGGAACAAAGAAATAGATTTTGAAATGTAAGATGTTAAAATCTGTTGCCAACTTATTTTTTGTGACGTTTCTGGGAACGATTTTAAAAAGATAGCGCATTTTAATATTAAGAAAGTGGTTTTATTATCAATAAGAAGAACATTTAAAAGAACAAACCACTATGATATACAGAAATGAGTTATTCAAATGATGTTAAAGTTAAATTGCTTATTATTCAGTCAGTTCTTAATATTTTTTGTGAAATTTTGACACACTTTAAATTTCATTTTTAATCCCCCAACTGTAACGCTACTGGTCAAAATATAATTTATATATTTTTAATTTAATTTTAAACTAAAAATAACTTTTACTAAAATTAACATTTTTACGATAATCGGTGTTTTCCGAAGTGTACTATAAAAATACCAAAAATCTATACAGAACAATGAATATTGTCCGTATAGAGAGTACAAAAAGTATAGTGTTCAACTCGCGGGAAGTACGCATTTCCCACTCGTAAATTATTGAAGTTTGTGGGAAATGCGTATCATTTTGCGCTTGTTGTACAATATACTTTTTCTACGATTATGAAAGGCGCAAGTATAAAAGAAATAAACGTAATCAGTTCAAGTAAAATAAGGTGTTAAAAAGAATAATAAAAAAAATATATTTGTAAATAAAATGCATGCGGAACAAGAAGTGAATCTTAAATAATAAAAATATAATAATATCAAACACGAAAAAGATTAAAATAATTCCATGAATTCCTTCCAAAAATTTCGAAATGCGAATCTTATTATTGGATTTTTAAGAACATCCTGTATAATTTTCTAATCTCCCAGACAGCTCCTTTTTCGCAATCTTGATTCTCCGACTTTATTAGATTTGTTGCTAACGAATTTCTTCATTTTTACGACGATGACTTGAATAATTTCCAAATGTGCATACCATATGAACGAATAATATGCTATAATCCCTATTTTTAGATTTTACAATACAAATTTTGTACTATTGAGTAGCAGATAATGTATACCGGCTGTAGAAGATAAATTCTTGAAAAACGAAAGAAGTAGGTCGCGCCTAGACTGATTATTTTCCGCTAATTATTTTTCTAAGATTTCGATGATTAATATCAATGTCTGAATTTTGCCCAAACAGGTTATTTCACTACAGCCGCTTGCATTTTCAGTCGGTTATATTTTACGTACATATCCCAGTCTAGAAGATCGATTATAAAATTTAAGAGTAGGCTTGGAAACCACGCCTCCGATTCGCATTTTATCTCCCACTATGATTTTGGAATAATGCTCATTATCCATTTGCAGATAAATATTAATTGAGTTGGCTGAACTGTGGCCAGTAATTTTAATTAATTGTTGTTCACCCTTCTTCTTCTTTAGGTGCCATGCAGATTCCTGCGTAGGCGTTCGCTTCCGTCATATGTTCCTGTTAACTGCAGCGGTTTGGAGTTCCTGAAGATTGTGTATTCCTGTCCACTGTCTAATGTTTCGAAGCCATGACAGTTTCCTTCTTCCTATTCCTCTCCTTTCTCCTTCGATCTTACCTTGAAGGATAAGGTGTTGGAACTCATATCGTTCTCCTCTCAGAATATGTCCCAAATAGGAAATTTCCCTATGTTTTATAGTGTCGAAAAGTTCGCGATCTGCTAATTCTGCTCTTCGGAGAACCTCTTCATTCCTAATGCGATCCATCCACGATATTCTAAACATTCGTCGCAAACACCACATCTCGAATGCTTCTAATTTATTTATGGAAGTTGCTTTTAGAGTCCAGGCCTCTACACCATATAACAGAACTGACCAAACGTAACATTTGACAGTTCTGTACCTGATCCTAAAACTCAGATTCTTGTTTGTTAGGAATTTTCGAAGTCTGAGGAAGGTTGCTCTTGCCTGTTCAATCCTGCATTTAATTTCTTGGTCGGGATCCCAATTCGAATTTAACATACATCCTAAATATTTAAATTGTGTGACCTGTTGTATATCCTGTCCATCCAGCCGAATTCGAGTGTGTGGGACATTGTTTTTGCTCACAACCATAAACTTGGTTTTGTTGATATTAATTTTTAAACCTAATCTTCTACTTGCTTCATTAACTTGATCCAACAATGTTTGAAGATCGCCTGCACTGCCCGCAATAATTGCGGTATCATCTGCATATCTAATATTATTTATGGAGATTCCATTAATCCTAATGCCTATGGGGCTATCCAGAACTGCATCAATAAATACTTTTTCGGCGTAGAGATTAAATAACGTAGGTGATAAGATACACCCTTGTCTAACACCTTTTTTTATCTCGAATTGTTCTGTTTCTGTCAAGTTATTTAGCCTAATTTCTGCTTTTTGATTCCAATACAGATTGCAAATAAGTCTAATATCCTTACTGTCTAGCCCCAATTCCTCAAGATACGATACCAGGATGTGATGTTTAACGTTTTCAAAAGCTTTTTCATAGTCTATAAAACATATGAAAACATACTTTCTTTGATCCTGGCAGTTTTGTACTAAAGTCTGGAGGCTGAATATTGTTTCTCTTGTACCAAAACCATTTTTAAACCCAAACTGACTAATGCCACTAGCTTCTTCGCATTTTCTGTAGAGCCGTGTATGTAGGACTCGAAGAAAGAGTTTCAGGAAATGACTCATTAAACTAATAAGACGATAATCCTTGCAATTTTTTGTATTATTTGATTTTGGCAAAGTAATGAATGTAGACCGAAGCCAGTCCTCTGGAAGACATCCAGTATCATAAATATTGTTAAATAGTTCAACAATTGTTCTTATATTCTGTTCATCTAAATAGTGAAATGTCTCAGAGTACATCTTGTCTGGACCTGGAGCCCATCCCTCCTTTATCCAGGTGACTGACTGCTGTCGACCGCATAGAGTGGTTTGTTATTTTTATTTCTTTCGTATTTAATCCTGCCTTCTCTGCTGCTTCTTTAGTCCATTTCGAAAGTTCGTTTTTTGCCACTGGAGTGTTTTTGTACCATCCACTTGATTGTTCTTTGTTCCATGATGGGTTTACTGTTAAGAATAATCTATCAGACGGACTGGACAAAAGGTAGCCATTTACTACCGGCCATTTTTTTTCTCCACCCTGGGCCGTTTTATTGAAGAGAGGATTATATTATACTCTTCCTAAAAGTAGGATTTTTGAAAATCAGTTATTTTAAAAAATATGTAACTATGTGATCTACCTGTTTTAATTCCAGAATTATCCACTTCCTCTTTAAAATAATGAACTCTGCAATTGACTGCTTCTCCACCTCTCCAGGCAAGTTCTACTGAAGCTATATGGTAAAATTTTCGCTGGAGTCCCGCCGGAGTGTCTTCGTCCCATAATAAAACCATTGCGTATTCTTCATTCATATTCTTCCAATTTTAATGAAGCAGACCTCGATTTCCTTTTATTGGCGCACATCTGCAAATTCCTTCGTTTCGCATTACGAGCTTCCCTTGACTTGAAGATAATATCTTTAAATGGGTCAAAAATTATTTTCCATTTCATAAAATACATCTCTTGCATTTTTTTTGCAACGCTGTTCCACATTGTCTTCACAACTAGTTCTTTGTAATTTTCACCGTTTTCTTTCTTCATATTGCCCAATCTTTCAGGATGACAATAAAATCAGAAAAATTGTTTAGCGTCGTTTTCTGGTGTCCTAGGAGACCATAATCACTTGTTATCAAAGGTATTGTAATTTTTGGTGACAACAGCTGTCAAGTTTTGCCGCGGGTAAATTTGTAATTCAAAATTGCGTGTTTGTGATTGGTGGAAATTAATACGAGGGAAATAGTCAACGTAATCTCAAAATTATCGAGAAAATGCTAGAAATCTTTTTTTTCTCCAAATGACATTAAAAGCGGCTTTTTATTGATACTTCACCTGCATAAAAGGTGTAGTTTTACTGCCTATTTATATATTCATAATGAAACGCAATTAATAAATATGAGAAAGACGATTTTGCGTGAAATTGGAACACATTTGGAGAAAAAATTAAATGTTTCACATGGCAGAGAAGCAGATTTTGTGCTTTTTTGTCTAGTATAACAAATAACTATTTTTTCGTTTTTAATTTTTACTTCCCGCAAAACTTGGCTGTAGGCTGTAATTTTTTCCAAGCATTTTATTTATATGAATTTAAATTAAAAAGGAACATTGATATATTTAACCTACTTTAATTAAACTATACAACATGGGGTTCCCCAAAACTTGTTTGTCATTTATAAAAACAAAAGTGGTTGCATAAATATCGTGGGAACCAATTCGGGGACACAATTCAATTATTATATAATATTTCATTGTTTTTGTTTAAATACCCCTCCAGAAGTTCAAGGTTTAAATGTTTAAAATCTGGCAAGTACTTTTGCATTCGGTTCGAATAACACGTGCCGGTTTATGTAAGATACCAACTTAGAAAACATTAATCTTTAAGTAAGAATCACTTATGAAACTATAATTAATAAAAACAATGCAGTTAAAAATTACAAATATGTCTGCATATTATAATAAACTAAAACGTTTCTATTATTGTTTTATTAATAGGTTTATAAGAAGAATTTATGACGTTACATAATTACTACATAGAGACGTAGTTTTGTAATTAATTTATTGCTTATTAGAAAAACCTGTTTGTCATACAATATCTTTACCAAAGAAAAGTGCTACGTAAATTTGAAGATTGTTAAAATATTTTCTTATTCTCGTAGGTATAGTGCAGGGTATATCCTTTACTTTATAGCTCGGGACTCAGAGTGGGAAGAGTATAAACCAAGAACATGTAATCTCTAAGTGGAGATCGAATAATGGGTCGGCTACGCGACCAAATGCATTTCACGGTGTCATTGTATCCTAATTGTATTTTCCTATTTCTTCAATTTCAACTATTTTCAATCCTGAGCATCATAATTATTGGAGCCTTCTGTATAGCTGACTTTGCAACTTTCAAAACTTTCTACAATTTATAAAATATATAAAACAATTCTGAGAAATTGCATTGTGGCCCATTGCAAAGCAAATGAGTATTAAAAATCGTTAAAAGAACGAATACACCTGGTGGAATGAAAATAGACGAACGATTCATGTAATGCGATTATTTTTTCTTGGTCCCATGTCAACAACGGTCGATGCCAATGAATGAAAAAGTTCTAAAGTTGGTTCTTTGACGAAAGACGCAATCAGCTCTCCTTCAATTGTTTAAAGGAGGTTACTTGAAAAAATAAATTGAAAGTAGTTACGTAGGAAGAGGCTAGCTACTATTTGTATATTAGGCAGCGTTCCAAAAATAAGACGTTGCTTAGCACATTCGAGAATCGCTATTTTAAAGAAATGTATACATGCAAAATGAAAAGAAGTGCATTCCTTATCGATGATATATCCTTCCAAAAATCACGAGATGCGTTTAACTTTTTTGTTTAAAAAAATATGGAAGGTACCTAATAATTATGACCACCTATTTAGAAAAGAGTAAAAATGTCAAGTATTTTTCTACAGTATCCTAAACAAAATGTATAATAATTTCCAAAATTGTGCTTTTTTTATTGCGTAAATATAAAATTGTTTAAACAGTAATTGAGTAAATGATTCGCCTAGTTGAAACAAGCAAATCATCCAGAACTAATGTATGCGTAATTTTTTTACGTTTTTACAAACAATTATAGGCTACCCTGTATATCCAAAGTAAAGACATACTATTTTATGCGGATATTTTGTTCGTCTCTGTCTATTATAACTAGAAAGGTACAAATATTTTGGAGAATTACAGAAACTTTATACTTTTATAGTCCACTATGATCAAATAAGCAATATACCTACCCCAAATTCCTGCCTCTGAGAACGCCACTGTAAGCCGCCAATTAAAACTATATATTCTCTCAAGTTCCATAAATAATAGCAACTAATTAAAACCCCCCTACCAAGTCGAGCACGAGACACCTCTGACACACACACATAAATAATTATTTTATCCATTATCCAAGTTAGTATTTCCTATATGTTTATTCGTCGCATCAAGTGAATTATTAGTATGAATCATTTCGCTCGGTCAAGGTCGCGAACTGCATTACGATTACGACACGCATCAACGTAACGTTTAACGCATACGTAAGTAGACGCCCGGCTTTACGAATTACACATTGGCGTAACAGTGGGAAGAGAGAACTTGTAGGTGTTTTATTTACAAAAAAAATAACTTTAGTGAATACTTTTAATTTTTTTTCCTCTAATTTCATATATTTTGTACATCTGTAATTTCGAAATTTTTTTCTGGCTTACAGTTTTACGAATTACAGTGAATTTTTATATAAATCAGAAATTCATTATTTTTTTTAAATAGAGTTAAAAATACACTTTATAATGTGCAATAATTCTGAAATTGATTTATATTATTATAAATAAATAAACACTATTTTGAAAATTAAAATGGCGTCGAATGAATGCTGTAAAAAAATGATTCTTTTAAAACATAAGTTTTATTAAACAGAGACAATGTTCATCATTTTCATTATTTTTTACATAAAAAGTAAAAGTATAATGATGATAAATGTACAACGATTTTTTTGTTATACCTCTGCTAATATATATCTTCAGTTTTATATAAATCAGTGAGAATTTTAGAAATTATAACTTCCGTCCAATTTTTCTATGAGAAAACAAAGAAAAATTAAAAACTAATGGCTTCCTGAGAACCCTAAATTGTTAGTTCTAAAAATTTTAATGAAGAAAACAAAAAGAGCATTAAATTCATCAATTAAGGCATTTAATTGCCATATCAAATTGCATTTAATTAATTAATAATTTCATATTATCAAAATTTTAATGAAGAAAACAAAAAGCGCATTAAATCTTCCAATTAGGGCATTTAATTGCCATATCAAATTGCATTTAATCAACATTTAATTGACCGAATTTCATATTATCAAAATTTTAATGAAGAAACCAAAAAGCGTATTAAATCCTTCAATTAGGGCATTTAATTGCCATATAAAATTGCAATTAATTAGCATTTAATTGCTCTAATTTCTTATTATCAAAATTTTAATAAAGAAATCAAAAAGCGCATTAAATCCTTCAATTGCCATATCAAATTGCATTTAATTAACATTTTATTGCCCTAATTTCATATTATCAAAATTTTAATGAAGAAAACAAAAATTTAAATTGCATTTAATTAACATTTAATTGCCCGAATTTTATATTATCAAAATTTTAATGAAGAAAACAAAAAGCGCATTAATTCCACCATTTAATTGTTCCAATTTCATATTATCAAAATTTTTATGGAGAAAACAAAAAGCGCATTAAATCCACCAATTAGGGCTTTTAATTGCCGTATCAAATTGCTATCTTTTTCATACATTTATCACAATTTTATTGATATTACTCTGCCAACTTTTTCTAAGATACTAACTGTCATCAAAATAGATATGGTAAACAGTCAAAAATGACCAATCGTGCAAAAAAGATTCTTAAACACATAAAATTCATTACTTTTTATAGTAGGGGAGGCCAAGCGGGGATTTTCCGCGTTACTCGAGCGCGTCAGAAATCCATAAGGGGGGAAAACTTGCACCCTGTAATGTACCCCTACCATATATGAATATAGTGGGGTCCGCTGAGAGCAGCCCGTCAGATTAGTAAAAAAAAATCGATCCTTAGAAAAACTCGAGCGCGTCAGATTAAGAAATGGTAAGTTAAGTACATCCAGAAAAGTGTATATTTCAATAATCTGTCAATTTGCGCGTGACATAAGGAAATTGGGCGAGTCACAAGATTGAAAAAAAAACGGTTTATTGTGGCTAAACGGTTAATATTTTGAAAATTTTGTTTATTCATGGATATGTGGATTGATAAAGGCTAAATTTTAAAATTATTTTGAAATATACAGGTTGTCCCAAAAAAGTGTAGCGTATCAAAGTTATATTATTAAGATAAACTTTCTTAAGTATTCCCTATACCTAAGCTTTTTAATTTTCGAGATATTTTTATATTTCTAAAAATGGAAGCACTTACAAGAAAACCAATAACTTCGAAACCTATGGAATCAGCCAAATCCTATTTTAACTGAAAAAAATTAGACTAACAATTGAAAGCAATAATTTATTTAGAGTTGTTTAAAATTATACAGTGTGGCCAAAATGGGGCGATTCTCTAATGACATATTCAAACGATAATATCGTTTTTATTTTAAATGGGACACCCTGTATTTTATAATTCGATTATGTAGCAAATTCCATTACCTTTTAAAAATTATAAAGGTCTACTATGCCTAAATCTATTAATTTTGGAGTTATTTTTATTTTTGTTAAATTTTACGTTATTTTTCGACCGTAATGCCTAAATATAACACCCTGTATTTGATCAGCTTAGACTATGATCCGAAAAAATTATCTTTGAAACTATGTGTTTTAGCATCTCGGCCTCCCCTACTATTACATCTTACAGCCGTTTTCCGGGACATTGACAAAGCGGGTGGGACACCGGGACAACAGCAAAATACCGGGACGTATGGCAACCCTACACAAACATTTACTCATTCGATTCAAGCTTATGGAAATCGAAATACATAATTGCAATTATGCAAACAACTATTCCAAAAATTCCCACTCCAAAAAAAAAAATGACGAGTTGCGCCGCTGGATTCGTTTCACCAATCACAATATTATGATTTAAGATCGGTGGCGCTGCAACGGTTTGGAAAAGGTACCGCCATCAGTTAGAAAAAAAAATCCGAATCGGTGCGAGTGAAAACGCAACAATAAATAAAAGAAAAATTACGCGCGGCTGCTTAAAAGAAAACGTCCCGCACGCGGGTTTTATTTATAGCGGCGATATTTATTTTGGGAAAAATTAAATATGCGAGGAAGTCAATATTATGCAATGGTGACCGTGGCGGCGATTTCTTAATTGTTTTAATTGTATCTTTGAATAGTATTGTTGTGTTCAAATTTTTTTTTTGGAGTTTTGTTTGTGTATATACTTGGCTTGTCGGTATGTTTTTAAAAATAACTTTAACTCACGTATACATCCCAGCTGAGATTTGCTAGACTATGTAACAAAAATTATTTGTGTGGTTCATTTCTGAAATAATCAATTTTTTTGATACACCAACTTGACGTTCCTACTGAAGAAATATTTATTCTAAAAATTATGAGTAGCTACAGTAGGTATAGATCTGAATAATATTTTTTGGCAATTAAAAACATGTTTAGAAAAAAATAGTTTAAAAATAAATCATCGCACAAGCACATAATACGACACTGAGTGGAATTTAGATATTTTTTTATAATAAAAAAATTACAATTAATTTATTTAAATTCAAAAACGTTGAATAATTTATAGGGCTATATTTCTAAAATATTTGTGAATGTACAGGATCAACCATAATGACAAGGCGAAATTATTTTATTTTAAATGGAACATCCTGTATATTTTTACATTTTTAATTCTTCCGGTTTTTGTTATACATTGTCGATAGTATATCGCAATACTTTGTATAAATAGTTTTCTGCTCTTTTAATTTGTGAAAATTTGATGGCAATTTTTCAAAACTAATTGAGATATGTGTTAGAAAAGTTAGAAAATTAAATAATTAATTCCGAAGGATAAACTGTTTTTCGAGGACTTTGGTGGGAAACAGTTTTTTTAATCCAAATACACATGAATACGTGGATTTAAAAAAAATCCAGCATTGAATAAAAAATCTGAAAAATAACTGATTTTTTTAAAAAAATTGAGCATAAAAAAATTTAAATGTCTTATAGCAAAAATCTGAGAATATTGAAATTCCGCCCAAATGGGTAATTCAGATGGAAAAAACGATGAATGGTTTAAAAATTGAAGGAAAACATATTTGTAGCCGATTTGGCTGAGAAAAAATTAGTTTTTTGGGGAATAAATTGAGTAGTTGGCCTAATATTATAAAATTAATATTAAAATTGTTCCAATACTCGGTTTTATTCTAACTCCATTCTAGAAAATCATTTGAAAATATCTTAAAAAACAATCTCATAACATAGAAACTTAAAATCAAAATTGAAATTTTCTAACGAACTATTTTTATGTTTGTCATTTTACCTGTTTAGATAAACAATATTCATATTTTAGTTTTAACACCAATCCATATTCTAAACCACGAATTTTTTTACATATCAAATCATAGTAACAGTAATTCTTTTCATTGTTTTTCACTTGAGGGTTATAACACCAGTTTAGATATACATATTGTGTTACAAAATTTATTTGCTCCTAATAGTGGAGTGAAATTAGACGAAAATATTCTGAATATGGATGTAAAAGCTAAGTCAAATTTTTTTAATTTTTTCGATTTTATACATGAAGAGAAGCTTGTACAAAATTTTTCAATAAATTTGGGTTGGAGCTTCGCGAGATATGTGCCAAAAACGGCATTTTTGGTATTTTTCTTCACTATTTTTTAAATATCTCCGCCTCTAAGAGTTGTGGAAAAATAAAAAAAAATTAAAATGACCGTGATGAAGTAGAGTATCGATCCGTATAGTAGGGTTTTTTAAATATATCCTAACCTCAAAAAACGAATTCGCGCACATTATTTTAAATAACCAAAGTATCCTCGAATTTTCTTAAAAATTGGAGAAAATGTGTATTTTTATGTCGGGAAGACATGGTAAAAATTAAAAAAAAATGTGTTTGTCCAGCCAAAATCGGCATTTTTCGAAAAAAAATTGAATTGGCCTCCATTTTTTGAGAAAAAAATTTTATCTAAGAAAATCCAACCTTTTATTTCTTTATTTAAAGTGCCCAGTATAGGGAATAATAAAAAAATAAAAATTCGATTTTCATTTTTTTCCAATATTTTTATCGCGATATTTATGCTTAATTCTCTTAGGAAAACTGTATTTCAGTCCAAAAAATGTTTATAAAAATTAAAAAAAATATTTCAGGTTCTAAAGTAAGATTTTTGTGAGGGAACGAATCAATATAAATCAATATAAAAAATGAAAATCGAATTTTTATTTTTTTATTCCCCACTTTAAATAAAGAAATAAAATGTTGGATTTTCTTAGACAAAAGTACACATAAAATGCTTCTTTTTAAGATAAAAATTTTTTCTCCAAAAATGGCGGCCAATTCAATTTTTTTTTTTGGCTGGACAAATACATTTTTTTTTTAAATTTACCATGTCTTCCCGACATAAAAATACATATTTTCTCCAATTTTTAAAAGAAAATTCGAGTATTCTTTGGTTATTTATTGCCAATTCAGTAAAAAAAAAATAATGTCCGCGAATTCGTTTTTTGAGGTTAGGATGCATTTTAAAAAAACCCTACTATACGGATGGATACTCTACTTCATCACGGTCATTTTAATTTTTTTTCCACGACTCTTAGAGCCGGAGATATTCAAAAAATAGAGAAGCAATCCACTCGAAAAATATCAAAAATGCCGTTTTTAGCACATATCTCGCGAGGCTTCAGCCCAAATTTTTTTACAAGCTTCTCTTTATGTATAAAGTTGAAAAAATTAAAAAAAATTGACTTAGCTCTTATGTCCATATAAAATTCTAATTTCACTCCACTATAAAGCGTTTTCTGTACAGGGCACATAGTACTTTTCCTACAGAGCGTTGTCTTGACTTTGTAGGTAACAAATTTAGAGAAACATTACTAGATTCTTCTTGCAAGTCTGGTGGAGTATTCGTAAATTCTTCATCACTAACTGAATTATTATTCATTATTCAAAAATCAGAACGTATGATTATTTTACAGTTTTTTTCCTAGTCCAGACTTCGTTTTACACTGACGTTTAATGATAGTGAAAAACTACAAAATCGTGTTGTTATACCTTTAGCAGCCCAAGGGAAAAACAAACAAAAAATGCACAATGGTGCAAATATATTTGAAGCTATACGCAGACCATTTGAATACATAACTGTTGTTTATTTCCACTTTTATCTCTCATTTCCTGCTTCTTTGCAGTTTTGAATTTGCTTTTCTGCCATCGGTCTTCCGCTTCTTCTATTTTGTCCTGATATTTTCCACGATATTTTTTTGAGCTCTCTTGCCATTGTATTATTCTTTCCTTATGGAAGTTATTCATTAAATAGGTCAATACAGTTCTGTGTTCATCTAACCTTCTTTCTCATCCTATTTTGTGAGTTTTCCTTCAAAAATTCTATGTAAAGTTTAAAAGAATTTAAAAAAATATATTAAAAGTAAAGCTACTCTTTTTCAATATTGGGCTAAAAAAAATAATTAGAAACTCCCAAATAAAACGTAAACGCCGCTTTTTTCCAACCGTATTTAAATTTTATTGGTAAAAAAACGTCAGTGCTGAGTATCGACAGATTTGATATGAGCTCATCAAAATAAATCGTCGAAGATTTTTTTCTATGAACAAATATTTCCCATTCCTCTTAAAAAACAAAATATTATTTTTTTTATTAAGATATCAAATTCCTATCTAAATGACGCCACAATAATCTCGTGACCAAACGTTAAAACAAACACATTCTAGTAAATAATAAATTTTACGGAATTTTCTGCATCCTTCTTCGGTTACGTAAAAAGCTAATTGCTGGTAAAACTGGTTATTAAAACCCATTGTTTTCGTTTTCGAATTAAATATAGACATTATTTGGTGCAGCCATACGGTTATTGATAATTTCCCAGATCCTTTTGCGACCAAGAAAAATATAATTAAATCGAGTAGCAGAATTTTCCGAACTTACGATGCGATGCAGATATCTTGTTGAATTTTTGCATCTTTCGACCTTGAAGCTACACCGATGTGAGTGACGATTTTTAGAATTTACTTTTAATTACTGTTTTAAAAAATGAGATGAGAATATTCCACACATCAACAGATCTATAAAAGTTTACTATATTATCTTAAAACGTCTTAACGTATGCGCTCGAGTTAATTCGAGCGCGCTAAACTGGCCAAACTGCACACTCGGGATAATTCAAGCGGCATCTTATTTTATATATAATCGAGAATTGAAAATATCAATATGAAAGTTAAGAAAAAAATCGTTTTATTGATATTTATCATTCACATAGAATTGTAAGCTATAACGTTTGTTTAATCAAGAATAAACTATTATAGCCTTATAGCCTTTTACCAGAAAACAAAACACACTGACAGCGCGCCGTCTGCACTCGTGACGATTCACTGCGATCCGTCGTCGTATTTTCGTGAATTTATTTAAAGGCCATTGTTTCTTATATTTTACGATTTATACTCCGTTTGATGCACGATAGCACAGTTTTTATGGAAAAGGTCTTTATACCGGATTGTTCACTAGATTTTAGTATGACCACCCCGAAAAATCTCGAATACAATACATCATAAAATGTAAATAAGCAAACCCTAAGGGATTAAC
This sequence comes from Crepidodera aurea, assembly GCA_949320105.2. Taxonomy (NCBI): domain Eukaryota; kingdom Metazoa; phylum Arthropoda; class Insecta; order Coleoptera; family Chrysomelidae; genus Crepidodera; species Crepidodera aurea. Next base: position 44,493,674 of record OX439472.1, read on the forward strand.
CAATAATTCTATACCTCAGTGACGGGGAACACGAAATTACTTTAATATAAAAAATAGTATCATCAGTTTCCTCACTTCCCACAGAAATAATAATTGGTTCTACTGTTTCCTCTATTAACATATCAAGTTTCCAGAATTTCTCTTCCTCTGCTATGACATGTCTTAAAGCGTTTTGACAACTGTCCGCTGAAATGTTTGATATGGAGTCACATAATAGTTGACGAACATCTTGAAGTTTAAATGTTGTATTGTTTCTCGCGACATATCTCTTCATTTGAGCCCAGATTAGTTCAATGGGGTTAAGTTCACAGTGATTAGGTGGAAACCTCAACACTTTAACTCCATGTTCTTTTGCTATTTTATCTACACTATACTTCTTAAATTTTGGTGAATGTTGTTTACATAACTGCAATAGCTCTTTCTTGAGTAATCCCTCTTCTGCCACTATTTCTTTGGTTATTAGCCAATCGGAGAGATCTTGCTTTTTCCATTTAGTGTTAGGTAACGGTTCCTTTAATCTTGAATGGTAACTGGCATTGTCCATAACTATTACAGAATTGGTCGGTAATAAATCTATCATTTGACTGAAATATTCCTCAAAAACATCAGCAGTCATTTCTTCATGGTAGTCTTTCGTAGAATTTGAAACACATTCTAACAAGCCTCTATCAACACATGCTTTATCTCCTCCAATATGAGGGATAATTAAACGGGGACCTTTACCATTTGGAAATTTTAAGCCAGTAGACAAACCTTCTATAGATGCCTGACGAGCATTTGTAACCTGTTTATCTTGCCAAAATTTTTTTACAAAATGTCCTTCATGTATCCCTGTTTCATCTAAATAAAAAATATGTTTGTCATCTCTTCTTAATTTTCTAATTTTCCTTAAATATTGCCTCATCCAACAAATAATTGCATCTTTCTCTATGAGCGCAGATTTTCTATCGTTCTTCTCCCAAACGAAGTCTAATTCATGTAAAGTTTTCCACACTTTGTCTCTTTCAACGTTTGGCAAAGTTTCGTTTCCATTAATGTCTACTAAAAGTTTATCCAAAGTATGTATAGTAGAACCCACCGCTTTACGAGAAAGAAAAAACGCTATAAAAACAGCAAAGGATACCGCCAATAGAAGAAATGCTAATTGATCTGGACATTTTTGAGTATTTTAATGTCGAAAACACCGTACACTGTCCATATACATAAAAATAAAATGATATTTTGTCTATTAGGACCACCGTGCAAAGATTCAATAACCAACTTACTGGAGATCGTTAGGGGTAATTTGCGTAAAATTTCTATATTGATTAACTTTCTTTAATATGAATTTACATTTTAATTTCTATAACGCATATTAGATTTCAATAGAGGTTGACCACTCCACCTCGCCCATAGGTTCATTTTCTGATCTCTTGTGAGATTCACAAACGTTGCTAATTAAAATTTTTGTCTCAAATTTTAATTCTAAAATTAAAAACACGGTGAATAAAGTCACAAATGTTATAAATTAATTAAGCTTACCTACCCTATCTCAACCCTCACCATTGGATTCACTGTCATCAACGTTGATAATCAATTTGGTCGGACTCGTTATATAAGAATTTTCTTCTTTGATAACATGTTTGATTTTTGTCTGCCAATCATCAGCTGAACTTTTGTTAATTTCTTCTTTTACCAATTTTGCTATCAACCCGTCAAATTTGGGAAACACGTTATAACGCCTTATTCTTTTTTAATTTGTCCCCAAATTAATTCTGTGGGGTTAAATACACAAAAATAGGGCGGAAGGAACAATACCTCGTGGCCCCTTTTTGATGCCATTTCATCAATAAAAAGTTTTATAATATATATGTAAAGATGCCCAAACGATATGTATAAATGTTTAGAAGTGTAATTCCTGCTGGAATAAAAGTTGTAAATAAGCTAATTGTGGATGGATTACTAAAAATCAGAGAAAAAATTTCAAGTTGAAATTTTTTTGTAAAATAAAGTGTAGAATTTTTTTTCTGATTTTTAGGAATCCATCCACAATCAGCTGATTTACAACTTTTATTCCAGCAGGAATCACATCATTTGACGCAATTTTTGTAACTTGAAACAGGAATCATTTAAATAAAAATGTCAACTTGAAATGACTTGAATCAAATATTGAAATAGTATGAACGTTCACTTGAATTCAGGTTACTCCTTTCAAGTTACTTGAATTCAAGTAACTTGTAAAGTCTGAACGCCGCTTTATAGAAATTAAAATGTAAATTCATATTAAAGAAAGTTAATCAATATAGAAATTTTACGCAAATTACCCCTAACGATCTCCAGCTAAGTTGGTTATTGAATCTTTGCACGGTGGTCCTAATAGACAAAATATCATTTTATATTTATGTATATGGACAGTGTACGGTGTTTTCGACATTAAAATACTCAAAAATGTCCAGATCAATTAGCTTTTCTTCTATTGGCGGTATCCTTTGCTGTTTTTTCTTTCTCATAAACTACTACTATACATATCTCTTTTTGTAAATAAAATGAATGCACTTTTCTTCGGATCAGTTGTTTCATAGTACCGTCTATTTGAGCGGGTTTTCTCCCAGTTGACGCTTTAGGTGCTACTGTAATACTTCCATCCTTTCGTTGCTTCAAAAGTCTATAAATGATTGCTTCTCCAACTCCGGTCATATGTGAACACTTAGAAACTATACTCCGAACAGTAATATTGAAATGTTCATGTACAAGAGCGTCATGTACATTTAACACTAAAGTTTTCATATGCACGGTTAAATTGTACTTTAATTTTACAGGAGTATAATTAGACGTGTATGCCATTTTTATTGCACAAATTTACTTGATCAATATTGCTTTTTATCGCCTATTATTACAGAACTAACAATTCTGCGTGTTACAATCACAAGAATGAACAAACAGAAATGTAAATTTTAACTAAAATAATTTACAATCTGCACAACACTTTCTGCCGATTAGAAATGTTAATCCTTTTTAAGAAAGTTGAGGGGTACCTTAAATTGATCTTGAATTGTAAATATTCTCTACCTGTAGAGATTACATACTTACCAAGAATTGAAATAAATTGGTATTTTTAAAACTTTTAGGAAGAAAACCCAAGATTTCATTTTGGAACAAATAATGCTAAACATTTTATTTTAGAAATTATCCGCCACTGATTTATGATGTTATATTGGGGTTTATCTTCTGGGTCATAAAAATATCATTTTCAAACAGGGTATAGTTGTGAAATATCAAATACTTGCAATGTTGGGATATGTGCTGCACCTTGCTTGGAAATATATCACACAAAAGAAAATTTTAAATAATCTTTTTTTAAATAAATATTATTTCTGTAATGTGGATTAAAATCCAAAATTAAAATAAAAATTTTATATTTATTATAAAATCTATATTTTCTTTTAGAAATATTCTAAAATTTGGCCGAAATTAATATTAATTGCATTGTTATTGCTGTTACTATTATTGTCTCCAAGACAAAATGAATAAAACCTAAAACATAATTTACTATTTTTGAATTTACATATAATTTAAATATTCAAGACTACATTGGGACAAGATATAATGTTTATATAAAAAGTGTCGAAAATCCCAACAATTTTAATAGTTGCCCAAAAAATTAAAAAAAGTTCTATTTCAAACTGGTTGGAAAAAAACTAAATTTAGAGATGTTATCAAAAATATCTCCTTTATTAAACAATTAGTTGGGAGACAAAAAAACAAAATTAGTTGGGAGACAAAATAAACAAAAGTTAAATCATATTTGGAATTTTTTTTCGAATATACAGGGTCACCTATTATAACAGGTGAACTAAACTTGCTTTATTTTAAATGAACATATTTTAAATTCACTCTCTTTTCTTGATTTCTCTTATTCCTGTTATTTGCCTTCCTAATTGACTTGTTTCCTCAACTTTTTACCATTTTAATATATTTCTACGGGACAAATTATCGTGCGACATACCAATTCGGGAAAACCGGCCCTGCTTACCACTAACTCTATTTATAGGAAAAGGAGTAATACCTATTCCTAATCACCTGAATTCCAATTTCTTATCGCCCTATACTAAAACGGATATGTTAACAGTAAATTTTTGTTTGATTAGTACGATATAGACAAAATATTGTGTCACGTTGAACCTTCTCGATCACGAATGACGCATCCCGTCAATCTTATTTGGTAAAAGAACATGTTATATTTACCTATTTGCTAAGTAATCAGCGTTTATTGCAAAGTTATGCGTTAAATTTTCGTTCTAATTCGAACCAAGATATCTGATGATAACGAATTCATTGGTAACGTTCAACAGGTTTGGATTGGCCTGCAATTCGTTGAAATGAAAAGTTTAACATTTTTTATTGGTCATAATGTAAGAAAATATAAAAATTTCTGAGAAAATCCTTCGTATTTCACCCATTAAAACGAAATAACTATAAATTAAAAGGGGGAATATACATATTCATTATTTTGGGTACAATACAATCCATACTTATGCATAATATAGTGACGCAAAGTCCAATAACGTACGAAAAAATATTGTTTAGAAAAATTACAACCAAATTTACTTACAATTTTTTTTCAAACAACTTGTATATGCTTCAACTTTTGACTTAAATACGTTTCTTCCAATCTCTTACTGTAAATGAGTAACTTCATCGCACTAATGCCGCACACTGTATCTCTGTATAGATTTGAGAAGTGCTTTGAATCCATGTTCACAACTCCCTTCTGATTGGTCGACACATTGACGACAAATAATGTGTCGTTTAATTTAGATTAGGCAACATACTTTACAGTGAAGTATAAGATATTATCTAACTTAAAATTCCTTACATTTTTAAATCATAGATATTAGAGTATTTCCATTTGTTGGCTCAATTCCTGTGTTGTTTGTGTTGTAGTATTCGCTGAATGACTGAAATCCATTTCCATATGTGAAATATTGTTTAATATACTGTTAAAAATAACGGATTCGTTGAATGTCCCTGTTATACAGATATCGGAAAGCAACTTTTGTCACTAACCGCGTTTTTTTTACTTGGTAGAAAAAGAAAACTAATAGTGCATTTAGTACGGTCCTGGTAAAAAAAAGCACCAAACCTAGACCGGCAATACTTTCGCATAGGTGCGCCTTACCTGCTGATACCGCTTATCGCGGCGCGCTTATTATGTGTGCAGTATCTCTAACGCTATGTGATAACACACCACACCGATCTTTGCTCTGGGCGGAACGAACGATTTCGTGCTTTCCTCGAAAATTCAAAACCCCAAGCGTCTAACAACACTGTTTCATCGAATCTGTTCCAACTAACGCCGGTGTTTCTTTGTGTTACAGGCAATCAAAAGTGAACCCACATCGCCAGTGCTTCAAATAGAAGAGGAAGAAAAGAAACCGAAACCAAGAGTAGCATCTAAGAAAATTAAGCTAGAATTTAACCTTGATGGCAAAGAATCCGATTTCATCAATCCTGAAGATATAATACATCACGCCAATGGAAAAATCTACTTCAAAAATAAGTGCAAATATTGTAATTTCAAAACAGCTTGGGATAGCGAGATGGCAAAGCACGAAAAGAAGGCACACAACATCGAAAGAGAAGACAGCAAACCGATGATCAAGAAACCCCCTAGACCAGTGCCTAATCTAATCCCGATCCCCTCGCAGCTCTCCCCTTTTAAAAAAATCAAACTCGAGGCACCAGACCCAGGGGAACCGATCATGAGCCAAAAGGACATCAACGATATCTGCGCCAAGAGCTCCAACAGCGTACTCAAAGACTTCGCCACTCTTTTCGATTCCGAAGATGTCTTCAAGCCTACCCCGAAAGTACCTGATCTCATACCTGCTGCTGTGTACAATAATAATTATACCTCACCTAGGAATAATAAGTTAACCGAAGCTTTGAAACAGAAAAACGCTTCGTTTTTCGACAGCCTTAGAGAAAAATTAGAACTCGGCACGCAGAGTGGCAATCTAACCTGTAATATTTGCGGTCATGAAAGCAAGTGCCTTACCGAACATGCTAAGCACCAAAAAACCTGCGGCAAAGAAACTAACAAGAACCAATCTATAATCCCTTTACACAATATCAGTTCCTCTAGATGTCAGTACTGCAGGCAGAGATGTAAATCTAGCACGGATCTATATAATCACTTACAAACGTGTCCGGAAGCAAGAAAAGCTCAGGACCTCCTGGAACCCAAAGAGGAGGACGAATCAGATACCGAAGGTGAATTAAGAATAGATGAAAGTCAAGATGAAAGCGATAATAAACCACACCCGATGGAAAACAAAGTCTTTGTCTGGAACGATATCGTAGTTCCTATGGACATCGAAGTAGACGACTCAAATTACGAATACACTGAAGATAAAAT